>CM066732.1:89354019-90709852 GCA_033961575.1 Aselliscus stoliczkanus | reverse complement strand
TGTAATTGATATGTATGATAGTGGGGGTGGGGGAACAGGGGAGGGGGAAGGAGGTGTCACTTTGTAAGAGATGAAAAAGATAACTATTGCATAGTTTTGTACATCTGTACCTATTAATAATAATAAAAAATAATAATAATAATAAATAAAATAAAAATAAACTAAAATTAAAAACAAAACAGAAGAATGAAAACTGTCTCCCTATGAAACATTCTATTGGAGGTAAATTTGTCAATTTAAATGACAATTCCCCAGCAACTCATTTATCTGATAAATTGAATCACAATACATTGGCAAAGTCTAAAGATTTTACCCATGACTCTACTCCAAAAGC
Organism: Aselliscus stoliczkanus; assembly: GCA_033961575.1. NCBI lineage: Eukaryota > Metazoa > Chordata > Mammalia > Chiroptera > Hipposideridae > Aselliscus > Aselliscus stoliczkanus. Next base: position 90,709,518 of record CM066732.1, on the reverse strand, counting down.
CAGCTCCACAGACTTTCTGGGCTTCTTACCTTCCATAGAAAGGATATTTCACTGGTAAGTGACCACTGTGGCCCTGGGTTAGTCCGGGACATAGCTGCCTTGCACACCAAAGGGCTGTAAGCACAGATGATGGAACTAGGGAGGTCAGAGGAGCTCAAAGTGGCACCATTAACCTGAAGTGTTTTCAACCTTCACTGAAGACCTTTCATTCAATAAGAACCAGTTAAATCTCTGCACCTGTAACTTGAGAGAGACGCTGACCTCTCTCTATGAATTAGCAGATTGGAAAACCAATTTTACCTGCAAAATGAAATTTCACAGAACCACTTCATTAGATTCCATTAGACAATAAGGATAGATTCTAGACAGAGTTAACATAGGTTTGAAATGGCCGGGTGGGGAGGGAAATGTGTAGAGTCTCAACTGATAGGTAGGAAATTCAGCGCTTACGTCCTTACAATGCAGTTAATTGCCTTAACCTTTGTCAACCAGGGCCTCACAGCTGACTGAAAATATAAATCAATCAAGGCCCTGGTAAGACATTTTGGCTTCAAAGTTATTCAGTGGCATCTTTCCTCCTCAATGGCTTGTTTTACACTTTTATTGACTCTGGGCATAGTAGCTCCTAGTGGAAGTATATCATTTATTCCATTTTCAGAAAGGATCACCTCTGTTCCCTCAAATCATAGACTCACTAGACCACTTGACTATTCACCTGAATTGTACACAACCCACCTGGCTGACCAATGATTATCCTTAGTTATTCAGGACAGTTTTCTCATGAGGAACTAGTAGCCTTTAGACCTAGCCATTGTGCTGCAAATTGCCACCATGCTGTCATGCTTTTTACCACTTCGTGGAGATATCTATCAGGAGCACTTTCAGATTAAGTACAACTTTTATTAACTTTTGCCTCTGTGGACAGGAATCAGTTGTGGACCAAGAAACCTGAGCTCAATCTAGACCACTCTCCTCACCCTATCCCTAGTAATGTTTAACAAAAACAGAGTCAGATTAATCACACGAGGGTTAGCATTGGTCAGGATGATCTCTGAACACAGCACTTAATATTTTCATACTTTGTGTTCTGGCCCATCTTCTTGTGAACTTGCTTCTAAACAATCTCATAAGCATGTCTGGATATACTCAACTAAAACTCCCTTATAGTAGAGACTCTTTGGCTGATGCAATTTAAGTTTTACAAACTCAGAGTAGCCGGAACAGGCAACTCCTCCATTTATCTAATCACTGTCAGAAGGAAGGGCGACATGTCAACCATTCTAAAACATTTGTTAGGTGTCTACATCTTTTACTTGGTTTAAAAATAGCAAGCCAACCATCAAGTTAACTTATTTTTTGGATTGGTATAAATGTCATGAATAAGTCATCCTGGAAAATATTCAGGCAGTAAGAATTATTAAAGACAGATATTCCATGAGTGCTTTATTAAGATTGTGTTTGGGTGAAGGGAGCATCTGGTCATACCTCCTTTAAAAATTATTTTCAAGTGAAAATCACATGAACTGTGCTATAAGAAATGGGACATTAGTGCCTCTATCACCTGTCTGTCCATCTGATTAAATGATTTCAAAGTCATTATTTTGAATAATCCTGGTCTTTCCAGTGGGTACAATTTCAGCTCACTCAGGGAATAGGTTGGCTTTCTCACTTCACTTGGTTCTTTATTTTCCACACAAAGGTGTAAAATAGATTCAGTGTCTGCCAAGATTCATCAATGTCTACTCAGCTAGCTTTATTCCTAACTCTAATATATCCTCTCCCTCATCTTTTCTCTTCTTTCACTATCATTTTTACTCATTCTATGTATGATTTTTGTGTGCTGCTTAAAATCCTTTATGAAAATATGTTGAATAAATGAGTAGATACAGAGATAGATGGGCAAATTTGTACTGCTTGAGATTGAACTTGAACACTTTTCTGCAATAATTAGTGTTTATTAACACACACTCTCAGTGATCTTTGCAACCTCATCTCTGGACATTTGCCACCATGGTCCTCACACACCAACACACTGAAGTGGTTACAACTCTACAAACATACCAGTTCTTCTTTGGGACAATTTCTTAACCATTTGGAACCTTGTATTCTTAACAGAAAAATGAAAATACCTACCTTATAGAGTAGTTGGAAGGATTAAAAGCATTAAATTTATGAAAAGCTCATAACATGGTGCCTGGCATATAGTAGGTAGACAGTAAATGTTAGTTGTTATTGTCATTGTTGTGGTAGTAACGATCATATTTTCCCCCAAATCCATGGCTTTGCAACTATTTTTTTCTTCTGCCTAAAATACTGCCTTGTCCACCTGGAAAATTCATATTTATTTTCCTCAGTAAGGCCCTTCCTAACTCACCCCTGTAGAGCAAGTTAGGGCCTTCCTTCTCTGTACTTTAAAACACTTTTATCGACCTTTATTATTGTACTTAGCACATTGTACGCTAATGACGTGTGATATCTTCATGTATTCCCCCTCCCTCCACTAGATTGTTAAAGGAGAAGGGTATGGTCTCCTTAAGGATAGCCCTGACACTTATCACAGAACAGATCATTAATATATGGGAAAGAAGGAAGGGAGTGAGGAAGGAGGGAAGGGGACTGGGAGGGAGGGAAATGGAAGGTAAAGAAGGGAAGAAGGAATGGAAGGGAGAAAGGAAGGAGAGGAAGGAGGGAGCAAGCAAACCAATGCATCCAGTCTTCTGGCAGCAGTCCTGTTCTCTATCATTCCTGGAAGATCCCCAACACTGATACATTGATCTCATTTACAAATTCTGTCAGTGAGCTGATTAACAGTTCCCAAGTTTATCACTCAGGGCATAAATAACTCTGGTTCTGCAAGATATTAATTCACTTGCAGTGACTAATTTGCCTCCTATTTGATGATAATGCCAACTATTGACTAAGGCAAAATCCCTCAGCTTGCCAACCAAAAAAAAAAAAATAAAATCACTTATTCAGAAAATGGCTCATATAGGAAAGAAGCAGCTGTTTTTAAAATTGATGCAAATGAGCCAAAATGTGTCTCTTTCAAAAAAATCTTATTCCACTGATTCATTTAGCTTCAGTGGTGAGGTTTTGGCAAAGACACGAGAAGTGGCAAATGAAGCATAAGGGAATAGAGGGTAGGTAAGCATATCAATTTTCTTCATCATTGCTTTCTCTTTGACGATGTTCCCTGTCTAGATTTCCTAAGTTACAGATGCAGGATTCTTACTGATTTATACTGGAGAAAGAAAATTCAGTCAGAAAAATAAAATTAATTATAAACGAAATGTTTTCTCATAAAAAGCAACAGTTTTTAATCCCTTTATGTGACAGAGCTTCTCTTTGTAAACATCCTGTTGGAGATACTGTTCATTGGCAATACAGCGTATAAAAATGAGTAAATTTTTCCCATTTTATGAACCAATATTTCAAGCTCTGAAAAATGCTACAATATATAAGTTTTATCAGATAGCCTGTTAGACGATCCTAATAGTAATAGGGGTTGCCAAAATTTTTTGTATGGTGAAAAGATGTACGATAACTAATCATTGAGGTAGACACACACGCGCGCGCGCACACACACACACACACACACCAGTTCTCTTGCCACCAATGGGGAAAATGACCAGATATAGATCACAAAACCTGATCTCTTCTTTCAACCCAACTCAGGTTCTTTCCTAGGACAATTTGTTAGTTAGATCCAACCATAGCTGATGAATTCCTCCCTTTGGAGCAGATTTTGTCTTTCAGGAGCCTGTTGTACTGTCTCCTTTCTACACTTTGCTTCCTCCTCTCAAAACTACCAAGAAGCCTTCTATGTTTAATCCCACTACACTCCTACTTTCCTTCCATCTTCAAATAAACATGTCTTCTATTTGTATTTTATTTGACCTCTTTTCCTATTTTTGGCTCTTTGATACATATTCTTATGTCTTTTGGCTCTTTCTCCTATCCACCCACCCATCCTTACTCCCAAAATTCTACTGCACATGTGTGAGATCTACCCCTTCTAGCCCTTCCTACACACCAATGCCACTGTAAGTTTCCTAAGTCACAATTCAGAAAAGGTTCAAATTTCTTAATCTCTTATTGTCTTTTGCAGCCTGGCCATAGTAGTCTATCTTTTAAGCCACATCACCCGCCATTTGGACTTTTGATACCATCCCTCTCACCCAGACTTGGTCTCTTTCCAGTCTTCTCCAAATTAGTAATTGATATGAACAGCCAGCCAGTTACTCAAGTAAAAAAAGTAGGAATTTCCTTTAAGTCCTCCCTTGCACCCCTCTCATCCAGTCCATCACTAAGCCCCTTGACATAATTCTGTAACACATGTCCAATCTGCCCATTTCTGTACATTTGTACTACTTCCTATCTAAACCACTCAACTGGACTACTGTAGTGGTTCTCTACAGTACCTTCCCTCTCTATAATCCAGTTTCCACACAATATTTGAAGAGAGCTTTGTTAAAACATAGATCATATCACACCCCTGCTTAAAACTCTCCAGTGACATTTCATTCTACTTAGAATAAATCCCATATTTCTATCACTGTATCATCTGGTTCATGTGGTCCTCTTTGACCCCAGCATTTGCCACTTTATCTTCCCCCACTGTGCACCAGCCACACTGGTCTTTCTATATTCTTCTTATGTATATTTCCCCCCAGAAAGCCTTACCACTAGCTGTTTCCTCTGCCTGTAATGCTTTTTCTCCTAAACTTTGCATAGCCACTATCTTTGTCATGCAAAGCGTCTCTCAGCCTAAACGTCACTGTATTATTTAACTTCCCAATATAAAGTAGCTGCTTGTTCACTGTAACCACACTCTGATAGTTATCTGATATTTCTTTTTGGTTTTTGTCTGTATATTTATTTTCTGTCTTGTTCATTGTTGAATTCTTCCATATCTACAACAGTACTTGGCTCTCAATAAATATGTGTCTAATAAATAAATGAACCTTGCTTTCCTATCTCTATGCCCTGTCTACAACACTGAACAATATTCCTGGTGGAGAATAATAGGACGAACAACCAGAGGTGGATTGAAGGCTGAGGAAGAGGAAGAGAGAACAATCTAATTAGAGGGGAGTTTTTTGGTGAATGAGAGTCACTAGATAAGGTCAGCTAGGATCTTCAACATCATGTTAAGAAAGTTGGAATCAAATATGATAAGTTATAGAGGACCTTTTTTTTTTAAGATTTTACTGGGAAATTTGGGGAGGGGAACAGCATTAGGAATCAGGGAAGGAGAACAGACAAGTGGCTGTACTTTTTGTTCTTCAGTCTAGTTGCAGAGGATGTTGCTTCACTGGCCCATGTTAGTATCGTCATTGCGCTCTTCCAGGCAGATAAGTTGCTGGCTTCTGGACGGCTGCTCATGGCAGCTCTTGGCAGCTCTTGCTGGCTGCCAGCCACCTCAAGCTGGCTGCTGGCCCCTCACTGTAGCCTATGGCAGCCCATTGCAGCAGGGGCTGCAGCCCACACCATCGCCGGCCATCTTAGCTATAGAGGCAACCAGGTGGAGCTGTTGTCCACCAACTTAGCTATAAAGGGCAGTGTCACTGGCCCTCATATGAGGGATCCTAACCGGGGCCCGCTGGCCAGAGCTGGCATCCCTAACCAACGCACCACTCAGCCTGCCCTAGAGGCCTTTACTTAAGCTTGAGGAAACATAGACTATGAACTTCATGAGGGCGGTGATGTTAGTTTTGGTCACTACTGTATACACCAATACCTGGAATGGTAATTGAAACATAGGGTGCTCAATAAATAGCTGAAGGCATGAATAAATGAATGAACAAACAAAGATGATGAAACCATTAGGATTCTTTGTTTGGAAATAGCTTGTAAGACCCAAAAGAGATAAGAGACTATAGAATAGAATTACTCCAGGTCTGGACAATGGGTTATATTGGGTTATATTTAAGTGATTTCTTAAAATTCATTTTCCTGGGTCTTTCCTAAGACGTACTCAATTATCTAAGACTGGGATCAAGAATCTGAATATTATGAGTTTCCTGTAAGTTTCATCTATATGCCCTCAAGTTTGAGAATGACTGACCTAGAAGAGATAAGATGATAAAAGACCTAAAGTAGGATCTATATTTAAAGGAATTGGTGAAAGACAGGTTTCCAGAATTTTGTGAAGTAGAGGAAAGAATCAAAATGACTGTTTCCAACTTGGTAGGCAGAGAGAATGACAACACCATTGGTAAAATATAAGAGACTTGTACATCATTATGAAAAGGTCTTCTCATTTAAAAAGCATATAAGGCAATATAAGGTAATAGATTTTCACCTTTTGGATGACACTATAAAGGCATGTGTAAAAGTGAAATGTGAGACTAAATTTAAAAATTATGTGTTCCCCAAACCACGGAAAATGCTGCACTATAATAAATAGCAAAAGCATTGCCACTGCATTCCATACTGTGAGAGTGCTAAAGACAAATAAGTTCTCGTTTCTTATTGTCAAAACCTATATTAAAGGCATGTTACTCCTGATTATTTAACAGCAAAAGCATTGCATATGTCTTAGTAAATAGCTCTTTGTGCAATAGATCCTTGAAATTGGCTTCCTCCCAGCCATGAAACTAATATAACATTGGAGCGATGCAGGAAAGCAAGAAAGGAATACTGTAGATCTAGTTTGGGGAAAGATCTGAATGCAAATGTCTCCAGTAAATAGTAACATTTTAGAACATTATTCAGTTTTCCATCATTCAGATTTTACCCATAATTCTTAGGCTTTAGAATCTAGAATCCATACTTAGACTCAGACTTTTTTTTTTATATATAAAGATGGGCTGAAGCCAGTGAATGCTGCTCATGAGAAGAAATCCTAAAACATGAAACTACTTTCAACACATGTTAGCTCTATACTTTTATTTATGAGGAACCCGATATTTAAAATACCCAGTCAGTTGAATACCCAAAAGTAAATAAGCCCCTCTCACCTTGATAGGTAGATGTCTAATATATTCTTGTAGAATCACCATCATAAAATCCCTAGTTCCTTGTCAGTTTTCAATTAATCTCTACCACATGAAAAAAGCAAAAGAAAGAAGGTCAGCTGATAGAAGTAGTATTAGAACATACCTACAACTGTACTCATGAGATGGGTTGCTTCACTGCAACCATTTTGGACACTCTGAATTTTTATTCAATTTTGTTGCAAAAATAAAGGCAATACATTAAGAGATTTTATGTGACTTGTTCAGCAGATAAGAACTTTCTATTTTTTCTCTAAGTTGAACGAAAAGTAATGTTGATCCCAATTTTAAAAAGCAGAAAAATATGAAACTCCTGGTTGAAAATTGATGCCAAAATATTAGGGTCACATGTTAGTTAGGTGAGGGATATAATAACAAATCATTTCATTTTTCCTGTCAAGGGAGCTAAGAATCCATCTTACCAAAAATACAAACAAACAAAAAAAAACCCCAAAGCTAAGTAAGCAGCATACCTGACAGTAACAATTTCCCCACCCTACCCCCTCACAGAATGTCTGATGAAACCAACACATCAACAGAGGTAACATATTTAAACATAAAAAGAGGACCAGAATTTGCTTCATGGAGTTCTTTGCTTCATAGATGACCATTTCTGGGACATCTTTCCTATAGAAACTCTAGGTCAGGAAACTGACAGCTGATTCAGGGAAATAGTTGAAACTCTTCAAAGCGTAGCAATAATCACTACTGAACAATCCCAATTCAAATAGTGAAAGAAGGATCTTGAGATTATTTATGCCCCCAATCAACAAATATTTGTGTACCACTTTATCTCTGCATGATATATTCAGTGCCAGCTATCCAAACCTTGCTCAGCTTCACCCAGCACTCACAGGTGAGCTCTGTTACTGTGACCCCTGAAAATCCTCAGATTGTCTCAGGCCTAGAGCGCTGATTTGTATACTGCCAGCGGCCGCTTTTGCTTGGCTCCTCTCAGTGCCCAAGCTAACGAGGGATGTCCAATGCAGAAGCAGAGGAAGAGGAAAGAAGTGATCCTTATCTGGAGGCTCAGAACGTTGGACATAAATGCCTACTTAGATGTTCCAAAAGAGAAAGCTTTTCTGGTCCTTGGCTGTTGTGAAATGGCGAACTTTAAAAATATGAAGATACTCTCCCTTCATCTTAATATACTTTAATACTTCTATTGCCTTTATCACTTTCTCCCACATGGATAAAGATCTAGTCAGACACTAGAAGGAAAGCCCTGTTTTTCTTTCTAAAGAGAGATACGTTTTTGTGACTTTTCTGTGTCAAGGACAACTGAGCTCACAAGGCATAAATTAGATTTCTTTAGAGTCTGAATTTATAAAAAACTAAATTGTGACATTTCATTACCCTCAAGTTTAGCGTTAAAACCATGCTACTTTGTTCTGAAGGTGTAGTTTTGTTTTGATAAATATTAGATTTATAGAGCTTTTGTGAGTGATAGGTACTACTGTTAAGTTTAGGTATCTTTTAATCATTTAGCAAAGTGCTAATAACCAGTCGCATTTAGTGAATGAATGTTTTAAAAAAAACTTCAAAATTTAACTCCCTTTAAATCTACAGTGTTAATATTCACATTTATTCATTAGGATGATTGTGTTACAATTACCTGGAAATAAATAGCCCCTAACTAACTTTGCTTCATGTCTAGTTCTCCTTTAAATAATAGCTTATGTTTAGAAAGCACAAATTAAAAGTAAATTTCATTCATTGTAGTCAACAAGTACAAAATGTTTTAGGGTGTTTTGTTTTTGTTTTGTTTTTACAGAAGATTTGTAAGGCATACAAAAGTATAGTACCAGAGACATAAATATAAAAGAAATGAGTCACTTTCAATAATTTAGTTTAAAAACAATGAACTCTGGGTTATTTCTCCTTCAATCTATGTCAGGAAAATAGTAATCTAGAGAAGCATAATACTTTTTACTAAATATTTTAAATCCAGGTCCTTCATCTATATTATAAATAGGTAAAGAAAGAATTAGTTAATAATAGTTCACCCACCTTACAAACATCAACAATTTGGGAGTAAAGGGCTGCACACTTCCCTCACCCCACAACAACAAAACTGAATCCGTGCCAGTTATGGAAACTTCCTAGCTCTTTTCTCTTCTCTGTCCCTCCCATTCTTTATCTTCAAGAAGACTGTGCACAAGCTACACATAGCAGCAGGTTAGCAGTTTTCTCTGGGATTGAGAGGAGCTCTGATCCCTTCCATTTGTTGAGGCTCCCAGTATATTGAATACTATAGAAATGTTAAAACAAATTTACAAAATTTGTAACATATTTTACAAGCTCAATCCTGACAGTGGCTCTCAATGACAGTGTGGAATACCTCATTAGGAGACAACATCAAGAGTCTAAATTGGAGGCGCTTCATGAGAATGAGCAGTGGAAATAGCTCCCCCGGCTCTCTCCATAATTAGCAGTGTATTTAGTCCCAGCATTTACTCTTCAACAGTTTTCTAACAGGTTTCCCTGCCACCAGTATTTCATACCCCCAACTCATCCTCCGTAATGCTGCCAGCAGTGATCTTTCTAAAATCCCCTTTTGATCCTGTTATTCCCCTGCTTACACCCTCCTGGATTCCCAGTCTCCTGTAGGATTAGTCAGGCTGCTTCACCCGAGACCACAGAGGCCCTTCCTTGCTCCCGCCTGCTCCTGGCTTGTCCTCCACTCCCATCTCCCAGTGCATTGCTTCTCTCCTACTCAGCCTGGGCACACTGCACACTGTCATTTGCTCACGTTGTTCCCTGAGCCTGGATTGTTCTCACTTGCTCCATCTGCCTCCAAAGTAATCTGCTCCTCTTTCAGGACTCACCACCAGCCTTAGCTGACCCCCTCGGGAGGCTCTTTTTGACCCACTGTAACCCAGGAGTTACCTTTGTCATAACCTTTATAATAATTGTTGCTCTTATTTGCTTATGAGTTTGACTCACCTTACTACGCCTGAAGTTTCTTGAGGGCAGGGACTTGTATCCATTCGTGTACCTTCCATGCCTGCAGCACAGAGACTACAACATTAACATGTATTGCAATGTTCTCATCTTTGTTGATGTTCATTTTATGTCATTTTTCTTCCCTTGTTTCTTTTTTTTTTTTTAATTAGTTTCAGGTGTACAAAGCAATGCAATAGTTAGACAATTACACCCCTCACAAAGTGATAACCCCCCCAGTCTACGCCCCCTCTGACATTGTATATAGCGATTACAATTCCTTGACTCCATTCCCTATGCTGTACTTTACATCCTGTGACTATATATATTTAATTATATATTTAATTATATATATACTTTTATTAAATTAAAATATATTTAATTATAATATATTTTAAATTAATATAAATTATTAAAAATATATTTAATAATATACATAGTTAAATATTTATATTTAATTATAGTTGACATTCAGTATTATTCAGCTTCAGTTTCAGGTGTACAGTGCTGTGGTCAGACATCTGCCATCCATGAAGTGGTCTCCCTAATAAGACAAGTGCCCATCTGACCCCCTACAAAATTTTTACATTATTCATTATATTCCTCAAACTGTATGTTATATCCCCATGGCTATATTGTGACTACTAATTTGTACTTTCTAATCCCTTTACCTTCTCCCCCATCCCCACCCCCCTCCCATCTAGCAACACTGTGGGGGTTTTTTTCCCCTATATCTCTGAGTCTATTTCTGTTTTGCTTGTTCATTTATTCTGTTCCTTAGAGTCCACATATAAGTGAGATCATATGGTATTTGTCTTTCTCTGTCTGACTTATTTCACTTAGCATAATATTCTCTAGGTCCATCCATCTCGTTGCAAATGGTAATATTTCATTCTTCTTTATGGCCAAGTAATACTCCATTGTATAAATATATTAGTTTCTTTATCCAATTGTCTGTTGATCGACATTTCAGTTGCTTCCATATCTTGGCTATTGTGAATAGCGCTGCAGTTAAACATAGGAGTCCATATATTTTTTCGAATTAGAGTTTTGGATTTCTTTGGATAGATACCCAGGAGTGGAATTGCTGCATCATAAGGTAGTTTCATTTTCAATTTTTGGACATACCTCCATACTGTTTTCCATAGTGGCTGCACCAGTCTGCAATCCCACCAACAGTACATGAGGGTTCCCTTTTCTCACATCCATTCCAATACTTGTTTGTTGATTTATGGATGATAGCCATTCCGACCTGAGGGAGGTGATATCTCATTGTAGTTTTTATTTGCATTTCTCTAATGATTAGTAAAGTTCAGCATTTTTTCATATGTCAGTTCTGTTTGCCATCTGTATGTCCTTTTTAAAGATATGTCTCTTCATGTCCTCTGCCCATTTTCTAATTGGGTTGGTTGTTTTTTTATTGTTGCATTGTATGAGTTTTTTTTATAAATTTTGGATATTAACCCCTTGTCAGATGTATCATTGGCAAATATCTTCTCCCAAAAAGGATGCCTTTTTGTTTTAATGATGGTTTCATTTGATGTGAAAAAACTGTTTTGTTTGATATAATCCCACATGTTTATTTATTCTTTTGATTCCCTTGCCTGAGGGGATATATCAGTAAAAATATTATTAAGAGTAATGTCTGCAAATTTACTTCCTATATTTCCCTTGTTTCTTTCTTTTCCCCTTTTCACCATTCCATTTTTGAATTTTAAAAAGCCTTTAATCTTGGGTTTAAGCATTAAAATAGTGTGTTATTCAAAGACTTTTTATCATAGATAAGTAGAATTATGTTTTGAAGGTCAATTCTTACCAAATTTTTAAGAAGTCATCAGCTTCTAAATTCCCTGATACTACAAACCTTTCCATCACAATTTCCAGACATCTCTTCATCTGCTTATACGAAAATCTGCTTCTTTTCAAGCACTGAGAGACAAGAAAAATTTAAGTTTTTATTCAGTTTTATTATTTCTCTCATTGGTTTTATTGCTGCAGTATTTTTTTTCTGCTACTTGTTCACCTCAAATGTATAATGTTCCTGCTACATTATAGATTAAGTGACTTTTATGAGCTGGCCTGCCAACCCCCATACCATCCATAATAACTTTTTCTGTGGGGAAATATATTTTAAGTTGCACACAATCTGCCTGAAAATTCTTTTGGAACTTAGCACATTTGTAGGTTGTGGATTCTCCACCAAGATAAGGAAAACTGATATGTAATCATTTGAGTCATTCAGCAAGTATTTATTGATTAACATTTGTCAGGATGAACTTTAGGCTCTAAGGATAGGAAGTACGATTAATTAGGTCCCTGCCTTCAAGGAGTTCACTTTCTATGCATAAATTTTGCGAAAAATTGGCATATTTCCCTTTCTGCCTCTACAATATTTATTGCCCCTCGTGAAAACAGATTAATTCTGTATATGATGTTAATCACATAGAAAATAGATATTATGGCCAGCCAAGTGGCGCGTTAGTTGAGGGTTGGCTTGCGACGCTGGTTCTGTCCAGCAGGGCCCTGGTTCGGATCCCACATTAGGGCCAGTGACACTGTGCCCTCTACAGCTAAGATGGTGAACAACAGCTCGACCTGGAGCTGGGCTGCCATGAGAGTCACAGGTTACAGTGTAGGCTGCTGCAGTGGGGCTACAGTGAGCTGCCCTAAGCTACCATGAGTGGCCAGCAGCCAGCATGAGTGGCCCGCAGCTGGCTTGAACTGCCAAGAGCCTCCATGAGCGGCTGTCCGATGGCCAGCGAGTGGCTGCCACACCTGGGAAAAGCGCAATAATAATACCAACATGGGCCAGTGGGGTGACGTCCTCCACAACTAGACTGAGAACAAAAGGACAGCAACTTGTCTGTTCCCCTTCCCCGGTTCCCCAACACTGTTCTGCTCCCCCAATTCCCCAATGAAATCTTAAAAAAAAAAAAGAAAAAGAAAAAGAAAATAGCTATTATGGGAATAATAAATTAACATTTATCTTTCATAAATATAAGAAATACTTTGTCATGTTTGTTTCCTTAAATACCCATTTGAGATCATAATCATCAAACAATGTTTTTCTTCTTAATGACTCTCCCTCCATCCCAAAGAAATTTGTGATATTTTGTTATTTCTTAATATCTACATTGATCCTTTAACATTCTTCTGGAGTGATTCCTCACATTATGCTTATTTTTGTAGCCCTCTTTCTCTTTGGTCAACATGAAAGAAGATCCATCCACTATTTGAGGCTGTCATTTATTGTCTTCTACCAAGAGAAAAAAGATAATGGGTCTGGAGATGTAAGGCCTTTAACAATGTACAATCCTAAGCATTTAATATGTGAATTAGTGGTTTTAAATGGTTATCCTTTAATCAGACCAGAATTATTCTTGGCAACTAATGGATGTATCTGTGAAATGGAATTTGCCCATTAATGATAGAAAGGTTTCTAAAGATCTTTTAACATGAGATAAATAAAGCAGTAGATCAACAGAAGATAGGTACATTTCATAATAATCACTCTAAAAGAGCTATTTCAAGTAATAATTACCCACTCAGGAATGATGGGGGAATTTCTAATGGCTATCACTGTGAGAATCACTTACCGTGTGGCAAGACAAACCTGCTATTTCCCCAAGCTTAAAATGAAAACACTTTTTAATGGTAAAATAATGTCTTGATTCACTCTCAAAATTTTTAATTAAATTAATCAAATGCTATGTTTTCATCTCTGCAGTTTTACTCATTATTTTCTTAAGGACAGTATTTTTTTTTAATCTATCCTTGCATGCATAAAAAGCTGGCAAAACAGTGGATTCCTTGTCTGTTCCCATGGAAGCCTTCTTTCTGTGAGACATACCTTACCTTCCTAATAGTTATTTCTTTAACCGTTTCAAATTTTGTCAGTCTTTCCTCTACATCTCCAGTTTAAATCAGTTTATATATTTGTGGCTTATTTAATTGTGGAAACCACCCTCTATGAAACTGGTCACACCACCCCGAAAAAAACAAAAGAATACAGTTTTTTGGTGCCAATCTGAGAGGAACAAAGAGGTCAGCGCCTACTATTTAGAGTAAAGGGAAGGAAAATATGTTCTACTTTTCTTGCCAGTTTACTCATTTGATGGCTCATTCATTCATTCATTCATTCTCGAATACATACTGAGTATGTACTTTCGACAGGCACTAGCTCAGGGAGCTGAAGTAAAGCAAGGAAATGTCAACACACAATGAAAATGACCGTACAGCACAGGATGAAACAGCAGAACTTTATAAGCAGAGCTCCAGGAGTTCAGGGACAGAGCGCTACACCCTCAACACTGTTGTAGTTACAATTATATAGTTTTTGCCGCTTAGTAGATCTTCTCTTCCTAATACTTCATGGCTTCTCTTACCAGGGACTTTCTTAACTATACAAGTCTGTCAAAAGATAGAGCTGATCTTAGAAACTGCATGGAAAGCTTCTAAAAATAACCCCTAATATGATTTTTAGAACATTTCTGAAAGTAGTTTCCACTGTACCCATCATTATTTTTATTGGAAAAAAAATGTATAGAACCTCAGCAATCATAGATTAAATGTTAATGATTTTTGCTGTTCTCAGGTGACTTTTGTTTTAAGAGCCCCACTGAATTTCAAGCATGGGCACAGGCTTAAGGTATCCGTTGAGTGAACTGAGGCCCATTGGAATCATAGGAAACTGACTCCACCAGACTTGTTTAAAACCAGGTTTCTCAGTACGGATGCCATGGAACCTGAAAGATATTAACTATAAGAAGAGTTAATCCACCTCAAGGCCAATCAGAAACCGATCAGAACTCAGAATCGTGCCCTGTTCGTTATACTTCCTCCTTTTGCCCTACCTCTAGCCCTTTTTATAATAACATTTCTGGTCAGGAAGACCTCCTAACTTGCACCTCAGTGATATAGCTCCTCCTTGTCTGTCCAGCAATCTACCCAGCTTGGCTATTTTTCAGCTCTGATGATCTTTAGATATTGATTTTGATATGCCAAAACTCATAATGTATATTTTTTCATTTAAAAAAATTACATAATGTTTACTATGTTCTTAGAATTTTGAAAATATGAACCCATTTACATAGTGAGTTGTAGGTTTTCTGAAGCAAGAATTGAAATCAGAGATGCTTTTCAGAAGCCTCACTTAACCAGTGAATGAACTTACCTGACTCCCCAGTATTCATATCTTGCCATCTAGAAGTTTCATTTCTATTCAGCTTTGTTTTTTAACTTGTATTCAACAGTAACTGTCATGAAGATTTATTTTTAAAAATGACTCAAAAAGGCGGCCAACTGCTAGAGTTGTTGATAGAAATAGAAAGGAAGCAAAATAATTTGAGGAAATAATGTTTCTTAGCCAGAAAATAGAAGTTTTCAATAGATTTACTGGTGGAATGCTAAACTTGATAGTGGATCAGATGTGTAACATGAATGAATTCACAGAACCCTCTATGCAAAACAAAAAAACATTTCAGGGAGAAGTATCATGTCCCAACTGATGTAATATTTGCACACCATGGGAAAGGAAAGTCAGCAAAAGTTGAATTTGTTTCCTTGATATTAGGAGGATAAGTACCAGGAAGAACTATCACTGGAAAAGTAACTGAGGAGAATGCCAGAAGTCAGAATAAAGTTAGAAAAAATATTTCCAAACATATAAAATTGGGGTTCGCAAAGGTCTCCAAATCTATCTTTGTAACTGTCAGACGTCTACCTCACTGTTTAAGGTGCCTGAAAATGACATAATTTTTGTTACTCAATGTGAATATGTTTTATTATTTTTTGTTTGGCTAAAATATAACAAAATTTACCATTTGAACATTTTTAAAAATTTTATTTGGGGAGCAGCTGGGCAGTGTCTGTGCTGATAAACATTTTTAAATGAATCATTCAGTGGCATTATGTGTATTCACGTTGTTGGGCAACCATCACCTTTACCGATTGTCAAAACTTTTTCATCTTCCAAAAGTGAAACTCTGATTCCATTAAACAATAATACGCCATTCCTCCTTCCTCCAGGCCCTGGTAACCGCTGTTCCACTTTCTGCCACTATGAATTTGACTACTACAGCTACCTTATGTAAATGAAATTATACAATATTTGTCTTTCTGAATTTGGCTTATTTCACTGAGCATAATACCTCCAGGTTTCGTCTATACTGTAGCCTGCATCAGAACTTCATTCCTTTTTAAGGCTGAATAATATTTCATTGTATGTATATGCCACATTCTGTTTATCCATTCATTCATTGATGAACACTGAAGTTGTTTTCACCTTTTGGCTATTGTGGATAATGCTGTTATCAACATTTGTATATAAATACCTGTCTGAGTCCCTGCTTTCCATCCCTTAGGGTATATACCCAGAAGCAGAATTGTTGGGTCTTGTGGTAATTCTGTGTAATTTTTTAAAGAACTGCTATACTTCAACACAAATGTTTTCAATAGGACTAATGCAATTAGTTTAATGGCAGCAAAGCTTAAATGAAAATAATTATTTATCCTCACTACTGGTCTTAGTAAAATAATTAAAACAGAAATCACACCTACCTTTTAATAGCTCTTATTTGCTGGTGCAAACATTTTGCACAAATTCCGTTTGTTTCTACTCCAGGATGTCTCTAGCCATATGTGCTCTTCTTTCTCTCTCTCTCTCTGGAAGCTGTCCATTAGTTTCTCTTGGTGATCCATGGCTTCTGATTCTTAATTATTTACTGTATTTTGATGGCAGAAACCCAAAAGAAGAATGATCTACTGTGAAATTTGTTCATCAGAATTTAGGTTCACATTTTCCTTTGCCTGTAGTTTTTATTTACTTCCTCATGCAAATCAGAAATCAATGACAGTTACGATCAGGGTCTGTTAACTTTTGATTTTGTAGTTTATTTTGCAGTGTTTTCCTATCCACACTGGAAAGGAAATAACACAAAAATTGGGGGGGATCTCTTTTTCTCCTTTGATTATAGCACTGTTAATTATATTTTTAGTTGATTTCCTGAGTATTTTAATGTAACAATATAAATATTGTCAGAAAATAGTTTTCAGTAGATTTAATGATGGAATGCTAAATTTGATAGTGGATCAGATGTGTAACATGAATGAATTCACAGAACCCTCTATGCAAAGCAAAAGAAAAAAAACATTTCAGGGAGAAGATTCGTGTCCTACCTGGTGTGATATTTGCACACCATGGGAAAGGAAAGTCAGCGAAAGTTGAATTTGTTTCCTTGATATTAGGAGGATAAGTACCAGGAAGATCTATCACTGGAAAAGTAACTGAAGCGAATGCCAGAAGTCAGAACAAATATTCCCATACATATAAAATTGGGGATCATTAAGGTTTTCCAAAATCCTTTCAGATCAAAATCCGAGTTCAAATATTCAATATCCATGAAACACATCTGTGAGAAACAAGTTTTGACCTCAAAATTTGTATAGCAATCAAATGCCACACATTGTTTTGTGTGTCTCTCATTAACAACATACCTGTGGTTACTTCTAGTGCAACGTCAGTGATAAAAAATGCAGGAAAATCAAGGAATTGAAATAAAATTTAGTGAAACTTTTCCCCTAATTTATTTTATTTATGCATTACACTGTAGCCAGTAATGATCTAGGTTTATGTAAAAATAGTTACTTAACTCAGAAATTATATGTAACATTACATGTTGTGATAGTATAATCAAATTAGATGTAATATTCTTTTTCTGGGGCTATGACAATATATTGCTCCAGATTTGAAATCTGCTTAAATTTCTTTGTTTCAGAGCCTTAAGTCAACTCATATCTTTAAGTGTGTAGCTTCATTTATTCTGAACCAAATATAATTTCCATTTTAGGGAGAGAATAAGGCTCATTAATAAAATCCTAATAAGGTATCATGGACTTGAGAGAATACGCATGTCATTTTTTATGAGTTAAGTACAAAAAAGTCATAAAATATACAGATAAGATTTTCCTATCACATACACAACAGCAAAACGTTCCTGACAGAATCAGAACATTGTAAAACGGTTGAAAACTTTTCTAATGCCTTTGAAAAACACCAAAGCAATTATGCTAATACCTTATGAACCAAAAGTCTTGTTTTCTAGTTGTGACTTGGGCTCAGCAGGCACACGTTTGCAAAGAGAAACTGGTACTCCTGGTTGAATTTGGAGCCCAGATAGCCTTACTGCTTTAACTTTGGGAATATAATAGGTCTATTTCTGGACCCATGTACATAGACAAATAAAATGCATGCCAATTTACAAAATGAAAGGACTCATTGAAGAAATATAAATATAACAACATTAACAGGGACCGAGAATCTGTGATAAATTAAGGCTGAAACAAACAAACAAACAAAATCCAACTGTGAATAAATAACCATTGTAATAAAATCAGGCCATGAACTCAACAAAAATAAATTTTTACCTAAGACTGTTAGTTGGCATCGATGGGAGATTGGTGATAATGAGAAGCATAAGGGTATAGAAATTTTGAAGGCTGGTAAAATCGTCAAAGGTCAAAATCCTTTTTTTAATTTAACAAATCCGTTTTCTAACTAGCTCATACATGGCCTGGTACCCACAGCATAGTTTTAAATTGTCAGTTTAGCATTTATTATTGGCAGCTGAAATACTGATAGGTATAAATCACAGAATCATTGATCTGTAGAGAACCTCAAGAAATTATCTGGTCTGCCCCACAAACGGGAAGACAGCAAAACTATTTAAGATAAAATATTAACTCTAGTTTCAGAGATCTTTAGGAAAACTGCTGCTGCAGCTCTTTCTGTTCAGTGATGATTTAATACATTTACCTGCTTTGCTTTGTGGCCCCTGAGTTCAGAGCATAAACTATAATTTTCTTTAAATTAAACCAGTTTAGAAACTTTTTTCTTTCTGCAAATTTCTCTTTTCTTTATTTTAAAGACCAACGTTATTGGATCTTCAAAATTGCTGAGTTGATTTTCATATTATTTAAAAAAAAAAAAACAAAGCCTTACTCCTAGGTTGTAACCCTGCATGACAAATTCCAGCCCAGACCAACATTTTATGATGCAGTGTCAAGTGCTTCAAAAATGAAAAATGAGAGGAAAGAGAGGTTTAACTGTAACATGGATACATTTCAGACTAGATGTTAGCCATTTGAATAAGGTGTTTAAGCATAAAAACTGACTGTAGTCTCCCTTTCTGATATGAGCATGCAAAACCTTTATTTTCATAATCAGAGCCAAATGTATTTTGTACTCTGGACTTGAACCAGAACTCAGAAAGGGGATGAAAGAGCGTTACCCATGCAGGCAATAGATTTGAGACAAGTTTTAATTGAAAAGAAAAATCCCATTTTTCAGGCATTAGTTGCATTCAACATACAAATCTTTCATTATTCATACACTGGAGTATGTGTTTAGTGATTAAGTCTCTAAGGATTTAGTTGATAGAATCTATCTTTTTTTTAAAAAGGCAAATGAAACGTGGTCTTTAATTCTTTAAAGGACAAGTTACAATGCATGTGAAAATATAACACAGACTCTTAGTTTTTAAAACTATATCTACAATTTGCCTATCCATTGGTTTTCTCATCTCGATATCAGTAACATACAGACTTGATCTAATAATGGCTAATTATGCAGTTGTTTATCAGCTCATTTGAAACATTTTGAGATTCAGTCTAGCTCAGCAAATTACTGTGCTTAAGGCAGTTCTGTATTCTAGAAAATTATAATATCCCCAGAAGGCAAAGAATTAATAATAAAAATCCTCTTTTGTAAAAGATTATCATTGCAGAGCAAATGGAGCGGATCTTCCCTATCCTACTGCATTTAATATTCTCATTTTTCCCTGAAACTTTGATGGAGAGGCAATGAGAATATCTCTGTTTTATTAACTTATTAAGAGGCATGTTTCTAGAACTTGTGCACTATATTGATTCCTAAAGCTGCAGTGCTGCTAAGAGCCAATAATCACAGAAGAGCAGGATGATTCAATTTGTTCTCCCAGGATGTTTCTGAAACTCAGTAGAGCCCAAATTTTCATCCAGTTCAGGAAGTCCGGTTATTTAACTTCTCTAAGCCTCAATTTATTCGTCTGTAAAACAGAGGTAGTAACAAAAGGCAGCCTTTGGATGTCGTGAGGAGTAAATGAGATAATGCACTTAATGCACCTAATACAATGCCTGCAAATGGTAAATAATGTTAGTTTTGGTTATTCTTTTGGCTATTATTACCATTACCTCTGGTGGTTCAGGACTCTGATAAAGATGTATGCATTTAATTAGCCATTTGCCTAAGTAGTTCTGCAACTTTTCAATATAAATGTTTTCATATCAGCTGAAGGTTGAACGTGCTGTAGCACTTCTTAGCCCAAAAGTGCTGCACCAAGCTAACATCAAACCAGCCAGAATAGGTGGGCTACAACTCTACAAGATAAGTCACCTAGACTAGTTTAAAATTATTCCAACATCATAGCATCTGGGCTTGACAACATAATATTTTAAAAAGCACTTGGTTCTGCTTCTATTGAACTGTGCCAAAGAGTTTTGAACTTTTCCTTCATGATTCAGATTTTGTCATAGATTTTGCCACCTACATTTCCTCCACATTGGAGCATTGCATCATATTTTAAGAAGGCAAAAAGAAAGCCTTTAAAAACTGGATGTGTTAGCAGGAACATATGAAACTATTTGCTTTATAGCATTATTTGCATATAATATGTGGACCACTTCATCTATTTTATCAACCAGAACTACTTTTTGATTTTCTGGTAAATTTAGTGTGGTACCTTTAGTTTATAAATATGGCTGAAGCCTTTATAGATACACAAACTACATCTTTGTTTGGATATTTGAGGAGTTCAGTTACTACATGCTCCCCAAAAACCAACCCTAAAACTAAACTTTGGGGCTGACAGTGATATTTCAAGGGGAAATTTCAATTTCCCCTTGAAATTCCTGGCTTCTGGATATCTCTCCTCTCTTGGTTCAGGAAAACAATTCATGTTGCAGGGCCTTTCAATCCAGTGGACATGGAGACACCATTTAGCTTTCCTTGCCCTAAAATGTGAAATGCAAACCACCTAAACAGTGGGGCCTGACGATGCAAGTTAGCTGCCCTTCACTATACCACAGTGCCTGACTCTTTCTAGGACGGGCCAGGGTTGCACTGGCTGAGAGATGAAAAGTGCAGAAACTCACAATGTGCCATCTGCACTCTCTCAAGCTGAGCAGAATAAGTGGAAATTTTCACTTTCCAACTATTTTGATCCCTCAGCAGCCATATTATGAAAGTTCCATTCCTCCACCTCCTTCAAGGAGCTAATTTATTCTCATCCTGGGAGGATTTCAAAAGAATTTTGTGAAGTGTTGCCGTTGTGCTTTAATGCAGAAGGCAAAGTGATGTTTTCAATAGAAAGATAACGGGTTCTTAAATTTCATTTGTAATATCAAGTAGATTAACTGCACATTGGACATATTAAGAAGAGGTTTAGGGAATTTGATGCTTTACCTTAGACTGAAGTCGGTACAGACTTGACAAGTCCATTGAATGACATTTGGAAAGAATGTACAAATAACTAATCATCCTCTTTATCTAAAAGTATACCCTTCTATGCTAGAGTCCTAAGTTATGTGAAATATTGTTAATCATAAACACGGTCCAAATCTGTTATTTAATTCTCACACCTTTCATAGAAAGAATTAGTGAGAATGAGTCAGAATTAAAAGATCATTTCCTGATAACTAATACGGCAGGGTGAGAAGTAGTATATTTTAAAATATGTATAAAAATAGGCATTTATAGAATGGTACTATTGACCACACCTACATAGTTTAACCAGATTGACAGTATGTGGCATGATGAGTCCAGATTTCTTTAGCACAGCACAAATGCTCTGCATTTTTTTCTAATTACCACTTCCTACAAGTCAGCTCAAATAGGAATAGACTCACTTGGTTCAGCTCAATTTCCGCAGCTTGACAGGCGTTGATATCAAAATTAATTCTAAAACGAAACTTCATAAAAGGAAATCCTATTTGACAAAAGAACTATATTGGGCTTGAATCACAGTTGCATTTGCATTGTGAGTTCCCATTTTTATTTTTATTGTATATAAAATAATGCTGAAGGAGAGATTGAATACCCAAAGAGAGTTCATTTGAGGCATCCTGATAGTATCTGCCATATGCAAGTAAAGCAGAAGCCGTTTTTATGACATCTTTAGAACTTGAAGATTGAATTACAGTTTTAGTAATCATCAGTTCCCCTTCTCCAGTGTCATTTTTTGGTAATATATTGCATAGAAAAGACTTATGGTTCTAGTTTTATAAGCTTGCAATAAAAATATAACAACTGTTGTATTAAATTATTTAAGTTGTAAACCATTGTGAAAAAGGAGAAAAAGTTTTATCGACAAAAGCTAAAAAACTGATTATAATGGAGAGCAGAATGTACTGTGCTGATTATTCCCAAATTTTCCCCTAGTTTAGCATATTGTAAATCGTCACGACATCTTTCAAATCCAGGTCTGGATATGTAGGGGATTTTTTATTTGTTGATTATTTAGAACTGGTCATGGGAAGCAAAAAACAAAACCTATGTAGTTCCAGGTTACCAATTTATTTTAGCTAAGTTGTGAGTGCAAATAAAGAAAACATGCAACATAGACAGACTTAAGGTTAAGTAAATGATAGTAACTGAAAGAAACCTAAATATGAAATGACTACATTCTTATAGAGCAATATAGACTCGAGAGGTTGTCTAGTCTTTCCAGAAATTTTCTTCTTATTTTAGATTATGTTTATGGTCACCCAGTCCCTCTACTTTCTAGAATACTATACTAGGGCCGGCCGAGTGGCGCAGCGGTTAAGCGCTGGCTTGGGAAGCCAGCGGCCCCAGTTCGGGTCCCACTTATGAGGGCCAGTGACACTGCCCTCAAAAAAAAAAAAAATAGAATACTATACTATTCTGCTGCTGTGTACAAAAGGAACTAGACTGAGAGGTTTTCTATTCTCCAGTTTTCCTCTGTAGGTCCATTAGGTCTCCCCTTCCAGTGCCAGGCTTCTTCCAGAAATTTTTGTCCATTGGTGCCTCCTTTCCATGCATTTCTAGGCCCCATCTATGAACCTAGGAACATTCTCAGGCATGGCCAGAATGTTGGCATTCCACACCCCCTCTCTGCCTCCACAACTGGATATTAAAACAACTCAAATCAGTCACACACACACACACACACACACACACACACGTACACATCTTGGCCATCTGGAAGAAAAAAGGGATCCCCTTAGCTAAATAATATTTTCTTTCTCTAAAGGAAATTAGAATAAGGAAGCCACGTATTTTCACCTGGTAAATCAATTGAAATGAAAACTGAATTCAAGAAATCAAGATAATGCTGAGACTCAGAGGGCAGCAGTGGAAGAACTAGGAAATATCATCAAAAGCAAAGTCGTATCATTAGAGGCCAAGGCTAAGATCATGCACACCCTCATATTCCCAATTACTATGTACAGATGCAAAAGCTGGAGAGTTAAGAGGGCTGATAGGAAAAAAATGATTCATTTGAACTATGGTGTTGGAGGAGAGCTTTATGGATACCCTTAATCACCGGAAAGATTAACACCTGAGTCCTAGAGTAAATGACGCCTGAAACATGGCTGGAGGCAAAAAAATGACAAAACTGAAACTTTTCTTTCAGGCACAGCATAAGAAGGCAGCGTTCTTTGGAAAAGACAACAATGATGGGAAAAATAGAAGGCAGCAGGGAAAGAGGAAGACCAGATATGAGATGGATTAACTCCATAAAAGAAGCCATAGGCATGAGTCTCCAGGAGCTGAGCAGGGCTGTGAGGACACGACAATGTGGACGTCACTCATTCATAGGGTCGTCAGGAGTCGGAGCCAACTCAATGGCACATAACACACACAAATCAAGCCACACAGAGGATGCATAATAACTGCAGGTTAATTGATCTTTTAGTGTTCGTAATGACAATTCTGGACCTCTTATCTGCTGCTACAAATGTTTTCTCTCTTTCATCTAGACTTGACAGCAACAAAGTGGCCATATTCTCACTTGGATGGTGATGATGATGATGATGATAATAATAATAATAATAATAATAATAATAATAGGGCTGGCCAAGTGGTGCAGTGGTTAAGCGCTGGCTTGGGAAGCCAGCGGGCCCGGTTCGGTCCCACATAAAAGGGCCAGTGACACTGCCCTCAAAAAAAAAAAAATCATAATAATAATAACATAACTTATATGTGCCAAGCACAATATGTTAACTTATTTAGTCCTCACAACATCCCAGTGAAATAAGTATTATGCTCACTCTACAGATGAAGACATTTAAGTCTTGCTCAAAAATCACCTCTGTAGCTCCATTAGGTCTTCCCTCCCAATGCCCTTTTTTTTTTTCAGCTTTGTAATAAAAGCTAAAATGCGTCAGAATCATGATTCAAATTGAACACATGGCATTCATGTGCTTACCAACTCTATTGTACTAACTATACCAATATGGAATGATTAGATCTCTAAGTCATCATCACCAAAAAGAAAGAATACAATTAAAAAGAAGTGTGGAAGACCTGGAACCCCTCTCTGGTTTTTACTGTGCACTCATTTGTCACACATTTGTTGAGTCCATGTAATGTGCCAGAGTCTAACTAGGTCTGAAGATATAAAGATGAATAACATATGGTTACTGCCTTCATTATCCATCAGAAGGAAAACCACATAAACAAATACTTTTCAGTGTGATGTTGTATGGAAATATATGCAAGGTGCTATAAAGGACACTGAGAAGAAAATAATGCCCAAGGAATTCAATGCTTTTTACTAAACTCATTAACAGCCTATCTTCCAGGAAAATAATAGATCCTCTAAGGGAGAATCCAAAATAGCTTCACCCTTAACTAAGAAGTTTGAAAGTAACTGCCTGCTTCCCATTTCCTGGACTAAGAAGGAAAACACTTAGCTAGGTCAACCCCACTCATTTACTTGAAATATGACCTTGGTCTCCCTCTGAGAATACTTCAGAAAGCACTAGATATTTCCCATTCTTTATATTATTAGGAACTATGAACTGCAGTTCCTAGTACAGCCATTAGTATAGGTCACTATGTTGGGCTTCCTAGATGTATAGTTTCATAGGAGAACCAGAAATGAAAAACACCCTAGTAAGAAAAGGTGGCAAAACTTCGTAAGTGACCCAGGATGGCTAAAATCTCTCTCTTTTTTTTTTTTTTCTATCCTGAGTAACCAAGATTCTTTCTCCTCCGACTAAGAATGACTAGTATCTTTGTAATTATAAGTCTATTAATTTTTCTACCACGACAGGAATGAAAGAGGATGTTTGGCCCCTAGCAACAAAATCTATGGAATTAAAAGTGGAAAGATCTTTAAAGCAAGGTTGCCTGATTCAGCTTGAATAAAGAAAGCTGTTAGGAGCTTCAGCCAAATTAAGGGCTGGCTGAAGGGAAGAGGATCTTTAGAGGGTTTCTTTGCCCTAGAATGATGAAATAAGGAAGCCAAAGATCAGGGCCTATGTGTGTACTACCCTGTAGATGCTCAGGTTGGGATTAACAGCCTCCTAAAGATGGTGAGCAAGTAAAGGATAATCATCTAACCCAGGGGTCTGCAAACTGCGACTCGTGAGCTACATGTGGCTCTTTGGGTACGTACATGTGGCTCTGACGTAAAACTGAAAATGAAACTAAAACTATCATAGTTTCACTTATAAAATTTTTAAAGGGTATTATTCACCTAATGGTGACTTCATTTGTTTTATAGTTCTCGCAAAACTTCAAGGGACAGGATTGGCTCTTCTATCTCAAAAGTTTGCTGACCCCTGATCTAACCCAAGAACTGCAAGGTACAATATTTCTTCAGGAAAGCCATTTATCTGGTAAGTATCTGGACCTGGAGTTTTTATGTAATGAGAAAAGATAAAAACATTATAGCCTACACTTTATAAAAGACCTAAAAGGCAAACAAAAGAAGGAAATACGCATATATATAATCTCTGGAAAAGAAACATTTCTACAGTTTATTCTACAAAAGAAAGAATATATAATAGCTTGGAGCAACCAATCAGAAATCAACTGGTTTAGTTTTTCAGGAAAATGTCATACAAAGATAAATATCCTGTAACTAGATACAGCAGGCCTTGAAGATAGTAACTATTATTGCTTACCAGAGAAGATTATAAATATGGACATATCTATGAATAATAACTAGGACTTCTGATAATGCAACAACTTTTCACCTCACGTATACCCTCAGACTGTAAGTGATAATATCTTTGAACATAAGGCACAATGAATCTGTGCAAGGGACTCAGTTGGAAGTACTGGTTTGTTTCACACCAGCTATCAAATAGGCCTCTCAGAACTCCTGAAAGTATTGGAAACAGTGATCTGAGAGTAATAAGCTCGCAGCCCAGGAATTGATCCCTGGAGCCATCTGAATCTCAATCCTTGATGATTTTGATTAATCCTTGCTGACAAACCAGATCTGGATCAATAAAAGTTATCTGTAACAAGAAACTAATTATGTGTTTAGTAAGTTCAGCGCGATTTTGGGTGGCCTTAAATTTATATAGAAAAGCCCCTACTGACTTTTGAAATCAAAATTCATGGTACTTTAAGGTAATCTTGCCTTGCGTTATAATAAATTATGGTGTTCTACTTTTTCTCTTGGATACCGTATGGTCCAAAGGCATCTAATCTGTTTACTCTTAAGCTATGGATATTCTTTAATTATTATTTATGGAGACTTTCGACCTATTTACATAATGTAAAAAAGCACAGAACGTGTACCCCTTATACTACTTCTATACACTATCCCTGTTTAAATGAAGCAGCAAATCACAGCCAATTTCAAGCCACGTTACAATCTCAGCTCAAATTATGCAGTGGCTTAAAATAGTACAGATATGTCCCTAAAGTTGCATCATCTTCAGGATACAGGAGACCTCAGATGCTAGGGAGATGCTGAGAGGCGAAGTAGATGAACCAATGAACCAGTGTTGAATTTATATTGTACTTTCCACACAGGAAGATTATCTAGGCCTTCAGTACACCTATACGTGAATCCATGTGTGACGTCTAACTCTTTTCACTTAATTTCCTTATGGACCATTTTTCTGGAAAGGAAGATGGGAAATTTCAGCCAGCCACAAATGGACTGAGACCCGCCAATCTCATTTCACATTGAGCAGGTGTCCCAGACAGGGTTTGAAAGCCAGCTACAAAGGTGAAAAAATGAAAATGCTATTAGAGCTAAACAGATGGCCTTTCAGAGGAAGAGGTCATCAGCTTAAACTGAGTTTGTCTTGGTATCTGGGAACAAGCCTTGCCTCATAATTCTTTGCAATGTAATATTTATAAAATCCTCTTTTTAGCAGGAACTGCCAACATATCTAATAACAGGACCTTATAATCATTTCACTCTCAAGGAAGAAACAAGTCTAAAAGCCAGGGCTCGAGGTCACAGGCCTATGAGGGAATGCTACAAGTTCTGTACTTTATCAAATACAGGAACCACAGGAAGCCTTCACCTCTTAACCAGGTTGCTCTTTTTAAGGCCAAAACCAGAACAGTTCAAACCATTCTCTGCCTTCAATGGATTAAAAACCTCTTTGAGGAGTGGCCGGTTAGCTCAGTTGGTTAGAGCATGGTGCTGATAACACCAAGATTGCTGGTTTGATCCCCACATGGGCCACTATGAGCTGTGCCCTCCTTAAAAAACAAAACAAAACAAAAAAAACCTTTTAATATTTCCTAGATTCCTCTAGCATACCTGCATTAGTTATATTAAGGATTTCAAGCAGACTGTTAATGTTTGTGCTGAATAGTTGTACCACTGTACGAAGCACATGTAGGGCAATAGGCGAAAGGGTAAAGAGCCCCTGTTTAATAGAATTTACATGCTATGTGAGTCTAAATTGTTTAGCTGCCTGATCGAATTGTTATAAAGCCTAAAATAAATACCCATAAACTTAACAGATATGCAGGAAAACTAAAAAGCTGCTTGTTTTATTTCTCCAAAGGTCGCACTTTTTTCCCCCATTACATAACAGTAAATAGCATGATAAAATGCCTTCAGTAGATCATAAATTATGGAGAATAACCCTCGCCTTTACAGGATAGTTTGGGGTATAAATACTTTGAGATTAATGTTGTAGTTGCTCTTCAAATATGAGCCAAAAATATTGCCAAACTCATAATTGTTCAAATAAATCATGAATATGATATAAATTTTAAAGAATTAGAATGGTATTAGTCACACTTAGAAAAAAAATGGCTCCAGAATAGTACAATTTACTCATAAAATACATTGGGCTCTAACTGTACAATTTGAAAACCATTGACAGTGGACCCAGGACTGTTATTACTGTATCTGAAAATCTGTTTGATTTTGTCCTCTGTATGTCCCCCAGATTATAAATTGCTTAGTTCAATGGCCCCATCTTAGAGATTAAAGTAATTCTCAGCCCATTAATGTATTTACCAACTATCCTAATATCATTTAAAACAAATAACAAAGTAGAAACAACTTTAAGATACAACAGCAGGATATCTCCAGTTGAATTTTTCACATAGAAACCAGGAGTAAGCGATCTGTGATGTCCACCCAACTCTGGCCAGCCACCTGTTTTTGTAAATAAAGTTTTATTTAAACTCAGCTACACATATTCATTTACATATTGTCTATGGCTACTTTTGTCCTGCAATGACTGCTTTGAATAGTAACAATAGATACTGTACAGTGCAAAAGGCAAAACAATATTTACTATCTAGGAGAACTTAGGATCTTTCACCCCAAACACATGCCTCTACTCAGTTTCTATACCATGACTCTAATTTGGGAGCTTATCATGACATATTCATATTATTGCATAGTCTCCATTCTATTAATAGTTATATATTACTGCATAACAGAATACTCCAAAAATTAATGCCTTAAAGCAATCACTATTGTATTATACCTCCTGATTTTGTGTATCAGAAATTCAGGCAGTACACATCAGCTGAGTGATGTTTCTGTTCCCTGTGGCATTAACAAGAGTCACTCATTGGAATTTATCCAGTAGCTCACTTGTTTGAAGTGTTCAAAGCAGCTTCACTCACATGTCTAGTGCCGTGGTAAGGACAGCCGGACAACTGGCTTCAGCTGGGCTCTTTTGTCTGCCCTGTAGTCTCAGGGCCTTTCCAGGGGATCACTTCAGCAGGATATTTGAATTTCTTACATGGCATTTCAGAGATGCAAGATACCAAGATGGAACCTGCCAGGCTTCCTAAAGGCTAGTCCTAGAACTGGCACAGCCTCTTCTTCCGTAGGCTCATCCAGATTCAAGGGGAAAGGAAATACACCCCTCTCTTAAGGGTGGGCATGTCAAGGAATTTGTGGTCACCTTCAATCTCCTACTACTTACTTCCTAACTTGTCCACCTGCCTCCCATGCTACTGTTACCTTTCACCACCCTGGATGAATATGTTATAATGGACAGAGACAGAGTCATTTGGGGGTAGGGTAGGGGGGAGCACAGGGTATAAGATACCAAATAAATATTAAATGAAGAGGATAAGCCCACATCACGACTAATGTATTTGTGTGGTGAAGCCAGTGAATGAAATTTTTAAACATGGCACAGTCCTTTAGTCAGTTTTCTAAAGTATGATTAATTCTGGTATTAAAGAATAAATATAACTTGCATCTCTTCAAATGCAATCATATTAAAGGGGGAAAGTGCCAAAGTAAAGAAATAGGTATAATTAATTTAAGATTCAATCTCATAACTATGACCCACATTTCTTATACCCAGAATCCTTATGTTGTTTATTTTGTTTCCCCAATAACAGTATTGGAAACAACAAGGGTATTTAATAAATATCTTAATTATTTGAAGCTATCTACTTGCTGTGCTCGTCTTCTATATGCTATAAAACCAAATTAAATAGATGATATTCCTGCCACCTAGTTGCAATATTGTCTAATGACAGGGACTATTTTAGGCAAAATTGTTCCATTTGGGGGTGATAGTTTACAAAATAAATTACAAATAAGCAAGTTTGCTATAGTATTTACTGCTTTTGGACCAAAAATTGTCTCTATTTTGGACCAGATATGGCCCAGTTTGAGTTTTTACGACCTGGCATTACCTTATTCAGCTTCTGGTGGTCCGAGGGGATAGCAGGAGGAGCCTGGCCTTGTGTTGCAGAAAAGCCTAATGGCTGACTAATTCTGAAAATTAATTTCTTCCTTGCTGCTGTTCTTAACCACAGAGACAGTCATTTCAATGCTTTAGAAAAAAAAAAAAAAAGGCCTCAAGCCTCCTCGTGTTTCACCTTTTCATTGCACTGCCGATCATTTAGAGGGCAGACTTGTTCCAGACAGCTTTAATTAAACTGTACCAAGGACACAGATAGATGTCAATGGAAATGATCCATAACATGAGGCTAAGCATGTATTTAACAGTGTTCCGTCCAGTTCAATCACCTTCTAGCATTTCAGTGGCTTTATATTCACCTAACAAAGACTGAATGTGTATATGTGTGTGTGTGTTTTTTAAATCCATCCCATTAGTGGCCATATGCTTGGGCTCCAATGGATACAAGAACTGTCTGCAATCTGCCAGGGACTTAGGGACATCAATAATTTGTGAATAGTCATGTTGGTACTGGTCGAAGGGTTAAGTGCTCTGCACACCAGGGGCGCCTCTTTTGGGATTTGAACTCTTAGTTGACTGTTAGGAACCTTATCCCCTGTGAGGCTTCCTGGTACGCGCTGCTTGTCAGATGCATCCAGCTGTAGCTGGGAAGTATTATTAGCTCTGGGATTTAAAGATCTGTGTTAAGTACTGATAGAATGGTGTCTTTGAGTTAAAAAGCAGAGAGAGTATATTGTGGCAACCTGAAGGAGGGTTTCATATTCCATGTTAAGCATATGTTTTTCCCCCTTTTGCCTATGCTTTCACACATTCCTTGTGAATAGATGACATAGCATCTATTGGAGAAAGAGTTTATATGGAACGTGCATTCCTAAAACTTGCTGGTAGATAAGATTGCATCAGCCAACATGGGAACATAAATGTCTCCTTAAAATAAGAAAAATGTTGGCATGGAAGGCTTCTCTTCCCATTCCCCTACCCAAAGAGTGAGAAACAGGTAACGCAATTGATTTTTCAAGTTGAACTCATTTTACTGGTCTTTTATGAAGACTCCTTAAATATAGTTGTTTTAATACTGACAGCAACAGAGATCATATAAACCCTTTTACTTCATGTGCTAGCCTGTAACTTCTTGTACGTATAAGCCCTGTACATATAAGCCCTCA
Organism: Aselliscus stoliczkanus; assembly: GCA_033961575.1. Taxonomy (NCBI): domain Eukaryota; kingdom Metazoa; phylum Chordata; class Mammalia; order Chiroptera; family Hipposideridae; genus Aselliscus; species Aselliscus stoliczkanus. The sequence continues at coordinate 90,678,245 of CM066732.1, read as the reverse complement.
CTTTGTTGTAGCCCCTGCACTTGGCACAATGCCTGGTAGATAGGACTTAATAAATGCTGCCGGATGAAAGGATGGATGGATGGATGGATGGATGGATGGATGGATGGATGGATGGATAGATGGATGGAAGACAGAGAGGGACAGAGGGAATAAAACACTTGGGAAAACAATTTTGTCAGTCTGACATGCATGCAAGTAGTCATTCTCTAGTATTTTCTAGAAGCTGTTGGATCTGAGAGTGTATGCTTAGCAATAAAACATGTTTCATAGTTTTAATGGATATGGATTTCAGAGCTAACTTCCATTATTCTGACCTTTTAGTAATAGTAAGTTTCCTTGTTTGGTAAATGATAGGAATAATTATGGGTGCTGACAGGTTTCCATCAGATTATATTTTTCTCCCACGTATCTAGACATGTTTTGTTTTAATATAACTGAATACTCCCCTAGTCAATTGTATTGTGGTTTTCTTTGGGTAATGGTTATTAAGCAAGGGATCTTGAGTCTTTCTCTCCTTGAATATTTAACTGATCTTAAAGATAAAGATAGTTTGTCTAGTTTGTCATTGCTAGGCTATGTGTGTTTGTTTCCAGTAATTCCACTTTCTTACCCTGGAGTAGTTTTACCCATCCCTTAATTGTCCCTAGCTGATGTCTAGAAGGTCTTTTTCAACTTCTTAACTGCACAACGAAGCCTCGGTGGACACCTAGATTGTGTCTGCTTGGGAAAATGCCAAGCACTAATGAGTATTTTGTTTAATGTAATGGAAACTGAAAGTGCATAGCTTCTTCCTTGGCTAATCAATGCCCACTTCTGTTGTTTGAATGTATTTATTCATCCTGAATCCTAGAACAAAGGTCACAAGAGGGCAGAGCACTTAGTGTCCACCCAGAAAGGACTTGAAGATTCAGAAGTTGCGCTTATGTCGGGTTTAGTGTAGGTAGAAAGTATCTGAGTTAGTACTTAAGCTCCTCTATGTTCAGATATGCCATCCTTTCTTTCAAGGCCAGAGCCCCTCGTCTTAAACATGTGCGTGTTCGTTTTTAAATTTTTATGTTAATTTTTTAAAATAATAAGGGAATGAATTTTGCTGTTAGATTCAAAGCCAGTTCATGTATAATTCTATATAATGCTCTTTATTTTTCATCATTACTTGATTATTATAAAGTATTTGGTATATATTATACTTACTTTATTGTTTGCTTTTTTCCAAGTCCAAATGACAATGTGTCTGACACAAATTTTAAAGGAAATAATTAAACATATTTCTTAGTTACATTAAAAAGTCTGATTTGCTGAAAATTTAAACCTTAAGCAATTCAGTAGGCCAGAGTGATCAAGTATGTTTGAGTGAAAAATAATGATTTCCATGTGGTACTAACGTTCTACACAGAACTAAATGGAAAATGTAGAGGGTGTTTCTAAGATTTCAGTGAACCATATCTGGTTGAATAGACACCGAACTCCCTTTGGTAGTATTTATAATTTATAGGCTACTTGAATGTGCTAGATAATTTTCAAAAGTAAAGATTTCAAGCCATTTAAAAACTCAAAAGAGATTTACCTCTCATCTAAAGCTTCCTGGGTTTAGAGATTTTTATAAAAGCTCTGTGGAGATGGTAAGAAAAGATGGGTTTTGAATCTGGAGAATGGAAATAATTAAATTCCTCAACTTTTGAGAATAATGACTCACTTTCTCTTTATTTCCAAGCCATCATCTTGCTTCAATCATGCTATCTCATGCCTTGGGAGACTCGGGTACTATGCAAGCCTCCCCAAATTAGAGTTCATAATAGAAACCTTGCCTGACCTGTAATCATTGTTACTTTACCGAAACATTGTAATACCTAAACTAAGTTGCTTATTACGCCAAACATGAAGTCCTTTGACCCTTAAGGTTCAATATTGATCAACCCTACTATAGTCAATACTCACTTCTACTGTCAACAATTTTTAATGTGGAATAAATTCAGGAATGGATAGTCTTAATCCATTCAAAATATTTCAATCCTATGCATTACAATTTTTATCCAGCTAAATAATTCACTTTTCTCTTCCATACTCCTAATTAATGATTAGAGATTGGACATCAGTGAGTATATCATTAAGTGTCCTTATAATAAGAAGTCATCTATAAAGGATCCCTATACTGAGGATAGGATTCATGTAAAAATCTTCACTGATAAAATATTACTCTAAAGGAAACTTAAAGCAAATGTATTACAAATTCAACAAAAATGACTGAGCTATTTTTTCATTTTGAGATCATAGAGGGTGGTGCTTTTTTTTTTAAATTAAAATTTATTGGGGTGACATTATTCAAGTATTTGCTTTGCCCATGGATAATGCAATAGCAGGTTTACTTTTTTAAGCTGTGGTATTTTTCAGATCGTCAAGTGTGTATCAAATAGTCATTCTCTTGGCAAATTTTATGAATTTCAGTTTCATTTTTTTGACAATTTAAAATTCAATTATCCAATTATAACTAAAGGTCATTAGTTTAATGCAACTTCGTGACAGTTTTATTAGTTATAAGAGAATCTCTCAGTTTAGAGAGGAAATTCTGCCATATGAGAGATTTTAATTCTGCATAAAAGGTGGATGATATTTTGAAAAGATTTTTGTTTTCTTCTTATGCTTTTATTATTTACTAATAAAAATGAATACTTAATATTTCTTCCAATCCCATATATGTAATGTACAGTAGCTCATTCTTCACCTCTTTGATTAACAGCAAATTAAACAGAAATTAACAGCAAATGCCTTCTGATAGCACTTGTTTTTATCATCAGATTTTGTCTCAAACGTTTCTTTAGGGTTGCTCTCCTTTGTTTTATTTTAAACAACCTTAACCTGAACATCATTTCCAGGTCTAGGGAAAGACGTTTTAATTTCAATCATGTTACAAGTAGAATTTCTGCTAAGATGAAAAACCAGAAAAGATGGAGATCTGGTAAATATTTTAACGTCATTTCCATTTGGTGTGATAATTGAAAACTCCTCAGGCAAAACATACCACAGAACCAGACACAATGGATGCTGGGTATCAGGTTTGTGCAAGATACAAGAGTCTTTATCCCTGTTCTGCCCTTAAAGAAATTGACTTTGCAGTGACAGATAAATGCATTCAACAACTATTGATTGTACACCTGCTCTGTGCAAGGTCAACAGTGAAAACTCATCATTTTTTTGTGTTTGCATTTCAGAGTTCCAGACGTTGCTGGAAGCAGAGATGGACCAGATGGGACCCACGCTGGTTCGGGTACCCATGCCCCATTTAGCCAGAGGTGAAATTATCCATGTGGCAAGCTGGCTTAGCACTTACGCCACCAAACAAGATCTCCACCACTCCACTTGAGAAGTAGGCTCTCATACTAAACTAACTGTTCTCAGCTCTGTCCTGAAGGTTCTTTGTCTCATGGGTACAAAGCTGGGCTAAGAATTTTAGTACTGCAATTCGCAGCCCTTTTGTTAAATGGTAAGAGCCAAAATACACTTTTCTACCTAAGTACAAAAATGTGTTTTGCTTCAAAGGTTCAGAAATATTCCCTACCAACACAAACTCCCAGAACTTTTATCTCCCCATGAAAGCTGTATGAAGTCAGCTTCTTCTGAACCACTGGCTGACATTTGTAAATGGACTGAATTTTCAGGCATTGCGGTTTATTAATTACGTCAGCAGCATCACTTCTTGTCCACTGACCAGAAAAGTTGTACTTGGAGATGACAGTTGTATCTGGCATTCTATATGGCTCCCGTATCACTTCACTTCTGAGGCTCAGCATTTAGCAGAGAGTGTTCTTTTCTATATAACATGTTGTTATTTTCATCCACCATTGTGCTAAGCATGCCTTATACCTGCCTCATCTCATGTGATCCTTCATTCTCAAAGGTGCAAAAGCGATTACAAATGACTTTCCCATGGTCATTACAAACTGGAGAACCAGGACACGAACGAGAGTGATCTGACCCCAGAGCTCTTATTGTTAACCACTTTATTTATACTGCTTCTTCAAGAATGGCCTTTCTATAATACAATTACATAATGGATTTTTTAAACCTGTTAGAAAAGTAAATTCTAAGAACATAAAAACTACCACTTGGTCAAAATGGAAGCTTTTTTTATTAGAGTACTGATGCCAGAGCTAGAGATCAGTGCATGTAACTTTACTTCTGATTTACAAGTTGGTATGCAGGAGCAGAAAATGTGGTGATAAAAGAGAAATTCCTGCCTTTTTAGACATTTAGCCCATTCTTCCACCACCTAATTGTTCAGATGCACATTCTGCAGTGTCCATCAGCTTTCCCACCTTAGTCAAAGGGTTCTATGCAGCTTTTTGAGTATATGTGATGGGGTTTATTTTGAATAAAGGGTGAATGTGATTTTCATTTTTCCCTGTGATATATAAACATGAATCGATAATGTTTCCTCTTGAAACTTCTCCAAGGAATGGCATGCACTTCCAATTAATCTTATAACTGGTCTTTAACTCTTTGGCTGTGTTCCATAATTGATAGACGTTATTTTAATTCTGAGAGAGAGAGAGAGAGAGAGAGAGAGAGAGAGAGAGAGAGAGAGAGAGAGAGAGATTGAGAAAGAATATGACCAGGCCAGAGAATGGGATATACATCAACTTTTAGACACATTGTACTCACTCAGTCAGTCAATGTTTTTGATGCCCATTATTATCAGATCTTAACAAATTGCAAACCTGATTTGCCCTAAAAGATCCATCAAATTGGTGCAAAGCTTGCACGGGGTCTAGGACATCCAGGCCACCAATTACCTTTCGAGAGTTGGGGGAATCAATGAAAAATCACAGTCTCTGAAAGAGATGGCTTTTAAAGAGCAGCTTGGCAGAGGGAATCCAGTGGACTAGGAGAGAGAATGCATGTGAAATCTGGGTGAAGGTATGTGATGCAAGTGAGAAAAACAGATACGAACAGGAAGTAAAGAAACATTGAGAGAGTCAAAGAAGCAATGCACTTGCCTTCCTTACCACCAACATTATAGCATCCAAACCTCTTCACACAGAATTAAAGGCCCTCTCCAAGCTGACGCTGATCCATTTTTCAAGTTTTGTTTCCCAACACTCTCCCGTGTGTTTTCCGTCCTGCCATCACTCTTGTGTGGTTTTCTACCAACGTGGCACACTGTCATGTATTGGTGCCCCGGAGCATACTTCTTCATCTGCCCCCACCTTGTCTGCTTGGCGAGCTCTTCCTCAGTTTTTGAACCTTTCCAGTGCCACTCTCTTTGTATGAAAACTTTGCAAGCTTTCCTCTCCCCCACCTCCACTCACCATACCCAACAAACAGAAGTAATTGCTTTCTCCTTCAGCTTTTCTGCTTCCTCCTCATCACATTGACATCTGCAAGGGGTCACAAAGCATCTTTTACATGTTGATACACCAAACACATAGTCAGCATTCAATCCATTTTTATTGATATGTGTAGCTTTTGTGCGTCAAGGATGGTTTCCATTCCCCAGCTCTTCTAGGATACCCTTCCTCCCTTCCTCTTATTCTTATAATAATGATGATAACTAGCCTTTGTACAATGCTCCATCAGTTACTAAGCACTTTTAAATCTGTGTTAGTTTGCTAGGGCTGCCATAATAAAATACCACCGACTAGGTGCCTTAAACAACAGAAACAGATGAGGTGCCTTGAGGCTACAAGTCCAAGATCAAGGTGTCAGCAGGTTGGTTTCTTCTGAGGCCTCTCTCCTTGGCCTGTGGATATCCACCTTTTTATCTTCTTACATAATCACTCCTCAGTGTGTATTGTCTGTGTCTTAATCTCCTCTTCTTATAAAGTCACCAGTCCTTGGGCTCTCCCACATGACTTTGTTGGACCTTAGTTACTCCTTTAAAGCTCTGTCTCCAAATCCAGTCACATTCAAAGGTACTGGAAGTTAGGACTTAAATGTATGAATTTGGGAGAGTTCAACTCATAACACTATCCATTATCTCATTTATCCTCACCAGCAATAGCTGTCGCCACTCTGAACCACAGCACTATTTCACAGTGAGCTTCTTCAAAAGACAGCTCTTCTATGTCTAACTTTACTTCTTCAGGCTTTCACAATCTAGCCCCCAAGTCTATTTATTTTGGAAAGGGACTTTGTTCCTTAACGAGTGAATAAAAACAACTCTTCAAAATTCTTGGGTTTCTTATAGCTTAAGGTGTCAAAAGCCTAATCCCAATGTCAGTATAAGAAGAAAATAGAAAAACTGCCCCTTTTCTAACACTGAGAAAATAGAAAAACAATGTGATATTTTTTGTTGTTGTTGTTGTTTTTGTAGTTGTCAAAAGCCAGAGTAAGAGTTTTAAAGGTGCACATATTAGCTACTTCAACCAGACAAATGCCGACCTAATTAAGAATAGAGACAGGGACTTGCTACCTAGTAAATCAGCCTACATGTTGATCCCGGGATCCATGAAACACCCATTGATGTGAATGGCTTCTTTCATGTTAAGAAAAGTGCTACATTTTCAAAAGGGTCTTAGTCCCATGCCAAGTTGTAGTAAACTTTGTGTAATATAATGTTGACTGGGATCCTTTTTAGAATTCTGCATATTTCCCTTACTTCCATGTTGGTGTGGGGTGAGCAGGGAGTTCTCAGGCAGGACGAAGACTCTGTTTTGCAGGTCTCTCCGCTCATAAATTGCATTTTGCCCAGGAAAAGCAATCACATGCTCCCCGATGCATTTGAGCCCTAGGTGGAAGCCACAGTGGACACGGCATTGGTCGTGACCTGGATGTGACCTGGTCCAAACTCAGGCCTGCCTGACTTCAGAAGGGAAGTCACTATCCCCTCTGCTTCACTCGTGTGTTGAAAAGTGGGGAAATAGTGCAAAGGTTAAAGACATGATCTTAGAGAACTCCTCTGCAATCAAGAATTATTTCCCTTCCTTTTATGTGGTAGAACATATGAAATCCTTTCTTTGAAATGTTTTAAGGGATGAGGGAGCTTCTGATTCTGCTCTGCCAAGCCACTGGTTCTCTCTCCCCCTTTCTTCTCTCTTTTGCTTCCTCAGGCTTTTAACAGAAATCATTTATGTCAATATGGTGATGTAACTTATGTGTAAATAAATGCAAATAGCTATTACATATGCAAGAAGTAGCATAACCATCTTTTTACACAATTTGTGCTAGTGAGTGTTTTTTCATTGTAATTTCCCAGATCCGCTGCCAAAGAACATTTCCCAGAGATCGTTGTAGTAATGTACATATCCGGACTATGGTTACAAGAAATCTAGGAGGGGAACGCCTTTAAGACTTGAAATTTAAGAAATGTTTACTACTGTCAGGTGACAGACCCTAACATCAATATTTAACTAGCAAGGTTTTCATCTTGGGGTATACAAATATATATATATATATATATATAAAGTCTTGGTTCTGGAATCTTCTAAATAATACCTGTGGACCTGTGTTATTCCGTTTCCTTGATTTGATTAACTATGCTCTCATGCCAGAAAAATTTAGGCTTTAGTGATTGTATCGAAATTAGTCTATGCTGATGACCATTCCAGGATCCAGATTTACACAAAGGCTTGTTAGAAGACTCCATCAGAACACAAAGAAAGCTAAAGGCAGCTATAGGAAAAAGCATTTTTTAAACGAGCCCTGATTTCCTTCTAGCTTATGCGTATCAGGCTGTGAAAATGCCTATTAGTATTTTTTGTTCCTAGATCTTTGTTTTGTACATGCATGTCCTCCAAGTATGTCTCGTCCTCTTTCCTGTGTCTCCTAAGAGCTCTTCCTGCTCTTTCTCTACTTGCTGGGCAAGTAAGAGAGATGCACAGATCAGACTAAGCGAGGAGAGCTTGCAGAGAACAGAACCAGATTTACTAACTCTGATGATGTCTTCCAGAGTTTCTACCATACCCATGGCTGAGTTGCCATAAAGCTAGCTGAGCCAATCGCCTTAAATAGGTTAAAAGATGACATCAGCAGATTTTAAGCAGGAATCATTTCATTCCTTCCTCTCACAGTTTCATGGTTAGATGGTTCATGTGCTGATTTGTTATACCATATCAGGCTGGCTCACAGTCCCTGCCAGCCTTCTGAAGCCTTGATGGTGTTGCAAACTGTGTCCTGGGCATGTGTGAGAAAGGAGATCTGAGCTGCTCTCCTTTAAGGACACTCCCATCTATCCGTTATCTCCTACCTGTGTGCAATAGACTAGTCTATCAAAATACAGTGATTTAATAAAGGTTTTATTTCAGATAATGAGTGCATTGATTTAATAAAGGGTTTGTACTACATGGTATTAGAGTTCCCTAAATGAACACTGAAATCCTAAAATGGGAAAACTTATCATTGATCCAAGTTAAATCATAGCCACTTCTTTTAGACCACATACCCTAATAAGATACCAACCCATTTAATACTTTAAGAGAAAAATCTGTTATCTTATGTAAGTGCTTAACATTTTCCAGCTATTTGAAAACCACCTGTTTTTCCCATCGCAAGTACATCTGGCATCAGGCAAACAGATTATAATCATGGACAACTGAGTAATTTATGATGTTTTTATATTTTCATATTTTTTGGCAGACTAATCCAGGTTGATATATTAGCCTAGCTTTCAGAGATGAATCTTGAAATTTTGCACTCTTGTAACCCTTTTACCTCTTTCTCTTCCAAATCCTAGAATATTTTTGGCATGTCTTAAAGTTTCATTAGGAAACAGAGCCAGGGAGAGTGAACTGGACCCTTGTGCTCTGTCCACCTACTGTCCCTTCTATAGCTAACTTTCTAGAAGAAACTATGGATCCATGTATCCAAAGTTGAAAGATCTTTGTACTTCTAATCACTCTTCCTTCCTAAGTTCATTAGGCATACTGTCACTTGTGTTTGCAGCCTGTTGTGAGAATTGTACTTTGTCCAAATCTAATAGGAGTTTGGTAGGTCAAACCAAACAGGAGAAGAATCAGTTGCCTTCCTTCTAAAAGACACATGAAGTTTTTCCACAACAACTGGGAAGCAAAGTTGTTTTCTATAGCGATTCTGCTTCTGCATCTTGAGTTAGAGAGGCCAAGTCCATTCACCTTGTCAGACCATCCCTTAGCTATTTATGGGGAATCCTAGCTGCTGGCTTCAATATGCCATATCTTTTCTTTAAGTATCCACCCAAGGTCCCAAAGTAATGGACATGTTTTTAATAAATCTAATGTACAACTAATTTATCAGATATACTTCAAAACAGAGAAGCTATCAGAGCACCCTGAAAGATTCATTAGAACCTTTTTATTTTTTGCAGGTATGTCACCAACTTTAATATATGTGTGTCAACTCAAAACTAAGATGAGAAATGGCAGAGTGTTTTATTGATTGAGAGTCATGAAGATAGAAATTCTAGTCTTGTTTCCATTGCTGACTTGTTTAATGACTGCAGTAATGTTTGTGACTCTTTCTTAACTACTCTTCCCTCTGGCCAAAAAAAAATGAACAATGTCTATAGAGGATTTTGAGTTTCTAAAAGAACAGCCCTCAGTAAGTTCAGTTGGCTCTAAAGCCTTGCCTCATGAGCATGGAGTTATCTTGCCTGGATTCAAGTCCCAGCCCACCACAGCTTGGTACTTAGCCTTGAGTTAATCCCTTACTGAAGAGCACTAGATGGTCTTTTGCTAGCGTACATAATGCTGCAATGAACATCTTTTAACATGTAGATATATTAATGCATTTATATGATTATATCTGTAGGGAGAATTCCTAAAAGTGGACTTCTTCACTTTAAGATTAGGTAAATTTTAAATGTTCGTGTATATTGCTAAATAGCCCTCCAAAGAGGTTATACCAAATTTGTACTCCCAACAGTGTATGTAGGTTCCTATTCCTCCACACTGTTCACTGGCAATTTTAATTTTTTTACCTTTATTAGTCTCACAAGTGAAAGTTGGAATTTCATTTTAATTTGCACTTCTTTAATTTTGAGTAAAATGCTTTTCTTTTCATATTTTAGTAACTCTTAATTAGCTTATGCATTCCCAATTTTCAACTGGGTACTTGGTGGGTTTTTTTTTATCATTATTATTATTGCTTTACAAAGCACTTGGTAGATTCAGATTAAGATCTTTGTAAAAACGCCAAATTTAAAAAGCAGTTCTGATTTATTTGGGTCATGAGGGATTTGTATAAATTTCAAACATTGATGGCAATTGGCATTACTAACTGAAAAAGGACAAAACTTCCTTAGGCAGGAACAGTGGAAGGCCCTAGCTGTGTATCACCTGAGTTATTACTGTAATAATCACTAAAATAATCCATATTATATGTAAAGCACAATGCAAAGAAGTCCAAGATGTGATCTCTGCCCTCAAGGAGTTCATAGCAAAAACATAAGACACATTCACACGAAATGATAATAATCTGAGACAATGAAAGGAATGAGTGATGTAGACCATAAATGCTCTAGGAATTGAGGAAGGAAAGCTCATCTTCAGTTGGAGTAGCGAAAGACTATTGCTTAAAAGAAAACACATGCTTGAATAGACAGAAAGATTCGGAAGCATAAAAGTGAGAAGAAACCATAAATAGACAAAGGTGAATGGAATAGAAGCTTGGATGGGGAAACAGCGAAAATTTCCATATGGAAAGATGGGTTGGGGTCAGATCATTGATGGCCTTGTTTGTCTGACTTAGCTTGGATTCTGTGCTGTGAACAATGTTTTTGAGAAGAGCATTGACATAATAAAAATAATTCATTAGATGATAATTTTGACCTGTGAATAATGAATGAATGAATGAATGAATAAAATTACTGAATTGGGAAAGTGGATGACTATCGTACTAACAATTTCTGTGGCAGAGAATCAACTAGTTTACAGGAAAAGTGGTTCACATTTTCTTCAATTTATACTCGTAAAGCTGCTGTAGAACTAACACTATGTACTGTTACCTAAGAAAATAAGACGGATCCAAACTCAGAATTCTTCGTGTATATATTGAAATTTTCAATGCAGTGCCTTTTTCTAAACCTGTGATTCAGCTTTTATACCCCTCCACTCACTCATTCTAATGATGGTAAACCTTTCTTTGTTGGGTCTGGAATTCATACCAATTTTTTCACAGACCTAGAAATTCCAAACGTGCTATTGTCATTACACCTCATCTGTCATCCTAAGGAATGACTTTATTTATTCTTGTGATTTGGAAAAATGAGGTGATGGTAGAAAGGGCTTAGAATAATGGGAGAAAGGTGTTGGCTTCATAGAACCAGCAATTCCTTTCTTACTTCATTTCCTTTACATGTTGGTAAGGGTTAGGTCATTGATCTGAGCCCCACAGCACTGTAATGTGCAGCATTCGTTCAACGAATATTTACTGAGCATCTACAATGTGTCAGGCACTGTGCGAAGTACCGGGGACAGCATTTAAAAAATAGAGCCAGTCCTGGCTCTTCTGAAGCTTGCAGCCTGGAGGGACACCTGTAAACAAGTCCACATTCTCCTGCTGCCCCTCACATGGGACAAGAGGCTGGGCTTTTCTCTGAAAATGCCCCTACATGTAGCAACCCTATTCTCCAGGGTACTTCATGCATTCCTATGCTTACATTCCTTTGTGTACTGAGGTATATAATCCACTTCTGACAGACATAAGAGGATAAAAGGAATTCAAATAATAAATATCTGGCAAGCTTGCTGCAAAATACCATATGTGCTAGTGGCTATGGAGATCACCAAAGGGTAAGACGTGGAACTGATCCATGGAATTGGAAAGATGCAGCAAATGCATCTGCAAAGGTAAACTTTCTAAGGTGGGCGATAAGCACTAAACAGATAGCACAGATCGTGGTGCTATGGCAACTTAGAAATGGAGCTGTTGTTACCAGAATAGGTGAGCTTTGCACTGTGCCTCGAAGGTAGAGAGGAGGTAGATAGTGGGAGATAGGAGGTGTCTGTGGGAGTGAGTGACAGCTCTTTTAATTGCCAGGGAGAGAAGCCCAATACCCTCTGACTATGCAGGAGGAGTGGTACTAGGGCCCCTGGCATGGCTGGAGTCATGGGATCCTGCATTTTAAATTGATTTCTCCTTCCCTCTCCTTCTCTTGGCTCTGCTTTCCTCTGCACTGGCTTCAGTCAGACTGATGGACTCCACCTGGTAGCTGTCAGGCTTACATCTTATTCCTGAATAATGGAGAGGTCATTATCGAACCACGCAAAACAAAAAACAACTTCTCCTTCCCAATAATTCTAAACAAACTCCTATGATTTACCCTGATTGGACCAACTCATATATATATATTTTTTTCCCATCCCTGAACCAATCACGGTATCTCGGGGGACAGAATTCACCGATTGGCCAGGTCTGGATTATGTTTCCACACTTGAAGCAGAAGTAAATGGGGTCAGCCCCATCTGAGCCATATCAGAACAAGATCAGGGAAGTGGTAGTTCCCATGAAAAAATAATTATAGACCTGCTACTACAAAAATAACAACAATAATCATCATAAACATTGCAAACACTCTATAATAAAGAGCTTACTATGCACCACCAGGTATTATTCTAAACAACTGTTGTGTGTTACTTATTTATTACTCCCTGTGAGTTCGGTAATCTTGACCCCATTTTAAGATGTGTAAACTGAGGCATGGAAATGTTAGGTAACTTATCACAAAGCTAGTAAATGGAAAAGGGAGTTGAACCCAAGCCAGCATACTGCCTAGTCCATGGTCTTACCTACTCTACTATCCATACTAAAATTGACTTCAATAAACACAGAGAGTTAGCTAATGCTTAGACTCAGAAATGAGAAAAGTATTGCTGAAGAACAGCGAGAAGACCAGCAATTCAGAAAGATGGTAATTTTGGCTTGTTCTCAAAGCTATGAAAACAAAGTCCAGTAAGCTGGCAGGCAGTGCTATACTCACCAAGACGTCAAGTTCTGGCCAGACTCAGGCAACCATTGACTGGACCTCCAGGGGAGTGATATGGCCATCCCAGAAAACTGTATTATTCCCCAAAGGCTACGCCAGCCCAATCCTCACCACAGCTTGTGGTTCACACTTTTATACAGCTTACCAAGGACTGATTTCATGTCTGTGTCAGATTCTCATTCCATCTCTCTCCTGCTTTGAAACATCATTCATGGAATATATATAGATCTTAGTTAAAGCTAACAGCGCATTTGAAAACACACACACAAAATCAAACGCTGGCTGTTTTGACACCAAGATGCTGCAGACCCAGTCTTGAGTCTGTTTACTGTGCATTTCCTGATGCAAAGAAACACCAGCACAGCTGAGAAAACACCACAAAGCATTATATGGCGACAGCTTGTGTACTTCAGAAGAGAAATGGATACATTAGGAAAAGTTTTTCTCCCTTTGATGTACAATGCGCTATCTTCTTTTTTTTTTTCCTGGCATTAAAATGGGAGTTAACTTTAAATAAATAAAATTCAGCCTGTAGGCTTCAGAAAACTAATGTTGCATTTTGACAGTGTCATTTCTCTGATCCCTGAAAGCACGATGGCCGTTAACGTGGGACTTCCACATGATTTTCCTTTATGACATGGAGAGCACATTATTTTTTCATCTCTGTTTTATTGATTTCCCCTCACTTCCTCCCACGTTTGCTCTTTGCCAGCTGTTAACTCTGCCCCCCCTGCCCCCACGCACACTCTGAGGGCAGGTAGAGAGCTTCTCCTGTGAGCTGCGGGCAGTCCAGGCACAGCGATGCTCCGTCCTCAGGTGGAAACCTGTTCTCTGTATGGTTTTCAACAAGAAGATAAGCCATGGACCCTAGACCTGCCTTCAAAAAGAAATCAGAATGAACCTCACGTTCCTACAATGAAACAGTGAAGAACATGTGACTTGTAATTAGCGCGTCTTTAATTGGACTTGAAGGTGTGCCCCGTCCATTTGGGACACAAGAGTGCATGAGCCTGGTACATGGATGAAACTGTTGTTTTCTTCTGTGGTTTTTATTCCCCCAAAGAGCATTAAATAGTCAAACACCAGGTGATTTGAGCTCTCTAGGATTTGGTAACAAAATGAAGCCTTTTTCCTTCTAAACAAAATGACTTTAAGGTAAATGAAATATGTAGACACCTCAAATAATGTGTGCTTTGCAACATGATAAAAAAAAATAAGTGTTTTTATTTTACCCTTATAGTTCTTCATTTTGACCATTCTTAGTGTTCTAGGAATTATTTCTGAGACTGATTGCATTTGAAAGATCCAGGACTACAACTGGAGAAAAAAATTCTTTAATATAAAAAATGTTGTCACAATTAAAGACTTTCAGAATTTCTTTATTATTAAGAAGACTTGGAAACGTAAAGCTTCTAGAGGTTAAATTTTCAAAGCAAGGGCTGTGTCTGTGTGTGTGTCAGGAAAGTGGGGATTCATGAAATTATATGCAAAATTGTGTGCACATATGCAAATGTTTGTGTTCAGGAGAAAAGCATCCTAGCTTTCATCCATTCTCAGGAGGGTTCGTGACAGGAAGAATTCCCAGTTTGCCTGTCTCACTTTTCTTCTCTCCCTTGTTTCTCTGTAGTCAACAGCTCGCTCTCTCTTTTTCTTGCCAGCTTCCTATTTATACCTTCCCAGATGAATTGTTCTTTTTGTTTTCTGACCAAACCAGGCTGAGCTAGGGAACTAAGGAGTTGGCAATCTGGTGGTGGTGGTGGTGGTGGTGGTGGCAGATTAGATGGCAAGACAGCCGGGAGTGTTACAGTGAGTGACCTCTGGCTGAGCTCTTAGGAAGATGGACGGTGCCTCCTTGACCCACCCTGAGTAGCTTCTCCTAGGAGGGAAAGAGGGCATCTTAGATGGCACACTTATAGTCACACTTCCATTACATTAAGGATGCATTCAGAGACTATTAAGGGAAAAACTGAATTGGGTAGCAGCTTTCTCTGAATACTGCACTGTTATCTATTTTTTTTCCATTCAGTTTTTAGGGTTTTGTTTGTTTGTTTTGGATATTTTGACGGATTTTTTTGTTTATTTGCCACCTTCCTTAGTTTCTGTATCCATTACATCATTCTAACACTCTAATTGGCTTTCTATGGCACAACCAGGAGGTATTGCTTCTGGCAG
Source organism: Aselliscus stoliczkanus (assembly GCA_033961575.1). Lineage (NCBI taxonomy): Eukaryota > Metazoa > Chordata > Mammalia > Chiroptera > Hipposideridae > Aselliscus > Aselliscus stoliczkanus. Next base: position 90,663,181 of record CM066732.1, on the reverse strand, counting down.
GACAGGATTTTCTGTCCTGTTGATTGATGGGTTAATTTTTACTGAGCACAATGTGCTACCACCAGAACCAAAAATCCAAGACAGAATTCCAGCTCTAGGAGTTCATGTTCTCATGAAAAGTAAGACAGATAATATACCCAAGCCTCCCCGTTTCTTTCTCTTACCAGTTCTGTCCTTTAAAACACATCTACTACATAAGTAAAAAGTGAGTATTGAAGCAACTAGATAGATAATTTTGGGCCCAGAAACATGCTATTAAAGAAAAGAGGAAAACAGCAGATTGGGTCAGGCAGCCCGGTGGTGGGGCGTGGTTTCATCAGAAGTGCTTGAGTAATAATATTTTAATATTTGCTGAGTAGCTCTTCAGTGCTGGGCTTTAAAAGACTCAAACATTTCTCCAGATTCTTTTGGTTCTATCCTTACATCAAGTTAGATTACCTTATCTCTAATTAGATTGAAGAAAGTTACACCCTTGGACTCTGTAAATGCCACACAGAAAGCCCATCACTGAAATACAACTCCATACTATGTGGCCTAATTTTGTGAAGCGCTGATGATTTTTAAACAGCCAAATGAAGAATGTTTCATCGTCCCTTTGTGCCCACGATATAAGGATCCATATGATCATTTCTTCAAAAATCAGTGGTCCCGCAAAAGGAGTTTCTCTTTTCAAACTATTCTCTTTCCTTTCATCAAGCAGTCAAAGCTACCCAGGGTACTGTCTGATTTGCTCAGAGCAGATTTTAGTGCCCAGAGGAACTAACTGTTTCATCTCTGGATCAGTCACAATATTTCTGGGCCACCATTTCCTCACCTATAAAATGAAGTGTGTTACAAATGATAATAAGCCTTCCAACTCTGAGCCAGTGGCCTCCAACACACACACACACACACACACACACACACACGATTTTTTATCTCATTCATATTCCAATTTAATTACAACAGAAGCTGCATAAGAGCATGGCCCCTTGGCTGTCTTGTTCACCCCCATATCTCTAGTTACTAGAACAGAGAGTGCACTTAAGGTATCTAGAATGAAAAAACTACTTTGTGTTCATAGTGATGTGTATTTTGCCATATGCAGCTCAAATCCTTCTTTGGAAGGAAGGAGAGTCCATTTTATCAATTCTCATGTTTTCTTTTCATATTATTCTACATTATATTTTAAATTCTTATATTTCCTCTGCCAGTGCAGCTGGAGCTTAAATTTTGTCACTTCGCTCTCCTTTTTTCTCATGTTGAATTCATGCTCTTTTATACTTTTTTATGAAAGACCCCAATTTCAAGCTAAAACACGTCACACAAAACTTGGACGCAGATGGTCAGAGCTTGAGCTGTTCAGAAAGAAACCCACAAGGGGCCAGCGCCCGCCCGTGGAGGCCAGGCCCGCTGCCACCAAACCTACCAGCTGACAGTCCATCTAACAGACAGAAGGAACAAAGCTCCTTGCTCTGTGGGCTAAAAATGTTAACTGCTTCCCACCAGGATTGGATCTGATCCGGAAAAACTGGGCAGAATGAGCCAAGGACCACCCTGAGGGCAGCCAGACATTCCCATTGTTTGCCCACAGGAAGGGTCCTCAGCAAGCCATAGGGTCAAATACCTTCAACAGGGTTAAACGAGCCGATTTTAGTTTTTCCTCATGAGTCGGAGGTTTTTCTCCACACATAAAGCTTACCCAGGACCCTGAGGTTGTGTTCGTGGGCACGTGGACGGCAGGGAGTTAAGGAATGGATTATGGGGAAGACAGTGGAACGGGAAACAGAGGTGAGAGAACGGATGTACCTGTGGGATTGACTTTTCTCGCTCTGAACTTCATCCGCAGCCCGGTCCCGCGCCTCATTCGATAGGCAATGCTGCCCTCTAGTGGCCCAGCAGAAGGAGCGCAGGTTCCCATTAAACTCCCATTAAATTTAGAGGCGTTTGTTGTTGTTGTTGTTTGTGATTTCTTATCCAGTTTCAAGATTATGTTGCGTTTATATTTATTTATTTATTTACTACATAGCCAGTTTATTACAAAAGGATATAGCTCAAGAACACCAAGATGGAAAAGATGCACAACGCAAGACACAGGAAAGGGTCCAGAGCTTCCAGACCCTCTAAAATCTTGACATTCTCCCCCAAATTTTCAGGTGCGCACCAACTCAGAAGCTCTCCAAACCCTCTCCTTTGGGATTTCTATGGAGGCTTCATTACATCGGCACAATTGATTAAATCATTGGCGATACAAGATTATTTTGTTTTTAAATCTTAAAATGAAAAAATGGGCAATTTACACATAACTTCTTACAAAAGAATTCATGTGACTCTTTTCTCCTCTTCCTTTCTTCACCTATTTTTCCATGATGTCCCCTTCTACTGAGGCATTTTGGGGATATTCCCAATAAACTAGCCGACCCTGGTCCTTGAAATGGTCTAGGTAAGCTTGGTACCTCTCTTACCCTTCAGCTGCTGGCTGCTTGGGGACCATTGGGAAAGGCATGGTGTGGAAATTTGCCCTCACCGCCCCCCTGGATTGGAAGGCTCTATCCTTACTTCCTCACATTGCTGGTTCCTTCCCATCAGAGCTCAGCTCAGAGGCCACCGGGCTGCAGCAGCCCCTCTCTACCCCACCCTTCCCAGGGTGGCAATCCCCAGCTCATACTCATTCTTCTGGCTTCATACAGCTCATCTTTTTTCAAAATTATTTTGATATCTCCCCCATCAAGATATCAGCTTTATAACAACAGGTCCCTTATCTATTTTTTTGTTCCCACTGATATGTCATCTGCAAACACTAGAAAATGTTGCAGGTGCTTAGTACACAGCAGGTTCTCAATAAAGATTTTTGAATGAATGAATGATAGAGAATATTTGCCTCTTAAGTCTTCTCTCCCAAAGCTATATTGTTACCTAACATCCCACCCTCTCCAGTGGTAGAAAATCGAGACATGGAGATACATGCAGAATGTCACTGAGAAACTGTAAGGCACGACATTTCTGTCCGTGCATCCACAGAGGTAGTGATTTAGGGTTACGAATCACCAGGGCTAGGTCTTATTTAATCCAATTGTATATATGTCTCCTTGTCTGCTCCGCAAAAAGTCCTACTGAATGCAAGTATTTTTCTAAAACAATAGAAATAGAGAAGAACATGATAAAGAAAATCTTGTCTTGTTAGTCATCAAATGTCAGCTGGTAGTATGATTTAATTTAATTGATTTAAGAAGAGACACGCAAACTTAGGGATACACAACCCCATTGTACTGGGACAGTTCTTCAGAGCACTCTCCCCTTTTTGGTAACAGCAGTAGTATATACTATGTTGTAGCAACCACAATATCTGCTTCCATTATCATACCCTTTAAAGCAAGCATTTCACGGTTTTCTTCATTGCAGAACCATCTTTATTAGATGTGTTTTGATAGTCTCCTTACATCAGGGCTTTTTTTCTTTAGGTTTCATTTTTCCTTCCCTTTGTCCCCATATAAAATATATGCTACCTCAGTGCATAAAACAAAACAATTCTGAGTTACCCTGGCTAAAACCATGTGCAGGACCCAGAGTCCTGCCCAGTGAGCCTGTTTCACGACTCTGTTCCCCCTCACCCTCCCTCCTCTCATTATGGAAGCCACTGAATTCCCTCTGTGGGGCTCCACGGTTCCTGAATAAAGATAGAATCCAACTGGTGTAGATCATACCTATTGTGATGCCAGTGCTTTTTCAATATTCTAATGTCCTCTTATTCTGGCTAAAGAGCAGCACTTATTAAACTAGTTAATGCTCAATTTCCATACATTTACTCCTTCAGTAAACAATGTATGGATTGTGTTCTTACCATGTGTCAGCCTCTGCTAAGTACGGGAAGTACCTGTGAAACAAACAGGGCCCCTGCTTCACGGAGTTCAATGTAGTGGGAGATACTGATAAATAAACAGATGATTGTAATACAATGTAGCAAATGTGAAGATAGGATCAATACAGAGGGGAGCATATAGAAAGCACATCCAGCAGGAGCTTCCCAGATCAGGGAAGGTTTTTGGGGTGCAAAGATACAGCTGTAGATGGGGGAGGAGTTTGAAGAGCAGTTTCCCAACTGAGAAGATAAGATGTACTTGCAGACGCAGGTTGGGAACGAGCATGGCTCATCTGGAAAACTGGAAGAAGCTCTATTTCAATGGAGTGTCAAGTGTTTGGGGACAGAACAGGGAGAGGTGGGAACGAGGAGGCTGGAGAGGTGAGCAGAGTCCATATCACAAAGGGTCTTGTCAGTCATTGTAAAAAGTCTGGACTTACCTGGAGGGCAATGTGAACCTGTTGAAAAATTCTAATCAGGGAAATGATGTGAGCAGTTAAGCTGTGGTGTGAAGAATGGCAGCAAGACTGATGGATGAGATCAATGAGAATGGTGTAGTAACCAACGTGAGAGACGATGGTGGTCTGGTTCAGAAAATGGCTGTTGAGATGGAGAACACAAACGGATTCAAGAGATTCTCCAGAGGTAGAATCAATAAGACCTGCTTGGTTGAATATGGAGATGATGGAAAAGGAAAGGAAAAAGGTGATGTGCAAGTTTCTGGCTTGAGCTAATGAGTGGATAGTGATTCTATCACCAAAACACGGGAACTAATATGGGCAGAAAAATAATGAGTTTTATTTGGACATGTTGTGGGATATGTCTATGGGACCATCAGGTGGAAATAACCAGGACACAGTTGTATATGTGGAATTGAAGCTCAGAAAAACTGTGAACTAAAGATAAAGATTCAGGAGTCATCAGCATATATGGTAGGTGGTAACTGAAGACGTGAAAATACATAACATATCCAGAAGATTTTGCAGAAAAAGAGAGAGGCTCTAGACCAGAGCCTTATGGGACAACAGCCCACGTAAGGGGTAAGCAGAAGAAGAGGGCCCACAGGAAACAGAGAAGAAAAAGACAAGAAGGCAGAAGGCAAATTCTTGGAAGCCAAAATAAGTGAGTGTGTCAAAAGGAGAGAATGGTTGAGTATGTTGGATTTTTCTGAGCAATCACAGAGACATGTTCTTTGGATTTAGCCAGAAGGTAGTGATTGGTGACCTTAGTGAAAATGGCATCAGTGGAAGTCATGAAAGTAGAAGTTACATCTTTGTAAAGTCAAAAGAAGATGGAAAAGGAGAGATAATCATGAGGCAATACTTAGTAAGCTTTGCTATGAAAGAAAGGTAGAAGTAGTGAGGCTTTCATAACACAAAACTCAAGTCTGTGCCTGCATCAGACTCAGTTCAGTGAGTGGTTTGGAACATGGAAATTAATAAGTAGTAAAGGGATGCCATCCAGACAGGATATGCCCTTAGTGCCTACCCAAGTACCTCCTAAATAAACCTACCTGCTGCCCCCAAGCTCTTGTCTCAGATTCAGCTTCAAGTGCTCTAAACTAAAACATGACTTATACGGAGCATCGCTCTGGCATCAGACTGCTTAATTCAAATGCTAATGGCACATGTGCTAATTGTGTGACCTTACACAAGTTACTTAACCTCCCTAAGTCTCTATTTACTCATTGTAATAGGAAGCTATTCACAGTATCTATTTTGGGGAGATAGTTCTCCATGAGTCTCTCCTATTTCTACATATCTTGTAAGATGCTGACTGTCCTTCGTTCCAGACTACCTTCTATAGGATTTTCTATTCAAGCAGCCTTGGAAGATGGAAGTAGTGTCTCCTTCTGAGCAAAGGGCACGCATGCTTACTGCCCATTATGAAAGATTCAGGTTCTCTAAGCTTAGGGTTTCTCTCCTAAAACACAGCACACTGTGTATTCTGGCATCCCCATGGAGCGTCAGGCTCAGAGGAACTATACAAATATGCTGATGCTCATGTGTAATAAAGCCCTTTGTCTCTGATCCAGAAGGCTTATATCTTCTGCCAGCATCCAAAAGCTTGCAAATAGAGCCAAACCTCAGATTCTTCACAGTTTTTGACACCTAAGAAGAATTAACAGGTGAAATGAAATTGTTCATTTAAGATGCTTAGCACAATTCTTGGTACTTGGCAAGCACTCAATGAATGCTAACTCTATTATATTATATCCATCAAAATATGGCTGTGCCCATGGGAGTTACACATAAATAAAAGTGTGTGTATGCTTGAAATCCCACCAGCAGAAATTTAATCCTGTGTGTTAAGGCTTTATGTTTCTAGGTGTATACTTTCATATATTCCAGGTACAAATACCCACAGGGAGGTGACTTATATGACTGCTTTTTTGCCATCAACACCACAGAGACAGACAATATTCATTGATAATCAATACTCATTTCTCATAGCAGAGCTTGGCAGAGGAAGACTTAAATGGTGTACACTTTGTGTGACTAAGAGAGAGATTTAGAACATGAGGTATTACCCAGGTAAACAGGCTTGAGTAACGGTCTCATCATGAGGACAGGTTTTGTATCCATCTTGCTCAGTACTATATTTCCAACATAAGGCCTGGCACATTGTAGAGTCTCAGAAAATCTTTGTTGAACAAATGAATGCTATCTCCTCCGAGAAAAGTGCAAGGAGCCTTTCTTTGCCATCCAGAGGTAGACTTCTGAGTCATTCAAGTGTCCCTGTCCTCAAATGATCCCCCCCAAAGGTGACAACCATTTTGTCTACTAAAAGGAAACGCCATTAAAAGTCTAAAATAAAAAGAAACAACAAAACAACCTTTTGACCTACTTTGTTATGCATTGAAAGTCACACTTTGGCAGGCAAAAAGGTTCAGTGTTATGTAATTGCCATCAGTGTTTCACTTAATATTTTAATGAGCTGAGCAACTGACATCCAGGCTGAATACATACATATCTTTTGTGGGTATTGCTGCTAAGAGAAAAAAAGTTTGTAGGAAGCTTGTTGTTCTTCAATAATAGTAATAATTCCTTAAAATATAAATATATCCCTGTTGCCACTAGGACCTATAGAAAGATGGTTCCTGTCATCTTTCTGCCTTCCTCACCAAGCTGCTCTTCTCATATTTTCCTTCTCCTCCCTCGGAGTTGCCTAGTTGGGTTCCAGACTCCTGTTCTGATTCCTGGATTCAGAGCTCATTTTCCCATTTTTAGCTCTTTCTCTCATCTCTGCTCCCCCACCCCTCCCAGAACAACACCAGTACATTTACTATAATGTTTCTTCTTTCCCTACAGCTGACAGTTTCCTCTGTATCTGATGCTTTTCTCTATTTGCTCCATGCTCTTTTGGTTTTTCTCTCTCTTTTTTTTTTTTAGCTGAGCCATCCTGCCACCTGTTGGCAGCTCAACGGCAACTCAGGTCAGGCTGGCCTCGAGCCGCTGTTGCTCAGAGCTTAGCTCGCACTCTTGAGCGAGCTCTTAACCAACTGAGCCACTCAGCCGGCCCTCTCTTTTCCCTTATTTTATTCCCTTTTGTTTTTCTTTCTCTGGGCAGCAGTGATTGACTGGAAACCCCAGGACGATCAAGAGGCAATTTTAGAGAAGCAGGGGAGACTGGTAACATGATTATAAATTGGGAGGGAGTGGCAGCAAATTGAATATTCTTTAGGCAACATGGTATTTACATTGCTTCTTTGATGGCCCTTGAAGATAAGCACCCAAATTTCCCCATTGTATAGAAGGAGAAACCAAGGACAAAGAGGTTAAACCACTATGCCAGGTCTAACATGAGGTAAATGGCAGCACCAAGATTTTAGCCCAGAGTGTGTGATTCCAAGGCCTACTCTTTTTTTTTTTTTTTTTTTTTTTTTTTTAAGATTTTATCGGGGAATTGGTGGAGGGGAACAGCGTTGGGGAATTGAGGAAGGGGAACAGACAAGTTGCTGTCTTTTTGTTCTTCAGTCTAGTTGCGGAGGATGTTGTCTCACCGTTGGTATCGTCATTGCGCTCTTCCCGGATGAGGCAGATCGGTCGCTGGCCTCTGGATGTCGCTCACCGCGGCTATTGGCAGCTCACGCTTGACTGCCAGCCGCTCACGCTGGCTGCTGGCCACTCACTGTAGCCTATGGCAGCCCACTGCAGCAGGGACTGCAGCCCGCACCATCACCGGGGCTCGCACAGCCCAGCTCCAGGTGGAGCTGTTGTTAGCTGTAGAGGGCAGTGTCACTTGCCCTCATGTGGGATCCGAACCGGGGCCGCTGGTATCCCAAAACCAGCGCTTAACCAATGCGCCACTCGGCCGGCCCCCAAGGCCTACTCTTAACCACGGTACTCCCTTACGCCCTTGATCTTGGACCCAAGGGATGAATATAAATTACCAAAGCAAGTAAATAAAGGAGAGGGCAAGTTCTGCTAGGCAGAAGCACAGCATCATAGAGAGCTAAAGATGTGAATCAGCTTAACAAATTTATGGAACCAGTGTCCACAGGAAAGTAACTAGGAAACAAAAACCTATCAAATTTCAGGGGTGGCCGGGTTGTTCATTTGGTTAGAGCGCATGCTCTGAACAAGGTTGCCCGTTCAATTCCCACATGGGTCAGTGAGCAGCGCCCTCAGCAACTAGATTGAAGACAACGACTTGAGCTAAGGTGCTGCTAAGCTGCTGGTGGGCGGCCGGGTGGCTCCGTTGGTCAGAGTGCATGCTCTTAACAAGGTTGCTGGTTCAACCCCCACATGGGATGGTGGGCTGCATCCCCCACAACTAGATTGAAGGACAATGTCTTGACTTGGAGCTGATCGGTCCTAGAATAAACAGTTACCCAATAAAAAATTTTTAAAAAAATAAAATGTGTTGCTTTCAAATTAAAAAAAAAAAAGAAAACTTAGCAAACTTCAGAGACTCATTTATGACATACTTTAGGAATGGAAAAACAGAGTATTCATATTTAGGAGGCCCAGGTTTGGAATGACACCTCCATTCCTGGTTAGTTGGTTATCTAACCTCTCTAAGCCTCTATTTCCTCATGTCTAAAACTGGGATAACACACATTTCACAGTTTAATGACAAAGATTTTTAAAAAGATAACATGGGAAAAAGCTTTATAAACTGTGGCATCCTATGCAAACATCCTTCTCCCTCTTAGCACCTCTCCCTCTGTTATGGAAAGTAGGTTCAGAAAAGGAAGCAACTATAGAATAAAGAACATTGCAGAGGCCTGGGAAAATCTTACAGGCAGCCTTCAGTCTAGGAGTTATTCTCAAGTCTGGGAGGTTTATGAGACCTGTTCCTAACAGCAGCACAGAGAAAATGGTTTTGCCGAAGGCATTAGTCAAACATTTTTCTACTAGAGGAAAATCGTACCTTTGACCTCCAGCATTTTATGGATTTTATGAAATATGATAAGAATAGAAATGACTAAAGCAAATACCAGACTCTATAGCTTAAAAAGTGAACCGTGAGTAAATACGGAGGGCCTTCAGAATTTGTGTAGCTGTTCTAATGTAACAAGCTAGTGTGAGATGCGGGGTTGGCATGGGACAGGGTGAAAGCTGAGACTGATTAGTAGGTGAGGAAGTGGCCTGTGACAGAAGAGGATCCCAAGCCCAACACAAGAGCCACCCCACCCAGCCACCATTGGGCTTCAGGACATGGAATACCTGAACCGCTTGCAGGCGGTTTGGAGCCGCCTGCAAGATGAGCATCACTAGCTGGCAGAAAATTCAATCTGTCATGTTTTGAGTGTCCCTTACTGTCCCTAAGCTGCATTCTAGGCACTAAAGCTATAGCAAACAGGACAATGTCACTGCTCTCTTGGAGCTTATGTTCTAGGCCCAGTCGGATGGAGGTGGGGAGTATAAATGAACTAGATGGTGTCAGATAAAGTGCTAAGTGGCTCCTGGGAGGTGCTCAGTACTATTTATTAACTGGATAGATACTCATAGATGAATGAGGCCTAGGGTTCTCTCGAAAGACCACCTTTGTGCAGCCAGGAAGTCAAGACACCTGCCTTTATTGATAATGCTATTTAAAGCAGCCATCCAAATTCATTCACTCCTTCAGCAAACAACTCTTAAGTATCGATTCCTTGTCAGGCACCGTACTAGAGATAATAAAAACCAAACATATCTCAGATGCTCAATAACCCTTTTGTTAAGGAACCATCTTGATGCTGTTGATTCTGTTCTATCTTCCACTGATTTTGCTGACTTTTAGAATCAACATCAATGTACCTCGTGCCAGGAGAGACACAAAAGGCCCGATGCCAGAAGGCCTGCAGAGCCTGGGTGGCCCAGGCTTCCTCCCCTTCCAGGAGAAGTAAGGACTGACTTTCCCAAGGCAGGGGTCTCCCTGCTGGAGCTTCTCACCACCCTCAAGATCTCACGTTGAACTAGCAATGACGAAAGTTAATCACCAGGGACCAATTCTCTCCCAAGCATGAACACACATGCTATTTAAATGGTGGATGCGTGCCCAACCACAGAATGTTCTAGAAGTCTAGACATCAAAAAATCTAGTACAGGGCCGGCCGAGTGGCGTGGTGGTTAAGCGCTGGCTTGGGAAGCCAGTGGCCCCGGTTCGGGTCCCACATATGACACTGCCCTCAAAAAAAAAAATCTAGTATATTCTTAAAGTCTAGAAGTTTACCTTCTTTGAAGAGGAGTGGGTAATCCTCACAGCAAAAAAAAAAAAAAAAAAAGGCTTACTGGCTGCTATTTCCACAAAGCAGAGGAGTCCTGTGATGGCGGTATAGGTTCCCTAACTGCTGACTCTCTGTGGGCCCACAAACATGTATAGACACACACAAATAATTAGGATGGCCTGGGCCATCTTGTTATTAATATTTAAGATGTGTGAGGAAACAAATTTGGCCAGCTGTGTAGGGTCTTTTCTTCCCTAAATTTCATGATCCCTTTGGGAAAAGCCTAATCTTTCTTGCCAAGATATAGAGCTCCTTTCCAGGTGCCCATTAATCCTTCTTTTTTATTTTCTTTTTTTTTTTTTCCAAAGGAAGAGAGTTTATTGAGCTGACAAAAACTGTAAATTTGTGATTTCAAAATTGTGACCAGAGAAGATTGAATTTGTGAGCTGTTTAAAGTGTTGGAAGGTGGAAAACAACCCAGATAAGCAGCCAGAGTGGCTGAGGTGAAACACAGGCGATGAGAATGGAAAATAACCAACCCCCCAGAGGCTGAATGGGTAACAAATAGAAAAACACAAGACCAAACCAGAAAGAGTGCATGTGTCTAGTTGAAAATTGTTATCCATCTCTTCTCTCCAAAAAAGGATGTTTTCCTATGCAAGAATAAATGCATATTTGTGGGGTTGCAACCAATCGCTCATTATGGCACAGCAGGACCACAGCAGCTCCCTGTTAGGCTAGGTGATGATGCCAGGAGGAAAAGATCTAAACTATGTTCAAATTTTAGCACAGAGGCCTTCTGGAGGCAAGTTGATCCATCAATCCAAGACATAAATAAACTACCATCTTAGATAATGTTCTTGAAGGACTGACATGGCAAATAGGCTTTAAGTGGATGGGCTGAGGTTGGGAAAGTGGTGCTGGAATCAGTTTGGTTTTCCCTGACTTGATAAAGGACTGTAATTACCATTCCCCCTAACCTCCGGCCCTCCCCACCCTCCACCCATACACACGCACCCTTCCCAGAGATTAATGTGACCCTGGAGCATGTTGAAATATATTGGCCTCCTTGGCTCAGCGTTAGTCATGGGTCCTAAGAGTCAGCACGTTGGATTTTTTCATGTCTGTTTTGGTTTGATTCCTTACCATTTATTTTTTTGCTTGAAGTAGTGGGAACTACTTTTTGTTTGAAGTTTGTTTGGGTTTTGTTTTTTGTTATTGGAAATGTACATATCCTATCACAGGCCACAAGTGAGAATAGTAATATGACTAATGTAAATTTTATATCCTATAATATTATTAGTATGGACTCTAATAATTCTACATGGATGGTGATTTTTGTTTTGTTTTGTCTTCGCTATGGAAGAGACCTGATTATGGCTTACACTTCTCTTCAAAATAGAAAATTCTGTCCTGACCCCTAGATTCAGTGCTCTGAACAGGAACCTCAGCCCTGTTTTTGGATATTTAGTGAAGCTGATGTCTTCCTGGGTAGACATTCCTTCAAATCAGGCCTGAAGGGACAAAAAAAACTCAGGTGTAGATGGCTCGTCCTGAGAAAACTGCAACTGGCTATGGTCCTCAGGAATGAAGCCTGGAGGAGATAAATTGCCCCTGAAGGTGAAGACTATCTTATCTTCACGATTAGCACAGTGCCCTGCATGGAGGAAATGTTCCATAAATAATACTTTGAATGATTGGATATGTCCCTATTCTCATTGGTATATTCATCAGGCATCTGATAAAACACCAAAAATCAAAATCACCACTTTAGGGCCGGCCGAGTGGCGCGGTGGTTAAGAGCTGGCTTGGGACGCCAGCGGCCCTGGTTCAGATCCCACATATGAGGGCCAGTGACACTGCCCTCTAAAAAAAAAAAAAAAAAAAAAATCACCACTTTATTCAAATGTCTCAATTTCCCTTACTAATAAACATTTTGCCAACATTCCCAGTGGATGGCCGAAGACCTGACTGGTTGGATCCCGTCTCATCTTTAAAAACGGAAGGATCCCTCACCTGCAAGGCTTGTACTGGTCATGCCTTGGGTTGACCTTCCTCCGGGCCATCACCACATCTTTCTAAAGAGCTGTGACATGTCTAAAAGCCAGAGAAACACAGGTCTGGGAAATGTACACACCAGCTAACCACTTTCTGAATCATCCAGTGTCCAAGGCAAAGGACGTGTCGGGAAAAGGTTGGTTTTCTGTTGGTTTGGGCTTCACTGTGGTTTTGTTTTAAGAATGCCCAGTTTGAAGTGTGAGTACTGTACTTTCATCCTACCCAGAAAAGAGGCTTCTGTACTTAAAAAGATGTTGTTGTTGTTTTTAACTTGGTAGAAGTGATAAAAAGAACAAAACTGATAATAGCATATGTTCACTTATGGCTTTTCTAACCCTTCCCTCTCTTTGTGTCCTTGTAGCTATATGTTTTGCCTGAGTGCCACTAAGATGGTAAGCACACACTCTGCCCCATCCTCATGTCTACCTTGGCCAAACTTGATACTTTGCTGTATATAAAAAAAAAAGACAAATTTACATTTCCAAAGTACTAATGATTAGTCTAGATCTTCTACAGGGTGTTCTAAGAATACAGAGATGTTCTATGGCACAGGAAAATTTCATCAAAAAACACAAACCACCAGGCCTTCCTTTCTCTACACCAGTTCTCAAAAATACACAGGTAAGGCCCACCCAGACAAACTGAATTTGGATCTCTGGGAGTAAGACCCAGGTTTCTTAGTTTTATAAACTCCCCAGGTGATTCCAATGTGAAATCGAGGTTGAAAACCACTCTCCCCTCCCCATATCTCTTCTATCTCTCTTCTCACTCAAAAATTATATCCTTGGGTCAAATATATAGTGATGGAAGGAGAACTAACTCTGGGTGGTGAACACACAATGTGATATATAGATGATGTATTACAGAATTGTACATTTGAAACCTGTATAATTTTATTATCCATTGTTATCTCAATAAATTTTAATTTAAAAAAATCAAATCTGCCCCCCCAAATTATATCCTTTACCCCTTTACCCCACTCCAAAAACCAAGATTCCTCACTGAGATCCATTCTCCTTAGAAGGCTATATAGGTAAGTAGAAAAGTCATTTTCCCCATGACAAATAATTTTCTTCTGGTTGTGTGTGGAATCAGTATCTTTTAGAATTTGCAAGAAAGACATATTCTCCTGTATTGGATCCAGGAGGCAGAGCTTGGATGTACAGCAAGGAACTTGGTGTGGTATTTTACAAATAGCATCCTTGGACTAGACTTGAAAGACGCATTCATTGATTTTCAGGCAGAAGGATTTGCACTTGAGTCATGCTAGTAGGTAGCTATATATCTACTTTGCAAATACCCAAGAGAAGAGATTTTTACATTCCTTCAGCAAACTCTGATAGCGTGGAACAAAAATATCTGCAAAAGTGAAAATTAGCTGGTCTGGGAAGAGAGAAGTCATCAGATCAGATTCCTTCTTTACATTCTCTTTCTCTTTATTACCTTTCGCTTGAATTAACCTCTGTATTTCTGTGTATAGGAAAGACAAATTGTAGTAGAAAGGACAAGGGGCCAGAGTCAGGGATTGTAAGATGGCAAGGAATGGAATCCTATGCAAGCTAGTTCAGAATTCTCAACCTGTGTGCAGCAGAATCATCTAGAGCTCTAAAAACTTTTGATGGTTTTCATTGAGTGAGTTCAGTGGGGAGTGATTACATCCGTAGTTCTAAATGCTACACATGCACCTGTCCTTGGTGGCCCCTGGTCTCTCTTCTCTACATATGTATCATTCCTGCCTTACAGAGCTGACTATACCATGATGTCGGAGGACCTGTGGCTCTGTCTTGCCAGGGCACCAATTCTGGCCCTCACTCTATAGAACCCCACTCAGCTCAAATTACGGAGCAAATATGCCTGCACACTGGACAGCAAATAAATTGGTTCATCTTTTATCTTTGTTCACATCCCACCACTTCTAGCAATATGAAATTGACTATGATACTTGGAAGAAACTCTAGTTTCTTCTGTAAAAGAAAAATAAATGCCCACTCATTGGGATATGTGAGGATTCAATGCAAATTTATATATTGCAGCTATCACAGCACCTGGCACCGCCTAGCTGGTCTCCATCTCCCTTCAGACAAAGCAATAAGGCTCAGAGGCAGATTTGCTGTTTCTTTCACACTGATATCAGCATCACCCCCACCTATAAATAGCCTGTAAATAGTGTTTCCATGGACACCCGCCATGGAGTCAAATGAGTCTTATTGGGTCTCCCTTACCTCACTTTTGCCAATGGCCATTTTCATAACTCATTAGTGTAGAGATAGGAAACAAAGTGTCTGAAATTCAAAATGGATTGGTTTACCTTTGTTAGAATACCTGTTTGAGAAAAAATTTTAAATTAAAAGCCAAAATTAAATTGGGTCGGGGGGGAGGCGAGTATCTGTGGATTTAATTTATCTGTGCTGTCTCAGTTCGGGCTACTATAACAAATTACCACAGACTAGGTGGATTTAACAACACACATGTATTTCTCGTAGTTCTGGAGGCTGGAAGTCAAGGGTCAAGGTGCTGGCAGATCCAGTGTCTGGTGAGTCTGCTTCCTGGTTTGCAGGTGGCTATCTTCTTGCTGTGTCCTTACATGGCAGGGAGCAGAGAGAGCAAACTCTCACGTCTCTACTTATAAGAACACTAACGCTACCCAGAGTCAGTTCTCCTTCCATCACCATATATTTGATCCTGTTCACCCTCATCTACCACCCCCACCCCCACTTACCCTCTGGGTGGTAAACACACAATGTGATATATCGATGATGTATTACAGAATTGTTCACTTGAAGCCTATGTAACTTTACTAACCATTGTCACCCCCCCCCCAATAAACTGTAATTCAAAAGAAAACAATAAAGGGCTGGTGGAGTGGCTCATTGGTTAAGAGTTGGCTTGGGAGCACAAGCTCTGAGCAGCAAGGCCGCTGATTCGAATCCCACATGGGCCAGTGACACTGCCCTCTACAGCTAAGATGGTGAATAACAGCTCAGTCTGGAACTGGGCTCCCATGAGTCACTGGCGATGGCATAGGCTGCAGTGGGGCTGCAGTGAGCTGCTGTAAGCTACCGTGAATGGCTGGCAGCCAGTGTGAGCTGCCATGAGCCACCATGAGTGGCTGTCCAGTGGCTGAAGACCAATCTGCCTCAGCCTGGAAGAGTGCAATGATCACAATACCAACATGGGCCAGTGAAGCGACGTCCTCCACAACTAGACTGAAGAACAAAAGGACAGAAACTTGTCTGTTCCCCTCCCCCAATTCCCCAATGAAATCTTAAAAAAAAAACAAAAACACAAAACACTAATTCCATTAAGAGGGCTCAACCCTCATGACTAATTACCTTCCAAAGGCCCACCTCCTCCTAATAAAACCACATTGGGGGGTAAGATTTCAGCATATGGATGGGGGGGTGGGGATTCAATCCATACAAGTGCCATCTTTCACTGCTGTATCCCTGAAAAATAGAGGCTTTGCACCAAGCAGGCACTCGATAACCACATACTGATCTGTTTTTGTTAAAATGTAGTCCCTATTTTCATTGTTACTTGTTTTAAATTCTGTAAGTCTTTTGAAAGTAGATAAAATTAAACATGAATAATAGGTCTTCAATTATTTTTCATCTTTTTTCCCCCTCTGTCTCCTGATATGTTTCTTGTTTCTTTCTTGAGTAGAATGAGCACCTTCCCTTAGTTTCTAATAGCTCCATAAACTCTCAGACTTACCAGCTCTACTCTGAGTTGGTCTGGTTCCTTTTTGCTTTTGGTCAGTGGACAGACTACAGTTTGTCAGGATGGACCTCTGTAGGATGGGAGCCAGAGAGAAAATTCTGACAAGTAGGGTTTTTATTTGATAAACTTTCTCATGTTAAGTGAAGTCCTCTCCTTGCCTTCCCAGAACAGGTGGTAGAGAAGTGTTTTAGGTCTTTTTTTCTTCTAGGAAACCTTGCACATCTGGAGCAGAGCCTTCTTATCTTTTGCCATGTTGTTCAAAGCTTTTAAGACAAAAAAAAAAAAAAACACAGCAAAGAGAAAATTGATTTTCATCCAGAGATGGCTCCAAAAGGAAGCCCTGGACTGCCAAGAGATATTTAGGAGGCAGAAGGTCACCTTCTTTTGAGGTCAGACAGCTGTCTCTTTATCATACTGACAATGTCTGGCTGAGAAGAACATCTGAAAAACATATTTCCAAACATAAAAGTTGAGGCAGCTGTTTGCCCTGCCATTTCCCGCGCTGGTCTCTACAGGACTCCCTCCAAACACACCTCAAGTTGCAGGAGCAGTGGGCCCATCCTTCCAGCTCATTCTGCTTTGCAGCCTTGGGAAGAACCACCCTCATCCTCCCCATCGCTCACAGCCCCACTTCTTTTGGTGTTTTGAATCTTATACTTTAGTGATGAGAGAAAAGTCTGTCTCAATGACAGCGTTCAAAGGGCATTTTGGCCCCTGAAGAAATGAATAAATCATCAGATCCACTTTGAAACTGGTAACTAAGGGGGATTATAGGCCATGTGAACTTTGAGACCTCACTTGGAACCTTCGGAGGGGTTCTGAGTGATGCTTTAGGAAGGCATTTTTATGTAGACATGCCATGGTCTTGCCTGTGACCTTGAAAGGACAAAGAGCCTCCACTAGTCAGAAGGCCCAGATATAAGCCTCTCTGAGAGAAGGAAAAATAATTTATAGAATCAATAATGTTCTAAAAAATAATAATAATAGCAGACAATTTTTAAAAACTCTGTGCCAGGTACTATAGTAAGTGTTTTTATAACCATTATCTTATTTAATTCTTCCAATAACTCTGTGATTTTTTTTTTCATTCACAAATGAGAAAACAAAAATGAAAGCAGCAAATTAGATGTATCCATGTATATGCATTGTTTGTAGTGGCCCTAAACTGTAAACAGTCTGATTGACCATTAACAGAGAAAAACTTAAATGATTTTTTTTAAGTAAAAAAGCAATTTACAGTATAATATTGATTTTAAAAACAACTCTTTCTATCTACAAGGGAAGAAGCCATAGAAGGATCAAAAGAAATTTGGATATGATTAAAATTAAACACATATTAGAAGCTAGGAAATGCACTGCATCTCAGAGAAACTCTTGCCCAATTCTTGGTCCTTAAGAAGCTTTATGTCTGTGGTTTACTGGCTGTCAAGCATGGCACCCTCTTGTGAAGTGAACAGGTAAGGTGGCAGTATAATTTATCATCCAAATCAGGGCTCTTTTAAGAGTGAAAGGGATGCTATCAATAACTGCCCTAGGCCATGGGTATAAACCACAACTACCCAGAGCAGACCAGGACCCGTAGTCACCTGTTCAGAGGACGCCCTACGGTGAACAAGCCCCAGACAACCCCACACATGGCTGTGACTTGATTCCAGGCTCTGCCTTGCCTTGGCTCCAGGACTCCTTCCGGATCTAATCTGTTATTTCTTCATCTGTGTTTTCAAGTGTTACATCTCTTCCCTTCTCATCCCCTAATGGACTTCAGGTACCTCTGCCCCAACAAACTCCTGGAGTTAATAGCTTCCACTCAGGTCTCCAAGGAGATGAGATCATCCTGAGTCGAGGACACCAGAACCATAGACACTGTCTCACTCTCATCCTGTGTGGATCGCTGTCTGCACAGACTCAGCAGGGAGGCTCAACGCCCAGGCCTGGGACTCCATGAGGTGAAGGGGCCTGGTTCACCATCTATTCGGGTTTGCTTGAGAAGACCAGGCAGTCCTAAGCTACAAGGAACTGAAGAGAAGACAAAAAGAGGCTGAGGAAATCCAGAAAGTAAAACTCAAACCCTGTTCCATTCAAATTGTCTCAAACATTTGTCAGGAAGAAAACACAGGGCCCTGATCCTAAAGGAAAGCAAATCCCCATTTTATCCTCTTCATAATGAAAGAGAATGCAAATGGGAGAGGCATCTTCGCCTCTCCTTGCTTACTCATCACCACCCCTTATCACATTAGTCACCAGAAGCCTTTTATGCCCTGGTGAAATACAGCTCAGGAGAAACCAGGCCCATCAGTTCATGAGCAGATATTTGTATCCATGTTATGGGGTCCTAAGGAATCTAGTTTGCATGGAGTAGGAAATGTCATATATAAATATTGCACAAATGATTTCTTAAATCCTATCCCTTCTCCTTTTCAATGGTTGCTCCTTCTACTTTGAGTTGCTTGGATCATTTGAAACAAATGCTAAATGTTTTGTCCCATACAGCAACACATGGCAGAAGCCTTCTCTTACTCAGCTGGTGATTACTCAGGTCAACATGTAAGTCAAATCATGTCCCATGGAAATGGGACTTTTCCCTTTTACCTTCCTGTGGAAACTACCCCATGTGATAGCATTAAACAGGTGTTTGTCCTGAGTTCCCATCTGGCTGAGGTGTGTGAATTGGGGCGTGAGGGAGGGAGGACTGGGGATTGGAAGGACCTAAGAACTTGGCTGTTTCACCCAGCATCCCTTGGTCTGTGCTTACACTCCTACTGTAAGGCTGAGGGGAGGGAGTGGGTGCAAAGGGTAAAATTTGAGGAAAATCTCGTTTCCTCACCATGCGATGGGGGACAGAGGAAGTTAAGTGGACAGGCCAAGTGACTAGTGCTTTCCCTTCTCGCACACCACCCTCTGTGCTTTATGACGAGTCCTCAAAACAGATGACTGAGCTGTCTTCTGTATCTTTAGCCACAACTGGGTACAGACAAAGATTCACAGACACATCTACAGGTCATAGTTGAAACTGGAGTAAAATAAAAGATGGCACGTCTTCTTAACTTTGTCGATATTTTAATTGGGATGATCCCATCAAACACTAAAGACAGTTTATTAGGAGTTAACTGGACTAAGTTAAGTAGGGAACAATTCATCATTTGTTTATCAGTGTGCAAATTATTCAGTGTGGGAACAAAAGAAAATTGACATTTGTTGTGCATGTACTACGTGATAAGCCCTGCATGGGGCACTCTACATTTAGAAGCCAATTAATTTCAGAATAGGCCTCTGGGATAAGCGGTATTATACCCATTTTACAGACAGCCACAACTAAGGAGTGTTAAGTAACTCACCTAAGCTCCCACAAGGAGGGAACAGAATGGAAGAGCCAGATTCAAAACTAGATCTATGTGAGGCGAGAACCCACCCTCCTTCCACTGTCCCAAATCAGCCAGAAGCTTTCAAAAGTAGGAACTGACTACACACAGGGCGACGAAAAACTGTGTACATATTATGAGGCTGTGATGTATTCACTCTTCTTATCAGAAGGGTGAAACAAAAATTGGTAGTTTCAGACAAAGAGACAAGCACCTTTGTGAACCCCCAACTGCTGAGTACAAAGAGAAAAATAACTAACAGTCCAATCTAGTTGAAACCTTGGTCCAGTTCAACCATTGAGAGTTCCTAGGGCTAATACTCCATCTCTAGATAAAAGTACTTAGTGATTTTTAAGTCTTCTGTTCCCCTTCCTGCCTCCTTTCCAAGATGGTACCTGAATACATGAAACACATGGGGTTGAACTGCCCTGAATCCTTATAGCCTCATGGTGGGTGGAATCAGGGATCTCGGTCATGACATGCTCTAGCTCCCTGGTCTGGAGGAAGTCACTTGTCCATCCTGTTGCTGTTGTCTGCCTAAGGTCTGCTGCTCCCGCTGCTTGTAGCTTGTCCTCACATTTCTCCTGAAGCTTAGCAGGGCCCAGTGCTGCCTCCTGGCTCCCTGGAGGCCTCACCTGTGCTTTTGTTGGGTGTCTTGCTGGAGCCTCTTAGGAGGCCTTCCTACAAACCTCATTTGGGATCCAGACCAGAGCTGCCCTGAACTACAGGGCGATTTTTCTTCTCTGTCCATCCCGCCTGCCCCAGATATATGCACTGATGCACATAGACATATATGCCAGATGCCTCAGTTAGTCCCTAGCATCGTCAGTGTTCCTCCTAGAGACACATGCACCCCTGGATACCTTCAGGGTAACATGGAAGCTAGGTGACACCACTGAGAAGGGAATTCAGGCCCTCCTCTGCCTACCTGAGCTGTACCCCCCCTTTTATTCTGCTGCGGAGAATGTTATTTCCCCAACATCAGCGCAGAATAGTCACTCAATTCTTTGGACTTCTGTACCCACACTTAGGTCTACTCATCTGCATGGCCAGCCCTAGCAGATGTGAGCCTTAATATTTTCATACAAGACAAAGAAGACCATCAAGAGTGGCCTTAAAAGATGTCTGTGTGGGAGGAATGGGAGTAGGGAATAGCCTCGAAAATGGTGATCTGTGGATGGAAAGATTCCTGGAACAGGAGGCAGGAAGGGATTGCTAGGTTTTGCTGTGATAATGGATTAACAAAACCATTAGAAGGACAGCAAGGACATTCATTTTTTCTACTTATGTATTCGAGCAGCTTTTCTTTCCTACTTGAATTTCTACCTTTTTCTTAGTGTCACTTCCTTCTATGAGCCCTGCAGACCAAGTGGAACAACATAGAAATGAACTTTAGTCTAGGGCTGGGCGCACCTCCCACCACAGCCTCCTCCAGTATCTCCTTTCCTGCCCCATCCACTCTCAGAGCCCCCAGAGAGCAGACCACTGCATCAGGCATGCCCCCACCCTGCCCACCCCCTCCCTGACCCCCAACAGCTTCAACACAGGAGGGTGCGTTTGGTGCCTGGCAGCTCTGGAATAGAGTTTTGATTATCCTGTTTACACTGCTAGATATCTAATTTCAAATACTTAAATCTTTTCTTGAGAAACAAATTGCAAAAATTGCAGATATATAAATGTCCAGTGTTTAAAAATATCTCTCTTCTTAATCTGTAACTTTACATATTATTAAAATAACCAAATGTTCCCAAGTACTTCCAACCTTCTATGACTGCCTTTGTTTTAAATATCCAAATAAAATACATCAGGCTCTCATGGAACAGTCAGATTAGCCCTTCCCAGGGGCTCAGATTCCACTGTCACATCTCACTTGTCTGTTCCCACTAAACTCTTGGTGTTACCAGCTCAGCATCTCATCGCTTGAAACCAGCACCCTGTCTCCCTGGCACTCAGCCACTTTGCCTCATTCCCCCTTCGTTTGCACTATTCACACAAGAATATTGTAAGTGCCAGATTTTATTAGTTTGGGGAATTCATTCATTCATTTAACAAATATGTATGGAGCACCCACTACAGACCAGGCCCTACTGCAGCCCTGGGGATTCAGCAGCAAACAAAAAAGACACAAACCTTTGCCCTCCTGCAGCTTACATTCCAGGGAGAACACTCAGATGATAAATACGACACTACATAGTGTGTCTGATGATAACAAGTACACAGAGAACAATAAAGCTAGAAAGAATACAGAGTGCTGAGAGGAGAGTTTTTAAACAGAGTCAAGGAACGTTCACTATGGGGACTTTACAGTGAATAATGTTGCCAAGGAGGGGTTGGAGAGAGCTATGCCCATAGCTGGAGGCAGGACAGCCCAGAGAGGGAGCAGTAAGGCACAGCCCCTGAGGGAGGAACAGCAGGAGGCCAGTGTGGCTGCAGGGGGAATGAATATGGGAAGAGCCAAGGTTGGAAGCGATTGTTCAGGCCAGTAGATCAGTGTGAGGACACTAGCTTTTACTCAGAGTGAATTGGGAAGATATCAGAATAACCCAGCCTTTGTCCCAGCAGGGTGGTGGTGAGGAATGCTTATGGGTTCTGGGGATATATTGAAGGTCTGCCGACAGGGTTTGCTGATGAAGCAAATGTAGATGTAGCAGCATGAGAGGGACAAGGATGAAACTAAGGGTTTGGGCCTGTGCCACTAGAAGGATGGGGTTATCATTTACTGGGATGGGGGAGGAGCGTAGTAATAACCACAGTTCAGAAAAGAATGTCAAGTTGAATGTCAGGCATGGGTATTTCTCCCCGGCAGTGTCCTTCCAGAGTCCCAGTCTGGCCTTGTGCCTGGGCGCCCCTCTCTCCATATTCCCTTTTTTGTCCCTTCTTCCAGAGTTCCAAAGGCCTACCTTCAGCTGCTGAACTAGGAACTCCAAGATTCCTGTTTTATATTATGTGCCAGTGAGAAATTGAGTCCTTTCCATGCGATGAAAATCTTAAGAAAGCAAGTTCTGAGACAAATTGATTACAAGAAATGTCAAGAGTTTTATTTCAAGCTTGCTGCCAGAGGCGGGACCTCTGAGACAGCCAAACCAAAGAATTCTCTCTTGGGAGGAACATTTATGGAACAGAAGAAAAAGAAAAGGGAAAGAAGGAAGACGAGAGGAAGAAGAGGAAATAAATGAGAAACAAGGAGAAGTTCGAAGAAAGAAGACAAGGGGAAAGATGAAAAACTAAAAGCCGGTTGAAGACTCAGCTCTGCACAGCCTGTCGAGCTGGATAGCTAACCAGCTTTCCAAAAGAGTGAGATTTTCATCTCACTCTGTCTGTGCATCATTTGACTAGGAATGTTAATCACTTCCCATAAGAGACCTAGTACCTTTTAAACTACATAAGAACAGTTCTTTCCCAGCTAGATTTGGGACCATGTTTGTTCTCACTGCTTCCCTTCTCTCTATCCACAACCAATAACCCCCATCAAGTTCTTTTTTTCCTAAAGAGAGATAAGTGCTGCCCCTTTACTGCAGTGCACAGAACGACAACCATTTCTTTGTGTCTAGCCATGATTTCTTTCCTCTCTTATGTGATGCTCTAAAGGAAAGGTTTCCACGGACATCAGATTTTGGTACACGGCTTCTGCACATGCGCTGTCATTGGTATGACTGCCCTCCGACCTGCTCTTTTATGTACTGAGCTCCTTGCGCTGTGGGCTCTTTAATAGGAGTTTGGCCATGGAAGCTATGAAAACACCAACCCCTCAGAGAACCGATCTTACTGGTATCGTTTTATTTAAACTTCCCATTAAAGACAGTTTCTAACATAAGCAAAAGTGAGCAGACTCGTGATAAACTTCCACATGCCCATCACCTAGTTTCAACAATTATCAACTCAGGTTGATGGTGTTTTATCTATATCCCCACTCCCTTCTCTTCTTGTACTATTTTGAACCAAATCCCAGACATCATATCATTTCATCAGCAAATATTTTACCGTGTATCTCTAAACCGTAAGGTTGATTTGTTTTACATAAAAACTCAACACAATTTAAATGGTCACAATTTAAAATTTAACAATAATTCCTTGATATCTTTAAATTTCCAGTGAGAGTTCAAGTTTTCAACTGCCTCGTGAATGTTATAACTTTATTTTATAGCGTGTTTGTTTAAATCAGGATCCAAAGAAAGATCTACATGTTGTGATTGATTAGCAAGTATTTTTTTATAGGTTTGTGGAAGAAACCAGAGTTTTTCAGTCCTATAGAATTTCCCATGGTCTGGATATTACTCACTGCCACTCCATGGCATAGTTTACCATGTACTTCTTATAAATTAGTAGAGAGATCTAGACACTGCTGGCTTGTTTTAAAATCACATTTGTAGCTTACTTTAGTACTATTTCTGTTATGAAATCTTACTGTTTCTCAGAAGTGTTACATTCCAAAAAGGACTAACCACCTTAAATCAAATATCAAGAAAAAATATTATTTTAGAACAAAAAAAATCTGATGATAACATTTTGGCACAAAAGTTATATTCACATTGAGAATAAAAACTGTCCCAGGTCTGGTCTGGGGCAGCACTTTTTTGCATGATTTAATTCACAACCTCCTGTGGGAAGTGATTGGCATTGCTGTTAAAATGCTTGAGCAATTTTCTGATAGACCTAAATTAGATTAAGGACTTCTGGGAAGCCAGGGTTACCCACCCAGCTGACTGGTAGCCTAATAATTTTTAACCAGACATTATTTTTTTTCTTGTCTCCAGTTTAACAATGATTAACCATTCACTTTTCCCATAAAACCCCTAAGAGAATCTTGAATCGACACACTTAAAAGTCTCACCCCTTGTGGCTAGCGGGAAAAAAAGATTTGGCCCAGGCTCATACTCTATTCATTTAAGAAGTTGTTTTTAACAATATTTAGGAAGAAAAATTGAGTTTTTAAACTATTACTTTGTATGGCTAAGGAATTTCACTGAAAGTTATTAAATATACACACAAGGGTCCTGAACTAGAAGGAAAATTGGTTTCTTTGAAAGCTCTGACCACTGTGATTTGACTAATGGAGAAAAATTCCTTCTTTGGATGACATAATTCAAACTTAGCTGCTATCATGGAGTAAAAGATCTTCCTTTAGATTCTTCCTGTGAGCAAATTGGTGCCTCGGAAATGGGTCCAGTTGCCTTGAAGAAACATCTCTTGATAAGTGGTTCATGATTTAATTGTTATATCAAATGCATCAAGGATAACCTATAGGCTTTAATGAATCTAATAGGTGAAGGTTAAATTGGTAAGAAGTGGACTTTACTTCTGCATTTTAAAAAATACATTTAACTCAATGGGATATAAAAGATGAATGCTTAGACAAAATATTAAACTTGACCATAAATAAATAAAAATGGAATGAAAATACAATAAGAGGATAGATTGTGTCTGTGGGGAATCTTCTACCCACCATAGTATTCGACTGTTTTAGAAAAATAGCTATGCGCAGAAAACAATGGCATGTGAGTCTTCACTGACATATTCCACTCATCCCGGTGAAACCCTCTTAAAGTGTCAAGAGGCAATCTCAGCTGAGGATCAATTACCCGTGAGCTATACATCTTCAGCATCAGGGCTCCAAATACTCTTTCCACCCTCCTCATCCTTCTCTGTCCCCTGGGAGGCTAACCCCAGCTCATCGCATCATTCCAGCTCCTTTCCCCTTACCCTCTCATTGCATTCAACTAATGGGAGGCACTTGGAAGAGATGGATAAGAGATGTGAGGATGGGAGAAGGAGGTAGAATGAGATCCGAGGACCTTCCTTGCATAACCAAGGGTTGGCGATGGCTCCTTCCCTCTGGAAAAGGTCACAGCCCCCAGCTGCAACTGTCTCCCAGGGTTCTGGTAGCTTTTCCCTCCCTCTGCCCCTTAGAGCCTACAGTTGGTGAAGACTCCCAGCTGCTGTTAGTGCTGGAGATATCTCACCATCCTCACCTGCCTATACCCTTATAAATAACCTCTCTGAATAGCCCCCATTTGAGTGTGCCTTCTGTTTCCTATTACCTTGACTGATACCCTCCACATATCAAGGGTGGTGCTCGGCTGCATGGGACAACGCAGCAAAGGCCAATGGCGAGCGTGTGAGAGACAATGCAGAGGTAAGTGAGGAATACCTTCCTACTCTTTCCCACTTGCACCTATCAGCCAAAGAATGTATGCATTGAAGGGAGAGGCTGGTGAGAAACGAGGGCTGTGCAAATCCTTCTGAGATTCTGTCCCAGGATTCTAAGTTCCTGGACTCAATGACCTCTGGATGAAATGACCCAGTGACGCTTTCTGCATGCTTTTCAAAGTATAGTTAAACGATTCTTATGAAGCCATCATTTTGCTGACCTTCACAGAACTGCTTAACCCTCTCTTTTTCTATTAGAGGAGCACATGTGGGTTTCTCTTTCTGTCATAATCAGAACTGAATGGGACAGCCAGACAAACTGAGAAGGGAGAAATTGAGGCTTTCAGAGTCTGAGGAGAGTCAGAGATCCACACAGGAGATCATTACAGCCATGGGATGATTGTTTTAAGTAAAGAGATGTACTTTTAAGTCTAGGAAGTGGAGCTGAAAAAACAACAACAACAACAAAAATAAAACAAAGGAAAAAAGACAAGGAAAACACAGTGCAGACTCTCGAGGACTCGAGAGCAGGTGTCTGCCCAGGCAGGCACAGAGCGTGCAGCTAACAGAGATCCTCACTAGAGTCAATTGGTGGGGTCATGGTGGACATACAATCAGCAGCAGGGAGG
Source organism: Aselliscus stoliczkanus (assembly GCA_033961575.1). Classification (NCBI taxonomy): domain Eukaryota; kingdom Metazoa; phylum Chordata; class Mammalia; order Chiroptera; family Hipposideridae; genus Aselliscus; species Aselliscus stoliczkanus. Next base: position 90,636,775 of record CM066732.1, on the reverse strand, counting down.
GTCAACAGCTGATACCATTTTCACATAGGGCACCGAGCCCCTGGGAAACAAGAGGAAAATGACTAAAGCTCATCCTAGTAGGCCTAACAAAGACCAACTCGGACATGGCATGGGTTTCTCACCAACCCATGATTAAGGACCATGTTAGATCACTATATCTGAACAAGGAAAGCCCATGGGTGCTGGGAAGGAGTCCAACGGCCAGAGCCAGAGGAATAGACATAAAGCAAACATTGCATCTCAATTGATGTGACCGAAATAAAGTTGGTGTTGAAATATATTCTTCTATCCTGCCTGGGAATAAAAGCCATAAAGTGAAAGAGTTCCGTAGGCGGTCTTCACAAAAAGAAACAGTACTCCCACCCTGTTTTCAGAGTTTGTTTCAGTAAAGCTATATAAAATCCAACAATTCTTCAAATGTGACATATCAAAGAACAAAAGGAAGGAATGAAGCCCTGTTAGAAATTTAACCAGGTATTTCCTGTGCAATATCCAGGTTGAGTATGCAAGGTTCTGTGTTCATATTTTCCTCTTTATGTCAAATAGCTCTTTGTCACCCCAGATTGGCAATCAAATATAGTTATAATGGTGGTCAGCAAACAGCTGGAGTTGAAGCAGCAAGCAGTTGAAGAAAATACACATAAAGCAGGAATGTGGCAAAAAATAACATCAGAAGTATTTACTAATGGAAGATAGAAGATAATATAGGTTCCTAAATGAAAAATGAATTTTAATCACGTTGGAAAAAAAGAGTAAGAGTAAGAGAGAGAGACATGAAGGATCTCACTCTTTAAAATGAAAGGAAATTTGGGAATTTGATCTATCTTAGGAGTCTGGCCTTAACTATCACAGCTATATCATCATAATGAGTTGAAAACTAATATAGCAAGCTATTATGTATTCACTTTGTATTAACATGGAGACACTGCTTCTGTTGACCAGAAAAACAACTTTTTCCCATATTACATAAAAGAGCCTCTTACCTGGAATTGTTAATTTAAACATATGTATTTCAAAAGTATATAAATATTATATGCATATGTTTATAAATAATATATATCATAAATGAACGCGTAATATCTGTATATCTATACATACATTTATAATATATAAAATGAATGTCTATATATTTGTATATCTCCAACTCAGAAAAAAATATGTAGATATATAGACATTTGTTTTATTCATCCATTCATTGAAAAGTAATTGGCTATCATGTTCAAGTTCCTGCATTTAATGCTGGGAATTCAGAGGTGAATAAGATATCCCTCTGTCATAATTTAGAGGGTGAAGCTGACTGACTCAATATAGTGAGTTAGAATACAATGTGATAAATGCTGTTGAGAACAATATAACTAATAATTAGATATCCAGTGTCTATGTGGCATCATACATGCAAATATTGAGGTTTATAATACATTATTTTGTCTGGAATTATTACATGTATCCCTATAGTCCCTCCCCTAACTTCTCAAAGAAGGAGCTGTGGGACCTTTTCTTTGGGACCACAATACCTATCACAGTGCTTGGCAAGTTTTTGGCATTTTAATGAAGATTAAATATAATAGATAATGCTATGAAAGTGCTCTGAAAAATATAAAATATGACGCAAATACAGACAGCTGTCATTGTTTATTCAATGGAAGTGAAAATAGAGAAACCCATTTAAAAAAATTAAAAGATAAGAGTGTCAACTGCTTTTTTTAATAGCAATGGCACGAAGGAGAAGGTAGGTAATATATTAATATGTCCCAGCAAAATGAATCAAAATGGACCAAAGTCTACTGAAGACCTGATGGTCAGATTTTAAATGATTACTCCCCTATGAACTTCACCCTCATTCCCAGGGAAATTGTGAAATTTTCATTACCCTAATAATTGTGTTATGATAAAAAAAAACTATATAAATCACCAGATTCCAGCTTGCTTAATATTTCCACAGTGGAAATAAGTGATAACACAGGTTTTACTGAGGCTTTCCATTTGTTGAACACAGCAGGCATGTTACTGGGAGCTGAGCTCTATCAATGAGAAACCAATTTGGGTTAGACTGATATGAAAATTAAACTGCTGCAGTGTATCCGAATGTGGTAAAGTGCTTTTAAATCTTAGCCTTAGTGATTTATTGAAAAGAAGGAAGTGACTTATTGGAAAGGAGGAAGTAAAGGAAAAGAGTAGCGAGAGGAATTAATGATGATGAAAGATGGAAGAAAAGATAATGAAACCAGCCAATCCCTCCCTTCAGTTCTTGCACCTGTGTTTTATTACACGTAACGGGAGAGCACAAAAGCTCAATTTATTTTATTTTATTTTTTTGTATTTTAGGCATAGAGGAAAGGGATAAGAGAAAGAGCAATGGTAAGATAGAAATATGAAGGGAGATTTGTGAATAAGAATGAAAGAATTGGTAAAGATGAATAAGAGAAAGAAACAGAAACCTGAGAACTTAAAAAAATGAAGGAGAAAAGTAAGAAAACAGTCAGAATAGGTCCCTTTTCTGACTGTGTAAAATATTTTTGTCCCTCAAAATCATAAAATAAATATCTTGATAAAGGTTTAATATTTTCTTTTTTCTTCTTCTACTGCACTGTACCCATCGTCCTACTTCTTGTTCTAAAATATTCAACACTAATCAGCATATTCGCTCCTTCCTATTCTACCTCTCAGTGTTTCAATAGGTTTCTGTAGGCTGAAATTTCAAGGTCCATATATCTTGAAGTTTGGAGATTATTTTTCCCAGAACAAGCACAAGCAATTCTATGTAATAAGACAGATGATCAAAAATTTAAAGTGGTCTAAACTGTTGGAGTACAACCCATTCTAAATTTAATTTTAGAAATGGCTGACTTGTCGGTATCATCCCTAAAATTGAGATGAACATATTATAGATTACAGAGTCTTTGTAAGACTGTAACGAGTGAATGTTTATAACGCTCTAGTGACAGGGCTAGGCACATACCAAGAGCTCAATAGTTGATTTTGAATGAAGACTTGTGCTTGGATTGTTTTAATCACTGAAGATTTAAAAACTTAAATTTTGTTTAATTGGGGGAAATGCTTATTTTTTAATACCTTCTTATTCTTAAACATCTTTGTGATATAACAATCCACAAAATAAAAGCCACTCCAATAGAGATGCTCAAAGAAAGAAAGATGGGAACGTCCCTCCTAATGAAAACTTGGTCCAAGATTTCTGCATTTTTCAAAATCAGAAAAATCTGCCCTTGCTCTCATTTTCTGGCATCGTGAACTGATAGTCTTTCCTGTCAAGAAAAGATCTCCAACCTTATACTTTGTAATATTAATTTAAACAGCACAGGCATGATGGCATCTCTCCAACTTGCCCCCATCATTTAGCTTTTCTCTTTCGGTTTTCCTATAAGCAGATAGAGTGGAGATAGTGTAGGTAAATGCTTTATCCATCTAGCTGTCTTGGAGGAGAAGTATTATAAAAATAAATTCACCATGGCAATTTCCTCAAAGGAAAGGGTCAAAAACATACCAAGTAATTTAATTTTAGAAGTGACTTTTAAGCCAGGAAATCAGAAGCTGGTTTGTGGGTAACTCAAAGGCTGAGGGTTGCGATTAATGCAGGGATCCTGCGCCGCCCAAAACTTAGTGGGGTCAACTCCTGCAAAGGAAAGCTTGTAAGCCCTTTGTAGAACAATATCTTACTTTCAGACCTCTGACTGTCAGTGCTCCGCTCTGGTTAATATCATCAAGGGAATCCTTGCCTGACAGAATGTAATTTAGGACCTATTAAATATGATTACTTGGCCTTGAAAATGATGGATATTGGACAGAATTATAGAATCACTTTACAAAAGAAAGGTCTCTTTTACATCCTTTCTTGTGGAACTTAAAATGAAGCCTGGGGAAATCCCTCAGAGGGGTTGTGGCATTTATAGGTTAGGTTTATGAAAAAGGGAATTGATATTCATATTAAAAACTGTAAAAATTGAGCAAGGTGAAGATAGCGAGCATGCAGACAGCTGTGACGTGTGTCTGAAGGGTGAGTGGCATGTTGCCCAACTGATTTACTTGCTTTAATTATATTAGTAATGTGCAAGTCGACATGATTTGAAACAAGCTCTTTGGGTTTTTCATTCAAATACTAGCCCCCAGTGACTACTTTTTATGGTCCTCCCAATTTCCAATTACTTAAATGTTCATAGCTGAAATACTTCAGAGTTCATTGTTGGGTTTGCTTTGGAGGTGGCCTATGCTTCAGTTTTTATTTAATTACATTTTGTTCCTGGTTATAAAAGTAATATAAGGTCATTGAAAAAAATTACAAAACATAAAAAAATTGCAAAGAAGAAATTAAAATCACTAATAATTCTGCCACTCAGAGATTACCATAAATACATATATATTACTTTAACATACATATATAATATCTTATTACTTAATTGCTGTAACATCATATATACTGTTTTCTGAAATTTTTAACTTACTATTATAGCATGACCATTCTTCCATATTTTAAGTATAATTCTATAACAATATACTTGGTGCTGATATGCTATTCATTGTATGTGTGTACAATCAATGTTTAAACTGATTTGCCATTGATGGGAATTTAAGAACTCTAGTTACATTGTGGTAACCATTTTCAGATAACTCTTTGTACACATCCCTAGTTATTTCCTTAGGATATATTTCCAGAAACATTGCTATGTCCTTAAGTTTGTAAAATATTAGGCCTTTTTACATGTGGCTGAATTGCAAGTTTCTCCTATCATGCAAAGTCTCCATTACTATATTTATTTACTACATCTTCTGACCATTTATCTTGCCAAGACCAAACCAATGAAGGTAGCAAATGGAATAGAGATTATCACCATTATATTTCTGGCTAATGGTGAATTTTTGCATTAGGGATAAGGTGGGAGCAGCATTAGAATTCTAAATTACCCCAAAAATGCATCAGGAAGGAGAATGGGGAGTTATTAATTAATGAGTATGGAGTTTCAATTTTGCAAGATGAATAGAGTTCTGGAGATGGATGGTGGTGATGGTTGCACAACAATATGAATGTACTTAATGCCACTGAACTATACACTTAAAATGGTTAAGACAGTAAATTTTATGTTATGGGTACTCTACCGTGATAAAAAAAAAATTGAGGCAGGGGGAACAAGGAAGCAAATGAAAAAAATCTCCACTATTTGCGTTGCAGAGAAGCACATTTGGAAAAAAAAAAGTAGGCTCCCCATATTCATAATGTTTTCCTGACATTATGTAGATGAAGCCATAATCAATACTAAACTTTATATGGTACTATATAATTTACAAGTGCTTTTCTACACATAATTTCATTGATGTAACAGTGTTGTCAAATAGTTGATTATCCTCCTCTGAGATTAAGGCCAAATAACTAACTGCCCAAGGTGAATAGCGGCAAGAAACAGGAACAAGACATCATTCAAGGGCCTCGACTCCTTGCCCAAATTGTCTCCTATGAAATACACTACTACCAAGATGGCAGCAAGCTCTTGTGCTGGCAAAACCATCTGGTGCTACCGTCTTCACGATCTCCTATCCCTTAAGATACAGAAAATGTTTACGTATTTCTAAATTAAATAGTAGCATAAAGATAGATTTATTTTTTTTTGAGTGTAGATTTTCCCTTGTTCCCCAAGTTTTCTTTGCCTATTTTTGGGCACAGGATCTGATCAAAGATTAAAAAGTTTTTGGATCTTATTTCTATTCAATATCACCCTAAGTTATAATAGATGATTTCTTCAACTTTTCAAGGTCTCTTAGGGTTTTGTCCTGGGTGTCTCCAAATAGTTTTATCGGACAAGCAGATGTTTTTGGTAAACAGAAATTTAGTCTGTGAGATTTATTTTGCCTGTCAGCCCATTTGTCTTTGAAATTGCAAGCATCATAAACATCATGAACATTTCTTGTTCTTACCATTGACTAACCACATGCATTCAAAACACATTGTTATGGATCGTCTATGTGCCCAGTACTGCAAAAATAAACCAAACACAGTCCCAAGGAACTCCCACTATATTAAGAGAGAAATTAACACATATACAAATATTAGAATACTAAAAGTATACATGTATACATGCACATTCTGTGGGATCACAGAAGTATTGTTTCTGCCTCTATGGGTAAGAGAAAGCTTCACAGAGGTAGAATCATCTGAGTTGGGAATAAAAGGATGGAAAGGTTTTCATAAGAAAAGAGATGGGAAGGTTTATGTACATATGTTACTTGGTCTCTTACTTTATGATTAGATATTTTTCTTTAATTAATATGGGATCAGACGTTCTGACTGTAACATAACAAACATCTTTAGATTTCCTAGCCAGTTCATTATTCTTTTGTCAAGTCTGCATTCTCTTTAAATTCACCAAACTATCATCTTCCATTGTGCCTGCCACTGAGAGCACTGACCATTCATTGTTGATCAATGAACTTTAACCTTAGCATTTAAGCTCCGTGATTAATTTCCCAGTGCACTGGTGTATCAGGATTCCCAGCCATATGAATGCTATCTGTGGGACCTTGGTCAGTCTTCTGAAAATCTGTTTGATTTAAGGTATTTTTCTCCATCTCCCTCGTACATAATTCTATTTTAACTACTGCATTTTCCTTTCCAGTTGAACTATACTTATAGTAGAATTTTTGGGAAAACAAAATGTGGCCAATTATTTATGCTGGCCACTTCTCCAGTTAATTTGGCAACACAGAATTTCTAGAATGACAATAATGACTTTCTAAAATACTGTATCATCACCTGTCTTAACCTCTTGCTTGCATAGATATAACAAGGATCACTGAACAATGTAATCTCCATTGAATAGTTGATAATGATGGTTTTTGATCAATTGATAAATGCCAGATTTATTCAGAAATTATACCAGCTTTGAAATTCCTGATCAAATATACTGTGCATGCCTTTTGAACCTCATAGCAATTTGGTATATCTCTTAACTTCCTTTTGTGATGGTAAATCAGGTCATAAATTGTCTATTGTCTAGAATCCTGAATGGCATCTACTTTGCTTGTTCTTTGCTAATAGACATTCCAGGTTATTTTAAACTATACTTGATTTTCTTTACATAGTTGAAACAAATGGATGATAGACCAACACATAGATGGTTCTTTTGTACAACCTTACTTTATTTTTTAAAGTTTTATTTTGGATCCTCTATACCATTACATTCCTTTAATTTTGATGTGTCTGCCAGAGGAAATAGCATTTCCTTTGATTTAGATTGTTTAGAGGCCATGGACCTTTTTTAAGATTTGAAAATTCCTGTGAACAGAGTGGTTTGAACATTCAATATTCACGTATAAGAATGAGTTCTGCAGGACTTTCCAGCTCTAGGATTCTGTTTGTATAATGGCAGAATGAAAACAACAGATTGTAGTTGTATGAATGTCATTTGTATTGTGCCAAAGAGAAAATTCTGAATCAGATAAAATAGAACAATCCAAATGATTTTAATAGAGGTGAAAACATAATCATTTAATTGAATTGGGAAGCATAATTTTCAGTGTTTAGACAGCATATATTAAAATGGAAGTTTTCTAAAAAACATTAATTCAAATCTTTTCCAAAGGATTTTGAAATCCATTGCATTTATTTTATTTTAGGGAATCTTTTGCAATGTGGCATATCGGTGCTAAGGTGTCTGCACAGAGTCGTGTGTGATCACCCTACTGTGATGCCTCTGTGTGGGTCCGTCACACAGTGACCTGCTCTCAGCCAAAAAAGATGGTGATGGCAGCAAAGCAACCAGTGATTCTGCTGTGAGTACAGACAGAGGAAAACAGATATTTTTTTTTCCCACCGACTCAGCCTCTGCAATTTATTCAGCAGCATATTGGGCACTTGGTCAATACAAAATCAAATCTATTAAAAATCAAATCTATCAGTGAATTTTTTTTTTTAAGTCAAGAAAGCTTTTGGCTTTTTTCCTGCACCCAGGAAAATATGTCCATCTTCTTGTAATTCATATGGAGTTGCCTAGAGTGTTTCATTAGCAACACATACAGTGATAGTTGTTGTTGTTATTGTTGTTGTTGTTGTTTTTAGCTAAGCCATCCTGCCACCTGTTGGCAGCTTAGTGTCAGCGCAGCTCGGGCTGGGCATCGAACTGCTGTTGCTCAGAGCTCAGCTCACACTCTTGAGTGAGCTCTTAACCAACTGAGCCACTCAGCCAGCCCATACAGTGATGTTTTAACACTGCAGCACCAATAACCCACCTAACTCAACGTTGTGCTCTTCCTAAGCAAATCTGGGGATGAACAGTAAAAATAATAATTTTTAGAAGAAAAACACTATTGACATAAGGCTGATAATTAGGTCATAGTCATAGCCATAGCATCGTCTATACCTCTCAGTAAATGCCAAATCTCACCTCAGTGGCATGTTCTTTTCAGGTGTATCTAATGTTGAATGGCTTTGTACTAAACGTCTTATCTAATAATAATAAAAGCTAACCCTTGTTGAGCAATTAAATATGTATTATCCCAAACACATCTGTGTATTATCTTATTTAATACTCACCATAACTCTATGAGGTAAGTAATATTAATAGTCTGCTTTACAGATGAGTAAATCGAGGCACAAAGTGGCTAAGTGACAGCTTGAGGTCACACAGCCAATAAGTAGCAGTGTACTAAAAGCCACATTGTCTGAGAGATGACTGTTCCTCATCAAGGAAGAAAAGCCTAGTCTTATAAAACAAACAGGAAATTAAAGTTTTCCTTCTGCCACATGAGGACGATAATGGAACTTTTCCTAAAAGATTATTTTAGAAAGCAGGAGATGCACTATAAAATTATATATCCTAAATTTTGGGGAGTTGGGGGGGAAATTCCCCCAGGCAGCAACCTTTATACTGAGATTTGATTTGGAAGCCAATTTTTATAGCTCAGTTAAAAACTGCTAAACCCAGACACTTATATAATAGAAATGCTGACATGACCTTAATTCCAGAGGTGCAAAGGGTATAATTGAATTTAAGAACAATGTATCTCATCCATTAAGTCATTAAAATAGATCGTAATAACTTTACACATTTGATAAGTGCTGCATGAAAGTGGTTAACAGTGGTATGCAAATAAAATGAGCTTGCACTATTAGCTACTGTATTTTAGGTTGTGTTTGCCAAATAGAACATTAAATTACAATAGTCATTTAAATAATGTTATGGCAATATATTTCAAATGCTCCTATACATGATGCCAAGATAGGGAAAGGGAATATTAGAATCTACAGGAAATTGCTAAGTGCCTATGTGTAATTCAGATAGTTATATTTACTGTGGGTAAAATTAAACTTAATCAGGAATACATCCTTGTGACCCAAACTTCTGGAGTTGCACCAATGGTATGGTGCATCTGGTTGAAGAATATGTATAAGGATACCAACTAAATGCCAAAACCAGAACATTCCTCCACACAGATATGTGCTTGTCACCACTGAGAAAAATCATCCAGATGTTTGGCATCATACAACCAAAGGCCTAAATCCAAGTGAGATCATGAATGTAACACATATTCGGGGAATTTAATCAATGTAGACATCCAGCTGAGGTCCTTCTAGCTCAAACAAAATAGAACAATGCCAGTAACACTCTCTTCTTTCTCAAAGTCAGGGCTAGAGACCTGGATTTTCCATTTATATTGTCTCAATTCTTCATTTAATCTGACTGCTTACAACACCAATAATGAAGTGTACTCATGATTTCAGTCCAACTGAGAATCCAGTAGTACAAAACATATTGGCCCTCAGAATTCCAACAGTGATTCTAAATCACCTGCTTATTTAATTTCTTTTGCTAATATAGCAAAGAATAGTTAATAAATAAGAATGCATCTAATAGGTTTTCCAGGTAAGAGCTGGTCACAATAATTGCGAATATATTCAAAGGTCTTATTTTAGGTTTATATATAGGCAGCAAGTGCATTTATAGAAAAAGATATATAACAGAGTGACATAAAAATTGCAAATATCAAAAACCACTGCCATAGTGAAATAGATTAGAAACAAGGCTTTTAATTGACTCTAAGTGACTCAATTCATGTGATTGCAAAAACGGCTTCAGTTTTTCCCCTCTTTACAACATGTCTATACATCTCCTTCAATCAGGATGTGGCATTTATTTGTCCCACACTCCCACTCCTTGAAATGGGCTGTTTTGCAACTTGCTTTGGTCTAGAATGTGATAGATGCCATGGGGTGCCATGAGGTACATACTTAGCCGAGGCCTTGAGAGATGTTATGCCCACTTCTTTGTGCTCGTGCTCCCCTCTTGGCCATGAGAACAGCTCTGGCCTAGCCTGCTGAAGAATTAAGAGACCATGTGAAGCAGAGCCATCTTATACTAGCTGCGGCCACCCTAGACCAGCCAGCCCCCAGCTGACCCCCCAGCTGACCACAGATGCATTAGCAAGCCGAATTAAGAAGAGCTGAGCCTGGTACAGACCAGCAGAACCCACCCAATGGATTTATACACTTATGAGAAACAATAAATGGTTGTTTTAAGCCAATAAGCTTTGGAGTAGCTTCTAATGTAGCAATAAATAACTGACACAATTAGTGTCAGACACTATTTTATAGCAAAATAATGCACACATCGTGGCTATCTCTACGTAGTAGCAAATCTTTTTTTTTTTTTTTTTTTTTGAGGGCAGTGTCACTGGCCCTCACATGTTGGACAGAACCGGGACCGCTGGCTTCCCAAGCCAGAGCTTAAAGTAGCAAATCTTAAATATGTATACATTTAATATTTTTAAATGCACTATCAGACTTGGCTTGTGTGATAGATAAGACAAATATGATTATCTTCATTTTAAAGATGAGAAAATTGAGACAAAATAATTCAAATCATTCACCCAGCTGATGTTGAAGAAAGGTGTTGGGAGCCATCAGCACCCCAATATATGACAGGGTTTCATGGTCGGTTATAGTCTCCATGCCTGTGAACCCATGTGCCTTTTCTCTGCATCAGATCCTATAGGAGACAGTACTTTCACTGTATTTATGGCAAGTTCCTGTGGTACCCCAATGAGATAACTATGCAGCCAACGTCAGGTAAGATCTCCTAGAAAAGAGGGGAGACAACTAAGCCAGGCGGTAGTTCTGTGGGGACCACAGGACTAAGAAATAGGGGACTCAAGCCCCTTGGAAACAGGCCCAGACCCCTGGCCACATAAGCCAAAAAGCCTGGCTGTGAGTAACTAATAATAACATCAATCCGTTAAGCTCCTTTGCCTAAAATAACCACAGTGAAAAGTCTCCTTGGGCCGACCGAGTGGCGCGGTGGTTAAGCGCAGGCTTGGGAAGCCAGCAGCCCTGGTTCGGGTCCCACATATGAGGGCCAGTGACACTGCCCTCAAAAAAAAAAAAAAAAAAAAAAAAAAAAAAGTCTCCTTGAAGACTAAAAGTCTCTAGGCCATGAGAGTTCCAATAAGGGACAACTTGCTGACCATGAGCTATGTTAATCTATAGCCTTAATTGGATTCTTTGCTTTATACATTGTTGTAGCAACAGACACTGAAGCTTTAGCTCAAATATATGCCCTGTGAGTCTTACTACTGGAATCGGGACTAGATAGTCAAGGTAATCATGATAACCATTCTTCAGGTGATATGTAAAAACTGAGTCTGGGTCATAAAGAGATTATCATTGATGGAGATTATCCTTAAAGGTAGAAAAGGTCATAGTGTGCCCTGAGGAGAACAATTATAAGGACTAAAGGTCTTAAGAGAAAAATACATCAAAACTATGTGGAACTTAAACTTGTGATTGGATAATGGTCAAAAGTCCCTATAAAAAGGACATGTTATTGCAATAAAGGGTGACACTTTTTTCTCTTTAACTGCCCCGGTGTCTCCACTGTCTGCCTTCTTTATTTTCCTCTCCCGCCGACGCCATCTCCACCTGAGGGAAACCCTGGTCAGCAGAGGCTGGTCCCCCGCAGAAAGGACTGGGGGTTAGGATAGATTAAAGAGTAGAAACCAGTTTCACTCTATATGGATTTCTGATAATCCTGATGATCTTAACTGACTTCATTGTCAGTTTGACTTAAGAATTAAAGAAAATGAGCACCCTGGTACTGGATGGCAAGCCATATCCTGACCATTAAGAAAACTAGGGTATCACTGCCTCCAATGATAAATCTGCTAAACCCCAAAGCGAGAAAATCTCCAAAAAAACCTACACATAATTTAATATTCATTGTTGGTTTCTTCTTGTTGTTTGTCTCAGGTTTCCATGGTGTTTCCCCTTCATTGAGAAGAAAAGGGAGCAGGGGGGAAATTCACCTCTCTTACTTTAATGTCAACCTTTGGACTACTTAATAAACCAATTAAATTAAATATACAGAATGTCTAATCTTTACACTGAGATAACCATTGAGCAATCAATGATCATTTAAAAAATCAATTGGTCTTCTGTAGTAATTAAATTTGTCCACTTAGATATAATTGATATTGTTCACAACTAATTACTCTAATCAGGGAGCTGAGGGACTTTGAGAGACTAAAAGACTAAACCAAAGATTCTTCCTAATTTACAATTGGACTGGATACCATGTTTTCTCTAGAAAAACAGTATTGAACAAACTCAAATACAGTTGAGGAAATCAGTATTCCATTCAGGGCAGTTGAGCATGCTTTCTAGTACCCTCTGTGTGACAGTGGGCTAATCACACTTAACCCTTGTGTTTCAGTGCCCTCATCCATAAAACAGACAATAACAGTATCTACCTCATGGAGTTGTAAGCATTAAGTTATTATTAGTAAAGTGTTTAGAACAGTAAGCCTTGTGTTAATATCATTATTAGTTGTCTCTTGGTACTATCTTTAGAGAGAATGGTAATGTAGTCACCAGTCACAAATGTATTCCATTGTTTTACTTTACTTGCACCGAATTCCTATAGGCATTTTTCATTTAAGGGTTACTACTGCCCTTTCATGTATTATGAGATTCAATTGTTCTTCTTGGGATAAAAGATGGCTAAAATAGGGAAATGGGAAGTTCACATTTGCTGTGTGGCATATCTGATTACAAGTTATTAAGCCAATCCTCCCTTCCCTCTCATAAGCAATTCATTTCTCAGCACCAGAGGGGAGGAATAATAATAAAATAAAACACAGGATGATCTTATCACTGAAGCTTAGCATTTGTATATTCACTTAAAAAGGTGGCAGAGCAATTTACTGCAGCCCTCAGGCGGCCTAAATGACGTGTTAGCAAGTTATATAGATATGCTATTACCTATTTATTCTGATACTCAATGCAAAAATGTCAGGGAGATCCCTATTTAAGTACACTAAATTACTGACTCCTGGGGCTGGAAAGTACAGTGAGAAACTATTAGCTACTGAACCCATCGCCTGGATAAGAATCTATGGCCCGTATAGATGTGAACCTTTCCAAATTCTAAAGAAAGCTATTAAACTATCTTCTACATTAAGATCCTCACTCTTCCAGGAAATTTTTTTCAAGGTATTCTGGCTTCAGCTTAAGTACATGCGCATTTGTTCTATCATTTGATGGAATGAAAAGAGCTGGTGAGCCTTCTGACCCATTCAGCACTTCCTTGAATTCTCTCCTTTGTCCCAGAGCTATATTTCCCAGTACCCACAGGACAGCTTTATCTGAATGTCATCCACTTATCCTAGAACCTGTCTTCTCATGAGATTAAATTACAGATATTCTATGCACTCTGATTCTGATAATACAGGAATCATATCTTGAGCTTTGCACTCCATATATGCCATCTCCAACCTTCTGAAATACCCATCCATCAAATAAGGGCTAAGGAAAAAGAATAGCATCAAGGTCAGACCCTTCTTGTTACTGCCAATCGTGGGTTAAGCTATCTTAATAGCTTAACTATTAGAAGGATCAGAATTTGAGCCAGAAAGCCAGGAAGAGGTTATAATGGCACAGTTCTTGACACATTGTAGCTTCTAAGTAAACATAAAATTGAAAATCAGTACTTAGTTGCATGAATGAAATACAATAAAAAAATAAACAAAAAAAATCAAGCTCTTCGGTTTCTATCTCTTAATTAAGGTATACAATGATGAGCAGTTCAACTTCTCTGTGACCCAATCCCTGCTTCCCTCACTCTCTTACAAGTGTGGTTCCCTAGAGCTCTCTCCTTTAAAATGTGCAATCTCTATCTCAGAGTCTGTTTCCCAGGGAACTAACCAAAGAAACCTTCCCACATGAAATACACTTCAGGGTAACAAAATAGTTGATGAGGGAAAGTTCTCTCAATAATAAGTAAAGAAAGAATTATATGATAAGACACAGTTCTGAAAATTTCTAATCAAATATTGGATCTAGGCAATGATCAATGCCTGTTAATATTAAAAAGTGAGAGACAATTGGATATTATATGCCTCCTGATGGAAGTACACACCACTACCAATGGGGTATTCTTGCAAAATTTTTAACCTAAATTAGACCAAATCTCTAGATCCAACTACCAGTTTATAGGAAATACAGGGACAGAGAGTCATATTAAATGATACCATGGGGATACTATTTTTAAAATCTGGAATATAGGAGACTCATCAACTAAGCAACCAAGTTTCCTTTTTTTTTTTTTTTTGGTCACTGGCCCTCATACGTGGGATCTGAACCGGGGCTGCTGGCTTCCCAAGCCAGTGCTTAACCACTGCGCCACTTGGCCGGCCCAAATTTCTTCAATAAATAGCTTACAAAGGATGGAGGGTGATGGGAGGAGGGAGGGAGAAACCTAATAACAAATTACAACAAAGGGAATTTAAAAAGAAGTCACAAAAAGAAAAGCAAAAACAAAACTATAAGATAATCATGGAAATTTTAATGCTCATTAGATATTTGATAATATTAAAGAAATGCTGTTAATTTTTTAAGTGTGATTATAGTATTGTGGATGTTTTCTAAAATATCTTTATCTTTTTAAAACATACTAAAATATTTTCCAATGAAATATTTACCAATGAAATAATTTGATAGCTAGAATTTGCTCCAAAATAAATGAGGTGGTTGTGAAGAGGATGAATGGGTACAGGTATGGATAAAACAATATTGGCTGTGAGGTGATAATTGTTAAAACTAGTGAATGATTCATGGAGGTTTGTAATATTCTTTTTACTTTTGTGCACATTTGAAATTTTCAATAAAAAAATAATATAAAAAATAATCTCACTGAGATCTGAGCAGAATGAGTTAATTATAGTGCCCAAGATTTTCCAGTCTATCAAGTGGTGATTTATTTGTCCTCAAATAATACACTGTAATACATGGTATTGAACTATAATACAAGAAAAGGACCATAATGATAAAGTTCCTTGTTGATCTAAGGTTAAAACAAGGCAGAGCCCAAGAAATACACAAAATAATTGAAAATGTAAATTAAATCCAAATCTATATAAAAAGATGAGTGAAACACAACAGCTATTTTGAAGGGAAATGTAATTTTAAAGACACTAACTGATACTCCACTCATTTAAGCAATGATACTACAGAGAAATATTTCTGTGGGACATTTTATTTTTTCACTATGGAATAATTAGAACAGAACTAAGCAGGGAGAAGGTCCAAGACAGCAGATTAGGAGTCAGAGCTACCATCTCAGAGGAACTGCTTTTCTGTGTCTTATGCCTCAAATCTTAGAAATGTTAAAATAGGGCAAAATAACTTTTGGAGTAGGCCTAAAACAATATAATGTCCCAAAAAACTGTTTTCAAAGATAACAAGAAAGCAGATATTATGACTACTGGACATATGACTATCGAACTGAAAATTATGAACATTGTTTAGAACTAGTGTCAGTATTGTGAACAACAAAGGAGCTCCATAATAAAGCTAACAAATTCAGTGATCAATAGTAACCTCACAGGGTGATCTGATCACAGATTTCTAACTGTGCAGATCATAGTGGGTGGTCATGCCCCAGGCATCTAACTTGCTTAGTGAAAGGTTCATCTTTGCCTTCAGTTAGCCTTGCCCATTGTTCTTGTGCCTGTAGGTCAAGGGTCAGCAAACTTCGGCTCACAAGGCACATGAGACTCTTTGGGTACATACATGTGGCTCTGAAGTGAAATTGAAAATGAAAATAAAACTATTATAGTTTCATTTATAAAACTTTTAAAGGATGTTATTCACATAGTGGTGATTTCATTTGTTTCATGGCTCCCGAATAATTTTTAAATCGTTGGGAGGGACAGGATTGGCTCTTCCGTCTGAAAAGTTTGCCAACCCCTGCTCTAGGTTAACACACCTTTGAAATCTGAGTAATCCTCTTTTTCAGACCCCTCTGAGGTGTAACCACCTTCAAGAGAGCACATAATTTGTTAACTACCCTATAATCCAATCCCACCTTGCTTTCTCCCGCCTTCATGGAATTGTAACAGACTGAAATGCTCACTCTCTGACTATCTTAATTCAGTCTGCATTTCTCCCAGGGCCTTCAGGGAATAGCTCCTGCTATAGACAGGCTAATCATAGAGGAATTCTGCTCCGAGTTCAAGCTTTTGGAAGAGCAGCCCCCTTGCCAGAAGGTACCTCTACCCCAGAGATAGAAAAATATGTACAAAAATAATGATTGTTTATCAAAAATTTGTAGGAGCCTCAACACCAGACTCAGATCAGCAGGGCCAACAGACCAGGCACAAAGAGATTTAAAGATTTCACACTCTTCCTTGGATCCTTGTTGGCTCCCAGATGCCTGCAGTTGTCAATCACTTCTTGCCCCACCCATTCTCCCTTCCCTTGACATAAAAGATGCCTGAATTCTGGACTCTTTTAAGGTGGATTTGAGGAAGTCCTAAGGGCCCCCCCCCCCCCATCTTCTCCAGCTGGCACCTTCTCAATCAACGAACATTTCCTTACTCCAAATTCCGACGTTTTGGGTACTGGCCTTTTGAAGCATCAGGCACGGGAACTTTGAATCAGTAACAGACCTTTCCTTACATTCCCTCCTTAAGGAAATGCAAAAGTGTCATTCTCCAGAGCATTTTCTCAGTCTGTGGAAACCTTGCTTCCAGGCATGTCCTCTGTTTGACTCAAATAAACTCTTGGAAGGAAGGAAGGGAGGAGGGGGGGGGGAGGAAGGAAGGAAGGAAGGGAGGAAGGGAGGGAGGGAGGGAACAGAAAAGGCCTTTCATTAAAGGTTGACTGATAAAATGTAAGACATCAAGTTAAATTTGGATTTCAGATAAACAACAAATACTTTCTTAGTTTTTTTATTTGCTAAATCTGGCAAACCTACTTCTAATTCTTTAGCTAGGTTTTTGGCAGTTTTTTTTTTTTTTTGGCTTTATTAAGATATAACTGACAGAACATTGTATAAATTTAAGGTATACAATGTGATGATTTGGTATACGTATATACTGTGAAATGCTTTCGCTTGTTTTTGTAGTTGATTTTTTGTCTTTCGTACCACAATTTGACCGCCTGTCCTAAAATGTTATCCATATGGTACTTCATTAAGGCGACTATTATTTAAAACCTCTCATGTTAAGAAACCGAGAAAGATTTCTAGCAATGTCACCTTGGAGATTGCAGATCTGGCCCAAGTATTTAATTTTGAGATCTCAACATACCAGCAGAAAAATTATCCCCTAGAGAATGAGGAACCTGGAAAGTGTTTTTGACAGATCCACCACATTCTTAGGCCAGCAAGTGCTGCCACTATGTCTCTCTCTTCCTCCTCTTTCCCTTTGCAATAACACATGAACTGTATTAATCAACCAGATAATGGTGGTGGTGAGTGGGGGTTGATGAGGGCTCCACTGTACTTACTGCACTGACTCGAACAGACATATGGCTTGAGGTGGGAAAAACGGGAACCAGAACCTAGTTGCCTAGTCCCAACCACAGCCCTTTAGAGATGACTCCATCTCTTCTACGTCTCCACTGCTGTGCACTCATATTTGTACTGTTTTCAAAGTTCTTTCTCACACTTTCCTTTGCTCTTCAGAAAAGCTCTGAGAGATAAAGAGGTTAAACAACTGGCCAAAGGTCACACACCTGGGTGAAACCTGTACTTCTAATTCTTATCTCAGGATTCTCAGCACCATAATTTAAATAAGGTTGAGCTTTGGTAAAGTTAGGGATTCTATCCTCTAGAGTTCCTGGGAACTGATTCCAGTTTTAGACCTGGCTTTGGGTCCATCTAAGTGAGGGGCTCTCTATGCACATAGCCTCAGTTCTTCAGTTCCTTTAACCAGTGCTCAATAATACTTAGTGCATATTGAACTAGCTATAAGGAAAGAGTGGTGGACAAGTAGTGTCCCTGCCTTTGTTGAGATCACAGTTTAGGAGGAAACAAGCAATTAGATATGTAATCGTCACAATGAAATGTGACAAGTATAGTGACAGAGTTGTTGGAACAAACAGTAAGAGTCTCTATCCTCTATGTTGGGGAAGCCTCTGAGAAAGGGATGCTTAAACTGAGACTAAGCATCTAGACTGATGCTTAGACCTACAAGACTAATAAGAATAGCATAGGTGAAGGGTAAAAGGGTGAGAGAGGGCAGAAGAACATTCCAAGCAGTGGGACGAGATGTGCAAAGACCTGGAGAAGAGAGGGGGTGATGTGGGGAAGGTGTGAGAGACAAGGCGGGACCAAAACGTGGGGCCACATGCACAATGCATGAGCCAGGTCAGTGATTTTGTGCCTCTTCTAACCAATATATTTAGTATATTTGTTAAATATTTACTTGGAGGAGAAGTTGATTAATCGGGAAGAAAAAATAGTTGGGAGAACACTGGTGCCACTCACTATTCCTCTGTGGTTCTAAACAGTGACACAGGTTTTGGCCCCAAACATGCAAAGCCTTTTGGCCAAATAAAAGGTCTGCTGGTAACAGGACCTGTCTTTCTTAGAATCAGTATAATGGCCATCTACTGTTACTGAATTAAACTCGGGGGAGGGAGGGGGCTCATCCCTTCTCCCACTCATTACCCCAAGAAGTTTCTTTGCAACTATAAAGGCAATTCCCTCTGAGGTCCTCTATCAGGAACAATGTCCTCTATCTTGTTACATTTACATGTTTTGTAAATGCACCCTTTCTGATTGGCTGGCTTCCCCCATGTCTGACCTTGTGAAGGGGACAGATGAGGCAGAAGAATGGACAGCTGCTGCAAGTGGGGGGTTTTGTGCAGATGTGGTAGCTGCCAGCATCACTCACTCACTGGGCTGAGTCTTCATGCCCATGGGGGCAGCGGACCTAGAACTTTCCTGATTTTCCAGCAAATCAAGGAGGCTTTAAAAATATGGATTCCACTGAGTGGCACGGTGGTTAAGCGCTGGCTTGGGAAGCCAGCGGCCCCGGTTTGGTCCCACATATGAGGGCCAATGACACTGCCCTCAAAAAAAAAAAAAAATACGGATTCCATGTTCCTATTCCTGACGGAGGAATACATTTCTAGGGATAGGATTTAGCAATTTGTATTTCCAAAATTCTCCTCGAGTGAATCTGGTGTCAAATAATTCTTGGACTCACTAGGCTTTATTGTAAAATGCACAAATTCCAGAGCCAGTAAAATCTGAATTCAAACATCAGCTCTAGCATTTATTAGCTGTGGACAAGGTTTTTGTTGCCTCTCTGAGCTTCAGTTTCTCCAGTTTGAAAAGAAAGAAAAGTAAACAGGAAGAGGAGGGGAAAGAGGAGAAACATGACTTATTTCATATTATTGGAGAATTAAAAGATATCATGACTGGCAAGTACTTGACTCAGTAGTCTATAAATGATTGTAGTAACATACTTGACTTGACCTCACCTCACCTCACCTCACCTTACTTTGCCTCATCTCACTTCGCCTCACCTTACCTCACCTGACCTTAGCTTAGCTTACCTTACCAGGATGGCAACCTAATTCTGATCCCAACCCCATCTGCAGCCCTGCTTGCTGCCTGTTTTTATTTCCCAAGAACCTATCTTAACTGTCCTCACACTTATCAGCAGTATCCATGAGAAATAACATGAGATAGTTGTTGAGAAGAGGGACTGAAATTGAAGCCACAGAGAAGTTTGCCTACACACTTCCCACCCTTAACTGAGGCCCCACATCAGGCACAGAGACTTTCCTCCAGAGCTGCCCATCCTTCCTGATGAGTGATACAGCTGCTATGTAATGCTCAAAGTCAATGTGACTATTTTGGGGAACTTTGGGATCAGCACACAGAAATAGTTCTAAAGTTGGGAGTGGTACATACACTGTGCTCCTCTAACAACTGGGATGATTCCTTCCAGGTACGTCCATTCACTATGGAGAAAAAAGCTGTCCATGGAGACACACATCAGATTTTTCCTTTAACATTAATACTTGGATTATTTAGCATTTGTTTGTCAGAATTCAGTTTTTAAACTTATGTTATTTCATTTTACTCACAACATCCTTATGAATTAGGCTATAACAGATTGTTTCTATTAAAAATAAGATGTTTTATGGGGAGACAAAGAAACACAACCCAAATAAAAGAACAGAAGAAACTTCCTGAATCAGTGGAACTAGAGGAAATAGAGGTAAACAACCTATCGGAGACAGAGTTCAGAACACTGATTATTAGAATGTTCAAGGAAATTAATGAAAATATAAAGAAGGATAGAAACATCATGAAAAGCAACCAGCTAGAACTTAAGAACACAATTGCTGAATTAAATAACAAACTTGCTGGAATGACTAGCAGATTGGATGAAGCAGAAAATTGAATCAGTGACTCAGAAGACAAGATAGCAGAAATCACCCAAGCTGAACAACAAAGAGAAAAAAGAATGAAAAACATTGAAAATAATTTAAGAGACCTGGGAGACAACATCAAACGCAACCACAAGTACATCATTGGAATACCAGGAGAAGAGAGGGAGCACGGGATTGAGAACATATTTGAAGTAATAACGTCTGAAAACTTCCCTAACTTGGCAAAGGACAGGGAAATACAAGCCCTAGAGGTGCATAGATTTTTCAACCAAGATGATCCCAAACAGGTCCACACCAAGACGCATTATAGTGAAAATGACAAGGGTTAAGGACAAAGACAGAATCCTTAAAGCAGCAAGGGAAAGCCAGCAAGTTACTTACAAGGGCACCCTCATAAGATTATCAGCTGACTTTTCTACAGAAACTCTGCAGACCAGAAGTGAGTGGCAGGAGGTTTTCAAAGTGATGAAAAATAAAGGCCTCCAACCCAGATTGCTGTATCCAGCAAGGTTATCATTTAAAATTGAAGGAGAGATAAAGAGCTTTCCAGAAAAGAATAAGTTAAGGGAATTCATTACCACCAAGCCAGCTTTGCAGGAAACTTTAAAAGGGCTTCTTTAAACAGAAGAGAAAAACAACCTAACTAAGAAAGACTAGGAACACAAATAACAAAATGGCAATAAATACGCACCTATCAATAATCACATTAAATGTAAATGGATTAAATGCTCCAATAAAAAAACATAGTGTGGCTGAATGGATAAGAAAGCAAGACCCCAGCATATGCTGTATACAAGAGACTCACCTCAGATCAAAAGACACATTCAGGCTGAAAGTAAAGGGGTGGAGTAAAATATTTCATGCAAATGGAACTGAGAAAAAAGTTGGAGTAGCGATACTTATATCAGATAAAATGGACTTTAAATTGAAGAATATAATAAAGGACAAAGAAGGACACTTCATAATAATAAAGGGATCAATCCAACAAGAGGTCATAACCCTAGTAGACATCTACATGCCTAACATAGGAGCTCCTAAATATATAAAACAGATATTGTCAGACATAAAGACAGAGATCAAAAGTAACACTATAATAGTAGGGGACTTCAACACCCTGCTGTCACCAATGGACAGATCCTCCAGACAGAAAATCAATGCGGAAACAGCGACCTTAAATGACACACTAGACCAGCTGGATTTAACTGATATATTCAAAGCATTTCACCCCAAAGCTACAGAATATACATTCTTTTCAAGTGCACATGGAACATTTTCTAAGATAAACCACAACATGTTAGGCCACAAAACAAGTGCAATAAATTTAAGAAGATTGAAATCATTTCAAGTGGCTTCTCTGACCACAATGCTATGAAATTAGAAATCAATTATAAGAAGAAATCCGGGAAGCTAACAAATAAATGGAGGCTAAATAACATGCTGCTAAATAGCGAGTGGGTCACAAATGAGATCAAGGAGGAAATCAAAAGATACCTCAAGACAAACGAAAATGAAAACACCATGACCCAAAATCTCCGGGATGCTGCAAAAGCAGTCCTAACAGGGAAGTTTATAGCAGTGCAGGCCTACCTAAAGAAGGAAAAAAAAATCTCAAATCAACAGGTTATCCTTACACCTCAGGGAACTGGAAAAAGAACAGCAAAAGAAGCCAAAGGGGAGTTTAAGGAAGGAGATAATAAAAACTAGAACGGAAATCAATGATATGGAGAACAGAAAAACAATACAAAAGATCAAGAAACCAAGAGCTGTTTTTTTGAGACGATAAACAAAATTGACAAACCTCTAGCCAGGCTCATCAAAAAAAAAGAGAGGACTCAAGTTAGTAAAATCAGGAATGAAAGGGGTGAAATGACTACAGACATCACAGAAATACAAAAAATTTTTAAAACGTTACTATGAGCAACTATATGCCAACAAATTTAACAATCTGGAAGAAATGGATAATTTTCTAGAAGCATACAACCTTCCAAAGCTAACTGGAGAAGAAACAGAAAATCTAAATAATCTGATTACTACCAAGGAAATTGAATCAGTAATCAACAAGCTCCCAACAAACAAAAGCCCTGGACCATATGGCTTCACAAGTGAATTTTATCCAACATTCAAAAAAGAACTATCACCTATTCTTCTCAAACTATTCCAAAAAATTCAGAAGGAGGAAAGGCTCCCAAATTCTTTTTATGAAGCCACCATCACCCTGATTCCAAACCCAGATAAAGACAGCACAAAAACGGAAAACTACAGGCCAATATCCCTGATGAACATCGATGCAAAAATTCTCAATAAAATAATAGCAAACAGAATTCAGCAATATATTAAGATCATACATCATGATCAAGTGGGTTTCTTCCCAGTACGCAAGGCTGGTTCAACATCCGTAAATCAATTAATGTGATACACCACATCAACAAAATGAAGAATAAAAATCATATGGTCATATCAGTAGATGCATAAAAAGCATTTGACAAAATCCAACAGCCATTTATGTTGAAAACCCTTAGCAAAGTGGGAATACAGGGATCATATCTCAACATAATAAAGGCCATATATGATAAACCTACAGCTAACAACATACTCAATGAGGAAAAGCTAAAACCATTCCCCTTAAGATCAGGAACAAGACAAGGCTGTCCACTTTCTCCTCTTTTATTCAACATAGTTCTGGAACTTCTAGCCACAGCAATCAGACAAGAAAAAGAAATAAAAGGCATCCAAACTGGCAAGGAAGAAGTAAAATTGCCATTATAGGAAGATGACATGATACTATATCTAGAGGACCCCAAAGACTTAATCAGAAAACTATTGGAACTAGGGCCAGCCAAGTGGTGCGGTGGTTAAGCACTGGCTTGGGAAGCCAGCGGCCCCAGTTTGGTCCCACATGTGAGGGCCAGTGACACTGCCCTCAAAAACAAAAACAAAAAACTATTGGAACTGATAGAAGAATTCAGTAAAGTAGCAGGATACAAAATCAATGTTCAGAAATCAGCAGCATTTGCATATACTAATAATAAACTAATGGAAGGAGAAATTAAGAAAACTGTCCCATTTACAATTGCTTCAAGAACTATAAAATACCTAGGAATAAATTTAACCAAAGAAAAAAAAAGAACTGTACTCAGAAAATTATAAGACACTGAAGAAAGAAATAAAAGAAGATACAAATAAATGGAAACACCTACTATCCTCATGGATAGGAAGAATTAATATAGTTAAAATGTCCATACTGCCTAAAGCAATATATAGATTCAATGCAATTCCTATCAAACTACCAAGGGTATTTTTCACAGAAATAGAAAATATAATCCTAAAATTTATATGGAACCATAAAAGACCCCAAATAGCCTCAGCAATCCTGAGAAATAAGAACAAAGTTAGGAGTATCACGCTACCAGACATCAAAACATACTACAAGCCTACAGTAATCAAAACAGTATGGTACTGGCATAAAAACAGGCACATAAACAAGTGGAACAGAACAGAGACCCCAGAAATAAATCCATGTATATACAGACAGTTAATCTATGACAATGGAAACAAGAATTTACACTGGGGTAAAGATAGTCTATTTAATAAATGGTGCTGGGAAAATTGGACTGAGACATGCAAAAAAAATGAAACTGGATCACCTCCTTATGCCATATACAAGAACAAACTCAAAATGGATTAAAGACTTAAATGTAAGATCTGAAACTATAAAACTCCTAGAAGAAAATATAGGGAGTAAATTTGCAGACATTACCCTGAGCAATATTTTTATGGATACATCTCCACGGGCAAGGGAAGTAAAAGAAAAAATGAACATATGGGATTATATCAAACTTAAAAGTTTTTTCACAACAAAGCAAACCATCAATAAAACAAAAAGGAAGCCTACTGAATGGAAGAATATATTTGTCAATGATATATCTAATAAGGGGTTAATATCTAAAATTTATAAAACGCTCATGCAACTCAACTCCAAAAAAACAAAAAACCCAATTAAAAAATGGGCAAAGGAAATGAAGAGACAGTTCTCTAAAGAGGACATACAGATGGCCAACAGGCATATGAAAAAATGTTCAACCTCACTGGTCATTAGAGAAATGCAAATAAAAACCACAATGAGATACCACCTCACTCTGGTCAGAATGGCTATCATCAATAAATCAACAAACAACAAGTGCTGGCGGGGCAGTGGGGAAAAGGGAACCCTGCTTCACTGTTTTAGAATTGTAGATTGGTGCAGCCTACTATGGAAGTCAGTATGGAGGTATCTCAAAGAACTGGAAATGGAACTACCTTTTGACCCAGAAATTCCACTCCTAGGCATTTATCCTGAAAAACCCAGGACACTAATTTGAAAAAATATATGCACCCCTATGTTCATTGCAGCGCTATTTACAATATCCAAGACTTGGAAACCATTGAAATGCCCATCGATAGAAACTGGATTAAGAAACTGTGGTACGTTTACACAATGTAGCATTATACAGCTATAAAGAAGAAAGAAATTGTACCATTTGCAACCATACGGATGGACCTAGAGAACATTATGCTAAGTGAAATAAGTCAGTCAGAGAAAGACAAATACCATAAGATCTCACTTATATGTGGAATCTAAAGAACCGAATAAATGAGCAATGTAAACAGAAATAATCTTAGAGACACAAAGAAAAAACTGATGAGGGCTAGATGGGATGGGGGTGGCCATGAGGGAGAAGGGGAAGGGAACAGGCAACATAAACTGATAACTACAATACTACTGCAGAGACAGAAGAGACAGTTTAGGGAATATAATCAATAAGGTTGTAAATATTTTTTTAGGGGATCAGAAGGACTCATGTCTTGTCAGGGAGACCACTTCATGGACAGTGTAGTGGCCTGACCACTGCACTGTACATCTGAAGCTGCCGCTGAATAATATTATATGTCAACTAATTTAACACATATATAGTCATGGGATGTGGAATATAGTGTGGGGATGGAGTCAATGGAATTGTAATAGATATGTATGATATCGGGGGTGGAGGGGCAGGGTAGTGGGGAGAGGTAGTCACTTTGTAAGGGGTGAAAAGGATAACCATTGCATTGTTTTATACATCTGTAACTAATAATAATAATAATAATAATAATAATAATAATAATAATAAGTTTAAAAAATAAATAAAAATAAGATGTTTTCTGGATGGTAAAATTAGTATATGTTCATTAAACACAATTTGGAAAATAGTGAAAAATACTATATGAAAAAGAAAATTAAACCATCTCTAATACCTAGAGATAATAAAACTGACATTTTGATATATTTGTTTCAAGTAGTTTGTAAGACTCTAATTTATAAAAATTGGCATAACAACATAACTTCTTTTGCTTTCTAAATCATGCTTTCTAAATCAACATTATATTGTGAATTTTTAGTATATTACTAAAACTTTTCTTTCTTTTTTTATTAAAATTTATTGGGGTGACAATGGTTAATAAAGTTACATAGATTTCAGGCATACAATTCTGTAATACATCATCTATATATCACATTGTGTGCTCACCACCCAGAGTCAGTTCTCCTTCCATCACCATATATTTGATCCCATTTACCCTCATCAGCCACCCCTCTGCCCCCCTTACCCTTTGGTAACCACTGAATTATTGTCTGTGTCTATGAGTTTTTGTGACAAAATGGATGGATCTTGAGATTATTATGCTAAGCGAAATAAGTCAGTCAGAAAACTTTTCAAAACTAATTTTCAATGTTGACAATATTGTAGTATATACATATTTCATAATTTATTTTTCCCTCTTATTGACATTTGGGTCCCCACCCTTTTTTTTTGCCATCATAAATATTAATATTAAGAGCTAGCTTTCTTATTTATGGTTTACCTTTGGGAAAGTAGAACTACAGAAGTTAAATGACTTGCTGCAAGGCTAGGACTGGAATGCAAATTCTCTACTCCAGCCTGATTCTCTTTTTCATGGACCATAAATATTAATTTATTTAAAACTATCAATCAATGCTTAGACCATAATTGCCACTTCAATACACTTTATTTCCTGGCCTTCATTTTTAAAACAAACATTACTGTATAAGAGGGAATGGATGGAGTTGATATGTGGTCCCAATGTGGGGTAAATGGGAGTGAGGGGGCAATTCAGAGATCCTGCAGCTTCCTTCTTCATTTCTACCTTTTCTCATTGCACCAACTTCCCCCGACTGAATTGCTTAATACTGATGACATTACTTCCTGATTTTGATTTATAAGAAAAGATAAAGCTTCTCTGTTGCTCAGTGTCCCCACAAAGACACCAGCCCCTACATTATAGTATTATAGTGTTTCCCTTCTTTCTTCACCTGATTTTCTCTCTCTCTCTCTCTCTCTCTCTCTCTCTCTCTCTCTCTCTCTCTCTCTCTCTCTCTGTCTCTCTGTCTCTCTCTCCTGACTGGTCTGATTTGCTGTATAAACTGTTGGTATTTGCCATTCTGCTCTGTGATATCGTTAAAAAGATATACTTACAATATAAGAGTTATCCTGTGGCCATCCGTCTTCCATGATGCTTAAAGAGATCACCAGATCATGGGGAAAAAAACCCAGGTCTGAGAACCTGGAAGCCCAAGTTCCCAGTTTTTGTCTGAGCTCTATTACTAACTTGCAGCCTGACCTTCAGCAAGTTGCTTGTCTCTGTGGCCTCGTTCCATCTTTATTAGGTGGTCTTGAAGAGTCCTTCTGGATCTGACATGATGTACTTTTAAACTGTCTTATTCCTTTAGATGCTCTTTAAGACCATCTCTTGAAACTCCACCTGGAACCTTCTCTCCCTCTTCAGGTCAAGCTCTCCCTATACAGGAAACCCAGAATTCCCTGCTCATGAAGCTCTGAGTCTTCTTCTAGGGCCTGCTTGGGCTTCTGTTCCTCTCTGTCCTCTTAAGAGCAGACTGTATTGCCCAAAGTGTGGTCAAAAAGAAAATCTTTGGAATCTGTGTTTGGAGTTGTGGACAGGGATTAGATATGTAAGGTGAAGTCTACACAGTTATACACAAGTTCTTTGAGATCAATAAGGACAGAAGGGTGTGTGGTGCATTGGCTGGGGAGATTGGAGCCATTCATTTACAATTTGCCTCAGGCTGACAAATGATAGGGATGGGCCTGCTTGTGAGATATACTGTCTTGCACCAAGAGGCACAGAGCAGTGAAGAAGAATGGTTCTTCAAAGACTCAATGAGTTATTTGTGGTCACATAGGAGAATTCACTAACTGGAATGGATGGGCAATCTAAAGAGCATGAGGAAGCCACAAATTCTTCATCTTTGGTTCTAGCTAGATACAAGTTCTGGACACAAAGATAATTTATAATTTCTTGTCTGGTCTTCATATTGCCAAGCTAGAATTACGATCTTGTGGGCACAAAGTGTGATATTATATTAATAGTAATGACGATAGATTATTGAGCCTAACCCGAGTTCCATGTTAACACTTTTCCTCTCTATTTGTGTTGGTCCATTTGCCTTCAACTCCCTTCCATGCCAAAATAAAGATCATTAGGTAAAGCAAAGCAATCTATGTAGGCTGATCTAGCCACCCCTGAATTAACTACTATATCTGAGACCATAGTTGTAATAAATGACCTATTAAAAAACACATTGGCCGCGGTGAGCGACATCGAGAGGCCAGAGACCGATCTGCCTCATCCGGGAAGAGCGCAATGACGATACCAACAGTGAAGCAACATCCTCTGCAACTAAACTGAAGAACAAAAAGACAGCAACTTGTCTGTTCCCCTTCCCCGATTCCCCAACGCTGTTCCCCTCCACCAATTCCCCAATAAAATCTTTAAAAAAAAAAAAAAAACACATTGGGCCGGCCGAGTGGCGCCGCGATTAAGCGCTGGCTTGGGACGCCAGCGGCCCGGGTTTGGGTCCCACTTATGAGAGCCAGTGACACTGCCCTCAAGAAAAAAACAAAAAACAAAAAAAACATTAATTCCAAACCTCACTGAATTATTTCTCATGTCACAGTGTTTTTTTAGGATTAGGCATCCTAATTTTGTAAACTTGGTTTTTTAAATTATATTCATCTGATAGTTCAAAAGGATCAAATGTATGTACCCTTTAAAATAGCTTTAGTTGCAATTCTACCCAAGTCAAAAAATTAGCTTAGGAAAATTCTACCCAGTTTACAAATTAGCTGGATGGCATTGACCAAGTCATTTACCCTCTTGGAGACTCAATTTCTTTAACTGTAAAATGAGTGGGTTAGGTTAAATGGTCTCTAAGATTCCTTACAAATCTAAGGTTTTTATGATTGCCTATGATTTTATAAGCAGTTATGCCCAGAGCTACTTAGCAGAAAAATTGCAATATGTGAAAACCTTTAGGACTTAGTGAAGAAATGAAAAGACTATTCATCAGGAAATGGGGTCAAGTTAGAGAGCAAAGAGTGTGGTTTCCCGAGCAACTTGAGTTTGAAAAGAAATTATTACAGAGTTAAAAGCAAGCCAAGGAAAAAGAAAAGAAAGAAGAGCGCCATCTTTTCCTGTCCTGAAAGAGCGCTGTCTTGAAAGAGGAGTCATATAATAACTGTTTAACTTTCTGGAATAAGGTGAGGTATAGAAGAAACAAACAAACACATAAAATACCTGATTATAACTTGGCTATAGTTATAACTGTTACAGCTTCATTCAGACTTTTAATCAAAATGTGAAAGTTTCAATGCCAACTTTCTATTGGTACTTCAGTGGCTACCCACAGCATGCTAATTTTTCATACTTCTTTCAGTATCAGAAATTGCCCCCCAAAGTCCTGCTAGTATAATTCTATGCTGAGACTCCCAAATCCTATTAATGATAATATGAGGAATTAAGACATTCAACTTTGTTGTGAAACTAAATCATGATGCAAGAATAGGAAGCTACTTGGTCAAAGTGTTCAACCCAAAGCTACAGTCAGACTACTCCAGAGAATATGGAGGCCCTCCCAAGAGGAGGGGCCTTTTAGTCTTGTATCTTCCTACTAAAATGAGAGAACTATACAGTTTGCCTTGAAAATCTAACTATATTAAGAGAAAGCAATTTCATACCTGACTACCCATGCTTTGTAATTGATCAAAATGCAAGAAATTGCAGGGGTTGAGTGGGAAAGAAACAGTCACAGAAGACCTGTAAATTCTCAGATCTAGTTAATCAGCTCTTGTATAATAAAAATTAGCTGTATTTCTAATAATATACCTCACAATTTGGAAATCTAAGGTATAAATATATAGTCAATGGATTTCATATCACATTCTTGTGTTCAGAAAATCACAAATTTCTGGAGTATTCAGACAGTTTTTACTACATTTTTGTTCCTGAGATCAGACTCAATTTCTCCTAGGAGGTGTTTTTGCAAATCTCTTCTTGTTAGAATACTTTGTTGAATCCAAAGAATGTGCTAACAACAATATAGAAAACAGACACCCAGTATCTGTCCATTTCCTTTTCAACTGAAATAAAATATCATTTCTCATTAGAAGTTTAGACATCCAGAACAGATCACTGAAATTACAGGGCTCCTGTGAGCACTGAATACAAAAAAACCTCTACAGTGAAGGAGCTGATGAGGAGGAAAAAGGAGACTTATCACACTATATTTGGGCGACTTCAGCTATATTTGAGCTTTGGGAAAGTTCGATGAACAGCTGCTTCTTTAGGATACTAAGAATAAAATAACACAGTGTCTATGACATTGTGTTATTTTATTTAACAAACACCTGTAAAGAGCTTATTATGTTTCAGACCCTATCGGTGATTTACAAATATTACTCTTTGATTTTTCATAACAACCCTACAGAGCAGGCAATATTGTCGTCATCATCCTCATCCCCATTGTAACAGATGAAGAAACTGAGGCACAGAGAGGTTAAGTTATTTGCTCAAGGCCCACAGGTAACAAGCAACAGAACCTGGGCTATACGGCTGCAGAGCCCATGTTCCTCACCACCACACTCTGCTCCTCTCAGAGTAGGTCATTATTTGAGGGGCACAGGGAGGGAAAGAATTACAAAATGTTCCAGATGCCACTGCCTTTTAGCATGTCACTTCTCTAGTGTAGAAACGACACTTTTAACTTCTAGCAACTACCACCTCTTTAACCAAGGGAGTCTTTCTCAGGTCTGTGCCTCTTGGGTGTTCTTAGGATAAAACATATACAAAGAGAACACCACAGAAAAATTTTAAGGGTAATCTCCACAATGATCTTGCTTAAGAAACTGAGACCATACTTACCTGGCAGGGGAGATACCATGACATGAAGGTGGTTTTCCCAGGGCAAGGCTTACCCAGATGTGCTGACCCCTGTGATTTCCCCAAATGTGGGAAACTCGACTGCATAATTTGTGGTAGTGGGACTGCGTTCACGTTGTCTCCTGTCAATAAAAATTTTTAAAAATTAAAAAAAATAAAAAGAAACTGAGACCAGTGAGCTGAAGGAGAAAAGAGCAAGATCTTAATGGTTTCTACCAGGTTATAACCCTCTCAGTCACCTTTATAACTTGCATAAAAATCAATAAAATGCTTCTTGTTTAAGTATTGAGAGGTTAATATGAATGACTTATCTTTGGTTTAAGAGAAAAGAAGGTATCAGCTCCTACAAAATATATACCATGGCCAAGGACTATAGACAGCAAGGTCCTTTAGGTACAACTAAGGAATAGTACAGGGATGTTAATCTGAAAGATTGTCATATTAAAAACTTACAAAGGAATCCATTTACCCATTAGTAGGGGAATGATTACAGAACATCTTTGCAATATAATACAAAGAAATCATTTAAAAGAATAAGGCTGATCTGTACATATTTGCCAGGAGCCGACGACAGTCTCTCAGTGTCTGACAGGGTCACATTGCCCTGCTCAATGCTGGATGTTTGGAGTGCTGCCTTATGGTTGGTCATGTAATATCTCCTGCCTCTGTGAACCCATGTGCCTTTCCTCCTATAGGAGACAATACATTCACTGCATTTGTAACAAGTTCCTGCGGTACCCTGATGATAGCTGGTTGTGTAAGTCAAAGACGGGGCAAGATTTCCTAAAGAGAAGGAAACTCCCTAAAACAGGCTACAACCCGAGGGGACCCCTGAACTGAGATATTGGGGACTCAAACCTCTTGGAAACTGAGGCACAGCACATAGGCCAAAAACCCTGCCTGTGAAAAGCTGATGCACTTGCCTAAGGGCCCTGCTGTGAATAGTCTCTTTGAAGATTAAAAGTCTTCAGGCCACGAGAGTTCTGGTAAGAGGCAACTCGATGACCACAGGATATGTTAATTAACAACTTTGTTTAAATTCTTTGACAGATACTGAAGCTTTGACTGGGAAACAGATGCTAGCCTCTATTGTAAATATGCAGCCCTCCTAGGACAAAAGATCTTTAAGACTTCCTTTAGCTACTAAGTATTGTATTTGCATAGAAATAGATTTTAGATGCTTTTACCCTAAACACAGCCACTCCTAGTATACACCCTGTGAGTCTAGCTGCTGGAATTTGGGATAATGGCTAGGTAGTCACGGTAACCACTCCTTAGGCGAAGTGTGGAGATAGGTGAATCCTTAACATAGAAGAGGCCAGTGTATCCTAGAGAGAACAATTACAGGGAAGTAAAGACTGAGAAAGTCCTGGGAACTAGAAACCACCAAACTCATGGGATTGAGGTAATGGTCAAGAATCCATATAAAAAGAACATGGTCTGGCAATAAAGTGTGACACGTCTTCTCTTAAACTCCCCCGGTGTCTCCACTGTCTCCCTTCTTTATTTTCTTCCCCTGCCGACACCGTCTCCACCTGAAGGAAACCTGGACTGCGGAGGCTGGTCCCCCGCACATATTTACATGGGAACAAAAGTATGGTGAATGTTTAAATTTTTAAAAATTATTACAGTAAAAGACACAGTGCCATTAATCCCCCTCAAAATACCTCTCCACCCCACCCCCCACTTCAAACACTTTTATCCCATTTCTCTTGCCGCTTTCTGAAGCATTTCTGAAACTCCTCTTTTTTGAGTGTTTTTAGTTGCACTGTCATGGCTGCCTCAATTACCTGAATCAATACAAAATGTTTACATTTCATGGTCACTTTGACTTGGGGAAAGAACCAGAAGTCGCAGGGTGCCAGATCGGATGAATAAGGTAGATGAGGACACACTGTAATGTTTTTATTTGATAGAAATTGCTATATACCAGAAGCGATGTGTGACATGGAGCATGTCATGATGGAGGATGAAACTGTTTGCCCATTTCATGTTAATGCATTGTTCGTGACCCATGATTTATGGCACACTTTAAAACACACCTTCTCTCAGCCATAGCTCACACTCAACTGACTGCACTGAGCAAGTTGAAACTTGTCACACAGTGTTACTAAGGTTCAATGCACTGCTTCCCATATTGAAGATCCCTGCCTTTCTGTTGGATAGCACTTGGCAGCAGCATTCGCCATGGTTTTTGATCACACCTCGTACCCATGTCACACTCTCTCACTGCTATCCCCCAGTCACATCGCTATCCCTGTGCCAACTCTCCACCTGCACTTTGTAAGTGGTCTCTATTAAATCCTCTTCAGGTGATCCCAATTCGAGAATGCCATCTTGAAGGGTCCCTGATGAAGGGTCCCAGGAAAAAATATACGTAAGATGTTAAGTGAAAAAGGCAAGTTGCACAACATGCATGGTATAGTATTATACCATTTTTGTGGGAGAACGACACAAGAAACAACTTTTGTTTCCCTGTGTCTATAACATACAGGCATGTTTAAATACAAATAGAAAAATTCCGAAAGAATACACACAAACATTTTAAGAGTGATTACTGCTGGAGAACATGCTGCAGGTGTAGGGGGATTGTGGTGAAAAGAAGATAAATTTTTACTTTATAGACTTCCCCTTTCTTGTGGTAGATAAAATTCACTGAATGTACATGAGTTAAAGCACAAGGAAGCATATGGAAACCATTAAACAATTGGAAAAAGATTAAGAAATAATCAGTTATAAACAAGCTGTGTATAAGTTTGACAAAGGGACTCATGAGATATATCACATAACCACTTTATATCCTTCCATAATTATGCATAAATTACTGTGCTGGCTTTACCAGAGTTTTATTTTGCTAATGCTATGGATTTTGAGGTTTTATTTTCATTAAAACTTAGAGTAAAAAATAATACCTCCCAAAGACTTATGAGTCAATAGTTAATGCACTGAACTTTTAAAATTATATATCCCTTTTAGAAACTCAAATACACATGTATATGAGCCATCATCACATTTCAGATGGATTGGATGGCATGTGTTATGATGAAAACAACATGGCCCAGGGTTAGATCAGTCCAGGCTCTATCGCTGACTTGCTCATTATCTTAACACGTATGGGTCCCTATTTGATCCTCTTTTAAAAAAATCTATGATTCAGAAAAACAAGAGAATGGTAACTCTCTTGATTAACTGACAATAAAATATGTCTCTAACACTGGCTAAAGCCATGTTACGCAGCTTATTAAGCTAGTAAAAATGACAGTAACTCTCATCCTGTCCTTGTCCCCAGCATGTTTCCCCTGCTTCTTCCATGTTCTGTTTAAGTGTCCCCTTTAAAAGTCATAACTACAGGGCCGGCAGAGTGGCGCGGTGGTTAAGAGCTGGCTTGGGACGCCAGCGGCCTGGGTTCGGATCCCACATATGAGGGCCAGTGACACTGCCCTCAAAAAACAAAAAAGTTAAAAAAAAAATCAATCCATTTAAAAGTCATAGCTACAGATTCCCACCGTTTACAGCCTGACACGAAAGCCTCTTTTCTGCCACGGCCCCCAAGTACACTTTCTCCCCTCCTCTCCTACCTTCCAACCCCTGTCTGATACCGCACATGCCAAATCTTCAAGTCATATGGAAAATGTCTCCAGTTTATTATTTGCAGGCCCATATTCTCTTAGCAGAAATCCCAGAAGTCAAAGGTGCCTCAGAATTCAGAGAAGCAACTTTTTAGATTTTCAACAAGTAATCTCATCCTTGTATAACACAATTATACAAGGTGGGATATAACACAATATCCCAGAGGATCTCGGGCATCAAATTATCTTCAAACATATAAATATGTGTGCAGCAAACCTGGATTATTCACATTAAGTGTGATAAGGTTGCAGATCGCACCAGCCAGTCCAGGTCTGGTTTTGCGCCTGAGCTACTACTGCCTTTGGCCCCTCGATGTCTATTACCCACACACCTCCCACCTGCTCTGTGTCCAGGAACCTGACCTCTCTGGGCTTCAGCTTCACAATCGGTGGCCCCCAGCTTCTGATAAAGTATGGCCAATGGGGAGCTCTGCACACAATCCAGGGGGACTGGGTCACTTCCCTCACCTGAAGGACAGCTCCTTTTTAGGCAGTCTTCTTCACAGGGCTTCTAAGACTCACTTCCTCCTCTTGTCTCCTTATGTCAAGGGATCTTAACAGCTCTGCTGTTACCAGTACCTGGGTCACACTATCTCACTGCTACCCCCCTATCACATTCCTATCCCTGTGCCAGCACTCCACCTGCACCTTTGTAAGTGGCCTCTATTAAATCCTCTTCAGATGATCCCAGTTTGAGAATGCCATCTGTTTCTCAAAGGGTCCCTGACAAACACAGCACACCAATGAGTTCAGGTTGAGTCAAGTTTTCCTGCCTAATGGGTTCAGAAAAAGCTTTCAGCTTTTTAGAATTACATCTAAGATATTGTGACCCCATACACTCTGCTATTTCTTCTATTTCACACGTACCTCTCATTCTATCTGGAATGCCCTCATCTCCTTGTCCAACTGGCTAGCTTCAATTAAGTCCTTAAACACCATTTGTCCAGTGAACTTCAAGGGTAAACAATCCACTGACCAGTCGCCCCTAAACAACCCCTCCACACACACACACACACACACACACACACACACACACACACAAAACAGTCCTGGGCACCTGTAAAGCTTCTGGAACAGCCTTGGAAAACTCGTGTAAGAATGGGGCTTGAAGGGAAAATCCCACCCTGGAAAGCAATGAACTCACAACTACTGTTAATGCTATATATGTCAAATATATATTGAATGAAAGGTTTAAAATATCTAAATAATACTGCATGATTCAAAAGACAATGGGTGAGTGTACTGATACATGACTAAAATGTTGTGGTTTTCAAAGTTCTTTTGATCATCTTGCACCAAAGACTCACGGACAAAAATATAAACAGAAATTTTTGAAAAACACTCATCCTTAGTATGTACAATGCATTCTGGCATTTTCTAGCCTATTGCAGCCAATACCACTTTTTAAAAGTACTGATCATACCCTAGAAAATGGATCGTGCCATGAACAGTGTGAAAGACACCAAACTAAACAATATTTGTTGACAAATGCTTCCAAACACTGTCCAACAAAGAACCAAAGTATTAGCTAAAATTGTAACCACAGTTTAGTTAAGTTTCTTTTGTCGTTTACACTTCATGTCGTTTCTTCCTATTTTCAGTGACTTGCTCTCCTGAGCAGGGGCAGGAATTCCTGTCCTAAAGTTGGATGACATCTGGCTAGAACTTCAGGACGTGTGCTGAGACAGAAACCAGAGCAGCCTACAATCTGGGAATTGGTACTGTCTTAGCCAATTTTGGATATTTAGTCACCTTATCTGAGATTACGTATAAACTCACTTTTTCTCAGTCTCTCAAAAGGCATCTTTTATTGTGTAATTTAAAAAGTATTGTTTTGTGTGTTGTTTAATGATTTGGGTTAATTTTGAACAAGGACTTATGAAATGTGAGCTGGTGCCAGGAAAATGTGGATCAATTGTTGCTTCCCTAGAGAAAGCAGTGGTGCTTTTAATAATAGATCCTGGTAAAGTGTCTATATTTCTTTTAGGACTTAAAAGACAAAGCAAAATATGGATTAGAAAGGGAGTTTCTGGTGTGTATGTAGACTAAATTACACAAGCCTGAGTAAGAAAAAAAATTGTTCTAATTAGATTCTTGCTTGTACCAAGCAGATAATCATTTAGGTGCCCTTGAGAAAAAAAGGAATTAATTATATGCATATTGTGTCATTTAGGATTAACATTGGTTGCATGTGACAGAAATCCAAAATTGTCAGTAATACTCTGATCTTAAATAAGATAATATTTAGCTCTCTTATAAAAGAAAAGGGGTTGGCAGTCCAGAACTTGCATGGCTCCATGATGTCAAAGGATCAGGATTCTTTTCTCCTGCTTAACTACTGAGTTTTCTGTCAATGCATTCAAATTTTAGATGGCTTAAAGGAGGAAAGGAGGAGAAATGGCATGCCCCCTTCCTTTAAGGACATGTCCAGCAAATTGCACATAACTTGTCCTCTTATAGTTCATTAAACAGAATATAATCACATGGCTGTACTTAGCTGCATAGAAGGTTGGGAAATGTAGTCCCTATGCCAAGAAGCCATATGCCCAGGTAAAAATAAATGGACGGTCTCTGACATAAGAAGATGGGAAGGACAGATAGTGGGGGAAATGAGCAATATCATCTACAAATATACATGGCCTGGGATTGATAAGGCTTTAGGCTCAATTTCTGCACCCTTTGCCTCTCCTTCTGAAATAGCCAGTCTTCTCCTTATCATTTAATCTAGCTTCAAAGGGAATTACAAAGAGCACCACTCCCCTTAGTTTAGTTGGTTACTTTGCCCCTATAGGACAAATAGCTTGTGTCCTATAGTTTGTGGATGGCTCGAACTGGAGCCAGTCAGACCCTAATGATGAGGTTCAAAAACAGGACCTAACTCGGAATCAGGAAGAGAGCAATGCAAGCTGGGGAGGTAATCAACAAATACCTTACCACAGCGTCTAAGAAGCAACTCAAATCAAAATTCTTGATTTCTCTCCCAGATTGCACCTCCACATGAACTACCATCCACTGAGTTGTTTAAGTGAGAAACCTAAGTCTAATCTTTAAGCCTCTTTTCCCCTCACTCCTCATATCCAAGCAAGGCCAGCAACATAACTTGTAGGGCCCAGTGAAAATGACAATGCAGGACGCCTTGTTGAAAAGTGATCATGAATTTCAAGTAGCCACACAGAGCATTAAACCAACTGTGAACTCCTTTTGACTGTCAGGTCTGGTGCAACTGCACACAAAGCCAGATCTACAACCAATATACATCGATACATTCTGTAAATTCTACCTCTGTGAAGTTAATTTTATGTGTCAGCTTGACTGGGCCACAGGGTACCCAGACATTTGGTCAAACATAATTCTGTAGTTATTTTTTTTTTTTTGAGGGCAGTGTCACTGGCCCTCATATGTGGAACCTGAACCTGGACCGCTGGCTTCCCAAGCCAGGGCTTAACCACAGCGCCTCTCGGCCAGCCCTTCAAACATAATTCTGGATGTGTTTATGAAGGTGTTTCTAGATGAGATTAACATTTGAATCAGGAGACTGAGTAAAGTGGATTGTTCTCCCTAATGTGGGTGGGCCTCATCCAATCAGTTAAGGGCCCAAATAAAACAAAAAAGCTAACCCTCCCCAGGGTAAGAGGGAACTCTTTCTGCCTGACTATTAGAACTGAGACATGAGTCTTTTCATCCCTTCAGACTCAAATTGAGACATCAGCTCTTGGGTCTTGAGCCTGCCAGCTTTCATACTGGAACTATAAACCATTGGCTCTCCTGGGTCCCCAGCATGCCATCTGCAGATCTTGGGACTTCTCAACCTCCATAATTATATGAGCAAATTCCTTATAATAAATCTCTTGTTCTCTCTATATATCTATGTCTAAATGCTATAGATGTATATACACATATATACATATATATATACAATATGTGTATAATACCAGGGTGACAAAAACATGTATACAAGTGAACACTTTGGTCAACATTGCTCAAGCATGGTTCACCATAATCAGAAGTGTCTGGATGTTGATGGTAACCACTTTGAGCACCTCTTGTAATTGCAGAGGTCAACCATGACTTGTATTCATCTTTTGTTATTGGTATATATCGAGTATTACAATTATAACAATTTTTTCCTCTCTTAAAATGCATATACATTTTTGGCACCCTATATATTATATATATATAATGTCTGACACATGGATATATATATATATATTACTTATTCATATATATGATACATATTTCTACATATATATCATATATATCACATATACATGAATATATTACATAAACATACAAAGACATAAATGAAAAACATATATAAAATACACATTTTATATATAATAAATATGTAAATTCACATATTTCAAATATGAAATATATTTAGATATGTAAAGTAGATAAGCTAGAAAAGCTAAAGGAGAAACTTTGGCAGGCTGAAGGAGCTGTGGGCTGGATGTTGCCCCAGAGCAGCAAGGTGAGCCAGCAGATTATAACAATGTGGGTACACAGCAGTGGTGCCTGTACCCTCCAGTCTTCTACGTGCAAGCACCATAGAATGCTGCTCTTTTTCTGCCTTCCAAATCGCTTACAAAATACTTCTTGTGAGAATGGCTGACCCTGAGCTATGCAGAGAAGGGAATCCTGGGAAGTGTAATTCTGGTTTAGCTAAACTGACCCCACACAAATACTCCACACCTCTTCAATTAATTCCAACATGGCAGCAGTAGCTATCATTTAAAAATTCAAATCAGACCATTTTCCTTCTTAAAGCCTTCCAAATGCGCCCATGGGGATCTAGAATAAAACCCAACCTCTTCACTGTGGTCTACAAGGCTGCACAGGACCCAACCCTACCATTCTCTGAGCTCATTTCATTTTGCACCAGTTCCTCCTTGAGTGCCATTCTACCTGTTGCTCAAACACAACAAGGTCGTTCCTATCTGAGGGCTTCTGCACTAACTGTAACACCTGCTTGCAACTCTCTTCCCATTGATTTGTCTTCATATCACTCACTATTTCTTTCCGTTCAGCTTTCAGCCCGTATGTCATCTCCTGAGAGACCTTCCCCGACTACTGAACCTAAACAAGTCCTCACACACCTCCATTCTCCATCATCTCACCCGGTCCCAATAGGTCTTATCTCCATTAAAAATCACCTTCTTTATTTATAATTTACTTGTTGATTTTCTCTTTCCGAACCACCATCAATATCGGACTGCAGCTTCGACAAGAACAAAGATTTAGCCTGTCTTGTTTCTCTGCCTGGCACATGATAGTACTCAATAAATATATGCCGAGGGAATAAAAAAGAATATTTGGACTTCTGTTAGTTCCTAGGGCTGCTGTGACAAAGGATCACAAAGCATGTGGCTTAAAACAACAGGGATTTATTCTCTCATGTTCTAGAGGCTAAAAGATGAAATCAAGGTATCAGCCTGTTCCCTCATAAGGCTCTGAGGAGGAATTCTTCCTGCCTCTTTCAGGTTCTAGTGGCCCCAGGCATTCCTTGGCTTGTGGTAGCATAACTCCAACCTCTGTGTCAATCTTATGGTCTTCTTCTCTGTGTGTCTGTGTATCTCTGTGTCCCCTCCTTTTCTTATAAGGACATCAGTCATTGGATTTAGGGTTTACCTTAAATCCAGAATAGTTTCACATAAAAATCCTTAAGTAGGGCCAGCCAAGTGGCGCGTTGGTTAAGAGCTGGCTTGGGACACGAGCGGCCCCGGTTCGGATCCACAAATGAGGGCCAGTGACACTGCCCTCTACAGCTAAGATGGTGAACAACAGCTCCACCTAGAGCTGGGCTGCTGTGAGTCCCCGGAACGGCATAGCTGCAGCCCCTGCTGCAGTGGGCTGCCATAGGCTACAGTGAGTGGCCGGCAGCCGGTGTGAGCTGCCAAGAGTCGCTGTGAGTGGCTGTCTAGAGGCCGGCGACAGATCTGCCTCACCCGGGAAGAGCACAATGGTGATACCAACATGGGCCAGTGAAGCAATGTCCTCCATAATTAGACTAAAGAACCAAAGGACAGCAGCTTGTCTGTTCCTGTTCCCCAGTTGCCCAACGCTGTTCCCTTCCCCAATTCCCCAATAAAATCTTTAAAAAAAAAAATCCTAATTGTATCTACAAAAGCCCTGTTTCCAAATAAAGTCACATTCACAGGTACCCAGGGTTAGAATTGGACCGTATCTTTTTCTGGACACAGTACAACTCATTACAGAGCTGATGAAAAATTCCTATTATGTCTGCTTTTTCTACTGAGACAGGGTCCCTCATTGATCCAAAGTTGGGACTGCCTATTTGGATACCTAGTGAACACTATATACCATGAGAAATATAAATATTTTCAGGTGATACATTAAAAAGGATTTTTACATTTCTCTGAAATATAGAGAGGTGACAATCAGGATGTGGACAATAATTAATTAAAAGTTTGCAGGATCCAGAATTAGGAATTTGTGTGACTGCCAAGCTGCCAGTGCATCCCTGGGGGTACCCTGGGTAGCTGAATGCTTAACGACACTTGGCAATGTGGTAAATTG
This sequence comes from Aselliscus stoliczkanus, assembly GCA_033961575.1. Classification (NCBI taxonomy): domain Eukaryota; kingdom Metazoa; phylum Chordata; class Mammalia; order Chiroptera; family Hipposideridae; genus Aselliscus; species Aselliscus stoliczkanus. Next base: position 90,595,654 of record CM066732.1, on the reverse strand, counting down.
CCTGGGTTTGTAAATCAGATATTTGACAATAGAACAGCTGGAAGGAGAAGTGACCTTTGCATTTGTGTTAACACCTAAGAGGCTTGTACAACAAAGCATTCCACATTGCTGTTGGAAAGCAGTTTGGAAAAATTAGGCTTGTTGGAGCAAGTTGATACAGTTTTGAAGAATTCAAAGCAAAGCATTACAGGAGAAGCTGAGAACTTCCTGTGAAATTCTGAGTTATCCTCTCCACTCTCTGCTTTTAAAGTAGTTATTCAAGGGGAGAAAGAGAGGAGACTTTGACTAGTCAGGGTTAAATATGAAGGCACCGTGCAGCCATGTGGAGTGTGCAGAGGTTTGTCATCCATGTTCAGATTTCTAACTACCAAAGCCCTTGACTTGGGGTAAATGGCTTCCTTACTTTGGGTCAGACAACCCAAAAAAGCAGCCCTGGGCCTTAAACACAGAGCATGACTACTGAATTTTTATCTAGTTGGGAAGCCAGGCCCTAAACAAGAAATCAGTGATATGTCACATATTTGCCTCTGGAATTTGGCAGCCACCAGGGACGGATTTAAAACCCACAGCACTACTCAGGAGTAGGGCCTGAGGAGAGAAATCCCTCCGTCTGCTTTGCTCTTCTAAGGATGGGCAGATTTTTGGTAGAATGAGTCTGTGAGAACTCTACCCTGTCTGCCAGAAATTAAAATCTAGAAACAGGGGAGGGATCACAGTGTCAAACTCTGCTGGCCCCATAAGCCCAAGAGTGTGGTAGATACTATGGCTCCACCATCCCTTCTTGGTTGGCCTAAACCCTGGTATTAGAGTGGTCAGAGGACCATTCGGAAGAGTCCAGGAGTCAGCCCTGACTCTAAGGGTGAACAAGTGTGGTCAAAGCCCTATGTTGGGAATCCTGCCTGCTATCTGGGTAACTCTGGAACTCCAGTGCTATCCAATGAACCAACACACAGGGAGTCAGTGGGGTGGGGTAGAATGCTGCTACCTCATAAGACCCAGAAATCCAATAAGCACTACCTTCAATGGAGATTTAGAGAAAATCTCCAGCAACCCTTTAGAAGACTGGCACTAGCTTATGAGTTGGAGATGGTCCAACTGCCTTAACTAAAATACAGCTGTGCTGTTTCACCTGTGATTCTAACTCACCACTCCCCACCTGTCACCATTCCCTCAGAAGTTGTGTAACAAAATATATAAGAGGCTGCAAATATTTTTACCAAGGAAATATACGATGGGAAGCAGAGGATGTTACTCACCAAAAATCCTCTTTAAAAGGGAGGGCTGTCTTTGTTGGAAAATTTCTTTGATAATTGCTTAGGAGTAGGAATTGACACCTGAGATTTTGGTGGATTATGTGCAGGAGGCAAGTGGATGATTTTATTGGTTGCTCCCCAGAAAGAGGGGGAAGACAAGAGAGGAAAGATAAGAGACGGGATGAAAATAGAAGATGTGAGCTGTCTGCTAAGCCAATCACTTGGGAGCAGGAGGATGCTTTAACAAGCATTAGAACTCAGTTTCAAAATTTCTGCCTTCAACATAGTTCAAAAGGCACATGAAGGATGCTGAAAGGGTGGACTCCTTTCAAGTGCAATTACTTTGGATGCACTTGGTACTGGCTCAGTCGCTACCAGGCCCCACATCCTCTAGTTGAAGCCTTATCCCCTAGATGCTGCTAAATCCTCAGTGAAGTATTTTTTAAAACATACACATACAGGAAGAGATTAAGAAGTACCAACTGGTAATTACAAAAGTTATAGGGATGTAAACTATATCATGGGAAGTATAGTCAATCATATTGTAATAGCTATGTATGGTGTCCAATGGGCACTAAATTTCCTGGGGTGATCACTTCATAAGCTATATAAATGTCTAATCACTATTTGTATACCAGAAACTAATATAATATTGTATGTCAACTGAAATTCGAAAGTTAAAAAAAATATCTTTTTAAAAAAGGGAAAAAGAACCCCTCAAAAAATATTTAAATGCACAAAACTTGATGGGAGTGGATGTTTTTCTAGAAACTGATGAAGAAGCTAGGTTCTATATTCAATGTGTGATTGCCAAAAAGGAAATAGATCACCCTAGAGGTTAATGATTACAGAGGAGAGACACACACAAGGAGCAAACTGCAAAAATGCACAGGTATCATGAAGACTATCCCAGGCCACAGAATTGGATTTTCATCCAAGTTTTTTAAGGAGTAGGAAGCCCCCAGCAGACAGCATGACTATTCTAAGTTTGCCTCTTCCATTTCATTATCCATCGTACCTCTGACTGAGTTTCCAAAGACACAAATCTAAGCATGCCATACCTGTGATCAAAACTCTTCAAAAATTTCTCATTGCCTATTGGATTAAAAGAAAGAAGGAGGAGAGGAAGAGGAGGGAGAGGAGAAGCTTTGCAAGGCATTTAAGGCCTTTCCCTGCATCTTGCAAAGCACTTGGTGAGCAGTATGTGCTCTAAATGTGGAGTAGGAATGAGCTGGCCTGGCTCTCTCATTTCTATAAGATCTTGACTCAAAAACCACAGAACTTCTCAGTAATGTCATCCCTGGCTATTTACTAAGAAGCCAATAAGCACTTTCCCCCAAATTTTCACACTCCCTTTCTGTGCTTATTTTTTTTTCTCCTCATTCTTGTCGGTAATTAACATACTATATATTATATATTTTACTTATTTAGTTTATTGTCTGTCTCCCTCAGTAGGCATATAAATATATAAAATACCAACTATAAATATAAAATCTATGAAAAAACAGGGTTTTTTTCATTTGTCCACTATTCTATCTCCAGTGCCTAAAACAGGAATTGGGACAAGGCAAGTGCTTAATAAAATATATGTAGGATGGCTGGATGGGTGGATAGATCATTAAAGCCTCAGCACAAAAACCATCTCTACCTGAAGCTCCCAGGCACATTTAGATATTTCTCCTCCCCACTCCTGCCCCATACATATCTTCCCTTATCACATTGCACTTCTTTGTCTGTATGTTGTTCTGAGCTGAGAACTACATTGAAGTCAAGGAAAGCTTCACTCTTTCATCTATGTATATGTAGACATGAATCCCTTGTGCTTGGTACATGGTTTTTCATTGAATAAATGAATGGTTGATTCTATTCCCCATTTTAAAGATGAGGAAACTGAGGTTCAGAAAGGTTAAATAACTCTTAAGGACACACACCAGTAAGTTACAGAGATAAGATATTAACCCAAATGTGTGCCATGACATTTCTTTACTTTTCCTTGCCACTATTGCCATTTCTCCCTACGATGTTCTATCCTGCCTCCACATATTCTGTTTATTCATTTTGTAACCATTACTAAATCCCTGTTCAAATATCACTTAATTAAATCTTCCTGAAAACCCATATTCACAATAATTTCTACCTTTTTTTCCAGAAGCCTCCTGAGATAGCTTTCACAGTGAATGGGGAAGGTTAGAAGGTATGGTATGTGGTCTTGGAGAAGAGCTTATCCACATCCCATTTGTGTTCCACAATCCATATTGAGGTTCTTGGTGCAAAGACCTGTTTATTTTTAAGGTAATGCACCCTCCATTCAGTAGATACGTAAGCATCTTATTCAGTAATAATGTACTACCTTAGCCTGTAACTGCACGACATATTTACCCTTAACTTTGCCTACATAAAATGTTGAGATATCTGTATGTTGGGAAGCAATAGTGAATTAAAAGTGCAGGTTTTTTACTAGACTTCCTGTGTTCAACTCCCATCTCCATCATTTATCTGCTGTGTGATGTTAAGTTCCTTCATGTCCCAGTCTCATTTTCCTCGTTTTAAAATGGGCTCCTATCACTTCATAAAGCTGTTGTATTTAATATGAAAATAGTAATTAATAAATTATAATAGATATTTGAGGTTTAGTGCGCACTAGGCATTATGTTGAGCACTTTACATGCATTTCATCTACTTAGGAGAGCAATCTGAAGAAACTAAGACACTGAGCACAGAGATTTGTGCATTGTAGACAACTAAAATAGATATGTCAAAGAAATGAGGCTCAGAGAAGCTAATGAGGTCCGCAGCTGGCAGGTGAATGGTAGAGTCAGGGGTGGAGCCCAGTTTTGTCTGATCACAAAGTCCAAGTCCTGGACCGCTATGCCGTATATTCTGACATTATACAGAGTGCTGAGCACAGTGCTGGCACAGAAAGCCTCTCACACGTGGCTTTTTTTTTTTTTTTTTTGAGGGCAGTGTCACTGGCCCTCATATGTGGGACCCAAACCGGGGCCAGCGCTTAACCACTGCACCCCTCGGCCAGCCCACGTGGCTTTTTGTTTATCACGGGCCTTTTGCGGTAGAGACCACGAGCCAAGAAGGCTTTGAACTGCAGGCTGGCCAGCTTCCAGTCGGGCCTTGAGCGCAATGGTCAGGGCTACAGGGGTTCCCTAGTCGAGGTTTAGGGGTGAGATGGAAAAGGCACCCTTCTTCACACCTCTAGTCTCTTCATCCAGAAATTGAGGTGCGGGGTGAGTGGCGCTGGGATTGGGGACGCATCTCTCCCTGGGAACCCTCTCCTCCAGGGAACTGGCAGACCGCGCCAAAGTGACAGCGGCCCTCGGGCGCGGGGAGCCTGTTTCCAGCCGGACCGCGTCCCTGGGCGCTCCCGAGCGCCGCGCCTGCGCACTCAGCCCGTCGCCGCGCCGGCCCTGCGGACGCCAGCTCGCTCTCTTCCCGGCGCCTGGGCGGTGAGATGCGCGGCTGCCGGGTGCGTGCCAGCTCCAGGTGCGTGAGCAGGACTGGAGGGACCCAGTGTGCGGTGGGGCGAGCCCCGGGAAGGCTCGGGCCTGCCTGGATCTCGCCAAGGTGCTCGGGGACGTAGAACAGGGGCGCCCCGACCTCCACTCCTTTGCCTTTCCCACTTCCCCGCCGTCTTGGCTGCGTCTCACGGGGAACGGGAATCCTTGAGAGAAAGGCTCAGAGGAGGATGCTGTTCCTTTGCTGTGACGGGTCGTGTCCCATAAGGCATGTTTTTACCCTGCCTGGGCCCAAAGCCGTTTTCACCCTTGCTTGTCCTTCCGTTCCTGGTGTGGAATTTTGCAGTCTCTGGACTCAGCTCGACCTTTAGGTGCTTATTGGTTGCGGGCGGTTAGGGCAAGCGCCAGATGTCAAGGTTCTCTGCACAGTGCGGCCCCCCTGGGAGGGAGAGGTGAGGATTCAAGGCCCAGAGAGTGGACCCGGGCTGTGGAAGTGGAAGACACTACAAAAACGGACAGGCTGTGATCACTGTCGCCAGATATTATTCCCCACCTGAAAGTTGGCTAAGTTTCTTTCTATCGGGTCACCCATTTCTTTTTTCATTTACTTTTGTAATCTCCTCATTTCGTTTTAATGGTATTAGTTAAGGCTAGAAAACCAACAGGCATTTAGCTGTGAAGCAACTTCGGAGTTTTTTTTGAGATCAGTTTTTACAGCCTTCGAACGGTTATCAGGATATTTTCAGATTGAGCCATTGAGATTTATCTACTTTATTTTTGTATTGTTTTGTTTTGTTTTGAGGGCAGTGTCACTGGTCCTCATATGTGGGACCCGAACCGGGGCCGCTGGCTTCCCAGGCCAGCGCTTAACTACCGCGCCACTCAGCCGGCCCCTTAACAATTTTATTTTTTTTACTTTCAGTTTAACATAGGAAAAATTACACAGTTTGCTCTTTGTTTGTTTTTTTAAAATATTGACAAAAAAATTGAGAGCTGAGAGAATCAGTTGAAGTGGGATTTGGAGCTCTAGCAAATTAATGTACATGGGGGACTGTACTTGGAGTGTTGGGGATCCCTGAGCTGTCCCTTATAAATAGGAGATGAGATCAATGCTTGTCACCAAAGGTGCTCACAGTATAGGACCCCCAGTGTTAGCCCAGGTGGTGTGGAGGCCAGTGACACTGGTGTCCAGTCTTAATCCTAGTGGTCGATGATCTTTTTGTAGGTAGTCCATTCTTGTTATAATCAGAGATGATTGTGTGTGTGTGTGTGTGTGTGTGTGTGTGTGTGTGTGTGTGTGGTTGTAGTGTGGGATTTTTTTCCAAGAGTGTTTCATAGAAACTATTAAAGGGAAAGAGACATATATAATAGGAATTGAGGAGTCCGGCTGTATGCCACAATGCTTTGTGTCATTCTTCAGGCCCCAACACAGACAATTGCAAAGCTTTGCCTGGCTGGCCTGATAGGGCAGGAGGTCAGCTAGAGTTATGCATGGCCAGTGCATTGCAGTTTTCTGGAGAGAATTGCAGTTAGGGCCATGTTCATACTATGCTGCATTCCTGGCTCAGGTACCTCCATTCTGAGGCATTTCCCAGGCACCGCCAAGTCCTTATTGGAAGGGGACAGCCTTGACTGATGCACTTTTCTCTATTTTGACTCAGGACCTTTCCACTCGGAGCCTTTCCTTCCTCCCTGCCCTGGCCCACAGGTCCGTAAAGAAGTAGAAGCCAATTGTTTGGACCTCCTCCACTGGAAGATGATTCTGTGCACCGCATCTACCGGATCCTCACCTATAGTACTTCTTTAGGCCTCTTCCTTGCTCTGTTGCAGTAAGTGAACAAAAGCTTGGTTACTCTTTTCAGTTTGGCTCATTGTCTTAATTGACCACCTCGACACCTGATTGCTCCACAGGAATTAAATAAATTGCCAAATTCTTGGCAGTTCACTGGATTCATGACTTAATTTTAATCCTCATAACTGTTGCTGTGTTAACATGTGTAGGGATTTGGCAGTTGTTCACATATAATTTCTCTAATATAATATCAGAAAAATGCATATGAATAGCACCAACATGTGAATGTTACTAACATGGACATCTTGGTTATATGGTGTATTTTATAAATTAATATAGCGGCTTGCAGTCAGATTATTTTATTTTGCATAGATTTGCATGGCATATTTCATTTGGCCTCTAATTAGATGTTTTGTTTAATATTTTGGGATTGTATGGGCCAATTGAACAAAACCAGACTATGTTTTCCTTAGTAATTCTGTCTCATGCCATGGACCTTGATCTTACTTAATAGATTACTTAGCCACTTAGAAAGTGATTGATTTGTTGTGGGTTCCTCTGTCTAGTGTTGTGTGAAGAAGTATGCCAGGGACAGCCTTCACAAACTTTTTACCTCTTCCTTCAGAAGTTTCACAAAACGGTATTTATCCTTACTGTATGTTATGCAGTCTGATATTTTCTACTCTATTAAGCTGAAATGCTGATCATGACCCACTTAGTTAATTTCACAATCTGTTAATGGGTAGTGACATGTAGTTTGAAAAAAACACTGTGGTAAAGCTACTAGTAGAAGATATTTGCTCAATAAATGAATTATGATTGTTTTTCTCTTTCTAATTCAGATTGCTGAAGAGAACCACACAGTGGGTATCTTTGTGATTTTATGTTTAAGGTGTCTTCTAGGAGAGGACAGTAAATAAATAGCAAATAGCATATATGTTAGACATTGGCCAAATCAGCTGACAAAGAAAAATCCCTGGGTGTCTAGTAGATTTACCAACTCTCTGATTTCAACTGGAAGATACAACATTAGAATGAGAGCTAGAACAGTGTTGTGTTTTATTTTGTTTTGTTTTTAATCTCTGACTCCCTGCTATTGGGTTGTTGGAAAAGTCATTACATATTTTTGCAATGAAAAACATAGAAAAAAATACTTCATGACTTTTCCGACAACCCAGTACCAAAATCGTATGGTGGTAAGTCTAGTACTAGAACCCATGTTTTCTTGGACCTTTTCTTCCAGTTTTTCCTGTTATCTTTTTTGGTTCGAAGAAGTAATTGATAGTAAATAGAGTTAATGATGTGGCTAAGAAATCTAACTTGCATAGGTGAAACATTCCATTCTTAAACCATGCCTGTAGTGTGCTATAATTGAATGTAAATACATTATTTTTAGTATTATATTTTAATTCTTACACTGTTTATCTTTCTAGCCCAAATTTTTTAAAATGATAAAGCAACAAAATACTGACAAATCTACTTAATCTAAGAACATTGGAATTAAAAAGTCTATTTAATCTTAAGAAATTCAGCTCAGCCCCATTTTAATCTATCATCTCAATTAATTAGAATATAGTTTAAAATTATATAGATTTTTGGACATTTCTTTTAAAGGCTCATCATTTCTCATTCATATATATGTGTGAAATTTATTTTATGATTCTAAAGTATTCATCTAAAATGATTATTAATTTGTATTTAAACATGGGAAAAGTCCAAGTCCCCTCCCCTTATCCTTAATATCTTTTGCCAAAGGACAGTTTAACTTATTTCTTTTCATATGAATAAATAATTTTTAAATTAATACATTTTAATTTTTAATTTTTAGACATCCGTGGAGTTTAAGAATGCAATGGAGTGCATCAGAGTATGTCACTGAAGAATATGATGGCTGAAAACAATTTCAAAATGCTAAAGATTCAACAGTGTGTAGTAGCCAACAAACTACCTAGAAACAGGCCATATATTTGCAATATTTGCTTCAAGCACTTTGAAACACCATCAAAATTAGCTAGGCATTATCTCATTCATACTGGTCAGAAGCCATTTGAATGTGATGTGTGTCATAAAACCTTTAGGCAACTAGTTCATCTGGAGAGACATCAACTAACTCATAATCTGCCGTTTAAATGCAGTATTTGTCAACGCCACTTTAAAAATCTGAAGACGTTTGTGAAGCATCAACACCTTCACAATGAAACCTATCAGAATGATGTTAAACAGATCAGAAGATTATTGGAGGCCAAGCAAGAAAAGCCAGTATATGGAATGTATCACACTTTTACCACAGAGGAGAGATGGGCTCTACACCCATGCACTAAGTCTGATCCTACATACAGCTCTACAAAGAAAAGAAAGAATATTCACACATGTACAATTTGTGGCAAGATGTTTCCGTCACAATCAAAACTTGATAGGCATGCACTTATTCATACCGGCCAGAGACCTTTTAAATGTGTCCTGTGCAGTAAATCTTTCCGACAGTCAACTCATTTAAAAATCCACCAACTCACACATTCAGAAGAAAGACCTTTTCAATGTTGTTTTTGTCAAAAAGGATTTAAGATTCAAAGCAAACTTTTGAAGCATAAACAAATCCATACCAGGAATAAGACTTTTCAGACTCTTTCATTAAAGATGAAGAGCCCAGAATCATGTCCCCTGCCAAATAAATTAAATGCAAATCAGGATGGTTTTGAAAATGGTGATATAGGTGAATCTGAGGAGAAGAATCAACTTGACGTCCACTCTATTTATATCGTTCCTTTTCAGTGTCCAGAGTGTGAAGAATGTTTTGAATCAGAGCAGATTCTCAATGGACACAAGTGTTTTCCTGCCAGAGGTGGCAAAAGTCCAAGCAGCCTCAAAAGAAGCTACAACTATAAAACCATTGTTAAAAAAATCTTGGCCAAGCTTAAACGTGCTGGGGGTAAGAAATTAGATAATTTACGATCTGAGAAAAAAGTATTTAAAAACAGTTTCTTAAAAAACTGTGATCTTATTTCTGGTGAGCGGAGCCCTGAACAAACCCAGAGAACATTTATGGGTTCTCTTGGCAAACATGGAACATATAAGACAGTTGGCAATAAAAAGAAGAAAACGTTGACTTTGCCATTTTCATGGCAAAAACACTTCCAGAGCCAAAATATGGGAAAAAGCATGAAAGGTATCCTTACAGCAGACAACATGTTAACTATGGATAATTCAATGAATAATAAAGATGTATCTATCTATGTTTCATCAGGCGAGGAATTCTTTGATAGCTGCGAAGTTCTTCAGTGTGGTTTTTCAGTTCCAAGTGAAAACATACATACTGGACATAAGATGTGTCCTTGTGACAAGTGTGAGAAAGTATTTCCTTCTATATCCAAACTACAAAGACACTATTTAATTCATACTGGACAGAGGCCTTTTGGCTGTAATGTTTGTGGAAAATCTTTTAGACAGTCAGCTCACTTGAAAAGACATAAATTAACTCATATTGAAAAGATTCCTTATAGAAGATCTCTTTGCCAAGTAGAATTTGAAAATTTGAACAAACTTTTCATTGAACCGGGTGATAATGTTAACTGTAATGCTTCCCAACAACATCAGACTCTTGGCTTTCAAAAATATGAGGTCTCAGAGTCAGAACAAATACCAGAGATAAAAGTGAAGGCAGAATCAGAGGATTTCATTCTTGGCAGTCACTATAGGAACAGACAGCCCCATCCTTCTGATGCAGTTCTGGAATCAGAGCAGAGCCGTCATAGTCACTGTTGTAGTTACTCAGGGCGTGCTGAGAGGAATGATGGTCTTCTTTACCAATGCAGTGTTTGTTCTAAAAGTTTTAGATCTCCATCTAAACTGGAAAGACACTATCTCATTCACGCAGGGCAGAAGCCATTTGAGTGTTCTGTTTGTGGCAAAACATTCAGACAGGCCCCTCACTGGAAGAGACATCAACTCACTCACTTCAAGGAATGACCACAAGAGAAAACGATTTTCTTAAATTCAGTTGTGTAACTTATAGAACCACTAACACACTTGTGGTCTCTCTGGTGGTCATGTTCTTAAACTCTGTATCTAAAAAGGAGGAATCCCTCCCTAGTCAAGTGGAACTTTGGTAATCAGTGGCTTGCTAACATTGGTAAAGATGTTAATTCACTGAACCTTCCTTTCCTCTATGTATCAGCCTTTTAGAGAGATTTCTAAGGAATCTGTAAATGGCAGTTACTGAACTGAAAAAAAAAAGCCTGTATCATCTAAAATGTATTTTTATCAAAAGGCCTGCATTAGGTTGAATGATTTCATAGGCAGTTGCCTGTCCTGCAGAGTAAGGTAAGATACATAGAAAATACAATGTTTTTAAGAACAGCCAAATTAATTTTTAGAGGGAAGAACATGATCTTATGCCATAAAGTAAGTATTTATTTTATTTCACTATATATTTTGACTGTATCGCAAGTGTTATAAATCCATGATGCGGTACAAACAGTTCAGCCTCATTCACTTTCTAAAGCAGTTGTTCCTTGTGACATGCCATCTCCTTTTAGATATACTCAAACACAGAGGCGAAAAAATTGGGTTTTGGCTGCAGCAAATATTGCCCCACAATATTCCATTTATTTTACATTTCACATGAAAGCACACTTTTGTTCACCTATGGCTCAAATTCCATTGCAAATTTTTTTCTTGTAAGTTTACAAAATATAAAGTAATAAAGGTGAAAATGGATAAGAAAATCATAGCATTATTTTCATTGGTTTTTTCTAATCCTAAGACTACATATCCTTAGGATTCTGTGGTAGCTTCCTTCACCTTTTTCACAGGTGATTAGAATCAGTTTTTGGCCCAGACGACTGTTATCTTTCCCAAAAGAATTTAAAAGTAGGAAAGAGGCTAGGATGCACATCCCTACATTTATCTTCTTTACTTATCAGGAGTATTGTCCAAGTGCCATAATCTTTTTGATGATATGTATGCAGTGTTATCTTTTCAGAGGAATAAATGCAATTCATCTATTTGCTTAAGACTCACCTATAGATTTGCATCTCTGAGATTTTTACATTTACTTTAAAAACTTTCTTTTAATGCCTATTTGGTTGTATGACTTAACTAAATTTATTTTGTTAGGTTTGATCAAAACACAACTAGGTCTGGTTCTATATTTTACTCCTCCCTTTTTTCAAGATTCTGATGCTAAAGATTATTTCGATCCTTATTAAATTTTTATTTTAATTAGTAAGGTTCCTGTGTAGGAATAAGATGTTTATAGAAATAAGGGTGTCATTCTTCTAAACAATACTGTCATGATTTGGGAAATAATTTAATCTATAAAAGACTTATAACAAATTATCCATATTTTTAATTAAATCTTTAAGAAGACATTTCCTAAAAATAAAATAACTATTATGTTTCTAAGGTGAAAAGAACAAATAGTTATTTATCCTAGGTGGGTATTTGTCACCTATAGAGTGACAAGGTCTCTATTGATAATGGAAACTGAAAAATTGTAAGTTTTGCATTGTACTGTAAGAACTGTCTATGTGTTTTGGGAGGGAGGAGAGGTTGGCCAGCTTGCTTCTTTTACAAGTGAATTCTGAGGAACTAGGGTTTAATTTATAGAGCTGAAACAACAGTAAAGATAAAAATGCCCAATGATGTACAAATGTGCAGGAGAATCATATTTTAAAACATAAGTTCTCTTAGGTTTCTTTGCGATATGTTCCTCTAGTATGAGCACATTGATGGTTTGCAGAATTTAGGCAAAATTTTTCAAGAACACATCTGTTACATTAAAGCAAGTACTAGTTCATATTTCCTGAGAATAAAGGTTCAAGGGTTTTTTCCTTAATATGCCTGAAATTCTGTATTTGGGGATTTTCCTACACTACTAATATAATTTTATTTGAAGTAAATGTCTCATGTATCCCTTTCCCAACCCAAACAGAGAAAGTCCTTAACAGTTTTGTGCCTGTATGATTATTAGACTTTATTTGCCTAAGTGATACTACTATACTTTTTTTGGCCCATGCCTTTTTAAGCTGTTTCATATTGAAAGTTGGAATATTGTAAAAATTTTGTCAAAGATGTACTGTAGTGCTATTTGAAGTACCTGTAACAAAATACTTATTTACTTTTACTATCACTGCAAGCTTCTTGTGGAAACTTTATAGGAATGAAAATAAACTGTATACATCCATGATATGATTAAACATTAGATGTTAATTGATGATTTGCTGCATGCCAGAACTGTTCGTGTTGTTGAATCAATTACTTTGGTTTTCTGAAAAAATAAACTTTATAAATCTTTAAAGAGAATTCAATGAATTTTTTGTTTGGGTGATTCCAGGCTATATCATGATTACTGAAGTCTGATTGCCTGAGTTAGTGGATTTATTGTTTCTTGTTTTGTACTAACATAGGTTCTACAATTTTAGAACAAAATGTGCGTGTGTTGAAGAAAAGTAGATGGTGGTTAAGATTATTGAAAAATTCAAATTTCAGAATATTTTTAAAATAAAGTCTCAAATTACACAGTTTGGACTTCTTTTTTTTTTTTTTTTCTAAAGGGAAAATCACATAATACGGTATCAAGGTACTGATTACCAAACACTTTCCTGGGCCAACTCTCATCCACCTTCTACAATGAACTTCCTAACATAGCTATTTAATCATTTACTTTCTGTTTATCTTACATTTCTTTGATAGCTTCTTATCACCTACAAAAGGATATGTTAACTCCGTTGCATGTCACATGATCTACCTGCTTACCCATTTATTCTCTTTGGCCTTCCTCTCCAGATTTGTACTAAACAAATACAGAATTAGTTCCTCCAGTGCGCAGTATCCTTGGTATTCTTCTTGCTTCCATCTTGTCTACTTAGTGTTAATTTAAATTAGATACAGACTCTCACACTCTTCAAAGAAGACATTTAGTTGAGCCAGATTTTATTCCCTTTTCTTCCATGATTATGGGAAAACTAAAGTGTTTGAAACTGACTTATTGAAGACAGATTCCAACTTACTTGTTATGTAAGATAACCAATTAGAATGCAGATATTTTGAGGAAGTAGCAACAGTCTTTGAAGCCTGGGTGCTTACAAGAATCCTTTCTTAGAAGCAACGTTTGCAAGGACTGTTTTTATGATGCAGAGTATCTGCTTTTCGGAAGCTGCAGGGAAAGAGAACATTTAAATCCTATCTTGTTGAGATTCCTCCTGTTGCCACTTAGCATTTCAAGGCTAACTTCTGGAATTCTATTAGCACTAAAAGGAAGGAAAAAACAAACAAAAGAAAAGTGGTGCAATGGTATTATTAAATGGAATATGAAATGTGTAATATTTTTGCATCTGCATTAGCAAATTTCATTCTCTGACGTTTGAGCTTAAATACTTCCTCCGAAGCTTTTCTGATTTTACACACTATCCATTGTGCTCCCACTGCTTTTTGTTCATAACTATTCATTGTCACTTTTGACCAATGGTGTTCCCTTGTGGTTCTTGGATGCTTTGTTTGCAATTGGGACCGCATGAGCGTAATGTGGGACAGGGAGTGAGAGAGATCCAGAAACTCACAAGAGCAAGGAACAACTTTCCCAGAAGCCTACTGCAAACCCTACTTATCTCACCTGCCAGAATTGCCGCATTCCTGAACCAACCACTTACAAGTGAGATTAGCCGGAACTGGTGCTGAGGCTCAGCTTCCTTTTGTTACAGGGTTGCCTGAAGATGATGCAGATACTGGTCAAATTTGAAGTTGTGTTTTGGGGAAAAGGTAGAGGAGAGGAATTTGATAGGCAATCAATGATTTCCACTGCGTTGGTCTTAAAAAGAGCGGTTGGGACAAATGTTTTATCTGTTATTCTGGTTACTGTTATACTTTGCTCTTTGCCTTTTTATGGTCAGAGTTGTTGAAAATGTATTTTGCACCTACTTGCTCCATCGCCTCTACAACCACTAACTTCTTACCTCTTTTTTACCTAGTGCTTTTTCTCACCGCTTCCTGGGAGCTGCTCTATCAATAATCATCCATCGTAGTGGGCATTGTTAGTTGCAACTACATCTCTTCACTGTGCATCAGCCAGGTAGCGTGGGTTAATTGCAGCTACAGCAATGAGTCATGATCAGTCTATCAGAACATTGGTATCTCCCTTTCCATAATGACCATTCAGGGGTAGATAATCCAATTCTAAGCCAGTCAACTCATAGTAGCATTACCTCAGCCAGAGAATTGGCTCCAGAGTGAGCACTAACTTAAGTTGATCTGATCAGAGTGAAACCTTACACTAATTTCAATGATGGATAAGTGAGTGTAGAGAAATTTTCTCCAATTTGATACCACGACAAATGCTAATCTGTTGATAAAGTCAAAACGCAAGGCAGGGTGGGGTGACAAGGGCAAGGGAGAGCAGAACCAAAAGAATTGTTGAGAAATGGAGCTGGAAGCCTGATCAAACTGCCTGAAGCCTAACTTATTTCTAGACTTTTAATTCATTCATATGTGTAGATTGCCTTTATTTTAAAGCCAGTTTGAATTATTTTCTTTTTCTTACAACAACATAAATATCCCAACTAATAATGGTCACCAATGGTCTCAAAAACCCATGGACTTTTTGAAGTTCTTGTCCTGTTAGCCTTCTTTGAAGCATTTCACACCATTGACAATCTTGGATTTTTTTTTTTTTGTGGGCAGTGTCAATGGCCCTCATATGTGGGACCGAACCGGGGCCGCTGGCTTCCCAGGCCAGCGCTTAACCACCACGCCACTCGGCTGGCCCAACAATCTTGGATTTTAAGCTCTTCTTTCTTGATTACCTCCTTTCTTTGCTTTCTCCCTTCCTTATTTACAAAATACAGTATAGAAGGCTTCTAAAATAAAGGAAAAACCATAAAACACATAATTTTAGAATGTCCAAACCCATCAGTCAAAAACTTGGCTAAGAGAAGTGACATGAAAAGAACAGAGAAAGCGAGAGGGAGAAAGAATTGAGAGGGAGAGAAAGATATTATTGTCTTGGTGTAGAATTAATCCCTGGTCATTCGCAGAATGTAAATGAATTTATGAGACTCTGCAAGAGTAAGAAAAGATTTGTTCGAAGTCAAAAAGAGAGGGAGTTCTGTTTGGAACTGGCAGAAGTTTTGCCAGGGCAGTCTGAGAGGGAGAACTGCGGAGACAGAGGGGTAAGAGAGATACTGGCAGAAGTTTGCCAGGGCAGAGTCTGATGGAGACAGCTGCCGAGACAGAGGGGTAAGAGAGAGATACTGGCAAACAGAGCTGTGCCAGGGCAGAGCCCGATAGGGACAGCTGTGCTGATGAGAAGGAGTGCTGGGGTTTTATATTTTTCCATGCAGGATGTCGGGTGCTTGTCAGCTTGTAGGGTGGCTTCTGTTACAATTGTCTTCTCCTGGGAACTGTTCTGTTCCCTCCTATGATGGATGTAAGGTGCTTGTCAGCCTGCAGGTGCAGTGCTAGCCGGGGGAGTCAGAGCCAAGTGGTTAATATTTAAGCTTGTTCCTGTTAGCCCACAAGCTCGCTCCTGTTGACTCCTTGCCTGTCCCATCCTGCCAGCTCACAAGCCCACTCCTGTTAACTCTTTGTCTCATCAATTATGATACTGCATTTTGTCATAAATCCACTAGGTATTATAAATCAGAATCTCTCACATAAATCAATAGAAAGTTATTGATCTGAAGCTTAATGGCTTAATATCCTCTTGGCAACAAAATTGTAAGATAAATTATGAGTTTGATAAATATGTAAATTGGCCCCCAAAATCTGCAAATCACCACCTGGATCGGCCCTTACCATCTCAGACTGTCCCTCTATTGAATGGAATCATCTTTTCTTTAAAAACCTACTCTACCCTCTGTTTTCTCTATTGTGCTTTATGCTCCCACTGTTCTTTCTCAGGATGAATTTCTCTTTATTCTGTCATTTCAGTGTCTTCCACATTTATTCCTTCCTCTTCATTTATACTGCCAGAAACCAAATTTAGGCCTTTTTATTGTTGCCTTAGATTTGCAATAGTCTCCTAACTGGTATTCCCATCCGCATGTTACCTACTCTAACCCAACTAATATACTACTGAAAAGTCATCTTCCAAAAGGTTTCCAATCAGTGGTTTCCCATTGTCGTCCACAGTAAATACAGTGTGCTTTCCCCATCTTTCGAGGCTTTTGACATCACTCATTCCTATCATCCCCTCTGCATGACCTGCTTCTATGACCTTATCTGTGTTGTAACCATACTAGAAATATTGACCCTGGTGTTTTTGCTTATCAAAATCTTATCTACTTCAAGACTCATAAAAGCTTTTCATAAAATTATATTTTACCTCTTTTTTTGGAGACTACATTTGTAAATAAAATGTCAATATATATTAAATGATCAAAATCTGTTGCATCTAATATTAATCATGCAAATTTCATCTCTAGCTCTATAAACAAACTTTATATAATAGCACGTAGAAGGAGAAAAAGACACCACATTTAATTTCCACATTGACAGGCTTCTGTTTTTTCTTTCATGGATGTTTATTTTCAAGCAAGTTATAAATGTTACAAAATCCAAAAGTTAAAAAACAGGTATAAAGTGAAAATAAGCCCTCCCCCAGGCCTTCCTTCCTAGAGGCAGTGTTGCCAGTTTCGTGCCTGTGTCATGCAGGGAAAGTTTACTGGAGATACATGTTTATTATGTATGGATTTGGGAACAGTAGAATTGTGCATTCAAAGTAAGTAATAGAAAACAAACAGTTCAATTTAAAAATGGGCAAACAATCTGATCAGAGGCTTCCCTGAAGAACATATATGGATGGCCAAAAAGCACATGAACAGTTTCTCAATGTCATTAAACATGAGGGAAAAACAAATTAAAGTCACAATGAGCTATAACACATAACTATTAAAGTGACTAAAATAAAAAGACTAACCATACGAAGTGTTGGTGAGGAAGAGGAAGAACTGGAATTCTTATAGGCCACTGTTATGAATGTAAAATGGTGCAACTTCTTTGGAAAACTGGCAGTTTCTTCAAAAGTTAAATATATTTGTACACCTACCATATGATCCAGCCATTTCACTCCTAGTTATTGAAGAGAAAAAAAAAAGTGTGTTTCTATTAAGACATATGTACACAAATGCTCATGGAAGCTTTATTTGTAATAGTAAAAAAAAACTGGGGCCGGCCGAGTGGCGCATTGGTTAAGCGCTGGTTTTGGGATGCCAGCGGCCCTGGTTCGGATCCCACATGAGGGCCAGTGACACTGCCCTCTACAGCTAACAACAGCTCCACCTGGAGCTGGGCTGTGCGAGCCCCGGTGATGGTGTGGGCTGCAGCCCCTGCTGCAGTGGGCTGCCATAGGCTACAGTGGGCTGCCATAGGCTACAGTGAGTGGCCAGCAGCCAGCGTGAGCGGCTGGCAGCCAAGCGTGAGCTGCCAATAGCCGCGGTGAGCGACATCCAGAGGCCAGCGACCGATCTGCCTCATCCGGGAAGAGCACAATGACGATACCAACAGTGAAGCAACATCCTCCGCAACTAGACTGAAGAACAAAAAGACAGCAACTTGTCTGTTCCTCTTCCCCGATTCCCCAACGCTGTTCCCCTCCACCAATTCCCCAATAAAATCTTTAAAAAAAAAAAAAACTGGAAATAACCCACAGATTGTTCATCCACAGATGAGTAGATTACAAACTACGGTGTACCCGTAAATAGTATACTACTTGGAAAGAAAAAGGAATGAACTACTACTACAATGCATCACCAAGGATGAATCTCAAAGTCATTATGTTGAGTGAAAGTAGAAAAAAGTACATACTGTATTATACTATCCATTTGTATAAAATTCTGTAAAAAGTAAGCTATGAGACAGACAGCAGGTCATGATTGCTGAGAATAGGTGGGTAGGAATGGGGATAGGCATGGATTGCAAAAAAGCACGAGGACACTTTCAGGGCCATTGGGTATGGTTATTTTCATGGTTTTGGTGATGGTTTCACAGGTGTGTGACCGTGAAAACGAATCCAATTTTACACTCTAAATTTGTGCGGTTCGTCGTGTCAATTTTTATCTCCAGGAATCTGTTAAAACCAAACGTTGCATTCTCGGTTTTGGGGTTTTTCGTTTTTTTTTTTTCACTACTGCTTTTCTTTTAGGGTAGAAAGAAACATTAAGTTCTCACTCCCACTCCTCCACCCCCTGACCCTCCCACAAGAAAGCCTCAGGGAGAACACCATTTGATTCATACTTGGCTCCTCCCTGAGAGCTCCGCTGGCCGGGGTGGGTGTTGTCTCTGAGATGGCCACTAGGGGGAGCGTGCCGGGGAGGTCGAAGCCCTTGCCTCTCTAGCTCATGCCCAATGCCCGCAGAGACTTCCGGCCCTTTTCCGGGCCACTTCCGGGGGAATGGAAGGGCTGCTGGAGCGTTTCTTGTGGCGCTGGGAAGGCTGAGGCTCTCCGAGCGGCGGAATCTAGCTTCCCGGCGTTAGGCAGCCGCCCCATAGAGGCAGTGCTTCGGGTTCGCCGCTGCTCGGAGCGGTCCTTTCTTTTCCATTGGAGCGGAGGGAGCGTGCTGCCATGGCGGCCCCTGCTCAGCCCAAGAAAATCGTGGCCCCTACGGTGTCCCAGATCAACGCGGAGTTCGTCACCCAGGTGCGTGTGTAGGACTGAGGGCGATCGGGCCCCCAGGCCTGCGAGGGGGGGTTTTCTTGGGACTGGAAGCACTTAGGAGGCATCCGTGCATCAATTCATTCGAATCCTTTTGCCGAGCATCAGCCAGGTGCCGGGCCCTGTGCTAGGTGCTGGGGATGCCGTGGGCGTCCTGCCCAGGGGTGTTCACTTTCCAGGGAAAACAAGACACATAAAAAGAAAGCTACCATGTGAGCTCTGCTGTATTAGTCCAGAGAGTGATGCATGCACAGAAGAAGGCACATCCCAGCCTACCTTAGACTGGCAAGAAGGTTTCGTGGAGAGGCGATCCTGACCTGACGGGGGAGAGAGAGGGATCGGCTTTTGCAGCAGTCTAGAGTTTTGAGCGGAAAAGCTAACGAGACACCTGCTCCCAATAGATGCATCTCAGAAGGATGCTCATGGAGAACCTGTTTGGCTGTATTGCCTTGTGAGCCGCGGTTGGCTTTGAATAGGGAAACACAGTCCTGCAGCCCTCAGCGATGTCCCTCATCATCATTCGTTGCTTTGGGTATTGGCTAAGAGGACAAGCAACGCAGTGCAGAAGTTATTGCCCCACCTGTTTCTTTCTTCTCTGGTTCCTGTCTCAGAGGATTGCCAGGACAGAAGCTTCAGAGGCGTGTTTGAGTCCTCACTGTCCCCTAACCCTCGCGTGTCTGCACTCTAAATACTCTCTTACGCCTTTCTGCTTCTCCACACCTGTATACCTTAAGCCAGGCTACCATTGATGCTGCCTGCACCTAGGCATCCTAACCTGTCTTCTTGTCTTTCCTCTTGCTCTTCTCCAGCCCTTTTTTTTTTTTTTGAGGGCAGTGTCACTGGCCCTCATATGTGGGACCCGAACCGGGGCCGCTGGCTTCCCAAGCCAGCGCTTAACCACCGCGCCACTCAGCCGGCCCTCCTCCAGCCCATTCTTCATATTGCTGTAAGAGTGATTTTACACAAATACAAATCTGATCATATCACTTACCTTCTTCAAATATTTAAAGAGTCGTCACTGATGTTAAGATAATGACCGGAATCCTTAAGAGTGCTATGTGACCTAGTCTGTGCTTGTATCCAGTTTCCTCTGCCTTTCTTCTCCCTTTCTAACTCTGGGTTTTAGCCATACGCTTATTTGAATGGGCCGTGCTCTTTCACCTCCTGGCCTTTTGACATTGTTCCCTCTGCTTCATATACCCTCCCCCTCTCTTTCCCTGCCCCACCCTCGCTTCCTTTATGTGGTTAATTCACTGTCATTCATTCATCTTCTTTACTTTGGCGAGGCTTTTCCTGGCAGTTTAAACTAGATTAGATCTTCCTTTTCCCATATACCTGCATTTTTGCAGTAAAAGCCATTTATTAGTTTCCTTCTCTCTTGGAGCTTATATTTTAGAGAGATGAGCCAGACAAACAGTATAGTTTCAAAAGGTGATAAGTGCTGCCAGGAAAATGAAACAGGGTATTGTGACAGTGACCAGGTGGGGTGTGTGAAAGACAGGAAAGTTGTCTCTGAGGTGACATTGGAGCTAAGACCTGAATGCAAAACAGGAGCCAGTTTTGGGAAGATGAGAAAAAGTCCAGGGAGTAGCAAGTACAAATGCCTTATGGTATGAACATAAAGAAGGGCCAGATGGCAGCCGTAAGTAAGAGCGAGAATGGTATGCAGTGAGCACAGAGAGGTTTTAGAGGCTGAGGTAAGAAGTTGGGATTTTATTCTAAATACAGTAGATTTCAATTGCAATCCAGTGAATAATATTTTAGAAAGATTATCGTGGCTAATGTGTGGCAATTGAATGGGGTGGGAGAGCAAAGGTGGTCCATTTAGTCCAGGTAAGAGATGATCATGGCCTCTACTATTAAAGATTGAAGTAGATTGATATATTCTGAAACTAGAGGCAGTAGGACTTGATCATTGATTGCGGAGGGTTGGAGGAAGAGACAAATCGAGCATAGCTTGAACAACTTGGTAAATGATTTGGACATTTACTGAGATAGGGAAGCCTGGAAAAGGAGAAGGTTTAGCGGGGAAGGTCAGGATTTTTGTTTTGGCCATGTTAAGTGCAAGATGCCTAATAGACCTTCAGTTAAAAATGTTGAGAAAGCAGTTGAATGTATGAGTCTAGAGCACCTTGGCAAGATCTGAGCCCTTCTCCCCCTCTTCCCCCCTTCCTCGTCAGTACCTGGCACACCTCATCAGTTAAGGTGCTTTTTAATTATTGAATGAATGACATGTAGAGGTTAAAATTTAGTTTTAAGAAGAAGAGATATCTGAAACATGTGACGTCACATTTTTATGCAACTGTACTTTTGTTTCTTTTTTGTCTCCCAGTAAGATTTATTTTGAACAATTTATGCTGTCATAGCTATATTTAGTGGAGATTGGGAAGAGTTTCTGTTTTACATGAGACTAGAGAGTGTGGAGGAGGGCAGTGTATTCCTGGAGGTACAGGTGTCTGCAGTCACAGGTTAGAACCCAAGGCAAAGGAGAAACTTGGAAAAAAAAGAGACATGATAGATGCCTAATAAATGTTTGCTAGATCTTGAATGAAGTAGATATGTATGGTAAGCAATTTGGATCAGAAGATAGGATTTACATATTTATTTGGAAGTCCCTGAATCTATGAAATTAGATCAGATTCAGTTCTCTTAAGGGTATGATATATGGAATAGATGGCTGAGTTTGTATGATGCCCATACGGAGCAGAATGAGGAAATGAGGATACCGCAGAATAATTGAGGGTGAAGTGAGTATTTTCTTTCAGGCTGGAGGGTGGTTGATAATTTGGGAAAGTGTTATATGAATGGGACATTGCTGTAATGTTTTGGAGACTTCTCAGGGCCAGTGGGAGGCTCTTCAAGTGTGCTGGCTGTGATAGATACTTAGCTTTGGTAACAAAGAAAACACAGGTCCCATCTTTTGTGTTTCAATTAAGCGGGAAAGATAGATGAGCCATCAGATGATTTATGGTACAGAAAGATAAGACTATAATAGAATTACTTACAAAATGAAGAGAAAGAAGAATCAATTATCATCATCAAGTAGGGTTGAGAAAAGCCTCATAGAAGAGGTAACATTTCAGATTTTATTTAATTACTCCATTTATCCATGCGTCCATGTGTACATTCATCAGCTATTATTTCAGTGCCTTCAATATGACACACTGTTTAGATTAATCTTTTTATAAATATATTGAGTCTTTGTGATTGCCAGAGTTTTCTGTTTTTCAAGAGATTGTAGTTTAGCTTCTTTTAAAAAAATATATCAATAATACCATGTTGTTTCTTGAATATTGTATAATCCATCTATAATAAGTATCTGGAGACATTGTATATATATTTTTAAAATTTACAATTTCCAGGTAAAACCTAATCTGCTGAAATATAACAACTCTTGTTCTCTGTAATAACCCACTGAAAGACTACAATTTTTTAGGTTTTGTTTAGGTATGTATGGGTGTGTACTAATCGTTAAAAGGTTTGTCTTAAAATCAACATTCCTGAAGATTTTGATTCTGTATTTTAGTACTGGCTCAATTCTTAACTAATCACAATCTTGGGCAGCTCACCTAATCTTTCTAGACTTGGCTTTCCTTATCTCTATGCTGAAGATATTTGACTGTGGTTATTCACTTTGCTCTGTTGTTTCCCTAGTGGTGGTTTAAAAGGCATGTAATTTTTTTCTTTTAAATCACAATAGCAGGGTGCAGTGCAGGGTATCAGTGGAATTTATGGAGTTGGGGCAAAGGGTGTGAACTGGCTTGCAAGCCCATGTAAGTCCCCTTAGAAGGGAGAATTACTCTGCGCCCCCAAGCCAGTAGTGCCCTATAGGAAACAGCTTGTCACTGAATGATATCAGTCTTTTAGTTCTACAATGGTATGAATCTGTGACTTACTGCTTATACTGTTTTCTTTTGCAGTTGGCATGTAAATACTGGGCTCCCCATATCAAGAAAAAATCACCTTTTGATATAAAGGTAGGTGTTTTTGGTTTGCAACATACTTTTTGAATAGGCATACTCTTTGTATTTCTGTTTTATGAGCTAATTCAATAAGGTTTTAAAATTTTCCTGATCTTATGAACTTTTATTTTCCCTAGAAATAATACAAGCACATCATTTTAATGATTCTTTCTAGGACTGTCTTTATGTAGATAATATTTTGTTGTTTATCTTTTTCTACTACTTTGCTTTCTGTTATTTCCCATTTTAAGGAATGTAATGGAATTATGAAAAATCTCGTAGTATTATTTCAGTAGCAGTAATATTTGGTAGCTTTCCTAAACTAAATTATTTTGTGTGTGTAATCTCTGTAATTGAAAACTATCAATTTAGGATCTGAAAGAAAATTTTTTGTGATATTAAACATTTTTTGTATTTTTAATTATAGGTCATTGAAGATATATATGAGAAAGAAATTGTCAAATCAAGGTAGGAATGAGTTTAATTTTTTATTTGCTTATCAGGGAGATGGTGACTAGAAAAACTTTATATCTAGCTGCTGAAGAGTCATAAGATATTTCTTTATTTTCTAATTTTTGGCTCAAAATAGAGGGATTAAATCCCTTAGGGTTTATTTTGTTTTGAAGAAATGTAGGGGTGAATAAATGAGATTTTTAAATTTCAAGTCAACTAATACAATCTATCATTTGCTGATAAATTTTTTTAAAAGATTATTTAAATATTATAAAAGTAAAAAATAATAAATACAAAATAATAAAATAAGTATTTTATATATAATGTATAAAGTATATCTATAAAATAAAAATTATTATGAAAAATATCCAGATTGGGTTAAGTTCTTATAAATCTTCTTTCCTATCTATTAAACCTCAGTTTATTTATTTATGTACTGTTCCAGTCCTGTTCCACTACCCAACCTAGATTTAAAAAAAAAAAAATATACCTGGTTGATCCTGCCAGTAGAAAAAAAAAAAAAATAAATAATAGGAAAGCATTTATACTCCACATACCATTATGCATAATACCTTTTTTTAAAAAAACAATGTATCTTGGGCATATTTCCATATCTGTACCTGTAGACATATATGCCCAGTGTGTATTTTAAAAGGATAATGGACTAAATGTTTTAATATGAAATAGAAGCATTTATGTTTTGAATGTCACAGACCTTATAAAAACCTCAGACTTGATATTTTTCATGTGTTTGATCTTAGGAGGTAAATTTTACTAAATACTGTGAAGGCAAATCCATGGCAGTCTCAAAACAAGAGGCTAATTGTTTTGTTTTAATGACTGTTTGGTGAGCCGGTAGAATAGGCAGGGTCACCTGTTAAGGGTTTATTTTTTTAATTTGAAGAGCTATGGGAAGCCAGTGAAGAGTTGTAAGCATGACGGTGACATTTTTCGAAGAGAATTTGGAGGTGACAAGGTATAAGAAATTAGTGAGTGTTATCGTAGTCAGGTTCAAGATAATGATGGCCTGGACAAGCTTGGAAAGGTGGAGAGGAGTTGCCAGTTCAAGGGAGATAGAAGTGAAAAGGTGGTTGGTAGTTGGATGTGGTGAGTGAGGAAAAGCAAGGAATCACTGATGACCCCAAAGTTTTTGGCTTAGGTTGTTAGGTGATTAGTGTGGTGCCATTACTGACTTTTGCTGTTGTCAAAGGTGGAGTTGGGTATAGATCATTAGTTCACTTTTGGAAATGTTGAACTTTAGCTGCCAAAGAGCTGTGCAGATGTAGACGTAGAATAAGCAGTTGGGTATCTAGGCAGAGACCTCAGAAGAGAGAGCTGGGTTGAGCCTACTTTGTGTCAAGCACCATTTCAGTGCTAAGGATGTTTGTCTGGTTTTTTTTAGCTGAGCCATCCTGCCACTCGTTGGCAGCTCAGCGGCAGTTCAGCTTGGGCTGGGCATCAAACTGCTGTTGCTCAGAGCTCAGCTCACACTCTTGAACGAGCTCTTAACCAACTGAGCCACTCAGCCAGCCCTAGTGCTAAGGATGTAACAGTGAACATGGCAGATAAAGTCTTTACTTGTGAAGCTTACCTTCTGGTTCTTATCTAGACACACACACAAAAATACACACCTGTAATATCAGCATGTATTAAGTGCTATGAATTAAGATAAAGTGTGATCAGAATATAGTGACAAAGGCTGCTGTTTTGGATTGAATGATCAGGGCATTTGAGCAGATACATAACATATGACTTATTGATCTGAGGGTGGGTATGGATGAAATTGCCTGAGGAAACGAGTGGGTAGATAAATTCTAGGATCCTTTTTTTCTTATGTATTAAGAATATACCCATCAGAAAATTATCTTGAGTCTTCAGAACTAGTTCCATGCTTCTTTTCAGAACAGGCTTTTACTCCGGTGGATAGTAATTGCTTGTGTTTTTGTTTTCATTTTGTCTTTAAACCTTTGGTTTTATATTTCTCCCTTGAAGACAATTTTATATAACTAATAACTAAAAGCTGCCAGTGATTTTTAAGTTATATAGACTTGTCTATGTTATTTTTAATTGCTGAAAAAGGTATAACTATCATTTTCTGGGCTCATTTAGATTTATCAGGGCACTCTTAAAAGCCATTTTCTCATCTTGTACACAGTTTTGAGTAATTGAATAAAAGTGAAATGCTTACATTCTGCCCCCAAACCTCAAAGTTCAAAAAGTTTAATGCAGTTCTATAACACATAACCTGTAGTATATATTTAAAAATTTAGGGCCGGCCAAGTGGCGCGGAGGTTAAGCGCTGGCCTGGGAAGCCAGCGGCCCCGGTTCGGTCCCACATATGAGGGCCAGTGACACTGCCCTAAAAAAAAAAAAAAAAAAAAAAAAGAGAATACTTGGGGCCGGCCGAGTGGCGCATTGGTTAAGCGCTGGTTTTGGGATGCCAGCGGCCCCAGTTCGGATCCCACATGAGGGCCAGTGACACTGCCCTCTACAGCTAACAACAGCTCCACCTGGAGCTGGGCTGTGCGAGCCCCTGTGATGGTGTGGGCTGCAGCCCCTGCTGCAGTGGGCTGCCATAGGCTACAGTGAGTGGCCCGCAGCCAGCGTGAGCGGCTGGTAGCCAGCGCGAGCTGCCAATAGCCGCGGTGAGCGACCATCCAGAGGCCAGCGACCGATCTGCCTCATCCGGGAAGAGCGCAATGACGATACCAACAGTGGGGCGACGTCCTCCACAGCTAAACTGAAGAACAAAAAGACAGCAACTTGTCTGTTCCCCTTCCCCGATTCCCCAACGCTGTTCCCCTCCTCCAATTCCCCAATAAAATCTTTAAAAAAAAAAAAAAAAAATTTACATGACCTCTTTTTTCAGACTAGTGCATGTGGAAGCTGTGTTGCTGAGTTATATGCTCATAGCATCTTCATTACTGGGGAATGGCTTGATGTAGGATTTATTAACTTGTTTGTAGCCTATTAAAATAGGCAGTTTATAGCCATAAGGCATTCTTAATATACATTAAGGTTCTTTGTAATATACATTTTTTGCACATCAACCATATTTTCCTAGGAGGCATCTGGGAATTAAATCATGTAGTTCTTAACAAATGTATGGTATAAATGATCATTTCTAGGATCAAATTAGACCATAAAATACCATATTGTCCAGTCACCCCTGTAATGTGTGGGATATTACAGAACTGATTCGTATTTGCTATCCTTACCATTATCATACTTGGCAAGCTTGTCTTAACATGTTTTTACGTTTCCTCTCAGTGGACTGGCTGGCTGTAGAAGCCAGTTCCTTGGCAATGTTCTGCCTTTGTGCTTTTGCACAGAAAATAAACATCGTTTCTTTCTCACTAAAATTCTATGATATTGCTTACTCTGCAAAACTATTTAAGAGGTCAGAAACCAGTGAAATAAGATTTTGATGGGATAATGGTCTCTTAGAGTTATTATAATTCATAATGCATGTGCATTTAATTTTTAAAGCTAGAGGCTATGTCTCCAGTGGTGGTGTTCTGGTACTTTATTTCTAATATACAAAATGATAAAACTAAATTAGTGGACATTTGGACAGAGAGATACCTTGTAACTACAGCATCATTTATTCATATACAAAGTACTTCTATTTTATATATATATATATATATATATATATATATATATATATAAAAGAGAGATATCTGATATTCTCTCCACAATTTTATGATATTTTAGATTTAATATTAAGACTACAAAGTATGTGAAAAGTCTGATTCCCAAGTTTGTGATGTAGATACATGTATCTCCTGTGCTTATAGGAGGGCATGACTTCAGAATGTTTCTATTTGAATATTAAATGAAAGAATGTTGGTCTATGTTTAAGAAATTGAGGTAGGCTAGCTTTCGGCAGTTGCAGTCCAGTTTTGTGAATATTAATGAACATTTATGTTGTGGTTAAAATTATTTGGCTTATGAATCTGTGTGTTATATCCTATTATGTCATAGTGCTGATTATGTTGTTATAGGGGTACATTAAGATTTCTTTTGTTACTATTCTTAGGCAGTTTTTAAAAATAAAATAAACTACCCTGAAACAAAGCACAAATCAAAAAATATAAAAGCAAAATTAGCTTTCTTCAGTGCATATTATTGATTATTCTAATATGAAGCAATATTAAAACAAGATTCCAAAATACATCTACATTAATTCAGAAATGTTTATATTCTCTATTTAAATATTTTTATTTTTATATTTTTAGGTTTGCCATCAGAAAGATAATGCTCTTGGAATTTAGGTGAGTTAAAAGGCAAACTTTGATGAAGTTAAGGATGACAGCATGATTTAACATTTAGCTAATAGATTTTCTGTACATTCTGTGAGTGGTTAAGAGAATAATTCTGTTTTTAAAGATTTATATTTTTGTGGTTTGCTTATTTCGGAATATGTGTATGATAATTTTTGTTTTCAAAGATGATGCTCCATTGTCAGTATAATTTGTATTTTGAGTTGTTTTTCACTAATATAGTGTGTGCTGAGCAATTTTCTGAACTCTAACTTGGTTCTAGTGATCGGTGAGAGTAAATTGAAGTGTACTCTATAATCATTTTTTTTCCTTCCAAGCTAAGTTGTTATTACCAAGGTCACCTTGTTCTGACCTAACTACTTATAAATATTTCAGACAAAAGAGAAAATATAATTTTTAGATTATGAAGGGATGTTAGATTAGATTACAACCAGCTGTGGCCAGTAGGCTGGAAATAAAAGCCAGGGTTGTTGATGATCTTAACATTTACCATTTATTGAGTATTTGCCTTGTGCTAGGCACAGTGTTAAACACTGTACATACAGAGCACTCGCAGCACCCTGCAGAGTCATTATTATACTTGCCATTTAGTGGAGGAAGATACTGAGATCAAGGAGATTAAGTAATTGGTTGAAAATGAGGCAGTTAAGTAATTGGCTGAGCGGGGATGCCCGTGTCTGATGCCAGAGCTCCTTTTTCTGCTTCTCCTCACTCCCTTGATGCCTAGTCTGCATTATTAGTGTATTAACAACTAACTAATTAACAGTGTATTAACAACTGTTTCTCCCCCACACACTGATTTGATCATTGTAAAAAATGGCATTGAGTAGGTATTCTTATCATTTTTACAGAGAGAAATTAAAGTTTATACTTATGAATTAATGAGTAAATTGAGTACCGACTATATCCGAAGAATGGTATTGTTATTGAATACTTGATCTTATTTAATCCTCTAAATAACCCCAGTTGTTATGTAGAGGAAAATACTGAGGCTAGAAATTGGACCCCTCTGGCCCTTAGATTAATATGCCCTTTCCATCATAGAATACCATCTTTCAGGAAGACAGAAAAAAATCAAGAGGATGCGTATACACAATTAGGGTAAAACCAGAACTCCCCCGTTCTGGCAAATATCAAATACCCAAGAGCATCATTGCAGGAACCGAGAGAAGAAGCAAGAGCAGATTAAAGGCACCCATGACAGTGAGATGTTTTCAGTAACTGAAAAAATGGGCTGTTACCTTTCAGGAACTTTTATGGAATTTCTGTGTGAGAATACAAATTTTAAACAGAACAACTCAAGAACAACAGAGTGAAGATCTTAAAATCTGGTGGAGAAAAACAGATTACTCAAAGAGGAAAAAAGACAAATTGATTGTAGACCTCTCAGTTATAATAATAGAGATGATAATAAAATGAGACTAGTACATATTAAAAAATAATTATCAACCTAGGAAGAATTCTAGGACCAGCTAAACTGTCATGAAATAAAGATATTTCAGACACGTTAACACTAATAGACTGTTGGTGATAGAAATTCTAAAGGACATAATTCAGGAAAAAGGAATTTTCACTTGTGAGAAAGAAATTAAATGAATCTTTATGCATTTTATTTATGAAGGAGCACTCTGGTCTCTAACTTGAAGACTTTTGACCATTTTGGGTAAAATACTACTTAGTCATTTTCTTAGGTTCTTGCAAATTAAGCAAGGAATGCTAAAGATAGACCCATGGAAATACCAATGTGAGCAGACCTTTGAGGCATAAGAGAAAGTAGAAAAATTATAGCGCATAGCAGAATCCAAAATTCTTAACTGTGTGTTTGTGTGTGTGTGTACACACATGTGTAAGTGATTAAAAAGTTATGCATGTGGAGTGATTTAAAGTAGGAACAAAAAGTCCTGCTTTTTTTCATTAATGCCTAACAGTACAGCCCAGAACAGTAGATGTTTATTACTACTCTGAATGGTAAGAAATGGCTGCTTTGTTTTAGAAATCAGAGATATGTAATTTGTTTAGAAATATTTTCACCAAGTTCTTAAAGTAAGAATTTTGGCGTCTTGAGGCAAAAAGGCCAGTTATCTTGAAAACTGACTTACACATATGTTGAATACCTTGTAAATTAAATATTACAAAGCCTCTTTTTAATTGTGAAGTTTCTAGTTTCTGGAAGTCATTTGGTCCTGATATGAGTTAGTGTTAATTTTTCAGGTACATTTATCTGTGAAACTGCCCATCATATACCATTATGTTTTAGAGCTGATATTTGTCAGATACTATTTTTTTACTCTACAAAGTGCCATAGATAAGGGAACATCCAGTGTTCTGATGGTGATAATTACTTATGTCAATAATAACCTTTGAAATATAACTTGAAATCTAAGACTCTCATTCTCCAAAGCTGCATTTGCTATATATAAGTTTGTAGTAGAAAGCAACAACCTAGATTACAGGTAAATTTGTAAGGGATTCTCAAATTATAAATACAGATATTCAAAATGTTTTCAGAAAGTCATAAATAATTATGTTTTTTTTTTAGGTGAATGCCATATTACAAATGGTAGTTACTAATGAGATATTCTGTGCCTTTTCACTCTTCACAGCCAGTACCTTGAAAATTACCTGTGGATGAATTATTCTCCAGAAGTGTCCAGCAAGGCCTATTTAATGTCAATCTGTTGTATGGTGAATGAGAAGTTCAGAGAAAATGTCCCTGCGTGGGAGGTAACAGATTTAATTACTTCATAGCTTTCATACTATGCTCACTTAAACTATTACAAAGTAGCGGAACTTTTTACTAATAATAAATAATGCTTTTAGAACAGAACTTTACCCAGTATAAACTAAATGTTGAAAAAAAGAATAGATAACGTTATATATGAAAAATAATATTAGATTTCTTTCAGTTTAAATACTTTCTTCAAACTAATTTACTATTAATTGAAAAATTATGAATGTGGAGTTATTTTTCTGTATTGTGCTTGAAACAAAGAATGTCATGGATTATAGACTTATATCAGCTAAAGTGAAATTTATATTAATTAGATAATGCTCAAATGAGATCATGTTTTTCAGTACCTTGTTTCACAACTGGGAGTATATATTTGCAGTACATGAATAAAGTGGTGTTTCCACAGACAGGACAGGTGTTTATATTGTAATTTCAGCTTTCTCTTTGTCTATAATTTGGCATCTGTTTTCCCTTTTTGAAATTTCTAACAGATTGACATTTTCTGTTTGTACTTAGTGTATTAGAGGCTTGGTCAGTAGAGGTCCAAAATCTAGGTTTTCTTTTGTCACCATAAAGTGGTTAGCTCATCAGGAGTGTTTTCCCTTCCAGTCATACTTTGATGATAGGCATGGCTACTTGTCATCTCTTTTAAGGGGATGGTTTCCACAGTGAAAAGGCATTGACTCTTTAAGATAAAACCATGGTCACTTCGCTCAAATTTGTTAAGTGACTACAATTTTATGGCAGATTAGAGCCCAAAGAAAGACATGGTCCAAGAGAGATCTTAAGGATTTCTTGATGTTGCTTCAAACTACTGTAGGAAGGGAGAGAATGACCTGATCAGTTTGCATGTTACAAAGACCACTTTGGTGACTAGGGCTTGAAATTGAGAAATGACAGTGCAGATTAAGAGACATGGTTATATATAGATTTAGAAAGTAGAATTGATTAGATTGGATCATTGAAATAACATTAGGGAAGAGTCTTATTTTCAATAACCTTCCTGGCTTGGGCAACTGAATAAAAAACAAAGATCGTGCCATTTACCAAGATAGGTAAAAGAGGACTGAGAAATACTTTGGAGGGTACAAAATTGTTGACTTGAATTTTGGGTTTACTGAGTTTAAATTGCCTTTGGAATATCTAGATGACATTGTCTAGTAGACAGAGGAATCTAAAGATTAGAGCTAAGGAGAGAAATCTGGATTTGTGTTTGAAATCATTAGCATATGGTAGTTGAAGTAACGGGAAAGGTGGAAGAAAAATGAGGTTATATAAGTGACGAGGGAAGAGGAGACTTCAGCACGTTCAGAAGAAACTGAGGGTTGGTAAGAGTCTGTTGGACTTGACAGCCATACAGCTTCAGGGAGGTGCTGTGGGTGGAAGCTTGTTTTAGAGAAGTGACAACTGCTGTGGACCACACCCTTGGAGCACTTACCTATGAAAGAAGAGAGATGTGGCAGAAACTACATGGGAGGTAGATCAGAGAGGCTTGAATATATTTGTATTATCTATACTTTTTAAAAAACATTATTTACATGTTAAGAGTAAAGAGGGACTATAAAACAGGAGAGGTTGTCCTTGAGATTAATTTGGGTAGGAGCACTGTAGTTTTTGCTAAACATGATTCTTTTGTTTAAATCAGAAGAATTCAAACATTTCAGATCCTTAATAAGACAAGAAAGCCTGAGCGAATTACATGCATAATCCACAGAATAAAAATAAAGGAATTAATGCCATTATTTTATTGCCAGAGATTTCTGCAACTCTCACTAGTCCTGCCAGAAACCTATAGTATTTGACTTGTTACCGTTAATATAAGTAAGCAAATAATCTTTCTGTAATTATTTGGTTTTGTCAGTAGACTCCTAAAAAATCTACAAATGCTTGTTTAAGGGAGAAAAAGAGATGAGCAAGCCATTTCAAAATGAATTTTTATTGTTTCTCTTTTCAGACTTTTAAGAAGAAGCCAGACCATTTCCCATTCTTTTTTAAGTGTATCTTGAAAGCAGCTTTGGCTGAAACAGATGGTGAATTTTCACTTCACGAACAGACGGTCTTACTGCTTTTTCTTGATCACTGCTTCAATAGTTTGGTAATTTTACTTTATCTTTTGGGGGAGCTTTCAAGTTTTCTTGTTCTTTTAAGTTGAAGTAGATGAGATTACCTCTGTAGCCAACACTTCATAGTAATGGGGAATGAGGATAATGCTGACAGCTTAATAGCTTAATTTTAGACACTCCTCAATAAACCATTTTATAAGATCTGTTTGCTTTTTTTCTTTGAGGGCAGTGTCACTGGCCCTCTTATGTGGGACCGAACCAGGGCCGCTGGCTTCCCAAGCCAGCGCTTAACCACCGCGCCACTCGGCCCGGCCCTTGTTTGCTTTTTTAATAGATTTGGACTTGTCTCTCCTGTTTTCAGTTAGACTCTAAGAAAAATGATAAAGAGAACTGAAATTCTCTGAGGTGGAGCAGCCAAGAGGCTGGTTCATAGGAACTTTGAGTAATGAGATCTGTGTCATCAGTTCCACACAAAAGCAGTTTCCTTACTCTTCAGTCATAACTTCACGCACAGGCTGCAGGTCAGCAGGAGAACTGTTCTGAGCTGATTGATTAGGAGCAATTGTGGATGCTCTGAAAATCTCTTGGGTTGTATATGATACATTTTGCATCCTTCATAAGATTTTCTTCTAAAAGATGAAATATTTATAGTAATTAATATTTTATTTGTGCTTCCCTACCGTGACTATCTGAAGCATATACCTATTTATTTAAAGATAAGAGTTTCTGAATTGATAGTGCACTTAGACCCTTGCGGGAGAGTGTATAGGGTTCTTTCTTATGCTGAAGACTGAGGGTTGATGGATGGTTGATTACCTGTTTCCATGTAGTACATCACATGGATCTTGTAAAGGCATAAAAATAAGATTCATGATGCTCCCATTGGATGCCATTGGTACCTCATTTATTAAACTAAACAAAGCAAATACAAATATAAATAGATGTGATTCCTTATCAAAAATTGAACAGAAACAAGATTTAATTAGTATTAGTTTGGTGCTGGGTTTAATTAACCTAAAAGCTAGCTTATTGAATTGCTTTGTTTTTTTTCAGTGTGCTGTCAGTTCTCATTATTTGAGGTAGTTATGTTCTATAAAGTAGCTGCGAACACTGAATTAGCTAAAACAGAACCGCTACTCCTAGCGGGGATCTAGGGTTAGGCTCAGCAGCCTCTGGTCACAATACTTTCACCAGCCAATCCTGGCCAACAGCACTGCAGCTTATTATGTCTGAACAACCTCTTCTAACACCTGTTTTCTTCATAAGGGACATCATAGCCTTCTTGAGCCCAGGAACACTAGACACGCTTCAGCCCTGTGCTTGGGGATCTTTTTAAAAAGCAAAACCAGCAACAAAAAGAACAAAAACAAAAAGTTAGCACTAACTAGACCACGAAAAGGACACTTGTTTGTAGGAGAGCTAACACAGGAAGGCATAGCTGGCAATGCACTTGTTGGATCACTCACATTTCTTATTGCTCTGCGTCATCTTCAAATGACTGTGAAAGTGTCAGGAGTATTGAGTTTGGGGTTACAGATACATTTTTTTGCGAGTAGTTGAATTCACAAATATAGAATTTGTGGGGCCAGCCGAGTGGCGCGTTATTTAAGAGCTGGCTTGGGACACCAGCAGCCCCGGTTCGGATCCCACATAGGAGGGCCAGTGGCACTGCCCTCTACACCTAAGATGGTGAACAACAGCTCCACCTGGAGCTGGGCTGCTGTGAGTCCCCGGGACGGCATAGCTGCAGCCCCTGCTGCAATGGGCTGCCATAGGCTACAGGGAGTGGCCAGCAGCCAACGCAAGCAGCTGGCAGCCGGTGTGAGTTCCCAAGAGCCGCTGTGAGCGGCCGTCCAGAGGCCGGCGACCGATCTGCCTCACCCGAGAAGCGCGCAATGATGATACCAACATGGGCCAGTGAAGCGATGTCCTCCACAGCTAGACTGAAGAACAAAAGGACAGCAACTTGTCTGTTCCCCTTCCCCGGTTCCCCAACGCTGTTCCCCTCCCCCAATTCCCCAATTAAAAAAAGACAAAAACCAAATACAGATTTTGCAAATAATGAGGACTATCTTTTTTTTAAAAAGTTATTGAATTTCTTAATATCAAAATATCATTGATTTTGATGGCATGTCCCCCTGCCACCCACCCAGGACTTAAAAAGGCAGTATGCTCCGTATGTGAAGATTAAGGTTAAAATGCTGGTGTGTTTATAAACTTGTTTTCTTTGTGCTTTAAACAGGAAGTAGACTTGATACGAAGTCAAGTACAGCAGCTTATCTCCCTCCCGATGTGGATGGGCTTACAGCCTGTGAGTGTCTCCTCTCAGAAACTTCCGTGTATATATGCTCTAAGTGGA
Organism: Aselliscus stoliczkanus; assembly: GCA_033961575.1. NCBI lineage: Eukaryota > Metazoa > Chordata > Mammalia > Chiroptera > Hipposideridae > Aselliscus > Aselliscus stoliczkanus. The sequence continues at coordinate 90,560,642 of CM066732.1, read as the reverse complement.
ATGTGGTGTTTAGACTGTGGAGCTTTAATATGGGTATAAAATGGTAGCTAAAAATCCCCTTTCCTGCTTAAAAAAATTTACCTTGTTTACTATGCATGAGCGTAATCATAGATGTAGTTTTTCAGTTTTAAAGTTTTTATATACACGCTAATATATATTTACCTAATTTCAGTATTGTAAGGTGAAATAAGTTACTATCTATTAAGCTTATAGAGAAAGGGGGTTAATTTAGCAAAATATGGTTATTCTTGTGTTTATCTTTGGATGAGACTCAATACAGACTTAAATTTCTGTTTTCCTGATTGGAATATACATACAGCTCTAGGAGAAGGCCTGGATCATGTTCCTTATTACCAACTTCACTTTTTCATGAAATCCTTATTTATAATACATGCTGGTATCAAAGCCATGTTAAGAGATCTTAGGGGAGTAAAGTAAAACTATTAAATTTCAGTATAATACTTTGTTTAGGATTCTGTTTTCTGCACGTGGGTGTTTTTGCAGGTACTCAGATATGCAGGCTCATTCATAAGTACCTGTTAATGGGAGTGAAAACAGACACATTGAAATAATACTAAGTTAAAATCTGCTAAGTGCCATAAGAAGGAATATAGTGATATGGACATTACCTTGTTTACTCGTGATATCTGTTTCATGTTCATTGTTTCAGACTCATTTTTCAAACTTTAGCCATTATGCTCATAAATATTAATGCTTATTATTTTCAAATTGAAATCCTTAATTTTAGAAATAAGAAAGGAATTTAAATAATTGAGCTTAAATCTTGACTAGAAAAGGTATTTTCTTTTGTATTATTTTCTATTAGCAAGTGATAGAATTGAACAGTTTTTAAAAATACAGTTATTAATTTCTTAGTTTTCAGGTTTTGTCATGTTGCTTTCAGGTTTTATCCTATTGCTCTGTGTTGTATTCATACGTTAGAAAACTAGCTAATAGTTAGTTGATCAAGGTTACTGATGATTTAATACCACATTCCTCTTTCAGGCACGATTGGAATTAGAATTAAAAAAGACACCTAAGCTAAGAAAATTCTGGAACTTGATTAAAAAGAATGATGAAAAGATGGATCCAGAAGCAAGAGAACAGTATGTTGCCAAAACTTTGTTCCATGCTGGTCTAGTATGCTGGGGTGTGGGTCTCAGATGATGTTGATTGGTTTGTTGTCTCCTTTACATAGTGCTGAAGCAAATACATGATTAAGGAGCGTTTTTACCACATTTTTCTTCTTTCCCTTCTCTCTGCCACAGTGATAGGTATGTCTGTGGTCTTCTCTCTGCCTCTTGTCCATAGTTTGTTCTCAATTTTCTCCACAATCTTCAGGTTATGAATCCAACTTTTATTTTTCTAACTCCATCACTCTTAACAGCAACCTTTATACAGTCCAACCATAATTCATTCATTCTTTCAACAAATACTGAGTTTATTATTTTGCCAGGTACTATTCTAGGTATAGGAGATATGACAGAGAACAAAATGGAAATTCATTTCTGCCCTTGTGGAGCTTACATTCTAGTTGGGAAGATAGCAATCAACAGACAAATTATAGAGTATATTAGATGGTGACCCATGCTAAAAAGAAAAATCAAGTATAAGGATTAACGAAGTAGATAAGGGTTACGGCTTATTTTAATGGTAATTATTATCAATTGGATAAAAGTCTGATAGCTTATTTCACCAAACAGAGTGCTATTAGTAGGACATAGGAAGGATTTGCATACTCTTAAGAGATTTATTTCTCTCTGCCTCTTTGAGGCTAACTGGTCTAACTGTGCTCTTGCCTTACTTATCCCAATGCTGTCGTAGCAGTAATCCCGTTTTCTTTCTCCATCTTTAATTCCTCTTTTCCATCCACTTCTTTACTACGTCCCCCCTCCCCTATGTGTGCACGCGCGCATGCATCCACTCGGTCAGGACTCACTTCCCTTGGGCCTATGATAACTTCTTTTGATTCCATCTTTTTTTTTTTACCACTTAGGAGAGTAATCTATACATGTATAAAGCCATTAATTTGGGTGAAATTGTCTAGTGGGGTATATAAAACATGTAACAAGGGTTGAGGACAAAAAGAAGTGAAAGCTGGAGTTAAGCTGGTGGTTACTGAAAATGGGAGGCAATAAAAAGCTGGATCCCAGAGAAATGAGAGTAAGGGAGTGAGAACTATAAGGATAGGATTATTAGGGTCATAGTAGGAATATCACTTCTTTAATTTCCAACTCCATTCTCATCTCGTTCCATGGCATCTTTCCAACCAGCAGCCTTTTGACTGGAACTAATTACATAATATCTTTGCGTCATTTGACTACTTTTTAAAAAAACTCTCTTCCTATTACCTCAATATGATTTAACCCTAAATCTCTCTGGCCCTGACTCCTATGCTCCCCTATCTTCATATAACTCTGCTCTATACTTCTTTTTGGATGCATTGCCATGAACTCCAATTTGGCTTAATTAAATAATACTCATTGTTTTTTTCCTCCCAAAGTCACCTTTCTGTACAGTTTCTCTTAATTCTTGTAGCCATTTGGGCTTGGAACACTCTTCTCTGACTATATCCAGTCAGCCAGTCCTGTTGGATTCATCTTTTGTCCTTCCTCTCATTTCTTGTCTATTCATACTGCTGTCCTCAGGCCTTTACAGCCTCTTGAATAAACCACTACAGTAAATTCCTATTTGGTGTTTCTCCTAGCTTTCCTACAACAATGAGCCTAACTAGCCATCTTTGTAGAAAATTATGTATAATTTGTCATAGCCCTACTCACAAGATTTCAGTGGTTTCCTTGTTCCCATAGGATAAACTCCAAACTCCTTATAGAGATGTTCAAAACCACCAGCTATTTCTTGTGACCCTCCCAAATTGCTGTGTTATTCATTGTTTCTTAAAGTGTTCCTTTCCTAAGTGCCCTTTCCAGACATCCCCATTCCACTTGATTAAAAGTTAACCTCTGAAACACTCTTCCAGACCAACTACTTTAGGCCACGGGGAATTGTAAAATCAGCTGTATATTTTTTATTGAAGCACCAGCTATTTATGTAATGGTTAGAATATGTATAGTTGCCTAGAGTATTGTTCTATAATCAGACTTAACTAGGTTCCACACTCAGTTGCTGTGTAACTTTGGGTAAGTTACCTCACCTTTTTGAGCTTCAGTGTAAAATAGGGACAGTAGTACCTATTTCATAGAACTGTGTTCAGCATTAAATGAGATTATTCATGTGAAGTACTTAACACAGCTCATATCCTCGCACAGTAAGTGCTCAATCAATGTCAGCCAGTTTTATTAATTACATGCTCTTTTGTATTACGAATTATCTTTATATTATGACTAGTCATCTCAAGTATGTTTTAATCATTCCCCTCCTTTGAATTTCCAGCAGGACTGACATAATCATTTGTAGTATCCCATACCTGATGATTGTTGATTAATTGGCACATAGTGCATCTTAAACTAGTAAAGAGTAGAAAATCGTTGTTTTAAAAGGAACATATAATTTTTAGACATTGAAATGTTCTATTATATTTAACACTTTAAACATATTAAAGTATAAAATTGCTCATCTCATTTTGCTACATACGTACACATTAGGTTTTTAATGTGAAGGGCAGGCTATAAATGAAATTTTGGAAGCTTTTACAGTCAGAAGGAAAAGGTACTTTCCTAGCTGGCTTATTAGGCCAGCATTGAGGCTCTTCTTCCCTTCACGTAGTGCTATGCTTACATACAAAGAGGAAGCTTTGTGTTCCAGTTATGGTTTCAATTTCAGAGCAGGGGAACATTTGAACAGTGTAAGGAAGGCTCGATCAACATTAAAGTTTGACTTTTGAAGTAGTTATTTTTCAAAAATAATTTGGTCAATGTTTTATCTCTCATTTTAGAGCCTATCAGGAAAGAAGATTTCTTTCACAACTTATCCAGAAATTTATCTCTGTGCTGAAGTCAGTCCCACTTTCTGGTAACTATCTTCTTTTACTCAGCTTACCTGTGAAGTTATTTAGATGGCCCTGTAGGATTTACTAATCTCTAGTCTACAACTGCTCTTAGAATGATTTTAAATTGTAATGATAAAGTGTATGCCCTCCCCTTTTCAAATATTTTAGCAGTCTGAATATTAGGACTGCCAAAAAATTCATATATTTTAAAGGCAACAGCATGGCTACTGGAATGTTGATTTATTTGGCAAATATTTTTTGAGCTTGCTTGCAAGAGCCAGGCCCTGAGCAAGACACTGGGACACAGTGGTAAACAGGACAATCACAGACCCTGCCCACATGAGAGCCAGTGACACTGCCGTCAAAAAAAAAAAATTGATGTTTCTAACTATGGAATGTTTGTCTAGGGTCATCCAGAAAGGTATGAAAATCAAGTAACAGCAACAACATAGGGCGTGCAGTAATTTTAACAACCTATGAACTACTAACTGTTGCCATTATTGTTTATAGTGTCAGAATTTCTTAGATCTTGAGCTTCAATCAAAATTTTACTCTCTGGCAAAGGAACAACAGATATTGAAAACTGTGTGTTGGTTCAGAGACATATATAGATGGATTGCTTATACAGTTAGGAAACAAAACTAATTTTTAAAAGAATAAGAAAAATTGTAGTTTCATTTTCCAATCATTAAAAACATGTTCTTATCAGTTGGTTATAAAGGAAATCTGTATGGGATGATCTGAAATGTCAGGACTGCTGTCAAAAGAAAAGAAAAACACACAATACACATAAACAAATGATAAGGATAGAATGATATCTGAACTTGTAATAACAAGGATTCAACTTAGAACAGGATGCCTAGTAGGGCTAATTTCGAAACATGCAGCTTTATCCTCCAGGGCTCAGAGATTGAGCAACAAGCATCATGTTCAAATTTTACACAGGCCATTGCTAGTAATTTTCTCAAGCTACAAATAAAAGTATAGAATATAGAATTTGCTCACTTTTTAAATTTGGGGGAAAAAATTTTTCCTTTGACTGTAATAAGAACAAAAAGATAGCAACAGAGGATTGGTTTGAACGGATTTAATTTCAAATCCGTCCTTTAAATTCTTTAGTTTCAACAGTTCTATGACCTACATCTCAGATGACCTCTCAGAAAACCTGGATCCCACTTCTAACCAACCATTACTTTGTTCTATACTGTTATCAAGTCATTTTCTCTGGTCCTCAGTTTCTCACTGAAGAGCTAGAATAGATGTTCTCTAAGGTCTTTTCCAGCTATGAAATTCTATGGCTATGTAATTTTAGGGTCTGGATTATGGGCATGGAAAAGTTCCAGTTAACATTTCCATATATTAGTCACAAAAGTATTCACATTTCTTTTTTCACATAAAGCCCTCCATTTTCCTGTATACTGCAAATAAATTCAATAAGTGGATTTATTAAGCATTAGTAGGATGCCTTCTACAGGTCTAGCACTTAGACAAAGCAACAGCAGGGACCCTGAAATTATCGTTTTTAATTGAAAGAATCTTGGCAGGATAGTTTTAGCTGGTAAAATGGTAGGCCATTTCCTTTTATTTGAAAACAAAAAACAAAACTTGTATTCTGAAAGTATGTCATGTCACAAGGTTGTAATTATTTAAAAAAAATAAATATTAAAAAAATAGTACATTAGTGCTCATGAATAGTATAAGATAGTGATTTTAAAATATTTTATTACTTTATGTCATTGGCATTTTTTTTTTTTTTTTTTTTTTAGCTGAGCCATCCTGCCACCTGTTGGCAGCACAGTGGCTGCTTGGCTCAGGCTGGGCATCGAACTGCTGTTGCTCAGAGCTCAGCTCACACTCTTAAGCAAGCTCTTAACCAACTGAGCCACTTGGCTGGCCCTACTCTATGTCATTGACATTTTAATGTCAAAAGGAATACATATACAGTGGCGGGAAAAGTAATAAAAATTGTCCCTATTATTAGTTTGGTGTGTATCTTTCCCACTCATTTTCTGTGTATTCTAAAGATATAGATAGATAGATAGATAGATAGATAGATAGATAGATAGATAGAATTTTTGTATGTATACATGCATGTCTTTTTTTGCATAGGAAAGTTCTAGAAGTTAGTATATGAAGATAGTAAGGAAAGTGGGTCGAGTGCTAAAGTGCCTTTCTTGTTTTCATATCCAAGTTTTTCCAAATCTAATCACACAGAACAGATATTTAAAAATATTTTTGCAAATCCTATTTTTATGTGTTTCTGACCCGAGCTATGTTTTTCATTTTCTTATATTTGTAGGGCTAAATGTAAGGGTAAAGCCTGCCTATTTTTAAAATCTATGTGAGGGCCGTAATCTGAGTCATAGATTAATCCTGATGAAGAGACAAATGACCTTGTTTTAAATAACTGCCAATTTTAAGATACAGCACTACAGAATGACTTAAAATAAGAAAATTCTAACACATCTTCTCTGTTGTGTCTAGAACCTGTCACTATGGACAAAGTTCATTACTGTGAAAGATTCATTGAACTCATAATTGATCTGGAGGTAAGAAGTGTGCAGTGACTTTTCTGTTATATAATTATTAGGGAAGCTAAGATGAAGCATATGACTATAAAATATATCACTTCAAACTGACCTTAGTTAATTTGTACCTATTTCAAGGTGTCTCACAAAAGAAAGTCAAAAGCAATTGACCTTGAAATTTTCAAATGGTTATTGTTTGTAGAAAAAACATTATTTAGTATAGCTATTAAACATGAGTTTAGCAATGGCAGTTTATTTTTTGTTACATTTTAATACCCCTTCATCGAGTTTAAAATAGTGGCTGAAGTCATAGGTTTATGGCCATCTCTCTAATAATCTCAGTTTTTTAACTGTGCCTAATATTGTTGATGAAGAAAGGTACAGTTGCTATTGTCAATTTTTAAAATTAAGATTCTTTTTTTTTTTAAATTTTATTTTAATTAGTTTCAGGTGTACAACACAGTGCAATAGTTATACATTTTACCCCTCAAAGTGACAACCCCCCTCCACCAATTCGCCACCCCACTCCCCCCCATATCATATATATCTATTACTCTTCCTCTGACTCTCTTCCACAGTATAATCCACATCCCGTGACTATCTATATATATTCAATTACAGTAGGTATACCACCTCCGCTTTAGTAATACAGTGCAGTGATCAAACCTCTACTCCATCCATGAAATGGTCTCCCTAACAAGACCTATGATCATCTGACATTCCACAGAATATTTACAACATTATTATAAAATTAAGATTCTTAAAAAAGATTTTATACTATTAGTTGAAAGATTTTGATGGAAAGTTCAGATGCAGAGTTGGTGTCATTCAGATTGAATTCATTTCCTTGCCTTCCATCTTTAATGTAGGCAATTGAAAGAAGATTCTTTCTGTTTGTTCCTTGACATGTTTCTTGACATGAGGATGAGCATGTTGGACTAGCCGTTATTCATGAGATCTTCATTCAGATTCTAGCTCTGCCCCTAACTAATGTATAACCTCTAAGGATCTTAATAACCTCATATGTAAAAATGAGGATGTTTGATTGGATTAGTGGTTTTCAAACTGATTGTCACCGTTTCTCAGCACTGCCTTGCTGACTGTCAACTGGGGGTGAAGGAAGTGGAAACCAAAAGAGGAGTTTTCACTCAGGGTTCCCCACTCCTTTTTTTCTGAAAATAGCCCTTTTTTTTTGAGGGCAGTGTCACTGGCCCTCATCTGTGGGACCCGAACCAGGGCCACTGGCTTCCCAAGCCATCACTTAACCACCGCGCCACTCGGCCGGCCCAATAGCCCAATTTTTAACACCCACACACAGTACATATTGGGATTTCATATAGGATTTTGTTTGAAAACTAGTGACTGAGATATCTGAGATTTTTTTCCAGTACTGTATTTTATTGAGAAGTAGTAACACTGAGTTTATCGACAACGTGGACCGTGCTTTGTGCACGGCGTCTTTGGGAGACTTGAGGGTACTTTGGATGTGAGTAACACTTCTGAGTTAAGTCTCAGTAGATTTCACCTCTAGTTGCACAGAACCTGCAGACTTAACTGTTGTGGGACTTATTTTTTCTAGGCCCTACTTCCCACAAGGCGCTGGTTTAACACCATCCTGGATGACTCCCACCTTTTGGTCCACTGTTACCTTGCCAGTCTGGTTCACAGGGAAGAGGATGGCCACCTTTTTTCCCAGGTGAGCACTGATGTGTCTGCACGCACCTACTATTTTCATTTCCAGATTGAACTTTTCCGTGCCACTGGGAGCCCCAGGGCATGACACAAAGTACATTTTGCTTTATTTTGAATTGTATAATGAACATTTCTAATTAATCATTTTTAAGTAAAAATCAAGTGTTAATATACAAAATGAATGCATTCTTGTATAGGTGGCCTCTAGTAATGATAATCTTTTGTTAATCATATGATTTTATCATTGGACTAAATTATGTGTAGTGTAGTTCCACATAACTCACATATTTTGATTTTACTGACATAATATAAAAAATGTTGAGCATTAATTTCAGGCGAATTATGCCCTAATACCATGGCTCTCTCTCCATGAGATGGTGGCGGCAGAGGCAGCTGGTGGCGGGGAAGTGTATGTGCACTTAGTGTGCTGCCTTGAGTGGGAGGCACCTGCACTTCGTTTGCTAACTTGGATAGGAAGATGAAGTATTACGCTTCTGCATTTCCTGTAGTGTCATCCAGAAGAAAAGTCTTCTAACAAGCTTCTAACACTTGCGTTTCAGTGAGATCATAGTTAAGAGTTAAACAATTTTGAGGTTTACATATTTTTAAGAAACCTTTTATCTTGTACCTGTGAGCATTCCTTTTTTCCCCTCATTCTCTTATTAAATCTCAGTGATTGCCGCATATATTAAAATCCTAATATCTGATCTGCCATAGATTAGAATTAAGAACAATATAAAGACTTGGGGTGAAGGCAGCCAGTGGACTCTGTTGATGCTGCTACCACGGAGGGAAAGCAGGCGTGCCTTAGCAGCAGGAACTAAACAAAAGCAAGGGCTCAGGGGCCATGGAGACTGATGAGAGGCCTGGATTGTTTAGCTTTCCCCACGTTGCTGTTTTTCTGTCATAGAAGCAGCACATAGGGAAGAGTATCTCCAATTATGAATTCCAAAACCCTCATTCAGAAAATCCTAAATGGCGTAAATAAAACACCTCACGAGTGCTCTCTAGTGGTATAGTTCTATAAATTCGCGGTGACATAGATAATTTGTTTTTTCATTAAAATGATTGATGTCCTTTGATTAGACCCTTAATGTCTTTTTACTATTGAGATAGGAGTTTTAAGTTCTTCTGTATATAAGTAGACGATGTGTATGAAATAGACTTAACAATTTATTCAGAAGGCACATACATACCTTTTCTCATCCAAGTAAAACACATTTGGATATGTTCTAAAACGTGTGTTGCAATGTTTACATTCCAGAGTTTTTCAATACTTCTGAGAAGGTATATGGACTTGTTTATTTTTTTTTAATAAGTAGTGTTTGTTCATGCTCTCTTGTTCTTATGTTCACACAACTTATTAATTTACTGTATCCTTTTAGCTTTTGGACATGCTTAAGTTCTACACTGGCTTTGAGATTAATGACCAGACTGGGAATGCTCTGACGGAGAATGAGATGACTACAATTCACTATGATAGAATTACTTCCCTCCAGGTAATTGAAATGTGTTGTAGCCTTTGCTTCTGCTCCATAAAGTCAGATCATGAGAATCAAAATAGTGATATTTGATACTCAGAAATATTAGTTAACTGGGCCAATTTGGTGCATTTAAATATCAGTTTTGTTTTGTGAAAGACTATTTCAACATATGACAAGTAGTGTAAGCATTTTGTGCATTTTAAAGATAAACACAGATAATAGGACTGAAATTTACCAGTAAAGCTCAGATGCAAAAAAAAAAAAAAATACTTTGCTATTTTATTTATCTCTTTTTTTTTTTTTTTTTTTTTTTGAGGGCAGTGTCACTGGCCCTCACATGTGGGACCGAACCGGGGCCGCTGGCTTCCCAAGCCAGCGCTTAACCAACCATGCCACTCAGCCGGCCAATACTTTGCTATTTTATTATGGACCTCATCTTGCTGTTGACCTCCATTTCCTCTGGTGGCAGAAAGAAGCTTTTATTTGTCAATTTAAGTTCCGTTCTTTTTGTTTTAAAGTCATTTTTTGGATACAGACTCAGTCAAACTTAAGCTCACCTGTCTTTCCTAATCATTTCCACTACCTCTCAAGGAGTGTCTGCTCTCCCTCTTCTTTTCCAAAATGGTGTCTGGGTACATGGAGACACTAAGACAGCCTCAGCGTTTGGAAGAGGAGTGATCTGCACGCTGTCCCAGCTCAGACATCATTCCTTGCTTTTCCCAGAGCATCAGTGCTTTTGTCCTTCTGCCTCTGACCTTGAAGGGACCATCTCTTGTGTGGCCTGTGGTTTGTTCTCCTGGCACCGGCAAGGCATGATGATTGCTCCTGTAGGGCTTGGCTGTCTCCTTGGTGATGAGGCCCCAACTTTGTTCTTGGTGGTGCTGGAGTTCTGAGAGCTGACTCACATTTATTTCCCAGCATAGACTGCTCACTCTCTTGCTTGGGTTGCAGGGTCATTCTGCCATTGCCTGTGGGAATCCCAGGGCAGCCTCATTCACATCCTTGGCAATCTGTGTGGTCCACTTTGGAGCCCATGAAAAACTTCTGGTTCTCCTCCATGCCACGTGGGCATTAAGGAAGATGAGGGTGTTATCTCGCACTTTCTTACCAAATCAATGTAGTGCAGCTATTTCTGTTTTGCTTATCCCATGTCGGTTGGGTTACCCCATGAGGTCCTCTCTTTCCAGAATTCCAGGGTAAAGCGGGACACAAGCACACTATGCTTTTGGCTTCTCCCTCAGCTATTGCTTCAATGGGAATTCCCTGTGAAAACTAAAACTGTCTTATAGTTTTGTTAGGACAGTTCTTGATGATAAAGTACTTCGTTTGTTTTTCTCCCCGCCATCAGTGGAGCTGGCTTTCATGTATATTCAAAATACAATTGTAGAAATAAAAAACTGAACACTGACTCTTGGTTTTTTTCATCATTGCTGGAACAATTCTAGCTTTTTCCCATTGTAGTTAATGCTTCTGGCTTGATAAGGCAGAGATCACACATGAGAAGCATATAAAAAGAGAAGTGCAGTAATATTTAAAAAAATATTTCCATTATATAATATAAATTGTTGATTGAATCAATAGGTAGACATTAATTATTGATTTTTTTTTTCTGTTCTTTTCTAGAGAGCTGCTTTTGCACATTTCCCTGAACTCTATGATTTTGCCCTCTCAAATGTGGCAGAAGTAGATACTCGGGAATCCTTGGTCAAGTTTTTTGGACCTCTTAGGTAAGGTAACATGAAGGGAAAACTGAATTTTAGTGTTCTTTTTTGCTTTTAATCATTTTGCACTACTTTAAGTAATGTTACTTGTTACAATACTCCTCGTTGACAATTAGAACTAGTGCTTGTCTCTAGATTTGGTATCTTTGAGTCACTTAAATATAATTATTCATCTCTTTTTCTTGGTAAAACATATTTTTTGTAACACAGTTTTCCTTAATCTTAAATTTTTCTTAGAATAGAACATAAAGCTGGTATCCCATCAGTCATAAACAACATACAACAGAAACCAAAAAAATGTTCATACAGTAGTCCACCCTTATCTGCAGTTTCCTGGGTTATCTGGGTTGTCAGTGGTCTAGAAATCTTAAATGGAAAATTTCAGAAATAAACAATTCATATGTTTTAAATTACATACTGTCTTGATCCATCCTTCCCAGGATGTGAATCATCGCTTTGTCTAGCGTATCCACACTCTATACTCTGCCCACCTATTAGGGACTTAGTAGCCATCTCAGTAACCAAGTTGACTGTCAGTATCACAGAGCTTGTGTTCAAGTCACCCTTATTTTACTTAATGCCCCAAAGCACAAGGGAGTAATGCTGGCAATTCAGATACGCTAAAGAGAAGTCATACAGTGCTTCCTTTAAGTGAAAAGGTGAAAGTTTAATAAGATAAGAAAAAAGTTGTATGCTGAATTTGTTAAGATCAATGGAATGAATCTTTGGTCTTGGAATTGTGAAGAAGGAAAAAGAAATTCATGTTAGTTTTACTGTCGCACCTCAAACGGCAAAAGTTATAGCTGCAGTACTGTGAGAAATGCTTAGTTAAGGTGGAAAAGGCATTAAATTCATGGATGGAAGACACAAACAGAAAATGTGTTCCAATTGATGGAAGTATGTTGTTCCAGAAAGCATTGAGCCTACACAAAGACGTCCTCAAAGATATCCCCTGAAATGACTGACACCAAGCCATTTACTGCAAGTAAGAGATGGTTGCACAGATTCAGGGATAGATTTGGATTGAAATATACGAGATGTAATCAAACAATGTGGTGAATGTTTAAATTAAAAAAAAAACTTATTACAATAAAAGACTCATTGCCATTAATCCCCCTCAAAATACTCCCCCTTGCTCCAAACACACTTATCCCATCATTCTTGCCACTTTCTGAAGCAGTTCTGGAGGTCCTCCTTTGTGAGTGTCTGTACTTCATCCTGCATCATAACAATGCTCCGTGTCACACATGGCTACTGGTACAGCAATTTCTGTCAAATAAAAAACATTACGGTGTGTCCTTATCCACCTTGTTCACTGCATCTGGCACTGTGGGACTTCTGGCTCTTCCCCAAAGTCAAACATCGAGGCAGCCATCACAGCGCAACTAAAGACACTCATGAAAGGACTTCCAGAGCTGCTTCAGAAAGTGGCAAGAACGATGGGATAAGGGTTCAAAGCGATGGGGAGTATTTTGAGGGGCATTAATAGCAATGTATCTTTTACTGTAATAATTTATTTTTATTTAAAAGTTCACTGTATTTTTAGACCACACCTCATATTTTTCTTGGCAATTGGCATTTCTCCTGTGACTTTCTTATTATTATCCTTTGCTATTTTGTATTCCATTACTTGTCATTTTGTTGATTTTTTTTTTGAAAGGAATCTTGATGTGTTCTGGATACTAATATTTTTTCTGGTTTGTGTTGCAATTATTTTCTCTCAGTTTCTCACTTAACTTTTAAACTTTGTTTATGGTATATTTTATTTACAGATGTTTTAAATTTTCAATCACATCTGTTCATCTTTTTAATAACAATAACAGATGCTTTATATAGAAGACTATCATAAGATTACAAAAAATATTGCCTTATATTTTTAAAGTTTTTTGTAGATTTGTTTTTTTTACATTTAATTGGGCTACGTAATCCATCTGAGGAATTTATTTTTGCCCATGTAACTCCTTTACACTCTTAAAAATTACTGAGGATCTCAAAGTACTTTTTTTTTTAAAAAAAAAAAAAGATTTCACTGGGGAATCGGGGAAGGGGAACAGACAAGTTGCTGTCCTTTTGTTCTTCAGTCTAGTTGTGGTGGACGTTGCTTCACTGGCCCATGTTGGTATTATCACTGCGCTCTTCCTGGGTGAGGCAGATCAGTTCCCGGCCACTGGACAGCAGCTACTGGCTGCTGCCAGCCACTCAATGGTAGCCTATGGCAGCCCACTGCAACAGGGGCTCCAGCCTAAGCCATGGCCGGCAGCTCATGGCAGCCCAGCTCCAGGTGGAGCTGTTGTTCACCATCTTAGCTGTAGAGGGCAGTGTTACTGGCCCTCATGTGGGATCCAAACCGGGCCCTGCTACTCAGAGTTGGCATCCCAAGCCAGCTCTTAACCAACGCGCCACTCGGAGGGCCCTCAAGGAACTTTTAAAATGTAGATTATAGCCATTATATTTACTATATTAGACATTGATACTAGAAAAATTTAAATTATTTATTTAAAAAGTTAATTAAAATCTATTATTTGTTAATGAAAAAAATACACCATGAAAAGAATGGCATTACTTTGTACGTTTGCAAATCTCTTAACAATTGGCTTACTCAGAGACAGTTGGTTTTGCTAGTCTCCTGGATTCAGTTTGTTGTGAGATATTGTTTTGGTTGAAGTAAATGAAGAAAATTTGGTGTTACTTAGAAGGAAGGGTATTTTAGTAGCTTTTCCAAATAATTGGAAATATTCTTTGATACTGTGTCAAAACTTAAGTGATGGTTTCTTAAAAGTTAGTTGTAGTGTGGTATCTGAAACAATGTTAAGGAAGTTTGTGCAATTAAAGTGAATTAATTTTTAAAATGGAGAGATATTCCATGCTCAAGGATGAAAGGACTCACTGAAAGTGTGAATTCTGCCCAAATTGATCTGTAGATAAAATTCAATTCCAGTCAAAATTCCAGCAAGCTATTTTATAGGACTTTATAAAACTTAATCTATAACTAATGTGGAAAGACAAAATAGCCAAAACCACTTTGAAAAAGAGTAAAGTTGGAGAATTCCCTACTCCCTTATTTCAAGACTTACTAAATAGTTACAGTAACCACAACATTATAGTATTGAAAAAAGGACAGATATACAGATCACTAGAACACAGTCGAGTTAAGAAATAGACCACACAGGGCCGGCCGAGTGGCGCATTGGTTAAGCGCTGGTTTTGGGATGCCAGCGGCCCCGGTTCGGATCCCACATGAGGGCCAGTGACACTGCCCTCTACAGCTAACAACAGCTCCACCTGGAGCTGGGCTGTGCGAGCCCTGGTGATGGTGTGGGCTGCAGCCCCTGCTGCAGTGGGCTGCCATAAGCTACAGTGAGTGGCCCGCAGCCAGCGTGAGCGGCCAATAGCCGCGGTGAGCGACATCCAGAGGCCAGCGACTGATCTGCCTCATCCGGGCAGAGCGCAATGACGATACCAACATGGGCCAGTGAAGCAACATCCTCTGCAACTAGACTGAAGAACAAAAAGACAGCAACTTGTCTGTTCCCCTTCCCCGATTCCCCAACGCTGTTCCCCTCCGCCAATTCCCCAATAAAATCTTTAAAAAAAAAAAAAAAAAAAAAAAAAAGAAATAGACCACACATATATGGTTAGTTGATTTTTGGCTAAGGTGTCGAAGCTACTCAATGGAGAAAGGATAATCTTTTCAGCAATGGCGCTGGAATAATTGGACATCTATATGGAAGGTATGAAGCTTGACACATACCTCATATGATGTGTACATATTAACTCAAAATGAATCATAAACTTAAATATCAAAACTAAAACTTATAGGAGAAAATCTTTGTGATTGTGGTTTGTGCAAAGATTTCTGTAGACACCAAAGCACAATACATTAAGAAAAATATTGATAAGTTAGACTTTTTCAAAATTTAAGGCTCCAGTTTGAAAGACATTGATAAGAAAATGAGAAGACAAACCCCAAACTGGGAGAAAATATTGACTAAACACATATCTGATGATGGACTGGTATCCACAAGTCTCAGAAAACAACTTAATTTAAAAAATGGCTATAGATTTGAACAGATGATTCACCAAAGAAGATATATAGATTTCAGTAAGCCTACAGAAAGTTGTATAGCATCATTAGTCATTAAGGAAATGCAAATTTAATAACATACTATTACATGCCTATTAGAATTGTATATAAAAACAGCAGTGTATTGATTCTTGACAAGGATGTGGAGCAACTATTTCATACACTCCTGAGAGGAATTCAAAATGGTAGTGACACTTTGGAAAAATTTAACAGCGTCTTGTAAAGTTAAACATGCGCTTACTTTATAATCTAGTGTTCTCACAGACATAACCCAAGAGAAATGAAAACTTATGTTCACATAAAAGTCTGTACAGAAATGTATAGAGTGGCTCTATTTATACTTGTCAAAAACTGGAATGCACAAATATCCTTCAACTGAAGAATCAATACACACACTGTGATGCACCCATATAATGGACCATTACTCAGTAACAAAAAGGAACCAACCACAGATAACACACAACTGTGTGGGTGAAACTCACATGCACTGTGCTACATGAAAGCAACCAGTGTCAAAAGGCTGTATAATGTATGATTGCACTTACTTAACCTTCTGGAAAAAGCAAAGTCTGGAAAGAGGTTGAAAACAGATGAGTGGTTACCAGGGATGGGGATAGAGGGAGGGAATTTGGGGAGGTGTCAACTGGAGTTAAGCAGTGGGAAGCTGTCAGGCTCATAGTGGCAAACGCAAGTTTTCCAAAATTCCAGCTGGTCACTTGGAAATTTAATTTTATCTTTAGCAACAAATACTGTTCAGTTGTTTTACTGGAAGTTACAGGTTTATTTTGTTCAAATTTGATTTTTTTTTTTTTTGCTGTTTAATCAAGTTTGTCAGTTCTTTCAAATGTGTACAAAATGTATACAGCTCATTCTGTCACACAGAATTTTTTAAAAAACAGTTAAGAGTCCAAGTGTAACAACATAGATAATATTTTGCTGCTTCATCAAGAACATTCTTAAAACTGATTTTTTTTCTTTGATACTGCGATTGGCGGTGAAGAATGCTATGACTCCTTACAGGACTGGGTGGTGCCACCAACTTGATCCGTGCGAGCAGTTTTACCCACCATTGCTTTTGCACATGTAAATGGGGGGGAAAAAAGCCATAAATAATGCCATAGTATTAATATAAAAAACCGTTGTCCTTGCAGACTCCCTGAAAGGACCTTAGGGACCACAAGAGGTTTGCAGAAGACACTTGGAAAACCCTGTATTAGGGGTTTAACTTTCGTTGCTGAATTTTTATATTTGCTACTCATGACATAGAATTATAATTATTAGGTAAAACCTTTTAGGCAATCTCTAAAATTATGTTTCAAAAGTGAAGTTAAGTAAGCTGTTGAGAATAAAATAATCTGATTTGAATATTCTTTATTCTGCAGTTCAAATACACTCCATCAGGTGGCATCGTACCTCTGCTTGTTACCAACTCTTCCTAAAACTGAAGACACAACTTTTGATAAAGAATTTCTTCTAGAATTGCTGGTAAATACATATTACTATTCTTTGAATTTTGCATGTGGTTTTCCTGACTTTTTTGAACCATTCTTAAAGATGTGGATTGATACAGATTTCTTTTAGACTAACGAATAGGTAGATAATTCCCACTGTGGGAATTGTATAATCATTTGATTTTATTAAACTTCTTTTCTCATCTCTTGGCTTTCTTTTCTCAAGTCTTTTTATCTCTTAAAAGTGCTTTATGACATGAATTCATTCCATGCAAACATTTATGCGCAACTTCTAAGTTAGGCACTGAATTTAGGCATTGGGGATACATAGAGCTGGCACCATTCCTGCCTTTGAGAGGTCACAGTCTCTCTCTCTCACACACACACACACACACACACACACACACACTCGTAGATAATACATATGTTTATATCTGTTTATTTTTAAAGTTATCATTTAAATATAGTGCCTTGAATATTAAGCCATACCTTTATCCCTAGAAAATTCTGGAGTGTTTAGAAGTAGAGTAAGTTATCACTAGCTTAGTAGTTCCAAAATTCTAAGGGATTTCTCAAACATTTCAGGAAATGACGGCTTTAACTCTCAAACTGATACTTTTTGTTTTGTAAAGTTTTATTTTTTTAATGCAGTTTTAGGTTCACAGCAAAATTGAAGGGAAGGGATACACCTTATTTTTAACTTCAGTAAAATATTTCATTAAATATTTAGCCATACTCCCATTATGAAAAATGAGGTTGTTTGCAATGTTGATTATTACCAATAATGATGCAGTCCTTTTACATGTCTGAGTACCCCTATGTGGACATTTAGGAGAGGCACCTAGAAGTGAGGTTATCTGATGGAAGCATGTGCTTATTTAAAAGATAAAAGATAAAGCCATATTATCCTCCAAAAGGTGCATGTGCCCACTAAAAACGTATTGAAGCATGTTTCCTTAAGCTACTAGCACTGAATGTTATGAGTCATCCCAATTTTTGCCAGTCTTACGAGGAAAAAAAAAATATAATAGCTTATTTTAATTTTTGTTTCCTGACTGCCAAAAGATGGAGTCATTTTTCATACGTTTCAGACTTTTTTAACACCTATACAAACACACACTGTGTGAATGTGTATATATATTTTTTACACACATGGAACAACAACGGGTACACAGTTTTGTGACTCATAATACTTCTAATGTGGGGTGTAAAATACAATCCCTAACTGTAGAAAGGCAGATTATACACTAGTTTGGGGGCAGTAACAGGAAACTATTTGTAGCAGGTGTTTTAAGCTTAGTGACAGGTGTTTAAGTGTCATTTGGAGAGAAATCCTTGGGAAGGGTTTTGAATTAATTCAGCCATGGAAAATACTTTTTATCAACTTATTCACTTGTATGAAATCTATGTCCTGTGTCTGGGTCACCCTCTTTCCCTTCTTTCTTACAAATCCCTTTCCATTGTCTGACTACAAGCACTTTTTGAAAATTCCTTGCCCTATTTTCTGACAATGTGAAATCTTCTCTTGTAAGTCAGATTTTGGGGATTAATCCTAAATTCTTACTGTAAAAAGAAACGAGGATTGTTTTCTGTAGTCTTTCTAATGGGAAATAGGTTTGAGTATAAAGTTCATCCTATGCCTTTTAGAGTCTTATCACTAAGATTTCATTCTTAAAATTTAAATAGTTACGCCAAAAAAAAATAAGTTTTAAAAATTTAGACTGCTCCAGCATTATCTTTCATTTCTTCCTTCTCATAAAGGATTTCTTTAGGCTTTGGGTTCTTCTAATATCCAAATTATGATTAAAGAGTTGAAACATGCACATTGTTTAGATAATATCACACTACCTTCTTTTCTAAAATAATACTATCTCTGCTGGAGGGAATGTGACATATGTTTCAAATATATCATTATTTTAGCATCTGTTAATTAGGTAATACACTTATTTCTGTTTTTGAGATAGAGTACTCCAATATTAACAATGGAAGGGTACGTAGGGACCATCAAGTCCAACTCATTTTACAAAGAAGACTGGGGCCAGTTTATTAGTAAACTTTCCTAGATTGTTTAACAAGTTAGTACAAGAATGACAACTATAACCTAGGACTCAGGGTTTCCATTTTTTTCTTACCTTGGAGAATGCTAAATGCTATGGTTTTTAAGGTCTTGACATGTGCCAGGCACTTTGACACTGTTTTATAGTATTCCATTTCATTTTCATGAGAAACCTGAGAGATGAGTAGTGTTTTATCTTTTTTACTGAAAAGGACTAAGATCAGGGAGTTTCAAGTAACTTGTCCAGCTTTTACAGAGCTCATAAGTAGAGGTGCTGGGAGTTGAACTCAGATCTGTCTGATTCCAAAGACAATCACAATTGGGGATGATTTTTTGGGGGAAAAAATGGAAACAGGTAAAAAAAATCTTGTTAAGTACTACTATAACTGAGAAACATGAAATTTCTCATTCCATACTTTTGGTGAGTTTCTCCCTAAGTTACTTTGATTTTTAAAAAAGATGCTCATAACTTGCTGCCTGGACCTGTTTCTTTTAGGTATCTCGTCACGAACGTCGAATTTCCCAGATTCAACAGTTGAACCAGATGCCTTTGTATCCAACTGAGAAAATCATATGGGATGAAAATATTGTCCCAACTGAGTATTATTCAGGGGAAGGTATGATAAAGAAGCACAGGATCTGGATGTAACATGAAATGCAGTTTAGAATTCATATGTAATGAAAATATTCCTATGTATTATATATACATCAGGGTAATTCTGTGATACCCTCAAGTTTAACTTTAGAAGCTAGGGACTATTCAGTATTTTGAATGCTTAGCATTAAGGATTTTTATTCATTTAAACCATGCTGTGTGTGTGTATAAGACAGAGAGAGATCCTGTGAAGTATGACTGTAAAGCAATAAAACTGTGTTTTAAGGAGACTTATTATACAACAAGTGTAGCTTTTTCGTTATGTCACCGTAGGCTTTGTTTGGTAGTGCTTTATTTTTCAAAACTTTTTTAGAGGCTTTTTTGAATTCCTTGTAGAGCCAGATAATGACCACCAAAAAAAAAACAAAACACATTTTCATTAGTTGGTAATAAACCCCAAGTTTTGATTCAAAATGGTATTGTCTAGTTTGTTCACCTACCTGTTTCAACAGATTTTGTTTCTAAATGCTTTCGCTTTCCTCTAAGGATGAGAACTCACCACAATTGAGTATATGCCAAAGTTCATTCTGACACATTTTCAAGGCATATTTCAAAAAACTTTCAGGAAATCTTTTGAACAATGTTATTATTGTTTGAAGAAATGTGGCTATTTTAAAGACATCACCAGTATAAGTGTGGTACATTGATATAAAAGAAAAATTGTTACTGCAGAGTCATATCCTGGAACCATAACTACAATAAACACAATGTGTTAAAATTATGCTAGATTTCAGAATAGGCGGTCTTCATATCTTTTAATAGCCTAACAGTGGTTAATGCATTATTTTCTCACTTTTCTAATTTGTTCATACTAAAAGCATTTATGACCATATATGTATGACATCTTACTCTCTAACTAGCAATCCCTAAAAGACAAATACCTCTTAAAAATATTTTCTCTTTTTAATAAAAAGTTTGTGTCCTTAAAAATGTAAGTAGTCAGGGCCAGCCAAGTGGCGTGGTGGTTAAGCACTGGCTTGGAAAGCCAGCGGCCCCGGTTCAGGTCCCACATATGAGGACCAATGACACTGCCCCCCCCCCCCTCAAAAGTAAGTAGTCATAGCTAGCTAGCATCAGGTATTATTCAGTGATACTGCTCTGAGTTTAAAACACATTTTGCAGGTCCGGCCGAGTGGCTCAGTTGGTTAAGAGTTTGCTCAAGAGTGCTAGCTGAGCTCTGAGCAACAGCAGTTCGATGCCCAGTCCAAGCTGAGCTGCTGTTGAGCTGCCAACAGGTGGCAGAATGGCTCAGCTAAAAAAATAAACACATTTTTAAATATCACTTTTCTATCACTCCTGTGACTAATGACGTTAAGCGAAAAGGACTGTTTCTCAAAATTTAAGTCTTTGCACCTTTTATAGAATGAAAGTATTTCAGAACAATATTAGTTGCCAAATGGTTTGACTGGAATACAGCTGTTTTTTCAGAGACTTGGCTATGTCTTGCCATTGTCCTTCATTGACCATGGATGGGCTGGTGTTGTGGGGCCCCATACCTGATGCTGTGAAATAGGCAAAGGTAGAGCTCTTATTGCATGATTATGCCAGCTGCTTCTAGCTCCCAAGGAGAGGAACTAAGTGTGAAATGGGGACAGATATATAAAAAAAAAAACACAGTGTAAGGATTGTAAAGAAAACCTTTGTAGAATTTGCCTTTTGAAACCTTTTTATTATATAATAAACAAGAATATAGGAAGCCATACAAAATAAATATAGAGCTTTACTAATTATTATAAGGGGAGCACCATGAAACCCTCTGAAGCACCTTGTCAGCCATCGCAGAACTCTCCCAGGTGCCCCTTTCTAACCACTGCTTCCTCCCTCTACTTGAAAGTGGCCATTTCTTTCTAGGCTTTTATAGCCATCACTGTGTTGCGATTTTTTTAATAGTTTTATCTCCCAGTTGTGTATCCCTTGCACATTTTAAACATGTCTTTTACTCTGCTGGTATTCCCTATATCTCTTCCTTGTCTTTTTTTTTTTTTTTTTTTAATTGGGGAATTGGCAGAGGGGAACAGCGTTGGGGAATCGGGGAAGGGGAACAGACAAGTTGCTGTCTTTTTGTTCTTCAGTTTTAGTTGCGGAGGATGTTGCTTCACTGGCCCATGTTGGTATCGTCATTGCGCTCTTCCCGGATGAGGCAGATCGGTGGCCGGCCTCTGGATGTCGCTCACCGCGGCTATTGGCAGCTCACGCTTGGCTGCCAGCCGCTCACGCTGGCTGCGGGCCACTCACTGTAGCCTATGGTAGCCCACTGCGGCAGGGGCTGCAGCCCACACCATCACCGGGGCTCGCACAGCCCAGCTCCAGGTGGAGCTGTTGTTAGCTGTAGAGGGCAGTGTCACTGGCCCTCATGTGGGATCCGAACCGGGGCCGCTGGCATCCCCAAACCAGCGCTTAACCAATGCGCCACTCGGCCGGCCCTCTTCCTTGTCTTTCTATTGAAGAACCTGCATTATTTGATCTGTACAGTTTCACGTAGTCCAGATTTTTTTAATTGACTATCAGCTTGTCCCTCTGCTCTTTATTTTTCTTGCAAATTGGCAGCTGCAATGCAGAGGTTTGCTCAGGCTGAGGTTCTCTCAGACAAGATTCTTGGTGGTGGTATATTTTTTTTCATCCGGAGGCGCATAAGGTCTGGTTGTCTCTTTTTGTCATGTTAGTAGCCATTGTTGCCTAACACCTAGATTTGTTAATTCAGTGAATGTTGCAAAATGGTGACATCTTAATTGTCTTTTTCAATAAAAATATGCCGTTGAAGGAGTTGCTTTCCCTCAGCCTCTGACCTTAAAGCAATTGAATTAGATTTTAAGTCAGAGTTTACTAACATAAATGATGTGAAATTTGTATACATCAGTGCTTCTTGCTTTTAGGTGCATTATTGCTTTGATAAATATGTGTAGTGATGATGAAAATATTATGATTTGCCAGTAAAATGTGTTTTGGGTTCTTATTTTTTTAACTTTTTTTTTCTTTTGAGGGCAGTGTCACTGGCCCTCATATGTGGGACTAAACCGGGGGCCACTCGCCAGCCCGGGTTCTTATTTTTTTAACCTTTTGATATTGCTGCTGAGTGCTTGGTCACTTACTATCCAAGGGAAATAGTGTTAACTAAGGATAATGGAAAGAATATTGTTCATTTAATATAGTCAGAGAAGGCAGGTAAGTTCAGGAATAACATATAATTAGTGCCTTACCCTTAAAATCTAGCAAAAAAGTAAAGGTTCATTCAGAGTTCATTAGTGATCGTTGAAGATAGATTTATGCATTGTAAGGGCACGGTAGAAAGTTTGATAACTTAATTGCCCCACCTTTCGTATACCAATTCAGTTTTCTTGGTAATTTTGTCTTGTGCTAGGTTAAGTATACTTGTGTGGTAGCAGTATTTATGTTGACATTTGCCAAGTGTGAATTAGTTGGTAAAGGAAGAATCTTTAAACTACTTGAGACTGCATTAAAGTATCTTCAGATACTTTTTAGAAGTACTGTTTGCGTATGAATCATTGCTATGCAGATTACATGTGTTAATGAAATCCATCCTTTATTTCCAGTTCTTAGTAGGCAGCATTTGTTAACTTGGTTTCAGTTCTGTGTGAAAATAAAAAGAAGACCTTATTAAATATGCTCTATTTTAGACATGACTAAATTAGATTCTTACCAAATTTGTGAGGCTTTTTTTATAGAGAGAGCAGATGTATGATTAAAAAACAATTCAGATATGAATGTTCTTTTCCTTTCCAGGTTGCCTTGCTCTCCCCAAGCTGAATTTGCAGTTTTTGACTCTTCATGATTACCTCCTACGGAATTTTAATCTCTTCCGCTTAGAATCAACCTACGAAATTCGGCAGGACATTGAGGATAGCGTCAGCAGAATGAAGCCATGGTTAGTAAATTGGTTCCACTTACAATGAAGAGATGCAAACAGTGATCAGCATACTTCTGTCAGAAACGTCAAGCATATATTTAGATAGTGGACCTGGCATGGATGCCCTCCAAAATGTGAGAGATGCGCTCTTTGAGAAATTTTTTAATGTGAATTAGAATATATTAAAAGTGCTAAAATATAAAATATGTATCTGGGGATAAGGGAGAAGAGGTCATCCCTTTCTGCGGGGCAGCGGGGAGGCGGTATGTAGAGGGGAGTGGGTTGGACATCAGTAAAAGGGTATAGAAGAAAGGATATGGGCTGGCCGGCCCTTGGAGAAGTTATGATGCAGGAGTATTCTCCTACCCCACCCTCCCTTGTGGCTGTCACCTCTCCTCTCAGTCAGCCTCTCTAAGGAACCTGGCAGGAGATGAGGGGCCTTGCTGAACACTGCATGGAATGGAACATTGGAAAGTCTTCCCTGGTCTTCCATCCATCAGTTGCCTTGAAGAGACTAAAACTCACCATTTCTTTTTAGGGCTAGTTGAGTAGGTTTTGTTATTTGGAGAATTCTTCTGCTTAAACTCCACTCCCCATCTGCTAGCTCATTCCTTTAGCTAAGAAAAACTTTCATTCTAGTTATTGTAGGCGGCTCTGCATTATGAGATTTGTGAAGGGTAGTTTTGCTTTTTAGATATAACTGACTTTGGGTAACTGCCTTTCATTCTGAGTATGAAATTGATAAGTTATATGTCACAGGTGACTATAAGTGTGTAAAATAATTCTGTAAAATGAATTTTCATTACATTACAGTCACACCATGCATACATATACCAGGGGTGCCAAAAAATACATATACAGGTGGACACTTTGGTCAACGTTGCCCAAACAGTAGTTCGCCATAATTAGAAGTGTCTGGACGCTGATGGTAACCACTTTGAGCATCTCTTGTAATTGCAGAAGTCAAACGTGACTTGTATTCATCATTTGTTATCGGTATATATTAACTATTAAATTTTAATACAGTTTTCCTCTGTGGGTGTGTGTGTGTGTGTATATATATTTTTTATTTTTTTTTATTTTGGTACCCTCCGTCCAATTATCCTGCCTTCTGTATCCAAAGCTTAACATATTTGGAATGTGAGCTGATTCAGTATCTTCCAGGCTCTCCCTCTTAATTACAGAGAGCTACATGGGCACTGTGATGATGGTCTGGTTTTTTCACCTCCATGTTTGATTTCATATACAGTTCTATTTTTTAATGAATTATTATGGAAATAGTTATTCTGGCTGAGACTATAAAACACAACATAAAGTATTTTTGACTTAATAATCAGTTGAGTCAGTAGGCAGGCCAGCACTGCGAGCTTTGTATACCCGCTGGCTGTTCGGCCCTGCCCACAGCGTTACTGATCTTGTTGCCCATTGTCTGGACTTCAGGAGGGGAGTGCTTGATCGGAAAGCTGCCTTAGAATTTATGGTTACCTTGCATTTGCATGCTCAGATTCTGGACCTAATTTTGGCAATTTTGCAGAAGTAGGGATTAGCAGTTCGTCAAAAAGCACTCACTTACATTTTACTTAGGCGCCAAGTTAAGAAATAATACTTAGTTTTTGTGCTCTATTAAGAAAAAGATTTATTTTTACTTACATTATTTTCTGTTGGAGGAAGAAAATCGCACTTTTTGGAATTCTGATACTAAATTTTTCTAAATTTTCATTCCTAATTGTTCATCATTGAAAATGGTTAAAAATGATGATTTCTGAAAAGGGACAGGGCTTTTTTTTGTTCATGTATCCTTAAGGTGGAAAAGTAGCAGAGGCATTTTTACTCATTGCATAGCTCTCATGATCGTGTTTTCAGGCTGCTGAAACTACTGAGCAGGCAGGGTAAGAGAGGAAGCGCTAATGAGAGGTTGCACTGATGAGAAATCTATATTTCTGAATACTTCATTTTGCAGATAGACCTCATAAGGGGGAGAAAGAATTACAGAGGTTAGATTAGTGTTTCCCTGGGGGTAGGAACAAAGATCGACTGCAGTTGGACAAAAGGGATCTTTTGTAAGTATGATGGGAATGTTCTCAAATTTGATTATGGTAATGGGTGCACAACTCTATAAATATAGTAAAAATCATAGAATTGTATATTTACAATGAATGAATTTTATGGTATGTAAACTACTGGAGTAAAGTTGTAAAAAATGAGGGTGTTGGTAGACAGTTATTAAAAAGGGTTTAGACACCAGTAATTCTTTTAGAAATCATCCCAGTATGAACCAAGTCATTGGATTGCAAATCTTTTATTTTTAAATAGTGGCTCTCTTTGATGTTATGAAGTTCTATAATTTTTTGTTTGACCAAAGCCTTTACTTAGGGTGTAGTTTATTTTGTTATTATGCCATTTTTGGCAGTATTTTCCAATTTCGGAGAATTGCAGCGGTTTTTATGTTACAGGTTTCCCAAATATATTATTTAATATAAAAATTAAAGCACTAGTTAGACTAATATAAGAAGAAAGAATGAATATTTGGATTTTAGTGTTCTGGTTATTGCAACTAGCTTGATTATTTGTCCCCCCAGTCCATGGCAGCGTCTTTTAAATGATTTAAGTATAATATCCTAAAGGAGGTATTTGCATATAGATATTATCATTTGTTTGCTTGTTTTTAACACTTTGTCAGCGGGCATTTGAGCTATATGACAAATTTACTCATTTCCCGCAAAAAAAATGTGTTAACTTTTTAAACCCTACCTTGTTCTATAATGTTTTTGAAACAGCTACAGAAATACTTAGAGTACATAAGATAAAATATAAACAATTCAGACTATCTTGATGAGAGATGGGATAGGATAAGAATATAATGTAAAATTAAATGTGCTGCATTATTTCATTCTTTGACAAAATGGCTCAGCTCTTATGTATATAGAGATATTTTTTTTCTCCAGAGGGTGTGGGGGATATTCTTCTACTTTCCTTTTTTTTTTTCTAGACCATGTTTGCCTGTTTCATTGTACCATATGTACTCCCTATATATTGAGACTTAGATTTATTTTTAAGTTTGGAAATAAGAATACTAATGTTAGCGCTTAAATACTAGCTAAACGTTTATTCTTACTTACTAGTTTACTTGTCCAAAAGTTGGGATAAAGTTATATTTTTTTTGAGTAATCATCCACTTCTTTGGCTTTCAGGCAGTCTGAGTATGGCGGTGTAGTATTTGGTGGTTGGGCACGAATGGCACAGCCCATTGTGGCTTTCACTGTGGTTGAGGTTGCCAAACCCAATATAGGTGAAAACTGGCCAACCCGAGTTCGTGCAGACGTCACCATCAATCTGAATGTCAGAGATCACATCAAAGATGAATGGGAAGGTAATTTTGTATTTCAATGTTACCTTTTGCCTTTTTAGTTTGTATATAGACTTTCACATAGAGAATTAGCAAAGCACTTTTACTAAATGTTACCCTTTTGAACTTTCATTAAATTTTATCTTTAAAGTTTGATTTAAAGAATGGCCATTGTCTTTATAATTATTATTAATAAAAATACCAATGATCATATAGGAATAATTAAATACTATTTTAATAAAAAGCATAAAATAGCATTCATATCAAAGTGTTTTGGAAAGTGTAGTGCAGAGCTGAGAGGAAAGTATTTTAAATTTAGTAAGATAATGTTTATGAATTTGTAGGATCCATATAAACAGGGAAAAAATATTAGTGTTCACTAAAGAAAGGGGGAACACACATGCAGAGCGAGTAAGGAAAAATGGGTATTTTTAAAAGATAAAAGCAGCTAAAGTGAAGAGGATAGGGATGCATACAATTTATGGAAGATAAGAATACAAAATCAAAATTAGACAAACTCAAAAGGAATTTTAGGGGGACCTGGCAAAACAACGCAGAAATAATAATAGTTCATTTGCACCAAAGCGAGACAGTCAAATAGATAATCAGTGAAATTGAATGTATTCAAGGATAAATAATTACAGAAAAATGAGTTATTTTTTCTGTTTTTTACTAGGCAAGATTTTAGGGATGGGACTTCCAAAATTAATTTTAATTAGGGATAGATTGTTCAAAGTTACTACATCAAATAGTTAAACCATTGATAACACCTGTGTGCGAAATGGCCCATGAACTGATTTTTAATTGGCTCTTAATATTTTTCTCCCAGCTGTCTGTGAGAATTCTCACTGCCTTGTTGTGAGAAACAGTAGCCGGTATTTTTATCTCCTTCCACCTTCTTGGCATACCAGAAGGAAAGGGATAGCCCCTTACTGGTTCAGTTTTCAGAAATTATTGCTTCCAATATAGCTGTTTATAAGCATAGGCACTATATGATACATTTATCCCCTAATTCTGAAGGAATCCAACAATGAAACTGGCCAAATATTCAACAAATGGCCACTATAGTGGGTATGGATTGTGACAGATTGTTTTTGTGACTTCTGGATCCTTCAAGAGCTCCAATCTGGTGCATTACACATCTAGAATAATGTGTACCTTTATTATTGCTGAAACTTGAGAAAAGCGTTAAGTTGCTAGAGAAGGTTTTATATTTATTACCCCTTAGAGCTTAAGGAGGTATTAAACACTGTTTTACCTGGTGGTAATAAACTGAAATAACTTACTGGCTACCCCTAGAAGTAGTATTGGAAATAAAACTAAAAAAAAGACCCTTTTTATTTATTTATAGGTGACAGATGGCAAATCTGCATTATAGTGTTAAGGGGGAAAAAGGGCAGTTTTACCCGAACCCCCTTTCATCTGTTATATTGGAGACTACTATCAGAAGGACATCACACAGTAGTTTTTTGTGTTGTTTTTTTTTTTTTTAACATAGGCCTCTAATGAGAAATAAAATGGGTGAATTTTGATGGGCAAGATAAGGAATAATAGCGTATTGTTGGACAAGTGATTCATACTAAGGGGCATGGCAGCGAGAAAAGTGTTTTCTGGGAAGTCAGAGCCAAAATTCAGGGCCTGCATTGATCACAGATAGAGTAACCAAATAGAAAACGGAGGCAAAAGTTGAGAGGGAGCGTCTGCAAACAGTAATGAATATTGTCCAGTAAAAACAGAAGAGCTTTGAAGAGTTTAAGCTAAATATTATAAAATACTATTCTTGACCCTTCAAGGAGGTGTGAAACTCAGGCCCTTATCTTTACCATACCTCATTTAAAATAAATGAAACGATTAAGGAAATGGAAATGCTGGATTCTGCTCCAGGACTCACATTCACGGATGGAGTCAGTGCGAACAATTGAAAGAAGAGAGGTAGTTGAGCTCATTGTAATATAGGTATTTTTTAATGTGGATCTAAGACATCCTATTGTTAAGTGATCTCCTTTAGGATGAAACAGGCAGTCATCCCCCAGTGATGCCAAAAAATGACAGTGCGAGCAACTAAATTACTTTCCAGGACCACATCTTTGGCCCTGAGACATAGAAGTTTTAATGTATTGTGCAGATTAGAAGGCGTACAGACAGTAAAACTCACACAGTAGAACAGTTCCCCTTAGTTCTCATTGCTCCCCCTGCTTCTTTGCGTAAAACTTGTTGAGACTTAAACAATAAAGTCACTATTATAAATCGGAATTATTATTTCTAGCCACACTTGAACCCCACTTCATATTGAAACAAACCAGAATGGTCCCAGTACTATTAGCCACCCACTCACATTGTTGATTTGATTTAGTTGTATGTCTTGCTACTAAGGCTACGAGCAAGCAGACTGTTTAAATTTGCCTTTTTGTCATACACTGGCTAACAAAATCAAATCAGGAAAAAAAAATGAAGATTAGCTGGTATAACACATGCTCTGTGATCTAATTTTATGTCACTTGTCTTCCAGTGTCTCTACTCTTAATAGAACTGGGAATCTAGTTGAATCCATTATTTGGTCAAATAATTGAGAAGCCATGGACTTTGACACAAGTCTCTTATTTATTCATTTATATATGAATAAATAAGCCATCCTGCCACCTGTTGGCAGCTCAGCGGCCGCTCAGCTTGTGCCGGGAATCCAGCTGGCAACCCTGTTGCTCAGAGCTCGCTCTCTCGGACGAGCTCTTAACCAAATGAGCCACTCGGCCAGCCCTAAGTCTCCTTATTTCTTGACATTCACTTATAAAAATTTTCAGTATTTGCCAACTAAAACTATATATATTCACCATCTTCTCAAGAGGTATCTGTAAACAATGTTTCTGTGCCTTGATGAATTATTCTTAAGTTGACCTTTTCTGGTGAAATACAATCAGACAGTGGTTGGAATGACTGATGGATAGTTTAAACTTACGTTAGAAACCTGCTACATTTGATATAGATGGATTATATACCAACTGTATTTATTTATTTATTTTTTTTATTTTTTTTTTTAAAGATTTTATTGGGGAATTGGTGGAGGGGAACAGCGTTGGGGAATCGGGGAAGGGGAACAGACAAGTTGCCGTCTTCTTGTTCTTCAGTTTAGTTGCGGAGGATGTTGCTTCACTGTTGGTATTGTCATTGCGCTCTTCCTGGATGAGGCAGATCTGTCGCTGGCCTCTGGATGTCGCTCATCGCGGCTATTGGCAGCTCACGCTTGGCTGCCAGCCACTCACGCTGGCTGCGGGCCACTCACTGCAGCCTTTGGCAGCCCACTGCAGCAGGGGCTGCAGCCCACACCATCACCGGGGCTCGCACAGCCCAGCTCCAGGTGGAGCTGTTGTTAGCTGTAGAGGGCAGTGTCACTGGCCCTCATGTGGGATCCGAACCGGGGCCGCTGGCATCCCAAAACCAGCGCTTAACCAATGCGCCACTCGGCCGGCCCACCAACTGTATTTTTGGTTACTTATTAAGAATGTTAAAAATAAGAAGGATGAGCATCCAATTTTGGAGCTGTAGCCTGACTTGGAGGACTTACTTGGTAGTATATCCATGGCATAAAAGTTTCTAATTATAAGGAGAAATTTTCATTTTAATTATTGCTATCAAACATTGAGAATTAGAGATTATGGAAAACCCATAATTATATTACAGTGCAAATATAATCATTGATCACCTCTGATATATATTTTTTTTAATTGGGGAACTGTGTGTTTTTCCAGGACCTATCAGCTCCAAGTCAAGTGGTTGTTTCATAGTAGTTGTGGAGGGCTCAGCTCAGTGGCCCATGCAGGGCCACTGCACTCCAACCAACTGAGCTAACCAGCCGCCCCCACCTCTGATATTTTAAATGTTTTTTATGTCTCTATTTCAAAAATAAGAGGATGAGAATTTGCCAACAGATGATAAAAAACAATGACATTTTATTTTATTTTTTTTTTTTTTTTTTAAAGATTTTATTGGGGAATTGGTGGAGGGGAACAGCGTTGGGGAATCGGGGAAGGGGAACAGACAAGTTGCTGTCTTTTTGTTCTTCAGTTTAGTTGCGGAGGATGTTGCATCACTGTTGGTATCGTCATTGCGCTCTTCCCGGATGAGGCAGATCAGTCGCTGGCCTCTGGATGTCGCTCACCGCGGCTATTGGCAGCTCACGCTTGGCTGCCAGCCGCTCACGCTGGCTGCAGGCCACTCACTGTAGTCTATGGCAGCCCACTGCAGCAGGGGCTGCAGCCCACACCATCACCGGGGCTCGCACAGCCCAGCTCCAGGTGGAGCTGTTGTTAGCTGTAGAGGGCAGTGTCACTGGCCCTCATGTGGGATCCGAACCGGGGCCGCTGGCATCCCCAAACCAGCGCTTAACCAATGCGCCACTCGGCCGGCCCAACAATGACATTTTAATAAGTGAAAAATGTTTTTATGTTTTACCAGGACTTCGTAAGCATGATGTGTGTTTTTTGGTTACCGTGCGACCCACAAAACCTTATGGTACCAAGTTTGACCGGAGGAGACCTTTTATTGAACAGGTTGGACTGGTTTATGTCAGAGGCTGTGAAATCCAGGGCATGCTGGATGATAAAGGACGTGTCATTGAAGACGGTATGTGATCTCTATTTTTGAAAGAGTATATGTATATAATGATAAATTACTTTGCCCTTTTTCCTTTGTTTGCACTTCAGGCAATATTTTTAGTTGTTTTATATACTAAATCAGCACAAAGGATTATATGCAAAATATGCGTAGAGTACCTACCACCCAATTTTAGAAATAAATAACATGGTTTCTAAACTTCTATGTTAGATACTGGAAAGGACAAGATCACTTGAAATTACCTTATTTAAAACTTTCCCCTTTATAATACTATATAATACTATATAGTATTGCTTTTTTAAAAAAACCTCTAAATACCTCTTAAGTTGTTCAATGATATAATTGCCTAATTTTTCCTTCTTAAATTTACTGATTCAATTCATTATAATGGTGGTTCTCAACTGGGACCAGCACTACCCTGCAATTTGAAATGTGTGGTGGTATTCACGTTGTCAAATGACTGCTGTAGCGGTTGGGGATGGTGAGCCATTGGCATTTAACCGGTGAGGGCCTGGGATGCTGAGCATCTAAACAGCTGCCTTGTACAAGCAACCGTTCTGCCTGGGATGCCAGAATCACCCCATTTAGAAACATGGCCTTACAGGGTTAGTCAGCTCTTGGAGCTCTTAGGCTTATCACTGATTGGTCTTTGAAATTCTTTCTTTGTTGGCTTTTTCAGTAAACTATTGAATTATAACTGCATCCATGTCCAGAGCTTATTTTACAATCCATGTACTAAACTTCTCTCAGAACTTGAGTTAGCTTCTGTAATGTGTGAATTCAGGATTGCACCATTGCTAAAGTGCTGGTAATTAGACCACTTTTACCACAAGAATAAATGAAAACTAGGAGAAGGGAATGGAAGATACTGTTAGAATAAAAGTAAGTCCACATAATAAGATCAGAGTGGGAGGTCTAAGACAAAAAGAGAGAAGGCAAAGGGGCAAGTTAAAGCCCCTGAACTTCCAGCCAGTGGTATATGAAATTTCCTTTCATAGTAGTGACATTAGGTATGGACTGTGGAAAGATGAAGAGTGGTCAGTTGTGTGGTTACTACATGTAGGGCAGTAGTAGGAGCTATGAGTGATTGAAGTCAAGTTCTTTGACTTCTTAAGGCTCCTGTTTTAGTTAAGGACATGTACAAATAATTGCAATTCATGGCATTGCATCACAAACAGTACATGATTATTCTGGGAAGAAAGAGTAAGAATTTAGAGAAAGGAAAAATATTTTCAGCTTCTTGGAATTTGAAATAGATGAGTGGAAAGTATTCTGGCCGGAGGAATGGCTGGAGTCCAAGTCTAGACAGTTTACCTGTCGTTCCTAGAAAAGAAATACTGCTAACATACTTTGATATTTGAAAAGTATATATTTCATTTAAGAAACTTTTTCAAAATGTTCAGGACCTGAACCCAGACCCAATCTCAGAGGAGAGTCAAGAACGTTCAGAGTATTTTTGGATCCAAACCAGTATCAACAAGATATGACCAATACTATACAAAATGGGGCAGAAGATGTGTATGAAACCTTCAATGTAATAATGAGGAGAAAACCAAAGGAGAATAACTTTAAGGTAATTTGGGGCTATATAACTAAAAGTACTTTGAACAATTTTTAAGATAGAAATGCTTAGATAACTAGGTTAAAAAATGACTTGTGAGGAAAACAATGACCACTGCTTTTTGATTCTGAACAATTCCCTTAAATTCTTAACATAGATTAAATATAAAAACTTAAGGAAATTCCTTTGCTAAATCTGTTTTTTTTTGGATGAATTTAAAAACTTAAAATATAAATTAATCCAGGTGTTATTTCACACATTAGCCTCTTTCCTTGCTTTTTGTGCATTAGATACTCTGTACCCCTGTGAGGTCAGGAAAACTGCTTGTTTATCTGTTTACCAGGACTTTTTTAAGTCAAAGTAGGTGTACTTCCATATCACTTTAAGAATACTGATGTGAAGGGGCCTGCCGAGTGGCGCGTTGGTTAAGAGCTGGCTTCGGACACCAGCGGCCCCAGTTCGGATCCCACATATGAGGGCCAGTGACACTGCCCTCTACAGCTAAGATGGTGAACAACAGCTCCACCTGGAGCTGGGCTGCCGTAAGTCCCTGGGACGGGCATAGCTGCAGCCCCTGCTGCAGTGGGCTGCCATAGGCTACAGTGAGTGGCCGGCAGCCCACGTGAGTGGCTGGCAGCCGGTGTGAGCTGCCATAAGCCGACATGAGGGGCCATCCAGAGGTCGGCGACCTATCTGCTTCACCCAGGAAGAGCGCAATGACAACACCAACATGGGCCAGTGAAGCAACGTCCTCCACAACTAGACTGAAGAACAAAAGGACAGCAATTTGTCTGTTCCCCTTCCCCAGCTTCCCAACGCTGTTCCCCTCACCCCCAATTTCCCATTAAAATCGTCAAAAAAAAAGAATACTGATGTGGAACCTTGGAACTCTGAATTACTCTATGATATAATGTATTTATACTTTACTCATTAGTGGGAAAAGGGAGGTTTGAGAGCAAGAGATTTTTACCTTTCTAATAACTGTGAAGGGAAGTTTTTGTAAAGGGTTTTATTTTTTAAATTATTATTTGAAACTATATTATAAAACTTAAACATTGAGCAATTCTAGCACTGGATAACACTGGCTTTTGCACAAGTGCCTTTCTCTCTCTCCTAAACAGTGCTTCTTCATCAGTATCACTTTATTACCTTTTTTACCCTTTGTTGTGATTAAAAAGAGAAAATTTCACATACAAAGGAATTTATTCCCCATCTCACCCTGTTGTTGAAAACAAAACAATGGAAGTACCCTTGATTTCTTTTGTCTCAGTCTCCACATCCAGTTCACCAGTCAGCTTGATTGGCTCACTGTCTCCACTGATGCCAAATCCAAGACACCCTCTTCTCTTACATCCCTGCTGCCATGTTTCTTTTCACTGCTTCTCCACGTAGTGACTGAATGTCTGTTATGCCTGGGTACCCCTGTTCACTCTTTAATGGTTTCCCATCACAATAGAAAGTTGTTACCATAATCCAAGGGGTCCCTTATCACCTGTCTTCTGGCTACCTCTGCAGCATCACTTTCTAACCCTTTTCCCTCATTCACTCCCTACCTGTCACACTGACCCTTTTGCTGTTCTTTAGTAACCCACACTTTTGCACATAGGGTTGCCTCCACCTAGACAGTCTCTGCCCAGGGGAATGAATAGCCTAGCTTTCTGATTTCCATAGATCAGTTTGTTGAAATAATGATTGTAAAGTCCAAGAATTTGCCTTAGCATGTAGTAATTTTGACAATGTATATTTTAACTACTGTAATGACTTTTTATTGTAGTCCTGATGTTTTCATCCTGAAATTTGATATTTCATTTTAATTATTTTCACTTCATTTATTTGTTTGTTTGTTTGTTTGTTTATTTTTAAAAGATTTTTTGGGGAAATGAGGGAGGGGAACAGACAAGTTGTTGTCCTTTTGTTCTTCAGTCTAGTTGTGGAGGACGTTGCTTCACTGGCCCATGTTGGTGTCGTCATTGCGCTCTTCCTGGGTGAAGCAGATTGGTCTCTGGCCATTGGACATCTGCTCACAGGGGCTCACGGCAGCTCTTGCTGGCTGCCGGCCACTCACAGTAGCTTACGGTAGCCCACTGCAGCCTATGCCGGCACCGTTGACTCACAGCAGCCCAGCTGCAGGTGGAGCTGCTGTTCACCATCTTAGCTGTAGAGGGCAGTGTCACTGACCCTCATATGTGGGATCTGAAACGGGGGCCATCCTGCTCAGAGCTCGCACTCCCAAAACCAATCTTAACCAACGCACCACTTGGTTGGCCCTTTTCACTTTATTTTTATGTCTTATTTCTAACAATGCTAATTTTAATATTTCTGTGTATCATATTGTGTGTTCACTACCCAGAGTCAGTTCTCCTTCCATCACCATATGTTTGACCCCCTTTACCCTCTTCTGCTATCCCCCCCTTACCCCCTGGTAACCGCTGTCCATGAGTTTTTGTTTCATTATTTGTTTGTCTTGTTCCTTTGTTGCTTTCAGAATTGTACACTTGAAACCTACGTAATTTTACTAACCATTGTCAGCCCAATAAATTTTAATTTTAAAACATTTAATATTTCTAAATTGTGATGTGTTTCACAATTGAGGCATACATTAATGTGCTTCTGATTGTGTATGTTCTCAGTATTGAGGAACTATGGAATATAAAGGGAAGAAAACTCCAGTAGTTTCTAAGAGGAAGCATTTTTTTTTAATGATTTGTTCTATAATGTTTTTTTGCTGTGGTGCAGACCTGATTGGATTTTCATGCTACTCAACAGAAGTCAAGTGGTAAACTCATTTATGACATTCTGTCTAAATGAACTCCTAATGGATAAACTGTTCTTGCTAAGTTTGGTCTTTTGTTTAACTCAGTGTGGTGTCAGCTGAAAATATAGCTGTTGATTCAGTCTAGCCAGGCACCTGTCAGCAGAAAATAGCTTCTTGCCCTGAAACACTCGGGAATTCTGGGTTAGTGTGGCCAGCTCTGCATTCCACTGAACTGCAAATGTTTGAGATGTCTTCTTGATGAATCCTTTTCTGTCCTTTTACTGACAGGCTGTGCTGGAGACCATTCGGAACCTGATGAATACTGACTGTGTCGTACCTGACTGGCTGCATGACATCATTCTAGGCTATGGGGATCCGAGTAGTGCACATTATTCAAAAATGCCCAATCAGATTGCCACCCTGGATTTCAACGACACGTTTCTCTCCATTGAGCATTTGAAAACCAGCTTTCCTGGTTATAATGTGAAAGTAACTGTGGATGACCCAGCTCTCCAGATACCCCCTTTCAGGTAAAGTCGGAGCTGGAGCTATTCCTTCTAGGCTGTCTGTAGTCAGTCTGAGTTAGGCTGTCAGGACTGCAGCTAAAGGAAGTTTTGATTATCATACCTGGATTTTGTCCGGGCAGCCTTCACCTTCACCGTATAATCACTGGGATAAAATGATTTTTATTTGACTCCATTTCTAACTCTTGGTGTAGTAGCTACTTTAAGGCCACAATAAAAGTAGTCTTGTGTTAAGAGATCAGTAAGTGCCTCTTGTCTGAAGACAACAAATGCTATAAATGTAAGAAATCCTAGTTGGATACATTTCCTAATTAATAGATAGAGCCATATGATTTTGAACTTTTTTGTTTTTAGGGAAAAAAATCATAACCTTGCTTTCACAACTTTTAAATATTTACGATATAGTTGTACTTAATGTTAAAGGAGCTTTGGTTTTAAAACTTTAGTGCAAGTCAAGTAAAACTTGACTGTTGTTCCCTGAATTCCATTGTAAGGATTAGCTGCAAAGCACTCAATAACCTTCAGGTGGTAGTGAGTGCTTACTTTCTTATTTGGAAATTAGCACATACAGCTTTTAACTGTTAAACCTAAATATAATAATCTACATATTAAAAATATGTACTCTTTAAACACACAAACCTAGTCTTTTTCCATACTTTCCTAATCCTATTAATGGCAAAATCATTCTTCTAGTCACCCCACCTTGAAATCTGAGCTTCATTTTTGAATCTTGCTATAACTCCTGCTATGTTTTACAGATTCTGCCTTAAGGGTAATTCTTTTTTATGTCATTTCTAACTGCTACCTCTCTAGCCCTCAACACCTTCAGTCTTCAGGTAGCAATGCCTTTCCTGTCTTGGTTTCCTCCCTGAGCCCATTACATGCTTCACTGCTATCTATAGTCATTCCACTCCCTGGTTAAAAATCTACTTTCTCTTGTTGCTTATCAAAATAAGGGCTGACCTCTTAGCCTCTTTGGTTCTTAACATTGGCGGGGCAGGCGGGACATGCGCAGGGCGAGGGGGAAGTATTATTTATCCTTTCAGAATAGGAAGAAAGACTGGAGAAAGTGCACATAGAGAATTGATTTTTTAGTTTTTTAGGGTAGTCATTGACTTCTCCGGGTACCTATGGGGAGTTGACTCTTGAGGTATGTATCCCTGACCCCAGACTAGTAACTTGTGCCTTAAAGGCCTGATATTCCAAAAGTGCCATAGCAGGACTCCAGCCTTTTTCTCTAGCCTTATGATCTCCATGGTATCCTACTCTCCAGCAAAACTGGCTACTTGTACTTGAGATTCTGCAGTTATTTCTTTCTTCCTGGAATGTCTTCCATCCCATGTTTGTATGTCTGAATTCGTTGAAATTCATCTTAGCTACCACCTCTCCCATTAAGCCTTTTCTGATTAAATGAAGGACGATATTTAAAGCACTTTATAGTACATGTAACACAAGGATATACATGTTTCTTCTTTGATGCTCCATTAATCAGATGACCGTTTCTAATCTGAACACCCTTAACACACATCTTAGTGCTTTTAAATCTATTTTTTTCAGAGTTTATGTACAGATAGTGAGTTCTTTTAGGCCATAGGTGTTTCTTACTGATCTGATCATTCCCTGTGCAATGTCATGCACAAGGTAGGTACTTGGTAAATCGCTCTTAATTGTAAAAGTAGATGAAGGTTTTGGTCTTGCAGGATAACTTTTCCAGCAAGAAGTGGAAAAGGGAAGAAAAGGAAAGATGCAGATGGGGAAGATGAAGACATGGAAGAAGAAAAGATCTTAATTGTTGAACCTCATGTTATTCCTAATAGGGGTCCTTATCCCTACAACCAACCCAAACGGTAATTTTACTGTCAATGCTAATTGTGATAATAAATAATAGTTTGCTATTTCAAATAGATTGGTAATATTTTAAAATTTTCTGATTCTTTAAAAATCCCAAGAAACTCCTGTCACTACACCTACTTTCCTTCTCTCAGTTGGCTGAGTAGCTCAGACATGTTTGGCCATTCCGTAGTCATATTTCAAAACGGAACATTTCCAGGTACTATGAAAAATATTAGAGGGCTACCTTAATTTGGGCACAGTGTTCCTACTTCATGGCCATATGTTACATGTAGCAGCTACCCTGCTGCATGTGTCCCATAGCTAATCAAGTGGCATTATATTTGGTATTCGATTAGGAACTAGAACTGGACACTCCAAAATGAGGTCTGGGATGGGCTGAGTGTTTTAAAAAATGACTGTAGTCTTTTCTTTCCACAAGACTCAATTTTAATTGGTCTATGGAAGGCAGGGTGGTGAAGAGAGTCATTCAGAAGAGGTAGGTTCAGTCATGTAAGATGTGAAAGCTCTAGACATCTGATGTACAGCATTGTGCTTATAGTGAACAATACTGTAATATACATTTACATTTTGTTAAGGTGATTTCATGTTATATATTTCTTAACACACACATAGTGGGGTGGGGAGAAGCTCTTGGGAGAACAGGACAAACGCAGAGCAGATGTTTCGACCTCTGGTCATTGTTGTGTAAATTTTTACTAAATGTCATTCATCTGTATTTTCAAACAACTTTTTATTTACTCTTATTTGCAGTAATACAATTCAGTTCACTCATACACAGATAGAGGCCATCCGTGCTGGAATGCAGCCTGGGCTAACTATGGTAAGAGAGTTATTTTATAAATGTTCTTATGTGGATTCAGACTAGAAGTGAGCATCAGATTTTTTATGTGGATGTGGAGATTTGCTACTCATCTCAATGTTCATAAATTTTATTAGAACACAGCTATGCTCATTTGTTTATGGATTGTTTATGGCTGCTTTTGTGCTGCATCAGCAGAGTTTAATTACTTGCAACAGAGATTGTATGGACCACAAGCCTAAAATGTTTACTAGCTGGCCCTTTTCAGAAAACGTCTGCTGACTGCTGATTTAGAAATATGTTTAATTTCCAAGTTTTTGGAGCTTTTGCTGTTATTTTTCAGTAACTGATTTCTGGTCTGAGCCCATTATGGTCAGAGAACATACTTTATATTATTTCAATTTAATTTTTTAAAATTTGTTAAGGCTTATTTTATGGCTCAGGATATGATCTGTCTTGGGTGAATACTCCATGTGCATTTGAAAAGAATGTGCATTCTCTTGTTTTGGAGTAAAGGAGAGTCTTATATACAAGATGTGATAAAAAAATTGTGAATGTTTAAAAAAAATTTTATACAGTGAAAGACACATTGCCATTATCCCCCTCAAAATACTCCCCCTCGCTTCGAGTACACTTCTGTCGTTCTTGCCACTTTTCTGAAGCAGTTCTAGAATTTCTCTAGTAATTGACAGCAATTTCTGTCAAATAAAAACATTATGGTATGTCCTTGTCCACCTTATTCACCAGATCTGGTACCATGCAACTGCTGGCTCTTCCCCAGAATCAAAACGACCATGAAAGGTAAACATTTTGAATCAATTCAGGACATCAAGGCAGCCACAACAGTGCAACTAAAGACACTCACAAAAGAGGACTTCCATAACTGCTTCAGAAAGTGGCAAGAATGATGGGATAAGTGTGTTTGAAGTGAGGGGGAGTATTTTGAGGGGATAATGACAATGTGTCTTTTACTGTAATGAATTTTTTTTATTTAAACATTCACCGTATTTTTTTTTATCACACCACATATGTTAATTAGATAT
Organism: Aselliscus stoliczkanus; assembly: GCA_033961575.1. Classification (NCBI taxonomy): domain Eukaryota; kingdom Metazoa; phylum Chordata; class Mammalia; order Chiroptera; family Hipposideridae; genus Aselliscus; species Aselliscus stoliczkanus. The sequence goes on along the minus strand of CM066732.1, from coordinate 90,520,667 downwards.
GTTAATTTGGTTGATGGTATTGTTCAGTACTTCTCTATCCTTGCTGATATACCACCTGACATTTCTGTTGATTACTGAGAAGGGAGTATTAAAATCTCCAACTATAATTATGTATTTCAGTTCTGTCAATTTTTATTTTACATATTTTAAAGCGTTGTGGATATATACATGTACATTCAGGGTTGTTATGTCTTCCTGGTGAATTGATGCTTTTATCATTCTGAAATGTCTCTCTTTATCATTGGTAGTTTTCTTTGCTGTAAAGTCTACTTTGATAATATAGCCACTGCAGTGTTTACATGATATATCTTTGCCTATCATTTTACTTCTCACTGACCTATTATATTTGAAATGAGTTTCTTGTAGACACTATATAGTTGGGGCATGTTGCTTTATCTATTCTGACAGCCTTTTAATTGGTGTGTTTAGACCATTTACATTTAATATATTTATTGATGTGTTTGGATTTAGGTCTACCATTTTATTATTTGTTTTATGTTCGCTTTGTTTTGTGTTCTTATTTCCCCTTTCCTGCCTTGTGAGTTATTTGGATACTTCTTCTTAGTGGTCCATTTTTATTGACCTATTTTGTTCTTTTATTATCTCTTGCATAATGTTTCTTAATGGCAGCTCTAGAGAATTACAATATACATACTTAACTTTTCAGTCTACTTAAAAATCATTATTTTGCTTTTTAAGTTGAGTGGAGGTTCCTTACCTCCATATAAGTCCCTTTATTTACCTTCCCCTTTTATGTTGTCGTTGTATGTATTCCATCTGAATACATCGAAAATGCAGTCAGGCAATGTTACAATGTCTGCCTGCAAACATCAAATGCATTTTAAAGAACTCTAGAGGAGAGTAGTCTATTATACTTACCACTTATCCTTTATCTTGAGTTTCATCTGGTATCCTTTCATTTCTGTGTGAAGAATTTCTTTTACCAATTTCAAGAGTAGATTTGCTAGCAATGAATGATCTTTTGTTTTCCTTCATGTGAGAATGTCTCTAATTCACCTTCGTTCTTAGAAGATAATTTTCAGTGAACATATAATTTGTCATTGACAGTTTTTTCAGCACTTTAAAAATGTTATCCCACTTCCTTCTGGCTTCTTTGTTTTCCGATAAGTAATCCAGTCATCTGAAACACCTTTTTTGTTATGTAATGTATCATTTTTCTCTGGTTGCTATTAATATTTTTTCTTTGTCTTTAGTTTTTAGCCATTTAATTATGATGTGTCTGGGCTTAGATTTCTTTGGGGTTATTCTGTTTGGAGTTTGCTGAGCTTGAATCTACTGTAGATTTCTGACTTTTGCCTGATTTAGGGTATTTTCAGCCATTATTTCTTCAAATACTTTTTCTATGTTGTATCCTTTTTCCTCTCTTTCTAGAACTTTAGTAATATGAATGTTAGACCTTTTAGTATTGCCCATAGATTCATAGGGCTCCGTTTATTATTTGTTTTAATTTCTTTTCCTGCTTGTTTGTTTAGGTTGGTGATTTCCATTGATGTGCCTTGAAGCTCACTGACTCTATCCTGTCCATTATGCTATTGAACTCAGCCAACAGATTTTTAAATTTATTATATCTTTCAGTTTTAGAATTTCCATTGTCTCACAATGTGATAACTTATTGGTTTGCTGTGTGTTCATCTCCTTTTTAGGTTGTGGGCCCACCAGGTACAGGAAAAACAGATGTGGCGGTTCAAATTATATCCAATATCTATCACAATTTTCCAGAGCAGAGGACTCTGATTGTTACTCATTCTAATCAGGTGAGAGGGGAGCACACGTGTGTATGTGTGCATGCGCACGCATGTTTGGAGTGGACCTGGGGTAGCAGGGAACGCATGGAAGCACAGTGGAGATTTCTGCTTGTATGATAACCTGATCTTAAGTACACAGAATACCAGGAAAGGCTGTTGACTATAGTGGTTTTTTATTGAGTTATTCTTGGATTATCATTTGTCATGACCAGACTAAATTAAGGGAAGTATAAAAATAGTCTTTTATGGGCCGGCCGAGTGGCGCTTGGTTAAGAGCTGGCTTGAGACGCCAGCGGCCCCAGTTCGGATCCCACATATGAGGGCCAGTGACACTGCCCTCTACAGCTAACAACAGCTCCACCTGGAGCTGCGCTGTGTGAGCCCTGGCAATGGTGTAGGCAGTGGGCTGCCGTAGGCTACAGTGAGTGGCCGGCAGCCAGCGTGAGCTGCCAATAGATACGGTGGGTGACATCCAGAGGCCAGCGAGTAACCTATCTGCCTCATCCGGGAAGAACACGATGATGATACCAACATGGGCCGGTGAAACAACATCCTCTGCAACTAGACTGAAGAACAAAGACAGCAACTTGTCTGTTCCCCTTCCCCGATTCCCCAACGCTGTTTCCCTCCCCCAATTCCCCAATAAAATCTTTATAAAAAACCAAAACCGTCTTTTATTTCTAATTCCCCCAAACTATGGGAAAGCTAAGACGAATATTTGGATATGTAGTCAAGTATTTCGATTAAATTAAATTGCCTTCCCCACCCTCCATTTTCTGTGCTAAGCTGGACCTTTCACTTTCAGGTCAAAAGTGTTAATGCTTACTAGTGGCATTTCCCTTCTAACAGAATGAATATTCCTAAAAGATGAAGTCTACTAAACTGTATTACTACTGTGTTGAATTTTGAATCTTTATGAAGTGTACCTGTGAACATTTAGATTACATGGAAGGGCTATTTTAGGTTACAGGTTCAATACATTGGCTTTATAAACAGCGAAAATAATAAAAACAAACTCCTTGTAAATAATAGCTAAAAAATTATCTTTACATCTGTCTCTGTGTTGTGATAGTTCTGAAGCTGTCACTATCATAGAAATGAATAAGAACAAGTAACATTTATTGGTTCTCATATAAAACCTGACAGGAAACTTTCAGAATATGCTGAACATCTTATGAAACTTGCATGGTAATGTAAACCTCTGAAAGTACTTATTTTCTATGAATACATATTAACAATGATGACTTCAGTTGACCAGTTCTATAAGAGCTGGCTTACAAAGAAGCACTGAGCTTTTAGAATACAAAATATCAGTTACTCTGTTTTTCATCAACTTTTAATCTATAGGTTTAAAAAATTAATGCTATCCTGGTCATTTACTTTCCATGTTTTTATCTTTGAAGTTTATGAGTATGGTGGCATGTTGTACCAAAATTGTGTGGGGGATAGGATTGACTGAGACTTTGCCTTAATAAAAGAAACAAATTACATAAAGACTTTTTTCATGTGGTCAATATAATTTAGTCTGTAATAATTTTTTCTATTTCATAATTGTTACAGTAAATAAAGAATAATTCAAGTGTGCAATTACAGAATTGTACACTTGAAACCTATGTAACTTTACTAACCATTGTCACCCCAACAAACTTTAATTAAAAACAAGAATAATTCATGTGTTATTGTTTTAACATAGTATTTTTTAGTAAGTTTTGTCATAATTTGATAATGACCTTCTATAATATCCTGTACTAATCATTGAGGGGTATAACACAATTATAGAGAAGATTATTTTGCAAAAATAGCCAAAGACTTCATTGCTTGCTAAGTTCCTTTTTTGATCCTTTGTTTTTTGTTTGTTTTTTGAGGGCAGTGTCACTGGCCCTTATATGTGGGACCCGAACCGGGGCCGCTGGCTTCCCAAGCCAACGCTTAACCACCGCGCCACTCGGCCGGTCCCTTTTTTGATCCTTTGATAAACGAATCATCTTCCTTGATGTCTATCAAATTGTTGGTTTTTCACAACTATTTTGTTTGCCAGGCCTTCATTTGCACATTTAATTCAAGCAGTTCTCCAGCATCACTAATTCACAATGAAATCTTGCAGTTTTTTTCTGACATTGCAGTGTGCGAGTATTTTTTGCCCTCTAAATCTATGTGGTTCCTGAGTTTGGGTAGCAAAGGTTTGGATAGAGAGTCATGCGACGTGGTCTGCTCGGTTGATCTCAAGTTTTGGATGGAAAGTATTAACAGTTTGGATAGTGGGAATTTTTTCTTAAAACATTTAGTTTATCTCTTCAATTTCTGAGCTCTAATTGGTTGAATTTTGGTAACAAAGTACATCTAGATTTACTGTAACTGGGATGCTTATGAAACTGATTGTTGACTTAACGGGTAAGGTTACACTGATGATAAATTAGGAGAGATATTTGAGTGGGAGCTTATTTTTAAATGATGTGCTTATTAGTGTATCTTCCCATACTCTAAATCTTCAAAACTTTGTAAATGCAGATCTTTAGTAATAAATACTAGGATTTGAGGGAACCCTAAATATGACCATTTCATAGGTAGAGTGACTTCTGGTTTTCATCAGAAGAGTTTGCAATAAGTGAGTGCTCTGCTCATTGTTATATAGAGATCTGTAGACTTTCAGCCTACAATTTGAATGATGCACTTTACGTTTCCACTCTGTGGTCCCTCTTGATATAGTCTGTGTACACACTCACCACCTGAGAGTCCGTCTCCAGCCACAACTTTTCAGTTTTCTGCAACTCATAGAAATTCTGTTGCATGAAATGAAACTTGGTGTGGCTATTAATTATTTTAGTAATTGTTACTTCTAGGGGGAAATAGAAACTGAACCAAAACCTTTCTCTTTTCATCAATTAGAAGCAGAGATTTAGTGGTTAGATGATTTTTATGGTTTCCAAGTATTGATTTGGCTAAGTATACATCGGCAGAAATATCAGAATTTAATAAAATATTATTTTGTTAATTGTAAATGGCCTAATTTGTTTCCTTTTGTTTCAGTTTGATTCTTATCTGACTGAGCAATGCTCTTTTTTTTTTTCTGTCCTTCTAAATGTTAGTTTTTGTTACTTTAAAAAGAGTTCTTTGTAAAGAGTCTTTAACATTTACCATCATCCTTGTTTTATTCTCCAGGCCCTGAACCAGTTGTTTGAGAAAATCATGGCTTTAGACATTGACGAGCGCCACCTCCTGCGTCTTGGCCATGGAGAAGAAGAGCTGGAGACAGAGAAAGATTTCAGCAGGTGAGCAAGTGGGGATGAGTTTTGAAACGGTGTACGAAAGAATTTTTAAACTTCTCCTTTTTTTCTTGACTAAAAAAATTCTAGAAGAGAACAATGAGTAATCCAACTTAATTCTGAAAGGTTCTATAGATTGACCTCAAAGTCTAGTCATGATCTCCCTCAGCTCCAGTTCTTTGAGTTTGTGCCATTTTTCCTCAAGCACATAATTATTTCAGTGAAGAGTTACTTTGTTCATTATTTTAAAATTGCAGATTGCCATTTGCTTTCTATTTATTGAGTAATTTTTAATGTTACTACATTCAAATTGTGTAACTCTGATTCCTTTTCACATTTCATCCAGACGTTTAATTTGCATATATTTTAGGCACCAATTAGGTATGAAATGCAATTGAAGATTAATGATAGTATAAGCTTTGTGGTTGTAAGTATTATTTCAGGTATTTAATTGCCAGTTTAGCTGGACTTTGTTTAAAATTGCATATTGTAAAGTAACTACAATTTTACCATTCAAATGTCTTCTATTGGTATTTTGGTTTTTTCCTTCAAAGTTGTGTTAAAATGCCTCATTTCATTTATATTTAAATCATTTTTAAAGCATTTTTAGACAATAGGTATAATTAACACTTGCAGATATTTAATACAGACTTTGACTGTGAACATGACCTGTGACTAAATTGATCATAGACATCAAAAGACCTAAAAGAGTATTGAATTACTATGTTGCATCTACTTTGAGTTCTTGTATTATAAAGCTCACCAAACATTTGTTAGCCTCTGAAAAAACCCGAGGGTAAAGAACAACGCACATTAAGTTATTTGGGGCTCTAGTGTCTTCATATTCGATCAGCCAGTGATACTTCTTTGAATTCTTCTGATGGGTATTTCCTCATATTAAAACTAAGTTACAAAAGTGGGCTAGAATCTAAAATCTAATAATCCAGAATTCAGCGAACATATAGGTAAGGTGCTGATGGAATGCTAAATACTATAATTGTAATCATATTGCAGTAGAATTTATAGTTTTTAAAGGATATTGTAATAGAACAGAAGTATTTCTAATTCTACTCAAAAATGATCTTAGGTACTACCAAGTTTCTAGAAAAAATACTTTTTGCTTTCTGGTACACAAGACAAGCCTCAGGTCTTGTTAGTATGTGTGTGCTTGACCAGTTGGACATAGTCTTTCATTTCCCTCCCTTTGTTACAATTAAAAAGAAAAATAGTGAATATTACTTCACAATAAAAGTAATATCATTTTCCCTAAAGAAAAAATTTGAAATCTAGTGAGACAGTAGAGAGGGAATGATCAACCAGAATGCCATTACTCCAAAACAAGTGTTGGATAGTCTTTTTTTTTTTTTTTGAGGGCAGTGTTACTGGCCCTCACATGTGGGACCGAACCGGGGCCGCTGGCTTCCCAAGCCAGCGCTTAACCGCTGCGCCACTCGACCGGCCCGGATAGTTTTTTTTTTTTTAATAATCAGCTCTAATCATGCTATTATTTATAATTATATACATTGCTTTTTTAAATTAATAGACCTTGCTTAAGTATAGTTTTAGATTTGCAGAATAATTGAGCAAGTATTACATAGAGTTCCATTACATATTGCTTTTTAAATTTAACATTATATTACAAGAACTTTGGCATTTTATTGTAACCTCTTTATAAACATCCCCAATTTTTTTCTCATTACCGAAGTGTTTATTATAGGAAAAGATTTAAACTATTGATAAGCAAACAGAAAAAAGTTATCTGCTATAATGTTTATATCCTTCTAAGTTAGAAAATTCTTGAAAACATAGACCATGTCTTATATCTTTTTTTTATTCGTGAACATTGCTTGCTGCGTGAGAGATGAATCCCTGAACTCTCCAGCAGCCAGGAACGTGACTCTTCCTTTGTCAAATCTTTATACATGAAAACAGCAGGTTTTACACTGTTTTCATTTTTTTTTTAGAGTTAAAGGATTATAGGAGGCACTTTGTCATGGTGGAAAGAGTATGTACAGGATCCAATTCTAGTTCCACTCCTTTTTTTCTTAACTATATCTCTGGGCCATGTACTCTCCAAATTTCAGTTTTTTGAAGTCATTCTGCAAATATTCATGAATCTATTAGAGGTTCACGTGTCAAGCAACGTGCTGGGATGACAAAGAATGATCAAATACATTTTTAAATTACTTTTCAAAGTCTTAAAAATAAATCTACTTTTATAATAGTATAAAACAGTAATATTCAAAGTAGCCAGTTCCGTAAACAGTATGTTCTTAGTCTGTGACGAGATGAACTGGCTCCAGAATGCACCATACTGTTTCCTTTTTTGTAAAGCTCTTGTTAATAGGGGGAAAACTGATAGCTAACTAAATGGTTATTTAGTGATGTAGTTTTCTCTTTTTATTTCTTTCTTCCTTTTTTCCTTTCTTCCTTTCTCCCTTTCTTCCCTTTCTTTCCTTTCTTTCCCTAGAGCTTTATTATAAGGAGTTCTTTCCGTAGGGTTTTCACATGTAGGGTTCCCGTAATCACATAGAGCGTGATGACTTCATAAGCCCTAGCTCCTCCCACAGACCCTCCTGACTGAGCGACGTAGGTGATTTTCCTTCCTACACCCAACTAACACATTTGCAGATTTGCACTGAACATAGGGTATACTTGATGTTGTTTGGTGTAAAATAATCCAAGAATTACTACTTACATTTAAATATAAACTGTGTTTTCTATTTTTTTTTCCTTTTTGGCCATTTGTAGATTCTATGATGATTTTCTTGAATATTTAACTGACAACTTGAAATTCTCTTCGTCACATAATTTTGCGTTTTTGCTTAATTGAAATTCCTAGGTATGGAAGAGTTAATTACGTCCTGGCTCGAAGAATAGAACTTTTAGAAGAAGTCAAACGATTACAAAAGAGTCTCGGAGTTCCAGGAGATGCTTCATATACTTGTGAAACTGCAGGCTATTTCTTCCTATATCAGGTAAGACATTAGCATTTTTAAATCATACTTCATTGTAATATGGTCTTCAGTTGGAAACTGAGTTGGATTCTTGAGATCCTTCTTAAAAGTTTATTTTATTTTTTGTGAATTGACTAAATTACATGCTATTATCAAAGCAGTATTTATGAATGTTAAATGTGTTTCCTGTAAGTTTCAATTTTCTTTGCTAACCTACCTTGTTTGATGACTCATTCAATGAAAGGCCAATGTTAGTACTATTTAAGTTTTTCTCTTTTTTCCCCTCTTGCTATTGAAAAAGTTTCTAGACTTTTTCTTATTTTGTTTGTTACTGTATAAATATAGCTAAATATTCTAACTACTTGGTGGTAACAAATAGTTAGTAGTTTGGTAGTTTAGTAAATAACTTTTACTGTACATATTAATCAACTAATGAGGAAAAACATAATCTTTCAAATTTCCAGGAATAATTATGTTTTAGAATTAATTTTAAAGTAGGAGTTTAAGTTAAAGATTCTTTTGACTTCAGTTTAGAGCTGTGCTTTTGTTAGGGTATGAAACCAGTGAGAAACAAAACCAAATAAAATAAATAAAAATAAACTTTAATAGTTCATTTACTAATAACTTTAAATAGACAAAAGCATAATCAAATAATGAACATTTTGTATAACTTTATTTGATCTCTTTGTACTAATGCTATTTGTACATTTTAGGTATAAGTCATAACGTTGAAATTTTATAATGTATATGAAAGAATGGTTTATGCTTATTATAAGTAGACATACAAACTAGTTGAGTCCATTTAAATGAACAGATTTCATGGTTTCTTAGGGAACGGAATATATGTGTCATCTTGCAGAGCAGTCTGCACTAGACTCGGGCTGTTGAGAACTTTGACAGAGTAAAGATCATTCTTAAATATATATTTGGCATAAAATAAAAATCACTAGGTTCTCCGTGAAAACTATTTTTTAAAGTAGAAGAGATAATCTATAAATCATTGAGGCTTAAGTAATAAATTTGGGAAATAGAAACTTGAGGCTTCACAGCATAGAGCAACAATTTTCAGCATACAGGAATCACATTGGGAAAGTTGTTTAAAAGGAAAGTCTCAAGCTCTGTCTGCAGAGATTCTCTTTCAATAAGGGGTGGCATCCAGGAATCAACATTTGTATTTAGCTTCTTAGATATTCTGTCTGAGGACCAAACTTTGAGTAACACTGAAGTTGTAACAGAAAAATACCTGGGAAAGTTACAAACATTGAGATTAAGTAGGAACTTCATGATAGAGGCATAGTTAACATTATACCAGGGTGTGATTGAACTATATCACAAAAGTCATGACATGAGCTTTCAGAGCCACACTCAGCTTAACTAGACATTACTGATAAAAATATTCAAGAGAATTGCAAAAATTATAAAGGTCTGGGAAAAGGATTGATGGGTGCCAAATAGATTTTAAAAACTGCTAAAGCTGGACTTACCATAATGGAGAGAAACTGAGATAATGAAAAAATAAGGAATTTCTTTGTTTGTTTACATGTTTGTTTGAAGCATCGATAATAAACTCCGTTGAGTGTACATGGAGAGTCTGAAATGTCTGAGATAAAGTCTCATGACATGACCCTGAGGTTCTTTCCCATTTCTACATTTTTGATTAAAAAACTTCCTTTCTACAATCTTAAAGGTTACTTTTAGAAAAGAAAGGCAATCCCATCAGTGACTTTGATAAGAAATAGTTCTGTGGGTCAAGGGTTGCTTTTTTTCTCCTTTCCCTTTACCTAGCAGATCCTATTTTTACTAAATTTCTTTTTTAGTTTATCATTTAAAACATAATGATTAGCTGGCAAACTTTACCTCAAGTCCCTTTTTCTTATAGGTAATGTCTCGCTGGGAAGAGTATATCAGCAAAGTGAAAAATAAAGCGAATACATTACCAGATGTTACAGAAATCGCCAACTTCTTCCCTTTTCATGAATATTTTGCAAATGCCCCTCAACCCATTTTTAAAGGCCGATCTTATGAAGAAGACATGGAAATTGCTGAAGGATGTTTCAGGCATATTAAGAAAATCTTTACTCAGCTTGAGGTAAGGATCTCACGTTCTTTTAACTTTCCTTTAAGGGTTTTAAGTTTAGTTGTTGTTTTTTAAGTGAAGTAAATGAAATACTCAAATCTAACAAAGCAGATTGTTACTTTTAAATGAACTTACTGGAAACATTTTCTAGCCCAAGAAATAAGTAAAAATTAAGATGTGCCTTGAATCCCTATTAGTCTGGCTCTTCTAGTGGAAAAGCCATAGTATTTAAGAAAGGAACACATCCTTCCCTACATTCCACAGTGGCTCTTTGAACTGGAATTTGAAACTACCACATGGCCTTTCTAAGAACTTCATGCCTCTTGCCCAGTAGGCAAAAAGTGAGGTTGCTGATTAGCCAGGACGATTGATCCTGATTACAAAAGTGAACACTATGCATAGGGGACAGAGAAGAGTATGTCTGGAGCAAGGGAAGCCCTGAGATACTTCCTACCTTTCTTCTTCCTTATGGAAAGCATCACTGGAAAATGGTAGCAGTCCTGTAAAGGGACCACGTGCAGGCTCAGGTTCCTCAGTAAGAAGGTTTAGGATTACTTCAGGTAAAAAGGGAAGAGACTTCGTCTCTTTCGTCTTCGTATCTTTTAGATGCGATTGTATGCCTACTGCCTAGAACAGTATCTGGCACATAGTAGATGCTCAGTAAATATTGATGCATAGTATGGGTAGGTGGATGGATGAATGGATGGTAGATACAGAATCATAAATACATAGTATGATAATAAATAAGAAATTTAAGACCTGCAAAACAATATTATGTTTATAATTACATAAACAAATTAAAAGGATAAAAATATATAATTATAGTAGCTGCCTGGGGAGCGAGTAGGAAGAAGGATATACAGGGTACCTCACCTGTACCTGTAATATATTAATTATTTAAAAAACAAAACAAAAATGTTTTTAGAACGTCTGAAGTACTTATGATATGATGTTCAGATTTGGTCAAACTTACTGTGTTTGGATTTGTTTGCTCTTCACACCCATCTATTGTCCATGCTCCAACTCTGATCTGTGGGGGACCCTCTGCCATGGTCAGAGATGGGGCTAATCCTTGGAGGTTTAATTTCATAGCCTCCCATGTCAGCTGACCTCTAGCTGGGTTTAGCCCATGAGAAATGTGGCAGAAAAAGAGAAGCCAGGATCATTGTCCACCAGGTCTCTCTGCCTTGGGTTTCACCTCTTTTGTGGCTCCAGTCTGTTGGCATTGCCCACTGTGGTTCCAGTTTGTTCCAGTACCCTGCTCCCTGAGCTCTTACAGCACCTGCCTCCTCCCTTTATCCTTAGCATAGGAAGTGTCATAACTTCTCTGTTGCTAATCTCTGGGTCACTTCACTGTTCCCTGGTTGGCTTTTCTGCTCCCCTGTCACCTGTATAACCAGCCCCCAGCATTAAATTCCCTTTGTTAGGAATTCTTGAAGTAGTTTCAGTTTTCCTGGAGGGACCTTGAGTAATATAGGTACAGTGATGTTGTAAATGTTTTTACCTTAAACAAAAAACAGCCCAAGTTGTAGCTTGAATGTCAGCTATTATTTGAATTAAATTAATACCTAATTAATAATGAAAAGAATTATTCTTTAGGTTTAGCATATGATATATTTACATTAAGTTCTCAGAAATTAAGTCTGGTTAACTGGAGTATGTGGATGTATGCATAAACTATGTTTATTTTCCCAAAATAATCTCTCTCTGTCCCCCTACTCCCATAGGAATTCAGGGCCTCTGAATTGCTTCGAAGTGGCCTGGACAGATCTAAATACCTCTTGGTGAAAGAAGCCAAAATCATTGCTATGACCTGCACTCATGCTGCCTTAAAACGACATGATTTAGTCAAGTTAGGCTTCAAGGTAAAGACTTATATTTTAGTTCCTCAATTCATCATTTGTTCAGCTGTTTGTTAGTTTTGTGGGGTTTTTTCTTTTTTTAAACCTAAGCCATTTCCCTTGGAGAATGGTTCACTTCTTATTGAAGTTTGCATTTACAGTTCCTTAAAACTGTCTCTTAAAACTGATAATCTTTTGGGTTGGCCGAGTGGCGCATTGGTTAAGAGCTGGCTTGGGACGCCAGCTCTGAGCAGCAGGGCCCCGGTTCAGATCCCACATTAGGGCCAGGGACGCTGCACCTTCTACAGCTAAAATGGTGAACAGCAGCTCGACCTGGAGCTGGGCTGCCGTGAGTCACCAGGGATCACGTAGGCTGCAGCCCCTGCTGCAGTGAGGCTGCCATGAGCTACCATGAGTGGCCAGCAGTCAGCGTAAGCAGCCATGAACTGCTGTGAGCAGCTGTCCAGAAGCCGGCAACCCATCTGCCTCCTCTGGGAAGAGCGCAATGATCACAGTACCAACATGGGCCAGTGAAGTGACGTCCTCCACAACTAGACTGAAGAACAAAAGGACAGCAACTTGTCTGTTCCCCTTCCCCAACTCCCCAATTTAAAAAAAAAAAAAAAAATGACCTCTTATGTTTATATGATTAGTGAACTCTAAATGAAATTTTTCTAAATCTAATAATCACTAATAAGTGCATTAGTAGCATTATAACTATATGATTGTCTAGCCAAATTCTAATACTTGTTTAAAGTAGATTAATTGCACTATGTAAAAAAATCTCCTAACAGAACTACAAGCTATAAAAATAACATTTGGCAATGTTTTGCACCGCTAAACATCTATAATACGCTTGCATTGTTCGTGTTTGAAGCACACATCCACTGTGTTATTTGTTCTTTAGTAAATCAAAATCCTTCCATGTGAGGATGTGGAACACTCATAGTTAGACTGTCAGATGAGATAGTAAATTGACTTCAGCATATGATAAAGACCAGAGAGCTAAAGGGCACGACAATCTGTTAGCCTGTGACTCAGTTGAAGGGAATGTAATAATTAAGCAGTGAATTTGAATCTGCCGGCTCTGTGACCTTGCTAGTGAACCTGACCTAAACTCTGATTTTGATGCATATCATTTAACTTCCCTGCAACTGGTGTCTCTGTTGTTTAAAATAGGGTTTGTGTACTGGTTTGAATTCAGAGTTAGCAAAGCATTTGTTGTTGATGAAAGTAAGCTGACAATTTTTAATGTTATGTGCTCACTGGAAGATAGGTGCTAAATAAATTCAAGGTGATAGAATTGTTGTTATCTTGGATGAAAGGTTCCTCAGCTGCAAGGTCAGATAAATATGATGCTTGATATATTAAAAGGTAGCGTGGACTACAGTTTTGCAAATTATTAGTGAGAATTTCTCACCTTAATGTTTTATCCTTGGGGCTGACCTAGGAAATATACTTTGAATTTGATATTAAATCATATCAGCGTAATTACAAGGGGAAATGATGCAGTCATAATTAGCATTTTATGTTTTCATGTAGTTTTTCACAGGCATATTCTAAAAAACATTGCTTGTAGCTTATCGTATTTTCATTATTAATCATTTTCCTTACAGTTTGCTACACATCTAAAGATAGTTAGCATGAGTGCTGATAATATCTCTTAAGTTTTTATATTTATAATTTTAAAGTCTTATTTTTATCAAACTTACATATGTATCTGGTTTAAGAGCTTAAAAACCTTGTATATCTACTTAACATTAAAAAAAGGCAGCCCTCCTCCTCCTTGATCCCCTCCAGTTTTCAGTCCCTCAACGCTTTTAGCATTTCCTTTTTTCTGGTAATCGGTATCAATAAGGAATGTTAAACTTCTGTTTTAGGTATTGTCTTTTGACTCTGCTGTCCCCCCCAGGAGGCATGGATGCTCATTCGTGGGCTTTCACCTTCCTAATACTCCCCAGTATAGTTAGATCATAATTTTACTTTGTGATTCAAAGCTTCATTTTAAAGTAGAATCTATAGATATATTTTTATAAGTTAAATTTCATTAGATTTTCAGAGCTTTTCAGAAAGCAGGGCCTTTAAGCTGCCTTCTTTGAGCTTCTTCAATTCTGTTTTTCATATTGTCTTATCCTCAGAGTACACACAGAGAATTCTGTGAATATGTGGGTTTTTGAACTCCTCCTTCTAAGCTCCCACCAGGGTGACCTAATTAATCACCGTATAGGGAAATTCAGCATCAGATAGAGCCACATGCCTAAACATTTTTCATTAAGCAGCAGTGTAGAATTGAACTTGAACATTTATCGTATCCATTGGAAATCCAGCTCAGCTTCCAATCTTGGGCAAATATAGATACAGCATATTTTCATAAAGATGAGTAGCACGGAAATTATAGGATATATAAACAGTTTAAAAGAGGAGAGTTAATTAAGCATTAAGAGTAAATATTCTCCCCCTACCTTCCACTTCCCTAGAAAACAAAATAAGAGGAAATTTCCCTTAAAAACAGAAAACAGGAACTCTAATATGTACTTAGTGAGATTCTCAAAGAAGGTTTTTACTAATAAAACAAGAAATAAGATACACTAAATAGCAATCAGAATTAGGAGTAGAGGGGAAAGAGAAAACATATTGAGAGTAGACCTACAAGAGAGTTGGGCAGATAAAAGAAATAATCATCAAAGAAAGAATGAAATTTCCTTATGTTAGAGAAAGACTCGATTTTTTTATTTCACAAATGTGCAATGCCTAACATTACTGGAAACTGGGCCATTGGGAGGATACAAGCATCAAACAAGTAACCATACAAATAGAATTACAAATTTTGATGTGCTGTGAGACAAAGGAAAACAGTACTGTGAAACCCACTTTGGACTGGGAGGTCAGAGAAGGCCTGGGCACAGTGGGGTTTAAGCTGATACTTTAAGACTGAGAAAGTGCCAATCAGACAAAAAGTCAAGAGAGAGTGGCACTTGCAGAGGGCCTGATGGATTTGCCGTTTCTGATAAAATGAAATATTATACGTCAACATGGTTGAAGCTTAGTAAGTACGGAGAAAGCTGACAGACACATAAAGCCAGAGAGGCACGCAGGGGTCGGTTGAATACAGGCTCTAATTATAATTAGCACATCTCTTAGAGGCCATGTTCAGGATCTTTTTCCTGAGATGCTTGGAGCCAATGAAGGATCTGACACCAGGAAGTGAAGTGATTTGATGACTGTTGTATTCGTGATTTGAGGGAGGCAAGACAGAAAGTGGAGGGACTAGTAAGGAGATCGCTCGCAGTAGTCAGAGTAGTGGCTTAAACTAGAGTGATAGTGGTAGTAGAAATGGAGAAAGGTGAATAGATTCAAGAGGGAGTTTTAGAAGATAGAATTGACATGTTTTGGTGATATATGATATAGTAAATGCCAGGTGATATAGTAAATGCCAGAGGGTGAAACAGAAGGGGTTGTTGAGTGCTGGGTAGGATTCATAAAGGAAAAGAAATTACCCCAAAATACTACCTTAGGTAGCGTTAAGAGTACCAAGGAAAATGACCTTACGTATAATCATAAAATGACTCTTGCTTATGTAGAACTTACAGACTGAATTGAAAATAACTAGATTGATACTGCAGTCTAAGAAATAATATACAAGATCTCCTCAGTGCAGAGTTGTACATTTAGTGGGCTTTGCTGAGGTTAAAGACTTAAACTGGAGAAGAAGCAGGGACATAATGATAAATAATACCGTGAACTCTCTGTTTGAATAGTTTATATGTTATCATTTTTATCTGGAATTATTTGTGTTTTTGTTTTGTTTTGTTGGATGGTGGTTGTAGTTGTGGTAGTTGTTTGTCTTTCAAGCTTTTTGACAAGCTTTCCTTTTTCTTCCTCTCTCAGTATGACAACATTTTAATGGAGGAGGCAGCTCAGATTCTAGAGATAGAAACTTTCATCCCTCTTCTTCTACAGGTAAGATACTGAGATCTGAGATCTGATCGCAGGATCAGAAAACGACACAATTTTGGGGTTCTAATTGCCGTAATTACATACTCTCCTTAACTTCATTATGTGTGTTGTTCTATTTTAAGCCTATAAATTTCCTTTAATCTCTTCACTGGTTATTTAGTAGTTTGTATTGTTTCTGAGAGTACTATTTAAGAATTCAAAGTTTATCTCTAACTTTTGAAAAGACTTAGTAATTTTAATCAAGAAAATTGGAGTTTTATGCAGTTTGGAAGGAAGAGAAGCTATTTTTCATTTCTTTTGTTAGAATTGCTTCTAGAATTGTTTCTGATATTTGCTGGATACATTGCTTTTCTTTACTTTAGGGCCTAAATTTTTGTGAGCTAAATGGTCATGTTTAGAATGTTTCTTATTGTACAATAGTCTTTACTATGATAGCATTAAAAACAAAGTACGGAGTTCCCAATTTAAGAATAGAGACTGCTCTAATATACATATAAATAAATGGGATTCCAAAAGTACTTTTATTATTTGGGACTTGGAATGCATTTTGTCAGGATATGTTTCAAGGAACAAGGAGACATATAAAGTCGGGAAATAAAGTAGCAGAGTAGGAAATTAGAGAAGGTATTTTCACCGCTTTGAGGGGTGGGAGTCAGACCTGGCTCTTCAGAATTGTGATCTGTGGTATTTACTTTGGCATGTTTCATTTCCCTGCCTGGGCACCTGTTTCTTTCTATTCACACTTTGCCTCGTTGTGACCTAAGCCTCCCAGACCTCTTTGGATTACCCTACCTGTTAAATAGAGTAATTCCATGCCTGCCTCCTCTATTTCCCCTCTCCTCCTCACGCACTGTCAGCCAAGAGTGATGGTACCCATACTTGGTTCACAAATCATTTTATAAGTTTGCCAGATTTCTCTCTGTGGAACTGGTGAATATGAGTTAGCAAAGCTAATGAAGCCATTTTGTGAATAGCAAGAATCTTGTGCAGTAAAATTGGAGACTAACAGGGTAATATGCTAATTAGGATCTTTTGCCATTTCCGCACTTTTCTTTTTAGAACCCTCAGGATGGTTTTAGCCGACTGAAACGATGGATTATGATTGGTGATCATCACCAGTTACCTCCAGTTATTAAGAACATGGCCTTTCAGAAGTATTCCAACATGGAGCAATCCCTCTTCACCCGCTTTGTCCGGGTTGGAGTTCCTACTGTGGACCTGGATGCCCAGGGGAGAGCCAGAGCGAGGTACAGGGGACCCCGGTGGGGTGGGGGCTGGGCCGCTACTCCTGTTTCCGGACATCAGTTCCTTGATCCAAGTATTTGATAACATCTTCCATATAGACTCTTAGCACTCCCTGCTGTCCAGGAACTAGCCATCTACAAATCGGAAAGCACCTTCATTGCTTCAGCAGGTGGTGTGAATGAACCACATTACTTCCTTCACTGTATTTATTGAGATTCATTTAAGTGACATAAACTACGGGCTTTCTTTCACTGTCCCTGCCTCTTTCTTCATACCCCCAAAACATACATGATTAATATCATTTTGAAATCCAAAGCAAAAAGTGAACACACGAACACACCAGTTTCTACTCATTTCATAGAGTGTACAGGCCCCATCTCATAGTTACTTCAAAATTTTCCTCAGTTTAGACTTTTCCCTGATTTTTTATTTTAAGGAGTGAAGATAGCAATTGACCTCAGAGAGGTCATGTCTATCTCTTCTGATTTGCTTACTTGAAGTCGAAGGGCAAAGGTTGGAAAAGCATTATTGCTAGAAAGATGAGTAGTACATAATGAGTAACATGTGAATTAAGAGGAAGAGCACAATTCCTTGAAACCCCCTTATGTATGTTATTACAAGGGATTTTACATTGCTGATATTTCCTGTTTGGGGGGATTTGTCTTTGGAAAGCCTGTGTAACCTCTACAACTGGCGATACAAGAATCTGGGAAACTTGCCCCACGTGCAGCTCTTGCCGGAGTTCAGTACAGCAAATGCCGGCTTGCTCTATGACTTCCAGCTCATCAACGTTGAAGATTTTCAGGGCATGGGAGAGTCTGAACCTAATCCTTACTTTTACCAGGTAAGGAAAAACATAAAACTTTTAAGTATGTTCTGCATTTGTTGGCCTGAATTGCTACCTAAATCGATGACACTGAACCATTTCTCTAGCCATTAAATACAATAGATTCTCCACCTCACACACATCAAAAAAATTTAATTTCAGATGAATTAAAGATATATACACAGAAGAAACTATAAGCATATTATAAAGAAGAAAATACTGTTGGATATATAACGTTGTGGTGAGAAAGATCTTATTAAGCTCATTGCCAAAAGCAAAATCCATAAAGAAAAATACTGATTTGAGAAAAAATTTATTTTCAACATTTAACAAACAGTGGGTTGAAGTCTGAATGTATATAAAACTCTTACAAATGACTTTTTAAAAAGATCAACGCCCCCAAACTGTCCAGCCAATAGCCAGGCAGCACAACTTTATCAGGAAAACAAACGAAAATATGAGAAAAGAGTTGAACAAAGCTGGAATGCTTCATAATAGACAACTGGTCTATTAATCTTTTTCATCATTGTATATAATTTACCTCTCAGTAGAAAGGCTAACAAATTGTAAATGCCACATGTTTTAAGGATTCTGCAGGGGAAAAAAATCCTTCAGTTTAGAACCTACAAAAGCTTGTGTATCTTGATTAATGTACTTTATATTGCATGGTATAAACTAAGTTATTGCTTACATAAATTTGTAATATATCCTGTTGGTATTTTTTTCCAAATGTATAATGTTGGTATGGAGTTTTTACGACAGAACATTTTATAAATCTGTACTTTTTTCAAATATTGAGTGCCTTATTTTTTAATTCTTTGGATTTTTAAATTGGAGAAAAGTACTTAGAGTTTTTTATATATGAATATTACCTGTAAAGCTGTTAAAATACATAACTTCAATGCAAAAAAAAAAAAAAATTGAACACCCCAACAAAAAAAATGCAGTAAGAACAAGAAAATGTAATTCACCGAAAAAATACATATGGAGGGGCCGACCGAGTGGTGCAGTGGTTGAGCGCTGGCTTGGAAAGCCAGCGGCCCCGGTTCAGGCCCCACATATGAGGGCCAGTGACAACTGCCCTCAAAAAAAGCGTGAAAAAAAAATACATATAGATTTATAGCAAGTACAAATCACTATAACGTATTTTCACCTCTGGTAATACTCTGTCGGGGTAGGTTTAGGGAAAATCTATACTCATGCAATGCTAATAGGAAAATAAGTTGGTAAACAAATTGTCAGTATGTATTAAAAATGCAGTGCTCTCACTTCTAGGATTTATCTTAAAAAAAATTGGATAAATTTACAAAGACTTATATGCTAAAAATGTTCATTATGTCTTTTCTTTTACTGCAAATTATGTTGGAAATGAGAAGCAACCCAAATGTCTTCTCAGTAGGGATTAATTACATTATTTTAATTAAATACTGAATAGCCACTAAGAATGATAACATAACTTGGTTTATTCACAGGAAAAATGTTTATATTAAATGAATAAAAAGTTGCTGGCCGGCCAAGTGGCGCAGTGGTTAAGCACTGGCTTGGGAAGCCAGCGGCCCCAGTTCAGGTCCCACATATGAGGGTCAGTGACACTGCCCTCAAAAAAAAAAAAAAAAAAAAAATCAAGTTGCAGAGTATATCTGTAGTGTCCCATTTTATTTTTAAAAAGGAATATCAAAACATACCTATAGAAATATTTACTGATAATATATACCAAAAGATCTGGCAGCATATACACCAAAATATTTGTTATCTATATTAGAGTTGATGTTTTCATAAATGTAGTTTGCTACTGATAAGAAAATGGAAAGATTGAATAAATGCAACTTTACCAAAAAAAAAAAAAAAGAAGAAGAAAAAGAAAATGAAAAGATTTACACAGTCATGTGGCTTCTTTTCCTTCCTGTCTTCCAAAGAACTAATAGAAAATTTAAAAGAGATAACTCAAGCTGTGTGAGTGACACCAAGTGTCACCAGATGTAAATGATTTTTGTAAAGGTCTTCCTGTGATTTTCCTTTTGCTTTGACATGAAATCCAGTTTCTTGTCTTTCTTTTTTGATTTTCATGTTATGTTTATATTCTCATTTTACTTCCCCTATCTATTACTTTCAATTTAGTCTCTACAGAACTGGACTAAACAGCCTTGTGAATACCTCCTGACTTTCAAGTTCAGTTAAGCCTTGGTTTTAAGCTCCTTCCCACCAATCTTTAACCAGAGTCTCTGATGTCACAGTAAGCCAGACTGACCAATTTGAGGCCACATCCTCTTCCCACCTAAAGTGGCCTAGGGGAGGTAGCAACCTTCAGTAAGAGAACAAACAACAAAACAAAAAACACTGTGAAGTATGAGTGAGAAGGAAAAATACCATGTAAAAATTGAGAGTTGACTACAGTACTGCTAGATGTATTTACTATCAGACTGGATTTTCTACTGGCTTTTAAGATTACCTTGCTTCTTTATGTTAATTTTTCTTTCCATTGCTATAATTACAGTACACTGTAGCATAATATTATTGGTCTATATTGTGATTGTTGTGGTCCCAGAAGTTGGTTACTTTTATTTTATGATTGTTCCATATATTGCAAATGTCAAAGGGTTATAATTACATTATTCTGTTTTTCTTTTATCAGTGTTAGTCTAGGATAAGGTTATTCATCAGTTTTACATACGGTGTTCACTTGTCTACATTATTAACTCTTCACTTCTTGCAGTGTGATAAATGAATTAACTGTGCTAGTAAATCATTTTCTCTATGAAGTTGAAGCAAAAGGAAATAAGCACACAATCTGGTTATGTTTGCATTGCAGAATCTTGGAGAGGCAGAATACGTAGTGGCACTTTTTATGTACATGTGTTTACTTGGTTACCCTGCTGACAAGATCAGTATTCTAACAACATATAATGGGCAAAAGCATCTTATTCGTGACATTATCAATAGACGATGTGGGAATAATCCATTGATTGGAAGACCAAATAAGGTAATTTTATGAATCTTACGATGTTGACAAGATGGGAAGATTTATATTTATTATGAGTTATTTATATTGTTCTACTTTGTCTCTTTGCTATCTCCTTATAAGAAATGTCAGAAAATGAAATAATAGGAACTATAAATAATTCTCTGGCAATCCTACCTGACAGTGTTATTGGTTTGCTATGAACTTCTGTTCCCAACTACCTAAAGAATTTTGTTGATAATAAGTAGAAATCAATGTTTCTAAAACTTTCTGTTGGTGAAATGATGAACAAAAAAATTACATTATTTATATATCATTAGAGTAAAACGTAGGAATTGTATCACTTTTGTTTTTCAAAGGTGTAATTCGCACTTCTTATTCTGTGTGTATAGGGGAGTGTTTTTTCTTGGAGATAAAGGAAAATTGTAAAGTGCATCCAGACCCAGGATTATTTTTTTATACATTTTTTTATGTGATGAGATGGAGTGATGTCAAATAAAAGTGAATATGGTTGATTTTATTAATAAAGTGTTTAGAAACTAGAAAAAAGGACAACAAATGTAATGTTATTAATGATGAAATTAGGACTGTGGTTGTGAAAATGACTGTATTGAAAGCTCTTTCACCTTTTCTTGGAAATAATCCAAAAATTAGAGGAAAATGGGAAAAGGGAAGACAGACTCCATTTTTAGTGAGATGATACAGATCAGGAAACAAATGTGGGAAGAAGGGAATTTAAGGGACCAATCTTGAAAGTGCTTGTAAAAACATACTTCCTAAAGGTAGAAGCATACTCTGAAGTATAAGAACCACATCCCTGTTATTCAGCAATGGATGGATGCAGGAATTGGGGTGAGCAGAAACCTTCATGGTTCCAAATTGGTTCAAAGAAACCTACAGGTGAGCTATATTTGCAAAAAGCAGACTGTCCCTATATTAGCAAAGGAAAAGAGAACCTTCTGTTATAAAAAGTCTACAGCCTTTAGAAACCAGTCCTGCTCACCCCACCCTAATCTCTTGCATGTAGCTAATCTAAGAAACCGACTTACTCAGTGATTAAATAGTGGGGAAAAGGAAACTGGTACAGGCTCGATTTATACAGGGAAAAAAAGCAGGTAAAGAGCATCAAAGCATTCTAATTGACAAGATACATGTTCCAGAAAACATGTTGGCCTGGAACAGATGCAAATGGCTTTGAATTTTAAAATACTTACAGTAACCATTTCTGTGAGGGAAGGTTACGAAGCAGAGAAATTAAAGAACTCAGGAAGAAGAGATGAAATGTGGAGTAGAAGAAACTAAAGCAAAATCATAGAAATCGAGGCAAATTGAAAGGACCACAGCGCAGACTATGCACTG
Source organism: Aselliscus stoliczkanus (assembly GCA_033961575.1). Taxonomy (NCBI): domain Eukaryota; kingdom Metazoa; phylum Chordata; class Mammalia; order Chiroptera; family Hipposideridae; genus Aselliscus; species Aselliscus stoliczkanus. Next base: position 90,498,417 of record CM066732.1, on the reverse strand, counting down.
TAGAACACTCCGTAAGGGACATAGAGAGTGAAAATGAGAAACGAGTAACTTCAAAATGTAGAAAGTTCAGAAATATAAGGACCTCACCGTCTGATTTCTTTTGTTTATAAGAAAAGCTGAAATCTCTCCCATAACAAGGTGAAAGTAGAGTAGCTCCAGGCTTGGGTTACGGTGACTTAGTGATGTTCATTTCGGCCCTCCGGTCTGCCGCTCTCAGTTTGTGAGCCCACGTCTCAGACAGGCTCTCCACATGGTCAGTACGGCAACAGAATTTCCAGGTATAATATCTACACATAAGAGCAAAGAGTACACAATATATCCAGAGTATAAGAACTTCTATAAAAGTCATTGTTACATGAAAACAACCCAATACAAAATTGGTAAAGGTACTGAACAGACACTATGAATGAACAATAAACACATGAAAAAGTGTTTATCATTAGTTGTCAGGGAAATACAAATTGAACTACATTGAGGTACCACTACACATTCAAAAGAATGGCTAAGATTATAAAGATCAGCAGCATACTAAAGGTCGGCTAGGATGTGGAGCAGCCGGAACTCTGAGCCTGGAACATTGCTGGTGAATGTGCAAAGTGGTTCAATAACTTTGGAAACCAGGTTGACAGTTTCTTGTAAAGTTAAACATGCACTTTCCATACAGCTCAGCAATTTCACTCCTAGATATTTGCCCAACAGCAGTGAAAACACATGCACACAAAAATATTTATACATGGATATGCATTGCAGCCTTATTTAAAATAGCCCCAAACTAGAGACAGCTCAAGTGTGCTGAACAAGTGAACGGATAAAGGAATTGTGGGGTATGCACTCAGTGGAATACGAGTCAGCAGTAAGAAGATGCTGGGCTGGTGTGCAACACATGAGTGAACCTCAGAAATATGCTGAGCAAAAGAAGCTAGACAGAAAAGAGTACATAATTTATGATTCCATTTTGATGGAATTCTAGAACTGGCCCAAAAAATAATCTATAGTGACAGAAAGCAGATGGTCAGTTCCCTGGAGCTGCAGGATACAGATTTGACAACACACGGGCCGAGATGATCACAATTTTGGTTGTGGGTTATATGGTAGAATATGTTGTCAAAATTTATCACATTGTGCACTTAAAGTGAGTATATTTCATTGTATGTAAATTCTACCTCTGTGAAGCTGATTTAAAAAGAAATGTTTTGTTAACTTCCTAAAGGTAGGGACCATGAATTATAGTTTGTGTAGGATAAGCATTTAAACTTTTGTTGAATTAATGAAAGAGAAAAGTGCCTGAGAATCAACATTTAGACTGAAACCTTCCAGAACTTCCCTATTTGTACATATATTTTCAAATTGAACAGAAAATACTATGAAGATTACTTGTTTATTTTTATTTATTTATTTATTGTTTAAGATTTTACTGGGGAATTGGGAAAGGGGAACAGCCAAGTTGTTGTCCTTCAGTCTTAGTTGTGGAAGGCTTTATTTTTTTAACAGAGGAATGCTGTAGATTAGAGCTAAGGAATGTGTTAAATAACAAATGAACAAACTGAAATCTGTTGTTGGGCATCAAACTGGGATACAAAGTAATCAGCTAAATGCAATCCCTGCTTTCATAGCTTTGAGCAGTCCGCTAGGGGAAGACTGTTAATTCCACAGAGAGTGTAGTTATCAGCACAGGTAAAGACAAATGCTGTAAGTGTGAATAGCACAGGGACATAGCCGAATGTGGCTACGATGGTTTATTTCATAGTGTTCATTAACTTGCTCTTCCAAAGCCAAGTGTATGGTCATGTTTCTTTCGGGATTATTTTAAGGGTAAGATTTTTTATCTCTAGTACATTATTTAAATGACCCCTTTAGAGTCTTATTATTGTGCTTTTGAAAATATACTATATTTATCTTGTTTTGTTTTGTTTTTAGGTGACAACTGTTGATAGGTTTCAAGGTCAACAGAATGATTATATCCTTCTTTCTCTAGTACGAACCAGGGCAGTGGGCCACCTGAGGTACGTAAGGAAAAACTTTCATATTATTGAACTGTACTCTCTGCTTCAGTTTTAAATTTCTGTGGCTATGTAGCTTTATCCTTGTTTTGAAAGTGTAAAGTAATTGTTATGTTAGCTTTTGGTGCTTTTTGTTGGGATGTAACAATATCAGATTCTTTATATACTTAACCATTCCTTCAACCATTCAAAATTTTTTTGAATCTTAAATATTTTAGTAATTTAAACTTTTCTACTTTACTTTTTTACTTTTTTAACATTCAGAAATAGCAGTTTACCATAAATGTGTGTGTGTATGTCCTATATCAATTGAAAACAAGTCAGAAGTTAAAAGAAGTAGAGTGGTAAACAGCCTCTTCAGAATGGATTTTTCAGTGTGTACGATTTCTGACATTTCCCCACAGTCTTTCAGCTTCAGTGTGAGAGGATAAAGGAACCATTTGTTCTCCCAGGATTAAGAACCGTCAAAACACACAATAACCTATTTTTATCATTTATTGTGATGTATTTATGTACTAGAGATTTATGGGAATATATCTTCTTATTACAAAGCAGCCGTTTAGTTTTATATAAACCTTCATCAGAAATGACTTAATAGCAAAACTATATGGAGAGTTCATTTTATTATTGTATTTGGCGGATATAAAAAGAAAATTCTCCAAGCTCTCAGAATGGTGTTATGAAGTCAGGATCTGTCTGGAGCTTACCCAGTGATCACGTTCCATTAGACTGATAACTTTTATGTAAGAGTAAGCAAAGATGTAATGTTCACGAAATTGTTTGAAGACCGTAGCATTCCAAAAGACAGTTTATTTGTGCTTATTAAGTGTCAAACGTGTATTTGGAGACTAACTTTTCTAAAAAGCAGTTCCTTTTCTGCAGTGACGCTTACAGCTGCTGTCTGCATGGGGGCATCATTGCGTTTTATAAAATTAAAATCCCTCAAAAACTCACAGTGTGAGTACATGATGATGCTTCCTCCCCTTCCCACCTTTTTCTTTGCCCTTTTCAGATTCTTCATGGGATCTGTGCTATTCTTTGCATGACTTTTGTGGAAACTTTAAAAAAAAAAAAAAAGTGATGGTAAAATGCTTATAAATGAAGGGTTAAAAAGGGGTCTCATTTCAGTGTTCCCATACAAATTAAAGTTTTTCTAAGCAAAAATACCATTATTCAAATAATCTTCTTTGTATTTGCCAAAATTTGTTTTTAAAAGTCCAGTGTCTTCATTGGGGTTGCTGATAATGGTGCTGATGCTGTTAAAATATACAGGTGAAATGTCGATTTAACTATTATTTGTGCTTCTAGTTACCCAGATAGATGCCTTCGGTATGTTGACTAGAATTTTATCAACGTTTTCATAGAATGTTTTGGTTTAATCTTCCATTCATTTCCTTTTCTAATATTTTGTTTCTCAAGTTTCAAGAGACCAAGGAAACCTGCTTCCTTGCATGTTTTCTTTTTACATTTTTTTTTTTTTGAGGGCAGTGTCACTGGCCCTCATATGTGGGACCCGAACCGGGGCCGCTGGCTTCCCAAGCCAGTGCTTACCCACTGCGCCACTCGTCCGGCCCCCTTCCATGTTTCTTTTAATAACTTTATTGAGATATAATTCACATACTATACAATTCACGTACCTTAAATGTATGTCAGTGATTTTTAGTATATTCATAGCTATGCAACTATCTTCACAATTAATTTGAAAACATTTTCATCATCCCAACAAGAAACCCTGTGCTTTATCAGCCATCACTCTTTTCCCTTCTCCCCACAGTACTTGGCAACCACTATTCTACCTGCTGTCTTTATAGATTTGCCTCTTCTAGACATTTCATATAAATGGAATCACACGGCTTAATGTGTTCAAGGTTCGCTCATGTTGTAGCATGTGTGAGCACTTCATTCCTTTTTATTGCCAAATAGCATTCCATTGTGTGGCTAGGTCATAGTGTGTTTATCCAGATCAGTTGGTGGATGTTTGGGTTGTTCCCGCTTTGTGGCCATCATGAATGAATAATGCTGCTGTGAACATTCATGTACAAGTTTTTGTGTGGACATGTTTTCCTTTCTCATGGGTATAGGCCTAGGAGTAAAATTAGAGTCATTTGGTAGCTCTCTGTTTACCCTTTAAGGAACTGCTGAACTGTTTCCAAGCACCTGCCATGTTTCTTTTACCCGCACGCATATGTTTCCATCCAGGGCAGACTGATCAGGTGATTGTGTAGGAGCCAGACTATTCAGCTTGAGTTCCAGAGTCCTGTCTTAGGACACTGTGGAGCCATTTAGAAGCCAGAGTAATGGGACATTTCTAGTCCGTTTTCCAACACTCATTGCTCTTGCCTACCCCCTGCCACACACACACCGGATTTGAATTGCCCAGGATCCAATAGAAATGCTTGTTCAGTGCAAAGCAGTGAAACTAACTGTCCTGTGTTGTTTCCGCATAGAGGTTCTATCAGAATGATGCCTTGTTGTTTAACGATGCTGTTTTTTTCCAGCCTCATTCTGGGTGCTATGAAAAAAAGTGGTAATTCTCATTGCCCTGGATTCAGGATACAGCACCAAGGAACCCTGTCTACTCACTCATGATTTTACCTGGTAGTTTGTTATGTTCATAGTGTTTGGGCATTCATTTAACAAATACCTTTAAATTGATCTATTATTTTAGTGTCCTGGGTTCTTGATATGTAGTAGTAAATCTAACATTTATGACCTCTCTCCCTTCATGGAGCTCAGAGCCCCGCTGGGGAGACGTTAAACATATTCTTAGAAGACACCTATACTTGAATCTCCAAAAGATTTTAGCCTAACTCTCCTCATGGACAGTAGAGATGAAGCTTGTAAAGCCACTTCATTGCACTGTAGCACTGAGGCCTGGAGGGAAAAGTTTCCTGAGAGGGTCTGCAGAAGCACTGTGTCTGCTCTGCCCAGAGATAAAGAGCCTTTGGGATGTGAAGAGGAGAGCCGAACATGATAACACAGTGATTACCAGGAAAGCAACAGCTTAGGCCCTATTTCTGCCACCACTGCCCTTTTTTCCCTGATAACATCGTTTTAACCATAATTTCCTTTGTAATGTTTGTGTGAGAGCTCACACTAAGTATTTCTAGCATTGTACATCTAGTTACCAATGTTGGAACCACCCACCTATAGCATAACCTCTTGGGGTGCTCAGGAAATGTGGAGAAAATTTTTCAAAATTTGGCTTGCAATAGCCTAGAAGATAGTATTTTCGTCATGAATCCAGTGTATCAGGTAGAAGGAGCAAACAAAATGGTAGTGTGAATGGAGTACGTTTGCTCCTTCTACCTAAATGAACATCTTAGTTTTGTGTGGGTGGGGGGAACACGTAACCCCTCCACCCACCCCCTCACACACACAAGAACGTAACTCATGTGTACTGTTATTGTACAGAACCTCCTGGTAAGGGAAACCAGGTCCCCCTCAGGGGCATCAATTCCTGGTTCTCTGTCTGGTTATTATATGATCTTTGTAACATTTCATCTCTGTGATGGGATTGGGTTGATTTTACTAGACTTTATTATTCATGAAAGTCCTCTTGTTTGTAGAATACTCACGAATTTAAATAGTCATCTAAGAGCATCTCAAGAAAACAAACTGTCCTCTGTATTTAAAACCAAAATTATCTTGTCTTACTAAAACACATCCTAACTAATAGTGAGGTGAAATTAAGACTTAATACATAACCCTTCTTTTATAAACGTACTTGATTCCAATAAATTCAACTCAAGTGTTAAAAACATGTATTCCTTTTAAAAGAAAGAAAACATATGATGCATTAGCTAGTCAGCTACACGTATAGTTGGATCATTCAATTTAGCCATTTTTAGCACTGTTTATGGGAACACTGAATACTTATTATAGGCCAGGCAGTGAGCCTGGAACTAGAGTAAATACATGAACAAGACATGGTATTATTGTTATATCATCATACTGTATTGTAATTATTATTATAAACAAGTATAAAACAGTGTGATAAGAGTAAAATTTGTCCTTGTCAGAGTCTGGGAATTTGGTAGGTGAAGAAGCGGAGGAAGGGATGGTTCAGATTGACTCAGCGGTGGTGACTGACAGCTGAACTGTACCATAATCCCAATAGAACTGCTTAGACCTTTTCAATCAGTACATTTGTGATTTTGTGGTTTTCCCCTGCCCTCCCCGCAAAAAACCAACATGGAGATTATAACAAAGCATTAACTTTTTACTTGGTTTACTAGTCACATAACATTGATTAACTTCATGTTTGCTCTGTGAAGTTTTTTAGTACAGGTGCTGCAGAAGCAAGCACACTATTAAGCTTTGAAGGAGCTTAACCATGTATCACCACAGCTTAACAGGAATATTTAGTGGACTATATAAGAAAAATAAAAACATTTAAAAGCTGTGTAAATATGTTTTTAATCTTTATATATGTTCGTTAATTTTGTTTGTTTTCCAAAGGGATGTCCGTCGCTTAGTGGTGGCCATGTCTAGAGCCAGACTTGGACTTTATATCTTCGCCAGAGTATCTCTCTTCCAAAACTGTTTTGAACTAACTCCAGCCTTCAGCCAGCTCACGGCCCGCCCACTTCATTTGCATATAATTCCAACTGAACCTTTCCCAACCAGTCGAAAGGTAGGACTTCTTTCCTCGTTGTATAGAGCAGTAACAGTATTCTGTTACAGGTGACCACATGAGCTAGGCCAGTCACCAGTTTAGAGTGCTGCTTATGTTACAGAACCAAATTAGGTTTTCTATATAAAAGGAATACATGCCAACATGTATTGAGTACTCACCATGTATCAGGCAGCTCGCTCTTTACATGCATTATCTCATTTCATCCCAGTAACAGCCCTATTCAGTAGGTTTTCTTATTAACCCATTTTACATCTGAGGAAACTGAGGATTAGAGAAGTTTGGCTGTGCACCTAGTTAGTAGGTGGAGAACCCAAGATGTAAAAACCCCGGCAGGCTGACTCCAGAGTCCAGGTTAATAATCATTGTGCCATACTGCCTCTCTTCAGCTTTGTAAGGAGAACTTGACTATTACTTGATAACAGAATAATAAATGGTTTAGCTCTTGGAGAAGCCTTACATTCTGGGGAAATGTGGGAGGGAACGGAACATATACTTACAAAAAATATGCTCAGAGAAATGCCCCTCCTTCCTTATCCATCCATCCCTGCTTCTGTTTTCCTGGCCCCCTCCTTGCCCCTTTCCCCTCCTCCTCTTTTACTCCAGGTCTCTTCAGTTTCAGATTTATTCTTCATATATTGCTTTTGCAAAGGAGCAAATACCTGTTTATTTTCTTCTATTGTTTTCTTTCTTACATAAACGTTACCATACTATACAGATTTGGGCTTTGCCTTTTTCATTTAAGGAATGTCTTGGAGGTCCATTGGAACTTAAATGAAACTGTTTTTAATGTTCATAGCACACACTTCTCCCCCCTTCCAAAAAACAGGATTAAATTCAGTGTTTGGTTTATAATAAGGCTATGTATGTTTTTTTTAACTGCATTTTTTTTCTTCTTAAAGAAAAATTGCTGTAGAGAAATAGGAGGAGAAGGCTGGAGAGAGATGATGGGGTGAGGTCACGTAAAGCCTTGAGTGTCAGGCTCTGGAATCTGGACACAACTGAAAGCCCTGAGGTTCTCAGTCTTTCGTGAGCTGATTATTAAACAGGGAGAGTCCTGACAAGAGGTCTGAGGCAGGGCCTTGTTGGCTCCAAGTTCACCACGCTGCTCCCAGGTGCTTCATGTCCAAGGGCTCAGGCTGCACCTGGAGAAACCTGGAGCGCAGGTCAGGCGGGACCAGAGAACAGAAGATTTAGAACCCGTGCTTTACACAACAGCATGGATCCAAGCCCTGCGGGGCTGAGGGCTGAGAGCGGCTCCCCACCCTCTGCTCAGGAGACAGTGCCGGAGGCAGGGAGGGCAGAGTAGCCAGCACTGCATCTCAGAAGAGGCAGCTCCTAGCAGAGCACCAGAAGTAAGCAAGCAAATCAAAGCAAAACAAACAAACAAAAAGACCCTTTATGCTTTGAAGGCAGTAGTTTACACTTGTAGCAGCATGGCAGTCTTTGCACACAGCTGTTGTGTCCATTGCAGAAAGTGACAGTCATCAAAAGAACACCCGCTTACATACAGATCTACCATCCTGCTTAATTCTGCGAAATGCTGTTTAATGTACTAAATATTCCTAACTTTATGTGCTTTAAATAATTTGTCACTTTAAGGTAAAATCCTTTTGCTTGATATAAGTTTTTTACCTTTATGTTTTTCTGAATTGCTCTTACAGTAAGAAAGGGTGAGACTTCATAAACATTTTATAATCGACTATAAATAGAAAACTTGTTGATCATTATTCTGGGATGTTTAGGAAGGATGACAGATTTTGTTCTTCATTAACTTTACCACCTCACCTTGCCTGATAGAGCAGCGTTTCTCAGACTGTTGTCAGAAGCCACTGCACCAGCATCGCCTCCTTCTGTGTGAGGCTCACTGAACGTAAATGTCGGGGGCCAGCACCCAGCCTCCGATTTCACCCTCTCCCCAGGCCGTTCTGATCGATGCCACAGAGTTTACACTGTGCACTCCTACTTGCCAACATTTTTGACTACATTTTATTAGTAAAATTCCTATAGTAATATTAGTAATATTCACCCTCATTACGAGCAGTCTGGATATTGTTAGCTTCTTATTGTAAATGTTAGTTTCTTATTTTCTAGAAAAACATAAATAGGAAGAAGAATTTTAGTATTTTCTTTCTGAATAATCTTGAGAATTGCCTTTGGAGCATACACACAGCACTAGAGACCCCCACTTTACACCATGTTGATTTTTCTCTCTATTCAAATGATTGCTTATCTCTTTTTCTTCTACATTAGTTAATAGGTCAAAAGTCATATTTTAATTACTGAAATTGTATTAAAAATTATAATGACTCTTAGCTCCCTCCTCATCTCTACATTTTCTAAATTTAAATGGAATCGCTCTTCTTCATGTATTCTTTATTGGACTCTCACACTTAACATCTTCATGTCCCTTAAACCCTAATACTAGTGCTTTTACGTAAGATGCAGATGTGGCCTTCTGTTGGCTAAATGTTAGCTTTTAGTGTTTTCCACTCTAACTTTCTTTTTGCCTTCTAGAATGGGGAGAGACCATCTCAGGAAGTACAGATAATAAAGAATATGCCCCAAATGGCAAACTTTGTATACAACATGTACATGCATGTGATACAGACTACACATCATTATCATCAGGTGAGTTTTCTCACAACTGTTATTTTTCTTTCTCTAGAAAGAATCTTTTCTGTTGCAGAATAAGGTTGTTTGTTGTTTGTTTGTTTTTTAATTTAAGCATAGTTGATATACAGTGTTACACTGGTTGTATTAGTTTCAGGTATATGATTTGATATTTTTATACCTTACAATGTGATCGCTCCACTAGTTCCAGCAATCATCTGTCACCATGCAACGTTATTACAATTACTGACTACATTGCCCTTCACCTCAAAATAAATCTTCAATAAACCAAAGTAGGATGTTATTATTCATATAACATTCATACTTTAAAAACATCTTTATGTGGATATAATATGCCATACGACACATTCCACATAATTAAAGTATACAATTTCATAGGCTCTGATGCATGTCTATAACGTGAAGCCATCATCACAGTCAGGATCATGAACATATCCATTCTCTCCAGAAGCGTCCTCATGCCTCTTGGTCAGCCCTGTCCTCTTTCACCAACCCCTCTCCTACCTGCTCCAGGCAAACCAGGTTTCTGCTTTCTGTCACTATAGATCAGTTGGTCTCCATTTTCTGGACGTTTATGTAAATAGACTCATATAGCATGCACTCTTCTTTTTTCTAGGTATTAGCATAATTATTTCAAGATTCATTCATGTTTTTGTATGATCAGTAGTCCTTTCTTTTTTATTGCTGAATAGTTTTGCACAGTATGGATGTCCCAAGTTCATGCATTTACCTATTGATGGACATTTGGGTAGTTTGCAGTTTGCTGTTACATAGAAAGCTGCTATGAACATTCTTGCACAAATCTTTGTACTTTTTCTTGGGTGAATTCCCAGGAGTGCAGTGGCTGAATATTATGGGAAGTATGTGTTCAGCTTTTTAAGAAATTGCCAACCTGTTTAACCCAGTGGCTGCAGCATTTTTATTTCCACTAGTAGCATATGAGGCGTCTGATTGCTTTATATCTCACACACTCTTGTTAGAGTTGTTTTATTATTATTATTATTATTATTATCATCATCATTATCATTATTATTATTTTAGCTATCCCAGTAGGTATGCGGTGGTCTCATTATGATTTTAATTTGCTTTTCCCAAATGACTAATGATGTTGAGCATCTTTTCATGTGGTTATTTGCCATCTGTCTTCTTTGAGGATGTGTCTGTTCAGGTCTCTCGCTCAGTTTTTAAATTGGGTTATTTGTTTTATTATTGAGTTTTGAACGTTTTTAAATTAATTCTGACTATGATTCCCTTATCAGATAAGTGTTTTTATGAATATTTTCTTTTAGTCTTTGTTAAGTATCTTTCAAAGAACAGAAGTTTTAGATTTTGATGAAGTCCAGTATATCCAGATGTTCTTTTATGATTCATGCTTTTTATGTCCTAAAAGAACAGTCTAACCCAGAGTTACAGACTTTTTTTCTGATGTTTTCTTCTGGAAGTTGTAGAGTTTTAGGTTGGCATTTACAGATGTGATACATTTTGAGTTAATTTTTTATATGATGCAAGGTAAACTTGAGTTTTATTCATTTGCATGTGGATATATTGTTTTAGCACCATTTTCTGGATACACTTTTTTCCTCTATTGAATTGCTTTGTCACCTTAGTCAACAAATCAATTGGCCACATATGTGAGCCTATTTCTGGGCTTTCTGTTCTGTTTTATTATTGATCTGTATATTTATCCATTTGTAGTTACCACACTACCTGTATTAAGACTAGCTTTATAGTAAATCTTGAAATTAGATAATGTGAGTCCTTCAGTTTTGTTCTTTTTCAAAATTGTTTTGGCTATTGTATTTTCTTGGCTTTTCTATCTACATTTTAGAACCAGCTTGTCGATTTCTACCCCAGAAAAGCATGTGGGAGTTTTTTTGTGTTGTTTTTTTTTTTTTTTTGAGGGCAGTGTCACTGGCCCTCATATGTGGGACCCAAACCGGGGCCGCTGGCTTCCCAAGCCAGCGCTTAACCACCATGCCACTCGGCCCGCATGTGGGAGTTTTAATTAGTTTGTTTGGCGGAGGAGGATTGCTTAGGATCAATTTGAGGAGATTAACATCTTAACAATATCGAGTCGCTCATGAATATATTTCTCCATTTATTTAGGTGTTCTTTGAGTTCTCTCATCAGTATTTGTCTGTTTTTAGCACAAAGACCTTATACATAGGTTATTAGTTTCATCACTAAGTATTTCATATTTTTTGCTCCTATTATGAATGGTACTTTTTAAAATTTTTCAATTTCCAACAAGAGAAATGGAGTCCCTGAAGAGAGAATCCAAGCCTTATTAGCTGTAGGCTGCCATGGGGCAAAGCGGGGGTGAGCATATATTGCTGCTCCAGTGCTCTCGTTTAGTGGGACAAAGCCTGCTACTCCCTCCCTCCCCACCCCTCACATGGCTCCTTGATTGAAGTTGGTCCTTCTTGAGTTGCTGTGTCAATCAGTCCTAATCAGCCACTATTTTTCCAGAGGTAAGACCGCAAATTCCTTTGCTAAAATATCAAATAGGTTTTCATATTATTTTTCTCTCTAAAGATTTAATATGTACTTTGATCATTATTTGTGATATCTGTGTTGGCATATTCCTTGGAGTCAGCAAAACCTAGGCCATTGTCATCAGAGTTGTTTCATCTGTAATAAATGGCCAGCAGAGTTTTGGAGAACTTGAGAGTGAACAGTATTTATTAGGAAGATAATGTTAATATGAGAGCTTAACGTTATAAGCCAGTGTTTTTTCACTTGAGTTAGTTTATATTGATATTTCCTTTTTTATTAGACTTTATTACAGCTACCACCTGCTATGGTTGAAGAAGGCGAGGAAGTTCAAAGTCAGGAAACAGAATTGGAAACAGAAGAAGAGGGCATGCTTGCTCAAGCTGACATACCCAGTCTAACGGATGCCAGCTCCAGTCAAGAAACGTTAGCTTCTCAGACTGAGCCCGCCTCCAATCAGACTGCACCCACCGCCAGTCAGACTGCGCCCACCGCCAATCAGACAGGAGCTAGTTCCAGTCTGGAAGCCATCTCTGCTGTATCTGAGATCACTGCTGCTGTGGCAGGACCTGAGGCTAATACCCATCAAGATGCCACATCTGCCCCAGAGGCGACTGAGTAGCCAAGTGCTAGCCGGACGTTTCATTCATAAAGTTAGTTTTTGTATTTTATATTTGCTTCTGCCATTTTAAAGGTGATAATGTTCAATTCTTGTTTTTGTTAACTGATTGAAGTGTTTGTTCTCCTTGGGTATATTTTTTTAAATGTATGTGTATGAACAACTCTGGTTTCATTTGTTGAAACAGACGAGCCAACAGTCATTCCTTTGATATTTCTATCATTAACTGAGTGTATCTTTAATCATACCTACATTAAAAGAAGTTTCTATGGAATATATAAAACATACTTTACATTTTTAATGAACTTCTCAAAAGGACAGAATACACTGGAACTAACCATAAATACCCTTAAGCAAGTGTTGAAATTGGGGAGGAAATAGAGTCTTATATCGTAAGACACTATTGTGTTTCCTTTTTTTTTTTTTTAACCATTCTTTGCTGTTTTCCTTGATGTAAAGGCATTAATAACTATAGGATGTAGGTTTCTCAAGTCCATCAAAGAGGTATCATGGGTTTCCTTCACCAAAATTTCCTAAAGTATCAGAATCACCTAGCGTGTCTGTTTCTTCTTGCGGCCCCTCTAGACCTAATGACTCAGAATCTCGGGGTTAGTGTCCAGGAAATCTGTACTTTCGCAGGTGCTTCAAATGTTTGACTTGCAGGCAGTGTGGCATCAGATGAGGCTGGTGAGGCAGAGCCAGGATTTGTCGTTCAGCTAAGCAAGAAGAGAAACGCAAATCCATCTGGGCAGGAAGAAAGATCCAGAGCCTGGACAGTGAGTCTGTGAACACCTGTGTACAGGATGGAATTCACCCACGGCAGAGGTTCTGAGTTTTCTGCCCTGTGTACTTCTCTTGGTAGATAACCAGCCCCAAGGAGACCATACGGTAAAATGTGCTCCAAATTGGGGAGGGCAAAGATATTAGGACCTTGCTGCTCAAGAGTGGTTTTCGAATCACAGCATCGGGGTTCAGTGGAGCTTGTTAGAAACGCATGCGTTGGGCTCTCCCCCAGACCCGTTAAATCCTGAACCTGCCTTTCAGCCAAGTGCCCAGGCGATTCACAAGTATGCCGTGGTTTGAGAAACACTGAGATCACTGAGCTGTCCTCACATGAATGGGAGGTAGAATGATGATTCTCTGATGATAGAATTAACTGTGTGACTAATGTTTTCCAACAAGGATCTCTGCTTATAAGGTCACTGAGCATGGTGGCCAGAAAAGAGATGAATATGTATGCGAGGGGGGTGGAGAAATTGCCCACTAGCCCTCTCTCCCCAACTTTGACGTCTGCTTGCGTGGCTAAGAGAAGTGTTCCCCCAAAGTATCTCCTCTAGTACATTTACCTATAGGCTCAACCATGTCCAAAGACCCTTTGAAGAAATAAATAAGCACTGCACACTGCTATTGAAATACTTCTGATCCTGACATTTTGAAAGAAGGATGAATTTGTTAGGAAATTAAACCCAGAAAGTCAAGTCAATGGTACAGTATCTTGGAGTGACTGGTGTTTGCTTCGCCCCACCAGCAGCCTCTTACCTTGCAGTGTGTCTGACTGCATCTGCACTCCTGTGTAAATGTCGGGGGAGGAAGGGGCAATGATGGGCAGAGTGAAATGCCAAGGAAACTATACTCGGAACTGCAGCTCTGGTTGTTACCAGAGTAAGAACTGAGCCAGCTCGTCCATTACATAATGTCCCTGATTATAAGAATTGGAAAGGAGGTGTTGTGGGCATCTGTATGAGGGCTAGCACTCGCCAAATTACTTTCATTTGTGAATATATAGTATCCGATGAAGCAAGAGGGAAAGAAGCTTTAATGTATTACTGTCTTTTCTGGAAAAGATTGATTTTTCTCTCTACCCGTTAGAGGATATAAATCATGATACCTGCAATCAACATCCGCAAACTTTTAGGCTGCTTTCTCATTAATTAAGGCATTTTCCAAACACTGTAAATCACTCACTAGCTGGGCAACCAGACTTTTTTCTTTGCTGTTGGTTTTCCTACCACCCTTAAAAAGAAAATTTCACTGGAAGATGGGTAAGTCCTTGGCCTTTGCCAAAGAAATTTTAAAAAACGATCGTGGTGGTGCGATTTGAATTATTTTAAATTGTTTATTCACGGGGAAGGTCAGTGAGTTGCAGCTAACTGTAGAATCATTAAAGGAACTTAAAAGAGATCTACTCTGATTTTAAACAATGAGGAAACTGAATCAGCCTTCGCCAGGGTGGCATTTGTGGGAAGGAGGAGAGAATCCAAATCTATTGGGATAGTATTTTGTTTCTTTTTTTCAATCATGCACACAGGAGCGATTGCTTCATAAATATAAGAGTTTCCCACTTAGGATTACCACAGACACAGGTCCTCTAGCCACTGACCATTTCAGGTTAGTGGTTAGTGTCCCCATGGCTCTCCATCCTGTCTTCCATAGCTGAATAGGCAGTGATTTGGAGTCTATTTTTAAAAGCAAACCAAAAAGATGCAGAAAAAGAGAATGAGCATGAAATGAAGCAGTTGAAGTATTTAGACTTTTTCACAAAATGCTGAGTTAAGGAAGTTCACCGCCAGCAGTTGAAAATAAATAGCTCCATTGATTTGGGCAAATGAAGGAGAAGATCTGAACATTATCAGGTCTCTTAAAGTTGGTGTGATAAAAGTAGAGATGTTTTGCAAGATCCTGAGAGAAATAGTAGAAATGGGCCATTTGTGCTCCTCTATAAAATGAAGTGGTTTTTTTTCATGATCAGGAGACAGCATGATATTGTAAAACAGACTTTGGACTCACTCAGACCTGGCTCACATTTTAACCTAATTTACTCATCAGCATTTAGTTTGACCTTGGACTGGTTTTCTAACCTCTCTATGCCCCAGTTTTCTTTATCTATAAAACAAGGGGACCGGCTGAGTGGCGCGGTGGGTAAGCGCTGGCCTGGGAAGCCTGCGACCCCAGTTCGGTCCCACATATGAGGGCCAGTGATACTGCCCTCAAAAAAAAAAAAAAGGAAGGTTTGTTTGTTAATGAAGAAATCTGTATGAAAAATCGGGCACCTGGGTGCTCTGTAAATATTAGTCACTTTCTCCATGTTTCCCCGAATCTCTGAGACAGTGTAGGATTTTGCCAACTAATCCTTTGGCTTCGGCGCTTAGCTCTGCCCCTCTCCAGGGAGCATGGAGGATGACGAGACGAAGGGGACATGTGGTGGCAGTTGCCCTTTGAGGATCAAGAATCAAGTCTATTTATGATTGGGAACCTCTGCATCAGTCCATCGTGACACTGAGGATGGTTTCTGCAGAAATAGAAATTCGGGCAGCACATCGTAAGCAGAGGGAAGACACTAGGTACCATCCTGCTTCTGATTATTGATAACTAATATCGATTCTGAATCCTGATTCTCCCACCCCCAAATCATCTATATCATTACAGTTATTAGCTTTGTACCTTGAATCCATTTTATTCTGCAGCCACTTGAGTGGTATTTTTAGAGATGTTTCTCAATTAAAATAAAATTTAAAAGATTTTTTTTTTAAAGCACTGACCCTTTTGCCCGAGCCAGAAGAGCAATTAAAGACACGCAGTGCCTTGCTTCCTGTGAAAAACACTTGGCACTTAGCCTTTGTAATTATGAAGCCATCGTGTTAATAGATGTTTATTAATGCAGCTAGAGCTGTCCTGAGCCAAGGATGGAAATGAACATGAGACCATCTTTTCTTCCTCCATTAGGACTCTAGTGCCCAAGAAGGAATTTTAATTCAGGGGATCCAGAAGCTTTGGACGCTTTAGTTTTTCCCCCTGGGGCAAACCAAGCTCAGGTCTGGGGAGCATGATTCAGAATGACTGACACTGTACCAGCTTTATCAGCGCTCTCCCTTTTGACTTACACTTATTTCATTGGCCACTTAAACTTGTGCTCTAACATACAAAAATGGCTGATCCCATTATTTCTCAATCTATAGTACAGGAAACACTAGCCTTGAAAAATACTCTGAAAAACATGCCCTGTGGTCAAATATGCTTGGGGAACATAATGAATTATTTCCCTCCTGCAGAATCACAATGCATTGCTAGATCGCTAAAGATGGTGAGAATTCCTGCTGGAAATAATCATGTTTAATTTCATTTAACTTAGCATTTCCCCAACTTAGTTGACCATAGAAGTCTTTGATTTATGTGTGTGTGTCGGGAGGGGGATTTTATTGGGGAATTGGTGGAGGGGAACAGCGTCGGGGAACCGGGGAAGGGGAACAGACAAGTCGCTGGCCTTCTGCTCCCCAGCCAGGCTGCGGAGGACTTTGCCTCACTGTTGGTATTGTCATTGCCCTCTTCCCGGATGAGGCAGATCAGTCGCTGGCCTCTGGATGTCGCTCACCGCGGCCACCGGCAGCTCACGCTTGGCTGCCAGCCACTCACTCTGGCTGCGGGCCACTCACTGTAGCCTATGGCAGCCCACTGCAGCAGGGGCTGCAGCCCACACCATCACCGGGGCTCACACAGCCCAGCTCCAGGTGGAGCTGTTGTTAGCTGTAGAGGGCAGTGTCACTGGCCCTCATATGTGGGATCCGAACCGGGGCCGCCGGCATCCCAAAACCAGCACTTAACCAATGCGCCACTTGGCCAGCCCTGTTGGTTTTTCTTTTAAATAAGACACCTTAGGAAACTAGCTCTGCAAAACAGGAACCAATATCTTTACAGGAGCAATTGAACTACAATTCCTGCTTAAAGAATTAAGTGGGTCATAATATGCCACTTTGGCATGAGGATTATTTTGAGTTGAAGGCAATTGAGAAGCACTGGGTACAGAAAGAGCTTTCTGCCCTTCTGCCTCTGCCTGAAAGCAGGGCATAAATTTCCTTTTGTAAAGGTGTCTCTTCTCTCCTGTAGTAGGAAAACAACCCTTATCACTGGAAATGGAGATGATACTGAGGTGAGTCCACAGAAGTAAACCTTAACCCAAAGAACCCTTCTCTTTATCAGTTTCCTCATATATTTACTTTCCCACAATTGACAACTCCTGAAAAGCCCAAACCCCCTTTTCCTTTGCCTTTTTACTTCACAATGCATCACACTTTGTTAAAATAGTATATAAGTTTCCATGCCTGACTATTTTTGGATTTTCACTTCTTTTCTGTATAACCCATGTGGAAGTAAAGTTTAAAATATCAATTAAATTTGCTTTTATAAATGGCCATTTTGGGTTGTTTTCTTCTGGGTTTTAGTTGCGTTGTTTCAAAATGTAGATGCTTTATCTCCTGTTTATCTGTCTTTTTTCAGTTGAATTCACAGACCCCAGCCACAGACCTGGTGAAGGAAGGGATAAAGTTTTTCTTCCCCTACAAAAAAAAAAAAAAAAAAAAAAAAAGGGGCTCTAATACATTTTTTTTTTCTGTAAGTAACCAAAGCCTGAAGTAACACAGCTGAAGAAGAAGCTAGAGGTGAAGTGAGTTGTGCAAAATGTCATGCTGTAGTATGATTTGTTGAGTGTCATATGGTATTAATAGCAACATCCTGAAATACAAATGAATAAAAGTTTGATCAGTGTACCGTGACATTTTTTTCGTGTGAGCCTCTGACAGAAAGGTCACTGAGCATTCTGTTTTAATTTTAGACTTCAGCTTTTCACAGTAGGCTCTTCTCATTTCTTACCAGTCCATAGTGAAAGAACAGTTCATATTGCCAGTATCTTATTTTCTCAGTTCTTTAAAAGTTTGTTTCTGTAAAAAGTTCAAATGTTTGTTTCCTTTAAAAAGTTTGTTTTAAAAAGGAGAAAGAATGGCCAATAGGAGTGGACTAGAAATAATAGAAGAAAATTAAGGCAGATGCAAAAAAATGAGCAAATGTCTCCTCATCAGAATGTTGAAACACAGGGCACCCGAAATGATGCCTTGCATCAGACAGGTTGAATTCTCCCTTGGTCGATCTCTAGAGGTGACTGTCCCCACAATCCCCTTTGTCTCCAACTGTGACTTGCATTGTGCACTCACCCTACACTTTCCTCTTCTTGCAGGAAATCTAAGGGCAAGAACCTCAGTGTAGCTGCTTCCCATTTGGAGATGCCCAGTGTAATATGGAAACTCTTTTGAGAAACTGAATTTATTGACATTGTTCAAAAAGTCAAGAGTTCTGGATAGGAAGTGGTCATAGAAAATACTGTCTCTTCCTTCTTGAGTTCACTGGTTCATTTGGCCATGGGGGAGTTCTGGGGTTTAGTTAGTTGTTTACAAATAAACTGTGTATTGTATCGCTGTATTTTCATCACCGCTTTGCTTCTGACATCACCGCCCAGTGCGGGTTTCTTCGAACCCCAGACTTCTCCAAGAAGAGTAGTGGCACAGGAGCAGACGGAGTCAATTTGCATTGTATTTTGCTGGTTGAGGTCTTTTCACAGAAGCGAATTTGAGTTAAATATAATACAGAGTTGGAAGATGTCTTTGAAACAAACAATCTATTTCCTGTGCATCCATAGACGATTGAGTGCCTACTGTGTGACAGGAACCAATGGCAGAAACAGCCCCATTCATTCATGGGGCATGAGAACCTGAGGCATTGGGGCCTTGGCCTAGGACACCACAGCCAGTTGAACTGGGACGAGAGCCACCATCTGACTTCCAGGCAAATCCCTCACCATGCTGTTTGTTAAACTTGTTTGCTTGAGACAAATCAGAGTAGAAGGAGCAGTACTTGACTGCGTACTTGAGTAGGAGAGGCCTACAAAAGAATTCCTCCCAGGGTTAGAACACCAGAGAGGAGACTCTTGCCAGAAGCAGGACAGGAAATAAGAGGTCTGTAGAAAGGATGCTTCAGTGTCTGCAGTGTTTATACTCATGGGCGAAAGCCAAATGAATACTTGTGGTTTGAAAAGTGTATGGGAAACATAATGGGAAAGGACCCTAGTAAGTAGTACTTACTCTGTGCCTCCTAAGTGCTGATGAATTATCCTAAAGCCATTTGGATAATTGGTTTTTAAGCAAAATCAGACATGTTAACTAATAATAGTTTTTATGGAATATAATATATAATAAGCGGAAAGATAGAATGTACCGAGACCTGGACCTTAACACATTTTTTGCGGGAAACGAGTAAACTCGTCATATAGCTTTTTATGCCCACTTACAAAGTGTTAAATTACCATTGTACATCAACCGCTTCAGCCTCCCAATTTAGCTCTACCTGTGGCAAAGTCAGCATTAGCTCATTTGGGAGCTAAACAGAACATCCAAGTGAATTACAGGTCCCTGGAGTAAAAGTGTATTTTTAAAACAATTCAAAGTAAAATGCTCTTATACAGTCACAGAAATGGATTGTGACAAGTATTTTAGAAGCTTCCGTTGCAACTGTGGATCTAGTTGAAATGAATGGGCTCATCTGAGCAAATAGTGTTTCTCCTCTGCAGAAATATGGTCTTAGCTTTGATAAGAAGAGTCATGAAATGTCAGCTGTCATTGATACTTGATCGGGTAGTTCTCTAAATTGTCATAATACCCCTTGTATTGGACATGGGAAGTGAAATGATTGGCTCTTGTCTAGAATTAACAAGTACAGGGATTACCTGCCCTTGACCTGGCTGGTCTGAAATGTCAAATGCAGGTCAGATGAAGGCAGAGGTCTCTGACTTGGTGCTGTCAGAACAGATTTCAAGTATTAGCGATGAGGAATTTCTAAATGAGTGGACCTTGCATGAAGCAGGAGGTGCTACATATCAGTAGGCAGTGTGGGGTCCTGAGGGATGCATTTGCTAATACAGTGTATGAAATGTTGACATTTATATTTGTGACAAAAGGACACTAGAAGAAGAAGGGTATTCCATTGGTTCTGGCTGGCCATGTGTAGACCACTTTTTTTCTGTTAAGTTTTTAGTGAAGTGTATTAAACATACAGAAAAGTACACAAGTCATAGGTGAACAACTCAATAAATTTTCATAAAGTGACCACAACCAGGGACTCATCACCTAAATCAAGAAGTAGAACGTTGCCAATTCTCCAGGAGTTTCCCGTTGGGCCCCTACCAGTCATTATTCCATACCAAAAGAAGCATGCTGTTTTCTGTCATGAGTAGTTTTTCCTGTTTTTTTGAAGATACTTTTCTGTGTCTCCCTTCTCAAGTAGATTGCTCTGTATAATGTGATGTCAGGATAAAGATTGACCGAGCACTATTAAAAGATGATCCTTTCCCTCAGGGCACCGTAGTGTCACCGTTGTCATAAATCAAGTGATTGCATAAGTATGGACTGCATTTCTGGAATTCTTTCACTAGGATATTTTCCTGTTCTTGTGCCAACATTTCACTGTCTTAATTACTGTAGCTTCAAAATAAATCTTGATATCTGGTTGCATATATCCTTTGGCTATGTTATTCTTCAAGATATTAGCCATTCTTAGTTTTTGTATAAATTGTAGATTCATCTTGTCAATTCTACAACACAACAACAGCAACAAAAAAACTTGCTGGGATTTTTATTTGGATTACATTGTCTTTGTTTGTTTGTTTGTTGTTGTTTTTGAGGGCAGTGTCACTGGTCCTTATATGTGAGACCGAACCGGGGCCGCTGCCTTCCCAAGCCAGCGCTTAACCACCACGCCACTCGGCCAGCCCTACATTGACTTTATAGATCAATTTGGGGGGAAATTGGCATCTTTACCATCTAGAAATATGGTATCTCTTTCCTTTTACTTAGGCCTTTTTAATCCCAATAATGTTTTGTAGTTTTCTATATAAAATCTTGGCTATCTTTTGTAAAATGTATTCCCAGGTATTTGATCTTTTTATGCTATTGTAAATGGTTCTTTTTAATTTCATTTTGTAATTATTTCTTACTGGTATATAGAAATACAATATATTTTTTTGTATGTTGACCTGGTATGACCTTGTTGAATTCACTTATAATTTATAGATTCTTTTGGATTTTTACATACATAATTATGTCACCTGTGAATAATGCTAGTTTTATTTCTTACTCTTCAATCTTTATGCTTTTTATTTCCATTTTAATCTATATGCCTTTTACTTCCCTTTTCTGCCTTTTGACCTATTGAGGACCTCCAATACAATATTGAATAGAAGCAGTCAGAATGAGTGTCTTTGTTTTTTTCCCAACCTTAAAAGCAAAGCTTTCAGTATTTCACCATTAAGTATATTATGTTTGCTATAAGTTTTTGTGATACTCTGTCGGATTTTAAGGGCTTCCTTCTATTCCTACTTTCCAAGTGTTTAACTTTTGACATGAATGGATATTGAATGCTTACAAATGCTTTTTCTGTATTCATCGAGATAACTATGCTTTTCTCCTTTATTCCTTTAATGTGGAGAATTCCGTTGATTTATTTTTCTCTATTGATTAGTTCTTTTTTCTTCTGGTTATGTGCTAAAATTACTACTCTTCAAATGCCTAGTCAATTTTTATTGGATGCTAGAAATTACAAACGCTATGTTGTTGAATGTTTGGATTTTGTTATCTTCCTTTGGGATAAATTAGTGTGCAGTAGTTGGGATCACCTCAATAAGTGTCCCTTCCCTTAAGTCCTGGCTATCTCAGTGAGTTTCTAATGCCTTCAGCAGATGTTTTTCTCTAATTTTATCCAGTGTTTCTAGTTGGTTTTGATGAGTATTGGTCATGCTATTCCATCATACCCGGACTGGACCACGTTTGAGAAACACTAATTTAATGCCTCATTGTATCTGTTTTTGTAAAGTCTCAGTTACTTTACTGAACTCACGTCTCTGCAGAGTCACCTTTAATCCTCAGCTGAGTCAGACCCTGCCTCGTTCCTAATACTGCTTGGCTCTGGTTTTCATCAGGGAACCTCTAGATTCCACTAGCAGGAGTAGCCTTATCCCTGATCTCTGAATCCTGGGACTCATTAGGAGAAGGGGTCAGACAACAACGCTAGCCCTGTGATCCACAGCTTCAGGTCATCCCTGCTGCCAGTTGGGCTCAGACCATATGCACTAAGCACAGGCAGCTCCAGGTTTTGGGTGGTCCCAAAGCATAAACAATTTTGAAGGCCAGGTTTATGAAAAAGGGTATAAAACTGTGAATACAAAATTAGGAACAAGGTCTTGGAAGGGGCCATGCAAGAGAGGAGTCTTGAAACTTAATCTTCATTAGCTTCCTATTAACGGTCTCTAGTTTGGGTTTAAATGTTTGGTCCTAGCTTTGGTGCTCTCTCCCTACCTAAACCTCTGTCTCAAGGAGCAGCTACACTGAATCTGCTGCTTTCACACAAGGTTGGCCAGGGGTCTTGCCATGGGCTCACATTCTAATTTTACTCCTGGCTTGACTATATCCTTTGGCTGGAAGAACGGAATTGTCCAACAGTTCTCCACAAAGTGAGACTTCCATGGACCAGGAGGAGTCTCAGAATCAATGAGACACTGAAGATAAACTTTAATCAGACAAAATATTAAAGATTTTTACTGGGTATTAACTATGTGCCAGATACTGGACTTTCACACACTTTCTCTCATTTATTCTCAGTAACCCTGAGATGTAAGTATTACTTTAAAATTCCCATTGTACAGATGAGAAAACTTCTCTAAACCTTATTTGTCCAAAATCACAAAATTTATAAGTGTGTGAGGTGGGATTTGAACTTTGACTCCAAAATCCATTCTCTAAACTACTTCAAAATATAACCATTTTGTTATATTTATCTACAAAGGCCTGGCTCGGAGATAGGTGGTATTGTCTGTGATGACATTGGAAAACTTGCTTTATGATATTAAGATTACCATAGGGCATACATATTTTCTATTAGATGGAAATGATAAATGCTTTAGTCAATGCTTTGCTTATAACATCCATAGAATTTGCTTCAGGCAGTTCTTGGGTTCACATCACCATAGTTAGGAATTATTTACATCACCGTTACTTAAACATTTCAGTCACTTATGAATTCAGTGTCAGAGACATCTCCACTGGTATGTATTCTTAATTTGTGCCATAGGGTATTTAATTTAGACTATGGCAGGGGTGTGTGTTCGCTGTCATTTCATTATTCATTAAGGAAAGAGCCAGTAGTCCTCGAAGAGAAACCAAACAGACACTGTTTCATCTTAGCAGGAAGTTGGGCTGTTGCCCTTCGCCAGCTCTGCTTATGTAATTCACAAGAGCACTTACCACTGTTTAACAGGCTTGTTCACAGCGAGGGCCCAAGTGAGCAGCACCCTGCCAAGTTTCCCATTAGTTGTGGAGAAAAGCCATTTGTATTGTGAAATTGCAAATCAGCCAGACAATCACCACACAGAAATAGCCCCTGTGAAAAGAAAGCAGTGCTATATTTGAAACCTTAATCATGTATATTTATAGACCTGAGTTTGGTTCTATTTGGAAATTTTCACATTATACAGTAACATTGTGATTACCAACATTCTCAGAGGGTGAGGGGATGATGGGACGTTGGAGCCACTGAAATTTTATAAGTAATGGGGAGTTAGTCACAAAGAATTTTTCTGTCCACCTTTGCTGAATGCCTTTTAGAAATTTCTTTAGTCAGCTCATAAGATCAGAAGGCCACCTATGAGGTGGGGGGGAGGGGCAGGAGCATGGGCACGTGTTCTCACCAGATTTACCACCAATATATAAAAATCACCATTAGAGATTCTGTCGTAGGCAAAGGATCCTTTCCCATATTAAAATGAAAAGCACTGCGGTTGGCTAACAAACTGTACATATCAATATTTTAGGACTCAGCATTAATAAGTTTATCAGGACAATTCCTGAGAGAAGATTTGAAACGATGGTGGATACTTGAGGGCCTTGGGTACCTGGGGTGAGAGCAGTTTCACCTGTTTCCAAATGTCGCCCAGGGCCAGGCCTGCTGGTGACAGTCTGTCCTCCTTCAGTGAGTCCGGATCACGCATCTGTGATGACTCAGCATGTTGTTGCCCCCACCCCCACCCAGACTCACAGGCACAGAGTGACGCATCAGCTTCCTCACCCTCACACCTGCTCCTGTGACATTGGCTGTCTCTCCTTCTAGTCACTCATGCTGGTGAGGGAAGGCCTTGAAGGAGGTGTGGGAAGGGGACATTTAGATCATGAGAGGAACAATATTCCAGGCAGAGGGGACAGCAGTGCGAGGGCCCTGACCCACGCTGGCCGGGGTGTGTAAGGTGAATGAGGGAGCAGTAGACAGTGACGGAGGTCAGGAAGGAATTGGTGTTGGCATTGTCCACTGTTCAAATTAGAAAGCTTAGAGACGGCTGTGACCTCTTCCTTGGCCGCTATTCTCTAGGCCACTCCTTCCCCAAGTGCTCTGAAACCTTTCTCACAGTTGCGACCTTCTCTTTAGTCCCATCACTGTGGCATGAGGTCAGTGCCTCCCAGAGTCTCCCTGACTCCACTGGCTCTTACAGTTAGCCTTTCACACCACTTACCTGATCACACAGTTCCCTTCTCTAACATCCTCAGTGACTCCCCCTTACCTATGTCAACACTATCCAATAGTACTTTCTGCACTGATGGAGATGTCCTCTATCTGTGCTGTCTAATGTCCACAAGTGCATTTGAAATGTGGTCAGTGAGACTGAGAAACTGAATTCTAAATTTAATTTGGGATCATTTCAATAGCCACATGTAGCTAGTGGCTTCAGGACTGGAGAGTGCAGCATTTCTATGGCTGCTTACTCTTTTGAGAAAATCACATTTCCCTTTGCAGATCGAATGAAAGCTTCATTTTCCTTTAATAATTCAGTTGCAATATTTTTCCTAACATTCTCATGGTTCATGATGCTGTGGAGCCCACCTATGCATCCCTAGTGAAGAATGCCTGGCCTGGGGCCGGCCGAGTGGCGCGGTGGTTGGGAGCTGGCTTGGGAAGCCAGTGGCCCCGGTTTGAATCCCACATGTGAGGGCCAGTGACATTGCCCTCTTCAAAAAAAAAAAAAAAAGAATGCCTGGCCTACGGGGTCAAGTCCAAGCCCATTTCTGGGGCTGGGAGACAGAAAGCACCTGGATAATGCGCTCAGTCTCAGGCTAGATTGGACCAGTCAATTGTCCTGAGCTTCTGGAAGAAGACTAGTCAGAGGGATCAATGATGGTCAGGAAATGAGGTGTCAAGCAGCACAGCATGGGGACAGGTTGGAAAGGTGGTGCCAGATGGGGCAAGGCAACATGGTCCACACCAGAGGTCACAAGTGAAGCAAGGTGGTGGAGCCAATGCTGGGATACACTCGTCCACTTACAGGGATAGTAGCCCCATCCCATGTGCTCTGAGCCACCACCACGCTGTGCCAGTCTGTCACAGTTCCCCAGATTCAGTTGCTTTCATATCTTTCTTTGCTCACATGGCCTCTTGCTAAAATGCTCTTTTTTTCCTGTTGACCTGGCAAACTCCTCATTCTATAAGGTCAAATTCACTGCCTCTGTGATGCTTCCCTTACCCCTCATAAACCAATCACTCCTCAGCCATGCCCTCTTACTACCACCCCTCCCAGCCTCCTAGTCCCCCAGGGTGGAGTCATGGTTTGGGAGTCAGGAGGACCTAAATTAGAAGTTGCTAAAGTAGCTCTGCTAACTGGGGGACCCTGAACCCCATGACATTAATTTTCTCGTCTTCATAATTGGGGTAATAATACCTTCCTCACAGGGCTAAACGGATTAAATGGGGGCCGGCTGAGTGGCTCAGTTGGTTAAGAGTTGGCTTAGAGCGTGTGCTCTGAGCAACAGGGCTGCCAGTTCGATTCCCACATGGGCCAGTGAACACTGCGCCCTAGCTGAGCTGTCGTTGAGCTGCGAACAGGTGGCAGGATGGCTCAGCTGGTGTAACAAGATTGCCTGTTCAATGGTGGGCTGTGCCCGCCTGCAACTAAAGATTGAACTCAGCACCTTGAGTTGAGCTGCCACCTGGATGGCTCAGTGGATAGGGTGTGTGCTCTTAACAACAAGGCTGCTGGTTCGACTCCCACATGGGATGGTGGCTATGCCCACCCGCAATTAATTGAACACAGCACTTTGAGCTTAGAGGCCACAAGCTGCCGACAGGAAGCCAGATGGCTACTGGCGCCCTCCACAACGAAGACTGAAGAACAACAATTTGGCTGGTCTCCTCCCCCAATTCCCCAATAAAATCTTTGGAAAAAAAAAAAGGATTAAATGTGTTCAGATATGGGAATTGACTAATATAATGCCAGATACATAGTGGGAACTGAATAAATAGTAGTCATCATTACCATTATTGTCATCTCTCTGAACGGTGGCATGACCATTGGAGGGTACAGCTCCTTGCTTATGGATGTTTTTCCCTCCCACATTAGATTCGATTCCAGAGTGGGCATCCTGTTGCAAGCAGGTTAGAAGACATCTGATATGAAAAAGGAGCATATGACTTGGTTTGCTAGTCAGAAAAGTTTCTGGAATCAATTATTGGGCTGAAAATTATTAGGGTACCTTTACTGTGTATCACATCAGACAGGTCAATAGTATACTAGGTTGGACAATTAAGTTCGCAAACTCATCCTAGAAAAAGTGCTGCGTACCTCATTGCTGAATATCACTATAGTCACCTTTGAAATACTCCCCTTTGGAAGCTATGCACCCACATCAGCGCTTAGTCCACCCTTCAAAGCAATTTTGGAACTCTCTTTCTGGAATGGCCATCAGAGCTGTCCTCATATTACCCTTCATGTCCTGAATATCATCCAAATAAATGTCTTCCTTTCAATATTTCCTTTATCTTCAGGTAAAGAAAGAAGTCATTGGGGGCCAGATCAGGCGAGTAGGGAGGGTGTTCCAATACAGTTATTTGTTTACTGGCTAAAAACTCCCTCACAGACAGTGCTGTGTCTGCTGGTGCATTGTCGTGATGCAAGAGCCATGAATTGTTGTCGAAAAGTTCAGGTTGTCTAATTTTTTCATGCAGTCTTCAGCACTTCCAAATAGTAAATTTGGTTAACTGTTTGTACAGTTGGTACAAATTCATAATGAATAATCCCTCTTGATATCAAAAAAGGTTAGTAACATCATTGCAACCAGTTCGTGAACTTAATTGTCAGACCGCGTAATGACTATGGTCCATCCAAACCTGCTTTGTATGGTTTGAAATGCTCAAAATGACCCGGTCAGGAATGTTTCTACTCAGCTGGATTGTCCAGATCCTCTGCTTTGGGCATACCTTGAGTTAGCAGGCCAGTGTCAGAGACAGCACATGAGATGGGGCTACCCTTGTCCAGCTCTGTCCCTGCAAGCTGAGAGAGGAAGGCAGAGAGCAGGCGGAATCTGAGTGGGGAAAAGAGCTGAGACAGTGCTGACAAGGACCATGATGAGGATGAGATGGGGATGAGGATGAGATGGGGATGAGGGTATTTACTGGGCACTTATGCTACAGATACTATGGTAGGTGTTTTACACAAATGATTCCATTTGATTCTCACAATGACCCATTGTACTATATTTCCTGTTGTATAGATGAGGAAATTGAAACTTCAGGAAATTAAGAATCACATCCAAAGTTTACACAGCTGGTAAGCCGTGAGGCCAGGATTTGAACGAGGATCTTAGTACAGAGCCTATACCTGTGACTGATTCACGCATGGAGGTGCTGCCCAGAGGGTGAACCCGGGGTTTGGGAAAGGGGAGGAAGTGGCTGGTGTGTGCAGTTCTGTGGCACCACCAGGAAGCAAGGTGGAGGCTCTGGGGGTGTACAGGGGGACCCGAGAGACAGAAGGTGGTAAGGATGCATTTTTATTTATTACTGTAACACATGTGGTGAGTGACTGGCTCGCTCTAGCCTCTTAAATGCCCACTCTGAATATTTACAGTGGGTGCAGGTGCATTGACAGGCCCTCACGTGTTGCTGCTGAGAGAACTATACCTACCCTTTGGCACCACGGGTGGCAGCATCACAGATGGACACCGTGTATTAAGGAGCAATCATTCCTCAATCCCACGCTGTTTTTAAGATGTGATTTCTTTTACATGTATTCGTAAAATACATAATCGGTTTGCTCACATCTGTCCTGAAGGAAAAAAACCAACTCTTCCTCAATCTTTTTTTTTTTTTTTTAGAAATGGCTAGAGACTTAGCTTCAGAAAAAGATGAATGACTGCCTGGTTCTGACTCAAGACTCAGCTGTGACTGCCCGGTCAAGAGGGAGGCCGCAGGCGGCTGCACCGTAGCCACCTCCTGCTAAGGTGGCGCCTTTTGGGGTATGGCTGCTCCAAGACCTCTCTTCTGCTTCTGGCTCACAGCCCAGCCTCTCCCCGTAGCCCCTCTCTGCTCCACCTCATCAATATTTACTGTGACCTCCCCGTCTGCAGCTTCTCACTGCTCTCCCCATGTCATCCCAGGGCCCTGTTCTTACTGTCCTGTTTTCTCTTCCACCTGAGCCTGGACTCTTCCATTCCTGCATGGGGCAGGGAGCCATTGCTCACCTCTTGTTTCCTTTCCACTCCTGCCTCAGCCCCACTGAAATTTTCTCTTCTTCCTTCGTCTGCTGTGATAGACAAGGTGTCCAGTGGCATTTTAGATTGAGGAGTCACAAAGCACCAGTCTGAATCCCAGCAGCAGCCTTGATTTGGACCAGATCTTTTAAGGATGGTTCCAGCCCTGGGCTGCCATGATTAAATCCTGCCTGGAGCTTTTGAACAAAGACCTTGGCCACCATGGAATAACTGAAACCTCAGGAATGGGACCGCCAAGAGAAAAGCGGTGCTCATATTGACAGAGATGTTTACGTGGGGAGAGGAGCTGTGAGAGCTTGTCAGCTAAGGTCACCTGTTTGGTATGTGGGCTGAGCTTGCTAGGACATTATCGCCTGCATTTCTTTTCAAGCCTGGGAAGCAAGCGTAGCCCCATTTAACCACTCAGCAGGGGCAGCTTCCAGATCATATGCCCATTTGTTTGGAGCATCTGACGGATGCCAGCAGTCCTGCAGATTTATATGTTGCTCAGGATTAGCATCTAGTCACTCCAAACGCTCACTCATCTGAGTGCAGCGATATGCATAACAAAATCTAAATGGTGGGGAATTTATAGTTGTGTACCTTAGCTGCCCCCCAGGTGTTAAAAAATTCATTCATCCTCACATCTGGAGAGCCAAAGAAATGCCCTAACATTTCTAGGCCACTATCATCCTCACCATCTTTAGAAAGGTCAGAGGACACCAGTCTAGGGCCCTTCTCACAGCCTCCCACTGCTCCAGACTGCTTGTAGTCCATCTTCTATTCAGCAGCTTTTAGATTCTTGAGTTACAACCTGTGCTTTAAAAACCATTGTCCAAAATCTTAGTGGACAAGCCAGGATATATATACAGAGGGTGCCGAAAATACGTATACACATTTTAAGAAAGGGGAACTGTATTGAAATTGTAATACTCAATACATACCGATAACAAAAGATGAATACAAGTCACGTTTGACTTCTGCAATTACAAGAGGTGCTCAAAGTGGTTACCTTCAGCGTCCAGACACTTCTGATTATGGTGAACTATGCTTGAACACTTTGACCAAAGTGTCCACTTGTATATATTTTTTGGCACCCCCAGTATATACCAACGATACCTAAAGGCCGTTAACTAAAGGACTGCCTGGCTCAGTCTTACACCTGACTGTGGCTAACTGAGCAGCATCATGCCCAGTAAAGTGTTGAAAAAGAAAACAGGAAACACCATCATAAAAACCAACATATCCTTTGTGAGGTTGACAGATGGCTATGTCATCTTCTATTCTTGTTTATCATCTATTCCTTGTCTTATATTTTTCTCCTGTGGTTAGGAGCCATGTTTAACTTTCCCCCCAAAGTGTCACACCTAACACCTTTATTGAGTTTTAGAAAGTGATTCGCCTTAAGTAATGAAGATTATATAAATCAACATAAAAAGAATCCAGTTTCATTTGTGATTCGATTTCAATGCCTCTAAACACGATGAAAATCAATGTTAGGTCTGCTCTTTATCCTTAGCTATCACATGCGCATGTGATGTTTAGAAGCTCTTCATCTCCTCTGGGAATTTCCTGACTGATGTAAATTTAAACTTCCCATGATATCGTGGCCCTGAACCTCTCATTTGCATTAAAATATTTAAAGAAGGGAAAATGGCACCCAAAACTGTGAAAATGGCATCACTTCTGTGAGAAGTGTGCTTCTACTGATAGCATGTGTTAATCAGGATGTGAAATTGAAATATATTTACTGTGATGTTAGAGATTTTCCCACAGAGATTGTATGTGTGTGGTGAGGGGAAGATTAAATATATATATGGGTATGCTTATGAGAAAAAATATGTATTATGTATGTATGTATATCTATGTTTATGGGAACATTATATTACCTGATTCTAAGATGCACCTTTTTCTCTATTTTAACATTTATAACCATGGATACATTTTATATAGTGGCTTCTTCTTCCCCAAATATCTGTTATTGCATCAGTGGTACATTTTACAATCGATAGCTTCCTGATCATGAAAGCACTATGTGCACACATAGGGGATTGAGACTTTTG
Organism: Aselliscus stoliczkanus; assembly: GCA_033961575.1. Taxonomy (NCBI): domain Eukaryota; kingdom Metazoa; phylum Chordata; class Mammalia; order Chiroptera; family Hipposideridae; genus Aselliscus; species Aselliscus stoliczkanus. The sequence goes on along the minus strand of CM066732.1, from coordinate 90,467,596 downwards.
GTGGAGAGGGTGGCATCCTAATATGCATTTAATCAGACACCCAGATGCTCAAACGTATTAAGCAAGTAGGGACAAAAGCAAGTATTCTTACTAAACAAGTATTCACAAAATCAACATGTTATGTTTGTCAGGTTGTGCTTACTGGGAACTACTTCAGACATGCTTTTCAGATAACTTAAGCCCAGAAAAAAACACATTTGAGAAATATTTATTTTACTAAAATAAGTTGAATTGGTTTGGCCAAAGTTTCAAAGAAGTTGTGCTAAATGAACAAAAATGTAACTGTTTTTATAGCATATTAAGATACATAGTGGGGTCACATTTCCCTTTGCGGATCGAATGAAAGCTTCATTTTCCTTTAATAATTCAGTTGCAATATTTTTCTTAGCATTCTCATGGTTCATGATGCCGTGGAGCCCACCAATGCATCCCTAGTGAAGAATGCCCAGCCTGGGGCCGGCCAAGTGGCGCGGTAGTTCAGCGCTGGCTTGGGAAGCCAGCGGCCCCGGTTCGGGTCCCACATATGAGGACCAGTGACACTGCCCTCAGAAAAAAAAAGATACATAAATTGGGTGCCCCAAGAGAAACACTGATGGATAGAAAAAAGAAAATACATCTGGAAACTTGGAAAATAGATCTTCTTTCGTTTAGCCTATTTTATAGTGGCAAGTACAATGCCTTACACGTAGTTGATATCCAAATATTTATTTAGGGAACTGCATTTACCTGTCAAAAAAAGAAAAAAGAGAGTAATTTTAATCTTTCAACCAAAAAAAAACAAACAGTCTGCAATGCTAATAATTTTGTTGCAGATATGATCTGAGGTGCTTTTTCTAATATCTTCTCTGTGTTATTGGATTTTACAGTAAGTGCAGATCAGCTGAAAATTCTGGAATGCACTCATTCTGAGAAATACATTTGAAAGACATGGCCCCGAATCTCAAAGCTCGTTTCTTCCCCTCTTAGAAAGGACTGATTACTGACCTGCTGAAATCATGAGCAATGCTGTTTTCAATACAAACTTCATCAGTTGATTCAGTAAAGTGATAATAGGACAATAGACAATGAAAGCAATTGAAATGAAGTGTGAGCAATTTAAGAAAACTAACTCTAAGTAGGAAATATAACTATAGTAGAATGTAGGTGGTGGCTTTTATTATTTCAATTTTTAGCACTAACTGCCCAAACTATCTACCAAAATTAGCATATCAGAAATAATACCATATGCTAAAATAATATAACTTCAGACCTCACTGCTTTATATGTAAACGTGGGGACTTTTTTTTTTTTTTTTTTTTTTTTAGCTATAATGCTCAATAGAAAAAAGAACATGGGCTGTTAAAATTTCCAAAGTGACCCAACTGACTCTACAAGACTATATATTAGAAAAACTCTGCCTACATCCAGCCATCTTTCCCAGTCTGTTGCTTGCAAACTCCAGTTCAATTCAACTCAATTCGATTCAATTCTTTCAGTTCTTTCCATATTTTCAAAACTTCCTAATAGGAAGATAACTATTAGCTTTGATTCCTCCCTCACTTCCATGCAATCTGTTTGGTTTTGTGGGTTTTTTTTTAAATTTCTGCAATATTAACAGAGCAAGTCAGAATTGATGTAGTCAAGAATTGAGCCAACATATTGCAAAAGATGAGGAGGGCAGTGGGCTCACAGAGGTGAAGCCCTCTCTAGAATTCTCAGAGCTGTTGGGTGTGGATGAAAAGCCCTGCACGACAGGCAGAGGATCAAGCTTCTGCATGGGGTGCACAGCCACATTCTCCAATAGGAGTTGGAAAGGACCTTAGGGGTCACGTAGTCTGATGCGACTCAAACTGTCTTCCTTGGACCAGCCGCACACACATTATCTTGGAGCTTGTTACAAATGCAATGCTCAGCACCCTCCCCACTCCTGATTTAGGATCTGCAGTTGAACAAGATCCCTGGGTAATTGTGCATACATTGAGGTTCATCACGCACTGTCAGTGCCTAAGAGATCAGAGTTCTTGCCTGTTGTCAAGAGTACAGAAGAACTATGCCCAGAATGCTAAGGAACCAGACTGTCGCTGAAGAAGGAAGAGGTTTTTTAATGCTTCTTGTTGTGCTCCCCAAATACAACTCAGTCATGCTAGTATATTGAGCTTCACGAGAGATCAAAGGGGTGCCTCAACCCATGAAACAGTGGACTTTGTGGCTCAGCATCCCATCAGTGAGTTAAGGATGCTCCTATCAGCTGACGCTGGCGGCTGTAACCCTATTATCAAGCACAGACTCCCAAGAAAGGCCAGCAAATAGAAGCCCTTCGGGAGTTGCCTGAAGCATGAAAAGGGAGCAAGGTGCTGTACAGATGATCCAGAGAGCTAGGCCCAGGGCCCCGGCTCTCTCTCTCAGGTTGGTTGGTAAATATTTCAAGCTAGCAGCAGCTTAAAATCAGCTGTGGTGGGAGTATTTATACCACAGAAATCAACAAGCACTACAAGTTAAGGCTTTATATTTTTCAGAGAACCAGTTCACCAGCACAGCACCGTGGGAGAGTAGACAGATCCGAGGAGAAAAAGCCCTGGAGTTAGTATGCGTGAAGTGTGAAAGGAGAAATTCGGGTAAGGAAAGGACAAGTGAAGTCCTAGAAAACCATGCTTCTAGAAATATCTCATTCCAAACTCCTGGTAATGACTGGGATTCAACCACTAGCCTCATGTCTACAGCTCCTTTTCACAGTTCTGTCTCAAGAGTGGGAATTCATTGAAGGTTCAAAGATCATGGAGATGGTGTGAAGTAATGTAGAGAATAAAATCATGAACTGACTAGAGAAACATATAAAGATGACTGGGCAGCTGTTGCTCTTTGGGGTAAAATGTCCCTGTAAGTTTCTGTCTGATGGGGTATAAGCCTGGAGAAGTTGGATGATGGAGTCACCTAGAGCGGGGGCTTTATGTCAATTACATGGGTATTGTGTTTAATGATTATTATGTTTCCACCCAAACCAACTTTTTCTGGTTACTTAGATTTACTCTTGTGCTTCTGATATTATCATTACTTCTGGTTACAGAACAAATTTCTGATAAAGAAGTACTGTATGTGATTGGAATGCATCTCTCTCTCTCTCTCTCTCTCCTTTCTAATTAAACTGTTAAATGCATTTAATAAGCTCCATCCTTGAGTATCTCTGCGTCAACCAGACCACTTTCCTTAATTTCCGTTGAAAACATCTTGAATGTTCCCACCTCTAAAGCTTGCTTTTTCTATGCCTCTCATTGGGTTGCCTTTCTCTTTCCTGCCTTCCAGGTCAACTCCACTCAGACCTAAAGAACATATATTGCCTTCCCCAGGAAACCTCCCCGATCACTTCAGCATGTAGTAAAGTCTTTCTCCGTTCAACGCTGATTGTCTAGACAAAGTCCTAGGGGATCGTGACTTATACTTTTTACAAATGAATATTAGGAGATGTGCACTATCCATTGCAGAGTTCCAGCTATGGAGACTTGCGACAGTCAACCGGTGCCTGCTAAAAGGCACTCTGATAAAAATAATACCCACTTTTTTCCCCTTCACAAATCTCTTCACTGTCAAATTCCCCAGTAGTCTTCTAAGTATGCCTCACCTGTGCTGTTAGCATTCTTCTCTGTCTCTTTATTGTTTTAAACTAGATAGTGTGACAGTAGCAAAGTCACCACTATCCTTCCTTTCATCATACCAGCCAACTCAAGTCAGCAAAAAGGATCAACTGATTTTGGTTCCAATCTAAATCTTTGCTTTTAGATGATCAAACTGTATAAAGCCTGATTTAAGTAACCAAGAATAATATGTATTTATAATACAATAGGTTTACCCTTACTAGGGTAAAGGGAAAAAAATAAATATCTTGATAATCCCAAATATCTCTAATTAGCTGAAGAGCAATTAGAGCACTGTTTTGAGAATTGGGGAAAAGGGAGGAGACAAATATTCCCAGGGACCCTCTCTGGCCTCCAGGACACCCACAGCAGCACAGCTTGGTGGCAGGGTGGCCAGATCATGTGGACATTTTTCTTATATATGTGGGGCTTTTTCTTTAAAGAGAGGATTTTGTTTTGCTCCTGGTGCCTTGTGAAATGCCCAGACTACATTGCGTCATTGACATGACCAGATATCCAGAGGAGCTTCTAATTATAAACAGGGTGTTTATTTCCTGGCCTCGTGTCCTCTTATTTTTCTCTTCATGTATATGAAATAGAAGAACTCAGCTTTGAGAACTTGCTGACACTTTAGTGAAAAGAACTTTGGTTGTTTATTTCTGTTTCCTTGTATTTCCTATACTTGAGTATCTCAAATTCACTTGGGAGGTGAGATTCACATCCTACTTTCTACTGGAGAAAATCCATAAATTAACACAGGATAGGAATCGGGCTCTGACTATGAAGGCAGGGCAGAGCGACAAGTCCGGTATAGGCCTCTGATACACTCATGTTTTTCCCCTCCTTTGTTTCACCAAAGCTAAATTGTTTCCCATTGTATTGACACATAATTTCCCTGAGCACTCCTTCCCCCAGCCTACACATACCTTTATTTTTCAGTGCAACTCAACAGAACCTGGAGATGATTTGTCACAGAATAAGAATTCCTTCTCAGTTTGCTGCTCATGGAGGGAGGTAAGACCCATATATCGGCTCCCTAGGTGATTGGTTCCATGTGTGTCTAAGAGGGAGAACAGCTGGCCTAGATTTTTCTCTGCTTACTAACCCCTGAGTATCACTGTTCCCTTTCCCATCTCACACACTCCTCCTTTGTGTAGGTTCCCACCTCTTCTACATTTCCAGAGTTCCTGGCGGTATCTCACAGGTGCTAAGGGTAACGTGTGGACTGACACCCTGGCCGCTGCCATGCCCAGTCCGCTCCGGTCATCACTTGCACAGCCTTTGCCGCTTGCTCCTGGCTGCCAACATCTAGGCCTCATCATGGTGCTACATCTCAGGCTACACATCATTCGCTGCCCAGCTGCAGATCTGGGCCAGAGCAGGAAATTAACTTGCCACCCTCTAAGTCCTGCTCTTCTACGAGGAGTTCCCAGCAAAGGCCCTCAGGGCCTGAGGCAGTTTAGTGACACAGCTATCTTTGTTCGCAGAATAGGCCATTTGGGTCAAGGGTTCCCTGCTCCTGGAGTAGCTCAGTTGGTCTGTTTTAATCAGAAGCGTGACTCCTCTCGTCTTCAGGATGTGGCGCTGGCCTGTTTAGTATGCCAGATTTCACTTTAAGTAAGTATACATTCTCCTTCTGGGGGTGATGGAGTGCCTGCGGTGTGCCTACTGTCAGCAGTACCTGATTCAGCAGACATGCCCACGGACTTGGGGACATTCTCAGCAGAACTTAGCACCATGTTGTTCTCGAGTCCCAAAGTCCCTAGTAGTCCACCTTCTCCTTTCCTCCTTTGAGTCTTCCTATGTTTGCTTGTTGTGTCATGTCCACAATTGTAGAGGGGGGACCTGGGAAAAGTAGGGTGTTCCATCTTGGCCAGACACCAGAAGTCTGGTCTATACTTGATTTTTAAGAGAAATAAGTAGGTAACAGGTAGGTTACTACCAACAATTAATTCATGTAAGCAACTTGTCAGGGTGTTATGATTTTAGTTTAGCTCAACATTCTACATCTGTCATATATATTATGCCATGGTATGTGACAAGAATGTCTTTCAAAATGAGAATATTCTGTAAGTAATTTCTGAGGCATCCAAGAAAATTATCTACTCTGTAGTTTTGTGTGGGTGTACGAGGTCAGACAATTAAGTTCGTGAACTCATCCTAGAAAAAGTGAATATCACTATGGTCACCTTCGAAGTACTCCCCTTAGGAAGCTATGCACTGACACCAGCACCTAGTCCACCCTTCAAAGCAATTCTGGAACTCTTTTTCTGGAATGGCTATCAGAGCTATTGTCATATTACCCTTGATGTCCTGGATGTCATCAAAATGTCTTCCTTTCAATATTTCCTTTATCTTCAGGTAAAGAAAGAAGTCTGGGAGGGGGGTGAGGATGAGGGAGAAGGGGAAGGGATTACACAGCAAAAATAGGCAGCTACAATATTGCCACTGGGATATGAAAGACAGTTTGGGGAATATAATTAATAATGTTGTAAATATTTTGTGGGGTGTCAGATGGTCATATGTCTTGTTAGGGAGACCATTTCATGGATGGAGAAGAGGCTTGATCACTGCACTGCACACCTGAAGCTGAGTTTGTATAATATTGTATACCAACTGTAATTGAATATATAGATAGTCATGGGATGTGGATTATAATGTGGAAGGGAGTCAGAGGAAGTGTAATAGATATATATGATATGGGGGGGAGGAGTGGGGTGGCCAAATGGGGGAGGGGGATTGTCACTTTGAGGGGTAAAAAGTATAACTATTGCACTGTGTTGTACACCTGAAGCTAATTAAAAATAAATAAATTAATTAAAAAAAAAAAAAGAAGTCATTGGGGGCCAGATCAGGTGAGTAGGGAGGGTGTTCCAATACAGTTATTTGTTGACTGGCTAAAAACTCCCTCACAGACAGTGTGTGAGCTGGTGCATTATCATGGTACAAGAGGCATGAATTATTGGCTAAAAGTTCAGGTCGTTTTCATCTAACTTTTTTTTTTTTTTTTAAGATTTTATTGGGGAATTGGCGGAGGGGAACAGACAAGTTGCTGTCTTTTCTGTTCTTCAGTCCAGTTGCGGAGGATGTTGCTTCACTGTTGGTATCATTGCGCTCTTCCCGGATGAGGCAGACCGGTCGCCGGCCTCCGGATGTCGCTCACCGCGGCCATTGGCAGCCCACTCTTGGCTGCCAGCCGCTCACGCTGGCTGCGGGCCGCTCACGCTGGCTGCGGGCCACCCACTGCAGCCCGTGGCAGCCCACCGCAGCAGGGGCTGCAGCCCACACCATCACCGGGGCTCGCACAGCCCAGCTCCAGGTGGAGCTGCTGCCAGCCGCAGAGGGCAGTGTCACTGGCCCTCATGTGGGATCTGAACCGGGGCCGCTGGCATCCCAAAACCAGCGCTCAACCAATGCGCCACTCGGCCGGCCCTTCATCTAACTTTTTTACACATCCTTTTCAGCACTTCCAAATAGTAAACTTGGTTAACTGTTTATCCAGTTGGTACAATGTAATTCATAGTGAATAATCCCTCCGATGCCAAAAAAGGTTAGCAACATCATTGCAACAAGTTTGCAAACTTAATTGTCAGACTTTGTATCTACATGCAGGTAATAAGCATCACTATTTTGATTCTATTTAGTTAGAAATAATGTTTTTTCAAATCAAACAGCTTATTCATCTGAAATATTTTTCTAATTGATTTGTAAGTTAAGGGACTAAAGACATGTTTGAGTTTCCACATAGGTGAAAGCCAGAATTAATCTCCCCGGGAAATTATTTGAAGCCTTTTGATCAAAATCTGTCACTGAGACCTGGATATCTTCTTGGTTGATGCTGAGAATTTCAACAATGTTCACAGAGACGAGGGGGATAAAAGATACTTTGTTGGAAATGACACAATCTCTGACAATAAGGTACTATATTTTCCTAGTCTGCCACATTTTTTGATAAATGATGTATTCGTACGTAGCAGTCCCAGTGTGGTGACATTCTGAAATGTTTTCTAGACCTTCTACATCCACAAATATCCATGGAAACGAAGAGCATCTGTCATTGGTAGCTGCCACCCAACACTAACTTTAAGGTTTTTCCAACCAACCCTGTCTACATGATTCTGACACTCAGATGCTTTGGACCGGTGTCCTTGATCTATCCATGTGACACCTCTAGGAAATGCAGGAAATAGAAGCAATAAATCTTGTACCCATTACTGATTCTCTCAGAGTCACATGTTTCAGGTGAGAAAGTAGGCAAGCTTAACAGTGAACTTCTAATACTGAGTCAGAATAAAGTTTGGTGTCCACATAGATCAAAGGAAAATCTGACCATAGACATTATGGAAAAATATTTTAGGGTTTGATGTTTAAGCCTGAGTTATGGGCCCTTCTAGAACATTGGGACTGTTCTAATAAGTAAGGTTTTCTGCTTCTTGGGATTGTTTCTGCCTTTCTCATTCCCCTTTTCTGTCCCACATCGCGGAGCTGACAAAGGAGCGTAGTTTCCTAAGGTTTTTCCATTACCCAATGTGAAAGCAAAGGCTCAGCCTTTGTATCAGTATCAATGTGTTTCTGACTTACCGTTTTATTTTCTCTCAAGGTAAAACTCGTGGGAAGGGTGGAAGGATTGTAAGTCATACCACCGTCACCATCTTCCTCCTCCGCCCCACCCACCACCTTGGGCCAGCAACTTCGTGGTCTGATCCTGTATGGACACCAGAAATGACCAATTGTGCCAAGCTAAGGGCTCAGCTTCGTTTAGGGTTTCAGGGTTCCCTTTCTGCACCCTCAGGAGTAGGTATAGTCTATGGACTCTCCTGTCATTGGATAGAGGTCACAGAGGGGAGATGGCTACACTCATTGGAGAGAGGAGCTTAGCATGACTCTTGTAGCAGTTATAAATATTAAATGATAATATTAAACAGCAACTGGACTCTCCCTGGAAAACTGCATATTTAAAAATAATTTACAAAAGGGTTCACTGAACAGAGCACACCCTCTGTGTTCATCCGTAAAGAATGCTCTCACCTTGGTCTATCCAGTTCTTGCAGGTATTTCTTTTTGGTGATGCAACACTTTTACTTTGTTAGGTCCTTTGGGTCATGCTCAAGGTTTGTTTTCTGATCTTTTGTCAAGGCCACAGCAGGGTTTAATGGCTGATCTCTCTCTCATTTCTCAGAGGCTGGCTCCTCTCTCTGCCATGCAGACCTACATATTTGTGTGAGTACTGGCTTAGCACTCAATGAACAGCTTAAAGAAAGTGTTTCAGTTGTTTTTATATTGGAGGCACAATCTGTTTCCTTCTCCTGGTTAACACAGAAGACTGGCTTTAGGCAAAGCCTTTATTTTTATTATTATTTTTTTAAATTTATGAAATTAAATTAGAGGCTATGATGGTAAGACAAACTGGTCATTCATAGTCCTAACCAAGAGGACTTTGGAAATACTGATCATAAAATGTTGTAAATATGTTCCCTAAAACAACTGTTTTCAGACTCACCACATACAGACAACTCCATCAGTAATATATTTACATGGTTCAGTTTTGTGTTTTGACAGATTCCTGTTCTTAGACGGCAGTTTTGAAAGAGGTTAACAGCTGAGTTGGAAACTAAAACTTACCCTCTAAAATATAAAAGTGAGGTATGGATGGTATAATCCCTAGGGCGAAGCCTGCTCCCAGTTTGGCATTCTTTGGGTCCAGCTGTTGACTAGAGATAATTTAGATTATAATAGTAAAACCAAGAAATGCTTTTAATGCAAATTCCTTGCATTGCAAGCCTCTCTTTGAAGAACAAGTGGACATTCTTGCAATTACCAGAATAGGAAGCTATTTTTCTTTTCTCCGCCCAGCGGCTGTAAGTAGCTATGGAAGCCAAGGCCTCATGAATTTTATATCACATTTAGTTTTATTTTAGGGAGGTTAAAATATAGGGCGTTAAAAACCCAACCAACCAGACCTGTCATTTTCTTTGTGCTTTCCTGTTCAGTATTTTCTAGTTCACCACCATGAGCACATATTGTTTTTATAATGGGGAAAATGTTATTTCAGATTGCCAATTATACTTACCATGAAGTTAAGAGGAAAATCAAAATGGCATGACACTTTAAAGGTAATCTGTGGTTGTTTTCATTAAGCAATGTATGCCTGCTTTGAGATGGAAGAAACCTACAGACATATTCACCTTGGACTCTTGGCTACCTGTAGAGTGATCACTCCAATTCCAATTTCGAATATTATCCCCATTATCCCCAAAGTGCATTCTCATCTACCTAGCCATCGCATCTATCCATCCTTTGTCTTGTCCCACAAAAGACATATGGCATCTTACAAAGATAGACAAATAAACGTTAAAAAAAAAAGGGTCTAGTAAAATAGATCATTATGATTTGTAATCATGTGAACAGCTGGGCCACATATGTGGTTTTCTAGGATTTTTCTTAGTCGCTACCTAAAGAAAACCCTGGTTGGTCACCAGATTCAGGATCTGCAGGGTCAAAAGAAACCAGTTATTTGGCAGAAGTGCTACTGCTCTTGGTTCTAAAACCAGACAGAAAATTCTTCTGAGAGGCTCACGAAGCAGACCGTATCCTTTGATGAATACCCTTGCAATGGAAGCAGGGGCACCTCTATTAGCTGGTGACATCATATCAAAGCGCAGTCCTGTAAACTGACATCATATTCATAGTAGTTCTGCAGGTTCTGTGGCTGGCACTCAGTCCAGCTTCACCTGGAAAACTTTACCTGGACCATGTACACGAACAAAGTCTCAGGATAGTGCATAGCTCATGGCAAGTGCTCGTAAGTGTTAGCGATTAGTATAAGTGCTACCATTATTCTGTGTCAGATGTGCGCCTCCATTTCAATGGGGAAGGGATGGGCTGGCTCCACATTATTCTGGGGAGTGAAAGTGGCCGGCATGAGCATCTCTGTCTGAGCTCACAGCTCTCACTTCTTATGCAGGCCCTCCAGCACATGTGCAAGCAGGAAGTGTGGTCAGGCTTAAGTCGGGCAGTGCCGCATTTGGGCTCTCCAAGGGCAGCCTTGCTCCAGGTAACACTCACCAGTGTGGGGAGCAAGGCAAATCTGAGCTCAAGAGGGATGCCTTCTAAGCAGAAATCCATGAGCTCCAGCATTTCATTCTTGAAGGACGAACTACTTTTAAGGAATTCAAAAGGCTTTAGAAATCCTTTGTGATGTCCTGGACTTTATACCAGGATAGAAGAGACTGACAATTGGGCTTTTAGATCCTTAGGCCCATGTGATTTCAATACCCAGAAGAATCTCCCTTCTTCCATCTGCTTCCACCTCCCACCTCTCACCTCCCACCTCTCACCTCCCACCTCCTTGCCTTGTACTCCTTTTCTAAATCTTATTAAACTGTTCATCGCAGTTGGTCCTATCATGTCAGAAGGCAGGGACTGCCAGAACTTGCCAAGAACTGAGTCCATTTGGAGTTGAAATACCCTCCCCCTGGGGTAGTCTCTTTGGTGGTTGCCTGTAAAACATGGCAAAGCATGTGGCAGATATTAGGCATGCCTTGGTATTGAATTCTGAGCTCCAGGATGTGTGTGTGTGTGTGTGTGTGTGTGTGTGTGTGTGTGTGTATGTGTGTGGGGGGCTCTGCATTCCTCGCTGTCACGTCACTTTCTTCTTTTAATGAAAACTGAAACCCAGCTCCAGCCAGAGGGCAGAGGGAGTGAACAAATGTGTAGGGGAAGAAAATAGAAATGTTTAGGAAGGCTGGCTCCCCTCCGCTGTCTGGTCTAGAAAGAGCCGCCCCCTCCCTCCTCGGCAGCCCACGGAATGCAGGCGCGGCTGCAGGACTAAATGGGAGGGCTCATGGGGAGGCATTAAGTGTGGCTCGGTCTGTTTCTGGCTTCTCTGTAAATACTGCGACACCTCGAATGGAGGAACAGCTGAGATAAGTGACTGCTAATCCCCCAGTGCCGGGAGGAGGCCGGGCGCTGCCTTCCAGATCCCAGCAGATGGTGGATGAAACAGGCTTCCCCAAGGCAAGGGCAGGGGGAACTGTCCCACCTTCTGTTCCTTCAGTTTGCCGGGCACGTCTCCTCCCACGGCTTGTCCCTACCCAGAAGGGCCTCGCTGGCCCTGGAGAGCCCTGGGGACACGCCTTGCTTTTGCCATCCCGCCGGGATGCTCAAGGTCGGCCAAGCTGGGCGCTGGCCAGCACTGGCAGCATGGCAGCGTTCAGCGAAGCTGCGCGGGCCTGGGAGGAACGGCCAGGCAAAGCCGCTAAATTTCTTCAGCTCTATGAATCACCTGGAGAGGGGGTGGTGACTTATTGGAAATGCGGATTCACTCTCCCAGGGTGAAACCTGGGAATATGAGTTTCTGTTGGGCAGCCGCGGTCATTTGGCTGCAAGTGCTTCTAGTATTCCACTCGGAGGACAGCAGTCCAAGGGGACTGAAGGGGGGCGTTTGAGGGCGGGGTGCTGAGGAGGAGGGCGCAAAGCCGGATGCCTGGATTTGCATCCTCAGCCTTTCAGCATATACACCAGTCTTTCTCAAACCGCAGGACAGTTTGGGTTTTGAAATAACTTCAGTCACAATTCCCATCAAAAAAAAAAGGAATTGGGGAGACTGGTTGCACAATAATGGGAATGTACTTAACACTACTGAGTGGTACAATTTTAAATGATTAAGAGGATACATTTTGTGTTATGTATACTTCACAATTAAAAAAAAACAACAAACTTATCCTCCACAGAGGATAAAGTTATTTTTATATACTTAAATAGTCATGACAAAAACCCATTTCAATTTTTAAATTAAATGGATCCCTGAAAAATTGTGTCAAATGAAAATCATTTGAAAATCACTGACTTATATTTTAAAATATACGAAACGGTGTTCAGCATTTTAAAATGTGGAAATGGAGCAGTACTACAATTAACTAATATCAAATCATCACAGATCTTTAAGGGACAAAAAAAAGTGTTATTTCTTACCATAAATATAATGCATGTGAAAATACATTTTGTTCTAAGTGGGAAAAAAAATGGAATTGTTTTGAGAACATTTTAAGGCTGAAGATCATTTCATGAAACTGGTCTCAGTGCACCACTAACCTTCCCACCCCTGCTGGGGAAGATTCATCCAGGGGTGGGTGGGCTGGAGTTGGCCTCCTGAGCCAGGGAAGTATTTGCAAAGGGTTCAGGTCAAAAACCATGGTATTTTGGGCTGGCCGAGTGGCACGGTGGTTAAGCGCTGGCCTGGGAAGCCAGCGGCCCCGGTTCGGGTCCCACATGTGGGGGTCAGTGACACTGCCCTAAAAAAAAAAACAACAACAACAAAAAACAACACACCATGGTATTCAGTGGTAAGCTAGACCTTCCCGGACTTTCCCTTTGCACATAAGGCATTGAACATGGGAATCTGCCATCAGCCACTCCCAAGTAGAAACTGTCTTTCACACAAATGTTCCTGAGCTTCAGTCCTACTCTACTCGAAAAACAATGAAATGATACTCCCTCAGGAAGGCTTTCTTTTGCATCTCTCTTTTCATGACTATCCCAGTGATTCCCTCTTTTCCTCTCCAGCATGTACTATTATATAACTGTCTCTGACTTTTGGGTAAGTGCCCTGCAGTATGAGCCCAGCTCTGTTTTATTTATCACTGTATCTCTGTGACTGGCACAGTTCTTGTCCCACAAATATTTGATGAATCAATAAATAAATGAAATTGACCCAATTCAAAAGAGAGAGAGAGAGAGAGAGTTACAGCTGCCTCCAAACACATCACTATGACTCAATTGTAATAGTTACAATTGGCTTTTATCTTGTGTGTTTTTTTTCTTCACTTGTCTCTGATTATTACAATAATTAATAACCCCTGCCAGCAAAGAGTTACTGTGTCCCTTTTCAGAGGGAAAAATGGGGCTCAGGAAAGTGAAGTGACTTGCCTGAGATCAAATGTAGAGTAAATGATAGAAGGAGGATTTGAACCCAGGGCCAAGTGGCTGTGCCACCAGTCCAATTTCTCCTTGTTCTTGGTTCTTCTGCATCTGCCTGAGTTGAGGCAGCTCTGCTCTTTGCATCCTGTCCATGGGCATTTTCATTGTAAAAGGTCTACTGTGCAGGGCAGGAGGGGAATTCCAGCCAGGCCCCTCACCTGGCTCCATCGCCTAGCTGCCCCCAGTTTCTTCTCCAGACTAACCCAAACATGGTCGGGGAGCTGAGCGGGGAAGGCCCACATTCTCCAGTCAGGACAAGTATCTAATCAGCAGGCCTCCTCAGCATATCAATCCAAGACCACTCTACAGCTGGATGCCTGTGCCCAGTTTTCTATTTTTAGCTGGTGTGAACAGGAGAAAAAACACAAGCATTAAAAATCAGAGTGCCAGTCAAGAACTGAGACTACAGGGCACCCCAGGGCACCCCAGCGATCTGTGTCCTTCTCACGTCTGTCTGATCCTTTCCCCGCTCCTCGCTTCATGTCATCTCCCCGTTCCTTTCTCCAAAGTCCCAAGATCCTTCAAAATCTATGTCCAAGAAGAAGCTGGTATCAGTCATTTATACCAATGCTTCTTTAATACATACACATCAACGGGGCCTCTGGCTAAAATACAGATTCGTATTCATTAGTTCCCGGGTGGGGCCTGGGACTCTGCTTTTCGAAATCATTACAGGTTACAATGATACTACTAGTCCATACAATCTGATCATATGATTGAAGTTGCTGTTATCTTCTTGGCAAGGATATTTGCTCTCTCAATCTTGTCTCCTCCCGGAATAAAGGCCTTTGCCCCCAGTTTATAGATGTTTATCCACCAGCGAGTGTTCAGGCTACTTTTGGCATTTGTTTCTTCATTCACTTAGACAGCAGGGGATCATTTTCTGGATTAAAGACCAGAGTCTCAGTTTAAGTAAAACCCTCAAAGCACCAAGGAGAGCTACCTGATATCCAGGTTGGGGTAAACCCGACCCCTTCTCGGGCAAGACTTCACCAAGCTCTCACAGGAGCCCTCCTTAGCCTTTTCCCTGGCCAGACCCTGCCTGAGCCATGCATGGATTGGAGACTAAGGTGGCCTTAGTTAATCCCAGCTTTTGGCCTTGGAGGAGAAAAGCCCCAGCTCCCTGAATAAAGTCACCTGGGTTGGTGGGGACAAAAAGGGTGCCCTGTCCCAGGTGCCCATTTTCTTTTCCACTCAAATGTGCTGTTGTGTTGCCCTTTGGGCCCATGAGGACTACAAGGGCTCTGCCCCTCTAGCTCCCAGTCCTGGAAGATGACAAGCTGCTGTCCTTGCCCTGGTCCAGCTGTCCGGACCCCTCAGTAGAGGGCAGGGTGCCAAGCCTTCCTGCATGTGTGTGGTGTATTGTCTCTTAGTCTGGCCGGCTGGGAGAAACCAGCCGCAGCACACCCAGGGAGCACCCCAACCCAGAAAGGGGGAAGGGTGGGCTGGCGTCACTTAGTCTTCCCCTGCCCCCTACCCTTCACCGCCTGGCCCTCCCTAGCTCCCTATTTGGCCATACCCCTGGTTGCCCCCTCCCCTTCCTTACATGGTCTGGGGCCCCCTTGGCTGATCCTCTTCCCAGCGCTTGGCTCCATGAATGGCCTCGGCTCTCCTTAGTGGCGTGAAGGCGACCAAATAAGGCAAGGTGGCCCAACCGGGCCCCCCACCCCTGCCCCCGGCTGCTCCAACTGACCCCGTCCATCAGCGTGCTATAAAGCAGCGCGCCCCGCGCGGAGCACCCATCGCCTGCCGCCGCCCGAGCCGAGCCGAGCCGAGCCCGACCTGCGGACGGTGAGTCGATGCCATCGCGCCTGCGCCCGCCCTCTCCGCCGGGCACCAGACCTCGCCGCCCAGCCAGCGCCGGGCACTCGCTCCGGCCCATTTTTTTTTTTTTTTTTTTTGAGACCAAACTTTTCGATTAGGTTCTAACTTCTTTTGTCCTGAATCCTTACAAGCGAGGGGCGCTCGGAAGGGGAGTGCTACAGTCTCCCACTGGGTATTGGAGGGTCCCTGATCTCGTGCGCTCGTCCCTCCAGCTGGGACATGGGCGTGGATGGGGGTGTGCATGGGGCCGAGGCGGGTGAGCAGTTTGTGAAAAGGCGAAAATGTAAAAGGCTGGAGACCTGATAAGAGGTGACAGTCCCTCCTTGCACCGGAGACAGAGGGTGAGCTTCCTGGCCAAGGAGCCTTGGTGATTCCTCTGTCTTTCTCGACGCACCCACACCTCCAATCCCCGCCACTGCCTCCCAGCCTCCTTTTTCTGCCCCGAGGGGAAGGGAGGTGGCAGGCGCCACCGCCCCCCACCCCCAACCCCCTCTGTCTCCTCTTCCCGGAGCGCGGAGAAGACCAGCTCCGCAGGCACTGAGCGTGCGCCTTCCCACTCTCTTCCACCTGCAGACCCCGCTGAAGCTGTGCCAAGATGTGCGACGATGAGGAGACCACCGCCCTGGTGTGCGACAATGGCTCTGGGCTGGTGAAGGCGGGCTTCGCAGGCGATGACGCGCCCCGTGCGGTCTTCCCGTCCATCGTGGGCCGCCCGCGCCACCAGGTAAACTTGCCGCCCGGCCTGGCCTGCTCGCATGGGGCGCAGCCCCTAACCCCCCTCCATACCCTTTCCTGCCACCTCTTCAGCCCCGCAATCTAGGAAATGTCTCACCTGCCCCTCCTGTTTCATTAACTGTCAAATAAGGAAAAGACTGGATTAGCTTCAAATCCAAGACAAGCAGTTCTCACACCTTCCACCTAAGAAGGGTGCGAAAATGTGCACTTTCCGGTCCACTTCAGAAACACAACTCTCCGAGGGTCCAACTCCCTGGTATGAAAAGGCAGCAGCAGCTAGCTCTGTCCTCCACCTCTGACCTGCATTTTTCGTCCTTAGCGTCTTCTACCTTTTGTGCACTTCACTTTTTCCCTTGGCCTCTCTTTTCAGTCCTCTTCAAATCTTATAATACAGGACTTATCTCAGCCAACCAGGAACCAACCCACATTCATCCCTCTTGTTCACAGCTAGCATCCAGGGCTCCCAAAAGATGTAATCTATCTGCTTCCTGGCTGTTGCATTTTTAGAAGTCAGACGTGACAGAGGCAGTAAGTGCCATGGTGATAGTGACATACCACCTTGTTTATTAGGAGAAATGTCACGCTCTCTGGCTTGGCCACATGCCTGGTCAGACAGGCTGCCAGGGAGGAGAGCTGTATTCCTCAGTGCTGGTGAGCGATGGGCCCAGGATAGCTCTGGGCAGGCTGGATTTCACCGGCAGGGTGATAATGGCATATCAGCCCATCTTTTTATGTTCACCTGATGGATGTCAAAATCTTGTCTTAGGAGAAGTACAATGTGTTATTAATTCAGTCATTCCACAGCATAGTCATTTATATTCTAGTTGGCATGGGTGATGAGCTTAATAATTTAATGAAGGCATTATGGTATTTTTAAAATGAAGCAAGGCTCTACTTCAGTGACATATCTTGGTTACCCCCGCCCCAGTGGGGTTGGGTGGGGAGAAGGTACTAGACTGATTTTTTAAGTCATATTTCTAAATTGGGGTAACATCCTATTGTTTATTATTTCTGCTCTCTGTAAGGTACTCCTTGACTTGGTCTGTTAGATGTAACATTATAAGGCACCAGTTACATTCCTGACATGGTGGAAGCTTGATCTTTTCATCTTTTTCTTCTTATAGGGTGTCATGGTGGGTATGGGTCAGAAGGATTCTTACGTAGGTGACGAGGCCCAAAGCAAGCGAGGTATCCTAACTCTCAAGTACCCCATTGAGCATGGCATCATCACCAACTGGGATGACATGGAGAAGATCTGGCACCATACCTTCTACAATGAGCTCCGCGTGGCTCCTGAGGAACACCCTACTCTGCTCACTGAAGCCCCACTGAACCCCAAGGCCAACCGTGAAAAGATGACACAAATCATGTTTGAGACCTTCAATGTCCCCGCCATGTATGTGGCCATCCAGGCGGTGCTGTCTCTATATGCTTCTGGCCGTACCACAGGTATGTTTGGGCTCTGGGGACAGTCCCCAATTAAACACATTCCCAAGACATCGACCTTGCTGTGAACCAGTCTCCCCAATTGAAAAAGGAATGATTCTTTCCTTCACATGCCCTGGGAGGGTGTCTGTGCTAAGAGAAAGGTTAACAATGGTCCCCAATTTCAGATTACATGCATTTCTAAAAGCTGAAAGCATGTGATGTCACATGATGAGGCTCCACACAATGTATCAACCTGGAATGGAGCAGTCATTGGCATGTATTCACCACCATCACAGCCCCCTGGGCAAACATCGCCAAAGAGCACCAACTTCCCTACAGGGTCTGAGTCAAAAATGAGAAATGAGGGCCGACCGAGTGGTGTGGTGGTTAAGCGCTGGTTTGGGAAGCCAGCGGCCCCAGTTCGGGTCCCACATATGAGGGCCAGTGACACTGCCCTCAAAAAAAAAAAAAAATGAGAAACGAATAAATTACATGGGAAGAAAGAAAAACACAGCTCGATGCTGACATAAGGTGCTAATGACTGATAAGCGATCGTCATTTGAAAGCGTCCTGGAGAAATTTTTCTACTACATTTTTAAAAAGATGAGTTGTTGCTGGCTTCAGATTTAACATCCTTGACGTTCATTTTTATTCTTCGTGTGAAAGGGGTCTAATTTTATCTGGGTCCATGCCCAATGCTAGTTTATCTTAGCCCAGATTGGAAGCAGGCTTTGACATGGCTAACAGCAGTGCGGTCCTCAAAAGCAGGGGTGTCCTTGGGAATTTACCTCATTCTTGTCTATTTCCTCTGACAGGCATTGTTCTGGACTCGGGGGATGGTGTAACTCACAACGTCCCTATCTATGAGGGCTACGCTTTACCCCATGCCATCATGCGTCTGGATCTAGCTGGGCGGGATCTCACTGACTACCTCATGAAGATCCTCACTGAGCGCGGCTACTCCTTTGTCACCACCGGTGAGTGTGTATGTCTCATCTGCCACAGCACGTGTCTGCTTCTCCCCGCACCAGCAGATCTCCCTACCTCCTCACAGCTGACTTCATTCTTCAGAGCTTGACTGTCATATCCTTTCTTTTTGTAGCTGAACGTGAAATTGTCCGTGACATTAAAGAGAAGCTGTGCTACGTCGCCCTGGACTTTGAGAATGAGATGGCCACGGCTGCTTCTTCCTCCTCCCTGGAGAAGAGCTATGAACTGCCTGATGGCCAAGTCATCACTATTGGCAATGAGCGCTTCCGCTGCCCTGAGACTCTCTTCCAGCCCTCCTTCATCGGTGAGTTGCAGGGGCTGGTGCAGAGGCACAGCTTTTCCCTGGAAATCTTGGGGGTGGGGGAGTCCAAGAGGAAAATCTGTGATAATGAAGAAGGATTAAAGGGCTCCTGAATGAAAAGGAGTCATAGCTTGGAGTCCCACACAGCTCGGTCTCAGGTCCTGATGGCTCATTAAAGAGATGGTCATTACTATTCTGTTGCACTGATTTCTTCTCAAAAGCAAGGATGAGATGGAGTAGTAACCCATGTCTGCAGGAAAGGGATGATTACTCAAGAGTGCCGATTTATTCCAATAAGCTCCATTACCAAGTAGCTAGATTTTCCTTTTAAGTTACTCATTGTTAAATGGAACAATTATACTCATAGTAATACCTGGTCATTTATATGTCACCAAACATCTCCCTTAAGGAATGACTTCCAGGTGGAAGCCTGTGAGGATCTTATTTTAGTCTATAGGTAAAAGTTGCACGAATTTAACTTAAATGTGTCTTATCCTTTTCCAAAATACGTCTCCATACATCTGACGGATACAGCAAGTGTTTCCTCCAAACAGGTGCTAAACACAGTTGTTCATTCCTTGGCAGCCTATTGTGGACTGTCAGCACTTTTAAAGACACCTGTTCCACAAATCTCCTGCAGTGTATCTTATAGAGGAACATATGTTTCAGAGACAAATGGTGACAGTTTACTAACACAGAGGAGTCCTGTTCTCTCTCCTCCACCCCAGCCACCTGGCCAGAGAGCACTGTGATTTTTATTTTTTTTAAACTTGTTCCTAGGGATGGAATCTGCTGGCATCCATGAAACGACTTATAATAGCATCATGAAGTGTGACATTGATATCCGCAAGGACCTGTATGCCAACAATGTCTTATCTGGAGGTACCACAATGTACCCTGGGATTGCTGATCGCATGCAAAAGGAAATCACTGCCCTGGCTCCCAGCACCATGAAGATCAAGGTAAAGAACAAAAACTGTACCTTTTAGCTTCTCTAATACTTTTTCTAGCACATTTTCTGATTTTTCTAGCACTTTCCCCAAGACTTTAAAAATGCTTTCAAGCAGTGGGTTAAAAATAAATCTTTGAAGAAGAAAAATAACCTTAATCTTTCAATACATCTTAAATATCCCCAACTTTTGGGCTAGCCCCCACCATGTATCTAGCTTGTTGCCACATTATCCTTGAGTTCAGAGAATTCTATTTTGTAGAATCTTTGATAATCGAAATAATGAAATAGAGGAAAGTGCGTACAACCTGACTCAGCCATATAAATTTATGGTATGAAGTACCTTACATTACAGGAAATTAATGTCTAATATATATTCTGTGAATCTACCCAAAAATGTGGCTTGTGCTATTGCTTGGAACTTCAGAATTCACTGGGAGTTTTTGTTTTCTCACCACAGATTATTGCTCCTCCTGAGCGTAAGTACTCTGTCTGGATCGGGGGCTCCATCTTGGCCTCCCTGTCCACCTTCCAGCAGATGTGGATCAGCAAGCAAGAGTATGATGAGGCCGGCCCATCCATCGTCCACCGCAAATGCTTCTAAGGTGCCTTCTCTCTTAGTCTCCCTTACATTCAGGATGACAGTATTATGCTTCTTGGAGTCTTCCAGTCCACCCTCCCTCATCTCTCATCAATCATTGTACAGTTTGTTTACACACGTGCAATTTATTTGTGCTTCTAATATTTATTGCTTTATAAATAAACCAGACCAGGACTTGCAACCTACAAAAGACTCTCTTATTTCCTTTTGGGAGAGGCATGGGGTAGGGCCAGTGTTCGCTTACTTCAGCCTGTGAACTCCTAGATTGGTGGCTTGGACATCAGGTGCATTGTAATATCACGGCCCCACAAAGTTCATCAGATGAATTAGTGTGACATTTAGCTGGCAGCAATGATATTAACTTTTGATTTTCTACTTTGGGACAGAATCATGAATCTATTTCATATCTGAAGAGTCGATCAGGTTTTGCTTCACATGATCAAGAAATGGCATCAGATAAAACAATTCTCTAAAATTAGATGATATGAATATTAAAAATTGTCATTTTAGCATATGTTGCAGTTGCTTTTGTAACAGCAAAAACTGCATATATATATCTGTAGTGAGAAAGTCAAAGATTATTTAAATAGATTAAATTCTCAATTCTCGGACCCTTCAGTTGTCTTCCTGAAGACTATGCATGTCAGCAGTGAGACACTGAGACCAGCTGACAGTTAAGTCAGGTCGTATGCATTCCAAATGCCCCCTAAACAAATCAAGACCACTGTGCAAGTTTGAAACAAATGGGAGGAAACAGGCACCAGGTACTTCTGCCTACAGAGTGGCTAACTTGGGATCTTGAGTTGAGTACAGTGAAGGCTATGAAGTCCTGAGGGAGGAAGGAGAGTGGATAACCTCAGTGTTCCCTTTACTCCATGTCGGGCTCTATGCAAAGTGATGGGGAAAGTCCTGGGGGCAGCGTCCAAAAGAACGGTCCTTCAGGGGATCACGTACACTCCACATAAATCCCCAATGTGTGTGGTCTATAAGCTTCAAGGAGACATCGGTCTGAACCTTGAATGGTTAAGAACTAGAGAGGTGAGAGAAGCAGGGAGGAAATCTCAACAAGGAAATGAGGCAGAAGCAAGGATACAAGGCACACGATAGGCTGGTGGGAGCTGACGAATTTTAGGTAATCAATTTGGAAAGGTAGGTTTCAACCTCTTTGCAGAAGCTTTAAAATGTTTCACTTTCAAACTAATTGCTCATGAACTGTTACAGCATTTGGATGGACTTAAACTTTTATCTATTGATGAGACAATCAAGACACAGAAATTAAGCAACCACTGCAATGTTAAACAGCTCATTTGTGGAATACCCCAGAGAGGAACCCAGACTTTCTGACATCTAATTTAATGGTGTTTCTAAAATCATCTTTAGTCATTAAAATTTAGTTTTAAACTTTAGTCATACAGTTTAAAAACTAAACTTATAAACACAGAGACATAAAACTTTAGTCATAGTGTATCAAGAATAATCGCATTCTATCACACACACCCTTGGGAAACTTCGTTCAAAATTTGGAGTACTTTAGGCTCATTAGAACCTTTAGTAAGTTTTCATTGTCATTATCATTCAAGGTTATGTGTATTTTTTAAAAAATTTTATTAAAAAATACAGCTAACATACATTATATTCATTTCAGGAGTACACCATATTATTCAACATTCATATAACTAAAGAAGTGATCAACATAAGTCCAGTAACCATCTGACACCAGTACCACACTATCACAATATTATTGACTATATTCCCCCTGCTGTACATTACATCCCCATAACCTACTTTATATTTGAACCTCTTATTTCCCATCACCTTCCTCCTTTTAATTTTTTCAATTACAGTTAACATTCAATATTATTTTGTCTTAATTTCAGGTGTACAGCATAATGGTTAGACATTTATATAATTGAAGAAGTGATCCCCCTAGTCTAGTGACCACCTGGCACTATACATAGTTGTTGCCATGTCATTGACTGTGTTCCCTATAATTTACCTTACATCCCCATGACTATTGTGTAACTACCAATTTGTACTTCTTAATGCCTTCACCTTTTTCACCCTGTCCCTCAACCCCCTCCCATCTATCATCCCAGTAAATTTAGTACCCATCTGACATCATACATAGTTATTACAATATTATTGATTAAATTTCTTGTGCTATGCCTACATCCCCATAACTATATAACAACCAATTTGTACTTTTTTTTTTTTTTAAGATTTTATTGGGGAATTGGGGGAGGGGAACAGCATTGGGGAACTGGGGAAGGGGAACAGACAAGCTGCTGTCCTTTTGTTCTTCAGTCTAGTTGTGGAGGACATCGCTTCACTGGACCATGTTGGTATTGTCATTGCACTCTTCTCAGGTGAGGCAGATCGGTCACCGGTCTCTGGACAGCCACTCATGGTGGCTCTTGGCAGCTCTCACTGGCTGCCAGCTGCTCACAATGGCTGCCGGCCACTCCCTGTAGCCTATGGCAGCCCACCGCAGCAGGGGCTGCAGCTATGTCATCCTGGGGATTCACAGCAGCCCAGCTCCAGGTGGAGCTGTTGTTCACCATCTTAGCTGTAGAGGGCAGTGTCACTGGCCCTCATGTGGGATCCCAACCGGGGCCACTGGCATCCCAAGCCAGCTCTTAACCAATGTGCCACTCAGCCGGCCCAATTTTTACTTCTTGATACCTTCCCATTTTTCACCCATCCCCTTAACCCCCTCCCATCTGGCAACCATCAAATTGTTCTTTGTATCTGTGTGTGTTTCTGTTTTGTTTGTTTATTTTGTTGTTTAGATTCTATATATAAGTGAAATCACATTGCATCTATCTTTCTCTGTCTGACCTACTCTGCTCTGCCCAATACCCTGCAGGTCCATCCATGCCGCTGCCACTGATGGCAAGAACCCATTCCCTTCCATGGCCAAGCAATATTCCATTGTATATATGTACCAGCTCTTCTATATGCATTCATCCATCAATGGACACCCAGGCTGCCTCCACATCTTGGCCATTGTAAACAATGCCGCAATGAACATTTGGATGCACATGACCCCTCGCAGTAGCATTTGGGTTTCTTCAGATAAATACCCAGAAGTAGGATTACTGGGTCCTTCTTTGTCTCTTGTTACAGCGTTAGTTTTAAAGCTTATTTTCTCTGGTATAAGCATTACTACTCCAGCTTTTTTTTTCTTTCCATTTCCATTTCTATAAAATAGCTTTTTCCATCCCTTTAGTCTTAGCCTGTGTGTGTCTTTCAATCTTAAATGAGTTTCTTGTAGGCAATGTATGTAAGGGTTTTGCTTTCTTATTCATTTAGCCACCCTATGTTTTTGATCAAAGCATTTAATTCATTTACATAGAAAGTAATTGTTGATAGATATGTAGTTACTGCCATTTTATTATTCATATATACATATATATTTTTTTCCCCCTCTTAAAAAAGTCCCTCTAACATTCCCTGTAATACTGATTTGATGGTGATGAGCTTCTTTAGCTTTTTCTTCTCTGGGAAGCTCTTTATCTGTCCTTCAATTTTAAATGACAGCCTTCCTGGATAGAGTAGTCTTGGTTGCAGATCCTTACTTTTCATCACTTTGAATACTTTGTGCCAATCCCTTCTTGTCTGCAAGGTTTCTGTAGAGAAATCAGCTGACAATCTTATGGGAGCTCCCTTGCAGGTAACTAACTGATTTACTCTTTGCTTTTAGGATTCTCTCTTTGTTTTTAACCTTTGACATTTTAATTATGATGTGTCTTAGTGTGGGACTGTTTGAGGTCATCTTGTTTGGGACTCTGTGCTTCCTGAACTTGTATGTCTATTTCCTTCATCGGGTTAGGAAAGTTTTCAGGCATTATTTCTTCAAATATGTGCTCAATCCCTTGCTTTCTCTTGTCTCCTTCTGGTACCCCTGTGATGCAAATGTTGTTATGCTTGATGTTGTCCCAGAGGTCTTTTAAACTATCCTTATTTATTTCTTTTTTAATTCTTTATTCTTTATGCTGTTCCAATTGGGTGTTCTCTGCTACCTTCTCTTCCAAATCATTGATTCAATCTTCTGCTTCATCTAGTCTGCTGGTGATTCTTTCTAGTGCATTCTTCATTTCAGTTATTGCATTCTTCATTTCTAACTGGTTCTCTTTTATGCTTTTTATATCCTTTTTAATGCTTGCTCTCTCTTTCTTGAAGTTCTTAGTAAGTTCCTTGAGCATCCCTATAACCAGTCTTTCAAGCTCTGTCTCTAGTAGGTTGCTTGCCTCCATTTTGTTTAGTGTTTTCTGGAGTTTTCTCCTGTTATTTCGTTTGAGATGTATTTCTTTGTTTCCTCATTTTGACTGCCTCTCTGTGTTTGTTTCTATGGTAGGGCTGCTATGTCTCCCAGTCTTGCTGGGTGGCCTTATGTAGTAGGGGTCCTGTGGGGCCCGGTGGCACGGTCTCCCTGGTCACCTTCTCCAGGTTCTCCAGCAGTGTCCCTCATGTGATTTGCGTGTGCCCTCCTCCTATAGTTGAGACTTGATTGCTATTGGCATGTCACTAGGTGTATTGACCCACAGCTTATTGGCTGCTGGGGGTGGGGGGACTTACCCCGTGGAGTGGGATTCACCCCAGCAGGCTCTGGTGTCTGTTGAAACTACCCTTTGTGTGTGCCGCTTGTGGAGGAAATTCTGCAGTGTTCTGCTGGGGCCTCTTGGGAGGGGCTCCAGTGCAGGCTCAGGTCAGCCACTGCCTGTGACAGGCCAGGGAGTACCTGGTAGGAGCTACAAAATGATCAGCAGCTGTTCGCTGCCTGTGCTAAACCTGGAGGATGTGGGAGAGATCACACTGTGAACCAAGGACAGCTGCCACCAGTAGCGGGTCTGGGGTAGCTCCACAAAAAGCCAGGACACTTTGAGGCCTGCTGCCACCTGCCAGCTCCCGTAAGTCTGAACCACTGATAAAGCCTCTTGCAGTACATGAGTTGGATGAGGCAGGGTCTCAGTGAGTCAGCTGGTTGGAACAGCAGAGCTCACCAGACCAATCAGATTCAGATTTGGCCTGTGGGGGTGGGCTCAACAAGGAAGATGGCGCCTGCTGGCTGCATGGAAGGAGGACCCCACACAGACCTGAAGTTACACAACTCAGTCTCTCCCCATATGTCTCTGATGCCCCCAGAGTCACTGACCTTCTGCTGGAGCCTAAGATAAGTGCCTGTATGGACCTTTTAGGAGAGCGTCTTGGTTTCCCGCAGCCTTCCATCCCACCCAGATGGGCGGAATCCCCACTGTACTTCGCAGCCAGAAGTTGTGAGGGCTCTTCTTTCCAGCATCAGTACTTCATGCTGGGGAGCCTGGTGTGGGGGGCTGGGGTATCTTGCTCCTTTGTTGAGAACCTCTGTGGCAAAGATGTCTCTCCTAATTTTGAACAGCCACACATGGGTATGAGGTCAGCCTGTTTTGCTTCTCTGCCCATCCTAACAGTCTCTATGTGGCTTCTTTATGTCCTTAGTTATAAAACTTCCATTCAGCTAGACTTCAGACGGTTCTCCAGGTTGATTGTTTTATAATTTAGTTGTCATTTTGATGTGTTCATGGGATGAGGCAAGCATAACATTTATCTACTCCACCATCTTGGATCTCAGTTTATCTGTGTCTTTTTAATGCTTGTTATCTCTTTGTTGAAATTCTCACTAAGTTCTTTGAGCATCTTTATAACCAGTGTTTTTAACTCTGTCTCTGGTAGGTTGCTTGCCACCATTTCATTAATTTTTTTTTCTGGAGTTTTCTCCTTTATTTGTGTTTCTTTGTTTCCTTATTTTGGCTGTCTCTGTGTTTGTTTGTATATATTAGGTAGGGCTTCTATGTCTCCCAGTCTTGCTGGGTGGCCTTATGTAACAGGGATTCTGTGGGGCCCAATGGCACAGTCTCCCTGGTCACCTGCTCCGGGTGCTCCAGGAGTGTCCCTTGTGTGATTTATGTGTGTCTTCCTCTTATAGTTGAGGCTTGATTGCTGTTGGCATGTCACTAGGTGTATTGACTCTCAGGCTGACTGGCCATGAGGTTTGGCTATGGCCACAGCTTATGGGCTGCTGTGTAGGTCCTTACCCCATGGAGCGGGATTCACCTCAGCAGGCTCTGGTGTCTGTTGAGACTGCCCTTTGTGTGTGCCACTTATGGGGGTAATTGTGCAGTGCTCTGCTGTGGTCTGAAGACAGCCTCCAAGTATGTTGGTTCTGGGACCTTTTGGGAGGGCCTCTGGTACAGGTTCAGGTCAGCCACTGCCTGTGACCAGTTAGGGAGTACCTGGTAGGAGCTACAAAGTGATCTGTATTTGTTCGCTGCCTGTGCTAAACCTGGAGGCATGTGGGAGAGGTCACGCTGTGAACCAAGGGGGCTGCCACCAGTAGCTGGTTTGGGGTAGCTCCACAAAAACCAGGACACTTTGAGGCCTGCTGCCACCTGCCAGCTTCTGGGTTCCTGTAAGATTCAGCCACTGATAAAGCCTCCTTCAAGGTATGAAAGTTGGGTGAGACAGGGTCTCAGTGAGTCACCAGACCAATCAGATTCAGATTTGGCCTGTGGGGGCAGGCTCACACAGGAAAGATGGCACCACCTGCCAGCTGCACAGAAGCAGGACCCCACACAGGGAAGATAGTGACTATCTTCCAGTCCTCTCATGAAGCCACATACTTCAGTCTGTCCCCGTATGTTCCTGATGCCTCCCGAGTCACTGTCTCTCCATGGGAGCCCAGAGTGAGTGCTTGTGTAGGCCCTTTAAGAGAATGTCTAGGTTCCCACAGCCTTCTATCCCACCCTGATGGTCAGAATCCCCACTGTTTTTCACAGCCAGATGTTGTGGGGGCTCCTCTTCCGGGCATCAGCACTCCAAGCTGAGCAGTCTGGTGTGGGGATGGGGTCCCTCATACCTCCAGGGGGAAACTCTGTAGCCAAGATATCCCTCCCAATTTTCATCCACCACACGGAGGTTTGGGGCCAGACTGTTGCACATCTCTGCCCCTCTTACCAGCCTTGTAGCTTCTTCTTTCTAATCTTAGTTATAAAACTTCTGTTCAGCTAGACTTCAGATGGTTCTCCTGGTTGATTGTTCTATAATTCAGTGGTAACTTTGATGTGTTCATGGGATGAGGCAAGCACAGTATTATCTACTCTCTGCCATCAGGGATTATTCCTGTAATTGTATTTTTATGTTGTTCATTCAGAAAATATCTCTTGATCCCTAACTCGGGGCCAGGCAGGTTAGTACGTACAGGCGACAAAATGAATCAGAGCACATTTTCTGTGCTTAAGGAGCTCAGAATGCAGAGATCCATATTTAGCATAGCTGAATGGAAGTCCTTCTCTGCATTAAAGGTTAAATAATAAATAAATTTGGTGGCATTTTCTCTAGATAAGATAGAAACTTTATTGTAGATTCCCTTTATTTTCCTCAACTGTATCCTGTAGCACAGATAGAGTGGCTTAAAGGCTAGGTATCAGCTAAGGAGATGGATTTGGGGCAAATATGGGGAGATATGATTGAGATAGTCTCTATGTCTCTCTTTTTTTCATCTCTCGAGTACATAAATATTTTGAATTTTGTCTTCTGAATATAGTATTAATACTTTAAGTTTACACAATTGGCTGGGGTATCACCTGTGATATTTTCTACATATAAATGGAAAAGAAATGCATATTATTATTTCTACTTAAAAGTAGAACCTTTCCAGCCAGCTGAGTGGCTCAGTTGGTTAAGAGCTCGCTCAAGAGTGCAAGCTGAGCTCTGAGCAATAGCAGTTCGATGCCCAGCCCGAGCTGAGCTGCCGCTAAGCTGCCAACAGGTAGCAGCCAGCAGCTACCAAAAAAAAGGTAATAAAAGTAGAACCTTTCAGAATCAACTTCTGATATACATATGAGAAGTAGAAAGCACACAGAGTCTTGTTGAATTCTGAAGTTTTCTCATCTCTGCTTGATGACAGGGTGTAAGACATTAGATTAGCTGAATCTTCTAATAACTGCACTTAAGGAAGGTACTATGGCAATAGAACTTTTATTAGGGCTCCCTTCACATGTGTAAAATAATTGAGGTGTCTATAATAAATATCTCTTTGGTTAAGATGCAATATAAAAAAACACATACAGATCATGCTATTTCCTCTCTGGTTCCACAAATGAGATGAGCAATGACTTCATTCAAAGAAAACTGGGGTCAAAAACGAGAAGTTTTTGATGGTGGTTTGATCAAATTTTATCCCAGATTCCAGTGTGACCCATGGACCCAGGAACCCAGTGATCTCTATATGATCAATTTAACCAGGTGTTTAAAAGAAAATAATAAGTCAGATTCACTTTATGATTAGCATGATATAAATACTATAAATATTTTCTGGTAACTGATAGTTAAGGAAGAAATTTTTAGTCTTTTGAGACTAAAATAGCAAAGTTTGTCTATATTTATCTTAAGGTCTTCCAGGCTCATTATAAAAGGAATCTACTTCAGCAGAGCTTGGCTGTTACTATGGCAACCAAGCTCACATTAGGACGATATAGGAAAAAAAGCTCTTGGGGAGATTGCAAAAGTATGCCCTTTGCCACTGGTGGGCCTGATGCTAGAAGATATTTTTCGCAATTCACTCATCAGCTGTGTGCAATAGATGTGAGCAAGGTTGACTAGGAGGATACAGACCTTCAGTTTATGTACAGCTCTCGGAGTCCTTAGCATTCTGGGTCCTCTCCCTCAGCCTGGGAAGGAGAGCTGAGTCAGGTGAGTTAAGCAGGAGTGGACAGCATGTCCCTCAGTAGTGTTGTTTGTTTATCACTGCCATGGGAATGGGGGGAGGGGAGGAGAAAGAAAACAAACAAGGGGAGGTTGCAGTAAAGCTAAATTAAAATATGGCATTAACAACAGATAAGTAATGGATTCTGGAGTGAAGCATAAGCAAGGAATTGGGTGAACAGGTTTAGGTACTTAATACAGAAAGATGACTTGAGGAACTTTGAAAATACTACTGAATAGTGACATGCAGTTTAGGATATGATAGAGCAGACATGAAGACAATTTAAAAGCAAATCTGCCTTAGGCAAAAGAGAGAAAATTTCCCAAGCCATCTTTAACTGTAAAATCTACCCTTTGGATTTCTTTTCCAGTGTCTTCCACCCAGTGCAGGCTACTCTAGACACCCTCCCTACCTCTCTTATTATGATGACATTTAACCCTACTTGCATTCTTCAAGAGCAGACTATGTTAATTAAGGTATCATTTACCTAATTTATATTCCTGGGGTAAAGTTAAAACATATTTCCCAACTAGAGAGCACACTCATAATTTAATGAAAGTTTTCTATGAAAGACTGGTATTGCATGGGCTTTCAGTCAAAAGGATTTGAGTTCAAACCCCAGTTTTGTCACTGACTAGTTGAATGAAATTTAGGTAAATTAGCCTTTCTGAAACTCAGAACAGATGGGCTCAATGAAATCATGCTCTCAGGGTTGTCATAAGAATGTAATGATATCATGCATTTAATACACTAAGCACAGTGCCCAGAATGAGTATTTCAAGTAAGCTTCAACAAAGTTTCCTTCCCTTTCTTTCTCCTTTCTTCCTAGCATGGACTATGGAGGCTGAGTCTCAAGGGGTGAGCTGAGGGGAGGTGAGCTGTCAAGATCCCTTCAAATTATATCCCAATGGTTTTTCTATAGATCCTTAGTTTTTCTTGAGCCAAAAAAAAAAAAAAAATTCAAAATAAGCAAAATGAAGAAATAGAACGCTTAGGAAGGAGGAAAGAGTTAAAGCAGATTTGTGTAAGGAAATGAAGAAAGGCAAAGAGGTAACCAAGGCTCTTCCTTGGAGAGCTGGAAGGCAAATTGAAGAGACTCGTGGTGGGGATAGGAGAAACGGAGGCACATGAGTGTGAGTGTGTGTGTGTGAGCGTGTGTGTGCGTGTGTGTGAACGTGAGCACCTCCACATATAATACAGGTGACCACAATCAACAGAGAACCAGTTGTTGGCCATGTAGAGGGGATTTCCTTTCTGTTCTGTTTTTCTGTGCTCTTCAAATCCCACCATCCTCCTTGGCCCTCTTCGCATCCCCATTCAAGAGCCTGGGTTTCCACTCTTCACTTTGCATCTACAGAATCAACACAGATGAACAGACAGATGCACACCTGTTTCAAGTAGAGTTGACATAAGATAATTTGGTTCCGCAAGCCAAGTCTTCCCACTAACTCCTCCCCTACCAACTAGGCCCATGTAGGAGTGGCCCCTTAGAAAGAAACATTGTCTCCATCTCACTCCCACTCAGCTTCCTGACTCTGTGCTTTCTGCCAACCCTTGGACTTGTCCTGTCTCCTTTAGGGTCTCTGGTTCTGTGTTCTTTGGCCCTAGATTCTGGTCAGTGCTCTTCTAGCCTTAAGGAACAGAACCTCTCTCAAATTAGCTCGAGTTAGGAAGGGAGTTTGTTAAAAATATATAGAGGATGGAAGGAGAGCTGGCTCTGGGTGGTGAACACACAATGTGATATATAGATGATGTATTACAGAATTGTACACTTGAAACCTATGTAACTAATCATGGTCACCCCAATTAACTTTAATTAAAAAAAAATAGAGGAATTCCTAGAAGTTCAGGGCATAAAGTAGAGCAGGACCTCATAGGAAACGGGAATTTGGAGCTGAAAAACCATCAGAAGCCAAGAGTACTCTCTATCCTTTCCATGCTCCTTATCAATGAACTCAGCCTCTCTCACACCAAAGGAATGGTCCTCAGCAGCCAGGTGTGTTTAGAGTAATGGGATGAGGGGGATATGTCTGACATAAGCACTTGCACATCTAAGGGCCAGCAACCAATCAATGTTTTCTTTCTCTAATTTGTCCTAAGAAGCACAGAGCAGGTGGTAGCCAAGATGGGTTGAGAAAGCTAAAACTTGCAGAAAGAAATAAGAAAATGGAGCTGTTACAGCTCAGGCAGCAAACATAACTGCTTAAACACATCCATTGGGCTTAGGGATCGAGGGTAGGGGTTGTGTGTGTGTATAGGTAAGATAATCCTTTTATTATGAGGGGTTTTCGGTGGAACAACACCCCACATAAGTCTTACATGCTTGTCGGAAATTTAACGCAAGAAAAGATGAGAAACAAACTAAAATCTGAATTGAGAGCAACTCAATGTGATCCTCCCTCCTGGAGGGTTTGTAACCATTTGCAAATGAATGAAATGACTATAGTGGGGTGTCAGCTAGCTATCTTTAGAGTTTTTTTTGTTTTTTGTTTTTTGTTTTTTTAATCCCAGACTAGCTTCCAGATCTCTGAGACTTGAATTGCTCAGATACTCATTTATCCAATTTTTGGAAACATATCATGAGTTGTAGAGAAAGCAGGAGTCCGGATCTCTTCTGGGTGTTTCCGCAGTAGCCATGCCTGACACTGCTAAGCACTTAGCACATGCCATTAGAATCGCTGGTACACTTGTGAATCTCCCCAGACTGTGAGCTTTGTGGGTACTGGGGTCTCTCTTCATACAAGAATCCAGTTCCATGTGCTCAAAGAGGGTCTGCTGAGGATGAAGACACTGAAGTTTTCTTTATTACATTAAAGATGTTCAAAGGTATGTTTACATATTATTCTGGGTTGCTCAGCCTAATTAGTCAAAAAAGTAAAAATATTTTCTCTTTTAGTAAACCATTTAGCTCTGTACTCCCATCTGTGCCCAGTGAAGGTAGGAAGTTACTTTATTCCTGGAGCTTCTTGAGAGTTTGGCCAGACAGGATGAACATTGGCCCCTTGGACAGTGGCAAATATAAAGCAAAAGGTGTCAGTTGCTGGTGGTGTGATGGTTGGATTGGAATGTCCTTTGACTCCAGGCCTTGGGGAAAATATTTACTTTAGTGTCAGATACTAAGTGTATTTTTCTTCTTTGTTCCTCCCTACCATATCTGACACTCTCACTTCCTAGTTCCCACAAGCTGTAAGAACAGGTTCAGAGTGGATGAGAAAGGAAGCAACTGAAGGATGGTGATAGCATCCCATCACCCTGTTTATGCCACCCCTCCCCCCAAAAAAACCCAATTCCTTGTACATCCCCTTTTTACAGCCAGAGAAGGGTGGCTAATGTATAGGACATACTTGCATTTTGTTGAACTAAGTTGGGTTAGAAATAAAACGTTGCCATAGAGGGAATCCTTATTACTTCCTGGAGTGAAGTAGACATATTGGCTTCCGTAGATACAAGCAACCTGACCATGCCAAATGGGCTGGGAGCCTAAAATAAAAATGATTATGATACTCATACTATCATTTAACAAAGTTGAGCGCTTACTATGTGCCCACACTACACTACACCCTTCAGATATATTATTTAACAAAACAGTGAAGTAGGGTCTACTACTCTCCCCATTGTATTGATGAAAACTGAGAGCTGAAGAGGCCATTTGCCTCAGGTCATGCTGCTAGCAGATGGCAGAGCCCAGAGGCAGCATTGCTGAGACTGCTCCATGATGCTGTCAGTATTCCAGTGGGTCTCATTATCAGCGAGGATAGCTGGAAAGCAGAAAACATCTCTCAGCATGTATTCAACCCACCAGTAAGGAGTTTCTGAGCTCCTGTCATACTCTCAGTGCTCAGAAAGGAGTCTGAAGAAGAAGGAGGAAAATGAGAAAGAGGAGGAGGAGGAAGAGGATAATAGGAGAAAAGCAATGATCCTGATTTTAAACCTAGTTGGGTGAATTGATTGATATTGATTGATTGATTGATTGAGCCAACACATACTTATTGAGAGCATTCTACTAGGTTCTCGGGACAAAACAGACATGGCCACTGTACTGATGTGGCTTACGTCCAATGGTCCAGTGTGGGTGGGGGAAGAATAGGCAACAGCCAAATCTACAAACATACAGATAGAACTTGGAGGGACTAACAGAGTGTATAAAAGGAGAGTCTAGTGGACAGGAACATTCAAGTTGGATGAGGCTGTCAGGAAAAGAGTCTTTGAAAAGGTAACATTAAATCTGAGACCTGAAGAATTGGAAAAGCAGGCAATGGAAAGAACACCTGCCAAGACTCAGGTGGGAGAGTGCGTCTGTCCTGTACAAAGAAGTGAGCAGAGCCAAGTGGTTGGACCACAATGCAGGGATAAGGAAGAGAGGAGTAAGTGACCCTGGAGAGATGGTTAGAACACCCATCCTATGGGGCCTTTGGACTATGAAAAGAAGTATGAATTCTATTCTAATGAACAGAATGATGGTAAAGGATTTTAAGCATAAAAATATAAAACATATATTTTAAAAAAGCTCATTTTAGAAGTCACATGGGGACTGGATTGGAGAAGCAAGATTGGAGGCAAGTAAATTACTGGGAGGTTCTTACATTGATCCAGGGGCCCAACTGTGTCTTCCTTGAGCCCAAATGGACCTAAGGAAGCTGTGAAGATAGAGAGAAGTGTGGACAAAGTTGAGAGGGGTTTTGTAAGCAGCCAGGATAGGACATGCAGGTGGGTTGGATAGTGGCAGGCAAAAAGAGGAAGGGACCGGGCCGGCTGAGTGGCGCATTGGTTAAGAGCTGGTTTTGGGATGCCAGCGGCCCTGGTTCGGATCCCACATACAAGGGCCAGTGACACTGCCCTCTACAGCTAACAACAGCTCCACCTGGAGCTGTGCTGTGCGAGCCCCGGCAATGGTGTAGGTTGCAGCCCCTACAGTGAGTGGCCAGCAGCCAACGTGAGCTGCCAATAGCCGTGGTGAGTGACCATCCAGAGGCTGGCGACTGATCTGCCTCATTCGGGAAGAACGCAATGATGATACCAACATGAGCCAGGAAGCAACATCCTCCGCAACTAGACTGAAGAACAAAAAAAGACAGCAACTTGTCTGTTCCCCTTCCCCGATTCCCCAATAAAAAAAATCTTTAAAAAAAAAAAAAAAAGAGGAAGGGACCATAGAAGCTGCCCAGGCTGCTGGCTGGAGTAGACTACGTTTTCAAGGAAATTCAGGTTTCAAGGTGATTCAAACATATCTCCAGTCCTGCATTGAATGAGGGTGTCACCCAAAGATGGGCTTTTCTCTGGCTCTTAAAAAGTGATAAGGGTATGCTGGGAGAAAGAGGGGAGACTGAATGAGCAGAGAGTGGTTTGAGGGACAGGAAGGTAATGGGGTCTAGAAGAGGGGTATGTATTGGGATACAGCAATTATGTCAAGTGGGACCTGGTAGGGTGAGGGCTAAAGAATGGGATTTGGGAGACACAACTGGGCTGTGTTCTTGCCTGTAAAAATTGTAAAAAACAATTGATGATAGAACTGCCCTTCAAAGTTGCTGTGAGGATTAAATGAGATAAAATCGATTCTATGCTCAGGCCTTGACACAGAGCAGATCTTAATTAATGAGCTAATAATAATGAACAATTGCTATTAGCGTTGTTATAGTTACATATAGTATATGTAACATATATTATACATTGTGTGTGTGTGCATGTGTAGGAAGAACTGAAAGACAAGTGGGAATTTGGATTTGAAATGAGAGAATATGTGGTTTCTGCTGATGACATTTCCTGAGAGGAGAGTGGTCCACTGAATGATATTTAAAGATGGTACATTCTGGATTAACAGAAATACAGAAGAAATCTACATCCCTAATGACCATGGAGCTGAATGGAAGCTTCATATAGCTCTGAACTTTCTACCTCCTAACTTCTAAGTGAGAGAGAAATAAACTTCTATTTTGTTTAAAAGCAAACAATAAAACTAAGGAAGGTGAATTCTGGCATTTGGGTCCAGCCGGGTCTAGTGAGCAGAGATACTTACTGAAAGATTCAATAGTCCCAAACCAACTAGAGAACGTAGGGATCACCAAGTCCAAAGGCTGAGAATATTACAGAGCTAGATTCTCCTTCATCTGCCAAAGGAGAGAATGATAAATAAATAGCTTCATTAGGTAAAGAAAAGTATGACTTCATGATAAAGGGTTTAAAGAGTTTGATTAATAATCACCATGGCCTTGCATTACAGGGTCTTTAATTTTTTTAAATTTTAATTGGCTTCCTGAATTCTCAGTGTAAGAAGCACTTTTCATGCCACTTTGGGCCTCCTCTCCAGTTGGAGGAACTTATTTTAAAGCTGTTTAAATCTTACAGTAAGGGTAGCCATATTGTCTTTTATATCCATTACCCTGGAGTGTCAATTCCATTGTGTTATAATAACTGGTTTGATTTTAATACATAAAAGGGAGCTCCGTCATATAAATATAATATGAGGATTCCAGTTGCTAAAAAGAAAACCATAGGTTGGTAGAGGATGAGGGAAATATAAATTGTAATGGGGAGGACATAATATATATATTCACACTCTAAGAGAGTGAAGTATGCTCAAAGGAATCAAAAATCTATCACAATATTCACATGTTAAACGGAAGCCTCCATCAGCCTGGGTCCCCACAGGATTAGAACCAGCAGGGACCCTGCAGTCATGAAGCATGAATGAGAAACAAACTATTATGTCAACCACTGAGATTGTGTTCGGTACCACTGCATAACCCAACCTATTCTGACTGTTATTGTTAGCTTTGGACACTCACCTCCCAGGATTTCACTCTGCTCCAGGGCTCTGAGGTGATTTTATGCCAGCTGAATAATACATTTAAAATAGTAAATGTAATCTGCAATTTATGTTATTTCAGTTGGAGCTTCAGACAACATGACCTGTTGTCAGAAATGAAAGTCTATTATTGGGCAACTTTATTCCATTTTTTTTGGTGGTGGTGGTGGGGGATTGTTTTTCTTGGGCATATGAATGAAATAGAAAATCTACCTGAAGTTATTCTAGTTACATCTTATTGGTTCAACATGTGAGTAGGATGCTAAGAAAGTAAAAATGAAGGGTTTCATCCAGGTTACTTTGCTTTAATCTACGTTCAAAGTTTGCATCCACACCTGCCTCATTATAGTATTACATTACCTTATTTTTTTTTTAAAGTTTTGAGATATAATTCACATACCAAACAATTCACTCATTTAGAGTGTACAGTTCAACTGGTTTAGTATATCTGGAGATAAATGTTGTCATCACCACAATTTTAGTACATTTTCGTCACTTGAACAAGAATCCCCTTTAGCACTTAACCCTCTGTAACCCTCTAGAAGGACTTTGGTGGGATGAGTAAAGTTATGACTTTTGTCTTAATGAAGTTCTCTGTTGCAAGAAAGATAAGAAAAACAGTGAGGGCCTTTGCTCCTGTGATTCCTTCCATACAGGCCTCTTTCCTCCTTTGCTTTTGAGCAAAATGTGTTATTGTTTTGAATGAACGGGTAGGATAGTCTCATTCACTTGTAATGTTTTGTAAATTTCAACTTTGTAGATAAAGACATTTCTAAGGGCCTCTTGCAAATCCATGACCTTCATCACAGGACAGGAGATCAACTCAAATCATATCACCACTACTGAAAATACACTTGAGATTGATGTCCTACTAGAAATGTCTCAGCAGCTGCTAATTCTTGACAAAGTATTTCTTTTACCATAATACTCATATAATCAAACCTTGAGTCACATACCTGTGAATGGGCATCTCAGTCATGCACCGGAAGGACATGGTCTACTTCGGCATCTTCTTGCAGATGAAGGAGCTGAGGGACAGGGACCCTTCTTTCTGCGGGAGCTTTTCCTTGCTTCCTTTGCATGCCTTCATTTCCGGTTTGGCAGTGTGTGCATCCCCCTTCCACCAAAATTCTAAATCTCTTTCTCTCTCAACTATCTATATGAGAATTAACCTACTCCTATAGATTACAGGGCCCCAGCCCTCATTAACCTTAATAGTGAAAGAAATACAGCTTTTGTGGTAGGAGAAGTGGAAGTGCCCTTCCACTTAGCACAAATAGCAACATTTGCATGAGCTGAGGATGTGGGGCTTTTAAGGAGGTGGTTCATCCAATGGAAATATTTGCTTCCAGTCAGTGCAAATGTCACATATACAATACTCCTGGGTTTGTGGGCCCCTTTATAAAGCATTGTACAATTGCACCCCTGAAGTTATTTAGAGCAAATCAAGGTGTTGTCTATACTGTACCTTTTTGATGTCCTTTGAATTAATGAAGGTCCTGAAATTCTCTCCCTCCTTCCCAAAGGGTACCTGGTTACTGTTTGTTGAAGGACTGAACAGTTGACAGTCCATTCTTAAATACTGATATCAAATGTGTCCTAAACATCCTCTTTCCCAGACATCAGGCTCTCTGCTTGTCCCCCGCTTTCCAGGCTGAAGTTTGCTTTAATGGGATTTAAGTGCTGAGCGAAACTCAGCCATGACCTCAACCCTCCTCTTCGGGAGATGCTGCTTTTGTCACTGACACTGAGTTTAGGAGGACATTCAGCATTTGGAGATGAGGAAGGGGAAGAGAGAACAGAATATAAATCCATAACCTGTGCAAGTTAGAAAAATGCCTGAGGACTGGCTTGAACTTCAGAGAAGGCCAAAACAGGAGGCAGGTGGGGGAGGAGCTGCTCAGAAGCAGCCCAGGCCATCACCTTTGGCTGGCAGTACAGTTTCTAGAAGCAAATACATCTATCTAAGAAAAGTTAGGCAACTGGGCCCGACACATGGAAATGGTAGCTTGTGAAGCTCTCTTATTTTGCTAAATCCTGATGACACTCCCTTGCCAGATGAGGCTCAGGCTTTTCCAAGAAGGCTGGGCAAATTTCCATGACTGTTCTCCTACATTCCTCCCCAAATAGTCACTATTGTTCTCTTGATCCAAGCCAACAAGCAAATAGGAGATCTGACAAGTTCGCAAATATATCCTAGAAAAAGTGCTATATACCTCATGGCTGAATATCACTACGGTCACCTTCGAAGTACCCCCCTTGGGAAGCTATGCACCAACACTAGCACCTAGTCCGCTCTTCAAAGCAATTTTGGAACTCTTTGTCTGGAATGGCCATCAGAGCTGTCTTTGTATTAATTACCCTTGACGTCCTGAATATCATCAAAATGTCTTCCATTCAATATTTCCTTTATCTTCGGGTAAAGAAAGAAGTCATTGGGGGCCAGATCAGGTGAGTAGGGATGGTGTTCCAATACAGTTATTTGTTTACTGGCTGAAAACTCCCTCACAGACAGTGCTGTGTGAGCTGGTGCATTGTCGTGATGCAAGAGCTCCTTCAGGACCATTTTTGCACACACCTTTCTCATGTCAAGATTTTCAGTTAAGATTTTCCTGTTTCTCTATCGATGTTTACTTGGTCTGTGATACTTCTCACAGTCAGTCAATGATTTTGACGCCCAATTTGATGAATTTTTCTAATGTTTTCATCAGTTCTGCTCGTTATTGGCTACCCTGACCTCTCTTCATCAGTGACCTATTCTTTCCCCTCAGAAAAACATTTAATCCATTTGTACACTGCCATTTTCTTCATGGAATTATCCCTATCAACTTGGACTAACATGTCCCTGATTTCACTTCCACTTCTGCCAAGTTTAACAAGAAATTTAATGTCTGTTCGTTGCTCAAATTCAAGGTCAGACATTCTTGCGACGGCACTGGCACACAAAAATACTCAACAACAATAGTGAACGCCACTCAGCAAGACACCACCACACATCATCACAAACACAGCTGTGAGACACTGATATACCAAGGTTATGAAACCTCACCGAGCTGTTTGTACAGTGTTGCCAATGTAAGCACACATGGCAAGTTTGCAAACTTAATTGTCAGACCTCGTATACTCAGGGCCGTATATCTCAGAGCTATCCATTGGTAGCATTCATTACCATTTTAAAATTACCATTAGTATTTGAGACTATTTGATTAATCAGTATATGTCTCTCCTACAAGATTTAAACTTCATTAAGTTAGGAACCACATTGTTTTGCTCACTACTGGCACATAATAGGTAATGAATAAATCTTTGAACAAACAAATAAATGAAAAGGCCAAGAATCTATATGTGCAAAGATCAAAATATTAACGGATTGGTGGAATATGGTTGTAGCAATGAATATATATAGATGGTAGTTATACATGCACATCTATAGAGTTTTAAATGTACACTCTAGGAAGATAAAGGGGTAAGAGAGAACACGACTAGTTGATAAAGAGTGAGTATCATGATATTCATCCATTCATCTATCCTCATTCATTTTTGTTTATTCAGGTATCACAAAATGGATAAACTTCATTTTTATTTGAATAGTTGTATTATAATTTCCCTTAGGAGGAGATTTTCTTGGTTTCATTGACAACACAAAAGACTGTGGTAAGGATTTAGGTCAACAAGTGGGTCCCCTTCTCTACCCTTCCCTTTCCTATTCTACCAAGCAATGGCAGGAAAAATATAGTCTAGGCATGTGGCTTTCTGACCATCTGACCTGTTACAGAGATGAAGCTTAGAAAAAAGCGACTAGCTCAGCTCTTAGGTGGTCTTGGGTGAATCCTCTTGTATACCAATTGTCACAACTTTGTTATTTTTATTTTTTATTTATTTATTTTTTTTGAGGGCATTGTCACTGGCCCTCATATGTGGGACCGAACTGGGGC
Source organism: Aselliscus stoliczkanus (assembly GCA_033961575.1). Taxonomy (NCBI): domain Eukaryota; kingdom Metazoa; phylum Chordata; class Mammalia; order Chiroptera; family Hipposideridae; genus Aselliscus; species Aselliscus stoliczkanus. The sequence goes on along the minus strand of CM066732.1, from coordinate 90,427,702 downwards.
CGCTGGCTTCCCAGGCCAGCGCTTAACCACCGCACCACTCTGCCGGCCCTACAACTTTGTTATTAATATAAAATATATGACAGACATTTTACAGTGGAGACCACTAACAAATATCTGACATGGGAAAATCTAGGCTTTTGACGGGAATATCTACATTATAGATATCAGGCAGCAAAATCAAAACTTTATTGTAAGCGACAACACATTTGAATTTTAACTCTCCCCTTACTGGAAGACCATCCCATCTCTGCATGAAATAGAAAGAATAACTTAATTATTGACATCATGACAGAGACAGTGATGCTGGAGAACAAAACACATGGGCTGTTCTTCCTGTGCTCTGCATGAAAGATGTAATCGGATGCAATCATTTCATTAATACACACATGGCCCTGTAATGGGAAGACAGTGGACCAGATGGCCAGGAGTGGACTGAGATGAAATGAGATGGGTGTTTGCAGTTTAGCAACTAAGTACTTAGCCTGCATGGATTATACTAAGTACTGGTAGAACCCCAAAACACATTTTCAGAATGAAATCCTGGCTCTGTGTCCAGAAACACTATTTCGGGCACAAGGAAAGCCTATTTTACTAGACTCCGGTAGGCAGGGGTGCTGTGCTTATGGAGTAGGTGGTCGGTATTTTTGTTCCAGGGCTCAAACTTGACTGCATATTGGAATTATCAGGAGGATAAAAAAAAAAAGAAAGAAAGAAAGTAAAGGAACAAATGCATGAGGCTCACCTCCAGAAATGCTATTGGTCTAGGATATAGCCTAGGCATTGAGATTTTTCAAAGCTCTCCAGGTGATTCTAAGGTGCAGTAAAATTTAATAAGCATTGCATTAATGTAATTCCTGTATTTCCACAAGTAGGACCACTTTATAGATCAATAAAAGAAGCAAATGCGTGGATGGTGTGATTTAGGAGGGGCCAGAGCATTCCTTGCCACAAAATAGCTATTCTCTCCTGTGTAGTGTTTGTAAAACTACCTAAAAAAAAATTCATTTCTTTGAATAAAGGCTTTGCAACTTAAATGAGGATAATTCCTCTGAGGAGGATAATACATTAAATGGTTATCAGTTATTAATACCCTGATGGGCTTGGCTTATCGGATTACTTCCATTTATGGTGGTGGAGTAACGGGCAGGAGTAGGAGAAGCCCACTGGGTGGGAGACTCAAAGGTCAACAGGATGCAGATTTGAGGTGAGTTCTAGGGATTCAGGAGATTTGACCAAAGACAGCCTATAGTCAAGGTGGAGTGCTGAGTTTATATGCAAAAGAGAAATGTGGCATGAGGGTTCCGAAGTTAGAGAAGACGGTGAATCAGACAAAATGGACAAATTGGAGCTTGTGCTCTTGGCAAAGCCTCGCTGTGAAACTACTGTAGCAAGAGAGATAAACGTGTGGTGAGTAATGGGTGAGTGGTAGCCCTTGTCTAGCCTCATCTTAGCTCTCGAAACAAGAAGCTGTCTATACCAGACTTGGACATTAGTGCCCAAGAGTAATCAGAAAGCAGGGAGGTTGATAAGAACTGGAAAATCACAAGAGCGTCGGGGCAAAGTAATACCTGAGCCCCCCGCATCTTGGTAAACACAGGAGTTGGCTGAATTTCAGGGGGTTATGATACTAGGCAACCAGGAGAATCCATGTATGATTATGAGAGCAAGGAAGAACCTTAAAAAATAAGCTACAGAGATCTGTTCCATTGGGGACAAATGTCAGTTTCATAAATATGAAACAAAAGGATAAATCCAACCGTTAGCCGTACACTGTGACGTGCAAGAGAGCATGTGATAACTAACATATATTCTCCTGGCTTAACAATTCTGTCAAGGGCAGGTCCTACCCACGTACATTTCCCCTGCAATTTCCTCCTCTCTTTTATACAGACTGGGAACACACTCAGCAGGGACCCCCGCTATATCCAGCACGGCTGGGACTCTGGCTGGACAGTGACAATGAGAGTGTGAAGAGGCAGGTGCCCAGACCCCAGGTGGGCTCTTCTGCACTGCAGCTGAATGACTTTTGAATAACATTGACTTAAAAGCAATCTCTTCCTGCAGGTTTAATGATCCCCCCTGGGGAACTCCTCACGTGAATGGGAATCACAACTTGACATAAACATGCAAGATTATGTGTCAGCAGGGCTGATTTGATTCTTAATGGAGTGTTAATTTATTTGCTGTGATTTCACACATCCGATTTGGCCACAATGTCATATTACGTTAATCTGGGAGATATCACTACACATAGGTATATTCTCTATATACAAGGTGGGTGGGGAATTGGTACATGTGATTTTTTTTTTTTTTAAAGGGATGCATAGCCTTTTGTTCAAAGGGCTAGGAAGCAGAAGATGTTAGATTGCCCACTATTTGGATACTTAGTTTCTTGTGGCAAAGACAAGAGTTTCACATTTGGGTCCATGAGATTGCAGAATAGTTTTGAAGATAAAATGCTCTAAAGAGTCCTAGACCACATAAGCCATCATATTTAGGGATACTTATGATCAGTGGGTTGGACAGCTTTACTCCTGTAGGAAATATTACTCTGTAAATTTTGTCTGGACCGCAAAAACAAAAGTGTTTCCCTAAACCTTTGAGCTGCGATTTACCCATAGGGAAGGAAACACAGAGAAAAATCACTTTGCAGCAAAGAGGAAGAGATTTCATTTGCCACTTGTGTCCTTTTAAATCTCACAAAACAGGTTGGATTTGCCCCATCAGAAGACAATTTGATGGTTTCATTAGGAAACAGATGTATGTAGGCCCCTGGGGGAGATAAAGCTCAGTTAATCCTAGTTGTTTGTGAATGAAATGCAGAGGACTTTAACACAGAGACCAATCCCAAACTGAATGTCATTCCTCTGGAGCCACACAAATCCCAAGGGGCTACAGGTGCTCATGCTTCCAGGAGTCTATGTCCCAAGGGCTGTGACTAGCTTTCAAATGTGCCTCTAATGCTACAGCCCAAGCGTTGCAAGCTCAGCAGGTTAATAGTTCAGCATGTCTTGGCACCACAGTGAGTGGGAGCAGCACAAATGAGAGCAGGGGGCTAGTGGTTAGCAAAAAGGCTTTCTAGTGAGAAGTCCAGGCTGCCCCAAGTATGTAGGGACTTCCACTTGGCAAAAGGGAACCCCCTTCTCCTCTTGGTTTGAATCAACTTAGGTCATGGGGGATCCAGGACCCACCTCTACTTAGGGACATGCAGCTTTCCCAGGTTGAGGGGAATACAGAGCCAGAGTTGCTACCCTACTCTTTCCACAAACTAAAGGTTCCACAATGCTGAAGACTCTATGAAAAGCACCATGACATATAAGCAGGCCCTCTGCTCCCCAAGAATGTATGGTCCAGGAGAGGACAGGTCAGCAGATTCACTTTCATTCTTACACCTTATACAAAGCTCCGAGGGGCTTTCATTTACCAAATACTTGAAGCTGCAAAGCTAACAGGTCCCCCTCGGGATCTGTGCTTGAGGAGAGAATGAGGTTCTAAACACATCACATGTAAAGATAAGAGCTAATCCAGACACACTATGTAGTAAACTGGCTCATTGTTAGTCATTCTCTATTCCTGCCCTGTATTAGCATATTCAGCTATGACCTTTGCTATGTGCTTTTACAGATCTGAGAATATTTCCTCGCTCTATTAATGACAATTACTGTTTGGTAAGACAAGGCTTTGCAAAGCCAACAATTCAGATGCTAATTTCTTTAGATACTTGCAAGTGGCTATGTCCTTGTGATCCAAACCACCCGAATTCCCTTTTCCTTCCTCAAAGGTCACCATTTTCCAATCTTTTAAAATATTTGGTCATCAGGAGCATTTGAGTTCTTGCTCTCCAGCATATGTCATCAGTTTGACTCAAATAAACTAAAAAGAAAAAAAAATTATTTGGTTCTCTTATCTACGACATTTTCTTTTTCTTTTTCAATTTTTATTGGGCAACAAACAGTGTGTTTTTTCTAAAACTCAGCTCCAAGTCGTTGTCCTTCAATCTAGTTGTGGAGGGCACTGCTCAGCTCCAAGTCCAGTCGCCATTTTCAATCCAGTTGTGGGGGGCGAGGGGGGGCACGCAGCTCACTGGCCCATGTGGGAATTGAACACTCAACCTTGTTGTTCAGAGCATGCACTCTAACCAACTGAGCCACCCTACCGCTCCTCTAGGATTCTTAAATAGCACTTTCCTCAGATCTTTTTCCTTAGCTACTTGTATGATTTCAGGCAAGCCACCTAATTTGGAGGTCAATTTTAATATCTATGAAACAGGAGATGGGATTTCCTGATTTCTAGGATTCCTTCCTGCCCTAATACTCTAGGAAACAAAAGTTCTCAACTTCTTATTATCAGAACCACTGGGGAGAATTTGATAAAAATCCAGGTACTTAAACCCTTAAATCTCGCTTCCATAGATTTTAATTTAGCAGGTTTGGTGGTGGGGGTGGGAGTGTGTGTGTGGGGGGGGCGGGGGCATCTGTATTTTTTTTTTTTTAAGATTTTATTGGGGAATTGGGGAGGGTAACAGCATTGGAGAATGGGGGAAGGGGAAGAGACAAGTTGCTGTCTTTTTCTTCTTCAGTCTAGTTGCGGAGGGCGTTGCTTCACTGGCCCATGTTGGTATCCTCATCGCGCTCTTCCTGGATGAGGCAGATTGGTTGCCAGCCTGGATGTCGCTCACCGCAGCTATTGGTAGCTCACGCTGGCTGCCAGCCGATCACGCTGGCTACTGGCCACTCACTGTAGCCTATGACAGCCCACTGCAGCGGGGGCTGCAGCCTACACCGTCTCCGGGGCTCACACAGCCCAGCTCCAGGTGGAGCTGTTATTAGCTGTAGAGGGCAGTGTCACTGGCCCTCATATGTGGGATCCGAACCAGGGCCGTTGGCATCCCAAAACCAGCTCTTAACCAATGCGCCCCGCATCTGTATTTTTATGAGCATCCCAAAGTTATTCTATGAGTTCCATTGTTTATCATCCCAAACCATTACTTTAATAGAGTAAAATCAGTTTTAAATAAAAGCTAAAGGAAAGAATTTCCCTGGTGACTTAAATGGGGATCTTTTTTAAAAAAAATTAGTTTCAAGGTGTACAAAACAATGTAATAATTAGGCTTTTACACTCCTCACAAAGTGATAACCCCTCTGCCAATCTACTACCCCTCTGTTACAATTCCATTGACTCTATTTCCTATGTTGGACTCCACATCCTGTGGAGTACATTCATTATTATTCAGCTTCAGCTTCAGGTGCACACTGCAGTGGTCAGGCATCTACACTGTCCATGAAGTGGTCTCCCTAATAAGACAAGTGTCCATTGGATACCCTACAAAATCTTTATAATATTATTGATCATATTCCCCAAACTGTCTTTCATATCCCCGTGGCAACACTGTAGTTACCAATTTGTGCTTCCTAATCCCCTCCCATTTAGCAACCATCAGTTTTCCTCTGTATCTCTGAGACTATTTCTGTTTAGTTTGCTCATTTATTCTGTTCTTTAGACTCCACATATAAGTGAGGTCATATGGTACGTGTCTTTCTCCGTCTGATTTATTAAATGGGGATCTTTAATCAGAGGGGACTTGAGACAGTGAGAATCTAGCTGGATGAAATAATGTCCTTAGGAAACTTAGAGATACCCAACTCTACATCGAACATTTTCCTATTTAATACAGCACCACCAGAGCAAATTATTAATTGAAAGTGGCATTGATTTGGCTCAGAAAAAGGAAATACAACATCATAACTGTAAAACAACTCATGAGTGATTTTAAAAAATAGTTGTTTACAAGGTGTGGTGGGGAAAATAAGATTTTTATCTAAAAACGGGCTACCTACCGAATTTAACAGATGAGTCTTTTAAAATATAGGCTCTGTGTATAGGTGCTTTTGTGTATTTATACAGGTGTGTTTTATATATATATATTCGTATGTTGAATCTATATTGCATATTAAAGTATATTTAAAAATAATAAACTAACAGTCAACAATGTAGTCATAGCCTAGTACTTGAAAACTGCATTATAAGAATATTTACAACGTATTTCCTGCAATCTATGGTCTTAGGATATCATCCTTAAGGGTTTGGGAAAGCCACATGCATAGACCATAATGATTTGGAGTTGTGCAGCCTATTTTGGGACATTTAAAGATGTTAAACAGATTTCCCGTGGGACTTGCTCACTCATTCACTACTTGTCTGAGATCCTTTACTCCAAAAGCATCTACCAGGACAGGAAGGAATCAGGGAGTCACAGCCTTAAGGGGGTAAGGGGTGAGTGTGAGAAAATACACCTAGTCTGAGTTGAGGGATCACCATTCCATCTGGAAGGCAATTGGATAATAGAATATTCATCCAACTCCATTTTTCATCTCCCCCCTGCCCAGCATGAAATAAAAAGTGCTTGAGTTTGCCCTAATGTTCCATTTACACCCTATACCTTTCTCCATGTTAAGTGGACTCTTTTACTACTTTGCAGTGAAAAGCTGCTTCCTTGGGGTAAAGGTGTCAGGCCTAGGAGAGATCTCAGTGATCTCTCTCAGACCAAAGCTTGGTTGTGCCTTTGAACTCTGCATTTTATACAGAAGTGCACCATGAGTGGACTCAAGGCGAGTACCCTTCTTTCGGGTCCGGGAGATACCAGTTACCCAACCACCTTGGTTGCTCTTGAACTGAAGGCTCATCATGGTGTGGCTTATGTGATACACCTATATGCTATGACCCTGGTGGATAATTAAGACTTCATTATATGCCTAGAGTGAATTAACAATCCTTTCGCAGTTGTATTTTTTATTTATTTATTTTTATTTATTTATTTTTTTTTTTTGAGGACAGTGTCACTGGCCTTCACATGTGGTACCCAAACCGGGGCCGCTGGCTTCACAAGCCAGCGCCTAACCACGGCGCCACTCAGCTGGCCCCGCAGTTATATTTTTTAAAGGGTGACAGCTACTTACTCATTGTGCATTCGGTCCATTTACACAAAACACTCCCAACTACTGTGTCTCTTAATACTGACCCCTGAGCTAATTAGCAGCTGGTGTGATTGTTTCAGTTTCTAGAGACCAATTAAGCAGTTGCCTTAGACAGAACTGACAACAAAAATGTAAATTCAAAAACAGAAACCAGGATCTTCTGGGTGAGGGGAGAAAGCCAAGGCTGAACAAGGAAAGTGGAGGGAGGGTGAGGTTGTGAGAGGCTGTTTCTGGTAGCAGAATCCTGGGCCTCTTTAAATTCAGGTTCGACCACAGTTTACCTGAGAAGTAACCTCCTTCTCCCTATTAGTAAAAAATAGATGAAAATAAATAAATAAATAAATAAATAAATAAATAAATAAATAAATAAATAGCAGAGCTTCTGGGTTTGCGCTGAGGAGGACGCAGACCTTTAATCATAACCACCCACACGCTCATGCTAGGCACCTTTTAAGTACAGACTTGTGCCCAGACCCCCACCCTCTGAGACAGCCTCACACCTGCATCTCCGCTTCAGCCTAAATAGACTCTCATCAAGCTTTCCTCACCCCTGCATCGGATCCAAGAAGGCACTGAACTGCAGGCTCACCCTCAGCCACGCAGTGCTCCCCCAGGGAGATTTCAAAGCATCCTATTGTCGCCACCACTCACATTCTCCCAGCCAGTACCTGCATTTAGAAAGACAATTTCAGTTGTCTCCCCGCCCCCTCCAAAATAAAAAACGAAATGTGAGGGCTGCAAGTACAGAAGCTAAACTACCTGCTCATGCCCCTCCCCACTCACCCATGAGTCTGCTCCAAGCTCCCCCCTCCTGCTGCAGGGGGCTGGTGGTCAGGTGAGGTTACCTGGACGCCCCGAGAAGCCCCGAGGGGCACTGCGATCCCTTCTCTCGAATTCGCCCTACTCCCTGAGGGGCCCCCAGGGCTCTTGCCCCCCTCTGCCCCCGCGCGCGTCTCCGGCCCCTCTGGCTACAGCGCGCAGCAACAGCCGCACGCCGCGCTCGGCTCGCCGACCTGGCGTGACGCAGGCGGAGACTACTTAAGGGGGGATTAGAGGCAGCGGCAGCGGATTCCCGATCCCCGCAGCCAGCTCCGCGCGCTCCGCCCCGGCCTCGCAGGTGGCAGCGCGGGAGCGCCCAGTGCAGCTTAAGTGCCAGGCGCGGGGGCTGGTGTCTGGACCCTTGCCCGGCCCTTCACCCTGGGGGTGAGTGGAGCCCAGGGACCTCTCTGGGGCGGGTGAGAGCTCGAGGACCTACACGTTGCCACCCCCGCCACGCCCCTCTCCCGGGCACCCGCGGGCTCAAGACCTGACCCTCAGACAGCGCCCGGAGGTCGTGCAGGCTCTTTGGACCGCGCCAGCTGTCCCATCAGTCGGGGAGCGCTTGGATTTCTTTCCCGTTTCCTTCTTTTAAGTACAATAAAAGGGAAAGGGGACTCGTGGATTTTTTTTAAAAAAACAATTTTGTTTGCTTCTTTAATCGGGGGGCAATCCGCTCCCAGCGGGGAGGTGCGGCCCAGGGAGGGGCTAGGAGCTGGAACGTGCCCGGTGCTGCCCTGTCTTTGTCTGCTGCCTCCGGATGCACAGCGATGGGGGAATGGACCATCTTGGAGAGGCTGCTGGAAGCCGCCGTGCAGCAGCACTCCACTATGATCGGGAGGTAAGGGCGCGGAGCTGTCCGTCGGGCGGACCCCGGGAGTCCCTTCTCACGTCCAGACGGAGCCCCAACTGCCCCCAGCCCATCCTCTGCCCCTTCCCATCGCCCTCAGTCCATGTGCCTGTGTTCCCGGTGTTGAGGGATTACCCGATGCCCAGCGATGACCCCTCCTCTAGCCGCTCCTGCTCAGTGCCCCCATCCCCTCCCTATGAAGCACCACTGGGGGGTTGTTGGCTCAGTCGTGGTCCCCCCACTCTCCGGAGTCAGAGCCAATCTCCATCCGGTTCCCTAAATAGAATCTACAAGGAAGGCAGGATTGTATTTGGACAGAGAAGGGCAAATGGGCAGATGGATTTGCTCTTTGGAGCAGATGTGTGTTTTTCCCCAACAAATATTTATTAAGTTAAACTGTTTAAAATTACAGTGTCAGAAACCCACACACCCAATTAACAAATATATATATATATATATATATATATATATATATATATGTAAAGCATTAAGTTCAATATTCATGTTGAGGACAAATATCCAGTTGGGGTAGTTATATACACACTCTGTGTAGACTTTGAAACATACCCTGTTCAGATATTCCATGAACATTTGCCATATCCAGAGTGAAGGTGTGTTTTGTGCCTTTGTACATTCCATATACACACATGAAATCTATGTGTTGCACATTTACTATGTCCAGGGTATGGAGATATATATTTCCAAAAAAAATGTATACGCATTTTAAGAAAGGAAAAAACTGCCTTAAAATTACGCTGATGGTAACCACTTTGAGCACCTCTTGTAATTGCAGAAGTCAAACATCTTTTATTAGTATATACTGAGTATTACAATTTTAATACAGTTGTTTCCTTCCTGAAAATGTGTATACATTTTTTTTTGGCATCCTCTGTGTGTGTGTGTGTGTGTGTGTGTGTGTGTGTGTGTGTGTGTATCTGAGATCCCTGTAACATGAAGTGTTCCCAGTCTACCAGCAGGAAGGGAAGAGACAAAGGCTCCCTAGGTCCCCAGTTCAGCACCACACCGTGATGGACAGCTCCCCAGGCGAAGGGCTGGTAAATGCCAGCGTAGAGTAGGGGAGGGAGGAGCAGGGGTTTCCTAGTCAGTGAGTCAACCCACGAGAACCTCTCTCCCTCCCTGTCCCCCTGCTCAGGATCCTGTTGACTGTGGTGGTGATCTTCCGGATCCTCATTGTGGCCATTGTGGGGGAGACAGTGTACGATGATGAACAGACCATGTTTGTGTGCAACACCCTGCAGCCCGGCTGTAACCAGGCCTGCTATGACCGCGCCTTCCCCATCTCCCACATACGTTACTGGGTTTTCCAGATCATAATGGTGTGTACCCCCAGTCTCTGCTTCATCACCTACTCTGTGCACCAGTCCGCCAAGCAGCGAGAACGCCGCTACTCTACCGTCTTCCTAACCCTGGACAGAGACCCCACTGAGTCCATGGGGGCTCCTGTAGGAACTGGGGGTGGGAGCAGTGGTGGTGGAAAACGAGAAGATAAGAAGCTGCAAAATGCCATCGTCAACGGGGTGCTGCAGAACACAGAGAATGCCAGCAAGGAGACTGAGCCAGATTGTTTAGAGGTGAAGGAGCTGACACCACACCCATCAGGGCTACGCACTGCAGCTCGATCCAAGCTCCGGAGGCAGGAAGGCATCTCCCGCTTCTACATTATCCAAGTGGTGTTCCGGAATGCTCTGGAGATTGGGTTTCTGGTGGGCCAATACTTTCTCTATGGTTTCAGCGTCCCGGGTTTGTATGAGTGTGACCGCTATCCCTGCATCAAGGAGGTGGAATGTTATGTGTCCCGGCCGACTGAGAAGACCGTCTTTCTCGTGTTCATGTTTGCTGTGAGTGGCATCTGCGTAGTGCTCAACCTAGCTGAACTCAACCACCTGGGGTGGCGCAAGATCAAGCTGGCAGTGCGAGGAGCCCAGGCCAAGAGGAAGTCAGTCTATGAGATACGCAACAAGGACCTGCCCCGGGTCAGTGTGCCCAACTTTGGCAGGACTCAGTCCAGTGATTCTGCCTATGTATGAAGGAACAGGTTTTGGGAAGGCCTACGGGATGACAAATAGCCCCAAGGCATATGACTGCTCACGAGTGGCTGTACCTGCCTTCATTTATGTGACTCTCACCATTGAGATATATAAGGCTGGTTAAGAGAAGATCTTGTATCAGTGGGAGAGGAGAGAAAGTAGAACCATTACTACATGTCACACCACTGTTTCTACAGAGACAATTGGGTAGAAGGATGAGATGGACGAGATGGACCTCTTTGGGACCTTTTCTTTTATGGCCTAATCTGATCTTGATAACAAAGGACTTGCACAGCCACCAAGTAGGACTTAGCTCTGCTGAACTCTATCCTGGTGAATGGCATGAGTCAAATACTTCATTGGGACAAAATTTGTGACCTATCTCTACACATCCCTTCATCCTGGGCTACTGGACAAACATCCTTGAGGCATTCTTTATGTACCTCCTCCATTAGCATGGCCCTTTCCCTCTACCCAGGAGAGCATGCCGGTTCTTATGTTTGTTTGTTTGTTATTTTTCCCTGAATCTGGCCTTCCAGTAGTCCTAACATGGTTCATCTGCAAGCTAGAGGGAATTCCATGGGGTGGTTTTTGGAGAATGGTCATGACAAAGGTTTGCATTAGAGCCCCATCTGAATGACCCTTCGTCATTATGAAAACCTTAGGAATGTCTCAATATTTCCCGTTTTCTAACTCAAACTGCACTGGTGCTGTTTATTAGGGGCAGGGGTTGGGTGGGAGGGAGGGAATTGCAATATGCAACTATAAGACTTCTGTGAGATGGTTGTTGCACTGTTAGGCATGTGATTATGAGCTTTGGGATGTTTCTGCCTTCCAGCTAGTAGACTTTGGATAGCATTAAAAAATATATATTTTGTTAATATTGAGGGTGTCTAACCGAGTGAGCCACAGAGTTTCTAACTGGTATATTGCATTCATTTTCTTATATAGTTTTGTTGTGCAACACAGCTGCACTTCATTTTGCCATGGTTTGAATTTACCTGTGTGCCCACACCAGAGACCTTAATCAGTCCATGTCAATCCCCATTTATTATTTTATCAGTTATTTTTGAAACACACACACACACACACACACACACACACACACACACACACACACTCGATCACTGGCTTAAGAAATCTGGAACTAAACACTATTGGCTCACATGTGTTTACGGATGCTTGAGACAAATACCAAAGGTTCAAAAACCTATTGCTTTGGACTGTGAACGTGTTTCCTTGTTTTTGCTCTTATTTATTTAAGTGCCATACTGAACCTTTCACATCCACTGTGTATTTAGTTAAAGCATTGGCCAAGAATAATATTTGGATAATGTGCTTTTATGAAACCCTGTTTCCTTTGCATTATCATTATGATTTTTGATTTAGATATGGATGTGGTGTAACACACAACTGAAGATTTGTTTAAAATAAAGGTCTTGCCTTTTTTTTTTTTTGTAAAATAAGAAGTCTGCATTTTTCTATTTTGATTGGGGTTCTATTTCTTTAAAATATTACATATTTTAAAAAGCAGAACATTTGGGGCAGGAAATGAGAGATGGATAAATAGTATTTGAGGGATAACCAGTAAAGTCCAGTTAGCCACTAACAAATGAGTGTTTAGAAGAATTGTCATTAGTTATTCAAATAGTAGTACTTACTAACTCCTTTACTTTTTTTTTTTTTTTTGAGGGCAGTGTCACTGGCCCTCATTCATATGTGGGACCCGAACCGGGGCCGCTGGCTTCCCAAACCAGCGCTTAACCACTGTGCCACTCGGCCGGCCCGAACTCCTTTACATTTTAGCCTAAGATTTCTCTGTTTATTTAAGGCTGTTTCTTGTAGTCAGTGCAATATCTATTAGCCCATTCCAGAAATGGAATTTTATTTCCCTTTCCACGATATTTTTCTGCCTTGGATGGCCACATATGGCCAATGTGCTGTGCTCCCCATCATCTCTTTAAGGCCTGATGTTTGAAATAACCCAGCAGACAAACAGAACCCTCTAGACCAACACTACACTACAACTACATATAATAATGGAGATTCTAAACTATCTTTGCCGCTCAACATGGCAGCGACTATTGAGCTCCCAGCATGTGGCTAGTGCAACTGAAGAACAGAATTTCTAACTTTTATGTAATGTTATTTAATTTTAATAACCATGTATGGTTAGTCATTACTCTATTATACAGCATGATTCTAGACTTTTAATCAATCATTTATTGTTGGGCTCTTTCAAAAGAGAGACTGATCATTTGCGTATATGTCATAAAACTTCACTTTTTTACAACACATTTTACTATCATTTATTTTGGCATTTTCTGTCAACGTGTGGTCCCATTAGTTCTGTAGGCTAATGTTGTTTCTCAGTTCTTGAATGCTATTCACCTTCTAGTTCCAGGGAATGCTTGGTCTGAATACTGTGAAGCAAAGTGGAATACGCTGGATGATTGTTTTTCAAACGCAGTTGTTGCACCCTTTAACTATGGCAGTGCAGATGCCAATTTCAGAATGAAAATATGTTTGTTTCAATCTATAGGTTTATGTCTGCCATATAAATAGGCAATTGAAAAAGATTTTTCTTGAGTAAAGAAACAGATCCTTCTCTGCTTTGTGTTTGGTGAGCTAAAAATGTTTGAAGACACCTCCCAGAAATGGAGGGAGAGTGCTGCCTAAGATCTCTTAGCATATGCTTGGGTGTGAAAGAAGTAGGAATCTGTGTGGGAAACAAGGCTGTTGTATTCATGCCATGATGTAAGGTTAGAAGGAAAACAGTATTTCTGGGTAGAAACGCATCCCATAGCTGTGGGGCTGATCTGTTGCCTCTTGGCATACAGAGTCTTCCCTCAGAATGACTGATGTGTGTCAGTCTTTAGTCTTTGGCTTTCTATTTAATGAAGGAAATGTACAGATGATTTTATGGTTCACTTAGCTAGCTGTGTGACGGATGTGACCTTAATCGGTACTTTGTGAGAAGAGAGCACCTTTCGGTGAACTGCAGGTCCTTTGGGCCTGGGTGTGTATGTGTGCATTCGTGTGTGTGTGTGTGTGTGTGTGTGTGTGTGTGTGTGTGTACCTGCACGTGTGCATGTTTGTGCAATTGGTTTGGGTAGTTGGTGCCAATGGGTGAACTAGGTTTAAAAGTTTGAAGAATGGCCCGGAGAGAGTGAAGTTACTTAGCCTGGGAAAACAAAAGCTGAAAGTACAGAATTTGTAATTTTTAAGTTCTCAAATATTTAAAGGGTTTAAAATAGGAGGGATAACAGCTGCACCCTCTGATCTCTAAGGGCAGAGGAAAAGTACTGGATTTAAAAGTACTGGATTTAAACTCCGAGGGTGTAGCAGGTTAGTAGAGCACCAGAAAGACCATGGCTTCTCTTTCACTTCTGCTTTATTTATGTTTTATTTTTTCCTACTGTTTCTTCTGCAGGGAATACCTGCCCCACCACCTCCTTTCAATGGGTATGTTTCACTTCACCCATTTAAAATCAGTTTGGCTGTCCACTCACACAAGTACCTATTTTAAGCTCTTCCCCAGACTGGCTTAGTGCTCCTGCACTGAGTTCCCATAAAAGTCACTTTGTCACTTGCTTCATGAAGCTGAGACATTTCTAGATCCATGTGTGGCTCATGAGTGTAGGAACTATGCCCTACCCACTGTAGCCATGTGTGACATTTATTATCACCACCTCGGGCCGGCCGAGTGGCGCGGTGGTTAAGCGCTGGCTTGGGAAGCCAGTGGCCCCGGTTCGGGTCCCACTTATGAGGGCCAGTGACACTGCCCTCAAAAAAAAAAAAAAAAAAAAGAAGACATTAAGTCAAGCTCTTTATTGTACAGTTGAAGAAACCAAAATGCCTAAAATCAGGACAGCAGGCTTCTTGGAAAATAGTGTAAGCATTCATCTTGGAGGTCTGGAATATTTAGGACACAATATTTATATTTGTTTTACTTTCTTTATATTTTACCAAGTATATTAGTCTTCTTGGGCTGCCCTAATAATATACCACAGATGGGTGGCTCAAACCACAACAATTTATTTCTCTGAGTTTTGGAAGCTAGATGTCCAAGATCAAGGGGTTAGTAAGTTTGGTTTCTCTTGAGACCTCTCTCCTTGCAGATGTCCATCTTCTCATGTGTCTTCACATGGTCTTTCTTTGGTACATACATATGAACCTGTGTCTCTCTATGTGTCTAAATTTCTTCTTAAAAGGATGCTATCAGATTGGATTAGGGCCCATCCTATTGGCCTCATTTTCATTTAGTCACCTCTTTAAAGACCTTGTCTCTAAACACAGTCACATTCTGACCTGGGGGAATACAATTCAGCTTCTAATACTAAGTATCTTCAAATCTTTAGGTACCCTTTTGGTTAGGGAGGGCTATAGAATTTACTGTACAAAATGGAATACTTTAGAGAATGAAAGGGGCACGGTATCTAATTGAGTGGAACATCAAAACAATAAATATAAATTGAATTTGTCTTGATCAAACCAAGCTGTGTACTTAAGACAATAAATAGCCATTGATCTCATGCTCCAGGGCCTGGAATCCTGGAGATAATAATAATAATACCTAAGTCTCAGCTCTGGAGAAGGGCTGTCAAACCCCCTTCTCAGACAAAAAAAAGATGAAATTTTTTGTTAATAATAATAATGGAAAAATTGTACTGCACTTAAAACATACTAATGTCTTTGGCCCACTCCAGGCCACCTAACTTAGAATCTCTGATGCAATAGCCCAGCCATCAATATTTTTTTATTTTCCATTCCTAGGGAATTTGAATGTGTAGTCAGGTTTCAGAACAACCAAGTCAGAGACATTAGAATAAAAGTATGAGAATCAAATGTTTGGAGGAGAAATTGGGAAAAGAGAAAAAGGGAAGTATGAAATTGTCACAACAGAACTGCCTCATTTACACAGCATACGTTAGTGACAAGAAGCTGTGGATGAAAGATGAATAACAATTCTCAGGGCTTTAGGAGTGGAAGCAGTGTCCACTGCAGCTAGAGGAGCTGGCCAAGTGGAGAGAGGAGGAGGAGCCCAGAATGGAAGTTGAAAAGAGCTGAATAGCAAAGGAAAGTTGCAAAGTAGTGTCATAAAGTTAAGGAAGGTGGAATCTCAAGAAAGAAAGGCTGTTATTAGTATTCAATTTTTGTAAGTATTCAGCTGGATAAATAGCTCAATAAAAGCTAGATAAAGGCCTCAAAAACATCCATTAGATTTGGTGAGTGAGTGGGATGTGAGAAAGTAGAAACAGTGAGCACAGACTATCTGTTGCTTTTGATACTTCCAGACCTCTTGTAGGTTCCATGGAAGCAATGAAAATAAGAGCAGATGAAAGGTGCATTTGCAACCTCATCCCAGGCAAGGCTCTGACACTCAATCAGGCACGGCAAGCCAGCTTTGTGACTACCCAAAGGTTCTGTTTGTTCAGAACATTGTTACACACCAGCTAGACTGTATGTTAGCTAACACAGATCCCATTGGACCAAGCCTAAAAGAGTAGTTGTGGCTAAAATGTACTCAGTGGCTCTTGTCAGCTTTGGGTCTTGAGGGCAGTAGGCATAAATTGAGAGGCCTGTGAGGGAAGCCAGTGGCAAATAACAGTGCCTGACTCATTGTTGTGAATCAAGTCCATGGTTCTGCCAGGCCAGTGTTGTAAGGCTCCGGCAGCTGTGGCAAACAGAGCTCTGAGGAATGGGCCAGTCCGCTCTGACCCCAAAGACTAGGGATGCTTTGGAAAACATGTTTATTTAACTTCATATAGGATCTATGATCTATAATCATACCCCCACTCTCCAATTCCCAACCCCTTCCTTAAAAGCCCCATCTCCCAAAACTTCAAGAAATAAAAAGACATTCAATTCAATTCAGCACTTTCTTAAGCACCAACAGCAGTATTCAAGGGCCTGAACTAGATAGTAAAAGAAATACAAAGACAGGTGTTATGCACTCCCTACCCCACAGTGCCTGCAGTTTACCTGAGAGGAATAGGACAACTTCTTAAGGCAGAAAGTGACTATGAGCCATAGTCAAGGCCCAAATTACTCTAAGGGGGAGACATCCCATCCAGTGTGCATGTGTGTGTGTTGGGGGTGGTGGGAGAGGAGGTATAGACTAACTTCACCAACAAGGTGGCATCAAAGAGATGGATTTCCTTGAAGGAGAGAGCAAGAGGTAGGGACCAACATAAACATTTACTTCCTGCAGAGAAGCCTGAGGCATAGATGGAGAACTGGGGGGCTTTGTTTTGAGTGGAGTTCAGAGAGAAGGAATGGGAGGTGAGTTTGTAAAGTAAGCAGACCACATTGTGTATCAAGCAAAGGAAGACGCATTGAACTGGGTAGACAATGTGAAGATACACCTTTCAACAAATCTCCTTTACACTGTCATTTCAAGCCTTTTATGTCCTCATGCATCACCCATATTGTCCCTGGGTGGCCATGCAGAGATTCCATCTTAGGATCAGCTTTGATTTGGAAAACATTTCAATCTCAACAGAAAGGGATTGGAGCAAATATCCAGGGTGATGGTTGGGGATTTGGCAGCATGGCTCCATTAACCTTAGTGGGAGTTAGTCTGCTAAATCCCAGACACTGAGCAGAATCCTCATGTTTATTCACCACGATGACCTTTCTGTTGTAAATTGATACAATATTTCAGAATCACTTAGAAACGATTAAGCTTTGTTGCATTTCCCTCTCCTAAAAGGAAAATATTTTTGGAAATTGCTACTGTGTGCACTGAAATGTCTATTTGTGGGCAACTCTGGCCAGTAGGAACATATGGGCATCTAAATATAGAATTGGCAAATTTTGGTACCTCTGAGACATTGGATCTGGGGATCTTTGTCTGTTGTACCTGTCTCCATCCAGGTAGGGGCCAAGCTTTTTCTTTTTTTCCTTTTTTAATTTTTTTAAATTAGTTTCAGGTGTACAACGGGATATAATAGTTAGACATTTAAACCCCTCATAAAGTGATAACCCACCCCACAAGCTACTACCCTCTGACAACTTACATAGCTGTTACAGTACCATTGATGATCTTCCCTATGTTGTACTCCACATCCCGTGACTATATATACCTATATATTTAGTTATAGTTGACATTCAGTATTATTCTACTTCAGCTTCAGGTGTGTAGTGCATTGGTCAGGCATCTACACAGTCTAAGACGTGATCCCCCTGAAAAGTCCAGTGTTCATCTGGCATCTTACATGATCTTTACAACATTGTTGATTATATTTCCCACACTATATTAACTACCAATTTGTATTTCTTAATAACTTCACCTTTTTCACCCTACCTCCAACTCCATTCTCATCTATCACCTTGATAGATCTAGTAGTACCTATTTGGCACCATACCTAGTTATTACAATATTATTGACTATATTCCTTATGCTATACCCTACATCACTACTATGTAACAACCAATTTGTACTTCTTTTTTTCCTCTGTTAGCATATTTCTTTAATCATTTAAAAGTCTTTGATTTTACTTGATCACAAAAGATATACATATATTTTTATATCAAATTGTACCTAAATGTATTACTTAGAAAGTTAAGGCCCTCCATAATCTCACTTCTGAGAGATAACTATTGTTAACAGCTCAGTGGACAGTTTCC
Organism: Aselliscus stoliczkanus; assembly: GCA_033961575.1. Taxonomy (NCBI): domain Eukaryota; kingdom Metazoa; phylum Chordata; class Mammalia; order Chiroptera; family Hipposideridae; genus Aselliscus; species Aselliscus stoliczkanus. Next base: position 90,409,382 of record CM066732.1, on the reverse strand, counting down.
CAAATTTATCTACATGCATATATATTAACATATACACATAATTTTAAAACAAAAATGGTACTTTACTATACTCAATTACACTATGACCAAATTACCTTTTTTTAAAAAAATTATTTTATTGTGAAATAAACACTTTTTAAAAAAAATTAGTTTCAGGTGTACAACACAGTGCAATAATTATACTTTTTACCCCTCAAAGTGACAACCGCCCCTCCCCCAATTCGCCACACCACTCCTCCCCCCCCATATCATATATATCTACCAATTTGTACTTCTCAATCCCTTCCCCTCTCACCCATCCTTAACACCCCTTCCATCTTAAAGAAGTCCCTCTAAGATTCCTTGTAATACTGGTTTAGTGGTAATGAACTCCTTCAGTTTTTTCTTGCCTGGGAAGCTCCTTATCTGTCCTTCACTTCTAAATAAAAGCCTTGCTGGGTAGAGCAATCTTGGTTATATGTTATTATTTTTCATCACTTGAAGTATTTCCTGCCACTCCCTTCTTGCCTGCTAAGTTTCTTTTGAGAAATAAGCCAACAGCCTTATGGGGGCTCCCTGGTAGGTAACTAGCTTGCTGCTTCTCTTGCTGCTTTTAAGATTCTTTGTCTTTAAACTTTGGTGTCTTGCTGTTGGCCTCTTTCGGTTTACCTTGTTTGGGAATCTCTGTGCTTCTTGGGTTTGTATGTCCACTTCCATCACCAGGTTAGGGAAGTTTTCTGTCATTATTTCTTCAAATAGGCTTTCAATTCCTTGCCTTCTCTCTTCTGCTTCTGGTAGGCCTATGATGCTAATGTTGGTACGCTTGATATTGTCCCAGAGGCCCCTTAAACTCTCCTCAGTTTTTTGGATTCTTTTTTCTTTTTGCTGTTCTGGTTGGGTGTTTTCTGCTACCTTATCTTCTACATCGCTGGTTGGATCCTCTGCTTCATCTAATCTACTGTTGATGCCTGTAATATATTCTTCATTACTGTTATTGTATCCTTTATTTCTGACTGACTCTTTTTTATGATTTTCATCTCCATTTTTGTGCTTCCTATCTCTCTGTTAAAGTTCTCCCTGAGATCATTGAGCAATCTTATAACCAGAGTTTGAAACTCTGTGACTGAGAGATTGCTTATCTCCATTTTGCTAAGTTCTTTTTCTGGAGCTTTGTTCTGTTCTTTTATTTGGGACGTGTTTCTTTGTCTCATCATTTTGGCTGCCTACCTGTGTTTGTTTCTGTGTATTAGGTAGGGCTGCTATGTCTTCCAGTCTTAGTAGAGTGGCCTTATGTAGTAGGTGTGCTGTGGGGTTCAGTGGCACAGTCTTTCTGGTCACCTAAGTCACACACTCCAGGTGTGTGCCTTGTGTGGGTTGTGTATGCCCTCCTCTTGTAGTTGAGCCTTGGTTGATAATTGCTCATCAATGTGAGGGACTGACCCTTGGGCTCACTGGTTGCAAAGACTGGCCTTGACTATAGTGGAAGAGTTGTTGTGCAGGAACTGATCCTATGGCGCAGGATCTGCCTCAACAGGACTCTGGTGTCTGCCCAGTCTGCCCCTTGTGTGTTGTACTTGTAGGCAGCTGGGTGATGCTCCAGCTCATTCTGAAGCTGGCCAATGGTGGCGCCAGCCCCAGGACCACCTTGGAGAGGATCTGCTATGGGTCTACTTCAGCCATACCCCATTCTCCACCCAGGGCCACCCAGCTGCAGCCCATGCTTTGCTTGGAAGCATCCTGAGAGGCCAACCCATGAGCCAAGGCTGGCTGCCACTAGTGTCGGCTTAGGCCTGCACAGCCAGAGGCACAGTCAGAGGTACAGATGTTGCTTGTCTGGGTTCTTCAAACCTTTGAGAGACCCTAGGAAAGTCTGTAACTTGAACAAAGGCAAGCAATCTGCATGAAAAAGGCCACTGAAAGCAGCCGGAGTGTGCCTGAAAGTTGGGTGGGGCCAGGTCTCAAATTGCCAGGTGTGGCAAACTAACAACGGAGACTCAGAAATGGTGGCCACCTGTGTCCGCACGCTGGGAAGGGAGAGGGCTCAACAAAGAAACAATGGCCTTGGCCAGCTCCCCAATCCAGGAGAAAGCTGCCACTCCCACCCCAATCCCAAGTCAGACAACTCAGTTCACCGCCATTTGTCCCTGCTGCTGCCCCAGCCCCAGCACTGGAGCTCAGAGAGAGTGATTCCGTTGGTAGGTAAGTCTGTCCACAGTCCCTTTAAGAAGAGCGCGTGGAAGTGCAGCCGCCCTCTGTCTCACTCAGTCAGTCTCTGCTGGTTTTCACAACCAAAAATTATGGGACTTCTCTCCTGAGCTGGGGTGGGGTTGGGATCTCTCGCGCCTTTAAGGGATGGGGGAACCCCACAGCCAAAATAGCCGTCCCGATCTTTAATGGTCACACGCGGGTGTAGGACCTGCCCATTCTGCGTCTCTGACCTTCCTATCAGTCTGGAGGTGGCTTCTTCTGCACGTCTTTTGTTGAAAGGCTTCAGTTCAGTTTAGTTTTAGGAGATTCTCAATAATGGTTGTTTGGTAGATTAGTTATAATTTTGATGTGGTTGTGAAAGAAGGTAAACACAGCATTTACCTACTGCACCATCTTGGTTGTTCCTTACTTCTAAACTCTGCGCCAAGCTTTTTGCAAATGATTGATGTCTCCAAAGAAGTTTTTCATTTTTTATCTAATTTTCTTCTCTCCATATTTCTGTTTTCCCAAAGACAATAAAAGACATAATTCCTAAAAGCTTTTTGTATGAAATCTGATGGTCTAAAGATTTCTGTTCATGACCTCAATAATAACAAATATGCATGAAATATTTCCCCTTTAACCTCACAATAGCCCAGGAAGGACAGTGCTAAGAATTATTGCAGCCACTTTTTTTTTTCCATGTGAAATCAAAATATGTAGATGTTGAATCACCTTGCATAGGTCATCCAGCTAGTCCACGGCTGTATCTAGATTTCAGGCCATGCAGGATGATGTTGAAGCCAAGTTTTAACACTTCATGACACTACCTCCAACTTTAATAGCAGTGGCTGGCAAAGTCATAGGTCCCCTGACTCCTAGTCCAGATCTCCCTAAGCACGAGTCATAAGAATCATCCAAAACCACAGTTATTTTTAACACAGGTGGGACAGAACCCAATTCTCTGACTGACAGTCTGGTGTGCTTTCCACTCTACATGGCTTCTTGTGAAATGTTGTTTTAGATTGTCGAGAGTGATATCTAGAAATGTTAGGAGGAAAATGAATATATTCTCAAAAAAGTGGTTTCCTATACTTCTAAAGTGGTTGCAAAGACATGTGGCGGGCCACTCGTTAGGGAAGGATGTCGGTCGTGGTGTCTTGGGAACTATGATTTGTTCAGTGCAGTTAGAACAGAGTGCTTTCACCTGGAGAGCAGACCAAGTGCAAGCTGGAGCAGACACCCTGGAGGGGCAGCGAGGCCTCCCATTAGCTGTTTTTTGTGATTTCAGAGATGAGAGCAGAAATAAAAAGCAGCACTTTTTCTTTAAAAAACAACAACAAAACAAAACCAGCATTCATTTCCCCTAATTATAAAAGCAGTACATATTCAGGGCAGAGAAAAGCACAACAAAAAAAATAATCCTGTCACTCAAAGAGAATTATTGTTAACCATGCCTGTCTTTGATGTGTATCTGTATAGGTCTTCCATTAGAGAGATAGAGGGTGAAAGGAAATATTTGTGTTGTTTTGTGGGGTTTTTTTGGTTCATTTTTGTCTTCTATTGAAAATAATCAGTGTGTGTGTGTGTGTGTGTGTGTGTGTGTGTGTAATGGGAGCTAACTCTCTAAATACAAGATGTCAACACAGAGACTCTGGGTGGCTGTGACTCGATTTGAGACAAAAATCTTGGTCCAAGCGTTGAGGGTGAGCGTTAAGCACCAGGTCATGGAAGTATCCTGGGATATCACAAAGTGATGGCAAAGTTGTGAGTGAGAACATACATGGATATAATTAAATTCTGAAGGCCAGCTCATGTGCTGGGTCATAAACCAGCCTTGCCTAACTGAATCATAGGATTAGAACCACACCGAGTGACCCAAACGCAGCTGGTGAATCACAGGGAAGAGATGAAGCCCTAACTCCTTGTCACAGAGACGGCATTCCACCCCAGCCACAAAGCTTTTTCCCCCGGGATATGCTTCCTGTCAGGCCTATACTTGAGCCCGAACCCAAAGGCAGGTAGGTGGCTGAGATGGAGATTTCATAAGGGAACCAATGTAAAAACTTACACATTGCATATGTGGGGATAAAAACCAGGCTAGAAAGGACACATAAGATAGTCCTTGTGAGAAGGAACAAAAATTTCCAAAGGAACCCTTTTTCTATCAAGTTACTCTGAAACTTATTTAAATGAAAGGGTATTTGATAAAAATAGCAGCTTCCTTCTCTAGGCCTGGGTGCTAACAAGCTAGGCAGGCACTTATTCCTCACTTTGATATATTTGCTCTCCTTACCACACCTCTTTCTGGCGCTCCTGGGGTCTCAGGGTGTTGAAATGAAGGCGACTGATACTTAAAAAGACTTTCCTAGGTGAGAAAATACAATGATGCAATGATTTCTTTTTTAAGGAATGAGGGAAGAAGGGAGGTGAGTGGTGGGTAGAAAAACTAATGTTTTAAGAAAATTGGAAGGCGAACCCTAACTTCCCTAGTCTGCGTACTTTTGGGTAGGTTTCACATCTCGCATGTGCCTGGGGGCTCTCTGGAATCAAAGGCATTAAATGAGGAAAACAGGAGGATGATAGGTAGCTGGAGAGTAGTTACAAGCACAGGCTTTAGAGTCAAACTGCCCTATAAGCAATAGTCACCTATAATGTAGTAGTGTCCTATGATCATCTCCGATTAATTGTGATGCATTCATTCTACAGGTATTTGCTGAGCCTTAACTGTGGGTCAGACACTGAATTAGCATCTTGACTTCCTAGCTGTGTGATCCTAGCAGTTACTTAATCTTGCTTAACCTCAGTTACTAGATCTGTAAACATGGAAATAATGAAACTATCTATCTCACTGGGTTGCTTTTAATTTTATTATGTTTGTCAAGAACACTTCACATTGCCTGATACCTACTAAGTACTTAATACAAGTTATTGATTTATTATAATAATGATTATTACTATTAATGAGGCTCTAGGTGATTGGATGTGGCTATTGGCACATATAGAAAGAAGAGTCTGGGCAAGGAAAGCTTTTTTTCTCATTCCACAGTTTGTCTCAGGCAAGTGCCATGACTCCCAGGGTCAGTTTGATGGAAGGAGCAGGTGATGTGTAGGGAGCACAGGGTATAATCCCATTTTGACACCAAAGAAGGTAGACTGGGCAGCCAGGACATTGGGCGCCTAGCTGAACAAGGAGTGGTTAGAAAAGGGATATGGAGGAGTTGGAAATCCCTTTTTATTTACCTAGAGTTTGGCTCTGTTGTAAGATCTAAACTACTTCCTTTGTGCATATTGTTCAACAAGATGCTGGCATTCATGTTCTCCAACAATCCTCCCTCGGCAGCCTTGTAAGATAGATAGAAAATAAGAAAAGGAAGTTTAGAGATGCTTATTCTTCTATGTCAAACAGGCACACACTGAGTCAGGGTTGAAATCAAAAACTGTTCTAAACCCACACCTCTAGTTACTAGAATGTTCTGCTGCTCCTAATACTGACGCCTTTACGGTTTGTGTGAATATCTGTGGTCTTCAGAAGGCTTTTCTGGGCAGACGGAAACTCATTTTAACATTAGCAAGACAAGAACATGATTAGATAAACAAAACTTTGGGAGACATTGCAAACAAAGCACATAGAACATATTCTAAAACCAAAGAGAAATTTGAAAAGTATTATTGTTATTTATTGTCTAGGACCCTGATTTTGGTTCTTGATGAGGATCAGAAGGAACTGACAGCAGTTTTATTTTATTTATGAACACCTTGGGCACTAGTAATGGACTCATTTATTGAATTAATGGATGTGAAGCTCTTACGATCAGTGTCCTCAATGAACTCATGTATTGTTTAGTGAAAAGTTAATTGTATTTATTGAGTGTTTATTAAGAGTTTTACATGTAATAATGCCTTTGGTGACCATAGCAACCCCATGGGCCCATTTTAAAGACGGGAAAGCTGAGGCCTAGAGAGGGTACAAAGAGATAAGTGTGGTATGAACTCATTTTTGGCTATGTGAATTTGCATGTAGAAAAGTCTGCAAGGAATATACTTGTGTCTGTGTGGTAGAGACATTGGGGGAATTTAATTTAATTTTAACTTATAAATTTTCCACAAATAGAATTAAAAAAAAAAGATTTTATTGGGGAATTGGGGAAGAGGAACAGCCAAGTTGTTGTCTTTCAGTCTTAGTTGTGGAGGGCACAGCTAGCTCAGTTCCAAGTCCAGTTGCCATCCAGCCACCCATCGGCAGCTTGCGGTCACTCAGCTCAAGGTGCCCTGTTCAATCTTAGTTGTGGGTGGGCATAGCCCACCATCCCATGTGGGAGTTGAACTGGCAACCTTGTTGTTAGGAGCACATGCTCTCATCAGCTGAGCCATCCTGCCACCTGTTGGCAGCTCAGCTTGGGTGCAGCTCACTGGCCCATGTGGAAATCGAACCAGTGATCCTGTTGCTCAGAGCTTGCACTGTTAACCAACTGAACCACTCAACCGGCCCTCCCTCCCTCCCTCCCTCCCTCCCTCCCTCCCTCACTAGCTTATCAGTCCTTCCTTCCTTCCTTCCTTCCTTCCTTCCTTCCTTCCTTCCTTCCTTTTTCCTTCCTTCCTTCCTTCCTTCCTTCCTTCCTTCCTTCCTTCCTTCCTTCCTTCCTTCCTATTTATGATTCTATGGGGTTTCCATTTTTCTCTTTCTCAGGAGAGAGGGGGAGCTCTTTGAAAGTTTTTTTGCCCAAGGATGAAGTTTTTAAATGACTACAAAAAAAAAAAAAATCTTAGGAAAAGAGCAATGTTTGAACCAAAGGAAGAAATTACTGATGATGGAATTTTGGGTGTCAATGAAGAAGAAAAGCAGAATCTTTCTAGCTCACTCAAACAATACCACAAAAGGGCCTTCCTATTTTTTTTTTAATTTATTTCATTTATAAAGCCCTGATGACATGCCAGGCAACTGCAAGTGGTTGTTTTTTTTTCCCCCTTTTATTTATTTATTTATTTATTTATTTATTTATTTATTTATTTATTTTGAGGGCAGTGTCACTGGCCCTTATATGTGGGACCTGAACCAGGGCTACTGGCTTCCCAAGCCAGCACTTAACCACCGCGCCACTCGGCTGGCCCGGGACTTCCTATTTTTTATGAATCCTTCAGCTCTCTAGTAGACTCACAGGCTTCTGGAGTTGGCAGGGCCATGTGTACAGCTCCTCCAGCCCCTTCTTGAATGTTTGAATTCCTTACACAGCATCCTTTCCTGGTGGCTGCCCATATCCAGCTGGTGGGAAACTGGTTCCCTTCGAGAGAGTTCACTCTCTCTTCTGGCAGCTCTTCCTTATGTTCAGCTGAAATCTCCTCCCTGGAGCTGAGGCAAGAGCTCAATAGAAGATGTGGTTTTGTTCTCTGGTTGCTTCCCATTCAGAATCACCCACAGGATTTCCTGCCTGAACTGGAGTTAATGGCCACATGTTTTCCTCGAGGGAAAATGATTACTGCTGTGATACCTGATACATTGTGCCCAATAAGGAGAAAAGAACCTTGAAGTTGAGGAAATCTTGAAGTTCTGTAAGCCTTACTTTTTCCAAAATGGGATTGGAAAAGGCAAGGCATAGAGAACTGTGTTGGGATGTCAGAGTACATACATACAATGGTTTTCTTTGCCAGGAATACAAATTTTATTCTGAAAAAAAAAAAAAGGAATAAAATTCAAGTAGCAAGAGCATTATTTACCACCACCACCCACCCCCACAAGCAATAATAAGTGAGCCAGATTCACATTTGGAAAAATAGGCAAATTTGCTTGTTCATTCAGATCAAGTTGATATCAAATAACCACAAATTCCATATGTTGCTTTTTCTGTTTTGTTTGCTAAGCACACAGAATTCATGGGGAGATTGCTAAATACGTTTGACACATTTTCGCATGTGAATTATAAATATTGGTGGATTCTTTTCAGGAGTGGTAGTCATTCAGAAATAGATCTTGAATGAAGCTTTCCTCCTCAGGAAAAAGACCTGAAGTTCAGGCTGAAAGGCAGCCCACCTGGGTGTGTGAGACAGTCGACAGGTATTATGTGGAAGTATAGTGGAAATGACAGTCCTTTACGATTGTATGACATTTTGCAGTTCACAGAATGCCTCCCCATTCACAATCTCATTTGATTCTCACAATTCCCCTGTGAGATAGGTATTAGGGCTGGCAACTGTCTCCATCCCAGGAATAAAGTCGTGGGCACCAAAGAGCTGTGATGGGAGGAGAAACTGCCAGGACAGGGATCTCCTGAGACTGACTCTAGCTCCTCTTGGCAGTTCTGGGGCTGTGCTTCTTCAGCATGAGAAAAATGCATTCCACCACCCTGCTGAGTCCAGCCATTTCATCATTTCATTTCATCTTAGTTTACTCAGTACTGAGCCAGTGGTACTTACATAAATGTCCTTCTGACATGAGGGAGGGAGAGAGAGAGAAAGTGTGTGTGTGTGTGTGTGTGTGTGTGTGTGTGTGTGTGTGTGAGAGAGAGAGAGAGAGACAGAGAGAGAGACAGAGAGAGAGACAGAGAGAGAGACAGAGAGAGAGACAGAGAGAGGAAATAGCAGCTGTCAGCAGCGGAGTGTCAGGCTGGGGACCTGCCATCTCATTGAACAAATCTCCAGTCAGCTCCAACAGTGTCCTGGGTGCAGCCCTAATCATGGGTGATGGGATTGGCCCTAGGCTCAGGATTACTTCCTGTTCTTAAAGAGAACAGGGAGAGAGGATCCCTTAGCTGTTACCAAGGTGTCACTTGTAAATCATTAACCAGGATCAGAGAGGAACCAGAGCAAGGTCAAACAAATGAACCCTGACACTGAGGCCTCTCAAGACCTTATCTTAGGTGGTAACATCGGAGCATTAATCTTCCTGGTAATCACAAACATGTGATGCATCTGAGTGGGTTGGTGGGGGCCCTGCATTTTACATTTCTTTTAACTGTAAAGAGTGTGCCAACATTTAGTTAGCATTTTCCACTGGGCAGGAAGAGCGCTCGCACTCTCTCTCTCTCTCTCTCTCTCTCTCTCTCTCTCTCTCTCTCTCTCTCTCTCTCCCCCCTACCCCCATGCTTTTAACAACACTGTTGACCCTTTTGATCTCAGTAGCTGTGCAGCTTTGGTTCAAAGTCTCTCCTTTTTCTCCATGGAGGATCACTGCACAACATACTATAGACCCCACTCCAAGGTTTTGAAAACTAATTTTCTTTTCTTTCTGAGGGCTCACTGCTTAAAAGGCCGTCAAGAAACAAGACTGGTGAATGTGGATATTGGGTGAAGCTGGCTGATTGGTACACGGGGAATCATACTATTCCCACTACTTTATGTGTGTAAAATCTCCATAATAAAAAATGTTTCAAAGACAAAACATCAAGATGATTGGACTTGACTAAATCCCAGAATGGAAGTCTTAATTTAAGCTCTGGAGTCAGGCTGGCCTGAGATCAGATCTCAGCTCTGGCACTTTCCAACAATAATTTGTCATGACACAACTTTCCTCAGGTTTCCTCATCTGTAAAATCAGAGAAAGATTAGTTACCCCATTAGGTTTCTGTCAGCATTAAATGAGATGATAAATTCTTTTTTTTTTTTTTTTTTTTTTTGAGGGCAGTGTCACTGGCCCTCATATGTGGGGCCCGAACCGGGGCTGCAGGCTTCCCAAGCCAGTGCTTAACCACCGCGCCACTCAGCTGGCCCAATAATAAACTCTTCTTAATGAGTGATAGAAACCATCTTTAATTAGTTTAAGAAAAATAGAGAGAATATAAGGGTATTTCAAAATTCTAAGATGGGAGTGCTGCTGACTCTAGAGTCAATTGGCATCAGGGCTCTAAGGGCATCAGGACCAGACATGGTTTCATGTCTCTGTGCCTCTCTACCTGGTTCTCTTACTCTTCCCTGTGCTGCAGATCTGCTTTGTTTGCCAGCCAGCACAACTGAAAGCTTAGCTGCCAACAGAAGCTTCCAGGTTTATATTTTCTCAATTCCATAGCACTGTCAGGCTGGGTGTGAAGGTCCTGGTCTGGATTCCAGGTTTTCTTGGGCAGGTCTTTTGTCTGGCTTGGATAAGATCTCTATCCCTACACCCAACAACGACACACTGTGTTAACATGGAGGCTCCTGTGATGGCTCAATGGATGGAGTTGATAGAGAGATGTTCCCAGAGGAAGGCAGAGCAGTCTCCAAGAGCTGGTCATGTTGGGTGGTAGGGATGGGTCCAGACAGATGATGAAATGACAAGAATCAACATGCAAAATGCTTAGAACATAGTAGTTTGTAGGTAAGTATTAGCTCCTACTCCTTTGAACTGACCCATTTTCATGGCTTCACAGCAAAGTCTAGGTGAGCTTAATCAGAAAGAAGGGGAGGAGGACCACAACTACATCTCTCCACCCTTTCCTCTATTCCAGAGTGCCTCCTCTGCACCAGGGAAGGAGGACATAGTAGTGAACAGACACAGAAATCTTCACCTTCATGGAACTTACAATGCAGTACTACAATAACAAAAATTGAAATACATAAGGTAATGCACCTCAGAGGAAAAATTAAACAGAAAAGTGGGATAGGAAGTCCTGGGAGTTATAATTCTATGACAAAGGGTGGACAATAAGAAAGTGACATTAAGACAACAACGCGATGAAGATGCAGGAGTGAGCCATGTGGTTCTCCGCGACATGAGTATTCCAGGTAGAGGGACCAGCAGGGCCAAAGCCCTGAGTCAGAGGGAATAGCTAGAAGGCCTTTGGAGCTGAAGCGGAGTGAAAGAAAAGAAGTGTAAGAGAAGTAGAAAACCAATCACCTTTGCCAGGATTCAGGATTTTCTACCTAGAAAGGGAGGAGAGGCGTGGCATAATTCTAATGTTGGTGGCCAGAGTGTCCGGCTCATCCATTCTTTAGTGATCTCTGAGGAAACCATTTCAAATGGGAAACAGACACTAGGAAGTCAGTTTCTCACACTGTAAGAATAACAGGAAATTATAGACAGGATAGCAAACTGAAGGCTCAGCTGCGGGGAAATACCAGTAAGCCAGTAGAATCCTCTCCTCCAGGCGTCTGTTCTTTTTTTTTTTTTTTTTTAAGCTGAGCCATCCTGCCACCTGTTGGCAGCTCAGCAGCAGCTCAGCTTGGGCTGGGCATCGAACCGCCGTTGCTCAGAGCTCAGCTCTCACTCTTGAGCAAGCTCTTAACCAACTGAGCCACTCGGCCGGCCCTATCAGGGCTCGGCTGGCCCTATCAGGGCTCTGTTCTTTATCAAGTAACTAAGATTGTTGCATAGTGCTGGTGGGAGAACCAAGGATTTTATGAAAAGTGAATGTCCTTTTGCACACAGACAGGCCACCAAAGTAAGAAAGAAATTAATAACAGCTTGTGAAAGACGCCAACAGTAATTTTTCAGTGTCTTTAATTCTGCATATCAATCAAGAGATGGTCTGTGTAGTAGCAGAGGAGAAAGCACCTGTTACATGATTGGTCCCACAGCCCTTTTAGCAATGATCACAGCTGAGTATTTTGAGTGAGGACATTAGGTAATTAAGGGCCAGGACAATGCATAACGGGAGAGCCAGACAGAAGCCCTTCCCTGTTTCCAGGAAACCAGTGCCAACCAAAGCCCACACTGTTGTGCTCTTTTCTGGAAGCCATAATTTGTACAGTACGAGAGCAGTTTGTACTCTCATGCAAAATAGAGTTTGCTCCTGAGCCTCAGACAACTAAATACAAGGAAGAATGCATGGACCACAGGAGTTAACACCTGTCAAACATCTGGGCAGCATGAAAGAAGGTAATGTAATTTAGACAGAGGAAGTGAATTACAAAGGAGAAGCACCGCAAATCCAATCCTCCTGGAGCAGGTGGTCCAGGAGAAGGGGTGGGGTTCAGAATAAGCCCCTTTACTCACCTAGATTAGTAGTGATATCCCCCCTGCCTCCCTTAATAACTGATTCTGATGATCAGAACAAGGAACTTCTTTCTGCAGTTTGAAGTAAGTGGTGTCTCGAAGAAGAACCATTTCTAGCAGGTAATTTGCATCTGTCTTTAAACCTATGTAACAAAATGTTTGTACAAGCATACACACAAATATTGGTTACACTGAGGAATGAAATGAGGCAAGGCAGAGAAAGTAGGAAATTTTTTCCTTGTCTTTCTCATACATGTACACTTTGGTACATTGACCCAACATATGAATTTGGTCTTCTGAGTATGATATGGATTATTGTAATTAACATTTCTTCCTCTTGGGCATCTCTGATATTAAGAGCAGATGATTTGGGGGTAAAATATGCCAGATCACACAGTATCACAGAGCACCTCATTGTTAAAATGTGAGACTATTCACCTACTCATATCTATCGATATAATCTGTATCTATCTATCTATCTATCTATCTATCTATCTATCTATCTATCATCTATCTATCATCTATCTATCTAAACATATGATACAAAAATTCAAAGGTTATGTATTCTTTCTTCCACTCCATCCCCAGTTACTTTCCCCAGAGACAAGAAATATTATATGCATCCTTTGTTTAATGGTAGCATATACACTATTCTCACATTGTCTTTTTACTTAACCAAATAACCCCGAGAAGGATCCATGTCAGTGCTATGCCTCATTTCCCCCCAAAGGCTGCATGATATTCCATTGCATGTTTATTTCATAATTTATTAAACCACTCTCCTGATGACAGATATCTCGGTTGTTTTTAAGCTTTTGTCACTGCCAACAATACTCAACTTCTAGGTGTTAGGCATTATGTAAAAACAGCCAATTTAGAAACTGCTCAATTTGTTGATAGATAGTGCTTCGCAGAAGAACTGAAAATGTGAAATGATAGACTTGTGACTCAGCTTGCCATAATAAGGAGTAACCAAGTGCCATCTTTTTCTACCATCAATTACCATGAAGTAAATGAGCAGTGTCAAGAGGAAAGAAGTGAAATATTATTGATTATTTTTAAAATAATTTTCAATCTTTTATCCATCTGAACAGATCAAGAAGAGGATGGAAAAGCACTTTCTCTATTCTGATTTAAGAAACATTTTCAATGCTTTTATTTAAGCTTAAGTCTAGACATTAATTGCAAGACACAGGAAGGTGATACAATATGCTAGATTGTGCTATTTCAACTTGGGTTATGCTGGTAACTACATGGTTCAGAGTTAGCGTTGGTCAAAGGAGAAACGTGTGAGATTTGGAAGCTGGAAGCAAAGCAAATCATACTCGTATGTGGTCACATGTGGTGATGTGCAGAAGCAGAGGTATCTGGGGCAGAGGGGTTCCCACTGGCCCTTGCTCTCCTCTGCTCTGCTTCCTGATCATCTTCTTAACCTCTGGCCTTGCTGACCAACAGTGACTCCAAGCCCTCCATGGTGCTGGGTTATGGGCCCACATAGCTGCACAGAGAAACAGGAAAGGTCCCTTAGACCTTTCCATGAGCAACCCCGTAAGGCCCTAGTCTACCAGCTAATCATACCTGGCTTCTCAGATTTCCCTGAAAGATCCAACATGTCATCCATGTCAATGCTTCCAAGTGGACTGGTTGGTGATGCTTTCCTGGATCCTTTGACTCTTCCTTCTAGACCTTCCCAGTGTCTTTCATACTAGTGTATGGTCCCATTCCTATAGGAAATCCCTTACTCCTGTCATAATTATCTTGGCTCTGCTTTCTTGCCTGAACCCTGACTGCTACATACAGGAAAGCAATCGTTATTTATATCCTTTCTGAAATACCATTTCTAAGGCTCTGTGTTGTGAGAGACAGATGCGAAACCTGAGGGTAAAAACAAGATGATGATGGCTTCCTATCGACTTCCGTTGAAGCAGGGAAGAAGGAATGGCTTAAGCTCTCATCAGAACGTCTAAATTAGACATCCACAGGGTCATTCTGGAAGTCTTCAGGAAAAGTGTAAGTTCGAAGCTTGAGATAGTTTAACTGCGATCCTGCTTCAAGTCAAAGAGATGAATAAATGGCCCTGAGAGTCCTCTCTAGTACTGTCATACCACAGCCACGTAAGACTCAAGAAATGCCACATTAGGTCAGTTCACTGGTTCCAAACCATCCTTCTTTTACTCCCAGTGGCCCCAAGAGATGTTTGTGGAGAATATAACTGTATTCAGTGTATCACCTAAATGTGAAGGATGCTGTCCAGCAGCCTTTTTCAAACCCTATTAACATCTTTTTCTCTGCCTCCTATGTAATGCCCTTAGGTATTATTTCATTGCAGTTGTTCAGAGGACATCCTTGTTTCCCCGTAGAATGTTGCCTGTCAAAATCGAAGTCCCAAAATTAGATGTTTTCTATATGACTTTGCTGGGCTAAATACCTAGGTTAAACTTAGCTGTTGGCCTCTCCCAAACAGTGTTATTTTTCTTTTATGTGAGGCTTATTGGGTTACCTAATTCTATTCCTTTTCTCATTGTGGTAAAGTATATATAACACGAAAATTGCCATTTTAACAATTTTTCAGCATACTATTTTGTGACATTGATTACATTCACAATGCTATGCAACCATTACCACTCTATTTCTAAAACTTTTTCATCCCCCAAACACTGGGTAATGATTAAGCAACACTTACTCCTCATTCTTCCCCCTCCCTGGTTTCTACTAACCTCAAATCTATTTTCTATCTCTAAAAATTTGCCTATTCTAGATATTTCATATAAGTGAAGTAATGCAATATTTGCCCTTTTGTGTTTGGCTTATTTCACTTAGCAAAATGTTTTTGGGTTACTCAGTTCTTAAGATCCCAGGCTCCTTCTGTTTAAATTGAATATAAGTTTCCCTTCTCACACTGTTTTAGGAATCTCCTTATGACACCTTTATTTTGATTTCTTAACTATCATCCTAGGAAGACAAAATAGACTCAAATATACAGAGCCTTGTTCAAATGCAATGTTTAAAAAAACATAAAAATATGAAGAAATAAATTCAACAGCATGAAGATATTCTTTTACAAGGCTCAATAGCCTTAAAAACAACCATCACTCAGATGAAACATCAATGAAGTATTTCTTTCTATCTTTGTATCGAGACAGTTGAGGTCATAGAACTGCTGATACAAATGTTATTTCAAGGCTGACAAGCCCCTGCTATCTCATAATGGTTTACAAGTACTTGAACACAGCCCAGTCCTTCTATATATGAAGAGGGATAACATGTCCATGAATCTTTAATACATGATTAATCCCTTTCGACATTTCCCTTCAGTGACAAGGAAGATGGCTGAATTTGCTTGTGGCTGCATTGACACTAACTTATCTCTTCTTCTTTCATTCCTAAAGGGAAATGTCATAACGAGACCCACCATTAAATAAAACATGTCCATCAGGTTGTTTTTTTTTTAATTTCTGAATAACAAAAGAGGCTGACCTCAGAGTCAGAATGAATTTATACTGACGTAAGAAAAAGAGATAGCTAAATATAGAATCTTGTTTATTTGTTTTAGCATTTGCTATTTTTCTTGTGGCAAGAAAAATATTCAGCACATAAAGCAACAGGAAAGTAGTTACTGCCCACCTATGTAAGTAGATTGTAAAGTTATCTAGTTGTAGAGATATGAGCACTGTAACACGTATAGTTTGTACTTTGGTTCATTTAATTACTTATTCATCCATCCAGTTCATAAATAGTCAAAGTAGTCAGTTACTAAATGACTACTTTGTGCAAGGTGCTATGGTGGGCTTGTCTGCTCTGTCCAAAATGGTAGCCACTAGTCACATTGGACTTCGTAATGTAAATCCAATAAATTCAATAAAATAAAACATATGAGTTCCTTTGTTGTACTAGCCATGTTTTAAGTACTCAACATTCACATGTGGCTAATGGCTACCATATTGTACAATATAGATGGTAGACCATTTCCATCACTCCGGAAAGTTCTATTGGGCAGCACTGGTATAGAGTATTAAAAAGTATAATAAAGTTCTTTCCTTAAAAGAGTTTGCAATCTAGTTGAGGAGGCTGCATACTTATAAAAAAAAGCAATACCATTCTTGTTTCATTCTGCAATATATGATAGCAATAAAATAGTAGGAGCTGCCTGTTGGGAGGCATGTACTGTGTGTCAGGTACTGCTAAATTCTATACACACATGGCAGAACAAAAATAACTCAGGAGTGTCTGGTCTTTTCCCTGTGCTTGTCGGCCTTTCCCCCTATCTCACCCTCCAAGTATGTGTGGGAGAGTATTGGCCTTCATCAGATCTGACTGTACTGTTATGAATACTTACTAGTGGGGGTGGGGGACAGACACAGGACTAGATGAAAGGGAAGATTTTGTGGTCTAGAATTGGGAGAAGAGTTAGTTGAAAGTCATGAAAAGAAAGGTTCTAAGCAGCTGTGGAGTGTAAGGAACTGTATAGGAAAAGAAAGGGTTTGTTGTGGACTACATAGGGTTCCTTCCAGTATAGAGAAATGTGAGGAAAAATGTCGAACTATTTTGAGGTTTATATATATATATATATATATATATATATATATGTTTTAAGATTTTATTGGGGAATTGGGGAGGGGAACAGCGTTGGGGAATCCAGGAAGGAAACAGACAAGTTGCTGTCTTTTTGTTCTTCAGTCTAGTTGCAGAGGACGTTGCTTCACTGGCCCATGTTGGTATCATCATTGCGCTCTTCCCGGATGAGGCAGATCGGTCACCGGCCTCTGGATGGTCGCTCACTGCGGCTCTTGGCAGCTCACGCTGGCTGCCAGCCGCTCAAGCGGGCTGCCGGCCACTCACTGTAGTCTATGGCAGCCCACTGCAGCAGGGGCTACAGCCCACACCATCACCGGGGCTCGCACAGCCCAGCTCTAGGTGGAGCTGTTGTTAGCTGTAGAGGGCAGTGTCACTGGCCCTCATATGTGGGATCCGAACCGGGGCCGCTGGCATCCCAAAACCAGCTCTCAACCAATGCGCCACTCGGCCGGCCCGAGGTTAATATTTTTAATTGGAATGTGTTCTTTGATCATTACACTCTGAGATACGACTAGGTGAGTCACATATACAATCAGGTTATACTATCATTATTCTCATTAATTTAATTTTTACTACTACTCTGCAAGGTAGGCTATTATGATTCTTATTTTATTAATGCAGAGCCTAAAATTCAGAGAAGTTAAATACCTACTCATAGTCACACAGCCGATAAGTGGCGATGTCAGATTTGAACTTGCAAATATATAACTCCAGTCTTCATGTTCTTAATTGTTTTGATTTACTGCTTCAATACAAGGAGGATTGAGTGATAAAGTGCTAAGAAAGGTATATGGATATTAAAAATGACTATGACGGCCACAGAAACAGAGATTATAGTGACCTGGAGTGACCAGTATACACTTCAGGAAGAGTGTGAAATATAAGCAGCCTTTGGAGGACTGCTAAAACTTAGATGGCAAATGGGGAGAGGTATATGAGAGAATAAACAGGGATGAATGAAAAGCAGGGATGCTGGCTGCAATAGAGGGCTTGTGGTCTCCTGATAATGACATTTTAGAAACAGGGGTAAAAAGACCAGATAGATAGATAGATAGATAGATACATAGATACATACATACATACATACAACTGCTGTCTAGGAGTATTCAAAGATTTAAATATGCTATTTGAGATAATATTTAAATTTCAGCCTCTTTTTTTTCCAAATTGGTTAGTACTCCCTGGCAGTGTCTCTCAGGGGATGGGAAATAGTGGAGCTGTCTCCAAATACTCCATGAGATTCTATGATGTGATGGCTAATTTCATGTGTCAACTTGATTGGGCCACAGAGTGCCCAGAATTTTAGTTGAAAAATTACTCCAGGTATGTCTATGAGGGTATTTCTGAAACAGATTAACACTGAAATGGGTAGACTGAGTAGATCAGATTGCCCCTTCCAATCCTTTGGAGGCCTGAATAAAATTAAAAAGCAGAGTAAGGGAGAATTCATGCATTCTCAGCCTGCCTGTTTTGGGGCTGGGACATCGGTGTCCCCTACTTTGAGACTTAAACTTGGACTGGAACTACACCACCAGGTTTCCTGGGTTTCCAGCTTGTTGACTTGGGTTCCTGGGACCCCTTGGCCTCCATAATCATGTGAACCAATTCCTTCTAATAAATGGCTTATATACATATATATCCTACTGGTTCTGTTTGTCTGGAGAGCCCCAATATATATGGTTTCTGTGGGTTCACCAAGATGAAACAATGAATCAGGGAGTTCCATCCTCCCCACACTGCCTCTTCTTGCAACATCTCAGGGTGTGAATTCAGAGCAAGGAGAAGGCTCTTCTGCCCTCTCAGATCTCTAGGTCTGGTCTGGAACTGGAGGCACTCCTATAAATCAGGATTGACAAGAAGATGTGAAGCCCAAGGACTGGGTCTGCTTGGTCTTTCTACAGCTAAATACTTAATAGTCTCCTCGGACTTCTAAGAGAAACTACCCAAACAGCATGACCTTCAGGAACACATAAAACAAGAAAGAGAAAAATAGACTGTCTGAGAGAGGCAAGGAAGGTTTGTGACTACACGTGGGCCGGGAATGTTCTGTTCGTGAGTCTACCTGGTATCACTCTGAAAATCATCTGCAAGTAGAATCCAGCCATCCCCAACAAGCAAAATGACCCAGTTTCTGTTCTTCAGCCAAAGAGGGTAACTTTCAGTGAATCAGACTCTGAGGTTAGTCCTTTTCTGGCCACACTAGGGACTTCTTTACCCAGGCTTTTTTGTGCAGAGTAACCTTTGCCATGTGGAACAGTTAGAACACGGCTTCTCGATCTGGAGAGATTTAAAAAAAAAAGAACAAACTTGAAGCTAAAGCCCTACCTCCAGATATTAAGATTTAATTCTTTGGATGGAAATCTAGCATGAATACCTTTTCAACTCTAGTGATTCTAAAATACAAGCAGGGTTTACAAGCATTCATTTAGACCATTCCACAACAATAACCCATATAGGATTGAGACATCTCTAGATTATCCCACAAATTCTGGAGAGAATTAGATTCCTGCAATTCTCTGATATGTGGTTTTTGCCAGGCTAAAGCAGAGCCCACATCCAACCACTGTTAGTTTCCCTACTGTGTGGTAACTCAGAGGTGCCTTTTAAGGGGATGTTCTCCCCTCTTTTCCCCCCATATTCCTCTGATCCCTATCACCTTTATCTTACTGGAGGCCTTTGCTATTTGAAGTCTGATTCTCAGATAAGCTGCTGTGCCACTACCTGGATGCCTGATAAAAAATGCAGAATTCCTAGGGCCGGCCGAGTGGTTCAGTTGGTAAAGAGCTTGCTCAAGAGTACGAGCTGAGCTCTGAGCAACAGCAATTCGATGCCCAGCCTGAGCTGAGCTGCCGCTAAGCTGCCAACAGGTAGCAGGATGGCTCAGCTAAAAAAATAAAATTAAATTAAAAATTTGAAAAAAAAGCAGAATTCCAGGCCCCACCTAATAAGTGAAATTCTGCATTTTAATAAGACCCTCAGGTAATCTTTGTGCACTTTAAAATCTGTGACTGGCTGCTCTATATCACCTCTAAATGGATCCCACTGGGATAAGTGTCCTGACACTAATACATTTATTATGCAGAAGAGGTGATGCCCTCTGTTCCTTCTTTCATCTTCTAAGAAATAAGGCCATTACTTCCCTACCATAAAGCCTACTCTCTCATGTTGGTTGTGAAGTGAAATTATACATAATGTGTGCTCAGAATCTGATATTTATTTATATATATGGAGAGAGGCCAGCCAGTTGTCTCTGCAGGTGGCAAGACAACTGGTTCATGGGGGAAGGAAGAGAAGAGTGAGGACAGGAAGGAGATGCATGGAAATGCCAAACTCAAAGCTCAGCACTCAGTTATGTACTCAATGCAATAGCAGAATATATGAGCTATCAGATGCCATCCGAATGTCTTTTTTTATATTAAATATTATTTTTATATTAATTTCAGGTGTACAGCATAGTGGTTTATATAAATTAAGAAGTGATCCCCCTTGACTCGTCTAGTACCCACCTGGCACTATACATAGTTATTACCATATTATTGACTATATTCCCTATGCTTTGCTTTACATCCCATGACTATTTTGTAACTACCAATTTGTACTTCTTAATCCCTTCACGTGTTTCACACTGTCCCCCAACTCCCTTCCCATCTATGATCTCAGTAAATCTATTACCCATCTGACGCCGTACATAGTTATTATAATATTATTGATTAAATTCCTTGTGCTATATCCTACATCCCCATGACTACTATGTAACAACAAATTTGTACTTCTTAATCCCTTCCCCTTTTTTCACCCATACACCCAAACCCCCTCCCATCTGGCAACCATCAAAATGTTCTCTGTATCTGTGAGTTTGTTTCTGTTTTGTTTATTTTGTTCTTTAGATTCCACATATACGTGAAATCACATTGCATCTGACTTTTGCTGTCTGACCTACTTCACTCAGCACAGTACCCTTCAGGTCCATCCATTACATGAGCGTGGGATAAGCCCATTCTGCATCTCTGCCCCTTCTACCAGGGGGCTTCTTCTGAATGTCCATAGCTGTAGGGCTTCAGTTTAGCTAGACTTCAGGCAATTTTTAATAATGGTTGTTCTGTGGTTTAGTTGTAATTGATGTGGTCCTGAGAGGAGGTGAGCACTGCATTTACCTACTCCACCATCTTGACTGGAAATCCCACCATCCAAATTTCTTGAGTCGCCTGTTTCCTATATGATTTGGCTTGGGTCTCGCTTAGCTTGTGTTGGGTGGGACTTCTTTCCTTTGTGGCTTAGTGACTGCAGGCCAGGCACTGACGGCTGGGTCTGAGCAATGCCTTAGGTATTTGACTATTTCAATAGGACACACTAAGGGACTGATCAATCCAAAATAAGTCTCCTGAGCACACGCTGCTTTTTACCTTATTATTAGTTGAGAAGGGAGTCTGTTGGTATTGAGAGTATAAGCCCACAGAAGTTTAAGTCAAGATGAAGTTCCTTTACCCTCACAGTCTCTCACCTTGATAACCACCATTTAGTGAGACCTGTATCCAGAGGCTATCTATATATATTACAATATATATGTAATACAGTATATGTAAGTATATATAAAACAATAAATAGCATTGAGATGAAGAATATGGGTTTTGGAGTCAGGTTAATATGCTTGAATCCCATTTGTGCCACACGTAAGCTTTCACTTTGGCTATGTTCTTTCTCGAATTTTAACATTATTTTTCTCTTCTGTAGAATGAGGATGTTGAGAGAATCTAATAGGGATGTTGTGCAGCTTAAATATACAGTATATAGCATTGCATCTGGCACACAGAAAGCCTCCATAAATACTATTATTTTGATCATCCTGAGCTACACACATAGCAACCTCTGTAGATCAAGGATGAGTGTGGTATTCCTTTAGGGACTGTGGTTTAATCTCACTGAGGTATACCTAGGGTTCTGTGTTAGTTGCCTTGAGCTACTTTAAGTGTGAAGAACATAGGCATCCTCCCCTTAAAAATAGCAGGTATATATTAACTTATACAAGGGCATCTAGGCTGCTGGGAAAATATTTTCTGAAGAAGAAGGTGCCAGCTGGAGCAGTCTTGGGTGATTACTAGGAACCCAAAGAGTGTGCAGCAATAAAATTCAAGTCCTAATGCAAAAGGATTTAGCACTATGCATATGTTTGTTTAAAGAAAGCCGCTACCAAGGTTTATTCATTGAGATCATTTTTGAGGCACATTCTAGTTCCAGCCAAGAGCTAGACTGCATTTACTATTCCCAGCCTGCTGAGCTTGCCTGTGACAGCTCCAACTCAGCTCTCGCTGGAATGTCAGAGCTCAAAGGCAAAAAGTTTGAATCCCCTGATGCCAGGTTATTCTTGGCAATAACCCACCTGGTCCCAGATGGAGTCATGAGGCTCTGTCCTCATTATTCAGGGCTGGAACCAGGAGAGATTTCTTGTGTGGAGTAATGCAGGCATAGGAATCCCACCTGGGCGACCAGGAGTCCCGTGGATCAGGGATAGGATGGGGTCACTGTTTTTTTCAAATTATTTCCTGTAAGTAATAGAATTCTTTTATCAAACAATGAAGTATGCCAACATAAAACAGATAACAGCCTTTTGTTTTGGTTGATACATATATCTGTGTATAAGGGACTTTGGGAGCCTCTATTTTTCCAGATCCTTGCTGCTGTGAGTACTCATTCATTCACACACATACGCATACTCAATAGCCTCAGCTGGTTGCCACCAAGGAATGTCAAGGCTCTTTGCACATAGTTTAAAAATAGCTGCACTAACTGATCTCTAAGGTATAGTCAGCTCCTTTTTCTATTATTCCAATGAACCAAATGTAGCTTCAGAAGATAAGAAGGCATTTGATGTGCTCCGGTGAGGGTGGGTGAGTGTCCGTAAAGGAAGCCAAAGCTCAGAGACTGAGCCTGGGGTTGAAGCAGAGAAACAGCTAAGGGCCAAGGGAAGGGCTGAGTATTAATGACAGACTTGAGCAGCTTTTTAAGAGCAAATGAGGCAGGAGGGGATTATGTCTTTCTTCTCAGGCATGCAACATATGCCATTGGCTCACCTGAGGCAGTGTTTGACTATCATCCATCCATGGTCTACACTGTTCATGTACCATCAAAATACCAAATATGCTTCAGCGCTCAGCTTCTTAAGACATCCCTCCTCTGTGGTTTGTTTCCTGCGTGTGCGGAGTAAGAGGCCTGGGAGGTTGGCCGGGGCAGCAGGAAGGGCCTACGTTTCCATGCACTGAAGCCTAACTAGGATCCAAAAGCTCTGGTCCTTTGGATATTTTTTATCATTTACACCTTATTATAAAGTGTGTGCCTGAGAGCATTTTAGCAGCTGTTAGGATTTACTCCCTACCCTGTCTCTATAAGATAATAAGTTTGGCATTTGACCAATCGAAGGCCCTCACTGACTAATCTTTAGAAGGATCGAGTCTTAGAGAAATGGGTAGTTTAGATAAAAAGGGAAAACATGAAGTAGTAACTGGGTTAGGCAAACACTCTGGCAGGGTTAGAAAATTCACCAGTAAAGAGTCCCAACCACTTTTCAAACCAGGCCAAAAAGACCCACAAAAACAGAGATAAACCCATTCCCCTCTAAGTGTTGCCCTAACTTCCACCTTTGACATCTTAGATTTGTAAAACTCACAGAGTCTCTAATAAAACCTGCAAAAGTGCTCTTCTCCATGATCCAAAAGATGCTTCTCTCTTCCTGGGGGTGGGGGAGTTGGGGGCGTGGAGGAGGAGGCCAAGGGGACTGATACCTACAAGGGTATCAGTCAAGCCATCAAGACTGATTTAAAATGTAATTGCATTTCAAAATTGAGCTTTCTAATCCAAACAATGTGACTACTGGTTTTTGTTTGGTTTCCTTCCCCTCCTCTCTGACATAACCACTGAATGAATCTCTAGGCTGCTCTGTCCAGTTCAATGTAAACAGGAGATCAAATGGTCAAAGGTTAAGTAAGGGAGGGGAGATGTGACAGGACAGAATCTCTACAGGGGCATGAAAGTGCTGCTCACCATCCAAAAGCTAGGCCTTCTGGCCATTGAAACCCCTGAGAAGGAACTAGACTTGGGGGCAGCAGCAGTTGGTTGATTTCCTCTTACTAATTTAGAGGCTAGATTCTGGACTAGGGCAGGCACCCTGGTGGATTTAGGAAAAAATCCACTGCGATGACAGTGGAAGCGGAGTGCCAGGGAGGTGAGAGGGCGCCATGAGAAGTAAGGATGAGTTGGTTGCATGAGGAAATTAAAGGAACCGAGGTAGGCTTTGTAGGTTCGACATAGTCTAGGTGAGATCGGGTTTCTCTGAAGGGCCCACCTAAGAAGTTCCATCGGCGCCAGCAAGTCTAGTTTTGCTACTGCCAAGGCGTCATCAGGAAACCGCCTGCGTCTGTCCAGTTCCTTTCTCCTCATTAGGCAGCAAGTGGAGTCGTGGGTGTGAGAGGGCCAGTGTGGGCGCCTCCCTGTGTCTACTGCCTCCCGGGTGCAGGCACCAGGCATCTGCTCTCGCCGCCCGCCCAAAATAGAAGGTCTCATTATGATAGATTAATCCTTTGGCTCAGATCCTGCCTGGGTCACCAGCTCAGCCTGCACTGCCTGGGCAGGGAAGGGGGGACAAGGGGCACTTAACTCATTCAGCGTGTTCCCACTTGTCTCCTGCAGAAGCACCCTGTCCAGTTGCTCAGCCTTTATGTAGAATCGGAGATGGGGCTGGCAGGTGCTGGGGTGGGCCTCCAACAAGAGGATTATTTGCTTTTTTTTTAAGGGGCTCATGGACCCCTGGGGACAGAGAACCCAATTAAGGGAGACCTTCCCTTTCTCTGACTCTCAGAGCATTTACTTTCTACTTCTCACTTAACCTATGTGTATTTCAGTTTCCTTATCTGTACAATGGGGATAATGGTGTTACTTACTTTATAGAGTTGGTATTATGATTAAATGAATGAATATGCAGGAAGTGCTTACAACTTCACAAAAGAACAAATGTTGAATGATTCCCTTTATATGGGATACCTAGAGTAGTCAAATTCATAGAGACAGAAAGCTAGAATAGGAGTTGCTAGGGGTTGGGGGGAGAGATAGATGTGAATGTACTTAATGCCACTAAACTCTACACTTCAAAGCGGCTAAAATGGTCCTTTTTTTTTTGAGGACAGTGTCACTGGCCCTCACATGTGGGATCTGAATCGGGGCCACTGGCTTCCCAAGCCAGCGCCCGACGACCGCGCCACTCGGCCAGCCCTAAAATGGTCCATTTTATGTTATGTATGTTTTACCATAATCACACACACACACACACACACACATACACACACACTGTGTGCCAGGTATATAAGGTGCTATATAATGCTAGCTATTGTTTATTATTATTATTATACCTTTCCCACTTCATTTTATAAATATTTATGTGAATATGTTTTCTCCAAAAATGCCTCTTGCTCATACATAAGTGTTCCTGTCACCTCATTCATAGACAGCTTCAATTTACACACACAGAATGAATGAATGAATGAATGAATGAATATATATGTGCTGGGCCAGAAAACAGAATATCCCAAAGTACATTCTGGTACCCTTAACCTCCTAACTTACAAAGGGGACAATGTTCTCCACCAGTGAGTAACACTGAAGGTGGCCCAGCAGAGTGATAATTAATGTTGGTTCTATAATTTTCTCCTTGGTGAATTGGTTCTGAAGTTTAGGAATACTCCAAGTTAACCTGTGGGAGCTGCTCAGGGACCTACCTCAGGGTTATTCTATGTATAAAGGACTATTTGGAGACTGAGTCATTATGGCAGGCATGCCAAAGGTTTGAGCACACCTTAGGGTGGACTTGAGGCTTCATTCAAGATTCACCAATGCCAGTCTCCTAGGACTGGCCCTTAAGTAACCCTGATTTTGGAGAAAGAAGCAGGGAGTTGTGCATCCCACTATTCATCTGAAGTCTATCCTTTCGGCAGGGTGTGCTCTTGTCTTTTCTGACTATACTTTATCATCCCATCCAAAATGAGCAAGGAGGAGAGAGTCCATCTGGAGTTTTCAGTCTGTCTGTAATTTTCAATAAGTGTTGTAAACTTAACTGCCATGAGTCTTAAAAGACATTGTAAAAAAAAAAAAAAGTAGGAATCACCTAAAAGAATTCTTTGGAAAGATCCAGGAATGATTGATTGCACCTTGTAAGCAAGGAGAAAAATCAGAGGGAACAATTGTAAGGCTGAGAGCTCGAAAACGCTACAGTCTCACACACCAAGCATGAGGCTATTTTTGTGTGGAATATTTTCACAAGCTCGTTGGGGGTGTGAAGCTTCATCAGAAAGCAACAGTTCACCTTGGGGGAGACTAAAGTTAACTTTGGGGGACCTTAAACAACCTTTGGCTCTGGCTTAGAAGGCTGGGCAAGGAGGAGGAGTACAGTGACACTGGGCAGCAGAAATAACAACCACCAGGTGGAAGATTAAAATGGTGGATAAAAAGGGCAGGAGAGAAAAGAGGAGCAAAAGCTTGAAAATCATGAGAGAACATCAAATGCTGCTGGAAAAAGTTGGGAGACAAAATGCACATTTAGGGTGTGGCCGGTTAGCTCAGTTGATTAGAGCGCAATGCTCGTAACACCAAGGTTGCAGGTTCAATCCCCACATGGGCCACTGAGATGCGCCCTCCACAACTAGATTGAAACAACTACTTGACTTGGAGCTGATGGGTCCTGAAAAAACACACTGTTCCCCAATTTTTAAAAAAAAGCACAGTTTGGCTCTGGCCCCAGCCCTCCCAGTGATCTGAATAGTTTCTGTTCCAGAGATCTCCAATTTCACACACTTTGGTCTCCTAAAGCAGGTTTTGCTTAAATTCCTAGTTAGCTGGAGATTTTAGAAGAGCCACTGTGTATAAAATGTTGTACGCTTTGTGCCACCTTGGGAAAAACATTCTGCTGAGTAGGCCGAAATGCAGCAGTGACGAGCTGATTCCTTGTCAGCCAAAAGCTCCCTTTTGAAGCCTCCCCATGAGGCCCCAGCACAAACAAGGGCAGGACAGCATGTAGGATCCTGATCTGAGCTGCCATGGCTTTTTATCCCTTGTGTAGGCTCCGATGTAAAGATGCTTCCCTCACAAGGGTCCTGGGCCTATTCAGGTTCTCAAGATTAGCTTTATGCAAGCACACGTCATGACTGCACACACATACACCCCCACCCCAGCACCTGAGACCAGCTTCCAAAGCCAGGCCTAGGCCCAATGGAGCCTTGTTCCAGAGGAGGAGGGAATTGCGTGCTAGAAATAGCAAGCTGCTGCTTTCAACAATGGGGCTGAGATACACAGTCCATGTATACTTTGCACACAGACAGAAACCCAAAATAAAAACGAATTCAAATAAAAGTATTTGACATACACGCTCAAGTGAGGAGAACTGGCTCAATGCCCAGAGAATCAAGAAGCAGTCATTTCTCAATCCAGCTCTGCTGTTGGTGACCTTGAGCAAATCATTTAACCTCTCTTTCTCAGTTCCTCTAAGTGTAAATCAGGAGCTATGATTCTGACCAGCTAATCAGCCATGCAAGGATAATTGGGGAGAAAAAAAAAAGAGAGTGAGAGAGAATGTTAGTAAAATCCTTTGCCTATATACAAAGTGTTAAGAAATGCAATCAAGACTCTACAGGGCTGTTTGGATATGCATGTTGTAATTTCATGTCTCCATCCCATACCTGTGGGCTAAGTGCTCTCACTAACTCAAGCTGAGATCTACCCACCCTCACTGCTAAGGACCCCACAGATGTTTGTCCCAGTGGTAACAGAGTGATGAAAAAGAGCATACACCTTGACATCCCCAGCAGGTCCTGATTCAACCTGACAACTGGTGAGGTAGGTTTACCATGTGGAGTAAGAGTCCTGGATTATCATTCGCAGACATCTGAGCTTCAGGCTTCTTGTTTTGCTCACGTTTCTTAGAGATTGTGCTCTCCCCATCCTCCCATAACTGTAGTCTCCATGTGAAAATACAAATGTCACCATTTTATTAATTCACATTTAATTTATCTAAGAACCGATCACTTTGGGATTTGAATCTGGAAGTATTCAATTATTCTGCACTTATCAGAGGCAGAAATAATGGTTTCTCTTGAGCACCATATTCTGCGCAAAGAGATTGTGAATCACAAGCCAGTTTTTATTTATTCCAATGAAGCCACATCTGCTATGAACCTCTTCTTAATACCTTACATATTTGGATCTTAGTGGGTTTCAGGTGAGAGGCTGAATGATATATATGATTCTATCACATTCTGTCAAGGGATGGGGTGAAGGGTGACACTGGTGCACATATTTCATGTATGTCTGATAACAGCCAATTTGTTTAGAAAATGGAATCCAGCCGTTTTTGCTCAGTCATCTCTGGAGAGACTAATCTGGTATGTTTCTGTTTTAAGTAGGGTCCATGCTCTAAAACAAAACAATGAGAAGCTTTGAAATGAAATGAATTATTTTCTTTTAGCCCAGGCAATTATTCTCATCGGCTTGAATATTCTGCTTGTCCGTGTTATTTTCTGCAGCATTTTTAATATCATTGTCTAATAAAGTAACCAGAAATAATAATCTCTTGACATTTCCCTCCTCCTCTCAAACAGAACCTAATTATTCCCTGACACCAACTTTCCTTGTCAAGAGAATCCCACAGAGCCTGGAAGCAAGGACAATTTAGCTTTTACAGATTAGCAGAGCTGAGGAATTCGTACATGTTGCTTTAAAATAGCTGAAGTGTCAAACAGGAGTCAGTTTTCACATAGGACATTTATGGTGAAGAGTCTGGTAAGTAACTCGCATTGCTTAGAGTATTTATTTATAGTAAATTAACTACTGCAAAACTTGGTCCCAATATATTTCAGGGACTGTAGGGAAGTCAAGGGCGCACACACACACACACACACACACACACACACACACGTCATCTGAACACCAGTTTTTCAGTTTATTCTTCCTTCTAATAATGATTTGGATAATTTTAAATGAATCGTCAGCATCAACTACCAAAGACTTGATGTGAAGACAAGGCTTCCTGCTTACAAAGAGAAATTTTCATTAGCCATTTTTGCAGATTTGTGCTGAGGTTATTATGGGACTACTCTACACAAAGTAGGGAAGGCTGTTCTCATTTTTTTTTTTTTTTCTGGGCCTCGTGGTCCCTCTTTACTCACCTCTGCTTCCAGGTCATCCTAATCATCACCCTCTTCCAAAGGCCCAGAGCTCTCCTGTGGGGCTGAGTCTGAAAGCTGAGCAAGAAGGTCATGACAGCAAGGTATTATGAGTTCATAGGGGACTCCATTTAGAAAGGAGAAGCCTAGAAAAAGTGAACTTTAGAAGAACTATAGCTCTAATGATGGGATAATGAGAGTTTGGGCACAATGAGAGTTGAGGGAAGAGGGGAGTGATTGTTGTGGAGGAAGGGGCATCTTCCCAGTAACCTTAAAAACACACCATCTGTGTCATCTTCTGTCCTGTTGCTTATATAGCCACTGCTCAGGCAAATGGAAGGCAAATTCTATGTTTTAACAGACTAGGTTCCACATTGCTTGATTTTTTTCTCCAGAGCTGTTCATGCACCTAAAACCATGTTTATTGGTAGACATTGGACATGCTTTTAATAACAAGCTCTCTGGTAAAGCTTTTCAGAGTTCCTGTCAGATCTGTCCCATGTACCCCATTTCTGCTTTTTTTAAAAACTCTTTCCTAGCAGTTCATTCTCCTCCTCCAGGAAGCCCACCTGGTCCTGTCTATCTTACTGCTGCTGCTGCTCTTGGGCAGTCTGGATCAAATGGTTAAATTCTCCATGTTAAAGAGGAGATGTGTATAAGTCCACTCAGCACAGTGACCTGCACGTGACAACTGCCGATGGGCCTGGGGTTGTGAGGTTCCTGCCTGAGGAACAGCAGGACAGTGTTCTGAAAAGGCAAGGGACAGCATGGTCACCAGGGCAGGCTGACGGGCAGGAAACACCATGGACTTTCCAGTCTCTGTCCGAGCAGTCCTGGCAGCTGGACAGGGCAGAGATGGCTGGAGGCAGCAAGGGCACGTCTGCTTACCAGCTCTGTGCCTTTTGAGCCATAGAAACAGCTATTTGTGAGGAAACGTGTGGGTTTACACACATGGCTTCCCTCACCCATTTACAAAGAGTTCTCTCCTCAGAAATGGCTGTTATGCATATCTAACTTTCCAAATTAGAGCTAGTTTTTATACTTAGCCAAACCTGAGGGAGGGTGATAGGTGCTGAAGAACTAGGTTTAAAGTATGAATTAATTTGTGTTGCTGAACACATTTTAGGGACTGTTGGTCTGAACAAATGATAGCTATTTATCAGACTCTTATTGGGGGTATTTTGGTGGACATGGCCTTTTCTACTTTTTCTGCAGTCTAACTCAAACTTCCTTACCCCAGGGTCCTTTTTTGAATGAGCTCAAACAACTCCTGTGGAATATTTCTGACAGATGAACTCTGTCTGCTTCACCTGATTGTCCTTCACTTTCCTTCCCACATAATTGATGTTTTGTAGAGAAGCATTGATTGCTATTATTATCTGTGTCTTGGTTGAAAACCATTTTCATGGTTTGCATGAAACCCTGCTAATATAGCTCCCAGAGGCCAGAGGCTGCAGCTATGGAGTCCAGAATGCTGGTTTGGCCTCTGTGCTCTCCATGCTATTTGAGAAAACCTCTTCCACTTTCTCTGCTGCAGTTTCCCCACACCTGAGTTGAGGGTGTCATTTGTCTCCCTCTCTCAGTGATATTGTTGGTAGGAAGAGAAGAGAAGGAAGTTGAGAAAGGGCTGAGGATATGATACTAATGCCCTACAAGATGGTGGTGACATGGTTGCAAGGGGAAAGTCACTTTGGCTAGGAGACATGACCATGGCTTTTATTTTACCTTACAGCCTCTCCTAAGGCAGGAGGGCTCAAGTAGCCTGATACTAGGCATGGTGTGAAAATAATCTTGTTATTACAGAAGCAGTAATGCTGGTGTGTTCACCCCACTTTGTTTTCTTCATCATTGGGACTTCAGTGCCTGGGAGATGTTCAATGAGTACTTGAATAATTAAACAACTGGCTGAATGAAAATACTCTTAGCTGGACTTCGAGTGCAGTGTCCTATGTGCAGTAGCTACTCATTAACTGCTTGGTTGATGATGTTACATTTCAGCTCATTTTGTGTACAAGACTTAGAGCCTGGGATCAACTGCCTTGGCATTGCGTTGTACTTAAGATGAATGAGGGGTGGAGCTCATGGCCACTCACACCAGCATCTTATTAACAATGAGGGTACAGATTTTCACATAGTGCAATGAAAGATAGTGGCAGTGTATGGCTTCACTTGGGAAGCCCAAAAGCTCCAGGAAGTTGCTGTGAAGTCACTGTTGACTCTAAAGAACAAATGGATCCATCCTTTCAACTTACCATTGAGCAAAAAGCCAGACACAGTTCTCTCTAGCTATGCCAAGCAAAGCTAATCCCCTTGCTGAGGTCCTGCTCTTCAGTATTTATCCAGAAAACCCAGAACTGTGTTTACATTTCTTTCCAGGTCCTTCTTCAGGTTTCAGAGTTAGGAAACACATCTTATTTACTATACAGTTCCAGGCTACCCTACACTCATTCAATGCATGGAACAGAGGGCTCAGGTCCATATACCATGCACATGCTTTCTTTGAGTGAGAGTAGAGATGTGCTATGCCTTTGGTCCTGTCTCATATGCAAGTTGCCATAGGTATGTGATCAGGAGTGTATCAAGGAAGTCTTTTTACACGGACCATCTCATGTGCATGTGGGGTTGCAAGTATAGCTATGCTGTGTTCTCTTTTCATCTGACAAGAATTTATTGGATGGAAATGAGTATTAAAGGGGTCATTATTCTGGTTGCTGATAAATTCACAAGCCTCAGTGAGTGATAACTGACCTTACAAGTAAGGATTAGGGTGAACAGAAAAGACTCCAACTTTCAGGATTTTATCATGAAATGAAGTGGAAAAATAATATTGAATATGAACAGAAGGCAATGAGGAATTCAGGGTGAATTCACATAAAGTGAGGTGCACCTGAATGGGATGATTTCTGAAAAGCTTAAGAACTTTAGTTTTAACCACTAGACTATTGGAATAAATATCTTATAACCCCCTAAGGAGGCTGCGTAAAGGCTGTGTGCCTCTTTCCAGCAAGCTGAGCACAGCTTGCCGGCATCTCTGAGTTGTGACGGGTGTAAAGTCTAGCTCATAAATGCTTCATAGGAACAATTAATATCAAATTACTAAAATAATAGTGTATTTTTTAAAAGCCCCTCCTGCTCCCTTTGCTCCATCTGCTAAATGTGCTCTGGGCCTTGCACAGTTCAACATTTAGAACACTCCAATCATTTGTGGGGAAAATGACCTTCCCCCAGGCTGGAGAACCTTGTGCTGTGACCTAATGAGGATATTCCCTTCAGATCCGAGAGCCAGGAGCCCTTTCTCCTCTGGGCCCTGATGTTCTTGTGATGTCTGGGGACCAGCGTGGCTCTCCCATCCCTGTGCTTGCCTTCATATAGAGTGGCCTGTCAACAGATTATGTTCACTGTCCATCTATGCCTATACAATAAGGAGGGTAATTCCATAACTATTGGGTTGCCATGATGTATTTTTTCTGTTTTGCATTGCAAAAATGTGTCCTGACTTTTCCGACAACCCAATATATCTGAAAATCAGTCTCACTGCTTTTGTTACATGTTGTATGTTGGAATTACATTCTTTTTTCTCTTCTTTGTTTATAAGTAAGTGTCTCAGAGTAAGACAAGGACTTTTCCTGGTGTGTAACACTGCCTGCTACTTCCTTTCCATCCTTCAAGGATAACTGAGTTGTAGCTTCTATCACCTCAGGTCTAGGTTCTTGGAAGAGCCTCCTCAGCTACCTCCCTGCCTTCAGCTGCTGCCCTTTCTACAGCCAGCCTGAACACCCTCCTGTGTTCACCTGCTCAGCACACTGCTTTGATCATATGCTCCCTACTAGAGAAACTTCAGTGGCCCCCACTGTTTACTGACTCAAGTTCAAACTCCAGAGCCTGGTTTTTAAAAATCTTCCCAGTAAATATCCAATGTTCCTTTCTCAACTCATGTCCATTTACAGTCTGCTTATACCCCATACCACCATCAATCAGAGATACCTACAATTTCCAAATACAGATTACCCTTCCCCAATCTACACTCACCCAACTCCCCGTCTCTTTCTCCACCTTTCTCAAGTACTCCCTATTCCTTGGCTGAATTCATTGTCCATTTTCCACAAAGCTCTCCTGGTAGAAGAAAGCACTCCCTCATCCCAATCATTTGTTTTTCTTCTTTGAGCTTTAAGACATAATTTATACAAATATTACATCTTCATTGTGGAATGTTTTAAATTGGAATATAAAGAAAATAAAAATGATTCACACACACATCCCCCAAAGATAACTTCATCTCAGTAGAACTTCATCTTTTATTTTCTTTATATTCCAATTATGTTCACTTCCAGACTTATGCACATACATATACACACACCTTATACCTTCTGTTTTGCCTCACTCGCCGTGCTTTGTTTTGACTTGCAGTTATTAATATTATATAAATGAAACACAGTTCATATTAGACTGTAATCTCTCCGAAGGCCACAATTCTTTTTATTCCTTATGGCATTGAGTACAGAGCTATACTAAGCACAGCTATGTAAATGTTTGTTGAAAACCAGAATTAATTAATACACTTTCCTGAACAACTGGGGAACTCTTGACAAACATTATCTAGCAGCAATTAAGGAACTGCTATAAAAATTTATTTCTTGTGTTTGATGAACTATTTTTATATAGTTATCTGTGATAAAATGCTCAGGTGTTGAACTCTGTAAGGTCATGGGGAGTTGATTCCTAGGTACCTAGTAGATTCAGACTTCCACCCTTAGCTTCTTAGCAGAAGTTGGGAAGATGTAGGAGATGTGGAGTCCTAGGTATGTTCTGGAAACTGCTGTTCCTAGTCCACTCTTAATGTCCCGAATAAGGATGCAAGCTTCCATCTCTAGACTTTCCACAATTCCAAGTGCAATATATGGTTTTTAGTTGAGAAACTAAGTGCTGTGGATCTCTCAATGCTCACATTTTAAATTTACCTAGCTGGCCTTAGGACTGCCCCTTCTCTGCCGTCAGAAACCAGTTCTTTAGCTCTAAAAGAAATGCCCATGCCTTGTTTCTCACCCAAAGCTAGTGTGGTTGCTAAGTGCTTATTCAGAAATATCTTCACAGGAGTAGAATGGCTATCCCAGAGCTCAGTTTCTCAGAGGACTCATATGGTAAAAGCTGAACTGACCTGAAGCAGCGCTAGGCTGGGAGGTGAGGTGCTGCCCTGGCATTGGGCTGGACAGGTGGATTGATGTTGTCACATCCCTTTTTAGGAACTGCGAAAAGGGAAAGAAATGTAGCTCTCAGACACTATGCATTTCTCAGGAAGGGGAGAAAATTCTATAATGGGATTGTTTGGAGTCTAGCAATGTAAATTGAAAAGGGAGGTCGAAGATTCTTCTATGAACTGTGAAGATGCTGATAGTTTGTTGTATTGTCCTTGTTATTTGTTTGGAAAAGAATACTTTTTTTTTTACTAGTTCAAAGTGAAGTACAGAGACTAGAAGGCAATTCTGACTTATTTAAAGACAATATGTGTTTATGGAGTGGAAGAGGGAGAATGTGTATCTCATTATTTTATAGCCATATCTTACAGAGACATTATTATTTTTTAAAAATCCTGCAAGTGTTCAGCAAAGTTCAAAATAACCAAATTGGAAATAGCCACTTATTTGGGGAGACACTCACTGGTAATGGTGATTTGTTGGGTAAATTAAAATAAACCTAAATGAATCTCAGCTACAGGGACACAGTTGAGCAGTTCTGCAGCGGTTTGACATATACTGTGGAAATCACAATTGATGCATCTGCCTGGGTGAGTCCATGCCTGTCAAGGACTGTTACCTCTTTCTCCAGGACAGGAAGGTGAGAAGCTGTCTCCAGGCTGAGAGTATCCCTCCTCAGAGGCATTGTAGGAAGGATGCCATGTTTCTTGGGAACTGGTTTCCAAAATAAAGCTTTCTGTTCTCATTCATTAGTCTCCTAATATTAAGTAGCTGCTGTGTGCACTGTACTTAGTGTTATTATCTGTGTCTTGGTTGAGACCATTTTCATGGGGCTCATAGAGTCCAGAATGCTGGTTCGGCCTTCTGTGCTCTTTGAGAAACTTCTTCCATTTTTCTGTGTTTCAGTCCCCCCATGTCTGAGATAAGAGTGTTATTTGTCTCTCTTTCTCAGAGATGTTGTCAGTAGGGAAAGAAGAGAAGGATGTAAGGAAGTGTTGAGGATATGACACTAAGGTCCTCTAAGATAGTTGTGACTTGGCTGCAAAGGGAGAGTCACTTTGGCTAGGAGACATGGACATGGCTTTAATTCTGCTTTACAGAGTTACAGTTTCATCTAAGACAGGAGGGATCGAATAACCTGGAATTGGGTGTGGTGTGAAAGTGGTCTTATTATTCTATAAGCTATACTGATGGGTATTTACTCTATGTTGCTTTCTTCATCACTGGGTCCCCAATGCCTGGGAGGTGTTTAACAAATCCTTGTTGAATAATTGAATGACTGGTTGAATGAAAATACTCTTTACTGGACTCCAAGTGTCTGGACATTAAATAAATGCTTGGTTGATAATATGCTATTGTGATATGCTGATACGCTGTTGAAATATAAGATGAATGATGGGGCCGGCCGAGTGGCACGGTGGTTAAATGCTGGCCTGGGAAGCCAGCGGCCCCGGTTCGGTCCCCCATATGAGGGCCAGTGACACTGCCCTAAAAAAAAAAAAAAAAAAAAAAAAAAAGATGAATGATGGGTAGTGTTCAGAGCTGTCCATACCAGCACCCTATTAGCAAGGAGGGTAGAGATATCTATGCAGTGAAAGGTAGGGCCTCCCTTGGAAATGGTGAAAAGCCTGGTTATTGGCCTTTCTTCCACTTCCCCCAGTTTAGGGTTTAGACTCTGCAATGAAGAGATCTGTTGAAAAGCTAGTTACTAGGAGACAGACTTAAGTCCTATTGAAATCTGCTAGGATTCTACATCGTAATGACCATGTTCCTATGATGACAAAGAGGCACCGTGAGATAAGAGCTAATGACTGAGCAAATGAGTTAATTACTGGGTAAGCAGCACATTTGGAGGAGAGATGGGAAAGTCTGACGCCTAGTGGTCATTCGGGAGAGCCTGGAACTAAACACAAGTTTCTAAGGACAAAAATATCTAAAAATCATTGCTGAATCCTAGGTCTGGAAGAAATTTAAAGAGAACAATTTCCAAATTAAAAAAAACATTGTTTTAGGACACTAGGTCTAGATCTTATCTGCATCCTGACTCCTGGTCTACATAGTGGGGATGTTTAAAGTTGTAGTGGAAAGGACTGATTACCAGAAAAATATAGACCTGTTAAAGAAAATCTAGAACTTATAGCACTGGAATGGCATGATGGGTCCAAGTCAACTTTCATACACTGTTATCCAATTTAAGAAAGGCCTGAAGAGAGAGGCCCTTGAGTTCAGGAATTACACACCTTCCTTCCTCAATTTTTCTATAAAAATAGTAGACTTGGATGGAGGGATTTCAATGGTTCTTTTCAGCTCTACAACATCTCAAGGTTTTTAATAGATGGATATGTAGGCACCTTAGTGAGTAATTGATTTATCTTCAACAAGCCATTGAATCTCTCTATGCAGTGGTCCATGGAAAAGTGGAAAATAATTTTATTCCCTGAAAACTTTTCTGGAAGATAATTTAGCTATGTTAACAAAAGGAGCTTTAAAAAGTCAAGTACCTCCATATAATGAAATACTATAGAGGAATATTTTTTTTTAAAAGATTTTATTGGGGAATTGGTGGAGGGGAACAGCATTGGGGAATTGGGGAAGGGGAACAGACAAGTTGCCGTCTTCTTGTTCTTCAATTTAGTTGCGGAGGATGTTGCTTCACTGTTGGTATCGTCATTGCGCTCTTCCCAGATGAGGCAGATCGGTCACTGGCCTCTGGATGTTGCTTATCGTGGCTATTGGCAGCTCACGCTTGGCTGCCAGCCGCTCACGCTGGCTGCGGGCCACTCACTGTAGCCTATGGCAGCCCACTGCAGCAGGGGCTGCAGGCCACACCATCACAGGGGCTCTCACAGCCCAGCTCCAGGTGGAGCTGTTGTTAGCTGTAGAGGGCAGTGTCACTGGCCCTCATGTGGGATCCGAACCGGGGCCGCTGGCATCCCAAAACCAGCGCTTAACCAATGCGCCACTCGGCCGGCCCTAGAGGAATATTTTTTAAAGATTAAAGCAGGTCTATACATTCTAACATTGTAAGATTAAGACTATCTTGATAAAAGCAGACTATAAGACACTATGATCATTAGTTTTGCAATATGCGTTAAAATATGTATTGAAATGTTTAAAAATCTCAACGTCAAATGGTGGGGTTATTTGTGTGATCTTTCACTCTATGCCTTTTTGTATTGTGTGATTTATTTTTGGCAATGAGCATATATAATTTCACAAAAAATCAACAATAGTCACAAGAAATTCAAGACTGTCCACTCTGCTCTTGGTGTTTTGTTTTCAGGGAATAGTGAGTTTGTTCCCATGTGGAGCAGATGACCAGAGCCAACTATGAATCCTTGGAAGAAAGAATAGAAAATGTCACCCATTGAAAACATGTAGACTCCATTCCCAGTTTTCCATCAATCTTCCAGTTGCATGCTACACACTACAGATAAAGTGGCTCCTATAGTCATGCTTTCACCTCTGCCCAACAGAACCAAGGGTGTCTTATATTTACACTTCTACTGGCAGAGGTTTGGTTCCTGAGTACCAGTCACTAGGAGATGTCCACGAGCCATAAGTGGGCACCAAGGTACTGCCCCTTGCTCTTCTGCTGTTGGGTGGAGGTGAAAAGGGATAAAGAAGAGGACCCGAATCCCACTGTGAGGAGAAGGAGGTCTGCGCGGGATCATGGCATGGAAAGTGACAACAGTGGCAGGAAGTGGGGAGCTGGAGCCGTCGCTGATACCTAGTGTAGACCATCTCAAGGAAGTAAAAGCCAGAGCCTAAAAATGGCCACTTAGACCTCATGTGGGAAGGGTCAAGGCCCAGTTAGCTCTTTGCATAGGAAGAACTGTACCAGAGAGCGGAGTTCTTCTCCTGTTGTGGAATAGTTCCTCTGTGCTAAAACTCTGACCCCTTCCCAAGTGATTTCTCAGACCCTCATATGCTGCAGTCTCTCCAGGGATATAGGGCACTGAGGAGGGACCCATGTGCAATTCTCTTCAGTCTTTGCTTTTGAAGCTCTTCCTGGGCTATTTTACTTGCTGTTAGAAGGCAGCTAATAAAATCTCTCCATTTGCTGTGATTTTTCACTTCCTCTTTTTTTCTTTTTGTTTAATCACGAAGATAAGATCTATTCACCACCACCCCTCAAAAAAAATCATTAAGAAAAATCAAATTCTGTGAGTATTTATAAACTTTGAGTCATGACCTGCCTATTTGAATAGGCATCTTTGGTAATGATATTGATGATGGTTATGACAATGATCCCCAGGCAGCTTGCTAGGTAATTTTCTTAACGATGTGTTTTAAGCTTTACTAAAATCTGGGACATAGGTAAATCCATTTTATAGATGAGGAAACCAATGCTCAGAGAGCGTGCCATAACTTCTTCAAAATAACACTTGTGTCTTCTCACCCAACTCCACTCCTGACTATATTTAGAGAAGGGCCTATGTCCTCATTATCCTTGAACATTTGGGCCTAGTGAGATAGGAAAATTGCCACAGTAGAGGGAATCAGGGTGGAAACAAAGCCAGGGAAATAATTTATTGGCTAACAAACAGGTTTAAGTCACAGGATCCGCCAGTGACAGACTCAGGTGGGGGAGGAAAAAGGCCTCTTTTTCCAAGTCAGGGATTCCCAGGTAGAATGCAGATCTTCAAAGAGGTTATTTAACATAAGATAAGACTGTCAGGAGTCTTTTCTTCAAAGCCAGTCTCCACTAACATGCTCCTCTCAGAGCTGAGACATTGATTAAGCTGATTAAGCTCAAAGGAAACTAGACAGTTTCAGGAAACACCTCCTCTGGGCTGAGCAACAAATGTGGCCCCCAAAGAGGCCAGCCAGCCCCTCTCCCCAGCCATGCAAAAGGTATAAAACCAAAGCTTTTGCCCTAACTAGTGGGCCTGCCAATTGGGACCCCCCTCTCGTTTTGAGAGCTGTTATTTTCTACTCTAATAAACTGTTCTCTGCTGTAAACTTTACCTCTCTGGTCCGTGTCTCCATTCTTTGGCTTCACGAGACTGTGATCCTGGCACAAGAAATATCCGACATCACTAGTTGCTTCAAAATCACTATTTCGGAATCTTAGTCAACTTTTTAACTTATGTTAGGAGTCCGTTATCAGTAGCAAGCAACAACCTTAGCAGCTAAGGTTTTTGTTATTGAACAAAATGACAATCAATTTAGCAAAATAGTAATGAGCTTGGCTTCTGGAATAAGAATTGTGACTCCAGCACTGACTATCTATCCAGATTGGTACAAATTACTTAACCTTTCTGTCTCTGAGTTTCCTCAATTGCAAAATGAGGAATGGAGCCATTACCACAAATGATCATTATGAGGAGTCAGTCAATTAATATCTATAAAGTGCTCTATAGGTCCAGTACACATCAACAAACATTGATCATCCTTGTTATTATTATTACTGTGTTCTTAATGCTCAGTATTTCGCATGCATCGTCTCATTGAACCCTTGCAACAAGCCTATTCAGATAGCTTCCTATCTGGGAGGCTCTGGGAAGGTAAATAACCAGCCAAAGGGAAGGGACTAACCAGTGGAAAGGCTAGGATTCCAACTCAGCTTTGACTCCAGAAACCACCCTCTGCTGCCTGCCCAATGCTACTGACCTGACAGAGATGATAAAATATCATGGAGTAGAGAAGGCTGTTGAATTACCATCCATGTTGTAACAGGAAGATTTGTGTTTTAGAGTACTTCCATACAATATCCTCAAGTTTGTTTCTGAGGCTAGAGCTAAGTGGTATCTTTTTTTTAAGTGTCTGTGTAAGTCAGAACTTTTTCATTGTTGACTGATAGCAGCCAATTTATTGGCTGACTAAATGGAACTCCCAAGAATAGATCTCCCCTACCTTTAGATGTGACTTGATCTAAGTGTCAAGTGATGCCACCAGAAATATTTCCATCATCATTTATGAGCTGTTTTACCCTCTGTTGGCTTCTTTTTCACTCAGAGGCAAGATGGACACCAGGGGTTCTGAGTTTATACCTTAATAGTCATGTCTATTAAACAAGGGCTTGTCTCTCAATTGTTCCAGCAAAAATCCTGTATGGCATCTCATTAACCTAGAGTCCCACTCCCCTCCCCGAACTAAACCTTGTGACCAGGGTGACAGAATGCTCTTATTGCCTAGGCATGAGTTAAATGACTCTCCCTCCCTCCCCTAAAATAAAATGAGGCACATGGACTAAGAGCGGGGGTCAGGTGGCTTTCAAAAGAAATGTCAAGTTGTTATTACCATAACCATAAGAAGGGGAAATGGATGCTGTTTAAGCAGAAATGATCTCTGTCCACGACAATGCTGTTCACTTGCAGACTATAGTGACTTGGACAGGAATGAGTAGACTCAGCCAGGTCAACCTCTGAGCCTCCACTCTTTTTTTTTTTTTTTTTTTTAAGATTTTATTGGGGAATTGGCGGAGGGGAACAGCGTTGGGAAATCGGGGAAGGGGAACAGACAAGTTGCTGTCTTTTTGTTCTTCAGTTTAGTTGCGGAGGATGTTGCTTCACTGTTGGTATCGTCATTGCGCTCTTCCCGGATGAGGCAGATCGGTCGCTGGCTTCTGGATGTCGCTCACTGCGGCTATTGGCAGCTCACTCTTGGCTGCCAGCCGCTCACGCTGGCTGCGGGCCACTCACTATAGCCTATGGCAGCCCACTGCAGCAGGGGCTGCAGCCCACACCATCACCGGGGCTCGCACAGCCCAGCTCCAGGTGGAGCTGTTGTTAGCTGTAGAGGGCAGTGTCACTGGCCCTCATGTGGGATCCGAACCGGGGCCGCTGGCATCCCAAAACCAGCGCTTAACCAATGCGCCACTCGGCCGGCCCTGAGCCTCCACTCTTAACCATTAGGCTTTACTGCCATTTATCCGGACAATGATGAGACTGGACAAGATGAGATACCTCCTTGCCCCTTTTTTTTTGGCTTCAATATTCTATATTTTACAAATAAGAAGGGGAAGAATAATTAATAATAGAATGGAAACTCCTGAAAGCCCCATTTTACAATAAATGCTAATTTGGACGGACAATGGGTATCTGGTCACTTGGTTTCATGCACTCTTATATTGATTGAATGGATGTTCTCTGAATCTGTTCACAGGACATTGTTGCTCTGTCATTTCCAAATGAATTTTCAGTGTCTTTTAAAATAACCAGCACACTCGGGCCGGCCGAGTGGCGCGGTGGTTAAGCGCTGGCTTGGGGTGCCAGCGGCCCCAGTTCAGGTCCCACATGTGAGGGCTAGTGACACTGCCCTCAAAAAAAATAAATAAATAAAATAAAATAACCAGCACACTAAAGTCTTTGTTCATTGTCAGTT
This sequence comes from Aselliscus stoliczkanus, assembly GCA_033961575.1. NCBI lineage: Eukaryota > Metazoa > Chordata > Mammalia > Chiroptera > Hipposideridae > Aselliscus > Aselliscus stoliczkanus. Next base: position 90,368,019 of record CM066732.1, on the reverse strand, counting down.
TAGTTGCAGAAATATAAGGATTTCTTAATGCAATTGAATATAACACACTACTTACTGATACTTAATAGCTGAATATGGCTGTGAAGGAGGTATTTTTCTGCCTAACAATATCTTCCTTTTCATTGTTTCCTTTTAATGAATTATTGACTAAACACCAGATGACTTAAATATTCTCCTGCTTTAAGCTGCTTATCTTCAAAATCTACTTCTGGAGCTATGCTTTGTCACCAGATGACTTAAGGTCAAAGCAGTTTATAAATTAGTAACTTACATCAAAGTGAAAAGTACCTACTTAATGTTGAATAATGAATAAGGCAAAGCCTTTTCAGGTTGGCAATTCATGGTTAAATAAATGAAAATAGTCACATAATGTGAAAAGTTAACTTATTTTAGGTGGGTCAATAATATAAAAGATTATACTATAGTCTTTGGTATAAAAATGTCAGCATTAAATATATATTATATTCTCTTTTTAAACTTATTTAGCTAAATTTAACTTAAATTTTTTGGTGTCTTAAAGAAATGTTTGAGTTGATAGATTGTTCTGATGGAGGTATGTTCCAAATTGTCATCTTCTTGTTTGAGATTATCTGTTCAAACTTCTCATTGATATGACATATTAAATTATCTATATATTGGGTTGTTGGAAAAGTCATGACGTATTTTTTCTATGTTTTTCATTGCAAAAATGCATCATGACTTTTCCGACAACCCAATAGTAGTCATGAAATTTGGTCAGAAGAATTTAACAATTATGCATAATAATTTTCTTCTTCTGAGTTCCCTTTCTAAAAAACAAAATGAGTTGTACATGTAATATTAACTACAAATATAGCATCAGCAACCACTACTATTTATGTAGCATTTTCACCTGTCCAGGTTTTGTGCTAAATATTTTACTTACATTTAGTCATGTAATTCTAAAAAATCTGTAAAGTGGATATTACTACACTTTTTTTTTTTAAGGTAAGGGTATGTTAATTAAAATTCCCAGCATCACAAAGCTACTAAATGGTAGACTTAGGATTTCGACTTTCTTAAAGTCCTATTCTAAGGCTTATATCTTCCTTTTAAGTTCAGATAAATTTAAATTCTGAACTCTGACACAGACCCTGTATAAAGTATCCCCTTGACACTCTGTTGAGAGCTTAATAGTTCCTGGATAGAGAAAATTTTCTCTTTTATGGCTCCCCAAGGACTAGATCTGTAGATTATTTTGTAAGAATCGTATTGAGAGTGAAGAAAGGTGACTATGAATTGGGGCCCACTCAGATCATATTGCCATTGAAACTGTGCTTGGATCACTGGGAAGTTTTGCTCTTTAAGCCGCTGACACTGACTTTTTTAGCACAAAACACCACATGCGTGGTGCTGTCATCAGAGCCATCCTCAGTGATAATTGTAACATGCCAGCAATGAAAACACCCAGCCCTAGCTCCCATGGCCTACTTCTGAAAGGAACCGCATGGCTTTACAATTATCACTTCGACTGACAGGGAGGAGGGGAGGGTGGGAGAGCAGCAGGAGAAGAAATCTTTTCAATCTGGATGAACAGATCAGCTGCCTTGGACACCATGCTGTTCTGGCCAAGCCAGGGTTCCTGTGACATCATGCCCCACTCTCCTACTGTCAGCAAAATTCCCTGAGGACAACAGCTGCCACTGCCTACAAACGAGTGTTTCTGCTCACTCCACTGGGGAACACATGCCAATCTCTCCTTTTCATGAGGTTGCTCATCTCCCTTCTACTTACCCTCGATGCTGAGTCCAGTGAAGATGGGAATGCTGGAAGAACATGTTTCCATGATAGAGGACCACAGCTGCGATGGCCAGACACTGGCCATCTCCAGAACTTTCCTACCAAGGTGCCACAGGTGGGTTCAAGGTGAACAGAGATATAGGTCTCTCTTACCTTCCAGCCAGCAGGAAGGGGCCCTGAGAGGCCAGAGCCCCAGCAGGCACCTTCATTTTTCCAGGGTACCATTCACATATTAGTGTTTCTCATTTGTGCCAGGATGTGAAAGGGTTTGGGCAGTGCTGGTAAAACAACTCCAATGTTATTTCAATCATCATTAATAACAACAATGTAAAAGTAAAAAGGATCTCAAATTCTTATTTCCTGAAATATAGGAAAAGCATGTCAGATATCTAAATTCTGCTTCTTGGGTTGGCCGAGTGGCTCAGTTGGTTAACAGTTGGTTTAAGAGCAGGAGCTCTGAGCAACAGGCCACATGTGCCAGTGACGCTGCGCCAGAGCTGAGCTGTCACTGAGCTGCCAACAGGTGGCAGGATGGTTCAGCTGGTGTAACAACAAGATTGCCTGTTGGGTGGTGTGATACGCCCGCCCACAACTAAGACTGAACTCTGCACCTTGAGCTGAGCTGCCGCCCGGATGGCTCAGAGGATTGAGCGTGTGCTCTTAACAAGGCTGCTGGATTGACTCCTGCATGGGATGGTGACTACGTCCACCCACAAGTAAAATTGTAACACAGCACCTTGAGCTTAGAGGTCACAAGCTGCCGACTGGAAGCCATAATGGCAACTGGCGCCCTCAACAGGGAAGATTGAAGAACAACTTAGCTGGTCCCCTTCCCCAATTCCCCAACACTGTTCCCCTCCCACAATTCCCCAATAAAATCTTTTTAAAAATAAAAATAAAGAATAAATAAAAAATAAATTCTGCCTTTTATTTATTCATTTTGGGATCTATGATAAGAGTATCATTATTTCCAAATAATCAGAAAATGCAATTGTCCAGGTTTTCATGTTTCAAAGTGAAGCTTCTTAAGCTTAACCTTAGAATACTGTGAGATTATTCAGGGCCTTTGAATCATTGAAGGCTAAAGTGTTTCCTGACATTGTTGGGTATTTGATTGTAGTCTAATTCATCATGAAATTGTAATCCACTTATGATGTGACATTGAAGCATTTTACAGTTTTATCACTGTAAACTTAGCTATTCTGAGATACTTTGACTGTGATTAAGGTAATTTACCAAAACCTCAATTATAAAACAGTGATTATGCCTTGGTTATGGAGTTGTAACCTTATTACCCAGATTCCCTAACTTTGTACTTCATCAACCAGATTGATGGAGAGACTCCCTCATCGTCTACTCAATAATCATAATTTTCCTTAAAATTAAGTATGGCAAATTCTATTTTCAAGGACGATATGTAAAGAGAAAGATTTAAAGAAATCAAGACTTAATACTTTTCTGCTAGTCCTTAACTTGTAAATCCATTAAGGTTTTCATTTTATTATTGTCTCTAGACCACAGTAGATTGTTTTTTGTGTTCTTTTTCCTTCACTCTAAAAACAGATCATTCCTGGGAATTTGTCCATAGGTTCCTAGTATTCCTGACCAATTTGATTTCCCCAGACAACAAAGCAACCGATCAACTATACACAGTTGACTTAAAGTCCTAAACTAATGTACTTGTGGTTCTCTGGGTTTCTGTCAGTCTTCCAGTGATTACCTAACTGCAAGTGTCAAGACAGACTGTGATGTTAATATACTCTGATATTATCTTTTTCAATCAAAATTGCTTCTGTTCAATTTTCAAATAAAATTTCTCCTCCAACTCTGCCTTTCTGCATTGGAAAATCCCGTTTCTAAATTATGTTTGCTAGTAGTTTGCACATAATCATATCCTGAGTAACCAACTTCTTGCCTGTGACAAAACACTTGGTTAACAAAATCTAAATTTACACTACAGGCTGTATCTAAAAGTGCTAGGGCTTGAGAAAATTGCCAAAGAAAGATTTAAAAGCATTTCACACATGGTAAATGTTCAATAAACATTAAATTACATATGTACAATTTATTTGATGTTTCTTTTGCTGTCAATCAATACAAATTTAGTCAATGCAGCATCCTGCACAGAACCCTAGGGGAAAATGACAATGTATAAAATATTGCCTCTGCCTTATTGAACTGGCAATAAGTTGGGATAAAAACCAACACTTGGCTAACAACAAAGAATATAAATAGCTTACATTCAGTTGCTTAAATATGTGGCAAAGACTGTATATTTTGCAGAATGCAGAAGCATGGCCAGTTTCTTGAGACCCAAAACAGTCAAGTGTGGACTTTTGAAAAGGAGAGAGATGGGCATGGGTGAATCTCAAACAGAGGAAATGACAAAGTGAAGGCACAGGGACAAGAGTACATATAAAAACCACTCCAGATCTTAACTATTCTCAGTAAATTTGAGCTAAATTAATTTAATTCAACTAAAAAGAAAGAGACATCATGCTTGATTAGAAAAGACTTTGAAAAGCTAATAAGTGTACCTTCCTATCATTTGGTAGCCCACTCCCAGGCAAGTACAAACTAGTGCTATTTTTAAAGACCTAAAGAGCCAGGTTTCACACCTTCTTGGGTGGCCTGGCCTGTTAACAGCTCTTGCTAAGTAAGCTCTGTGAAGATAGTATTAAAGTTCTGCTCCTCTCCAAGCCTGTAAAGTTGATATTACAGTTCTGCTACCCTCTAAGCCTACTTCTTTCTTGGTCTCTGTCCTTTGTGATTTTAAACAGGAAATGCTGGTTCCTCTTCTTTTAATCAGATGCCCTTTGTGTAATTAAGTCTTTCCTTTGTTTTTCTCTTCTTCATTCCCAAACTATTTCTGAATTCAAGCATTCCAGTTTTATTTCCTGCGTGTCTATTTTTGTTGTTGTTGTTCATTCTGACTTTGTAGCAGTGACAGACCCATGTCCCCTCCATCTCCTGCAGGCCTAACGAAGAGTAAGGACTGCACTCTGTCTGCCATGACCACACTGTGCCACACGCCCCCAGGATATGCAGCAGGTGAAGAGGTAGTCTGGTTTGTAGAGAAGGCTAGGAAGTGAATATATTATAGCTGCATCTCATTAGCAGCCCTTGGAACATCTAGCAAATCACATCATTGTGATCTGAGAGATGAGGGTTTCAGAGAAAATGAGAACTGTGAAAGGGGAGAGAATCACTTTCTGTTCCCATTTCTGTGATCTGCATCTAGGCCACAGGGATGTTAATTTTCTTCTTTAATTAGAAATATTCATGTTCATTAAATTGTCTATATAATGGGAGGAAAGCTGCACATTCACTGGTGGTGACCACTGATTTCTTATCCTAGAGAAGCTATGTTCTTCATTGTGTTCCCCAGCTCAGGATCCTCACAGCTTTCTCTCACTTATAGCACCAATTTGGAATTCCTCTTCCCGATTTTCAAGGCATCCAATAACCTGGTCCAGTCTACCCATTCAACCATATTTTTCATAATTTTCTGGAGTGTTCCCTTTGCTCTACCAGAAAGATCTATTCACTTATTTTAGCATAAGCAATGATTGTTCCTACCACTATCCTTCACTGGCATATTAAAAGCTGTCCCTTCCTTACAAAATCCAATGAATTCTTCTAGGCTTACTTCAAGTTTTTTCTTGGATTGTCGAAATTGAAAGGGATCAGGTTATTCAATCCAGTACCTAGCTTATAACAGAAATAGACACTCTGTAAATATTTGTGTATGAATTAATAAGCAACACTTCTTCTAGAAAACCCAGCTGGTTTTTTTTGAAATCATAGCTGTTCAAAATATATCATGAGTCAGAACTAGAAGCTAATTAGACTCTCCCAAACAACTCATCCTGAAAACTTCAGTTTCACTTTTCCAAGATCTGGGAAAAGCAATTTGATGGCTGGTGTTGATTATTATAATTTACTATAATTTTGAAAATTGATTCCAGTGGTTCAAATGGACCATGAAGGGTGTCTTGGCTCAATGAGGCCTCCATCAAGAATTAAAGAATTTTAGCCCTGCCATGTGGAGATACACCAAGAAGGCAGCCATCTACAAACCAGGACACAGGCCCTTACCAGAACTGAATTTGCTGACACCTTGAGCTTATACTCTTTTTTCTCTAGCACTGCAAGAAAAAAAAATTGAGAATTTTTGACCAGGAAGCTCTCTCTTATGGGCATTCACTCGTGCTAATTCATTCTAGTAAATTGACAGAAAGAGAGGACAAATAAAGAGTAAGGGAGGCCCATGGAATGGACACCATCTCATCTTCTAGGGAGGACAAAGAGGACATACCAAAGCTAGAAGAGATACTGACACTTACTTGCAAGGTTCTTGAGGATTAACAGGAACTAGAAAGTGTGATCTTTTTTTTTTGAGGGCAGTGTCCCTGGCCCTCATATGTGGGACCGAACCGGGGCCGCTGGCTTCCCAAGCCAGCGCTTAACCACCGCACCACTCGGCCGGCCCGAAAGTGTGATCTTATGTTCTGTATAGTTGACTGATTAATAGTTCCAGGGGCGAGACTTCCTGGGTTCAAATCTGGCCTCTGCTCCTGTGATTGTGAACCAGTCACTGTGCCTCAGTTTCTTGACATGTACAATGAGGCAAATAACAGTATATGGGAGGATTTTTAGAGAAAAGTAAATGAGCTGCTTCAACAAAGCAGTAAGCACTACGTCTGTCACAGGGTAACTTTTCATCAAATGTGAGACAAAAAAAAATATTATGTAGAACGGAAACAATAAGAGGTAAAATGAGAATAGTAGGAATTTTTCACTTTCTGAAATATGTATCTCTCTCCCTGTTAGCAGGGGAGGGAGTAAGGCTCAGGAAGAGGAATGAGTATTTGTCCAGGGGGAGGGAATGAGGACTGAATTAATGATTTTGTGAATCAGGATACATGAAGTCATATGAAAGAGGTTGATGTAGCTTCACACTGCAAGCTCAGTGTTGTGCGCACAGCATGGAAGATTATGGGTGTGGAGTTAATAAAAAGTAAGACTAGGTCCCTTCTAGGCTAGGCTGAGGGTGCTGGGAATCCTATGAGTGACTTGAGGAAAGAGGTCAATTCCTGAGTCTGAGAATATGGAGAGGAAAAAAATCAAACACTTTTATAAACTGATGGCCAAAAGACTTAAGGTGAAGTCCTCTGACCATTGGATTGGCCCAGAATAAGCACATAACCTTCCTGAAAGTAGTACACAGATGAGCTGGGACAAGGGAGTGTGCAATGAAGGCAGGTGAAAGAAACATGTGGTTAGGAGATGGGGTCAACCCACAGGTTAAGGGATCTGGGCTATTGCATTGCTCCTTCTGTTGAAGTTCAATCTTTGGAAAATTGCGTCTTTGGGAAGAAGTGGCCCCAGAAAGGGCCAGTATAAGCAGAATTTGCCTGACCTCCTTTACAGAAAGTGGTCCTCCTGGAGTTCTGAGCAAGGCATATGTGTGCCTAAGTTCATGTTTGGTTACTAACCTTCTAAAGTTACTGACACTTACTGGTCCATCCTTGTCCTTGAGAAAAAACTATGCATTGCAAACTCTCTCTGGGTTGTTCCCTGAGAAGCCAGAAGATCAAAGGGTGTCAATGTTGGCTCCTTGAGAGAGGTCACTTTACTTGGTGACAGGCTATAAGTAAAAATAGAAGCCCCAATGTAGCCTCTTGGGCAAATGACTTATTCATGGGTTCTAAATTATTGAGGTCATTGAAGAGAGTGCTATTTTTAATCTTTGAGAGAGGAAAAATGGGGTGAACTGGGCTTTAAGTAAGGTTGTGTCTTCTAGGACAAAGGTGGATGGTGTGAACAGTGACTGAAAGCAAAGGGGTGGGTACACACCCTGTGATCAGCATCTGCTCAGTGGGTGGCCCTCAGAAAGCTGTGTCTACAGATAAGTCTGCCTCCTTTGTGGCCATTGTACATAAAGAAGTGCCCTTGGCAGAGATGGGTGGCCTTGCAGGCAGGTGTTCTAACTAGAGTGATTTTACAGAGTGCTGGGGAGAGCTCTTTGCTGTGACATACTGTCCTCACCTGTTGTCACTCCCCAGAAATTGAAGGCCTTGTTTTTCTCTTGAAATGCAAATGATCCCTGGGAAACTTCACACATTGATAGTTTATCAACTGCCACCTCCATTTTTGGTGAACACCTTTGCAAAAAAAAAAAAAAAAGAATCAATAGTTGATTAAAAGCAAAAATAGGATGCAGAATAGTCCTTGAGGGCAGGGAAAGAGAGGAGGTGGGCCTGGGATGTAGGAAAGTAGAAAGAAGACACTGAGAAAGGAGGGAGAAGCTGACAAAGGCACACTTACATTTGAAAAACACAGTATTTCCTCTGCGCTGTCCCTGAACTCCTTATGGAATTCTGAGTGATATTCTCTTCTGTCCACTTTTTTTCATCCCCTTTATAACAACATCTCACCCAGGTTTGACCAGTAAGTATTGCAGAAAGCCTGCAATTTATTCAGCCTTGTATGTGGATTTGCTGGTTGTTTCATTTAATATTTTCATAATCCTTCTTTGTTGGTGTTCTCTGTCCATTTAGCATTTTTTTTTTTTCACTTCCCAGTGTCTGGATTTTATTTCTAAAATTAGGAAACCCCGACAATTGTAAGGCAGGGCTTATCTTCCACCACAGGAGCTCCCTTGTAGCTAGGACATGAGCCCTAAACGACTCCACCCTAGACAGGAGCTCCACCCACCTTAGACATGGAGTCAGGCTGGTGGTCCAAGAAGCCGGGGATGTTACAGAATTCCTTCTGGGGAAAATGGAGGCAGTTACTTCCATTTTCCAGCACCGACATCTGGGTCCAGCATTGTTGAAATGACCAACTGCAGCATCTCTAGTGCTTTGCCCTTCACGCCTCTCCAGTCTCCATGAAACCAGCTCTGCGACCTGCCCATCTATTTGTCCTAAACATCCTGTGAGCATCCAATGTCCTCTTAATAAAGTCCAAATCTGCTTAAATTGACAAATTTTGGTAACTGTTATTTGCAACATAGAGTTCTGATTTTTTATCTATTTAACACATACACGTTTCTATGTACCAGAGCTTTACAAATATTAGTTCATTTAATCCTGATACTAAGTCTCAGAAGTAGGAACCATTATTATCCCATTTTATACATAAGGAAACCAAGATACAGAGAGGACCCATAATATCCCTTACATATCTCATTTGGCCAGTGGTAGAGCTGGGATTCAAACCCAGGCTCTGAACTATTTTGTTCCCCTGCTTCCAGGCAGATCTTTCCTCATTGTCCTCCCTTGCAATCCTCCCCACTACTCCTACCTGCCTTTGTGTTTGGGCCTCCCCATCTTGAAATGAACCATAAGGTCCTGTGTCTCAGACCTGCCTGGTTACCTCACCAATTTATAAACCTAAGTCATTAAAATAAGAGAAAGGGGTTGTTTTTCTCCTGAGACCTAAAAACACTTCATTACAATTGTGAGAAATAATTTCTCCTGAAAAATCATAATGTTTGCCTTAAGTAAGCAGCTGTGGGAATGACTGATACTCTTTAGACATAAGGAAGAAATATTACTCTCAGGGAACAGCAAGGCCAAAAGAAGTACTAATATTAATTCAAGTCAGCTTATGAGACCCTTACTTATAGCCTACGCTGAAATTTTGGATAAAGAAGGTTATTTCTATGTAGGATATAGAGAAGAAATGTGTGATTAATATCAGTGCTGGTTCTGCTGGGTTCTGTGGGTGTTGTTTCTCGCTATCTTTCTTTGCCTTTCTCCTTCCAAACCCTCTGTCTTCATATTAATTTGTTCCTGATCCTGAGCAAAGCACTAACTGGCTTCCAAAAATACATACCTTTCACTTGGCAGGGAACCAAGTAAGGAGAACTGTGGTCCCAGAGACCTGTCAGGGCTGTTACCATGCATTCCTTCTGGACCTGCCAAAGCTACTTAACAACTCTGTTCCTTCTGCTGGCTATTACTAAGTGTCCATCATCCCCTCTGAAGGGAATAAAAATAACCCAATTACATTCCACTTAGGTCACGTATACACTTAAGGGGCTTGCAGAAACTTCCAGAACTTAGAGGGATTTTTTTTCATAAATGAAAGGCAACAGATATGAACTGGGTAAGAGAATAGTGATCATACACATCAACAGTGGTGATTTGGGTAAAAAGTGAAAAGTAATTCTCAGATAGTGAGAGTAGAAAGGCATAAATGCTATACCAAAAGAGATGATAGCTTCTCCTTCTTGGCTTTTATTTTTTTATTTTTTTTATTATTTTGTTTGTTTGTTTTAGCTGAGCCATCCTGCTATCTGTTGGCAGCTTAGCAGCAGCTCAGCTCAGGCTGGTCATCGAACTGCTGTTGCTTAGAGCTGAGCTCGCACTCTTGAGCAAACTCTTAACCAACTGAGCCACCTGACCTGCCCTTGCCTTTTCTTTTTTTAAATACAGGTGCTTGCCAGTTAGAAATAAGAGTGTAGCCTTGCCTAAAAGCAGGAGGTAGATGTCCCCTTATGCTACGTGAGTGGGCATTAACAGGCTGAGAATATATGGAAATGCCATGAGGACCAGGAAGAGAGAAGAGAAGGAAGAGAATCGAATTAGGCATACCTGATGCTATACTCTTCACAATTCCCAAAGGCTTTAAAAAGTGTATGTTTGAGTTAACAAAAATGTCCATAAAGTGTAGCTAATGTACAAATGAACAAAAATTACAGATTCAAGTAATCTGCAAAGTGAGGAAAAACATTCTTTGAAGCTAAGGCTGCTTGCAGTCAACAGACAAAATACTGGGTAGCATTCTTGGGACTCCCTCCCTTTCTCTCCCTCAGTCATATGAAATGTTATTCCTTCTTTCCTCAAACCTCACTCGCTCTTTATGACCTGACCTGAACCCGATCTTTTCCATGAAGCTGTCAATGGTAGCTCTAGCCTTGCTGATCAAACATTTCTCTGAAATCCTATGACATTCAGAGTCCATGCGCTCAGTTTAAAAAAACTTATGGGTGAAAAAACAAAAAGAACTTATGGGTGAATGTGGTCTAAAGGTACAAACTTCCAACTATAAATTAAATAAGTTCTGGGGGTGTAATGATGGCATGATGGCTATAGTTAATAATACTGTGTTGTGTATTTGAATGTCACTAAGAGAGTAGATCTTAAAAGTTCTCATCACCATACAAAAAATTGTAACTAAGCGTAGTGATGAATGTTAACTAAATATATTGTGGTGATCACTTCGCAATATATAAAATATCAGATCATAATGTTGTACTTGTCAAGTTAATATAATGTTATATGTCAATTTTATCTCCGTAAAAACAAAACCCAGATGCTTATAAACTGTATTGGATTGTTTGCCTTTGTCTTTGGTTTTTCTGTGAGTTAGTCTCAGCTCCCAGTCAGGAGTTGAGCTTCTTTTCTTCTCTTTCTTTCTTTTTTTTTTTTTAGGATTTTATTGGGGAATTGGGGAAGGGGAACAGTGTTGGGAAATTGGGGAAGGGGAACAGCCAAGTTGTTGTCCTTCAATCTTAGTTGTGAAGGGTGCAGCTAGCTCAGCTCCAAGTCCAGTCGCCATCCAGCCGCCTATCAGCAGCTCAACTCAAGGTGCTTTGTTCAATCTTAGTTTTGGGTGGGCATAGCCCACCATCCCACGTGGGAGTCGAGCCAGAAACCTTTTTGTTAGGAGCACATGCTCTCACCAGCTGAGCTATCCTGCCACCTGTTGGCAGCTCAGCAGCAGCTCAGCTTACTGGCCCATGTGGGAATCAAACCGGCAACCTTATTGCTCAGAGTTCCCGCTCTTAACCAACTGAGCCACTTGGCTGGCCAAGGAATTGAGCTTCTTAAGAGGTCAGTTTCATCTCATGCTTTTATATCTTACGCTTTTCTATCACCCAAACTTCTGGCAGAGTAGGAAACAACTTAATTTTCAGCTGCAGGTAACTGAAAACCCCAACTCAAACTAGCTTAAACAATAAGGGCATCTATTATCTCATGTAACAAGAGGATCAGCAATAGGTTGGGCTCCAGGTGTGGCACCCTGGGGTTCTGGGCCTACCTCTCTCTGTGATGTTGTTGGTTCTACCTTCTTTTATGAGTTGATTTCACCTTCAGGCTGGTAGGAAAATGGCTATGGCCATTCCTGAGCCCGCTCAGTCATGACAATAACTGGAGAGAAAAAAGGGACTCTCTCTTCCTTTGCCTCTTTTCTAAGAATGAGGAAACTTCTTTTTTTTTTTTTTTTTTGAGGATTTAAAGTAAACACTTAAACACCTTTAATCCCTAGTCCATGGCAATCCTTTGTCTTTCACTCTATTTACATTATTGTTCATGGATTCTTTCTCCCCAAACCAGAAGCAGCGAGGGCTGATAGAGAGTTCACTTTGCGGTAGCCTCAAGGTTAAAGCTACCCCAAGTTTATTTGCATATACACTTTTTTTTATTGGTTTCAGGTGTACAAAACAATGTAGTAGTTAGACATTTCACCCTCACAAAGTGATAACACCCCTCCCCAGACTACTACCCCTCTGACATCATACATATCCACACAATTCTATTGACTCAATTCCCTATGCCATACTCCACATCCCATGAATATATATATATATATATATATATATATATATATATATATATAAAATTATAGTTCACATACAATATTATTCAGCTTCAGCTTCAGGCGTACAGAGCAGTGGTCAGGAATCTATACCATCCATGAAGTGTCCTCCCTAATAATGCATGTGCCCATCTGACACCCTATAAAATCTTTACATCATTATTAATTATATTCCCCAAACTGTCTTTCTTATCCCTGTGGCAATATTGTGGTTACTAATTTATGCTATCTAATCCCTTCCCCTTCTCCCTCAGCCCCACCCCCCTCCCATCTAGCAACCATCAGTTTTTCCTCTATATCTCTGAGACTGTTTCTGTTTACTTTGCTCATTTATTCAGTTCTTTAGATTCCACATATAAGTGAGATCATATTTTTCCATAACTCCTCCAGCAGACTTTACCCCCCACCTAGTTAGCCAGCTTAGAGTTACATGACCTTTCTTCAACCATGCATAGGGACTGGGGTCACCATGTTGAGTTGCAAACTGCCCGCAGAACAGAGCTCATCTTCCTCCAAGTCATGCGTAGTGATACTGAAAGAGCTGAGTAATTGGAACACAGAGGAAGGAAGAAAGGAGAATGAGCATTGGATAGACAACCAGTGGTGTACTCGGGCGCCTTGTGCAGGCTTGTGAGAGCCAGCTGTTAGAGTCAGGACTTTGAATGCTGGTGATTAAACACAGACATTATCAAAAATTAAATTATGTAAGCTTACAATTGAAGTACATTAAAACAAAGGTAATAAATACTCAGAAGTCATCAATATCTAATTCTTTTTGCTACATTGTACAATTATCTATACTTATGGTATTATTTACAGTTGCTGTGTGTTGGAAATACCATATAATGGTGAGCTGCATTCAGTGACATCACATGGGCCAATTGAAAAAGGTTACAGTGCAAGCATTTGCACCATGGAAATTGCCACATGGTACAAATCAGGGCTTGATTTATTACTTTTTTGATTGTCTGGAATTAAGAAAGTCATGGAGAAAATGTTACTAATGCAGATTAAACTGAAAAGTATGTTGTATCTATAGCCATTTTATTGTGAATAAAACCAAAAGCATTGAAGAAATATTTTTCCAGCTTTCAAAAGCCATTATTAGAACCAGCAAAGTCATTCACATCACTGACAATGAGTGAAATTTTAATATATATCTTTCCTGTTTCTTTCATATTACTCAGTAACATAAATGAAAATATCAACCAACATTCAGATCAGAATCATACTAATTTTTTTGGATTATGGATACAAAAGTTCAGAAAAAAAATCAACAAAAGCATTCTATGAGAATCAGCTTTATGGAATTTACAATAAAAAGTATTATATAATTTATTATTATTTGTAAGTTGTATGTTATACATTTTTATGATATGTAAAATATACAATAATACTTGTATATAAGTATTCTTATATGTAGTACTAATAGTATATGTACTACATATAATATATATATATATATATATATATATATATATATATATATTCCGCCCCCCAGAGAGTCCATTATTAAACATTTCCCAGCACAACACTGGGATTACCAATATATTTACTACAACATCCTTGATGACCAACTAACTTAAGTTAATTTTGTTCTGGCACCATTTAGAAAATATATTAATCTGATTTTGGATTTCCACAATATGTTAAAAAATAGGTTCAAAATGGTCCAGTAAGTTTATTTTTGTGTGGGTAAGGGTTTGAATGGACACCTTTGCTATGGTTTAGTTTGCTGGAGATTTCAGGAAATCTTTGAAATTCATTTCCCTATTGAGTCTATAGTTTGAACCAATTCAAATTTCTGGTAATAATAAGTCACACTGTTAAAGAGATTTACCATAATGACATTATTCTCTCTGTGATGAATCCTCCTGGACTTGGCATTTTGACACCTACTGAGAGGTGGGTGCTCAATCAGGAGGGTGCTTAGCTCTGAGCTGACACTGGGGGAAATGAGGAACTTCATTTATAGAATGTTTCTACCTCCTTTCCACTTGCTTTTCCCTGAAGAATGGATTAATATTCTGCTGTCCTCTACCTCTATCATGTTACCCAGTGACAGGTGGAAAGAAAAGTGCTTGGCCCTTGGGAAAGCATGTTAAATTGTGACTCTCCCATATACCAGGGTGCCAAAAAAATGTATACATATTTGAAGAGATGTTGTCTTTAAATGTGTATACGTTTTTTTGACATCCTCTGTATAATTTGGAGATGTGCTTGCTCTCCTTGGGGAAGTTGCCCTCTGGGCTTTATTCCTGAATGGTGTTTTCTTTTCATAGTAAATGTGATGCATGTTGAAATAGGGTAATGAAGGAAACCCAGTCAGTATGGTTTTCTCCATAATCTTCTATCTCTTTGTTAGTTCTCTCAACAGTGCTTCTCTTTTAGGTTCTCAATGTGGTTAAACAAATCTTGACACCGGTTCTATAGTTATTATTATTATTAAACAGAAGGGCAATGACAGCTATTTATTGATTCTGCTGTGTATCAGGCACTACGCTAAGTACCTAGCTATATCTTCTCTAATCCCTAGAACCACTGCACAAATAGTGACAATCATTTTCTTTCAGGTAAGGAAACTGAAGCCCAAGGAGATTTAATAATCAAGGTTTCAACCAGTCTGTCTGATGCCAAAGCTCCCATTTTTTTCATTATACCAGGATTTCTCTCCTCCTTCAGTAACTTATTAGGACTGAATCCTACTGGAGAAACGTATCGAATGATCAGGAATTTCAAAAGTTGTGTTTGCGTAATATTAGCTGGTAATCCACATAGGGACATTATTAATTTAAGCTTGACCATTTATTAATGGATTCATTAATGGTATTGATTTTTTTAATTTTTTTTTTAAATTGGGTAACAGTGTGTTTTTCCAGGACCCATCAGCTCCAAGACAAGTTGTTGTTTCAATCTAGTTGTGGAAGGCACAGCTTCAGTGGCCTATATGGTGATTGAACTAGCAACCTTGGTGTTACAAGCACTGCACTCTAACCGCCTGAGCTATTTTTTCTGTTTTGTTTTTAATTGCATTTTTAGTGTCATCACAAGTCTACAAAGGTCAGGCAGATCCAGGACAATAAGTGCTCAGAGAAACTTCCTGAAAATCTAGTGATTATCTGGGCACACTGGGGCACAAAGTCTTCTGTTTCATTAATTTCATAACCTCTTGGTATTTGACTCTCAGAAAGTAGGCTGATTTCCATCTCTTGAAATATACCTCACAGGGTTTTCTCAGGTTTCATTGTGTGGGTGACATACTCTAGAGGTCCAGCAGTACCAGAAATGAAATATGCCCTACCTGATATGATGACAGCTTGTTTTCCTGGTGGAATCCCAGCCTTCAGGTCAGAAAAGAAATGCCCTGGGGGTAAGGCCAAGCAGGCAAGGAGCTAGCAGCCTTTCAACAAAGCAACTGTTGACTGTTACAGAACATCTTTATTCTAAACCTCTACAAGGCATAATTAGAAGAAATAGAAAGGGCAAAAGTATAAACACAGAACCACGGCGATTGTTGGCACCCACAACCACTGGCATTATGCCGAGAGAGAGAAAGGCTATTGCTGGTATCCTTTACTTCTACGAATTGCTTCTACATATCAGGATCAAGAACAGGTGGAGGTGCCTTATATCATAACAGTTGTGATGCTCCATGTCATCACAGGTCAGACTAGGCTGTCCCCTTTACAGTCCTCTTTACAGGTCATTGAAACAAACAATGGGCAGCCTTGAAATAAAGGAAGTACCACTAAAGGACAACAAAGCTATGACAGTGTGTTCAAAATGTTTTCTTCCTGTATCTGCTTAAAGAATGAGAAAAATTATGTACCCTGATATATTTTACATTTAAAAGTTTTCTGATAAATTTTATCATTGCACAACATGTAGTTTCTGACACATTGTATGCTATATGTGTGTGTTCAAGATCTTTTCAACAAAACCTTGAAGTTACAGATTTAGAATATTCAATTTATTGGCAGTATCTACCATATAATCTAATTTAAAAGGGAATCCTCATTGTCAAACTAATAAGGAAATCAGGGATGCTTTATGTCAGAAAAAATAGTCATTTCAAAACTTCAAACAAATTGTTTAATATGCATTCTCCCTTAACAGCCTTTCCCCTTCTGAATCTTAACTGTGAGAAAGAGAAAGAGATTAAGAGAGAACAGAGTGTGTCACCTGGATGACATAAAGCCACTGCTCTCTTCAATATTTCTTATCCATGCTTTCTTGGTTTTCATTCAGGGGACTCTTCCTCTGGAGTGATGTGTTCTTGACCTGACCCTTTGTTTTTCCTCCCAGAGCAATGGGCCTTGGTAAAAAGATTGGAAGTAGGTGGTCAGTGTCTGCCTTTCTTTTTAAAGTGAGAGAGATTTGTTGTGAACGTGGAGGTGTGGCAGGAGAACCTGCAACCACAGAGAAGAAGTTCTCTGGCAGAGTATTTTAGAAAGGGTGACAGGGAAGTTGAGAGTCTGAAAGTTATTCTCTCAAAGCTTTCAGTACGGTGTTCAGCTTCAAAAGTCATCCTTACCCCAGCAGCCAGCAAACCATTTTTGAAAGTCACTGTTCCAAGTCATCTGCATGGAAACAAATAGAGTATTGTTTCCAAGACTTGTGTTTATGAGTTTCTGGGCCTTCTTTCTTTCCTTATTCTTTCTCCTTCCCTTCCTCCCTTCCTCTTTCCTTCCTTTTTTCCCCCCTCCTTCTCACCCTCCTTCCTCCTTCTCTTTATCAGTTGATAGGAGCAGAGACCACCTATTTTTTCTATACTATCTGATGCTCCTACAACCATTAAAATTCATCTTCCCCAAAGTGAGTAGAAATGTATCCCTATTTGCCATGCCTTAGTTCTCAGGTCCTGGTAAGGTCCCTAATATGTGTTAACAATATCACATATTTTTGCAAAATTTTCAAAGAAAGGTATTTTGGTATTCTTTTACTTAAAGAAGATGCCTACCCACCCCAAATATATAAGCTTCCCACCCTGTTAGTATTTCCAGATTTAACCAATAAAAATTCAGGATGTCCAGTTAAATTTGAATTTCAGATAAACAACAATAATTATGATTCTAAATATTGTCTGGAACATAGTTCTGCTAAAATAAGTGTTAGTTGTTAATTTGAAATTTTGTCTAGCAGATGCCCCATACCCCTTAAAACTTTGATCCTCCCCTATTTGGACACCAAATGGCAAGGTAAGCTTTGCTGTTTCCAATCAGATAAAATATCTTTGGATTCGTATCGTAAGCTCTTCTCAGGCTATAATTTGAGACCTTGAAATGTTTGTGGTGACAGATTTTATGCAATCTTATTTTTTGGCATATTTTTGCTACAGAAACAGATCAAAATAATTTCCCAACTCTGTGGGGAAATGAGAAATTCTGTTTTCTGGTGAGAGACAAGAGAACTGTGAAATGTGACTGTTGAGTTTTGTGTTGAGATCCAGCATGGAGCATGTGTGTTTGCATAGGAGGCTCCAGAAGTGGCTGCAGAAAAGCAATAGCAAGTGGAGGAGGAGAGAATCGTGACTTAAGAAGGTTTGGGGTGCGACAGGAGGTAGCAGAGCAAGTGTTTCTCAGATGCTTTGGACCCTGACCTGTAGTGACAAATATATTTTCCATAGCAACCCAAAACACATCTCCACATATATGTGACTGAAACAAAAGTTTCATGCAACATTGGTCTCCAACAGAAAAGGAGCTTGCGTCACAATGTAAGTCAATGAGCTGGTTCCTTCACTGAGAAAATCTTGCTATGAAATCAGTATCAGCTGAACAACATGCTTAGTGACAGCTGAGTCATGTTCTGGTTGAGTTCCTTATTCTGTCACAGTGGTTAACAAAGAGTTAGAAGGTGCACCAGCCCTCAGATGACCCTTTGGGAAGCAGTGCAGATAAACCCACAGAGCAGGGGTCCAGGGGAGCACAGAGGGGATGCAATGTGAAGTGTGGGGAGAGGGAAGGAGGAGAAAAGGATGAGTGCCACTTATAACACCCATGAATACTCATCACTGAGACCAAGGGGCCTGCTTCGGAGACGGTGTAGACACTTTTCCAGGGATCCCATCCGACTGAAAGAGAAAGTCCCTTTCAGACAACCAGCTCAACAACAGATGTTTAATTCCTGCCTAGGGAGGGCTGGATCAGAGAAAATGTGAAGATTTTACGAAAAAGACCTATATTGGTTTTGCAAAAAATGAACTTCACCTCTCACCTCTACTCTGTAATAGTTTCCTTACTGGTCTCTCCAGATCCACTTTTGCTCCCTAACCCCAACCCACCCATGTATTTTCCATATAGCAATCAGAGTGATATTTCTAAAACATAAATCAAATTATGTCACTACCCTGTGTAAACATAAGAAATTTAGACTCAAAGTTCCTGAACTATAGCCCTGAGGAATCCGGCCCCTGCCCACCTCTCCAGCCTCACTTCATTCACTCTTCTCCTGCCACACTGCCCTTCTTTTAATTTCTTATAGGGTCAAAATCTTTCCTGCCTCAGGTTCTTTGCATACACTGTCCTCTCTTCTGGGGTTGCCCCCACCCCCACTCTATCTGTATAAGTCCTGCTCATCTGTCTTTTATGTGGTAGTTGACATGCTAATTCTTTAAAGCACCCTCTCCTGAATTACTCCTTCTTTGTCCATCTAAATTAAGTTCCCTTAGTTATACTCTCAGCACCCTGTATTTTCCCTTTAATGTATATTACAATTTATAATTAAATAATTATCTCTGTGTTTGTTTAATATCTGTTTCCCCATTTAACTGCAAGTCCCATGAAACTGGTTTATACAACAGTGCCTAAAACATTGCAAATGCCCAAAAATGTTTAAATGAATGAATGAAGACTATGATGATTAGTTGTTTCAAATGTATGCTAAATATTGAAAAACTGTATTTCTCTCAGCCCTAACATTATTGACAAATATACTTCACATAGTGTGTGTGCACAATGAATCAGACACCTGTTTATTAATGTCCACATTGTGCTAGGGAGAGGTTACATAGGCTTAAGACAGCCAGTTCTGGGCATCTCTTCCCAATTTCACATTTAGCGACACCATGTTGGTAGCCATGATGGAAGTATTTATACCACAAAAATCAGCAAATGCTATAAATCGGGACTCTTTTATTTTCCTTTGGAGAGCCAGTTTATCAGCACACCACTGGTGTCTGCTATATACCCAGCATCATGTTCGATATTATGGAGCCACCATTAAAAATAAGTCCTAGTCCCTGTCCAGCAATAGTTTCCAGTCTAGTTTAGAAAATATGACATACATCAGGAATCAAGGAGAATCGGTACAGCTGTGTGGTGTGAGTGCGTCCATGGTCAGAAAAGGACGAGATCAGTATGGGTTGGAATAGGTACCAATGGACATCCTTGAAGCCATGCACATTACTACTACATCCTCTCATTCAGCTCTCCAACCTGCTGGATACCCTGGCAAGGAGAAGACTTCCCTTGATTTGGCTCTCAATTTCATAATTTGTGAAATGAAATGGTCCAACTTGATGGTTTCTAAGGTCCATTATAGCTCAGAAAAACTGCATGGTTCTAAATGGTTAGACGTGTGAACCATATTTCTAACGGAGTCTGAAAAGAGACCAGACAAATGCCATTGTGAAACATCTTTTCCTGTGATTATAGGACTCTCAGGGATTTCATGTGAGGATAAAAGGGTGAAGTAAAATGACCCTCTCGCTACAGAGTTAGGTCAGTTTTCTGTTAGACAAAGAAGAGATCTGACATCTGAGACTAGTAGATCTCATGGGTTTTCCTCATGAGCATCATTTGGTAAATCCAGTGACCATTTGACAGGGAAATAAGGTCACTATTTTTAAGTCACCAGGAAAAAGGCAGAGCAGCAAAACAGAAAGATGATTTATCCTGTGGTGAGAGGGCCCAAAATTGACTGGAGAAACTGATCAAATCAGACTAAATAAAGCTGATGCTGCCTTGCATCCTCTGTGCCTAGAAACCTTGTCAGAACTGGTCTGCCACAGACCCTGACTTAGGGTTCAGGCTGAGTCCATTGACTCCTTCTGAGTAGCAATCTAATTGCATACATTTCACTATTGGATTTAAAAAAAACACACAACGCCATTAAATATAACACAAGGCTTTTGATGATGCTAAGTAGTGGCAAAAGGCTGGTGCCTATTGGAGGGACTGCTCCCAGGAACCTGTGGAACCCACAGGTGAGGCTGGTTCTGGGCTCCCTGGGCCCTCTCCCCACCCCCTTCTGCCCCTCCCACATCCCTAAAGGCGGGAACAGCTGCTTCCAGGTTAGATCCTGCAGCCCACTCATTTCAAACCACCGTGAGGCTGCAGGACAGCAGGAAGCCAGCCTAACTTGCTTTCCCCATTCAGTACAGCCCAGCTGCGGCTCTGCCCTGCTGCAGGCGGCCATGTTGGCACCTGGCTCAGGGAGAAGGAGGGCTGGAGAGTTTTGAGTCCAGAGTTATCCAACCCAGCTGCTGTGGCCATGGCAGAAAATGAGGGTCAGGGATTGGCTACTCCAGAGGGCGACTAGACATTTGTTTGAGCCTGAACTTTTTAATCTTTTCAGTGAGAGGATGAAGACAGTAAAGATCTGGTGCTCAGGATGGGTCAGTTCACCATAGATTAAATGAGTGTCTACACCAAGGGTAGAGAGGTGAGAACAGTGGGCCAAGGGGAATAAGAACATTGTTTCTGCATCTGAAGAGTTCACAGTCTAATGTGTGAGATTTTACATGAACAAATACTTTCAATGAAACAGGATAAGTGATAATATGCACAGGTTGCTATGGGAGCACAGAGGAGGAATATTAGACCAAAAGGAGTTGTCCCTTGAGCTGTGCAGTGAAGGATGAGGAAGGGTCAGATAAAGCAAGTTAGAAAGAGAGTTCCAGGCAGAGGGAAGTGCACAGAGCATTAAGAACACAGCACTGGAGCCGGCCGAGTGGCTCATTTGGTTAAGTGTTGGCCTAAGAGTGCAAGCTCTGAGCAACAGGGCCACCAGTTTGATTCCCACATGGGCCAGTGAACGCTGAGCCTGAGCTGAACTGTCACTGATCTGCCAACAGGTCGCAGGATGGCTCAGCTGGTGTAACAACAAGATTGCCTGTTCAATGGTGGGCTATGCCCACCTGCAACTAAGACTGAACTCAGCACCTTGAGCTGAGCTGCCGCCCGGATGGCTCAGAGGATAGAATGTGCGCTCTTAACAAGGCTGCTGCTTCGACTCCCACAGGGGATGGTGGCTACGCCCACCCGCATCTAAGATTGAACACAGCACCTTGAGCTAAGAGGTCACAAGCTGCCGACGGGAAGCCAGATGGCGACTGGCGCCCTCCACAACGAAGACTGAAGAACAAGAACTTGGCTGGTCCCCTTCCCCAATGCCCCAACATTGTTCCCCTCCCCCAATTCCCCAATAAAATATTTAAAAAAAAAACAAAAAGAAGCACAGCACTATTGGGGAATCAGGAAGCTTGGCATAGGAGGGGTGGAAAGTGGAAGGCAGGACTTGGGAGGCACACAGCTGGAGAGGGAAGAGGCAGCCAGGTGAGGCTGCGTAAGGAAACCAAACTCTGCTCTGTAGGACTTCAGGAACCAGCGAAGGAAGGACACTGAGTAAGGAAATTATACGATCAGTTTGCATAGATAGACCCCTCTGGTGGAGGAAGAGGGGGTTCAAGGAGAGTGTGACTAAAGGCAGGCAGTTCCATGAGGTTTGTGCAAAGATATTGGTGCTCAATGGCAGTGGCAGTGGTGGTAGAGATTGAAAGGAGTAGGCAGGTCTGAGAAGGATTCAGGAGGTAAGGTCAGAAGGACTAGAAGATCTTGATGATGGATTGAATGTGGAGTGTGGATGGTGAGGGAGAGAGATTTGCCTACGATGGCTGCCAGGTTTCCTGCCTGAGTGATGTGGGCAGAGCTGCATGTCTCAAAGTATGTGCCTTGTCACACTAGCTCACCTGGATGTGAGAAGGTATTGTGTCCAAGTGGCAAAGTCCTCAGATAAGCTTGAGAGATGCTGTCTTAAACCAAACTAAATCAGATTTCCGTACTGCAGGACTTCTCAGAGCCTGTACTATGTTGCTGCTACTACTACTAATAGCAATAATAATAGCAACTATCATTAATAAGTGTAAACATGAATTCCACTTATTATGTTCCTCTTTGAACAATTTGGAAAGAAGCAAAGTCCCTGAGAAAACTGTTCTGAAACATGAAAGTAATCTGTAAATAAGCACACAAAATGAACTAATAACATAGTATAGAACTAATAACATGGTCATGAAGCAAGAAACTCCTAGTGCAGGTGATCTGAGCCCAAGGCATTGTGGGACATGGACAGCTGCAAGACTAAATATTTGCTATACACTATTTCAGGTTCCCATAGCAACACTGTGGGGTAGGAATGTTTTACCTATTTTATATGAGGGGAAACTAGGGCTCATAAAGATTAAATAACTAACCAAAGATCATCATACATCTAGTAAGAAGTACAAACTCACCTATAAAATTACATCTTATCGTTTCTATGTGCTAACATATTTAGTGAATCTGTAAGGAAGGAAAGACTCTAGCATACGGTGTCTACCACATTTAAGTGACCACAGAACCCTCTGTTTATGGAGTATCTGACAAGATTAGCGGTACTTGGAGTGCATTTTGTGGAGAGTAGTGCTGTTAACTAAGATCAGGAGCACAAAATGATAAGAAGAGAATTATATTTATGCAAATCATGGTAGTGTAAGCTTGAAAGCCGCCATAATAGAAATATAGCTAACATATTATAGAAATTCAAAGTAGACAGAGATTATTTCCAATATCGGTGTTCAGGGAAAATCGTCAGTTAAGAGGTTATCAGCTTCAAGTAACAGAAGCCCCAACTAGAAGTGTTTAAACAAAGACATTTATTAAAGCATGTAACAAAAGTCCAGAAGTAGAACAATTCCACTGTTGGTTAATTCATTGGCTCAACATCATTTTCAAGGACGTAAGTTTTTATCCGTTTTTGTGCTTTGCCCTCTTCAATATGTTCAATTCATCTCTGAGGCCCCAGGGTGGCTGGCCCAGTTTCAGATGTTGAATGCGAACAGCAGCACAGGCCATCGTGATTGATATCAGAGTACTAAGACTCTTAGCAAAGAATGATTGCCAAGGGAGATATTGCATGATGTCACTAAGAACATCTCCTTATACTCCAAGGAAAAAGGGACACTTTCTGCTAAAGAGCATTTCAAACATTTCTTGAGTCCATTGCCAAGGACGGATTGAATGGGGGCAAAGTGAACACAGACACAAGGCACTTGGGTTGAAAGAGATGAGCTGCCATGAGCAAGCCAGCAGCTGGTGCTCAGCTGAGCACTCTGGAGGGAAGCCAAACCTCTGTGAGGACTGTCCTGAAAGCTGATTGTGAGTCAGCACACTACAAGAACTGATAACTTCAAAATAAGGGTCATCACAATGCCAGGAGCATCCTGCTGCAGATGGCCCAGGCCAGGAGTGCCATGGTCTTAGAGACACAGGGATGATCAGAGCTGGTCATTAGTTTCCTGGTGGATTGTGTGATAGGCTATTACACGGGGCCTCTGACAGGAGATCCTCTGGGTATGTGGTCAACTAATGCTCAAAACCAATATTGTTATCTTCATAACTGAGTGATGGAAATACTTCTGGGTTTGTTATTTAGAGGTATCTGGACTAGGTGAGACCTATCCCTGGCTCTGATTGCTTCTAAGAATCAAAATGAACAGAATTTAAGAATTGTGTCCTATATATAGACTCATATCTAAATTACAAAAGCCCTTGAAAAACTGGAAGTCCTTATTGTTAGGAAACATTGAATAAGCTCTTGGAATGCTCTTGGAGGAAAAGAAAATGTGACAAAAAAAAAAAAAAGAAAGAAAAAAGAAAGAAAAAAAGAGGATTGAAAATAAGCAAAATGTAAACAAATAATAATGCAATGGAGTACCAGGGCAGAGACAGGTGGAGGGCATCTCACACAGTTGCTTCTGGAACTGTTCTCTAGTGTAGTAGTTTGGAGTTTCAAGTTTTCAGGCAGAAGATGAAAAAGCAGTGCTATGTTGAAGAGCAAAGTTTTTCACAAACAGACCAGGTCAACCTAAATGATTTTGGAAAGAAGCTGCAAAGGGGCGTGCGGAGGCCAAGGACCTAAAAAGGAAACACAGGAAGGGGGCTGGAGAGGCAACCAAAGTTTATGGGCTTGCAGCTGCTTTGCTAAGTGCTCTCACTTGTCAAATCATTTAATCAGGAAAGTATAATTTCAAGGCCATATCAAATGACATGCAGACTTATCAAACTGAATTTATGTTGCAGGCTAAAAGCAATATCAAGTTCTGGAGGAAGCAAGGCAATGTCTGCCCAAGAGACAGATGTGGGAAGAAGGGCCCTCGCACGAGTTTGTCTTGGAACAATCTATAATAACCAAATACTGGTCAAGGTTATCTAAAAAGAAGAGATATGCTGTCATCATAAGGAAAGACTTTATTAAGTCTTATTAAAAAACAGATGTTGTGGGGCCTGGAGGATTTTTTCCCCTTGGTTTCATGTTACAAGTGGAGGGGCCTACAGCTTCTTATCTTGCCAATTCCTTCCTCTTCTCTCCAAGGGTGGAGGAGTAGCTTATATGATTGGTGGGCTTGAAAGAAGCTAAAAGAGCCTGTCTCAGCCCCTTTCTCCTTCCTCTTTGGAGATCTGACACCCCTCAGAGAGCACACATCCCACTCTACTGCTCCATGGCACCCAGAGGGGAGACCTGGACAGCTGGTGCTGCCATGACTGATTGGAGACCTAAATCTAACTCGGGGATGCATACTGGGAATCCATTGTTCCTGCATTCATAAACCATGTCCTCCAAGTCCAACCAACTCCATAGTAGAAACATAGGGGGTATTTTTGTTTCTACCTGCCTGGTACATCCCATTGTTTCTAAACTCAAAGGTCTTCCAGTCCCAACATCCAGAAATGAGGAAGAAAAACCAGAATCAAACTTTTAAGAATACAATCAGGGCCAGCTGAATGGCTCAGTTGGTTAAGACCTTGCTCAAGAGTGTGAGCTCTGAGCAACAGGGTCACTGGGTCGATTCCCACATGGGCCAGTGAGCTGCGCCCAAGCTGAGCTGCTGCTGAACTGCCAACAGGTGGCAGGATGGCTCAGCTGGAGAGAGCATGTGCTCCTAACAACAAGGTTGCTGGTTCGAGTCCCACATAGGATGGTGGGCTACATCCCCCGACAACTAAGATTGAACATGGCACCTTGAGCTGAGTGGCTACGAGCTGTTGATAGGTGGCTGGATGGTGACTGGACTTGGAGAGCTGCACCCTCCACAACAAGATTGAAGGACAACAGCTTGGCTCTTCCCCTTCCCCAATTCCCCAACACTGTTCCCCTTTCCCAATTCCCCAATAAAACCTTTAAAAAATAATAAAATAAAATGTAGTGTGTTTAAACTTCTTTTACTAAGTCAAGTCCTCATTCAATTGCCTGGCGTTCAAGGCCCTTTGGATCTGAAACCAGTATATCCTTGACTGTGACCTAACACTACTTCCCTGCATGCAAACCACCTCTGATAGCATCAGACAGAAACACACTCAGCACCTTACGGTCTCGGTGACTTCACTCAGGGTATTGCCTCCAAATGGAAAGCCCTTTTCCCCGTGTTTTTCATATCCATATCTGACCTATATGCTCCTCAAGGACTAGCCCAAATTTCACCAAATCCATGGCTGCTTCTGTAGCAGGTTCTAGTGAGAGATTCTCTACCCAACAGTCTCCCCCACTTTGTTCTTCCACTGAGCCCCAATTTTCTTTAGTTCTCAGGTGGCTGTACACTTCAGGTGAGGCCGCACCCCTGGGAACCCCTGGGAATAACCAAACATAGTAGTGCCAGTCCCCTGCCAATGACTGATTTAGGAGTGAAAGTGTGACAAGACTTTGAACAACCAGTCATTTAGAAAGAAATTCAAGGTTGGTGAAATATTTTGCTCCTGGCTCTTGGTACTCCGAAAACACCATCAAAACTCAACACCTAAAGTTTCTCTTTTAGCAGCATTTTAATCTTACTCCTCTTTCTCTAGTAAGCCTTCTACCTATCATCCTTTCTCCTTTCCTTTTCTTGTATTTTTAAGGATGTTCCATTTCATTCTTTCTTTCTTTTTTTTTTCCCTTGCCCTCCCTTGACTTTCTTTCTCATACCCTGACTTACAGCATTGTACCTATTTTCTTTTTGTTTTGCCTTCCCCTCCCCTCCACTGGTGTATACCAGTGAATTCTCTCCCAGTCAGGAATGTCTATTTTGCTTTGTAAATCCTTTGGCTCTGCTCTCTTCCCTGAGAAATTTCTGTATATCACATGTTCACATGATCCAACACTTGGATACCTTTTATTTTCTTCCGATTGCTGACTTCAGACAGTATTCATTTCAGCCTTTGTCTTTCACTTTAAATCTGACAATCTTTCATCATTCTTGCATACAACTCATATCTTGCATATCACTTCACTGAGCTTACTTCCTTTTATGCGTGCTACACTCTGTCCCCTGATTCACACATGCCTTGGGGTTTTGTTTTGAATATCATTTCTGAATGAATTGGTGTGCTGCACTGGGTCATGACTGATTGTGGCCAGGTACACACTTGCATTATATTATAACTCATCACTGAGGAAGCAAAGCCTCAGCTGGGGAGTCTCCCTCCAGTGCAGACAATTCAAGATGGTGCAGAATCCAGAGCAGAGAGAACTTTGGTAGATTGGGGTATCTTCACATCACTGTCTCAGGGCAGCTGCCTTGGTGCCAGCCTGGACCCCAAGAGGTGTGCAGCCTACCGCCTCCTGGTTGCTCCTGGGTCTCCAGGAATTTCTCCTGAGTTGAGAAATGGGCTGATGATAATAAGCAGTAGGCGTTGGATGGGCACGGCTTTCTCTCCAGCGAGTCTTTCAATGAAGGGCCTGAGTCTGAGATGCAGATTTCTTGGGCTTTGGGTGGTTGGTGTCAACGGGGGCAGAGAAAAGAGCTCTTGCTGTGTTTCCTTCTGCTCTAGTTGGTCCCAAGTGTTGTAGACACTAACCAGTACTAACATCACGCTCCCTAATTCAAGTCTTACGGGTAAGGCATTTGAGATCTCCATGTGCCTAAAAACCAGAGAATTTGTTTTTCTGGTATGGGCTTGGTTTCTAAATAAAGCAACAGATGTTTTGTTGTTACTGCTTTTCTTTCTGTCTGTAGCTCCTAACATGGGTGACATTAACCAAGTGTGACAGGATTCAGGTTTCTATTTATAGCAGTGGAAAACAGTTTTCATGTCTTTGCAGAAGTCTGGGCCTCTGAGGTTGTCTTTTCTATGGCCTCAGCTTAAAATCCTGAAGGCTGAAAGTGCAAGTTTGAAGGTTCTAAAAGTTAAAAGCTGCATTCGAAGGGTCGAAGAGAGTATGAGGATTCTGATGGAATGTCCTCAGCACTTTAACTCACTGACACATAATGGTTTAGCCGGAAAGGTGAGGGTTATAATTACAAGTATCTTTACACCATCGTAGCAGAAGGATCTTACCTGACACCATCAAAACTGCTAGCAAGATTGAAAATTTTTTATTAAATTGGGGAATCAAAATGATACCTACCTTGAACATTTTATTTCAGGTCACATAAATGTATACTATGTTTACCAATCATTTGATTTGAGCCAAATCTTTTTTACTTAGAGTTAGATCTGCTGATGATAGTTCTACATTATTTTTCTTTCTTTCTTTCTTTTTTAATAGCTGAGCCATCCTGCTACCTGTTGGCAGCTCAGCGGCTGCTCAGCTCGGGCTGGACATCGAACTGCTGTTGCTCAGAGCTCAGCTCACACTCTTGAGCGAGCTCTTAACCAACTGAGCCATTCGGCCGGCCCACTACATTATTTTTCTTAAATAAATCACATCTATAATACATTTCTATAACTTGCAATCATTGTTTCTCAAATGGAAAAAATACCTATAAACCACTTGCAAAGCACTCTACCCACTTCTCACCATCTCACCACACACACAGTGCCCAATCTTTAATATTTGTTTATCCTGCACCTAGTTGACAACACTTGATAAATAAAAATATATTTTGTTGGGTTATTACAAAGAATTCAACTACATTTTATAGAAATAACAACTTTACTTTTAAAGTTCCCTTTCGAAAACAATGAGGCATAATTGATATACAATACACGGCACATATTTAAATTGTACTGTGTAGTAAGTGTTAATATATGTATATAACCATGAAACCATCACCACAATCAAGGTAACACGCATACCCACATGCCCAAAGGCTTCCTGGTGCTCCTCTGTAATTTCTCCATTCTGTTCCTCACAAACCACCCCCTGCCCTGGCAACCACTGATCTGCCCACTATCATTACAGGTAGGTTAGCATTCCCTAGAGTGTTACAGAAATCAAATCATACAGCATGCTCTCCTTTTTGACTGGCTTCTTTCATGTGCCATTGTTACTTTGAGATTTACAGTGCATCAACAGTTCATTCCTTTCTATTGCTTAGTATTCCATATTGTGGGTATACCACAACTTGTCTATCATTCACCTGGTGAATGAACCTTTGGGTTGTGTCTTAGTTTGTTTGGGATGTTGTAACAGAATACCACAAAGTGGGTAACTTATCAACAGCAGAAATTGATTTCTCACAGTTCTGAAAGCTGGGAAGTCCAAGATCAAGGAGCCAGCACGGTCGCATTCTGGTGAGAGCTCTCTTCCTGGTTCATAACAGACCTTCTTGCTGTGTCCTCACATGGAAGGTCCAAGGGAACTCTGTGGGGTCCCTACTGAAAAAGCACTAATCCCATTCATGGTGGCTCCACCTCATGATCTAAAGACCTCCCAAAGGCCCCACCTCCTACTGCCATTATGTTGGCGGGGTGGGGGTGGGGTGGGAGGGTAGGATTTCAACATATGAATTTTGGGGACACAAACATTCAGACCTTAGAGATTGTTTCCTCTTCTTGGCGATTACAAATAAAGCAACTGTGAATATTCATGTTCAAGTATTTGTATAAAGATCTGTTTTCATTTCTCCTGAGTAAATACCTAAGAATAGAATGGCTTGATCATATGGTAAAAGCATACTTAACCTCTTTAAAAAGTTGTTGGACTGTTTTCCAAAGTGAATGTACCATTTTACACTGCCACCAGCAATGTATTCATTCACCAGCTCTAGTGCTCCCACATTTTCTTCAGCACTTGATATGGTCAGTCTTTTCAATTTGGGCTGTTCTAATAGGTGTGTAGTAGCATCTCATTGTCATTTAATTTGCATTTCCCTAAGGACTGGTGATGTTGAGCATGTTTTCATGCTGTTATTTGCCATCTGTATATGTCTGGGTGAAGTGTATATTAAAATCTTTTGCCTATTTGTGATTGGGTTGTTTCCTTAGTATTGAGTTTTGAGAGTTCTTATATACTCTGGTTATAAATCTTTCATTGGATACATGATTTCCAAATATTGTCTCTCAGTCAGTGGCTTGCCTTTTTTTTTTTTTTAACATTTCAATTTTTTTCTTTAAAAGGAGTGAGTTGTGTACAGGGGGGCTAAATACTTTATAGACAAGAAAAAAAACTGTGCTAGAACCAACTTATTCATCATCATCTTCTTCTTCATCTTCTTCATCTTCCTCCTCCTCCTCATCCTCTTTATCTTCCTCCTCTTCTTTTTCTTGCTCTTCTCAGCCTTGAAAACTCCCTTTTTTGCAGCATCAGGCTTTCCTTTAGCTCGGTATGCAGCGATATCCTTTTCGCATTTTTTCCTTTAGTTTAACAGCCTTCTTTTCATAAGGCTGCTTGTCATCTGCAGCAGTGTTATTCCACATCTCTCCCAACTGTTTTGCAACATCACCAATGGACAGGCCGGGATGCTCTCCTTTGATTTTGGGGCGATACTCAGAACAAAACAAGAAAAAGGCCGAAGGAGGCCCCTTGGGTGCATTGGGATCCTTGAACTTCTTTTTTGTTTCCCCCTTAGGAGGGATATAAGTTTTCATTTCTCTTTCATAACTGGCCTTGTCTGTCTTTGCCATGTCTTCAAATTTTCCTTTTTCTTTAGCAGACATGGTCTTCCATTTCTCTGAGCACTTCTTAGAAAATTCTGAGAAGCTGACTGAAGCATCTGGGTGCTTCTTCTTGTGCTCCTCCCGGCAAGTTTGCACAAAGAATGCATATGAAGATATTTTGCCTCTCGGCTTGCTAGGCTCTCCTTTGCCCATGTTTAATTATTTCTCCTCAGCGAGCCCAGAGTCTCCCAGTGCCCATTCGACTCGCACTTGCCCGGGCGCTGTCTCTATGCAGCTCAATGTACTGCAATCAGTGGCTTGTCTTTTTTTAACTGAAATTGTTATTAAGATTATTGTAGGTTTACATGTAGTTGCAAGAAATATCCAGGAAACCTCTTGTGTACTTTACCCCTTTTTTCTCCAATGATAGCATTTTGCAAAACTGTACTATCACAAACTGATAGAAACTTTGATACAATCCTCCCATCTTATTCAGGTCTCCTCGATTTCACTAGTGCTCATACGTGTGTGCGTATTAAACTCTATACAGTTTTGTCATTTGTGTAGATTCTTCTATCCACCACCCAACAATATATTTAACAGTTCCAACACCACAATAATGCCTTTGAGTGATTCTCTTATAACACACCTGCCTCCCTCTATCAACCCCACCCCCATCCTTAAGCCCTAGAAATCACTCACCTGTTCTCTATTTCTAAAATTTTGTGATTTTAGAACTGGAATCATGTGGTATGTAACCCTTTGGAACTGCTTTTTTTCACTGAGTGTAATTCTCTGAAGATTGTCCAGTCGTCGCATGTATTAATAGTTCGTTCCTTGTTTTATAATATTTCATGGTATATGTATACTACAATTTATTTAACCATTCACCTGTTGAAGGACACTTGAGCTGATTCTGGTTTTGGGCTATTACAAATAAAGCTGCTATGAACATTCATGTGTAAGTTTTTGTGTGAACACGAGCTTCTATTTATCTGGGATAAATACAATTGTGGCATCATATGGCAATTAGATGTTTGGTCTTACAAGAAAGTTTCAAACTGTTTTCCGGATTAGCATTTTACATTCCCATCAGCAATGGATGAGTGATCCATTTCCTCTGTATCCTTACCAGCATTTGGGGTTTTTTTAAAATCCATTCTAAAAGGTGTGCAGTGATATCTTATTGTCGTTTTGATTTGCGTTTCCATGATAGCTAATAACGTTGAATATCTTTTCATGTGTTTATTTACCATCTGTATAACAACTTCAAAGAAATGTCTGTCTGTTCATACCTTTTACCCATTTTCTAATTGGACTGGTTTGTTTTTGTTTGTTTACTGTCAAATTTTGAGAGTTTTCTTTATGTAGTCTTTGTTAGCTATATCAGTTACAAATATTTTCTCTGAGTCTGTAGCTTGACTTTTCATCCTCCTCAATGAGTTTGCATAGAGCAAAAGTTTTGTTTTTTTGATAAGGTCCAATTTGTCAATTTTTCCTTTATGGATTGTGCTTTTGGTGTCAGGTCTAATTATTCTTTGCTTAGCTCTAGGTTCTGAGGATTTTCTGCGATTTTTATTCTAAAAATGTTATACTTTTTATATTTAAGTCTTTGATCCATATTGAGTTTACTTTTATATAATGTATATGATTTCGGTTGAGCTTTATGTAGATTGAGTCCCGCAAATGCTTCTTGGGTGCTTATGTATTATGCAGTCACTTGCAGTTCGTGGCAGGAGATGTTCTCTCATGCCTCTCCCTCTGGGTCTGTGTATATGCTTTCTCCTTCCTTTTCACAAAGCTCGTTTCTGGCCCGTTATGACTCTACTCACTGGACCTGTCCTCAGAATCCCCTCCTCTTATCTCCTCAAGAGCTTTGCATTTTCAGTTGTCTCTATGTCTCTTTCATTGTTCACCTCTCTCTTTCTCCTGGACCATTCCCATCACTATACAAACATGCTTTTACATTGTCCTTTAAAAGAATAACAATAATCCTTCCTTGACTCCATATTCCCCTCTAGCTATCTGCTTTATTTCACTGTGCCTTTCATAATCACACTCACTGAAAAAAGTAATCTATACCCTCACTACTCAAAGTGTAGCCTGTGGGCCAGCAGCATTGGCAATGCGAGGCTCCAGTTGTTAGAAATGCAGGACCTTGGGCTCCACCGCACACCTCCTGAGAACTTTATATGGACTTTGAAGTTTGAGAGGCACTGGTCTATATTAGCAGTTCTTGAACTTGGCACACTGGAATCACTTGAGGAGTGTTTGATGCCTGGGACCCCTCTACAAAGATCCTGATTTAGTTGATATGGGGTGCTGCCTAGGCACTGGGATTTTTAAAAACTTCCCAGGTATTCTCAAATTCAGTCAAATTTGAGAACCACAAGACTCAATGACATGGTTCCTTACTCCCTATTACTCCTGCAATACATTACAATCAGGCTTTTGCCTCCATCATCAACAGGAAGATCTCTTGTTGAGCTTACCAACTGTGATGGCTTATTTCATGTGTCAACCTGGCTAAGCCATACTACCCAGGTATTTGGTCAAACATTATTCTAGAGATGTTTCTGTGAAGGTGTTTTTTCTTTTTAGGTGAGATTAACATATAAATCAGTAGACTCAATTTAGCAGATTAGCCCCTATAATGTGGGTGGACCTCATCCAATCAATTGAAGGTCCCAATTAGAAGAAACACCATCCTCCCTGGAAAAAGGAAATTCTGTGAGCTGACTACCTTTAGACTCTAACTGCAACTCTGCCCTGGGCCTCCATCCTGCCAGGTTTCCATGTGGCTTTTGGACTTACCAAGCCTTCAACTGCATGAGCCAATTCCTTAAAATAAATTTGTAGACAGATATTCAGTTCTGTTTCTCTGGGGGACCCTAATACACCAACAAATTTCGTGTCGCCAAAACCAATGATGACTTCTCTGCCTGTCCTCTTACCTAAACATTCAGCACCTTCCCTCTTAAAAAATTATTTGCCTTACGTTCCATGACATTATATGGGGTTGTCAGGAAAGTCATGCCGTGTTTTTGCTATGTATTTCAATGCAAAAATGCGTCATGACTTTCCCCAACTACCCAATACTTTCCCGGATTTCGATTTACTTCACTGGCCACTCCTTCACAGTTTTTACCCTGTTGACTTCAAAATATGATGACATTGCAGTTCCTTAGGACTTGGTTAATCCTGGTGTTTGCTCTTTTCTCTCTTCACCCTTTCTCCAGGTAATCTCACCCAGGTCCTCAGAAGCTGATGACACTCCATTTTTCATCTCACACTAAGTCCTCTACTCTAAACTGATATGTGCACATCCAAAGTGAACTACTTACTTCCTCCATCTGGCTGTCTCCTTGGCATCTCAAACTCAGCACATCTAAAACTAAACTGATTTCACCCTGCACTCCTGACAGACATGTCCTTCTCTGCATTGGTCACTGTCACCACCAATCCATCTCAGCCCTCCCCATCTTGGTAGCTGACACTACCAATCCATGCAGCTGTTCGGGGCAGAATCCCAGGGTCATCCTGGATGCCACCCTCTTCCTTAGCCCCACATCCAGTTTGACAGTGTTTCTGACCCAGTCTGTCTCTGAAGTCTGTCTCCTTTTTTTTTTTTCCATCTCTACAGGTCTCTTTGCTTAAGCCCCATTGTGTCTCTGATACCACTCAGTGCCTTTCAATGCACAGTCATCATCCATCATCTCCTCTGTGGAGCCCTCCCTAACTCCTCCCTCCTTGTTCAGGTTTGGTGCATGGCCTATGTGCTTTCATGGGACTTTGTTTTCAGAAGTAGCATAAGACCTATTATCCTATATTAAAATTCTATGTTTAGCTGTTTGTCCATTCTGATACACTATATCTTCCTTGAGAGCAGGAAAAGTGACCTATATATCTTTATTCCTGATATCTAGCATGGTACTTGGCACAGAACATACATGTTTGTTGAAAGTTGAGTGAATGAATGAATGACTCCATCAATGTACAGATAGCAGATTTGGGAAAATATTTGGAGCTAGTTGCCACTTTGCAAAATTATCATGTGGCTCCAAAGGTTTCTATTTTCCATACCTTGCTGAAGATCCATAAAAATAAAATGCTTTTAGCACTCTTTACCCAAGACACATAACTATTAAATTATGATTAATCCCATATGAAAAGCACTTCAGTCTTTGAAGCTTGACTTTTATATCCTATTCGCATTTTAAGTTCAGTCACAGGGATGTTGTCTTTGCTATTCCTATGCATTTACTTCAGTGTCCCCTTTTCTCTTGATAAAACAGACCTAATAATATGTCTCAGAATACAAGAAGAAAAGGCAGGACCCATTCCCCACCCCACCCCCCATTTCACCCAGGCTACCCATGCCCATGAAATTTCCTGTCTTAAAATCATTCTATTGGTCTATTAAATATTGTTCTCTTGCCTGAGGCAGTGCCCCTAAGAAGGGGAAAAGTTGCCTCAAATCTCTTTAGCAAGTTGTAGAATATTGAGTAATGAGTACCTCTTCCTGCCTGACCCTCAGAATGCTCACATATTCTCTGTAAGCATGTGATCTTCCCATATTTTATGATTTCAAGTATTAAGGCAGAGCCATGAAGCTCTTTGAGGATTCAAACAAAATTTCATTTCAATTTCCAAATCTTGGTCTCTTTTATGTCTCAGTATTTGGTTATTAGTGATTTTTATCTGTATTGAAGCTACTTTATTAAGCCCCACAGAATGAGTGGCAGTTCCTGGGAGCGTGCCATTGGAGAAGCGAGAGAGGACATCATGTGTCTCCCACGTTTAATCAAAAGTTAGAAATGATTAAGCTTAGTAAGGAAGGCATGTTGAGACAGGTGGAAAGCTAGGCCTCTTACACCAACAAGTGGTGAGGGCAAAGGAAAAGTTCTTGAATGAAATTCAAAGTGTTCCTCCAGTGAACACATGAATGATAAGAAAGCAAAACAGCCTTATTGCTGATATGGAGAAAGTTTCAACAGTCTTGGTAGAATTTTTCTCTATGATTGGGTTTTGAAAGTGAAGGCAAATGCTGGAAGTGGGATATTTAATGCAATGGGGCCATAGAAAGTATTAAAAGAAACAACAGGGGCGGCTGGCTAGCTCAGTTGGTTAGAGCGCAGTGCTCATAACACCAAGGTTTCTGGTTCACTCCCCACATGGGCCACTGAGCTGAGCCCTCCACAACTAGATTGAAAACAACTACTTGACTTGGAGCTGATGGGTTCAGGAAACACACACTGTTACCCAATAAAATTTAAAAACAAAACAACAATGACAACACACACACACACACACACACACACACACACACACACACACACATTTCTTAGTAAACAGCCACTAACTTCCAAGAAAAGAAACTATCTGAAAATTGAAAGACCCTGTAGGAATGCTGCCAACATCTCATAATTCTTCCACCGAAATTAAAGACGGAAAGGTGAAGTTGATGATCAGTAGAAGCGGCTTCCCACACTTAGGGTCTGTGGTGTTTAATTCATGTGATCTCTGGAGAGGCTCCTGAGTCTGGTCTGTCTAATCAGCTCCCTATGGCAGGCGCTGTGCGCAGTGAAGAGCTCAGCCTGCAGTTGCAGTGATGCCCTCAGCCTTCAAATCAGGTGGCGGGGTTGAACCTGCGGTTCCCAGGAGTCTGCAAGTGTCTGCCCTTCTGAAGCAGAGAGAACTTTAACAAGCATCTCATTAAACTAAGCACGAAGATACTGGCTTAACTCTTCATATCACTTTCGATCTTTCTAAGCAGGAAAATCCTGCCCTCCTTGGCCTGGTGGGATTGCTGATTCTATTTTAGTCCCTGTACATGATACATGACAAATAAAAAGGAATTCATATTTTTTTTCTGATAAAAGAGGCTTTCATTCCTATATAAGAGGATCATAACTTTTAGTAAAAAATGTGAATTCAACCTGTTTTCATTGCATGCATTTGGATTTGTTTTAACTGAAAGACACCATGAAGAAAAGGGGGCATCATTCCATTAGCACCAAGCAGTAATTCAATTCTGTGAGTTAGAAAAGGCACCCTCTTCAAGCAGACAAATTATAAAAAGGCATCTGCACTGGGTATGGCAATTAGACATAGGCAACCCTCAGGTCAGTTAGAAAACAGCGCCCCTTCCTGTGGACTGCCCGGTTTGTGATCTGACCCCATGGGCAGTCCCTACTCCTTCCTTCTTATCTACTGGCAGGGGCCCAAACTCCACAATTGCTCCCTCTGTGCATAATCGTCTGTTTCTGAGAACTCAACTTTCTTAGAAGGTCAAGAATGGGAGATGCAGGACTGTGTAACTAAATAATATCTTTTCTCTCTACCACCACACTGTTGTGAGGAGCATAAGTGCATATGATAAATAACCACAACAATAATAACACTGTACCCTGACAGGGAGGGATAGGTGAGGGGTTGTGTCAGAGGGATGCCGGATGAGAAAACCTCATGGGGAAGGGTATGAGCACTTGAAAACAAGAGCTCAATGAAGGGAGGTAGCAGGAAGAGAGAGGCTGATCTATGAACAGTTAGAACCAAAGCTCAGAAGTGATGAAAAAGGGCCGGCCGAGTGGCTCAGTTGGTCAAGAGCTCACTCAAGAGAGTGAGCTAAGCTCTGAGCAACAGTAGTTCAATGCCCAGCCCGAGCTGAGCTGCCACTGAGCTGCCAACAGGTGGCAGGATGGCTCAGCTAAAAAAAAAGAAGTGATGAAGAGAGGAAGGTCAGGTTCACTGGGAAGGAATAGAGGTGGATCTAACAATAAGAGGGGGTAAGCTAGACAGTGAGTGCCTCAATGGCCTAGCTGCCTCCTCTTCAATCTCACAGTCCCAGTGCTCAGCGTGGAGCCTGGATCTGCACACTTACTTAATTGGGTGGCTGATTAATTAACAGATTTCTTCAGGCAAGGTCAGATTGATCTGGAGAGCCTACTGGCACAGCCAAAGCAGCAGCAGGTAATGCCGTCCCTACTTTTTGCTGAGGACTCAGTCAGTCACTTCCGCAGCATTCATACTGCAGCTGTCATATCTGCTGCACTTATAGAACTCTCCCATTTAGATCTGCGATCTCAACCAGCAATTGCCAAAACTGACTGACGAATCACTGAAACACCCAGGGAACATTCACCAATA
The DNA here is from genome assembly GCA_033961575.1 of Aselliscus stoliczkanus. Lineage (NCBI taxonomy): Eukaryota > Metazoa > Chordata > Mammalia > Chiroptera > Hipposideridae > Aselliscus > Aselliscus stoliczkanus. The sequence continues at coordinate 90,330,442 of CM066732.1, read as the reverse complement.
CAGTTCCTGGGTCCCCGGGTGATTTTGATTATCAGCCAGGCTGAGCAACCATTAAGTTAACCAGCAAGAGGGCAGAGCAGAAACGGAGACCTGGAGCACAGGGGTTGGGGACAGTTGGGGGCTTCCCTGAAAGGGCGGGGGAGCTTGTAGACCTCAGGCTCTGAGAACATTCCCTACTTTATGCCTTCTCCCTAAACATCTCAGTTTCCTGTAACACCTAATGTTGACATGACAGCGACATCTGGGCTACTTCAGGTTGGCAGGACCACAGCATCATGTTAGCTGTCACTTTGGATTCACTCTAGGTCATCAAAGGAATTATCTGTGCAGGCAGGCAGCAGAGTGGCTCAGGACCCAGACGCTCCTATGGTTCCAGCTTCCAACCTCTGCTATTGAAAATACAGTTTCTGAGCCAAATCACTACATCCCCCCACTTCCCACCTCCATCTCCTATCACCAACGTTGTTCTTTGAACATCTTCCTTCTTTCTACACTGCACAGCTGTTATAGAATATTTCCAGGTTACAAGAGATTATAGTCCAAAAATTCCTTGGTTGATGAGTTTTTTGGCACTCAAAATGCATTTCCCAGAAAAATAATGTCTGAGTTTTAGACCCATGCATAAAGTTCTATTGAACATATACTTACACTAATTCATGGCTTATTACTCTCTCTAGTTGCTCCTCATTTAACTGGTGAATAAACCAAGGCCCAGTGAAAGTGAGCTGCCAGTGAAGTGAGTTGCCCAGCCGGTCTCCCATGAAGGATGGGATGGAGGCAGTGAATGGCTTGGTGGTTGTGTGGCAGGCACACAAGGTGGCTTTGGTGGGCTGGAGCTCAGTCAGTAAACAGACTAAGGGGTTGTGTGGATGCCATTCTAAAGGCACCAGGGGAAAAGGGCTGGGTGGCCACTTGGCTTCAATGTCTAGCCAGCATGCTACTTGCACAGTGTGGGGACAACCCCTCTTTCCTCACCGCCAATTCCACTTACCCCCATATTTATTATAACAGATCATTATACAAGCTCACTTCTGCAGAGATTTCGTTCTGTCTAGCACTGCGCATATATATACTCACAACCCTATGAAGTTGTTATTCCCACTTTAAGATGAGGAAAGTGAGGCATAGAGAGGTTAAAAAAATAGCCCAAACTTGCAGCCGATAATTGAATGAGCTGGGTTCTTAACCACCGCACAGTACTGCCCCTTTTATGTGTAGCTGATCTGTCTTAGTCCATAGCTAAATAGCTCCACTTAAAGATCTGGAAAATGGCTGACAAAATGCATTGTTAAGAGGCTTGAGATGAAAAAAGAAAACCCTTTTTCAGTGTTCCAGTATAGGGCATTCTTCTGAGGCATGGAAGCCCAATTATGGAACTTGGAACAAACCATTCCACTTTTTTTTAGGTGCCAGTTTCTTCATCTATTAAAGGAAGGCACTGGATGAAAAGGTTACTTTCACCTCTAAAATGCTATAATTCTAATTTACATGAAAATTAGACAGATTCTAATGACTATCTGAATGTAAATATTTCATCTACCTCTTTATAGCCATGAAACTTCTCTAGTCTTCAGTTTACTCACCTATAAAATGGGAACAACCATCATACTTACCTCTTAGGGTTATCGAGAAGATTCAATGAGAGAATAAATGTAAAGCCTTTAGCATGGGTCTTAATTTTAACTATGTGACTAGTGTGTAGTACACGTTCAAGAAATGTTCCCTTTATCTTCATCATCATCATCATCATCACCATCACCTTGTATACAGGTGCTACCTATCAAAGGGCTCTAATTCTGAAGGCCTGAACAATGCAGATGCAATAAAGAGTTGGCAAATTCTCAGAGTGGGCAAATTTGCAATATATATTACAGCTGCCTCCTTTATACATTATATAGATATTATATAATTATATATAGATATTATAGCTTCCTCCTTTATACATTAAAAAAAATTATTTTGATTTGAGCTGCTCTTTCAGACCTGACATTTTAAAGACTTTGGGGAAAGTAATCATTCAAAATCAATTCCCAAGCACTGGCTTGGGAAGCCAGCGGCCCCGGTTCGGTCCCACATATAAGGGCCAGTGACACTGCCCTCAAAAAAACAAAAACAAAAAACAACAACAACAAAAACAAAATCAATTCCCTCAGAATAACCTAACCCTACATGCCCCTGTGTCATAGTCCATAGAAGAGGAAAGGATTCATTTGTATTTCTAGGAATGTCCCTGATCCTTATTTTCAGCTCCAGCCCTAAACAATAACATGCTTTCAGCAATGAATTACAAGAAGGCAGGCCCTCTTTCCTGCTTTTTGAGAAATTCTGCTATACTATTCAGTGCTCCTATTTCATGGCATCTAGAAAAGGCACTGAACTGGAAATGGAGTCCAATCCCCCGGTTGTCACTAAGTGTCTCTGTGACCTTAGGGAAGTCACTCCCCCTTTCTGTGTCCACTTTGCACCTGCAAAGTGCTGAGCCTGAACAGGCCAGCCTTTATGATGCTTCCAAATTTCAGATGTTGTGGTTGACTCCTCATCAGGCGGTCTTACTGTTCTTATGAAAGATTGCCCTCTCTTTTTCTTCTCCCCAGCACAAGGTGTACACAAATGCCTGCATCCATACCCAGGGCCCCGTTCATACAGCAACCACAGGCCATCAACAAGTGGGGCTGAGAGCTCTTACCTGGAGAGCCCGTGAGGATGGATAGGATTTCAGCGCTGGATATCACAAGCTTTATCCCCCACTAAAGACATAAAAACACCCAAAGAATGTGGATCTAATATGTGGAAACTGTCATAGCAACTCACACCAGGGTCATAATATCACGGGAAAGCAAGCATCTGAGTGTTGCATCATCTGTCCCCTGGTTCTCCAGCAGAGGACTGGGTAACTGCTGCAGGAGAATGAGAGGGCAGCAGTCAACACTCACAGCACATGTCTCCCCTTCTTCACTGCCCACCCACGCCACCTCCCCATGAGTCAAACATACCTCAAGCTGGGCCCTCTGTGACTGGACATAACACTCCTTTGAGAGAGGAGGGGGTGTTTCCTATTCCTGTCCTGATCCACATGTCTAGTAGGTAGGTGTCCAGAAAGCTGGCAGCCCCCTGTGTTTGTGGTCACACTCCCTGTGGTCCTGGGGATGACTCAAACACTGGAGGGGAGGGACACTGGGGGATATCCGCATGTGTGCCCAGGGAGAAGTGCTATAGTGAACAGAGAGCAACGACTGCCACAGCGGTCTTTAATTTAGGTGGATATTCAACACAGAATGAGCACCTACTATGGGCCAAGTATTTTCACACATTGCTTCCTTCAGTCTTTGAAATTTGTTTGAATTTGATTCCAACTTTACAAAAGGAACTGAATTTTGGATTTGGGGGATGAGGCAGGTGGGAAGAAGTGTTCCCTCCCACCACTACTGTTATAAATTAATACCTTCTTTTACAGTTTTCAAGTCATATATATGTAGAGAATTCCTGCTTTGCACATAACTCTGTGATCAATCGTATGTTTTGGCAGGAAGCAGGAAAGCCTGCAAATACAGTCCTTCAAAAGAATTTACAATTTGTATGGGGAATCAAATGGGCTCAGTAACATGGGGATGTCAGGCAGGGAAGGCTGGCTATGGAGAGGGTATCCATAGGGTCAGCCTAATATCTCAAACTGAGATTCTGCTACTGTGAATCCACTGCTTACCAGCTTGTTTTATTTTTTTATTTTTATTTTTTTAAGATTTTATTGGGGAATTGGCGGAGGGGAACAGCATTGGGGAATCGGGGAAGGGGAACAGACAAGTTGCTGTCTTTTTGTTCTTCAGTTTAGTTGCGGAGGATGTTGCTTCACTGTTGGTATCGTCATTGCGCTCTTCCCGGATGAGGCAGATCAGTCGCTGGCCTCTGGATGTCGCTCACCGCGGCTATTGGCAGCTCACGCTGGCTGCGGGCCACTCACTGTAGCCTATGGCAGCCCACTGCAGCAGGGGCTGCAGCCCACACCATCACCGGGGCTCGCACAGCCCAGCTCCAGGTGGAGCTGTTGTTAGCTGTAGAGGGCAGTGTCACTGGCCCTCATGTGGGATCCGAACCGGGGCCGCTGGCATCCCAAAACCAGCGCTTAACCAATGCGCCACTTGGCCGGCCCCAGCTTGTTTTATTTTGAGTAAATAAGGCATGCACACAATACAAATTCCAGTGGGGACAAAATGATATTCAGTGCAAAGCCTCGCTATCTCCTTTTCCTCCCAGCCTTCCAGTTCCCATCCCCAGATGCAACCACATTTACAGTTTCTCGTATAACCTTCTAGAATATTCTGTGTATTTGTGTACGTACTTGTAGTTTTTCTTTTTCTCCTTGGTTTACTCAACAGCACATCTTAGAAGTCTTTCCATAGGAGTTCACATAGACTTGCCTCATTCCTTTAAATCATTGTGGGCACACAGCAACCCACCTGTCAAACCCAGTCTCCACTTGTTTTTGTAAATAAAGGTTTTCTGGAACACAGTGACATTCATTCATTTCTGCATTTTCTATGGCTGCTTTTGCACTACAATGGCAGAGCTGAGTATTTGCAATAGAGAATGTATGATCTGCAAATCTTACATACTGACTCTAGAACCCCATATAGAAAAACTTTGCTGACCCTTGATTTAAATGACTGCCTAATATTCTATGTAGGAAGTGTGGTCCTTTATTTTAATAGTTCCTTATTAAGAATTTGCCAGTTATTTCTAATCTATTAGTATTACAAATACTGCTGTAACTGATATATTAATACATATATCATTCCCATATAAGCGGTCTGACAATTAAGTTCGCAAACTTGCTGCAATGTTGATACTAACTTTTTTTTTTTTTTTAAAGATTTTATTGGGGAATTGGCGGAGGGGAACAGCATTGGGGAATCGGGGAAGGGGAACAGACAAGTTGCTGTCTTTTTTTTTTTTGTTCTTCAGTTTAGTTGCGGAGGATGTTGCTTCACTGTTGGTATCGTCATTGCGCTCTTCCCGGATGAGGCAGATCAGTCGCTGGCCTCTGGATGTCGCTCACCGCGGCTATTGGCAGCTCACGCTGGCTGTGGGCCACTCACTGTAGCCTATGGCAGCCCACTGCAGCAGGGGCTGCAGCCCACACCATCACCGGGGCTCGCACAGCCCAGCTCCAGGTGGAGCTGTTGTTAGCTGTAGAGGGCAGTGTCACTGGCCCTCATGTGGGATCCGAACTGGGGCCACTGGCATCCCAAAACCAGCGCTTAACCAATGCGCCACTCAGCCGGCCCGATACTAACGTTTTTATATCCGAAGGATTATTCATTATGAATTTGTACCAACTGGACAAACAGTTAACCAAGTTTACTATTTGGAAGTGCATGAAAAAGTTAGATGACCCGAACTTTTCACCAACAATTCATGGCTCTTGCATCACAACAATGCACCAGCTCACAGGGCACTGTCTGTGAGGGAGTTTTTAGCCAGTAAACAAATAACTGTATTGGAACACCCTTCCTACTCAACTGATTTGGCCCCCAGTGACTTCTTTCTTTACTGAAGATAAAGGAAATCTTGAAAGGAAGATATTTTGATGACATTCAGAACATCAAGGTTAATATGACGATAGCTCTGATGCTCATTCCAGAAAGAGTTCCAAAATTGTTTTGAAAGGTGTACTAGGCACCAGTGTCAGTGCATAGTTTCCCAAGGGGAGTACTTAGAAGGTGACCATTGTGATATTCAGCAATGAGGTATGTAGCACTTTTTCTAGGATGAGTTCATGGACTTAATTGTCTGACCTTGCATGTGAGTATGTCCAGGAGTGGGATTACTGGGCAAAAACTGTCATGAGCTTTTCATGGAATCTCGTGTATGTGGGTTAATCTGGTCCCACCAGCATTAATGGTGTGAAGGAAACTCTAAGACCAGAAGATAAACTAATGGCAAGAATCAGCTGAGACATCTCTGCTGCTGGGGATTGAACTGAAGAACAGCATTTTGAAGGAAAGTAAATGGCATTAGTTTTCAGCTCTGCCCCTGGAATGGGTCTGCGGGATGTTGACAGATGGAAAGTGTGTATCTCCATTCACATACATCTACTGATGTATTGGGATCATGGAAACCAATGCAAGAGCATTCACTCCTGTGAAGCCCACTCATTGTCCTAATTTCAAGCTCCTCCTTACCTTCCTCCCTGTTCTTGTTCCCCAAAAAGAGCTGCATCAGAGCCTTGGGGACAAATGTGTGAGTTCCTACCGTTGCTGCTGCTTGTAGGGGTCGCTGTGAAGATCACTGGGGTCACAGAGAATTTGATTTTGCGTGATCAGTTTTGCTTAACTCTAACTTGGCTAGCCTAAGCAGGTTTTGGTGATGGGGCACTGGGCTCCCTGGCCTTCAGAGGCCAGTTTCAGTTCATCCTTAGGAGGGGGATCTGGAATGAACAAGCTTTGGGGAGAAAGTCACCCCTTGGAGCTTCAGAAGAATTCAGACCCTTTCTATAAAGAGAGAGAGGTAGAAGCAAGAATTGGGAACAATTCAGACCTCTCCTCTCACCCATTAACACCCTGCTATGGGTCAGGCACTATGCTGAGGGTGAGCGTACAGGGACGAATAAGAGAATTTGGCTGCCTGTGAGAGGGCTCACAGCTTACTGGAGTGAGACAGATCTCCAGTTCCCAAACTGTGAACACCATTTACATTTTCAAGAAAAACACAGCGGGCCAGCCGAGTGGCGCATTGGTTAAGCGCTGGTTTTGGGATGCCAGCGGCCCCGGTTCGGATCCCACATGAGGGCCAGTGACACTGCCCTTTACAGCTAACAACAGCTCCAGCTAACAACAGCTCCACCTGGAGCTAGGCTGTGCGAGCCCCGGTAATGGTGTGGGCTGCAGCCCCTGCTGCAGTGGGCTGCCATAGGCTACAGTGAGTGGCCCTCAGCCAGCGTGAGCGGCTGGCAGCCAAGCGTGAGCTGCCAATAGCCGCGATGAGCGACATCCAGAGGCCGGCTATCGATCTGCCTCATCCGGGAAGAGCGCAATGATGATACCAACAGTGAAGCAACATCCTCCGCAACTAAACTGAGGAACAAAAAGACAGCAACTTGTCTGTTCCCCTTCCCCGATTCCCCAACGCTGTTCCCCTCCACCAAATCCCCAATAAAATCTTTAAAAAAAAAAAAAAAGAAAAAAAAGAAAAACACAGCAATGCTTGACGTCTGATGAACACAGTACGAACAGCTAACCCAGAGTATTTCACAGTTTTACCATTAGATTGAAACTTTCCTTTTGATAATGCCATATCTTTGCAAAGCTAAGTTTGGGGCAGTTGCTGTGCTAGAGAGCAAGTAATGTGCAAAACTCAACACGGAACAGCAGTGTCCAGGGTGATTCTAAGTTTGAGAAGCTGTATGTGCAAATGGTACACTCCTCCTGCTAGTAAGTGATGGTGGCTATTTTAAGGCTGAAATAAAATGTTATTTTTCTCTTCCAATTTATGTGGACTGTTTTTTCAAATGACTACTAAGTTGTCAAGACAGACCTATTTATGAAGTTGTTTGGACCTAACTCCCTAATAAATGGAACCATTGTTAGGTATTTCTTTTGGCCTACGTGCTCTATAAAAAATAAAAAAAAATTTCCAAAACACTAAGAGCACTGTGAACAGAAAAAGTCTGGGAACTTTTGAGATGGACAGGAACACGGCTTACCAGTGCTGTGACCTTGGGTAAGTTAACTATCCAAGCTCAGCCACTAGTTCCTTAATTATAAAATAGGCATAATAAAACTAACTACCTTGGGGGCTATTGTGAAGGCAAATAAGGAATTTAGCCCAGGGTTTGGGATACAGTGAGTGATCAATAAATATTAGCGGTATAAATCCACAGACTCCTGGGCACCATTAGAGAAGTATATTTAGCCCTAACTACCTTAACTACCTCAGCTTCAAATTCACTTTCTAGCCTACAGCTTCTCAAGTGAAATGCTATTGCCATGGTGACTGCTATAATGTCTGTAATAACTAGTGTCAACCAAGTAATTTCGAAACCGGGAAATTGACCATCCCCCTGAGGTTTGTCACAGGGCTATGCGAACAATTTCACTGTGGGTCTTCTGTATGGGCTTTCCTCCTTGTATTAGTTCACAGATTGCTTATTCTGCTTGATTAAAAAAGAAAGTTTCCATAAAGCTAGTGATACTTTATGAAGAAGTAAACTTAAGACAAATTGCATCAAAATTATTCTCTAGAATCTGAAATATGTCTATGATTCAAAAAAGCTCTCTTGGCCTGACTATACTATGGTTTTATTGTGGCTTGTATTTTTTAAAGACTAAGTTTGGATCTAAGATCTTCTTTCCATCCAAAAGATAAATTTATAATAAGACTCATGACTCCTCATTTAAAAAGACAAACAAATAGGGCCGGCCGAGTGGTGCAGTGGTTAAGCGCTGGCTTGGGAAACCAGAGGCCCCGGTTCGGGTCCCACATATGAGGGCTGGTGACACTGCCCTCAAAAATAAATAAATAAATAAATAAATAAACAAACTAACAAACAAAAAAACCTCTTTTATTTTGGATGCAACACTGTTTCCAAAACATCCATGAAGTTGGCTATTTCCATCATTAAACAGCCTTTCTGGCCTTTCAGCAAAGCTGCTAACTTTTCTGCAAGTTCCAGATGGGTTTTACGAGCTTATTAGGCTTATTAACTTTAAGAATGGTAGATCAGATTAAATAAAGAGGAGCGGGACAGACGGTTAGCTCAGTTGGTTAGAGCGCAGTGCTCATAACACCAAAGTTGCTGGTTCGATCCCCATATGGGTCACTGAAATGCACCCTCCACAAGTAGATTGAAACAACTACTTGATTGGGGGGTGATGGGTCCTGGAAAAACACATTGTTCCCCAATAAAAAAAAAGAAAAGGAATAGAGGGGAAACCCCACACTCTAATTGTCTAGATCAGTTGTTCTGAAATTGCTGGGGAAGGGAGGCATATATATCCAGAGGAAACTGGCAATGCCTGGAGACATTTTTGATTGTCACTGCTTGTGGGGGGAGAGGGGGAGCAGGGAGGTGATGCTGCTACTGGCAGGTAGGGAGTAAAAGCCAGGGATGCTGCTAAACAACTTACAAGGCACAGGGCAGCCCTCACAACAAAGAACCATGTGACCCAAGATCTTAAGAGCACTGTGGTTGAGAAATCCAGTTTGACCTTGATATTATTCCTTTTCTTCAATCGGACTTTGTGGTTCTTCTAAGACCTTTTCTGGTCTAATGGGTTCTTTTGAAAGATTAGCTTCTGAAATTCAGTTACCAACAGCTGCAGAAAAAAGATCAAGTTTTTCTCCAAATCAGAGGTCCTCAATATGTCTTCTGCACATTAGTATCGCCTGGGAACTTTTTTTTTTTTTTTTAGTTACAGATGTACAAAACAATGCAATAGTTATCTTTTTCACCCCTTACAAAGTGACAACCTACCTCCCCCCTCGCCTGTCTCCCACCCCCGATATCATACATATCTATTACAATTCCATTGACTCCATCCCCACACTATATTCCACATCCCATGACTATATGTGTGTTAAATTATAGTTTTTTGAGATACCTCCATACTGACTTCCATAGTGACTGCACCAATCTGCAATCCCTCCAAAAATGCAGCAGGGTTCCCTTTTCCCCACAGCCCTGCCAGCACTTGTTGTTTGTTGATTTATTGATGATAGCCTTTCTGCAGAGTGAGGTGGTCTCATTGTGGTTTTTATTTGCATTTCCCTAATGATCAGTGAGGTTGAACATTTTTTCATATGCCTGTTGGCCATCTGTATGTCCTATTTATTTATTTATTTATTTATTTATTTATTTATTTATTTTGAGGGCAGTGCCACTGGCCCTCATATGTGGGACTGAACCGGGGCCGCTGGCTTCCCAAGCCAGCGCTTAACCACCGCACCACTCAGCCGGCCTGTATGTCCTCTTTAAAGAAATATCTCTTCATATCCTCTGCCCATTTTTTAATTGGGTTGTTTGTTTTTTTGGTGTTGAGTTGCATGAGTGTTTTATAAATTTTAGATATTAACCCCTTATCAGATATATCATTGACAAATATATTCTCCGATTAAGTAGGCTTCCTTTTTGTTTTATTGATGGCTTCCTTTGTTGTGAAAAAAACTTTTAAGTTTTATGTAATCCCATATGTTCATTTTTTCCTTTTATTTCCCTTGCCTGCGGGAATGTATCAGTAAAAGTATTGCTCAGGGTAATGTCTGCAAATTTACTCCCTATATTTTCTTCTAGGAGTTTTATGGTTTCAGGTCTTACATTTAAGTCTTTAATCAGCAAGAATTTACACTGGGGTAAAGATAGTCTATTTAATAAATGGTGCTGGGAAAATTGGACTGACACATGCAAAAAAATGAAACTGGACCACCTCCTTACACCATATACAAGAACAAATTCAAAATGGAATGTTTAAACTCTGTCAGCACCATACTCCACCTTCAGACCAATTAAATCCGAATCTCAGGGACTGGGACCTGATCGAAGTACGTTTTGAAAGTTTCCCAAATGATCCTTATGGACAGTGAGTGTTGAGCACCATGAATCTAAATAAATAGAAAGGTTATTTTCTATACTAAATATGAACGAAGGGAGAACTCAGTTGTGGGAGGGGTAGTTAGTGATGTTGCTATCAACGTAGAAATGCTATTCTTCCCTTCTAGGGGCCATGTTGACTATTTGAATCAAGAGCTATTTGAGTGTTTTCACTCATGTGGCTTGATCACCTGAGATATATGAATTTTTGTGGCTGATCCATGTATAACCAAAATTTTATGTATGTATAAGTTTCCAAGTGTTTTCTTAATCTTTTTTTTCCTCTTTAATTACAAAGGAAAGAGAATCACATAGCCCTGCCCCAAAGCTTGGCTTTCCCCTTGACTGGAGTTTAAGAGGACAGGAATTTTTTTTTTTCATGGATCTCATGCATCAATTGAACCTGGATACCTCTCAACACCCTGAAAGGTCAAAGGAAGGTTATCCAATTTACCCTTCCTCTGTCCCTTTCACCCCTACTCCCAGTGCCCCTGGCAAATCGTGGACAAGCAGATGGTCTTGGTGTGATGCCCCAGAGGTTAACAGATGTGAATTCTGGTGGAATAACAACAGGACAGACCTTTTCCATTGCTGCTTTCGAACCAAACACATGGTCTGCCCCCCAACAAAGGAGTGCTTCCCATGGCTGATATTCCATCTTCCCAGACGGGGTCAAAATCTTTTCAAAATAAGGGGAGAAGTAAGGGAAGTCAATAAGAAAGAACTAATTTCAACCTCACAAGAAATGCACATTTTTAGTAGACAACCGACTTCTCATTTCTCAGGGTTAGCTATTAACATGGTAAGTCTTGGGGTTCAAGAAAACAAAGGCTCAGCACTCAGCCCTGCAGAGTGGGAGATGTTTATGGCTGCCTGCTGGCGCTGCCCAATGCTCTCCTTGAAGGATCCCAGATGTTTGGGGAATTAGGCCTCTTTCTCTTGATGGTTTCTAATAAACTGAAAGTGTTCTACCAAGATGGGGCCCAGGCCCATAGATGGATTCTCAGGAGTCCAAGAGTTTCCTTTTAATGGATATTTTTGATTTTGCTGTTATTTCATTCTAAATAGTATGTTTAACACTACTCTGATCATCTTATATTTAAGATGCCACTCACTGTCATTGCCTGAAGTTGTGCTTGGGACTTTCAGAAAATCATAAGTATGTGGTGCCAATTGTGGATGAAAAAGGGGCCACAGACTATACCTGATGAGCACAGGGGAGGCCAGCATGGCGCAGGCCCTACAAACTCAGAGACTGCAAGTAACCGCATAGGATGGTCTGAACATAGAAATTTCTAATTAAAAGCAGGCCATGGTGGATAGTCTCATCCTAAGCCTGTAGTTTCCTTGACAAAGGTCAATCCTTATATTAAATGAGCCTAGCTATTGTCCTTTTGCATTTAAAAATAAGGTACTCTTGGAATGTCAGAATAATCTCTTTTCTTCCGGACTTCTCAGGGCACATCCTCAGCACCAGAGGGTGAGACCACAGAATCCCTCCTTACTATCTTGTTCCCCACATACCATCTCTATGTGTCGTAAGTGTTAATTATTAACTATCCTGTACCCACCAATGTAAAAGAAGTGTGGGTCTCTCCATTTTACTTTTTATCTAATGCCAGAGATTTCCCTGCTTTGCTTTCTCCCACCCGTTTAAACTAGGACCAATAGATTTCATGTAACCCTCCTTACATCTCTTCCTTAGATTCTAATGTATAAAATAAGCTGCAAAACTGCCATTCTCTGGAGCATTTTCTTAACCCATTGAGATTTTGCTTCTGGCAATTGTCATCAGGCTCAAATAAACTCATTAAACTTTTCTATAGGTTTAGATGTTTCTTACATTGAGCAATCTTACTTTTCTCCAAAATTCTGTGAGTAATCAAGTGACTCGTCCATAAATTTACTCAGTACACAGAGAACAGCATTAGTTCCCATCACGTCCATCCCAAATTCTATGTGTCTTCTGACATCTCACAGGCATCTTACTTGCATCTTATTATAAAACTTTCCCTTCCGGGCCGGCCGAGTGGCGCATTGGTTAAGCGCTGGTTTTGGGATGCCAGCGGCCCCGGTTCGGATCCCACATGAGGGCCAGTGACACTGCCCTCTACAGCTAACAACAGCTCCACCTGGAGCTGGGCTGTGCAAGCCCCGGTGATGGTGTGGGCTGCAGCCCCTGCTGCAGTGGGCTGCCATAGGCTGCAGTGAGTGGCCCACAGCCAGCGTGAGCGGCTGGCAGCCAAGCGGGAGCTGCCAATAGCCGCGATGAGCGACATCCAGAGGCCAGCGACTGATCTGCCTCATCCGGGAAAAGCGCAATGACGATACCAACAGTGAAGCAACATCCTCCGCAACTAAACTGAAGAACAAGAGGACGGCAACTTGTCTGTTCCCCTTCCCCGATTCCCCAACGCTGTTCCCCTCCACCAATTCCCCAATAAAATCTTTAAAAAAAAAAAAAACTTTCCCTTCTGTTGAAACCATCTGTTTCAACCATTCTCTGTTTCTCCACCGGCAGACTATGAGCCCCTCAAAAGTGGGGACCGTGGTTGTACTTCAGTCTTCTTTGCGTGTCTGACACCGAGAAGATAGTAGGTAGTCAGCAATTGTTTGTGGGACAAATGATTTAGTGAATGAATAAATGAATAGAAAAACAGCTACTTTAAGCCAAAATTAACTTGAAGGGGTTTTTTTCCCCCTCCTGGAAGATTTAGACATAACCAGATAGAACAATGTATGCATCCTCTACATCAAAGTTACAGAGGCAGCCGGGCACCTAAGCAGAGTCACCCAAAAGCCATTGCACATTTGCCCAGACATCGGTGATGTAATCTGCACCCTGCTTTAGCAAGTATCATGGAGGGCAAATGCCTCACGGTCCACTGCCCTGGGAAGTCTTCTATGGCCTCCTGTCCCCGAAAGGAGCCTGCTGTTTAACACTAGCTGGGGAGATGCTAACTGAAGTAAAAGCTTTGCTCACTCATCTTTGGTGTTAAATGGGGATATCCTTTCTCTTCTGAACTGTTTGCTTCTCGGGAGCTGTTTACTTGCTGTATAAAGAGTTTACCCCAGAGTGGGTGACAAACATTTGCTGTAAAGGGACAGAGAGTAAATACTTTAGTCTGCATGGGCCATGCAACACCTGTCAGAACTATTTAACTTGGCCATCATAGTGCAAAAACGACCACAGACAACCCATAAAGGAATGCGCATGGCTGTATTCCAGTAAAACGGGGACACTAAAATTTGAATTGTATATAATTTTCACATGTCACAAAATATTGTTCTTCTGATCCCCCCCCACCCCCTTAACCATTTAAAAATTTGAAAAACATTCTTATTTTGTGGGCCTTACAAAAATAGGCTGCAGGCCTGATTGGGCTCTGTAGTCTGCCTTCCCCTACCCTAAACCACTATCTTCCCCTCAACCTTGCCTGTTTCCTTTCATACCTACTCCTTTTACTCCAGTTAAACAATGATATTCAAATGAGACTATTTCTAGAAAGTAATGGATTGTCTCATTAGTCACTTACAGCTTGATGTGAATGAGTAAATATCAAGGCCTTTCCTCAGAGGCTGGAGAGAACCTGAAGAATGGGGATCCTCAAAAGGAAACAAGACAAAGTAAAGTTGAGTCCAACAAAGTCTTGCCTACAACCTGCAGGAGAGAGCGCACTTCGATTGCTACTCAGGTCAAGTTGATTTTTCATTGAGAAAGAAGGGGCTTATTTCTCTCATCAGGGGAAATGTTCTCTTTTCAGATAAACCAAGGAAGCTGTTGACATTGTTTTGGGCCATACACTTTTTTTTTTTTTTTGAGGGCAGTGTCACTAGCCCTCATATGTAGGACCCAACCGGAGCTGCTGGCTTCCCAAGCCAGCGTTTAACTACCGCGCCACTCAGCCGGCCCTAGGGCCATATACTTTTATGCATGCGACTTGTGAACCTCAAATTCAGTGATGCCTGTGAGGGGCTGGTGTAGGCATTGCTGTGGGGGAGAAGAGAACTCATAACTGATATGATCTGGTGTTGTGCCAGTCTGCACAGAATTAGAAGATGGATTATGGTGGATTTGTTTTCCTTTAGGAATTAGGGCTGGCATTGGTTTAGCTTCAGTGCAGCCGAGGTATTAACTGGAATGCATGTCTATCTCAATGACCCATCCCATTTAGCCACGGTGACTTTGGGGTGCCTTCCAAAGCAATCTCATCAGTATGTGTTGGCAGATTAAGGCTAACTATCATGTCAGAACTGTAGGCAAGGGGAAATTAAATGAACCACATCGGTCCTCTCAGTGCAGAAAATGAAGCCCAGTCGTGTAACAATCAGGCTAATGAATATTGTGGTTCAACTCTGAAATGGACCTCTGTTAGTGAACTAGTTCAGGAAGAGTCAAAGTGATAAAAAACACTCAAGACAAGGTAAAAATGTGCCACTGTTGATGGCCATGCACTGTGCTGCCGGGCTATCTTGGTTTGCCCTCAGATATAATTTGAAGTCCTTTCCTTGTCTCCTTACTCAGCTGATAAATTCACTAAGCTCCAATATGCGCATGTGCACTGAGGATGACCCTCCCCTTCACTGAGAAGTCACCTAACTTGGGGAGCCTCAGAATCCTCATCTGCAAAATGGGGCTTAGAGTCCAGATCCCAGAATCTCTGTAAGGATTACATGAGATACCACATGTGAGGATGCCTTGTAAACTCTACAAATATTGATTTTTGTTTTACCTTCTCTTTTTGCCTAGAACGCAAACAGGAATATGAACTATTCAGCTGCCTGCAAACTGTGGAATGAACCGCTGAGTCCACTACCCAGGGAAGGATTGTTCACTGATGGTCTTCTTGCCTCTTGCCCCCATCAATAAGCACTTACCAAAAGGATGTAGATACTGGGGCAGGAGATATTTGATTTACGGGAACATGAATTTCTTAAAAGGTCAGGATTAAAGATACGTTTTTCTGATGCAATTCAATTTGTTGATAGCCCTGCATTTTTACCCGCGCCATCCCTGCCAAGCCAATTCTGGACAGACACATTTCCTTCTATCCTTCAAATACACATAGCAAATCCTCAAACACTACCATGTAAATAAACACTACACACAGAATCAGCCTGACATAGAGACAGCTAGGTGGTCACCCATATTCTATGGTGTAGAAATGCCACTGAGGTTTCTGCTTTGAAATACCTCCCTCTGAACTTTAGGTGTATACCCAAAATGTCACCATTATGGAGTTATTCATTTAAACTATAAAATTGCCCTTTGTCAAAAACAAATATTCCTTAGAAAGGTGATATTTTGCTACCACCAGGCATTCACAGCTTCATGAAAATTTCTTTCATATTTTTTCTAAAGCAGGCAGCCAGAGGCTTCTTTGAAGCTAGTAGAATGGTTGTGGTGGTGGTGGGGTGTGTGTGTGTGAGTGCGGGGGGGTACAGACATGGGGGAAGGATATACTAAAGGAAAGAAGAATACCAGGACCCACCATCCACATCTCCCCTCAAGTTTTATCTCAGACTATTCCTACATATCCACATTCTTTTTAAACAAATACTTAATGAGTAGCTTATCTAAATCAGGATTCTTGGTTGTAAACAGCACATCAAGATGTACCCTGCTGAGAGCTGCATACTTGCCCCACAGTCAGCTCATTTTAGACAAGTGAGCAACCTTTGATTCTTATTGGTCTCAGTGAATCTTCTAGCTTCCTGTCTGGAGAGAAGCTGAAAATGTGAGACAGTTGGGTCTGATCAGCCCTCTGGAGTAGGGGATAGGGGAGACTCTAGAACCGCAGGGTCCAGCTATTTCTCCTTGTGATTCATGCATTCATTTCAGTTTTTAATTAATTTCCCACTGTTGGCAGGACCCTGCACTAGATTCTATGGGGTATCAGAAGTAACATTAGACACAGCATCACTCTAAAGGAAATGACAGCTGAACAGAGGAGACTAGGCATGAAGTCCAGTCAACAAGTGCCTGTTAATTGTGTATTGTGTTCCCAGCTCACTAAAGAATAATTACAGAGCTCCATGTCATTGCATGCTGGCTAAATGCTAACAACGAGCAAATTCAGGAAAGCAAATTACTAGGCAAGATCAATCAGACAAGGCTTCTTGGAGAAACTGATTCTGAAGCTGAGGCTTGAATGAAATGCAGCAGACAGGTTCCTCCATAGAGAAGAAAAGGAGGAGTATTCCGAGATGAGGTCTGTTAGGAGCAAAGGCCCTGAGGCAGAGACAAACAGATGATGGACAAGGGACAGGTCAGAGACTGGTTTCATGCTATCTAGGTTGCTCCTCAACAGAGCAGTAAGAGATGAGGGAGAGAGCACAGTGCCTAGCCATGATAAACTTTGACTATCAGGCTCAGGGACCTCTGATGCAATGCCTCGGGAGAGTTGCTATGTGGGGAATCACATGTCAAAATGATATCAAAGGAGGCTAATCAAGGAAGTGATTTGCAGCATGGCCCAGGACAAGAAGGACTCAAGGTCTAACCCCTTAGGGAATGTGTACTGATTTGGGTGTGAGCTGCCAAGGGCCCAGGAAGAGTAATGGGTGCAGAATGAAGAGAAAAAAAGTCCTGTCTGAAAAGCACATTGAAGGAACCCATGAGTATTCCTGATAGGATCAGGGTTTGGAGGTAGAATCAAAATAATTCCAAGGCCTCCAGAAACCTTGGAGAACGCTATATCTCTGACAATAATGGAGAAAAACAAACATTAATCTGGGTGGGTGGGAAGCCTGGGCAGATCAGATTTTGAAATGGTCTACATGGAAATAATAAACACCTCATCTGTATGACCTGGACACCTCTATATCACCTCTGAAGACTGTTGGTGGTTCTATTTTAACTGTGTATAGAAAAACGGAGTTTTATGGCGAAAAAATAATACATAATTTTCATGCTTACACATTCAAAGGGGTGTTAATGATGGACTAGCAGCACTGTGTTAGTTGTTTTACATACATTGCTTCATATAATCTTTACAACAACCCAATGAGGTAGATTCTATTATCCCCATTTTACAGATGAAGAAGCCAAGGCTCCTAGGGATTAAATGACATGTACAATGTCATGAAGCTAAAAAAGGTCAGAGCTTGCAGGGGACCAGCCTCCGCTGACCAGGGTTTCCCTCAGGTGGAGACGGCGTCGGCGGGGGAGGAAAATAAAGAAGGGAGACAGTGGAGACACCAGGGGAGTTAAAGAGAAAGAAGTGTCACACTTTATTGCAATAACATGTCCTTTTTATAGGGACTTTTGACCATTATTCAATCACAAGTTTAAGTTCCACATAGTTTTGATGTATTTTTCTCTTAAGACTTTTAGTTCTTATAATTGTTCTCCCCAGGGCACACTATGACCTTTTCTACGTTTAAGCATAATCTCATCTATGATAATCTCTTTATGACCCAGACTCAGTTTCTACATATCACCTGAAGAATGGTTGCCATGACTACCTTGACTATCTAGTCCCCGATTCCAGCAGTAAGACTCACAGGGCATATATTTGAGCTAAAGCTTCAGTGTCTGTTGCTATAACAATGTACAAGGCAAAGAATCCAATTAAGGCTATAGAGTAACATAGCTCATGGTCAGCAAGTTGTCCCTTATCAGAACTCTCATGGCCTGGAGACTTTTAGTCTCCAAGGAGACTTTTCACTGTGGTTATCTTAGGCAAACGAGCTTAACGGATTGATGTTATTATCAGTTACTCATAGTCAGGCTTTGTGGCTTATGTGGCCAGGGGTCTGGGCCTGTTTCCAAGGGGCTTGAGTCCCCTATTTCTTAGTCCTGGGGTCCCCACAGAACTACCGCCTGGCTTAGGTTGTCTCCCCTCTTTTCTAGGAGATCTTGCCCGTCATTAGCTGCATAGTTATCTCATTGGGATACCACAAGAACTTGCCATAAATACAGTGAAAGTACTGTCTCCTATAGGATCTGATGTAGAGAAAAGGCACATGGGTTCACAGGCATGGAGACTATAACCGACCATGAAACCTTGTCATATATTGGGGTGCTGACGGCTCCCAACAAGAGCTGGTATTTGAACTAGGACAGTCTGGTTTCCAAGCTCAGGCTTTTTCGTTATTTGATACCACCTCCAAATTAGTAACTAAGAGATGTTTTTTAAAAATAGTCTTCATAACATAGAGCTACATCGCCAAATGGAGCTGGATTTGGGGGGTACTCTATGACCAAGGTGCTTGTGACTAAGAAATTTTTTTGTGATGGGAGAATGATTTTCATTTTCATTTTCCACTTCAAGGGTTAAAGATTAGTCTAAGATACTCCCTATAAGTTCCCCATTTTTCACTCTTCCCTTCTCTTTTGACTTCTTACCCAAGCTAACAGAAAAATGCACACCTAAAATGGTTCTACCCTCTAAATTATAAAAGGGAAAAAAAGGGCCACAGATGACTTCTTTGGTCATGTGTACTTGGACAAAAGTCATATTTTGAGAGATCATCCTGAAAGGAAATGAAGGGTCCCCAAAAGTCTTGGGACTTTTCTAGTACCATAGATCTTGCTGTCGTAATAAGTGTACCTCTGCAAAATCTCCATTTCAAGAATTGCAGTTCGTGACTATCACATCCTACCTTTGGAGTGAGAGCCTTCCCAGTGCCCACATCCTTTTACTCTGTTACCTCTGTCACCGAAGCTTACCTAGTCTATGGGACTGACTCTGTGAGGCTTCTTGTCAGTCTGGTGGGCTCTCTAGTTCTGCTACTTACTGGACAAGTTACTTTATCTCACTGAGCTTCCAAATGGGTATCATAATAGGACCTGTTGTGTGAGTTAAAGAGAAATTTAACACAGTGCCCACCATTAGAAAGCATTCAATAAATGATTCTTATCCCAGGAAAACATCAAAAAGTTGTCCATGGGACATGGGACAAATGGCTGTGGGAAGTCATCTGGCCTAATACAGACCCCTGTTGTAAGTAGGCTTCTTGGAGTCAATACCAGCTAGATCTGCAGTGAACAGTCCCCACACAAATGTAGGTGACGCTAACATCCCAGGGGGCTGCGTTCACTGCATACCCCAGCCTCAGCCCCTCTTCTTGGACCACAATTCCAGGGGCAGCCCTGATACCAGATTCAAGCAAGGATCCCAAAGACACAGCAGTTCTTCCGTTCGGGCACACTCAGGCTGCGTTCGATTGCACGGGGGTGAACCCCAAGCCAGCACTTCCATCCTGGCTCTGCTGAAATGAAGACATAGAGGCCAAACCATGAATGGAGGCAATAGGGAAGCACATTCAGGTTTTCATTCAGGTTTAGAAAACCCCCAGAGCAAGCACTGATTTTTTATTTTTTTTAAGAACTTTGAAATATCTTCCAACTATGTCATGAGTGTAGATATCATGGCCTCCATCCCTGCCTCAAAGGATGTCAGTTTCTCCTTTGACAGGCTGACTCCACCATGAGGTCTGACTCAGCCCTAGAAAGCAATCCCAGCACTTTCCCAGGGCCTGTGAGAAACGTTTTCCAACGTTTGAAAAGCTGTTACATGGAGGACAGAGCAGATTGTGTGGCTCCAAAGGGCAGAACGAGAACCCATGTGTTAAAATTACAGGAGGATTTTTTTTCCCTTAACCTAATAAAGATCTTTGTAAGTTACCACAAGCAATTGATGGGTAGTGTGTATTGTGCTAGAAAGAACACCTGTATAATGCTTTCCAATTCCAGTCTTCTGGAAGTCAATATGGATTTGGCTGCCTCAGGATAAGAAGGATTCTTCACACCAAAGGATCAGAAGTCAGACAGATGTCTAACGCCTTTTAATGTCGAGAGTGTTCTGCTGTGAGAACAGGACAAACCTGAGGAAGCTGGGATAGTGATGGATTGCAGAGCTAGGAAACACAGCCTCTGCTGGAGCCCCACAGGAAATGGCCCCTGATCTGTAACAGCTTTGGCTCAAGCATGTCACTAGCCCTTCTACATGTCACCTGTGTGATCCTGTTGTTTCTGCTACACCTGGAACTTGTCTGGTGCCTGCCTAGTCCTGCGTTCTACAATGTCTAGCCTGACTCTTCAAATAGCCCCTGTCTCTGTACTCTGAGCCCCCAACCTAGTCCAGAGGAGTGGCTGGACCTGGCCTAAACTGACTGTGTATGTGTGGGGGTGGGGGGAGTAGCCCCTGACATTAGGAAGTTGGCTTGGTACTCATAGGTAAGACATGCTGTTCTCCCATTAGATAGAAACAACTTCGCAGAATACCAACGTCAGACAGGGTTACTCTGACGTCATGATAAATGAGGCCTCTTCATAATTTTGTCTAAGCACTTGCAAAAACAAGGTCATGGAGTCCACCATAAAATACAAACACTCTTCTCTCAGCCCAAATGAGTGGCTGTTATGTCTTTACCAGTCACAACTTTATACACATTCTAGTCTCCCGTCCCTATAGGTGGGATGTATTGAAATGTCCAAGCCTAGAAACAGACCCACTGACAGCATCTAATCTAAAGGAAATCTCCTGCTCCCTTAGATCCTCCCCTGAGTCACCCAACCAAAGCCCAAGTCTTTCTCTTTTAAAGATTTTATTGGGGAATTGGGGGAGGGGAACAGCGTTAAGGAACCGGGAAAGGGGAATGGACAAGTTGCTGTCCTTTTGTTCTTCAGTCTAGTTGTGGAGGACGTTGCTTCACTGGCCCATGTTGGTATCGTCATCGCGCTCTTCCTGGGTGAGGTAGATCGGTCGCCGGCCTCTGGACGGCCGCTCACAGTAGCTTTTGGCAGCTCACGTTGGCTGCCGGCCGCTCACGTGGGCTGCCGGACACTCACTGTAGCTTATGGCAGCCCACTGCAGCAGGGGCTGCAGCTATGCCATCCCGGGGACTCACAGCAGCCCAGCTCCAGGTGGAGCTGTTGTTCACCATTTTAGCTGTAGAGGGCAGTGTCACTGCTCCTCATGTGGGATCCGAACCGGAATACCCCTGCTCAGAGCTGGCGTCCCAAGCCAGCTCCTAACCAACGCACCACTTGGCCGGCCCCAAAGCCCAAATCTTATAATGGGTTCTTTCTAACACCTTCTCACTGGTGATGCCCTCTGGTTCTCAGTGCTGTGTGTTGTCCCTCGCTGCAGTGAGTAATAAGCCCAAGATTTTTAACTACAGGTGTGTTCCTGGTGTTCTTTGGCTGGAGTGTATTGACAATCCACCTTTGTCTAGAGAATGAGCACCAGGCCTCCCAGTCACTATATATTTTGCTTTAAATTTAGAGGTAGCCAAAGTGCACCACTGAGTGGACTTAAAATCAATCATATTCACACTTACCAGTGTCATCCAGGTGCCCATCTCCACTGCTGGCCTTTCTCTAGTCATGATTCCTCCAAGCCAAGTACATACATTTGGCAGACCAACTCTCCTAAAACTCCTCTTCCATAAGGTTTTGCAGTAGCTGATGACACTCAGAGTTATCTTTTAGTCATGATGAATAGACCAGAACCAAGATTTCCAAATCCTTGACTTATTAGCACCACTGTTGTCACTTTACCCCCATTGACTCTCCAAACTATGACTGGTTTGGGGATTTTTTTGATCTCCCACAGCTGATCAGCATGGTTTTTTAGGGTTTTCGGTTAGCATAAGAAAGACAGAAACAGGCTAAGCTTCCAATGTGAAGTTTTCTGATTCCTGCTTGTACGGGAGCAAAGCATGACTGTCTCCCCTCCTTGCTCAAAGTGGAATTTTTTGACTAAGATTTATATTATATGTCACCAAAGTCCTTCACTGATTGCAAAAACTCCTAATTCCTTCCCAGTTTCCACTCTTTCCCATCACCCACACTGCCCATTTACTAAGCAAAGCAGCAGGGAAAACAGCAAAGGAGAATGAAAGAATCAGCTTAGCAATACAATCACTGCTGCCAGTTAGAAGATGTTGGTCTTCACAAGTCCTTTTCCCTGGGAACCCTTAGTGTCTTACGATGTTATTTCATGGCTTCCTCAGCTTAACTCACCGTCTGGCAACAAAGTGATCTCTTCCATCCCTTCCCAATGCCCAGCTTCGACAGATCAGGCAAATGCAAACTTTACATAAATGCTAAGTATTAATTTAGGAACTATTCTAAGACAAAAGAAACAAAACTGCAAAAGTTTGCTTTGTAGAGTGAATAAGGAAATGCAGAATGATATTGGGGTTAAATATGCTTAATGCTGGAGAAAAAAAGTGAAGCAACATTAACCAGCAGCTGCAGCTGGAATGTTGTTAGCGTGATGGAGCCCAGGGTAGACTTCCCAGATCTCCTTGCAGGACATGCAACACAAGAAAAAGCCCACTGTTTGTTACAGATCAGTAACTTGGCTCCAAGTTCCTGGAAACTCAAGAAGCCTCCCTTTGTCTAGAATAGAGGAAACGCAAGTGGCTCCTTGACCCCTTTCCTCTGAGCCTGTTTTGAGTCTGTTCTCTAATCTCTGTACTCCATGGGCTTTGGGTATAGAAACAGAGCTTTCTCCTTGAGAATTGGCCACAAAACATCTCTTTCTCTTGGACCTCACCCTGGTCCTGCTGGGCCTCCGAGGATGGGGGGCAGGACTCCCCCCAAATGTGCACAATTGTACCTCTGTCCTGGTTTACATTAATTGAGTCCTTGTCATATGCCAGGCAGTACTATGGAGAGTTTTATGTACCTGAATTCATTTAACTCTCACATCCATCCTACGAGCCATTATAATCTACATTTTACACATTAGTATACTGAAGCACAACATTAAGTGACTTCTGCAAATTTAGAAAACTGATAAGAGGGGAAATTGGGACTTACATCCTGGAGTGTGACTTAGAGGCCATACTCAGCTACCACTCAGAAAGAAAAAAAAATGGGGGAAGGAGGGAGTGATCCTAAAATGCTCTGCCTGTTGGCCCCACAACCCTTAATGGTGGTGGAGGACGCTGTGGTGTGCATGCCTCTTCCCCAGGGCTGGCAGTGGTCTTCACACCGGGGAATGAATGCTCCTGGGCCTGTGCAGAGGCTTTCCAAGGGTTCCTTGGGTACAGTCCGTGTTAAGAGCACCGATTTCCATGTCCTCACCGTCCAGGTGTACTTCCCTAAAATGGACCTTCCAGAGAACGTATTAGTAATAGACAGACAGGCTCTCCCTCCCATCTCCCTTCCACAGTAGCCTTTCTTCCACTTCACAACAGAAGAGGGCACCCCTCACCCTTTCCAAACATTGATAAGATGCAGTATCCCAGGCTGTCAACCTTTAGGGCCCTAAACAAGGAACAATTCGAAATTCTAGAGCTGAGACAGTGAATAATTCTGATGAATGGATAACATATTCGTTAGGTAATCAAATGTTTCCAGTTCTTTGCTTTCAACAAAACTGAAACATTGCCTAATAGAGCGGATGAATCATTAAAAATTATTGTTGGTGCTACAGCATTTATATGACTATTGGCATACAATTCAGGAGTTCAAGGATTGAATGATGTGGATATAACTCATTTGATGTTTATGTGAACAAAATTATTTAATGTTTACATCTATTAAAATAAAAATAGGAAGATAGTTTTATATTCATTTTTAACATTTATCCACGGATATGTAATACTGTTCCTCTACATGTATATGGCTAATTAGGGGGGGAACTCATCCACTAGAGATGCATTTCCAAGATTTTTTACTATTATCTTTCATAACCAAAATTTATCATATAATCATGTTTTGATGTATTACATACTAATAGTCATTGTGATACTATCTCAACCCAGAAGACTGTCTGTTGACACTTACACCAGAGGTTTCCAAACGTTCTTGTTTCACAGCATCCCTAGTGAACCAGTAATATTTCCACGGTGAAGAAATACCTATCAGTTCCATTTATTAACTGCTCAGATCCAAACGCCGAAGTATTTATATCCTAACAACATTGTAGCCATCTGTAAAAATAAAATGCATAAATTGAAAGAAAAAAGCAATATTTTTATTTCATTCTTAAATAGCCATCCTGGCTCACTAATGAAATTTACACATATATGCCTGTTGTATGCTGCACGACTTCTCAAACCTGGGAATCCGATTGGTCTCCCTCATTTCCTGTTCCAGCCTTAGTCTTGTGCTGACTTGCCTTTTAATCACAACATCTGCAAAAAAAAAAAAAAAAAAAGGCTTTGTAAAACTATGCATCATCAAAGGAATGTAGTTCAATCTAATGTCAAAACTCTGAACTACCTTCAAACTAGTAGTTCATAATACATTTCCCTTGAAAACTTAAAATATCCTGCACACCCAAGTAAACAGTTTGGAAGTCACAGACTTAGAGCCTTAGGTTCACAGGAAATGTTTTTAAAAATTTTTAATGTATATATTTCTTCTGTTGCAGAGAAAATGATTGTGTAATTAATAAGACTTACTAGTATAAACTGTGTCATGTTGGAATAATATTCCGTGAAGAAAGAGGAATGGAAATATATGTTGTTCATGTATCTTTTAAAAGGATGATGTTATTGAGTTGTCGGAAAAGTCATGACCCATTTTTGCTATGAAAAACATAGAAAAAATACGTCGTGACTTTTCTGACAACCCAATAGATATCAACTTGATATGGTGTTTAAATATCATTGGATACATTTGAAAGAATTATGACTTTTTATTTTTAAATGTATTTATTTAAAAATATTGTTATTAATGATATACCAGACATTATATCCTGTGCCACTGTTTAAATTTATAACATTTACATGTCAGCTTAAATATGTGTGAAAGGATCATAATTTTTCAAAATTCTTTTCGGGCCAGGCTTCTCAGTGTTGGTACTGTTGGCATTTGGGGCTGGATATGTCTGCTGAAAGGCTGCCTTATGGATGATAGGATGTTAGTAGCAGCATCCCTGGTCTGTTCCCAGTAATGTCAGTAGCCTTTTCCCTTAAGTTGTGACTACCAAGTATCTCCAGATATTGCCAAATATCCAAAGTTGAGAACCACCTTTTTAAGGGGTACTTGAACAAAACGGATAAAGACCACAAACTAGACTTATATAAGAAGCAATAAAAGCATAATTGTTAGGAACTTGGCTTTTAGAGCTTCAGGTCTTACTCTTACTTGCCTTGGCAAGATAGCTCATTTTCCTAAGCCTGTCTTTTCATCTGTAAACAGGAATGAATTTTATTAACACCCCGGAAAGTAGTTGTGAACTTTAGATGAGAATATACAGGTGAGATTCTTAGCAGAGCCTGACAGATAGCAATCTGTTAATAAATCTTAAGCATTATTAAATAGTTATTCACAACACTTCTTCAGTATGTACTTCCATACAGAGGTTCCTTGTCTATTGCATCATCTGCCTGAACTCCTTTATCTAATAGTTAGATCTTTTATAGCTAGGCAGTCACAATATCTAGCTAACCTCATGCCCTCATAAGAAAGGCAGTGCATGCCAGACTCACAATTATGCAATCTAATTTCTTGTCTGAGTCTTGTTCTGTGCTCTGTCACCAAAAACCTGAGTGAGCCCCTTGGCCTATCCCCTGTGTGTGTGTGTGTGTGTGTGTGTGTGTGTGTGTGTTGGGAGGTATGCAGTGGAACTTGGTCACCCCAAATTGTCGCTTTATACTTCAGAAGAATGAGAAGAGAAAAAAGAAAAGGAAGAAGAAAGAAGGATAATTCTGTAACATGAAATTGCTTTCTAGGGAGGCAGGATGCTCACTGTTCTCTTACAGGTCATACTCCCCCTTCCTTTATTGGTGCTGCTCCTCTCTGCCTATTTGGACTCGATGAGCTCAGCTTAGATTCCACCTCTCCTCTTAAACCTGCTCTGCTCACATAGCTGTCTCACTGCTCTAAACTTCTTTAGCATTTCATGACATGCTCTCAGGTCACACTGGTCTTCCCTTGTTCCTTGTGTCCATCACTTGGCTCCAATGAGATGACTTCTTTAAGATAGAGAGTATCTTACATCCTTTTTTAGTATGTGTGATGCTTGGACTACATCACACAGCGTTGAATAAATACTGGTTAATTAGTTAATCATCTGGCTCGTTATATTTTGGTGTGTGCTACACATTACATGTGTATCCTAGAAAAGTTTCCCTGGAAATTATCATGGGGTTTGAAAAATAAATAGCCACTTAAGTTATACAGGCCTAATCAGATAGGACTATGTCATGGAAATTCCCCAGATGTTTCACATCTAATATGCCCTTCTGTGGCTGAACAGTGATGGGAAGTTCAGGGAACGTTAGATACCCATGCTACTCTTGTTCATGTACTTTTATAGGCTCTAAAAGTGCTCTCCTTAGTAATTCCTTCAACTGTGGTTCATTAACAGCTGTTAACAATCACCTTCTGGCCTTAATTAATTATCTTGCCCTGGAGTTAAAGAGGGAGAATGGTTGTCAAGGGCATTATTTGCTCCATTACCCAAAAGCCAAAGATAATGTGTGGTAATGAATCGGAAGATGGAACACCCAACCCGTCTCCAATCCCACGACTGTCAAACCTTATTCTGCCCTTTAAATGTGTGTAATATCAGCCTTTAGAAAGAGCTTGCATTCAGGGCAACCCTAAATGGAATAAGAAAATGTAATATCTTCCTTTTCCTCCCACCAGAAACACTAAAATTCTGAGTTAATGATAAGGCTCAGCTTTTTAGATAATTCAAGGACCAATTACTGAGGCCTTTTGCTTTCCTTTCATTGTCTATTGCTTCTCTTAGCCTGCCTTTTGGCTATTTCATGGCTGTTTCATACATAGGTGACTTCATCCACAGGCTGAAGTATCTTATATTTGAATTCTCTTTGATGGGGCTTCTGTAATAAAACTACACTTTACTTTTGTTTGCTTTTACAACCATGGTCTATTAGGCTTGGATTTGTAACTATAAAAGGAATACTTTCATCTTTTTAAAAATTAAAAAAAATATATTTTGGGGTAACATTGGTTAATAAAGCTATATAAGTTTCAAGTGTGCAATTCTATAATACATCATCAGTGGATCACATTGTGTGCTGTCCACTGAAAGTCAAGTCTTTTTTAAAGAAAGAAGTGATCTTCATTAGAAAGGAGGTAAATCTGATCTTATTTGAAATAGTTGCTAAGGAGATACTTGATGTCTTGTTGGAAATAACAAAGCTGCAGGGGGTCAAGAGCTAAAGGGAAGTAAAGCAGTAGCCAAGCACCTTGGCGCTGATAGGGAAAAGAAATTATGGTAGTTCTTGGTGATTTGCTTATTTATGTGTCAAAGGGAGTTCTCTTTTTACTTGAACCAAGGGAACGGAAAGCAAGTTTTTTCTGATTAAATCAAAAGTAGTGAAGAGTTTTGGTTCCTTCCCCCTCATAACAGATTTTGAACTGACATTGGCTTTGGGTCCTAAAACTATTACAGTTCTAGGGTCAATAGGTGTGTGGGTGTGTGGGTGTGGTGGGGGCTGGGGGTGGGGGGGTGGATTAAGCAGTGGCTGCAAACCACTTTGGAATTCACACTATTTGAAGTGTTCTAGTTGGGTACAATTTCTTAAGAAAATTATAAGGAAATTACAGTTTAAAATTGTATGATATATATAGCTGTAGAGGCGTGTCAACCTAAATTGCTAGTATTGAAAAAAGGATTCTTAGGATTCTTAACTTTGCGGCATGTGTGGGGATGGGGGGTTGTGTGAAGTGTGTGTATGAGTATCTGCAGCACGTGTGGAAGTATGTGTGAGTATGTGTGTGGTGTGTCTGTGTGTAGGTGGTATGTTGTGTGTGTGTGTGTGTGTGTGTGTAAAGGCTTTACTCAAAAAGTAACTCCTGAGCTGAGTCTTGAGGGAGGAACGTTACAGGTAGACAAGACGGCAGAGGCCTTCAGGCAGAATAAACTTCAGCAGTAGAAAGGCACTGAGGAAACAGCAGCTAGATCCAGCCAAAGCAGCGGGGACAAGCTGGGAGATGAGGCTGGATGAGTGATGCAGGCCAGGTCACAAATGCATTGTTTGTCATACGCAGGCAAAATATATGAGATTTGAAAAGAAGGCTATATAAACTATTGGGTTTTTGGAAAAGTCATGACACATTTTTGCAACAAAAAAACATTGAAAAAATGCATGATGACTTTTCCGACAACCCAATAGTTTCATCAGCAATCAGTCAACTATTAAACTGCCAGCGTGGATCTTGCCCTTCTGTGCTGAGTGTTGAGTTCATCTTCTTGGGTTCTCTGATCCTTTGATGCTAGCTAACGTAGGCCAATTTGTTCGGACTTAGCGAATTCAAACACGGATCATTTTCTTGGTGTTTCTTCCTGGTTTGTCAGACACTTTAGGCTCTGATCCCAGCTTGCTGACGCTGAATCTGCTCCTTTTCAGCTGAAAGACACATCCGGGTCTCTCCTTAAAATGGAGATTTCCAGATCATTCCCCTTCTGAGTGTCTCATTTCTGTATCATTCATATCCACCTTACTAATCAAGTGTTTATTTTGGATGTTCTTTTCAGCCTGTGACACAAACTTCAAATGCCTCTGCTTACCTATTTGAATAAAAGGGTTTTTTTGTTGTTGTTTTACTTTGTCTTAAAACACAATTGAATGAAAAAAACTATGTGCCTTTTCTGTCCCACTGTGGTATAGTAAGAAATGTATTTGGTCTTTTTCCCTGGTTCCTGGCACAAAGCTCCCTTGGAATTTCTTGAATGACAGGAGTGTCTTTCATCACTCATAAAGAGCTCCTTTGGAGCCCACTGGAGTTTATGCTAATGAGGTGATTTAGGATGGGCCTCAAGGTTGCCTCAGGATGGGGCTGGTCACCAGAAAGATGAAGTGATTACAGGGCTGGAATTTTTAGCCACACCCAGTGACCTCTGGGAAGGAGGTGGGGGGTGATTACAGATAAAGCTCTATAAACACTCTTGAGCCACAAGAGCTGATGAGCTTACATGTTGGCAACTGCACTGATATGCTGGTAAAGAGGAACATCCTGGTTACTTGGGGTCAGAAGCTCCTACACATGGGGTCCTCTTAGACCTCACC
The DNA here is from genome assembly GCA_033961575.1 of Aselliscus stoliczkanus. Taxonomy (NCBI): domain Eukaryota; kingdom Metazoa; phylum Chordata; class Mammalia; order Chiroptera; family Hipposideridae; genus Aselliscus; species Aselliscus stoliczkanus. Next base: position 90,300,903 of record CM066732.1, on the reverse strand, counting down.
CTATGTACCTCTTCATCTGGCTATTCATCTGTACTTTTTATGATATCCTTTATAATACACTGGTAGAAGTAAGTAAATGTTTCTCTCAGTTCTGGGAGCTGCTCTAGCAAAAACAAAACAAACGAGGACTAGTTTATAGCTAGTCAGTCAGAAGCACAGATAACAACCTGACCTTGGTAATGGCATCTGAAGTGAGGGTGGTCTTGTGGGACTGAGTCTTTAACCTGTGGAATCTGACACTATTGCCGGGTAGTGTCAGAATTGAGGTAAATTATAGGACGCTCAGTCTGCTGAGAATTGGAGAGTTGTTTGGTGGTATTGGAAAACACACATTCAGCCCACCAATCTATGGACAAAAAAGGGGTTCTATGGAAAGTTACTTCACAGGGAATCTGATCATCAATTCCTACCGGGGCCGGTCATGGTGGGCAGTCATGGCCCAGGCATATAATTATTTAGTAAAGGGTTTATCTCTGCTCTAAGCAAGCCCTGTCCTTTGTGTCTGCATCTGGGCTACTTTTCAGACCCCTTCTTCTAAAGCCTGACGACTCTCTAGAAAGCACTTGTCATCTTATCTATCCTGTAATCTGATCCCCATCTTCCTTTCTTCCACCTTCACATAATCCTGAATTTCAAATGCATAAGAGAAACTATAAACTGTTATTCTCGAAAGCATTTAGCTCAGTCTATTGAGATCTTGCTTCCAGATATAGCCTCTGTTTGGCTCAAATAAATTTTTATAAAAGTTCTCTGCAGGTTTGGAAGTTCTTATATTGACAAATCAATCACATTTGGCCACTGAGGCCAAAGGTCTCATCACCAGTGTTCTCTCATCCTTATTAGTCATGGTCTGGCAGTCCTTGAAGATAGATGAAATTGGAACCTATCAAAATTCCTCCAGTTCTGATAAATTCATGGTTTTATCCCTAGGTTTAATTATCTGCAGCCCAGATGTATGACAATGAAAGCTAAATAATACTGTTTGCATTTTGTTTTCAAAGTTTGGATCCCTATAGATCACTTTTCTGTGTCAGAGGAAACCATGTTGACACTTATAGGAAAAGGGAAATGTCACTGGGAGGCCCCCTGCTGCCACTCCCTGAGATAAGGAGGGCTGGAACATGGCTGACTAGCAGCATCAAGAAAACATCAGCCTGGAATGCCTCCATGGGGCTCCCTCATTCTGGGCCATAATGAAAACAGACAGGCTTTCTGACTTCAGTAGGTCGTTGACATCCAAGAAACTTGACTGTAGTCTTGTGAGGTGATTTTCATCTCCCAGTCACATGTTATTGTATCTCAGAACCTGGCTCAGGCATCATATCTCAGAACACTATAGCCCGGCACAGGCTCATGCCACCTCACCCAGATTTTCTCAGTAAATCCATGTATTTGCAGCTTGAAAAATGATCAAATCTTTCTTAGTCCATTCAGCCTACTTTAACAAAAATACCACAGACTGGGTGGTTTAAACAACAAACATTTATTTCTCAGTCTGGAGGCTGGGAAGTCCAAGATCAAGGTGCCGGCAGATCCAGTGTCTGGTGAATCTGTTTCCTGGTTCAAAAGTGACTCCCTACTTGCTGTATCCTTGCATCATGGAGAGCTAAATTAAAAGGGGACAGTGTTATGGACTGGATTGTGTCTCCCCCAAATTTATATGTGGAAGCCCTAATTCCTAGTACCTCAGACTGCGACTATATTTCAACTATCTTTAAAGAGGTGGTTAAGATGAGGCCTTTAGAGGGGTCCCTAATCCCAACTAATTGATGTCCTTATAAGAAAAGGAGATTAGGACACAGAGAGACACTAGGGATGCAGGCATGCAAAGACGAATGACCATATGAGGACACAGTGAAAAGGGAGACATCTGCAAACCAAGGAGAGAGGCCTTAGAAGAAACTAACCCTGCTGACATTTTGATCTTGGACTTCAAGCCTTCAGAACTGTGAGAAAACACATTTCTGTTGTTTAAGCCACCTAGTCTGTGGTATCTTGTTATGGCAGTCCTAGCACACTAATACAGACAATAATAGGCAATTGTTAATAAGCATATGAACTAACAAAATAAGATACTTTTTTTTTTTTTTTTGAGGCTATAGTGTGAAGCACAAATAGAATTGACCAGTGATGTTACAGTTTCACCCTTGCTTCCAGGGTATTTAGAGGGAAAGAGCTTTCCCTATGAACCCTTTGAGACACTTTGGATTTGGTTTACTGTCATTACCCAGGTGCCTAGTGGTGAACTACGGACCATACACCTCAGTTTTCACCTGTTGTAGATCAATTATGCCCATTAATTCTTTTTAGTGCCTAGGTGATTTTGAAATGGGTCCTGATTTACATGCTAGGTATTATGGTCATCCTTACAGGTAAGGTGGGGTAATGTGCCTCTCTACAGGAAATCTCTTTCAGCTGGGATCAGAAAACCAAACAAGTTTCCCAGGATGATTTGCTGAAGTAGAAAAGGAGCCAACTGTCAGTGGCTCTGAGGCAAGTTCATACCAAAAACAAACAAGTAGGGCTGGCCGAGTGGCGTGTTGGTTAAGAGGTGGCTTGGGACGCCAGTGGACCCGATTCAGATCCCACATATGAGGGCCAGTGACACTGCCCTCTACAGCTAAGATGGTGAACAACAGCTCCACCTGGAGCTGGGCTGTGTGAGTCCCCGGTGATGGAGTAGCTGCAGCCCCTGCTGCAGTGGGCTACCATAGGCTACAGTGAGTGGCCGGCAGCCAGCGTGAGCTGCCGAGAGCTGCTGTGAGCGGCCATCCAGAGGCTGGCGGCAGATCTGCCTCACCTGAGAAGAGCGCAATGATGATACCAGGATGGGCCAGTGAAGCGGCATCTTCCACAACTAGACTGAAGAACAAAAGGACAGCAACTTGTCTGTTCCCCTTCCCGGGTTCCCCAGCGCTGTTCCCCTCCCCCAATTCCTCAATAAAATCTTTAAAAAAATCAAACAAACAAGTAATCAAACAAATGAAAAGCAAGATTTAGTACATTATTATTGGCCCGTGTCCCACACACAGACACACACTCCATCCGCTAGAAACCCTCTGCCATCCCCAAGTCTACGTGCTTGGAGTTGCATCCATGCCTGACCTCTCTCCCTCCATGTTCCCTCCTAGGGTTTCTAAAGGATCGTAGCTTTTGTGATCTCTCCCATGAAGCCTGTTTTTTAAAGGAATTCACTTTTACTTGGTTCCAACTGCATAAATATATGTGGGGCTAGGGAGAAGACCCCACGATGTAATGGACCTGCCTCCCTCCATTTCCTGCCTCTGCACAGAGAGGAGAAAGCTATTTCCCCCTCTCCCAAGTCAATTTGCTTATAGGAAGAACTAAATGCAAATAAAAATTTAAAAGAGTAACTATAAAGAGAGTAGATACTACATTTTCTCATCACACACACACACACACAATTTCTGAGGTGATGGATGTTTTCACCTTAGTGTGCTCATCATTTTGCAATATATACATGTAGCAAGTCATCATACTGTACACCTTAAACTTACACAACGTCATATGTCATTTATAGCTCTGTAAAACTGGAATAATAAAAGAGCAGCTGGAATAAGGAAGATGGCTAGCAAGCAACAGAGGCTCAAGGAAAAAATAAAATCTTGATATGAAATAACAGGAATCTAGGGAAGTAGTCCCCTAGGTGCTATTTTTATTTTCAGCATTTCAGGTTAACACAGATTGAGTTAATGATGTTTTCTTATAGCTCCCAGGCAACTCAGAAATGGCAGGGCTCAGACTAGCAGAGATGCACTTCCTGAAGATTTGGAAGAATTGAAGAGCCAGGCCTGGGGGGCTGTGATCAGTCCCCCAGCTGTAGATAGAGGGGGAAGTGGTATTATGTCAGAGATTGTGTATTGCACCCTAGGCATGTGGCAATTTTCATAGGTCCTCTCCTTGTCAGTTTCACAGGGTTGCACCAACTGCTCAATTTCAGTGGCTAACAGACTTTTTTATTGAAGTAACCCCAGAGGTTCAATGATGGAAAATGAGCTATATTAGAGTAAGGGATCATTTAGGAATCCTGAATTCCATTTCACCCCTGGTGTTTATGTTTTCCATGGGAGAGATGAAAATGTATAGGTTCAGCAAAAGAAAATGTCTGAAACCCTAATGAGATATTTCCCGCTGCTTAAAGTATTATTAAAGACCAAAGAATCAGCTCAAACCAAGGTCCACTTTTTGGTTGACTGGTGATGGCTGTTTGGAGACTTTATGACCACCTTTTTAAGTCAATGAAGATAGGTGGAAACATTTTAAAGTTCCAGCTTCACTGTCTTCTTTAGAAACATTTTCTCAACATATGCCTTTTATGGACTTACTTAATTATTTTCTCAAAATTATTTAATTATTCAAAAACCTGACTCATTAATATTCATGAGCTCCAGTAAATGATGTGTCTCTCTCTCTCTGCCTCTCTGTCTCTCTGTCTCTCCTGTCTTTCTCTCTTTGTGTGCATGTGCTCAACACACATGTTGATATTTTCATGTGTGCTCTTTGGACAACTCTCTGTCTATATGTATTCTAGATAACTGTCTGCATTGGAGTCACAGTCTTTGGACTATAAGCTCCAAGATAACCACTTCTAGTTCTGTTAATGCTGAACTCTATTATTACATGGTATTTGAAACATAAACATGATGGAGATGGTGAATGGAGAATGAGCATGTTTCCTGAAAAATGAAATGCAATTTTTTGGCTGTTCATATCATATTATAATTCATATTATTAATTTTCACTGTCATGTTTTGATACTATATTTAAACATTATGGAATTGGTAGTATGGAATTTTTTGCATGAAAAGCATTCAAGATAGATGATATAAACAATCAGGCTGATATGACCCATAAAAGCAGATGTCATGAATGTTTAGTTTTCCTATCAAGCCCTTGGCCTGCAGACAGCATCTGTTATATATCAAATGCATTATCTATTGTGCTCTTATTGATTTTTTTATTGTGGCAAAAACAGACAACATAAAATTATACAGTTTTGTAGTGTTAAGTATATTTACATTATTGCACAATGGATCTCCAGGTCTTTTTTATATCAAAGAAATAAAACTCTACACCCATTAAATAACAACCCCCCCTTTCCTCCTCTCCTTGGTCCCTGACAACACCATTTTACTCTGTTTCTAAGAATTTGACTACTTTAGATACCTTAAATAAGTAGAATCACACAATATTTGTCTTTTTGTGATCTGGCTTAAATTAGCATAATGTCCTCATGGTTCATCTACGCTGTAGCACCTGCCAGGATTCCCTTCCTTTTTAAGGCTGTATGTGTAGACCACATTTTGTTTATTCCTTTATGCATCAATAGACATTTGAGTTGCTTCCACCCCTTGGCTACTGTGAATAGTGCTTTGATGAATATAGGCATGCAGATACCTCTTTGGAATCCTGCTTTCAATTCTTTTGGATATACTCCCAAAAGTGAGATTGCTGTTTCAAACTTTATGTTTTTAAGAAACCACCCGACTGTTTTCCATAGTGGTTAAATCTTTTTACAGAACAACCAACAGTCTGCAAGTCCTCCAATTTCTCCCCATTCTCACCAATACTTGTTATTTTCCATCCCAAATGGGTGTAAGTCCTAATGATTTTTGACTAACAAATTCCACAATTTCTATTAGGATCTATTTCAGTGCCTTATAATCTTTACTATTGAAACATCTTACGTTTGTTCATTCATTCACTCAACCTTTGTTTAACATCTACTTTGTGCTAGGAATAAGGGGATATAAAGACCTTTTAAAAAGACATCTTGCATGCCATCAGTGAGATAACAGTCTCATCAGAGACAAATGAAATGACAGAGATGATGCTAACATGTAGGCAAGAGCCAGATAAAGGGCCTTGTGTGTCATGCTCTAGAAGAGGACTGACAGGGGACTGGCATGGATGGAAAATGTAATGGGGCTGGGGGATGGGTGGGGAGGCCAAGATTGAAGACAAGGAGGACAATTCAGAAATTTCAATTGTCTTTATATGGATTGAATTAAGTAGGGATGTTCATGGAGGACCAGATTCAAATGATACTTAGGTGCTGAATGAGTAGTTTGATGTGGCACATAATGGAAGGTGAGGAATCCAGGATGCCGCTCAGATTCCTGATTTGGGAAACTGGGTGGATGGTGATGGCATTAACTGAGAAGAGAAACTGGGAAGGAAAAGCAAGCTGTTGGTGGTGCTTGCTGGGGTGGGAACCACAGGAGGATGACAATGAGATAGAAGAGGTATGACGTACCTGTTAAATATAGAAAGAGAGATGTTTATAGGAGTAGCTGGAAAAATGAGCCTGGAGCCCCAGAATGTCGTCTGAGCCAGAACAACATAGATTTGGAAGCCACCACTGATAAATTAGTAAAGACCGTGGGAGGGGATGACATCACTCAGCAGACCATGCAGAATGGGAGAAGAATGAGGACAAAACCCCAGGGGAGCCCAGCACAGGGCAAGGGAGGCAGGAAAAGGTTAGAAGAGGCAGAAAAAAAGGCTTCTCTGGTTGGCCAAAGAAGTGAGATAATGATTAAAAATTGTTCAGTGACTTTGGCAGCATGTTATTGTCACCTTGGCAAGAGTATGTGTAGTAAATTAATGGCCATAGGACACAGATTGCAGTGGCCTGAGGGAAGTGAGGAACTGAAAACCACGCATGTAGAATACTTTTTCAGGGCTTTTGTAAAAAGAGGAGAGGTTAGGAGGGGTAGTTGAAGAACTAAAAGAAAGTTTTTAAAAATTATGTATTTTTTGGAATGAGTAAGTTTTTAGACTGAAAGAAAGGAACCAGTGGAGAAGGAAAAAATTGGAAATGGGAGACAATGGAAATGGGGGAAAATTTGATGAAACAAGATCCTGAAGTGAAAAGCTGAAGAGACTCAAAAGAGCAAGTGGAGACAGCGCTGGGCAAGAGGAGGTAGGGACAGGTAGAAGGTCGAGGGCTCACATCTCTTCTGTAAGTGAAATCATTCCTTCTGCACTTTACAGCAAGTCTCGTGAAAGATGGAATAGAGATCAACATGTTTCTCCATTATTAAAACAAGAGAAGTACAAATCGTATGATCTAAATTTCTACTCCTCTCTTAGCCATTTAATTAAACTCCAATGAAATCTTTTGTAAAAATCACCTTTAGTTTGAATGATCCGGAAACAAAGGAAGGGTTCTCCTAGGTATTTGCTCCTTAGGATTTCTCAGCAAAACAGGAATCCTGAGTTCATTGATGGCAGGGTTGCTAAGCAACCATGTCGCTATCTGATGTTATCTACCAAAATGGCCTGACACAGGACACAAAATGGCCTGACACAGGAAAAATATTACGCTTATTGACACTTAAAGTGTAATAAGTTACACTTATGTAACTCCATACTTCATTTTGCTCTCTCCCTTCCCCCCATACATTTTGCAGTCTTTATGAAAGGGAATATTTGGCGTAAAACACAAAGGATATTTGTTTTCTTAACACTGAAATGTGTTAAATCATTTAGCACATGATGCAAAAATAGTCCCTATGTCCATTCCAGAACAGAAAACAGAAATTTTGAAGAGTTGTTAGAACGATCTAATTAGAAACACTCCTATCCATTATACACTTGCATCATGTTTGTTGCTAGAGAAAAATAGAAAAGATTTGCCATAGAAAATTATAGATAGGACTTAAGAATGAACATTGTTTATGAGCTTCAAGGGACTATTTTCTTTTTCTTTTTTTGTTAAAAGTACTTTTTTGTACATATATATAATTACAGTTGACATTCGATGTTATTCTACTTCAGTTTCAGGTGTACAGCAATTTGGTCATGCAGGACTATTTTTTTTTTTTTGAAGGACTATTTTCTTGGGCATCGAGTACAAGAAGGTAATTGAGAAATACAATATTTATTATTCATGCTTATATTTATTATTAAAATTCTTGATGATAATGTACTTTGTATAACACTGAGATTTATTAACAGCGAATGCTTACCAACTGCCATATTTTTTTGGAGACTAGTATTTTTGAGATGGATTATGATGAATGAAAAGAGAGCTACTGTAGTATGAGAATCTTGCATACATAATCTCATTTACCTCCAACCCTGTGAAATAGTTATTATCCTTAGCTGTTCAATACATCTACATTAATTAATTCAGTGAGAAAGAAACCTACTGAAGTGTATGTTCCTGGGTGTATGTTTTAGATACAGGACAGTCTTCTCTCTTTTTACCATGTTTTTTAGTCGGGCATCTCTTAAACTCTGGAAGACTAAGTGATCTTTACTACTTAAACCCTCTCATTACTTGTCATTCTTTAAACTCTTCGGGTACCTTGTAGTATATATAACTTGTCAAATGACAAGACTAAAACAATTTAGTAATGAACTTGATGTCCTTTATTAAAGCAGGGATTTGGGGCAAGAGCAACTTTTCCAGAGCATTAGAAGAGGCAATGTGGAAACGGTATGATTGATTAGGAGAATGGGGATTTCCTTATTCAGCGAGCAGGTACTATTTTCTAGGGTGAGGTGAGCAGCTAAAGCTGAGTTGGAAGATTGTGATTGGTGTATGACTATGTTAGGTTTTCTTGACATGTGTTTCCCAAAAGTACAGGCTGACTTAAGTATAGATTTGTGGGCCAGGCCACTGGGGCGGCCTCCATTTTGTGGTTTTTAGAATACAAAAGAACTTTAACAAACTGCTTTCTCACTACACACTGTCTCCTACCTGGACTGCTTTTTACTCCCCTCTTAATGCTCTTATTTTCACCCTGTCTTTGAAGCCCTCTGCCATTCCATTTTCTTATCAGGCCCTCCCCATTAGTCCCAGAGTTCCTTGATTGCCTGGTGTGCTGACCTACAAAGCTCTCCCTAAGACCAGTAACAAATCCAGCTTTTCTTATCAACTGACATCACATTCTGGAACCAGCGTGGGTCAATAAATATAATATCAAGTCCTTCTATCAAGACTTCAAGTTCTGGGTCTAGAAAACATCAATATGAATAGAAGACCTTCAAAGCTGCTAAGCCAGGTAAGTGCTGAAGTATACAGCATATTCATTAAAGCAAAGAGGATGGTATTACTGCTAGACCCTTTGCAAAAACCAATGAGGATGACATTGATAAGTGAATATTTCATGCAATGACACCTAAAGCTGACATTTTACTTCTCTGACCTACCAGATTAGAACTCTTGGGTAAGAGCACAAACCTCTGGTCACCATTGTTACATTTAGTAAGCAAGGAGGCCATTAGACTGAGGTGGCTCTTATGCCTTGGCAGCATAAGTAAGCAAACCAAAATCTAAGCCTATAAAGGCCTTAACATTATGAAATCAAAACCTAAGGACAACCAATCACAAACAGCCAACTAGGCTTTAAGCTATAGCCCATCAATAATCTCCTTGCTTTGCTTCTGCCTTTTCTCTATAAAAGTCTCCTCAGCGCCTGTCAGTGGAGTGTCCCTAATCACTTCTGGTTTGGTGCCACCCAGTTGGAATCAATGTTTACTCAGATAAACACAAAATTTGTAACATGCCTCAGTTTATCTTTTAAATCCACTCTATGTGAACTATGGATTGAATGAATGTGAGGAGGAAACTTGGTGAATACTACCTCCAGTAGATATTAGAATTCTCATCTACTAGGGATTGGTTTTCTCTGTTTTGTGAGCTATCTTGTTGCAAAATACACTCTCATTTGTCTCCTTAATTAGCTTGTTCTTTCTCAAGGCAATGGCCTCTTCTTCACTATCTTTGTGTCTCTAATGCCTACCACTGGAATCACTCAACATATATTCAGGTTGTTGACAATGATTACTTTGATGCATTCCCTCTAGGTAAGGGTGCACACACTATAATCTCTAAGGTCACTTTCCTTCAAGATCTAGAGAAAGAGGTTTTGCAACATTAATTGGCATCCATCTAGAGCAGGGATCGGCAAACTTTTGAGATGGAAGAGCCATCAGGGGTTCAGCAAACTGTGGCTCACAAGCCACATGGGCCCCCGTGGGTACATACATGTGGCTCTGAAGTAAAATTGAAAATGAAAATAAAACTATCATAGTTTCATTTATAAAATTTTTAAGGGTATTATTCATATAATGGTGATTATGTAAAAATATATTTATGGCTCTTGAATAATTTTTAAATTGTTGTGAAGGACAGGATTGGCTTTTGAGATGGAATGTACCCAAAGAGTCGCATGTGGCTCGTGAGCAGCAGTTTGCAGACTCCTGATCTAGAGGTAAATACCTGGGTTCTCAAAATGTGTGTGTGTGTGTGTGTGTGTGTGTGTGTGTGTGTGTGTGTGTGTGTGTACATGCTTCTGGTACATTTTAAACAGGCATACCCACTTCATCTAAATGTGGATATGAAAAGGGGGTGCTGTAATAAGTTACAAATTCTTAACTGGGCAGGTCATGGTGGGTAGTCATGTTCCAGACATGTAACTTCTTTTTTTTTTTTTTAAGATTTTATTGGAATATTGGGGGAGGTGAACAGTGTTGGGGAACCGGGGAAGGGGAACAGACAAGTTCTGCTGTCCTTTTGTTCTTCTGTCTAGCTGTGGAGGACGTTGCTTCACTGGCCCATGTTGGTATCATCATTGAGCTCTTTCCGGGTGAGGCAGATTGGTGGCCGGTGCCTGGATGGCTGCTCACAGTGGCTCTTGGCAGCTCACACTGGCTGCCGGCCTCTCACACTGGCTGCCGGCCTCTCACACTGGCTGACAGCCACTCACTGTAGCTTATGGCAGTCCACTGCAGCAGGGGCTGCAGCTATGCCGTCCTGGGGACTCACAGCAGCCCAGCTCCAGGTGGAGCTGTTGTTCACCATCTTAGCTGTAGAGGGCAGTGTCACTGGCCCTCATATGTGGGATCTGAACCGGGGCCCTGCTGCTCAGAGCCGGAGTACTAAGCCAGCTTTTAACCAAGGTGCCACTTGGCCAGTCCCAGACATATAACTTCTTTAGTGAAAGGTTTTTAAGCAAGCGCTATCCATTGTTCTTGTGCATCTCAGTTAACACCTTTGAGATGCCAGAAGCAATACCCCTCAAAGACATAACCACCCTTAAGAAAGCACATCATCTTGTTAACTATCCTATAATCTACCCCGCCTTCCTTTCTCCCAGCTGCATGTAATCTTCCTTAGTCCCTTCCTCAATTTCAGATGCGTAAAAGAAGCTGCAAAACTGTTATTCTCTGGAGCATTTGATATCTTTCTCCCTGGCATATATCATCAGTTTGGCTCAAATAAACTCTTTTTTTTTTCTTTTTAAAGATTTTATTGGGGAATTGGGGGAGGGGAACAGACAAGTTGCTGTCTTTTTTGTTCTTCAGTTTAGTTGCGGAGGATGTGCTTCACTGGCCCATGTTGGTATCGTCATTGTGCTCTTCCCGGATGAGGCAGATCGGTCGCCGGCCTCTGGATGTCGCTCACCGCGGCTATTGGCAGCTCACGCTGGCGGCCAGCCGCTCACGCTGGCTGCCGGCCACCCACTGTAGCCTATGGCAGCCCACTGCGGCAGGGACTGCAGCCTACACCATCACTGGGGCTCACACAGCCCAGCTCCAGGTGGAGCTGTTGTTAGCTGTAGAGGGCAGTGTCACTGGCTCTCATACATGGGATCCGAACCGGGGCCACTGGCATCCCAAAACCAGCTCTTAACCAATGCTCCACTTGGCCGGCCCTCAAATAAACACTTATAAAAATTCAATACAGGTTTGGATGTTTCTTACATTGACATAAATAAAGTCTCTGTATGTTTGGGATACAATTTGTGAAAGTCAAATTTCTATCCAAAATGACAGAGCTGCCTTTAAAACTGCATTTCAGTGGAATTTCATTTTTTTTTAAATGGTTAACATGGTAAATTTTATTTTTCATTATTTTTTTTAAACTTTATTGGGGAACAATGTGTTTGTTTGTTTGTTTGTTTGTTTTTGGGGAACAATGTGTTGTTTTTTCCAGGACCCATCAGCTCCAAGTCAAGTTGTGGTCCTTCAATCTTAATTGTGGAGGGCGCAGCTCAGCTCCAAGTCCAGTCACAGTTTCCAATCTAGTTGCAGGGGGCACAGCCAACCATCCCATGTAAGAATTGAACCGGCAACCCTGTTCCTCAGAGCGCATGCTCATACCAACTGAGCCACCCAGCTGGCCCTGGAATTTCATTCTAAATGAATATTCAAAGATAACCATGCAAAATTAAGAAAATAAATTGGTTTTAGTATAGTAAAATTGATTTCACTATAGTTTCAAGAAACTTGGACAACACTTCACACTGGGCAAACTTGGCCATAAAAGTGCACTGAGGTAGCTCGTTCTTCTCATCTCCTGTAACTTCTGATCAAAAGTCAATGCCTTTGTGACCTACAGATGTATTTGTTTGCCTCAATGACAGTGTGAGCTGTTCAAAAAATTTAATGTGCTCACCTGGATCCACTGGCTAATAAAAAAAGCATAGATTTGAGGGTTTTGCTGCCCTGTTTATTAAAGAAAATGATCTTAAGCTGAAAAATGTTTTGTGTTCTTTTACTCCCCTCTGCTGGTTAATTCTAAGATAGTGCTTAATTGTTTTTGAAAGTCAAATTGCTAGAAACATCAATTATTTTTAAAACAGTAAGAAACAATAATGTTGAGAAGCATGAAAAAGTATTCAATCTTTTCCTAAAATGTAATTCTTTCAGTTTGAAATATTAGACATTATTTTCTGAAACAAATCCTTGGTTTATACAATTTGTTTCTAGTATCCAGTTATTTTCCCTCTACTTATATTTGATGCATGGTCAAGAGATTGGAGATGAGAGGAACAGGAAGAGTATATTTGGCCATAAAAACTGAATTCATTTACAAACTGAAATAGCACACCACATCTTGTTTTATACTAATCCATTTACACTACAAAGCATTCTCAGATATGTACACATATGTCTTATTTCTCACAGTAATACCACGGTATAAGTGTACACATTCTAAAATATAGACCTTATTCTTCCTAAATAGCACAAAGTATCACTGTGTTCAGCCTCAGCTAAATTGTGAAATAGGCTCACTAACTTGGCACCTCCAGATGTTGTGTTTTTTGCCATTGCTTTCCATAAACCCCTCTGTTCCACAGGTGACCAATAGTACACTGCTATCAAGGTCTCCCTTTTGAAAATAAAGTACGTGCAACAATTATTCACAGTCTCTGAGGAGAATTTGCATTTTAAAAGAAAACCAGAACTAAAGCCAAAACGACCAGTTCCTAACGAAATTACAGAGATTAGTGAGGGAGACATTTATAGATAGAAGGGTCTTCAGTTACCACTCAAATCAAAAGGTGGTGGCTTTTCATAAAACTTTGACATACTATTCCCCCTCCTGTTTAATTTTGTAACAGGAATATAGAATAAAAAGTTCTTCCCTAAACACTCTATGCTTCTCATTAGTTGTATTGCTTGATTGATTCAATAACAGCACCATGTATAACAATAAAATTAAATACTGCATATAAAAAAATAAAAAGAAGTGGTGGCTTTGAATCAAGGCTGCTTTCAACCAAGTTCACTGGTGTCTCATTCGGGAAAGGTGTCACACTTAGCGTTGTGTAATTTAGACCGAGGAGCATGCATTTGGAAGCCAGGCTGACCCAGCTTTGCCATTTAACAGCTTTGGACCTTGTATGAATCTCCCCATCACATCGAACTCCATAGAGACAGAATTCTGTGACCACAGAAGATAGTTCGATGAATTTCACATTGCTGGCAAGGGTTAAGTGAATCCACCCCTCTTTGAATTTTGGCCATAAAAATGCACTGAGGTAGTTCGTTTTTCACATCTCCTATAAATTCTCATCTAAAGGCAAGACATTAGGATTTTAATGCCTCGTATATTCTGTGGACTATAGTGGTGTACTTTACAGCCATGACTTTTTCAATATTCTGTAATTTGCTTGACTGAGTCTGGCCCTCTCCTCTGTTTCCAGCATTATGGATGTCTACAGGAGGCACACAGAATAAATAAACACAGTAAATTCTTCAAGGAAAACAAGCCATGTCATATCTAGCAGGGAAATGGGGATGCTGTCCTTTTCTCTTATATTAAAAGTTTGGAAGTGAAAGTCAGAAGAGAATGCTTTTGTTCTGAGGAGCAGGGAGAAAGGATCGTATCTGAAAGACACTGGAATGGAGTTCTACACACACAGTGTGGCACTGGAGTATAAAGACTTTCTCTCAGCTTCCAGCATTTCATGCAGCTGTCAGAATTCCCTGAGGGCTGAGACTTCTGACTTTGCACCAGTTACAACTGTCATAATAATAGTTAACAGTTTTGAGATCTTTAATGTACCAGGCAAAATGCTAAGAATTTCACGAGTCATGTGATTCTCATAACAACTCTTTGAAGTGGGTAGTTTAATAATTTCCATTTTACAGATGAGGAATTTGGGGCTCAGACAAGTTAGATAACTTTCCCATAATTAAGTGGTAGAGCTGGAATTCAAACCCTGGTCATCTGACTTCGTTCCCCCAGTAGTCATAAAAATTTGCCATTCAGATTCCTGTTGCAAGGAACATAGCTGACTGACAACCCCAGTTGTTGGCCCCCTGGATCCACCAAAGCATTTGCACCGCGTGCTGCTCCCAGCCAATGACAGAGGGTTACTAGTACTGGCCCATTCCTATGGGATACAAGACTCCTTCAACACGTGATTTTATGCGAGGAACTCTCTCCATCAGCATGGCCAAAATTTCTCAGAACTGCGTTGTAGTTGAGGTTTTTCCTATCTAATCCTCCAATCTCTCCCCTTCCTTTTCACAGGTGTCAGGCTTGCATCATGATCTAAAGGCTTTCCTACCTACTCCTGCTTCCTCTGGTTTGCCCTTCACAACTCCCCCGCAAAATCTCTTGCACATCTAATCATGTCTTGGTGTTTGCTTCCTGAAGGACACAAACAATACACTACGCCTAACTTATTCTGGAGAATGGCATAAACCTACTACCTATCTTTGTCTGCTTATGTCAAAGGTCAAGGAAGAACTGCCAGTGACATTTTAGGCTGATGGACAACAGCCTGTCTTCGAAAGGCCTGTTGATGATTTCAAACCATTACTTTCCTCATACCCGTTCAATTTTTTCCTTCTTTTAATGAAAAAAACATATGACCTACAACTGTGCCCAAATTGCTTAGATCTGAGGCACCACAGAAATGTTCAACTAAACCTTGGAGACCGTGTGAATGCAATGATAGGAAAGCTGACCAAGTATGAAAAGAGATGTCCTGAAGGGTGTTTGTTCTCAATGGGTTTACGTGAACATTTGGTACAGAGCGCACCTAAGCTCATTCCTCAAACACCAACCACCCGAGTGCTCTGAAATAATGAGAAAAAATAAGTCAGCAGTCAAATAGTAGGAAATGCATCTGAACCCCCTCCTCTTACTGGTGTACAATGGTATATTAAAGGCTCCTAGAGATCCTGTGGCAAAGAAACTGGTTTAAATGCCCACATTCATTTGACAAGGGATCTGCTTGAACTAGGGATCTGGAGTCTGTGCACACAGCCATCTCGGTATATGATTGCTTCCTGTCTTCCCAAGTTTAGACTTAATTTTCACCCTCAAGGTGTGTCCTTGCTTGTTGGTTTCCTCTACTGTGTAAGCGTGGCAGCTGAGTCCCTCATTGATTCATTCAAAAAGCAGTCAGTGAGCACTTGATGCGAAGTTCTGGGCTACCCTTTGTGGGACGTAAACATGAATCTGGCTCCTGCCCTTCTCAAGGGTCTTCGACCTGGAGGAGGAAAGATAAGGCGTGAAAATCGGTCGCTCAACAGGAGCCCTAAAATAATGACATCCCCGAAAACAGAGAACGCCCTGATGGGATCGCCGATGACTGAGAATGGAAAAGCAGCCGGGAACAAGCACCGTATAGGTGTCGTCCTGTTTGTCAACAAGATACCCCAGGGTTCAGCAACGTGTGGGCCCCAAGCGGGGTTCCTCCCCAGTGTCCTAACTCCAAATCCCACCAAAGAAAGCTGCTGCAGCTGCTGCCTCCCGCGGACCTCGCATTGCTCCCGCCCTCTACGCTCTCGACAGGATTTCTTTGTTATAGTTCACTACGTATGTCCTAAGATTTGAGCGTCACAATGAGTCTCCCAATATGGGCCAGTTCCCATAGCCGAAATTCCCCCCACAGGCTCGGAGTTAGGATGACTAAAAATCAGCGTTTGTGAATCCTGACTCAACGTGTCTCACTTCGGCTTCCGTAGAAGCGGTTTCTTCGTCAGTCAAGGTCTGGAAAAAAAATGACAATGAGGTGTCTATCGCATTTCCCCGAATCTGTGGCCTCAAGTCGCAGGCGGGGTGTAGTAAAATACTCTTGATAAAGTGTTTTTTTTCTTCGAAACTACGGGTACGAAGGAGCCAGTGGAACTCATCTTTCTTTTTGTGTGGTTTACGTCTCTTCGTTTTACCCGCCACACCCTCCGTTGTCTCCACTTCGACCGCATCTTATTGGACAGGCAGCAGCTGGCCACCCTCCGAGGTCCTGATTTTGAAAAGAGGAGCGGGCCAATCAGAGTGCGGAGCGCCGCTTGGCGCTGCCGTTCGAGCCTGGGCTGGCGCTGCGGGGCGGTCTCCGTAGCTCCCGGTGTCTGCGGAGGAGCTGGGGGCGGAGGCATGAGGAGAGCTCCTGGGCTGCCGTGAGCGCAGCGACCTGTGCGGGCCGGGGGCCACGCGGGCAGGCTGATGGCGGAGGGGAAGAGCAGCCTGTGAAACGGGGTGACGGTGGCATCCAGCCCGGGCGGGGACCGGGGCTGGAAGAGGCGCCTGAGCAGCCGGCTGGTCCGGCGGCTGGGCGAAGGCGGGGGGCGGAGGGGACAGAGAGACGGACACTCCCCTGAGCCTTTCGGGGCTGCAAGGGCGACACGAGTCGTCTGCACAGGTCGCAGACAGACGCTGGCAAAGGCAGGTTTGGAGGAAAAGGGGTCTGCAGGAGGGGGAGCAGCTGGTCCCGAGAGGATCAGGAGAAGACAGGGAGGTCTGTGCAAGTAGCCGAAAGGGGCGCGGGGCCCAGAAAGAAGGTCTGTGTAAGTGAAGGAAGGCGGAGGCGTGGCCAGGGCAAAGGCCTTAGAAGGCGGCGGGTGGAAGTGGGTGGAGGAAGCAGCCGTGGAGGTAGGGGGCCGGGGCCGGGGCGCGAACGGTGCCAGGCTGGGCCGGAAGGCGGCGGAGCGGCGCGTGTTCGGGAAGTGGCCGACTCGGCGGCAGACGAGGGCCGGGACGCGGGGAGCGGGCGAGCTGCGCGGGATGTGGAACCCGAGGCTGCTGCGGCTGGCCTTGTTGCAGCAGCTGCGCGCTGTCCATGGCATTAAGGTCAAAGGCAGCCGTGGTCAGAGCGATCGCAGGAGACAGGAGACGGCAGCCGCGGAAACCGTGGTGAGTTCTGGGGAAGAGCGCCTGGCTTTTATTTGTTTGTTATTATTAGTTATTTAGAACAGAAAGCTTTTTTTTTATTTTTATTTCTTTGGTTTTTGAGGGCAGTGTCCCTGGCCCTCATATATGGGACCCGAACCGGGGCCGCTGGCTTCCCAAGCCAGCGCTTAACCACCGCGCCACTCGGCCGGCCCCTTATTATTAGTTATTTAAAGTGCACCCTGTACCATCCCTGATGACCGGATCATGCTTACACGTTCCATCTCTATGGATCCAAAATAAATTGGTGGTGGCGTGTCTGATTCAATCCAGCTGGTCAACTGCTGAAATGGGAAGAACATTTTTTTTAAAATTCTTGACAAGGGCTTTTTGGTCGTTGAGAGAAAGGTGCAGGGCTGTGCAGCCCCTGCAGCATGGCATTTTGAACTGGAAAACCGAGGGGGAGGAGTGTCGCTGTCCTGTGCTTTGTGGGATGTCTAGCAGCGTCTTTGGCTCCTACCCACTAGATGCTAGTAGTGTCTCATTTGTGACCGTTTAAAAGGTCTCCAGATATTGCCAATTTATTGTATTTTGAACACGTAGCACATGGGAAGGGAGACAAACACAACCCCATTATTACCACTGTCGTAGAGAGCAGATTTGGAGAGGGACAAGGGAGACCAATACATTTTCTAGATAAATCAGCAGGTGAGGTGGGACAGGACATTACAAATGGGTTTCAGATCATACCTCTATAGTCACCAATTTCAAAAAAGCAAGCTTGCCTGCTTGACTATATCATACTTGGAGACATCAAGTTATTTTTTTAGTAAGTGGAGAAGCCAGAGTGGAATGTTAAAAAGCTGTTGATAGTTTTTGGGTGGTGAAAATAAGGGGATATTGAAAGAGATTCTTTTTTTTTTTCTTCTTTTTTTGAGGGCAGTGTCACTGGCCCTCACATGTGGGACCCGAACCGGGGCGCTGGCGTCCCAAGCCAGCGCTTAACCACCGCCCCCCTCGGCCGGCCCTGAAAGAGATTCTTATATCTCTATTGCGTCATCCAGAATTTCATTGTGAAAAATAAAATAAATTGCATATAATGAATTTTATTTTAAATTTATTTGCCTCTTATGGTACTTTCTAAGTACTTAGAGATGAAAACTAATAAAATTGAATTGCATAGCTCTTAATTTATAATTTCTGAAAGATAATAAGTACTTGGAGAAGAAAACTACTAACAAAAGTTTGTATACCTCTAAAATTCTGGAGAAATTGTTTTTGTTGTTTGCAAGTTAATGGCAACATATTTGTTTATACTTAAAAGCTACAGTGTTTTATTTTTTTTCTGGTTGTAAAACTGGCTTTCCAAGATCTCAAATATAGTTGGTTTTGTAAGTATATGAAGGAATTTGTACATGCACTTTTTATTTTCACTTTTTAAGAAAAAAAACCACCTGACTTTAGAGTCAGATAGAGCTGAGTTTGAATCTTGCTCGATGCCTATTAGGTGTGTGATCTTAGGCTGGTTGTTTAATTTTCCTGTTTGTTTCCTACCTATAAAGTGGTAATAATGGTATCTTCTCTTGGGTTATTTAGGGGATTTAAAAAAAAACACATTAACATCTGTAGATAGGATTAGCACAGTCCCTGTCATGTGCCACTTATTCAGCTAATGAAGGTTGTTAGGATTATGAAAGTATTGAGAATAATGAGACGTAAGAAAAAGAAACACCCTGTATTCCACTTACGTATAACATTTTTAGACTTCTCAGCTTCAGCATCTGATTTATTTTTGCGTCTTGTTTGATTGCATAGTAGCAAGAAAATTCTGGTTTACCCAAATATGCTGTTGCCCATACTAACATTTTTTTCTTTTAGGTAACTCACCTTGAAATGATAATTGTAACAGTAGCAAATATTCTTTGAATGCTTACTCAGTGTCAGACACTGATATAAATATTTTGCATCTTTTAGTTTATTTTTTTCTACAACTGTGACTTAGGACCTATGTGGGTACTGAGGCATAATAATATTAATTTGATCATGGTGGAAGAACCAGGATTTAAAATTTGACAGTCCTGCTTCTAGAAGGAGCTTGTTCTCTTAAGCACTGTATTGCACTATTTTTTTTTTTTAATATTCATCAATTAAATGGAGCCAGATGCTTGAAAAAGGACTAGTAAGATTTTGTTACTCTGTTGAATCATTAACAATGCTGAATGATTTCCTATATATTGTAAATATAAAGTTAAATGAGATGCTCTTAAAAGGTGAGTACGTCAGGAGCATTCATTCATGGAGAGCACATGCATCTAACCTAAATTAACCTTTGTGAGATTAGGTATACCTATTTATTTAACTTTGTATAAGGCTTCAATTTATTGGTTTTTTCAAGTCCAGTGAAAAGCTACAACCTTTTTAATCAGTGACACTTTTTTAAGAAGTTTGAATGCATGCACAAAGATAGTGGCGAGGTATGTACAAACATGCAAGTTAACCAACATACAAGGTTACTCTTGGGGTCTTCAAGTATTAAAATTTGAATGTGAGTAATACATTTGAATATGACTTTTAAACAGTGGTAGTTAAATGAAATTTGAATTAAGTGTTTGCAGAATCCTTACTTTGAGCACCTCAGAACATAGTTTCAATTGTACTTTTTAATGGAGTGTGTAAAGATGATCAGGTCTAAAAATAACCACTCCTGGTATAATTTAGGAAGTACTCAATGAGTGACAGGAATTACCATTATCAATTGACTTAGCTTTTTGTTTAAATTAGTATTTATAAGGCGACAAAAGGAAGTTTTTTTTTTTTTTTTGAGGGCAGTGTCACTGGCCCTCAAATGTGGGACTCGAACCCAGGCTGCTGGCTTCACAAGCCAGCGCTTAACCACCGCGCCACTCGGCCAGCCCCAGAAGGAAGGTATAAGGTCATTATTTATAAGGTTACTGAAGGAACCGGTAGTAGTTTTGGGAAAATGCAAGTGTTTTGAGCCAAATTCTGTTGAAGAATTTTCTGGTTAAGCACTAACTGGATTGGTTTTCCTTTATGACATTGGAAACTGATGGAATAGACCACATTGTTTGAGGGCGGTGACTTATCTTTACTATATTTGTACTGCCAGCACCTAGCATACTGTCTGGTATATCGTAGTTAGCTTTTTACCAAATGTAATAATTGTTTTTATTGTCTTGACTGTTTATTTCTACTTTTTCTTTTTTAAATTTCCTGAGGTTTTTAACTTACCTAATGTTTATGAAAACCATATTATGCCTAATATTTGTGTTAAAGTAACTAAATTTGTCATTTTAGGGTAAAATATTTGGAGTACCTTTTAGCGCGTTGCCCCATTCTTTTGTACCGGAATATGGACACATTCCAAGGTAAGAATTTGAAATGAATAGTAAATATTTCAAACTGGTGTTTAAAAATAGTTGATGGATGCACACATTTGGTTTAGAACTAGCAAATAATTTCATTTCTCAACAGTAATGTAAACATTTTTTTAAGCTTTTACGTATTTTAACTTTTTGATTTGTACTTATTCCCAGGATTGAATTTTAAGATTCAGTAATGAATAAATGTTAGGAAGAAAATTGTTTTTGTTCTATTAAGTTAGAGTTTTCAGTTCTGTGCCAATGCCTTTGCTGCAATTCTGATTATATTCAGTAATATATTGAATTACCAATTTAGTTGTAATTTTTATACTTCTTGTTTTAGAAATGTTGGATAAAAGAATGTTTAAGCTAAATGTTGGAGTATTTGTGAATATAAATTATGTAACACTCAAGCTTTTCTGTCCCTATTTATAAATAACCTTTGAACTAACTGTATCAGAAATTACTAGGGAAGTTTACATCTAAAGAAAATAATTTAAAAATATACTTAAGGAAACTATCTTAGCTCTTACTAATTAATTTCCTCTCTTTCCAAAGTAAGGTTTATTCTAGCTATGCTAGTCCAGTAACCTAGGTTTTTAATTGATGCCTTGTCCAAAAGCATTTATCGAACACCGTGCTGCTTAGAAAGGTTTTCCCTCAGCATATAGGTGTCAATTCACAATCTTTATAAGGTAACCACTTACTGTTTTGATTTTTAAATGACCTATAAAAGGTTTGTTTATAATGATTTCCAATATTTAGATCGTGAAGTCATATTCCCGGTAATAATGACCACATCTTTGTTGTAATTTCTTTGCCTGCTTTTTTTTTTTTTTAAAGCAAACTATTTTTTCAGTTACCCTCTGCAATGGTCAGCCACTGTGTACCAGTACAACTCTCTCAGTTGCTTGCAGCTGACATCTGTTCTAATTTCTTAGTACCAGCTGTTAACTAAGCATTTAAAACCAACACTGTTCAAAATTATTCCATATAAAGAAATTGAGCACATATCTTTAAATATGAGAAGGATTGTAAGGACTGGGATATATTCATTCACCTTCTCTGAGAAAGTAATATTAGGGAGAGAAAAAAACCTTGCCTTATTTTTGGGCTAAGGTAGTAGGTGGTAGACATTTCGAGCTGTGTGTGCTGTGTAAGGTCACAACGGATAGAAAGAAAAGAAGGCTGTAGACAGATGCTCAGGTCATTGTAGTTTGTAGATCTGGCAGAAAAACGGGACCCAGAAAAGGAGTCTGAGAAGAAGCAGTCAGGGAATCAGCAGAAAAAAACAGAACAATAGTGATAAAGAGTATTTTCAAGATGATCAGGGGTGGTCAAGCGTGCTAAATGCTAGTAGGACAAGCAAGATGAAGACAATGATTTGACCATGGATTTGGTAACTTTGAGGAGAGCTGTTTTGTTGGAGTAATGGGGATGAGAGTCAGATTGGAGAGGGTGGAGTAGAGACCGGGCTGTGAGGAAGGAGAGCCAAAATGACAAATCCCGGGCTCTGTGTAGAAGCAGGGAAATGGAATAGGACTGAGAAGGATGTAGGATTGAGTGGGCTCATTGAAGCTGTATGGGTAAAAAGATGGGTCTTAGAGAAGAATTGAGGAGCTAGCAACCTTTTATGACAGGGATTACAGGGATTTGTGGTATCAGAGCTTCTGAAAGGATCCTGGTGCCTGGTCTGCTGACACACTTTGGTGGAATAATAGGACTTACAAAGATGTGTATCTGGCCACCTGAGAAGATTTCTCTCTTTCAGTTTTCTTGTTGATGCGTGCACATCTTTAGAAGAGCATATTCATACAGAAGGGCTTTTTAGGAAATCAGGATCTGTTATTCGTCTAAAAGCACTGAAGGTAAGCATTTCTTGAACTGTACTTTTTTTTTTTTTTTTTTAAAGGGCAGTATCACTGGCCCTCACACGTGGGACCAGAACTGGGGCCGCTGGCCTCCCGAGCCAGCGCCCAACCACCGCGCCACTCGGCCGGCCCCTGTACTTTTTCTTTTGTACAACTTTTTGATTTGATTTTTATGATTGAAATATTTGGAGGTATTACGTGAATTATTGACAGAAATTAAATTTGCAAGTAGCTTTTTTCGTGACAAGAAAAATAACTTTTTCTAAAGAAAATATATATCATTTATATAATGCTTTTTTTTTTTCAGTTTTATTGAGGTATTCATAAAACATTTAAGAGGTACCACTTGATGTTTTGCTTTACGTATACATTGTGAAATGATCACAATCAAGCTATTTATATCAAGCTATTTATATTGTAAACTTTTAGAAGTTTACAAAGTACTTTCAAATTCTTGATCCTTGTTCCTATAAGTGAAAATAAACACTTTTAACATTGTTTTTAGCTTTCTAAAAGGGAGTGATATGTACTAAGATAAGAGTTAAGAGAACTTCATTAAAGAAAGCTTCTTTGGAATATAAGAAAGGGTACTTTATTTGCAATGTTCCCTTAAGCCCCCAAATGCTCAAGATTGTTTTATTTATTTCAGAATAAACTGGATCATGGTGAAAGTGGCCTGTCTTCTGCACCTCCTTGTGACATTGCAGGACTTCTTAAGCAGTTTTTTAGGGAACTGCCAGAGCCCATTCTCCCAGCTGATTTGCATGAAGCACTTTTCAAAGCTCAACAGTTAGGAGCAGAAGAGAAGAATAAAGCTACACTGTTGCTCTCCTGCCTTATGCCTGACCACACAATTGATATATTAAGATACTTCTTTAACTTTCTCAGGAATGTTTCTCTTAGGTGAGTAGTAATTAAGTCTTGGGAAATGATAGCGTAATTTTTCAAATAGCTAGATTTAACACTATAGGTAATGAATTTCATTTGGAATGGAAAATTTTCTAAAAATTACTATATATTGCCTTATTATAAGATGTGTACACTGTATAATTTAAGAAACAATATTCCAAATGATTTATAATATTTCTTCGCTGTCTTAGAGTCATTGTTATGAATGTAATGGTTTATTGATGCTTATAGGATTCTTTGTCCACTGAATGATTTCAGATTACATTGTTTTTAAAATATTAATATTTATGTTTTGCTTTTCAAATTTGTCTCCTCTCTCTGATCCACTGAGCCTGCTTGTTCTAGACATACTTCTTGCCTTCTACTATTTCAAATTTCTGTGTGTGGGTTTGAAAATCAAATAAACATGTTCAGTTTGTGTGGAAAAACAAAGTATGATTACGGTTTGCATGATTTTTATGATATATATTTGAGCACACAGAAACTATATATTTCTAGTTCAGTCTTACTTCAAGCCAATCATGTAGATGAAGGGTAACATACTTTCACTTGTGTTTGACTGGTAAAGTAAGAGATCTTATCTTCATGATGTGCTTAATATGTTATTTTTGCTCCATATTTTTATCTTTGGCTACATCTCATAAAACCATTTTTTATTTAAGGTCCAGTGAGAATAAGATGGATAGCAGCAATCTTGCAGTGATATTTGCACCAAACCTTCTTCAGACAAGTGAAGGACATGAAAAGATGTCTTCTAACACAGAAAAAAAGCTACGACTGCAGGCTGCAGTAGTCCAGACTCTTATTGATTGTGCATCAGATATTGGTAAGATGTAGCTCCATTATTAAGTAATGGGATTTGTTTAAATGAAACAAGTCCAAGTGAACTATGAAGACAACTGTTAGAAAGTTGGTATATACTATTTAAACATTTCGAGGGGGAGTAGAGGAAAGATCTGAACTGTGAGCATTTTCCTTTAGGGCACGTTCCAGATTTTATCCTGGAGAAGATACCAGCTATGTTGGGTGTTGATGGTCTTTGTGCTACTCCATCACTGGAAGGCTTTGAAGAAGGCGAATATGAAACTCCTGGTGACCATAAGAGAAAGCGAAGGCAAAGTGTAGGAGGCAAGTGGCAATGACAGTCTGTTTTATGGGGGTACAGTGATTCGCTTTTATCAGAAATGCATTCGAACATAAAGAAACAGAAGCTCTGGTGTATTGGTGCTTACAGCGTAGTTGGAAAGATGTGGCATATGCATGTGAAAAGTAGAAATAACAGTACAACCGAATATTAAGTGCTAGATATTTATTTGGCACAGATAAAGTGGGTTCAAAGAAGAAAAGTTCTCAGGGTTGTAATGTCAGGGACTCTGCAAATAGATCAAACTGAACCTTCTTGAAGAATGAATGGGTAGAATCTAGGGCAATTGGGTGAAGGGTCAGAATACTTGCATCCTGCTCTGGATGAGAAGGATGCTATGAAAAAGGGTTTCTGGAAGGAGAAGTAATCAATGTCTGTTAAAAGACCAGCATTACTTGATGGAAGCATTCATTCTGATTCTTAGGATGATATTGTGGAATTAGAATATTAAGGCTAGGGAATTAGAATATTAGGCTGGGTATTGGAGAGCCATTGAAGGTTAGAAGAGGCATATCATGATTAAACCATTCTAAAAGTTATCTGGTTTGAAGAGTTGAGACTTGGTGGAAAAGTAGGAAGAAAAGTCAAGAAACGTGGCATTTCAGGTCATAGAGGGAACAGTTTGTCTTTTCATACTCCTGATTTTGCCGTGCTGTTTTAATTGTGTGTTTGTTATCTGCTGGGGCTAAATCTGTTTCTTCATTGTTTCTTCTCTCTTCTGCTGACTCTCATTTCTCTTCCTTTTTTCTCTTTTTCCTCCTGCATATTAATCTTGTTTATCCACCTAGGTGCCCCGAAGTTTGGCTGATTAGCCACTGCCTGCCAGTTAGATCGAGCATTGCCTGTCTTTGGCTCTTCAG
This sequence comes from Aselliscus stoliczkanus, assembly GCA_033961575.1. Taxonomy (NCBI): domain Eukaryota; kingdom Metazoa; phylum Chordata; class Mammalia; order Chiroptera; family Hipposideridae; genus Aselliscus; species Aselliscus stoliczkanus. The sequence goes on along the minus strand of CM066732.1, from coordinate 90,275,353 downwards.
TGAGGTTTTCAGTATTCTCTGGTTTCTGCCTATTTCACTTGAAGGTGTATTTCTCAATAACACATAAGTGAACTATAGCTGAACTTAAATTTAATTAATTACTTTGATATTTAATGAACATATTTAAAAGACCTTTGTTTCATTGTGACTGAAAATTAGGAGCATATTTTTGCAAGAAAGTATTCCTGTTAAAGTCACAATTTCCGGGCCGGCCAAGTGGCGCATTGGTTAAGAGCTGGTTTTGGGATGCCAGCGGCCCCGGTTCGGATCCCATATATGAAGGCCAGTGACACTGCCCTCTACAGCTAACAACAGCTCCACCTGGAGCTGGGCTGTGCAAGCCTCGGCGATGGTGTGGGCTGCAGCCCCTGTTGCAGCCTCGGCGATGGTGTGGGCTGCAGCCCCTGTTGCAGTGAGCCTGCCATAGGCTACAGTGAGTGGCCGGCAGCCAGCGTGAGCGGCTGAAAGCCAGCATGAGCTGCCAATAGCCACGGTGAGCGACATCCAGAGGCGACTGATCTGCCTCATCCGGGTAGAGCTCAATGACGATACCAACATGGGCCAGTGAAGCAACGTCCTCCGCAACTAGACTGAAGAACAAAAAGACAACAACTTGTCTGTTCCCCTCTCCCAATTCCCCAATAAAATCTTTTAAAAAAAAAGTTGTAAAAAGTCACAATTTCCTAATAGCTAAAACCAGTATATATATTTTTGGCCTGTATGATTCAGAACCTCTTTGACCACTTCATTGTTTCCTTTCCTTCCAGGTTTCTTTTTTTTCTTGTTTTGTTTTTTTGTTGTTGTTTTTGATAATATTATGCTTTCATTGTTTTCCCACCTCTAGCCATTTGTTCTGTCTCAATCCTGGATTTTCTTTTTCTGACCAACTCTTGAATGTTCCATTCTTCTCTACTTGGTATTCCTATATTTTGTCCTCAAGTGATCTCATTCGCTCTCATTTTTTAAAACTACCATTTCTGGGCTGATGACTCCTAAATCTACTTCTCTAGCCCTGGTCTTACCACAAATGGATTCATATCCATTTGGTGTCTCATAGAGATGTCTCTTTCTTGCATAATTTCCTTTTTCTTTTGGTAGCACCATTGTCTACTCAGTTATCAAAGTTAGAAATCTGTATGTCTGTACTTTTTTCTCATCCCCACATCCCACTGCTCACCAAATCTTGCCCCTTTGATCTCCTAAATACCTTCTTTCCTGCCTCCATTTTCCAATGATCCTGCCTCATTTCAGACCTTCATCTCCATCCTGGATAATTCCTACTCTTCCTTCAGGTCTCACCTTAAATATCACTCCCCAATCTAAATCTGTTGTTATATTTGTACTTTAGACTACTTATGCCATTTGTCATTATGTATTTAGTATTTCTGTGGTATATTTAATATTTGTTTCCTCCAGGAGAATAAATTCCATGAAGGCAAAGACCATGTCTATTTTGGTCACTCTTTTATCTCCAGGGCTAGTACTGTGCTTAACACATAGTACGTACAAAATATATATTTGTTGAATTACTTAGTAACATATTTACAAGAACCTTCAGTTAGTTGCCTACCTCCAAGGAGGCTTGCTCCCTTATGTATCTTTTACACCTGCTGCCAAAGTAATTTTTCTAAACTGTAGATCAGTCAGTTTTGTTCCCTTTGCCTTTGGAGAATTTCAAGTTCTTGAAAATGACACACAATCCCTGTTGTTACCATATCCACTGCTCCTTGTTTGCTCTAGCAATATCAAACTACTGTTTCTAGTATGCATAAATCCTGTTTGAGTTACATGCCTTTGCGTATGCTATTCACCTTGCCTCAAACATTTCTACCTAATCAACACTCCCTAATTCTTGAGAACACAGACCAGGATTTTACTTCCCCTGAAAAGCTTTTTTTTCTTGCTACCATTTCGTCCCTTCCTCTATAGGTAATGCTTTCCTCTTCCATACTCTTTCTGTACTTTATACATACTTGTTTTACATTGTCTTTCTTTTCTTTTACGAGTGGGAGATATGGGAGTATAAGGTAGACTGGAATAAAAATATATTCTTTAGTTTTTTTTGTCTCTTTTGAAGTAATTCTTTTTAAATACCTTCAAGTAACTTTAAAAATGTGTAATCTGGTACAAACTTAGATGCTGGAGGACCACAAATATCAATATGAATTATTGGTGAACAGAAGGTAAATGTTAAGTTACAATTGATTATATAATTATATATGCCTTACATTTCAGATTTTGTCAGTGGAGCACTAAATAAATTTAAATATAACAGAACACCCTCTATTACACCACAGGAGAGAATCGGTAGGTATATGTATTTATTAAATGAAAATTTCTGAGTTTTGGTTTAATCAAATCCAGTATTGTTATATTTTTAATTAAATTTTATTGGGATAACAATGGTTAGTAAAATTACATAGGTTTCAAAAATCCAATATTTTGAATGGAGATACTGTACTATAATACTATGTTGTGACATTGCTAATTATATTGGATATAATGAACCCAAAATTGTAGGTAAAAGAATTTCTTTTAGTCTGTTGTTATATCTCTAATCTTCTAAATCAGGCTTTTATGTTGCTTGTAAGTTGGATGCTATTGAACATGTGAAAATAACTCAATCTTATTTTTGTTTTAGAACCAGAAGTTTATTAATGTATGCTCCATTTTTTATCTTGGTTTGCTTGTGGCTGAAATTATTTAGCTCAGCAACAGACAATATAATCATTTATTTTGTATTCCAGATTGAATAAATTAACTGGTTAATAGTCAGTTATAAAAAGCAAAAATAATATTTAGATCAGTTTTTGTTTAAACTCTTTGATTATAATTTTCTTCCCTATGTTAATATTCTTTAATGTGAATTATATGCATCTAGTCTGTTTGGTTAAGTTACTGCTGTTTGCCTCTTTTTTAAGAATCTTGCCTATTTGTAACTTGTCTATTTTTATTTTGTAGAATTTCACAATATTAATTTAGATATATAACATACTGGGGGTGCCAAAAAATGTATACAAGTGGACACTTGGGTCAACGTTGCTCAAGCAGTAGTTCTCTGTAATCAGAAGTGTTTGGACGCTGATGGTAACCACTTTGAGCACCTGTTGTAATTGCAGAAGTCAAATGTGGCTTGTATTCATCTTTTGTATTGGTATATATTGAGTATTACAATTTTAATGCAGTTTTCCTTTCTTAAAATGTGTATACATTTTTGGGGGGCACCCTCTGTATTTGATAACATAAACATATCAACCTATTCCTTGGTTAGCTTTAAGTAATATCTTTATAAGAATAAATTAATAAAACTTGTATTTATCCTGTGGGAGAAACAACAAATTGGTGTTTTTTTTTCAGCCCAGCTATCTGAATCACCAGTGATTCTCACACCAAATGCTAAGCGTAAACTGCCAGTAGATTCTTCTCATGGTTTCTCAAGTAAGAAAAGGAAGTCCATCAAGCACAATTTTAACTTTGAGTTGTTGCCAACTAATCTCTTCAGTAGCAGTTCTACACCAGTATCAGGTAGCAAGTATAATTTATATATAGTTGGGTTGTAAACATTACCATGAGTGCCTATTCTGGACAAAGTGCTATTTCATATTAATAAAACTTTTTTTTTTTTTTTTTTATAAAAATTTATTTGAGCCAAGCCTTGAAGCAAGATCTCAACAGACTGAGAAAAATGTTTCCTAATACCATTCTTTAGGAGCCAGAGCTTTATTCTGTTTTTTTATCAATCTGAATTTTTATGAAGTCCCCTAATTTTTTTAATTTATTTATTTATATATTTTTTTTGTGAGGGCAGTGTCACTGGCCCTCATATGTGGGACTGAACCGGGGCCACTGGCTTCCCAAGCCAGTGCTTAACCACCGCTCCACTCAGCCAGCCCTTGAAGTCCCCTAATTTTTAAAACAGACACTGGTCAGTCTATCGCGTATGTGTTTTATGGCTGTTCCCACTGAGAATTGTGATGAATAACTTGGAGTGAGAGTTTGGGCTTCTGTGGTTTATGTGATGGACATCCTGAATTCTACTTGAGTTGTTTCCGGATCTATAGCTATGGCTGTATTGCTGTCTTCTGTTGAGTTGAGGTTGCCAGAAGTTTGATGATTTCTGAATCCAGAGTAGGGTAGAGGTGTCACCATTGGAGTAACCATTATGGAGTGTGATTTTTTTTGGGGGGAGGTGGTATTTTTAATGTTTTTAATGTTTTAATATGGTATATTACATGTGGTTATTTTTATAGTTCACTTTGATTCAAGCCCAGAAGGGTCATCTCAGAGTTCACTGTCTCCTGTAGCCATCATTGGAAATCATTTAATCGGTACAGATGTGCCAAGGCGAAGTAAAAGGATTGCAAGCAAAAAAGTTTGCAGGTAATTTATCCAGGACGTTTTGTTTTCATTGGATAAATATTTTGTATATATAGTTAATAAAATATTTTGTCTTTATACTGAGAATCATAATTTTTAAAAATTTCTCTGCCTTTATAGTCTTATCAATCAAGACTCCTTATATATCCTCCATAGAAAAATTCCTAATTTGAGGCCAGTTTGCTGGTTTAAAATCCTACTTCATGTTGATGTGTGTAATTTTTAAATTTCTGATTAATTTAAAAAGTTAGTCTATTCTTAATGATTCTGGTTTATAAATGACTAAATAACATGCGGATAGCTAAGATCATTTTTATATGTAAATACAGCATGTTCATATAGGGTATCATAAAGCTTAATTGATCTTAGGGAATTATTACTGTGTTCACTTAACAATACGATTTGCTCTGGATATCCTTTCAAATTTCAGTTTGCAAGAATTTCTCCAGATTTATGTATGGTACAAACTGACGGTTTTATTTCTGCTCTTTTAAGGGTGGAATCAGGAAAAGCAGGCTGCTTCTCTCCGAAAATCAGTCGTAAAGAAAAGGTTCGAAGATCTCTTCGTGTGAGGTTTAGTCTGGGGAGAAGAAGCAAAGACGTAGTAAGTGTCTTTCACCATTTTTCATTGATGTTCATGTTAGCATAAAGCTATAGACTTGATGCTGAAAAGTCCTCTCAACCCTGTCTCCCGCCCCAGTTATTGTCCCATCCTCTACTACTCGGTAGGCCAAACTCTTCCACTTGAATATTTCCAGTTCCTCCTTTTCTGCTCTGCTTAAGTCGATTCCACTGGGGCTCTCCTCCCTAACACTCACTGCAGGTGCTCACGGCCACCCGTGGATAAGTTCGTCGCTGCTCCAGCCAGTGGGCCAGGTACCAGCCCTGGTTGGACTTGACCTGCCTGCCGGCAGCATTGACCGTGCCGGTCACTTGTCCCTCTTCAGTGTACTTTCTTCCCTTGCTTCAAGGACACCGCACTCTCGTGATTTTCTTCCTTTGCTGGTTACTTTTCTAACTGCCTTGTATTGGAGGGCCCAAATCTTGGTCCTTGGACTTCTCTTCTCTCTCTCCACTCACTCATGGTAGTCATCGGCTTTCAACATTGTGTGTTTACTTGAGACGTTCAAGTTTAGATCAGAGTGCTCTCCTGAATAACTTGGCTGTGTCTTAACATCTGCCTCCTTACCTCCCTCCTTGAATATTGATCCAGTCGATATTTGAGTGTAACCTGTCCCAAATAGAGTTCCAACATGCATTTCTTCACTGCCTCCATTTCCCCACTCCTCCCTTTCTCCCCCAGCCACACTTCTATCTGCAGTCTCCACCGTCTCCGTTAATGGAAACTCATTCTTCGATCACTTAAGGCAAAAACCGTGCAGGCATTCTCAACTCCACCCTTTTTCTCCCACACACCCTGTTAGACCCTTAGAGAACCCCGTCTGATTTCTGCTTTCAGAGATACACAGACTGTCCAGCTTTCACCAGGACTACATTCGTAACTTCTCTTAAGTCCTGTTGTCTCGAATGTGGACTCATTTAAATGCAGTAAGCTGCTATTAGGAGGTCTACCTGCCTCTACCCTGCTGCATTACTATAGCCAAAATTATCCTTTTTAGGGCAGTTCTATTTTTTTTATTGTTTTTTTTAATAGCTGAGCCATCCTGCCACCTGGTGGCAGCTCAGTGGCAGCTCAGCTTGGGCTGGGCACCGAACTGCTGTTGCTCAGAGCTCAGCTCACACTCTTGAGCAAGCTCTTAACCACCTGAGCCACTTGGCCAACCCTCAAAATTATCCTTTTAAAACCCAAGTTAAGTCACTTCACTTCATTGCTCAGAACCCTCTAGTGATTCCTCATTTCACTCGAGAGAAAAGCCAAAGTTCTTAGGTCAACTTCAAGCCCCCACACTTTCTGTTCCCAGCCTCCCTCTCTGAGCCCCCTCCTGCCGCTGCCCCTTGCACACACAGCTCCACCCACGCTTGCCTCCTGCTGTTAGTCAGTGTGCCAGCTCTGGCTTCAGCCTTAGAGACTGCACTGGCATTTTCCTCGCCCTGGAATGTTCTTCTCCCTACACCTTCATGACGTTCACCTTCATTTTCCTTTACTCACAAACCATCTTCTTATGTTCACTGTTTCAAATTACGGCCCACCCTTTGCCACTCCATATTCTACTTACCTAGTTTTACTTTTTTCCACAGCAATTTTCATCTTATGTGTTGTATATTATACAGTATAATTTACTGTATATTTTGTTACGATCTAAAACTCATCTAGAATATAAATTCCAAAGATTTTGGTCTTGGGGTTTGTTTGTTTGCTTACTTGCTTTTCTTTCTTCTTTCACTATTGTGAACAGTTCCTGACACAGAGTCATCAAAAATAAATACTTTTTTTAGTTAATGAATATATGAGGCTATTTTTATTTTAGATAATAAAATATCAACTAATAGCCAAGTCAAATGCTTACAGTTTTCATCAGCATGCATGCAAGTATATTTGTGTTTGCTATAAAATTGTTTCTGAATTACCTATTCCTTTTTAATTCACTGTAGAGGATTTTGATGACTACAGAAAATTTACTTTATCTTAATATTTTGAAAATTAACTGGTTCAATTCTTAATCAGAATTTTTTGACTTTTTCTTTTTTGTACAGAATGGGTGTTCTGGTGTCAGCAGATTTGAAAATGTTGGTCGACGACTTGCAAATCAACAAAGTTTTAAAAATAGGATTGGATCTGTAAAAACAGGTCTGCTTTTTAGCCCAGATGTTGATGAAAGATTAACAAAGAAAGGTAAAGCTACATCTATATGATATTGTTAGGAGTTTTACCCCAGAAGCTTACTTTAGTTGCTTTAAAAAAATTTTTCCCCTATCTTGATTGAGATATAATTGATGTATAACCTTTAGTTGTATTTTAATGATAAAATATATTAGGTAACTTATTGTTCTAGAAATTTAAAATTCATGTTTGAATAATGAAAATAGTAGAAATGGCAATGCATTTTTCCTTGAACAATTGGAGGATGCTTATAAATATAAATATGAAATGTTTGACATTTAAAAATTTTAACATAATTCTTTGATTTATTGGAATTAAATGCTTAGTACTTTTATTTGCCATGTATTTGTATATATTTGTATAATATTTCAAAACTAGGTAAAATATAAATGACTAAAAACCCCGAACTGCTTTATTTTAGGTTCAAAAAAGGTTAGTAAGTCTGAGGAACACTTATTAACTCCTGAGCGACTGGATGGAACAAATTACCGGAAGTCTTGGACAGGACCTAGTAATTCAAGTTTTCGAGAAATAGATGCAAATGAAGCTTCTTCAATGGAGGAAAATCTTGAGGTGGAAAACTCTTGTTTGGAGCCTGATATTACAGTGAAAAAATCATCTGTTATTTCATATGAACTCACCCCTTCTACTGTACACAGTAAACATCATAACAACATAATTGGAAGCTCTTTTAGTGGGAAAGAAGTTAACTTGAGCACTGAGACTTTGGTGAAAATTCAGGAAGCATTTTCTGAATCTGGAAGTAATCTTCATGCATTGATAAATCGCAGACGGTCATCAATAACTAATGTGGGGAAAGTAACATTAAATGAAACGTCTTCTATAGCATATAGCCCAGAGAAAAATCTATTTGAAACTAATGATTTGACTGTGATAGGATCAGAGGAATACCACACTAGTAAAGATGAAAATAGTTTTTCAGAAAGAGACTTCTCACTACATCATACTCAAAAATTAGATAGAGAAGCAACTATAAAATGTTCCTCAGCTCAGATGAAGATGGTACATGAAGAAAGCATTTATTCAAATATATCAAACGATTATTTAAGCAAGCAGGAATTGCCCAGTGATGAACAAATAAAAAACCAACATTCCCCAAGAGATAAACTAAATACTGAATTAAAGGAGAATGACAACATGATTGAAGAAAACTTACCAAAATACACGGCTTCTAGGAAGGATGTGGCCAACAGCTCTTCCTCAGAGCAGATTACATGTAATAGAAGCAACCTGTCAAAACCTAGGTCCATGAGAATGGTTAAAGAGCAGTCACTGGTGGAAATATGTGATAAAACGGTTTCTGACAGTTTACAAGTAGCAGAGCTTGGAAAGGTTTCAGACCACATACAGTGGTTTAATAAGCTTTCTTTAAATGAATCAAATAGGACAAAAGTTAAGTCGCCTCTGAAGTTTCAGCGTACACCCGTCCGTCAGTCTGTGAGGAGAATTAATTCTTTGTTGGAGTATAACAGACAACCTGTGAAGCATAAATTGGCACATCTGGGTGATACAGCTTCTCCTCTGGTTAAATCAGTGAGCTGTGACAGTGCTCTCCCCTCTTGTGTAGAAAGTATGTCAGATTCCTCAACGTCTTGTACCCAGTCAGGTCCGAAAGAACAGAATTCTACACCATACAAACAGTCAAATGATGCAATTTTAGAATCAAGCATGGAATTAACTTCTAAGTCTTTCTCATGGATGAAGAGGCTCCCAGACTCCATGAATGCTTCTCTTAGGTCTACCAGATTTTCTAAACAGAAAGTGCTATCCAATGACCAAATTAAGGTTCCCTTGGATGACCTGACAAATCATGCTATGTTAAAATCTGTTGTAAATAATAACATGGGCTTTCCCCCTGAGATAAATAACAGAGTCCTTAGGAAACCATCAGAACGAGAAAGGATCTGGTATAAAGGTTCTCCCAAAAATCCTATTGGAAAAGCTCAACTACTACCAACAAGTAAACCTGTAGACTTGTAATTGGTAAATGTTATACGTGTCCTTAATGTAAATAAAATGAGCAATTAGTGATGTGACTTGAAAGGTAATCTACATGTTAATTAGTAGCTCAGGATGGTTACATGATACATTTTAATTTCACTGCACAAGCAACTTGAATTCTTATGCTTATATAGACTACTTTGGTTTTCTTAATTATGGCAGTATTTAAAACTAATTTTATTGTGATCTCTTAAAGCAGATTACACTTTACTTTTTAAAAGGAAGTGTTGACTGGGTTTATGAGAAATTTTTGAAAATTGCATGAATTTTATTTTTTAAGTGTGATAGGAAGAATGGAATGAGTTGTGTCTATTTCCTGTTATTATTCCTCCTGAGTCAGTAAAAGTTTCTATAGGATGTTTCTAACACGTAAAGGGAAGAGACAAGCCCTGCGAATCTTATTTCTTGAATTAATGTTTATTGTCTTTACCCAAATGCCTAGAAGAAATTAGCCTGTTTCAATAGCATCTTAACCCCTTCTTCCTATTTGGGGCAAATTAGGTTTCCATTGCCTGTAGATGTGTAGATTGTATTCATATGAATTAAGAATAATGTATAAAGCAGAATAATGACCTGAGTGTGAGGCTGCAGGAATAACTGATGACTTTTAAGCCATACTATTTTTTTAAAGTTAATTTGCACAAATACATTTGTGTCTGTTTTGTCCAATATAGAATTTAAAATTAAGGAGGAATAATTAAGCTTGAAAAATTTAATCAAGGTGATCTTACGTGCAGATGCTTGTTTTAGGATTTGAAGTAGTTGATGCACCTCAGTATCTACCTTGGATTCTTATATGTTAGATTCTTCCAAAAGCCTATGATGGTTTTGTCTTGTATGTAAATGTTATTTATTTAGCATAGACATTAAAGATGACTTTCTGGAAAATGACTTGCCTGAGACTCTAATAAAATTCAAAGTGTGAATTTTATTTTTAGAATTTGACCCAAATTGTCAAGCAGATCTAAGTTTATATTTTATCTTTTTTTCTGAGGGCAGTGTCACTGGCCCTCATATGTGGGACCCGAACCAGGGCTGCTTGCATCCCAAGCCAGCTCTTAACCAATGCGCCACTCGGCCGGCCCCTAAGTTTATATTTTAAATTATTAGAAATTACAAATCTTTATTTAATGAAGGAATAGTAACAGTAGAGGTTATTCTCCAAGTTTTAGAGGAAGGACTTTGCAGGCAGAACCAACCACTAGAGGTCAGTTGTTAGAACACCACAGTCAGAAGTTGGGGCAGAATAGAACAGCACTGCTCACCTACTCAGAGCAGCCGGGCTTACTTTGTGTGTGTGTGTGTGTGTGTGTGTGTATGTGTGTGGGGAATTTAAAGTTCTACATGGTAGTGGAGCATCTGTTTTATTTCAAAGCTATTTCCTGTCTCTAGGAATCAACCCTTTCTCAGAACCAGTAAGTATTTGATTTATATGAAACTAAAAAGCTGGAGATATAAACATCATGTTTATGTGACATCGAAACAGTTTTTTAATGTAGGCTGGGTATGCTTTTCAGATGTGTACAGTATTTCTCTAGTAGTAGAGATAGAAAATATTCATGAATTCTGAGATATTTGTTGTCCGGTTCAAAGAAATTTTTTAAACTTTTAAACGTGTTAATGTCCTTGTATGTCCATGGGCACAGGTGAAAGATGAACTGGAAGACTGACTTAGTAAAAAGGCATAGGAAATTAACAGCATATCACCTGAATTAGAAGCTTTTCTAAAAGATGAATCAGTAATAATGAGAGATTTATTTTAAAAAAATATTGCATGTCACTCCAATTTTGTTAGCCGAAAGTGAATAGCTTGGAGGTATGGGAAATGGAGAAAAAAGGAAAATTGAGTTTTAGACTTGATTTAATGTTTTCATTTTTTTTCTTGCACAAAATAGAGAATAATGTTACTAATCTTGTGGGGATATTTGATCAAATGATATACAAACAATTAACAAAGCTAAAAGTTCAGTAACTCCAAAGATTACTTTCATTGTTCTACAAGTAAAGATCTAATATGAATTTATTATAAGCAACAAATAATACAGTTACATAGAACTGAAATAAGGTTGCTTGGCAGTATCCTATACGAATTTAATATAAGATTTTGATAATCATCAAACCCAGGATATATAATACATGATAGATGTTTTGTTTTTAAAATACGGCATTTCATATGAACCATACACATTTGGGTATATTTCAATCAAATTTACATTCACAAAAATTAAATTGTAATGATGTCTCCATTTTTCCAAGCACAAAATGGAGTGAACAATGAACAATGTTAAAATATTTAAATTAAGAATTGAAAAACATGAAACCTCAGTATGCATGAATAATAATAAATATTAGCCCCCAGCTTGGTCTTTGAGCCCGGAACCAATAGGCAGTGTTTGGACTGCTGATCCAGCATGCACTGAAACAAAACGCTGGAAGCAGGAGGGCATCCATGGAAGGGAAGAGCCTCTAGGAGGAAGGCTTTGGCTTCAACCCAAAAGGCTGTGTAGGGTGAACTTCGTGTACCTTCCATGGCATAAAATTGTTGCAGGTGATCGTGGATTTGCTGCATAGAATTAAGGCAAGAGATCTGGATTCTAACTTGAGCAAGTTTACTTAGTTATTCTCAGACCCCCAGGTACTGTAGTCATCCCTAGACTGATGAAAGAGATTCGCAGTCCTCCGTTTATTGAATGGTCTTACATTTAGATTTTTGTCTTTGGACAAAATTCACATGTTCGGGCCGGCCGAGTGGCGCGGTGGTTAAGCGCTGGCTTGGGAAGCCAGCGGCCCCGGTTCGGTCCCACATATGAGGGCCAGTGACACTGCCCTCAAAAAGTAAAATAAAATAAAATTCACATGTTCAAGTTTGCTCTATAAAAATTTAACCAAAAATTCGGGGTCTGCCTGGATAAATTTCTGTGATGTGTGGGGAGTATGGTTTCTCTTCAGGCCAAAAGGATTTTACTTGATAGTTGGCGTGGTGGAAGTTTAGAAATAACACTCAGACTTAGTGTTCCAGAGGTTTTCAAGAGTTCTGGATGTGTATCGCTTTAGCAGGAGTTTTTAGCCTTTGTATTAAACGTCCTCATCATTTCTCTGCTCAGTGTAAGGGCTCCGTAAAGCAGCCTTATGATATACCCTATCATTGACATTAATACAAGTTCTTAGGACCTCTTTTTTGTTTCTTCCATTGCCCCATTATCGCTTTCCTTTTCAAGCTAAAAGACTTTAAAGAATTCCTTGAAGGGGGGCAAGCCGGTTAACCCAGGGAGCTAGAGCCCAGGCTCATAATACCAAGGTTGCTGGTTCGAGCCCCACAGTGGGCCAAGGAGCTGCGCCTCCCACAACGAAGGGGCTGTCGGAAAAGTCATGACGAATTCTGTTTTTCATTGCAATAATGCGTCATGACTTTTCCGACAACCCAGTAGATTGAAGACAACTATTGTACTTGACTTGGAGCTGATGGGCCCCCGGAAAAACGCCCTCCACAACAAGAGTGCAACAGCTACTTGGAGCTGATGGGTCCTGGAAAAAAAACATTGTTCCCCAATACAATTTCTTTAAAAAAAAGAAAAAATTGCTGGAAGGGGCCAAAATGAAAGATGTGCAACTGGGGGCAAAGCACACAGTGGCGATCAGGCCCAGGAACTGCTTGAGAAAGGGCGCGTGACTTCCTTAGGGTAGGACAGATAAAGAGGGTCTTTCTAGGGGATGTGTCAGGGGTACGTGGGTTCAACGCTGTGCGGCTCAAGGCAGGAGGCCCCAGCATCTGGGTTGTGTACCGGGGAGTCCTGGCGGGCTGGCCTCCACCTGCTGGAGGAGGGGCCAGGGCGGAGCTAAGATGCGGAGGGAGGTGACGCACCGGCCACCCAGATCGCCCGGCTGCCCGCCCGACCCCCAGCAAGGCCCAGACCGCAGCAGGCTCCTCCGGCCCTCGGTGAGTCCTGCGCTGAGCCGGCCGGACCTCCCGACGCCCAGTGCACATGCGGGTGCTTGGGGATCGGGAGTCGGGGAGGGCTGCCTACTGAAATCCTTGAGTTGGAGGCTGGGGGCAGACAAAGGATGATGGGCGTGGGTAAATTAGGAGGGTGGGCTATAGATATGAGGGAAGGAGTGCCGAGGGAGAGTTCGTAGCTCATCAAATGATAGCGGTGCTGGCCAGGGGTGTAAATAAAACAAAGCATCCCGCATTCAGAGCGGCCTCAGAAAGATGGAGATGGCTGGGGGGCTGGGGGCCGCCTCCGGCCTTTCCCGTCAGGATTGCAGGCTTTGCTCTTGGGAGAACAAGGTTTTGCATCCAGGAGTGTCTAGAAAAAGCCTTTGATATGCAAAAAAGGGGGGGTATGAATATTTCGGTTTCAGGGAAGAATTTGCGTAGGAAAATGGTCGAAAGGAACGGGTTGTGCGGCCACTGCCAGTAGCCTGGGTCTGCAGCTGCAGGGGGAAGCTACATGGATGTTTGTCCCCTTGCTCTGCAGGCTTCTGGCTCTACAGAGGCCCACATTTAGGACAGGGTGACTCCCGGGACTAGTTTTCTCCTTCGAGGGTCTGTCTTCCCTCTCATCACTCCGCCTCCCCAAAGCATAACCCCTCCAGGACCCTAAGGCAGAATTGCTAACACAATAGTAGCAACCTCTGCTTAGGGGGCCTGGCAGGGCCCTAATCCTGCCTACATACTTCCCCACACCTCACAACAATCTTATAAGACAGATGCTTTGCTCAGCCCTTTTGCAGAGGAAGAAGCTGAGGCATTTTCCCAAGATCACCCAGCTGGTATGTGACTGAGCAAGGTCACCACTCCCCCTTCCAGATTGCAGGGCAGGCCTGAGCTGTGTGTGTTTTCATCCCGCTCAGGTTCTCAAACGTATTAGACGTCTGCTAAGCCCAAGTGTTCCTTCCATCACTCCTAACGTTTCTGATTCTTTACCACCTATGTCTTCTCACTCCTGCCTGTGAGCCTTCCCTCTCCTGGGACTGGGAAAACTCAAGATGCCTCTTTTTCTCTCCCTTTCTCAAAATTGAAGCAAGATTTTTTGTTATTCTTTTTGTTTTTATTTTTGTTTTTTTTTACAGATTTTATTGAGGAATTCGGGGAGGGGAACAGACAAGTTGCTATCCTTTTTGTTGCTGTTGTTCTTCAGTCTAGTTGTGGAGGATGTCGCTTCACTGGCCCATGTTGGTATCGTCATTGCGCTCTTTTTGGGTGAGGCAGATTGGTCACCAGCCTCTGGATGGCCGCTCACAGTGGCTCTTGGCAGCTCACGCTGGCTGCCAGCCGCTCACGCTGGCTGCCGGCCACTCACTGTTGCCTATGGCAGCCCACTGCAACAGGGGCTGCAGCTGTGCCGGCCCGGGGACTCACAGCAGCCCAGCTCCAGGTGGAGCTGTTGTTCACCATCTTAGCTGTAGAGGGCAGTGTCACTGGCCCTCATATGTGGCATCCGAACTTTGGCCCTGCTGCTCAGAGCTGGCATCCCACGCCAGTTCGTATTGATTGTTTCTTTTAATAAGAGAGAAAGAGAGTGATGGGTTAGGCTTAATGCAGAACTTCAGAGAGCTGTAAGGTTAAAAAAAAAAAATGACTGAGAATTGCCATTCCAATCTAGTCTTCCCAAGAAATCAAGTACAGAGCAAACTGGCTATGTCGAACTGTTTTGTTTCTTTAACACCTTTCCATAGCAGATGTCCTGGCTAGAGTGGACACTTAAGACAAAAGCAAACCCCTAGGATTTTCATTGCAGTCCCTTTCTGGGTGGTCCTTGAAATAGTTCCTTGCAAGATTACATCATCACAAGTGCCAATTGTGGCCAGTTCGATATAATTTGGTCTTATTTCTGCAGGTTAAAAATGGTCTCCAGGATGGTCTCCACCGTGCTATCTGGCCTAGTGTTTTGGCTGATGTTTGGATGGGCTCTAACAGCTGCTTATAGCCCGAGGACCCCGGACCGGGTCTCAGAAACAGACATCCAGAGGCTGCTCCATGGCGTGATGGAGCAGCTGGGCATCGCCAGGCCACGAGTAGAGTATCCCGCTCACCAGGCCACAAACCTTGTGGGGCCGCAGAGCATCGAAGGTATTTCCTGTGTTTTTGTTCCTTTGAGGTTTCTGTTAGCATTGAAAATAATTACTACATATTGAAGAAACCCTACTTCCACTCTCTTTTTCCCTTTCTTCTTACCCTACACAGTATATGCATACATATAGCCACGGGAGAATATAAGGCCCATGAGAGCAGGGACCTTATCTATCTAATTCACAGCTGTAGCCCTACCATCTAGCACGAAGTCTGGTACAGTCCTATTTTATTGAGTGAATGAAGGAAGATCTAGTGTTATCCCTGAAGAAAGATTAGAACCCAGGCCCCATGTTTTCTCCCATACTGATCTGTGGGAAATTGGGTCCCCCTGCCTGTTGGAGTCACTGTACTTATAAAACATCCTCAAAATGTAGGATCTATGGGATCTAATTTCATTCTTAGGAATGACATCATATAAATACAAGAGGAGCCAAAAGAGGAGCTAACATTAAGAGCTGATGTCAGACCCACAGAGACAGAGAATAAACTGATGGTTGCCAGAGAGGAAGAGGATTGTGGGGCTGGTGGAAAAGATAAAGGGATTGAGAAGTACAAACTGGTAGTTACAAAATAGTCATGGGGATGTAAAGTACAGCATAGGGAGTATAGCCAATGATATTGTAAGAACTATGTATAGTGTCAGATGGGCACTAGTCGGGAGGATCACTTCATAAATTATACAAATGTCTAACCACTAGGGTATACACCTGCAAGTAATATAAAGTAATATTGAATGTCTACTGTGATATTTAAAAATGATTCTAAAAATAATAATTTATGTCAGAAACTTAAAAAGAATATTTTGAAATATAACAAATGTAAATTAAATTGTTTTAAATTTAAGACCATTCCTCCCAGAATTTTTCTGACTTTCTAGCAATGTGGTTGTAATACTTTTATTAAAAGGCAGCACTTTGTTGACTAATGATTTATTTAGAGAGGGAATCTGAGGCTAGCTCTTATGGGTTGGCGACAAACAGCTGTATGACCGGGTGCCTTATTTCCATGCCTTGCTGTGTATCCTCCCTGATTCAGAACTATGTCTTCCTCCACTGAGGTGGAGCCCTAAAGCAGTAGCTTTAGGTTCAGGGAGGTTAACCACACGGAGCACTGCAAGTATTTGCCCAACAGGTGTGGATCCTAAGGAAAAACGTGAATTCTTTCTTCGAGTTTTGTCAAAACACACACCCAGCAAATTCTCCTCCCTGTGGACTGATGATGCATCATTTTCCTGAGTTTTAAATTTCTTAAAAAATGTTTTCACCTTGGCATCTTGTGAATGGATATTGTTGATACATGGTTCTCATATCTGGCTTTTTACCCATAGTTTGAAGCCATTGAGTGAAAACGAACTCTGTGGGATTATTGTCTATGAGCCTGACATTTGATTTCAGGATTAACACGGATGATTGCAATCAGCAAGCATGCCAACCTAGCATAGGGCTTGAATCAGAACAAATCACAGGGCTTCACCACACCACTTTTGGGGAGAGTCTGAATCGTTCCCAGCACCTGCCACCTGTTGCTTCCAGCACACCTGTCCATTTCTGACTGGCTCTTTGGAGACAGTAAATATCTGCCCTTTTAATGCAGTAAGTGCTTGGTTAGTCACCCAGCTGTTGTCATGGAGAAGGCTCTTGGAGTTACTATTAATACCTGATCATCTATGTGGAAAAGAAACAGCTCCCTGGCATCAGAGGCCTGTGTTTATTCCGAGGCTCATTTTCATTACTGGAAAGCCAACTATTCAGCACCGTCTATCTACCAAGCACTGTGCAGGAGCCTGGCAGCTCTGCCCTAAAGATTCACTGTCTTGGGGGTGGGAGGAGGACAGATGATCACAATACATGATGGCAGCAAGTGTTTCAGCAGATGTACAGATAAGCTGCTGCCACGGAGGCAAAGAATCAGGGTAATTATGCTGCTCGAGAATGGATGGGATTGGCTGTGAGGAAATGCGTCTTTGAAAAAGCAACATTTTTTTTTTTTTTTTTTTAAGGGCAGTGTCACTGGCCCTCACATGTGGGACCCGAACTGGGGCCGCTGGCTTACCAAGCCAGCACCTAACCACCGCGCCACTCAGCCGGCCCTAACATTTTTTTTTTTTAATGAAAGCTTATTGGGGTGGCAATGGTTAGCAAAATTATATAGGTTTCAAGTGTACGATTCTGTAATACATCATCTATATATCACATTGTGCGTTCACCACCCAGAGTTAGTTCTCCTTTTGACCTGAGTTTTGAAGTTTGAATAGGAATTCAAATGAAAAGGCATGGAGGTTTGAAAGAGCATAAATTAGGACAACTCAGAATTAAAAAGCCTCTACCTATTATTACCCTTGTAATGTGAGGTCATAACCATATTAGGTGTCCTCTAACCGTGTCTGTGCAAGGGATGAATATTGGTTTGTTTTTAGTTTTCTGTTCCTCTCTAACAAAGTACCATAAATTTGCAGCTTAACACGATAGCTATTTATTTATTTATTTATTTATTTTATTTTTAAAAAGATTTTATTGGGGAATTGGGGGAGGGGAACAGCGTTGGGGAACTGGGGAAGGGGAACAGACAAGTTGCTATCCTTTTGTTCTTCAGTCTAGTTGCGGAGGACGTTGCTTCACTGTCCCATGTTGGTATTATCATTACACTCTTCCTGGGTGAGACAGATTGGTCGCTGGCTTCTGGATGGTCGCTCACCGCGGCTATTGGCAGCTCACACCGGCTGCCAGCTGCTCACACTGGCTGCCAGCCACTCACTGTAGCCTATGGCAGCCCACTGCAGGAGGGACTGCAGCTATGCCGTCCCAGGGAATCACAGCAGGCCAGCTTCAGGTGGAGCTGTTGTTCACCATCTTAGCTGTAGAGGGCAGTGTCACTGGCCCTCATATGTGGGATCCGATCCGGGGCCGCTGGTGTCCCAAGCCAACTCTTAACCAATGCGCCACTTGGCTGGCCCATGATAGCCATTTATTATCTCATGGTTTCCACTAGTCAGGAGTAGGGCATGGGTTTTCTGGTCTAGGCTGAAATCAAGGTGTTGACCAGAGATGCAATCTTAGCTGGAGCTCAGGGTCCCCTTCCAAGCTCATTAAGGTTGTTTTCAGAATTTAGTTCTTGCTGTAGTGGGACGGAGGTCTCCTTTTTCTTACTGACTGTTAGCTGGAGTCCCTCTCGGCTCTTAGAGGCCACCTTCAGGTTGTAAGCCAAGTGGCAGCCCTTGCACAACATGGGAGCCTACTTCCTCAAAGCCAGAGGGAGTATATCCCTTTAGTCTGCTAATTATAATATAATTATGGGAATGACTATCCCATTACCTTTGTCATTTAACAAGGAAGTGATATCCCATTTTATTCACAGGTCCCACTCATTATCAAGGCAGAGCATTATACCAGTGGGTGGGGATTTGGGGTCATTTAAAAATTCTGCCTATTACAGCTAAGGTGAAAGAAAGCTTCACAGAGAGGAAATAGTCCAAAGACTTCAAAGAAAAAAGGAAATAAAATAAGAAGCCTGAATGTTTCCCATTCTTGAACCTTGGCTTTAATTTGTTGGGTAGCTTAATACCTATTAAGTGAGTGTAACATTGTTTCCATTCATCCATTTATTTGCTTTGTCTCTACTCATACATTCACCCCTGCTAATTCCCAGGCTTCAGACAGATGTATGGAGTATCTTCCATATCACTTCCAACATTTATTTTAGGATTTTATTATGAAGGACCAAGTTAGAAAAGTTTCTTTCCCCCTAATTTTTATATCAGGTTGTCAGAAAAGTCATGATGCATTTTTGCAACAAAAAAACATAGAAAAAATATGTCATGACTTTTCCGGCAACCCAATAGAAAGAGTACACATAATACATGTGTGATTTGTAACACACATTTAATATTGACTATTCCCCAAGATACTTGGATTTAAATGCCAGCTCCATCATTTATTAGTGATGTGACCTTGAGCAAATTGTTTAACTTTTTTAAGCTTCCATTTAGCTTTGGGGTAGGATTTAAATTTACTCACTTGCAAGGTAACATTGCAGATCAGAGAAGCAAAAATAAAGTTTTAGCATACATGACTGCCCTACTATGAAATCACTTCGAAATGAACCATCATCATCACTTTAGATGACAATTACTGAGCTCTGAGTTTCTTGCAGGCAGGGCTGTTCATTGTCTAATCTATGGCACATGTAAGACAATTTTCTCATTTTATCTACTCTGATTAATTAAATTATATGACCTTAAATTAATTTCATTATTTTTATTTTTATTTTTTTAAACTTTATTGGGGAACAGTGTGTTTTTTCCAGGACCCATCAGCTCCAAGTCAAGCAGTTGTTTTCAATCTAATTGTGGAGGGCACAGCTCATTGGCCCATGTGGAAATCAAACCACCAACCTTGGTGTTATGAGCACTGCACTCTAACCACCTGAGCTAACCAGCCACCCACTGGCAGCTCAGCTCCAAGTCAAGCCATTGTCTTTCAATCTAGTTGTGGAAGGCTCAGTTCACTGGCCCATGTGGGAATCAAACTGGCAACCTTGGTGTTAACAGTCTGCTCTCTAACCACCTGAGCTAACCAGCCGCCCATTATTCTCATTTGTTGTTGTTGTTGTTGTTTTTGAGGGCACTGTCACTGGCCCTCATATGTGGGACCTGAACCCTGGCCGCTGGCTTCCCAAGCCAGCGCTTATCCACTGCACCACTCAGCCAGCCCGAAAGCAGCTCAGCTTGGACTGGGCATCAAACTGCTGTTGCTCAGAGCTCAGCTCGCACTCTGGAGAGAGCTCTTAACCAACTGAGCCACTCGGCCGGCCCTCTCATTTTTGAAGATGCATGTTAGCTCTCAAACATAGTATTATAAACTAATCTTTTAGAATAGAATATTGTGTGAGTATAAATTGCCATTAGGCCACTGAGGTCATAAATCCCGTTAAGAAAATATTTCCTCTTTTCATCCCATACCCCTTCCAGTTAGTGTAACATTTTTCTGCTCCCCATCACAGCAACATTTTGACATATACTGATTATGCTCCCTCACTTCCCATTCTCTCCTAGTTCATTATAGTCCAGTGTTCTCACCACACCTTTGTCAAGTCAACAAATATTTCTTGAATGCCAGGCATGGTTTTAGGGACCGAGGAAATAAACATGAACTGCAAAGATTGGCAAGGCAGGGACATATAGTCCTTAAATAAACAAATGAGTGAAATATATAATAAGACAAATGGTTATAAGTGCTATAAAAATACAAAGCAGAGGAGGGCGATGGAGGAGACAATAAGTTCGGAAATATATACTATCAGGACAAAATAAATGTGACGTTGTTGCTGGTATATACTATGTAATTAGGCCTATGATGGTTGCATCTGTACTGAACTCATACAGACCTTTTTTCTTGTCATTTTTTCTTAAACAATACAGTATAGTAACTTTATG
Source organism: Aselliscus stoliczkanus (assembly GCA_033961575.1). Lineage (NCBI taxonomy): Eukaryota > Metazoa > Chordata > Mammalia > Chiroptera > Hipposideridae > Aselliscus > Aselliscus stoliczkanus. The sequence goes on along the minus strand of CM066732.1, from coordinate 90,254,665 downwards.
TAGCATTTACATTGTATTAGGTGTTATAAATAATCTAGAGATGATTTAAAGTATACAGCATGATGTGCACAGCTTATATGCAAATACTACACCATTTTACATAAGGAATATGAGCATCTGCAGATTTTTGGTATCTACGGGGTTCCTGGAACCAGTCTCCCACAGGTACCGAAGGATTATTGTATTGCTGAGCATAAAAATACCAAAATTCTTTCTTATAACACTGACTTTTGGGGCTCAAAGACTTCAATTAAAAATAAAGAGAGCCAAGATTATTTTCTAAATAAATATCAAATGGAGAAAAAATCCTTTGTAAGATAAAACCTATTTGAAGGGGCAGATCCTAAGAAGTCTCTACTTAGCCTACCTTTGGCCTCGGTAAGGGGCTGCAGTGCCTCTGCTTGGCCACTAGGTGGCAACAATGGCCTATTGGAAGGCGGGAGGGAAGATGGACATCGTTGCAGAGCAGCGTGGGGTCTCACTTGTGTCTGGCTAGCCTCTCTCTGCAGTTGGAGGGAGTGGGGCTGACTCGATCCAGGCACCTTGACTACAGTCTGTTTCTAGGTTATCCCCATCCTTGGGAACCAATGAGAGCGGCGGGGTTGAGGGATGTCTTTGAGTGGGTGGGGGCCTCCAGTTTGGTCCATTCCTTTGGTGGGGGGCGGTCCATTGAACCCACCCTGAACTCAAATCCTTAAAAAAGTCCCTGGATGGTTTCCAGTTTTCTTTGTTATGAAATTGCACAGATGGTGATAAGAAATTCAAAACGAATAGGGGAAGGTTTTGGGTGTTTTATTTGGGGTGGAGGATCAGGCAGACTAGGGAGATGAAAATAATGACTTACTGGGCCGGCCGAGTGGCGCGGTGGATAAGTGCTGGCTTGGGACACCAGCGGCCCCTGTTCGGGTTCCACATATGAGGGCCAGTGACCCTGCCCTCAAAATAAATAAATAAATAAATAAATAAATAAATAAATAAATAAATAAATAAATGAAAATAATGACTTATGTTTATGCTGTGGTTAAGGTGCCCTGCGGCATCCAGGTGCAGGTGTGCAGGGAGCACTTACATGCATATAACACAGGAGAGACATCTGGGTGAAGGCAGGGACTTGGGAGTCAGCCTCGTGGGAGTGGTGGCTGATGCTATAGGAATGGATGAGGTCACCCTGGGTGAGTATCAGGGAAGAAGAGCAGAGCACCTGATAATAAGGCCTGGAAGACTCAGTACGTAGGCCAGGTAGAAGACGATGAATTTGGAAAGGAATCCGAGAAAGACCAGGAACCAGAAAGGTGAAATGTAAAGAAAATAAGGAGGGCCGGCCGAGTGGCGCATTGGTTAAGAGCTGGTTTGGGGATGCCAGCGGCCCCGGTTCAGATCCCACATATGAGGGCCAGTGACACTGCCCTCTGCAGCTAACAACAGCTCCACCTGGAGCTGGGCTGCGCGAGCCCCGGTGACGGTGTGGGCTGCAGCCCCTGCTGCAGTGGGCTGCCATAGGCTACAGTGAGTGGCCAGCAGCCAGCGTGAGCTGCCATTAGCCGCGGTGAGCTGCCATCCAGAGGCCGGCAACTGATCTGCCTCACCCGGGAAGAGCGCAGTGATAATGCCAACATGAGCCAGTGAAGCAACGTCCTCCGCAGCTAGACTGAAGAACAAAAGGACAGCAACTTGTCTGTTCCCTTCCCCGATTCCCCAACGCTGTTCCCCTCCCCCAATTCCCCAATAAAATCTTTAAAAAAAAAAAAAAGAAAACAAGGAAAGAGTGTTTCAAGAAGGGGCAGCAGCCACCATTGTCAGATGGGCAGAGAGGTCACATGAAATAAGGACCGTTGGGGTGGAAAGTATTCAGTGGGTGTAGAAACACCAAAGTTATTGGTGGCTTTGGACGGAACTCTAAGCCCTGTGGAGCAGTGGGGCAGAAATCACACTGCAGGAAAGAGAAGACATGGTATAAAAACCTGTTACCGGAGTCTCCCAGGTAAGGGGGAGAAGTTGTGGAAGGATTTGGAGGGAGGGGGATATAGAGGTGAAGAAGGTTTTGGGTTAGGTTGTTGTTTTAGAGACTTAAACTTGTTGAAGTGCTAATTTTCAAGAAGCAGTGAAGAGGGAGAGTTGAAGATGTGGGATGGCAGATGGGTAAGTGGAAAAAGTTCCTGAGGAGGTGGGAGGGGATGGGAACTGGAGCGCAGGTGGGGGCCTGGTCTGTCCTCCCCTGGGAACAAGGGGAAGAGGAATCAGGATGCGGTCAAGTTCAGAGGTTTGGCCTTAGCGTTGGAAGACACTGTATTCTTTTGAGCCACTTGCTCAGAATTAAAATAAGAATGAAATGCAGTCAGCCTCCTCAACTCTACCCCTTTTCATATATCCCATACACTTTGCCTGTATGTTTTTTGGATATTTTAGAATTTCAGACAAGACTTGTTTTAACCTTTTATGTGTAATCTAACTAGTGGCTATTTACTCATTATATTATAAACGTTTTGTATTTACATTGTAGAACTCCTAGAATATTATAAAATGAAATCCAAGATCAAAAGATCTGGAGTATCATCTTTGTTTATTTTCTTTTTTACTTAATAGTAATAAATGTTTTTTTTTGTTTTTGTTTTTGTTTATGAGGGCAGCGTCACTGGCCCTCACATGTGGGACCCGAACTGGGGCCGCTGGCTTCCCAAGCCAGCGCTTAACCACCACGCCACTCGGCCAGCCCAATAGTAATAAATGTTTTAATGAGGCATAAACCAAGAACAAAAATGGAAAATAATTGTCATAATCTTAGTGTACATTTTATGTGACTGTAACAATGCGATATAAAAAATTAATACAGTCTCACTACAGGCACAAAATATGAAGTAATGTGAATCCCCACAAAATAATAATTTTTCAAGAATCATAATATCAAAGTAGCAGGCTTAGTTAGTAATTGTAAACAATGATTATTAGCTTTTAGCTAATAAGCAGAAATAGTCATCATCCTTGATCAGGATTATTTTTAAATCATGTGAATTTTGAATCATGTGTGCTCTTTAGTTCATCTCGTAAATAAAATGTGACCATTTTATAATGGCAAAGAGGTATGAGAACACCAGCAAAATTGCTGAAATTTAGTTTACTGTGTGTATAACAGCTGCCAGTCATTGTCCCAGGTGTCTGACTCTAGAACAATCCTTGTGAAATGCTCACTTCCATACAGGTTTGAGCCTAGGTGAGTCTGAGCCTTGGTGCATTTTCATGAGAGTCAGAACCCAGATGTATTACTCAGGGTTCTCCAGAGAAACAGAACAAACTATATATATTTATATTTATATTTATATTTATATTTATATTTATATTTATATTTATATTTATATTTATATTTATATTTATATATGTATGTATAAATGTATTTATAAAACTACATATATCTGTATATATAAATATAGATAGATATAAATATATATTATATATTTGTATATGTGTACATACAATGTATAGGTTGACATGTATAAGACTGGATATATATATATTTTTTATGGTATCTAAAAACCATGAAGTTCATTCATCACTTTTCAGGAGCACAGATACAAACAAATTGATTGTGTGTTGGGGTTACTTTTCCATGTACCATGACATGGCTAAAATGATGCAATAATGTTACAGGGACTTCAGGTTTTTGAAAACAGAACCATACATTATACCGATGTCAGATATGAGTTGAGTATCTAGAAAATACCACATATGTCTCAAAATATTGGACTGTTTGATGACTGGATATTGCTGTGTCATTTTCTTCTATTGTCCCATATCCTTTTGAAGAGAGGTTTAATGGGATTTTAAATGTGTAAGGTGTCTAAATAAGGTGCAGTTAAATGAAGTATGGTTAAGGTTATAAAAAACAGAGACAGATTAAAAACAAAATTTTATTGGGTAACAGTGTGTTTTTTCCAGGACCCATCAGTTCCAAGTCAAGTTGTTGTCCTTCAGTCTAGTTGTGGAGGGCGCAACTCAGCTCCAAGTCTAGTAGCCATTTTCAATCTAGTTGTGGGGGCCGCAGCCCACCATCCCATGCAGGAATCAAACAAGCAACCTTGTTGTTAAGAGCACACCCTCTAACCAACTGAGCCATCTGGCCACCCAGACAGATTTATTTTAAGGAATTGGCTTGTGCCCTCCGGGGGCTGGAAAGTCTGGTCAGCTGAGACCCTTGGAAAGGTTGATGTAATCTTGGGCCTGGAGGCAGAATTCCTTCCTCCTTCAGGGACCTCAGTCTTTTAAACCCTTATGGCCTGAAACCGATTGGGTGAGGCTCATCTGCTGGAAGATAATCTGCTTTCCTCAAAGTGTACTGATTTAAATGGTAATCACATCTAAAAATTACCTTCACAGCAACATCTCGACTGGGCACCATAGCCTAGCCAAACTGACATAGTTTAACATCCCACCAGAGTAGATGAGTAACACAGTTGCCATCAAGCTACACTTTTCTAAGAAAAATGATTCTAATCCACATAAAACTAGCCTAGTGCTTTTGGATGTCTCCTTATAGATTCTGGATCTCAGGCTGTCTTCATGTCCAGTGGCTTGCTTCCGCCTCACAAACGCTTCCTTGAGACTGGCAAGCAAGGAGGACATTTCTTGCACCTTTTACAGGTGTGGAAAGAGAAGCTCAGAGAAGGGACTGATCTTGGGATGCAGCTAGTTGTTATGAGTGAGCTCAGAGCCCTGGTCATTTCTTCTGTTATGACCAACACAGCTAGGTGATTAAAGGTATAGATATGGACAGGGTGGAACTTAGAGCAAACTGTGAAGTAGGTAAAGGATGGTCCTGACTCCTGGGCTCACTGTTGGTCCTTCTTTGAACTGCTGCTTATACAGGCACTGCTTGCCTCCCTCACTGGACTGTAAGGTCTGCCAGAGCAGACACAGTGTCTGCATTGCTTTCTCTCAGCAGTATCTATCTATTCAGGGCCAGGCACATAATAGACACTCGCTAAGTATTTGTCAAAATAACCTCTTTGAAACAACACCAATGTCTGAGACGCCAGCAAGTGAAACTAGTGTCATTTCAGTCAAGATCATCAAGCCTGTGATACAACCTATAAGTACATGTAGAGCATTTTATGTATTTATTTTTTTTAGCTGAGCCGGCCTACCACCTGTTGGCATCTTAGCCGCTGCTCAGCTTGGGCTGGGCATCGAACTGCTGTTGCTCAGAGCTCAGCTCGCACTCTTGAGCGAGCTCTTAACCAACTGAGCCACTTGGCCAGCCCCTAGGCTTATTTTTAAAATTTAAAATTCTTTTTATTTTTCAATTATAGTTGACATACAATATCTTGTGAGTTTCAGGTGTGCAACATACTGATTAGACATTTATATAACTTATGGAGGGATCACCTCAATAACTCTAGTACCCATCTGGTACCATACATAGTTATGGCAATATTATTGACTATATTCCCTATGCTCTACTTTACCGGAGCATTTTAACCTTACTGATCTCAAATTCACTGGCCCTTCTCACAACTATCCACTCAGGACCTCAGCTACCTGCAAAGTGTCCTAAATATTCCTGGAGATCCCAGGAAACACCCCATGTATGATCCTGAATTGGTCTGCTTCTACGGGGCAGTTCCCCATTCCCCCCTTTTTATTCTCCTTGTCCCCTTTAGCTGTGAATCACCTTGTCCTCCAGCCACTGAGCAGGTGCAGCCCCAGGGAGTTCTGTTGTAAGGTGTTGGTGATGAGGGTAGGGGGAGATCTCTCAGTGTACCTTGTGCCCCTAAATCCTAGAGAGTTTTTAGGAAAACAAAACTTACCATTTTATTTCTCAATGTTCCCAACAACCTCTCCCCCCCATTCCACCCTGTGCTTTCCACAGGATTCACATGAGTGGTTAGACAGGGAGACAAATCTAACTAAGGTTGGGCACCATAGGAACTACACCCCCCCACCCCCGCCTGCCCCAGCCTTGGAGAGCCACACTCCTCTTTCCTGTAGCGTGAGCTTTTCCCAAGGAGGCATCTCAGCTTCTCCCACAAATACGCTTCCAGCAGGTGTCCTCCCAGACATGATGTCCTAGCCGAAGCCCAGAGCAGTTTCAAGTTGGTCATTGCATGTCACCTGAGATGTTTCACCTGGGAAAAGGGAAAAGAGGGAGGCAACAAGAAGGGTTCTGAGCCTCCAGGGGCACCACAGTGGACACTTTTCCACAGATAATTGACAAAATGTGGATCATGCACATGTAGGATGTGGAATAGTGGTAACTAAATTTTATATAATTTATGGTTTGCAGGAAATACTTTCCTGTACTCTGTCTCATTTAATACAATCTTTTTAACGGGAAAAAAACCACAAAGCTGCCCAGATGATGCAGCTTGAGCTTCACGCATTAGCTGGCAAGCCAGCTGTGCTAGGTGTGAATGCATCTCTCCGACCAGCTGTCTTCTGCCCCGTGACATTTAGCCGAGAAGATATAATTGTGCTGGGAGTCATGGTGAACGACATATGGACTCAGGCAGATGGTGTTTCAGGGACATGAAGTCATCTTCAGGAAGCAAGTTTCTGATCAACTGACCTCTCTGAACAAATGGGTGCAAATACCTTGGGTACCACGATTCATAAAGAAAGCTGTTGAAGCAGACTGGAAGGGCGTAGCAGGCCCCAGTTTGGCACTGCAATGAGAACTAAGCATGTGCTTTTGACTGTGGGGTGCCATGTGACGAGGGTAGGGTCGGGGCATGTGGTGTGGAAGGTGGGGGTGGGTGGTCCCGTATAGCAGCAGAAAACCAGCTGTGTGGCACAAGCAAGTCCCTTAAATGCTATGAAGTGTATTGTTCCAGTCTGGAAATGGAGATAAGCTGTCCAGTGCCTCCCACAGTGTTGATAAAGCTGCTTTGGACCATCTAAAACTTTCCACAGGGGCGGTCGAGTGGCGCGTTAGTTAAGAGCTGCCTTGGGATGCCAGCTCTGAGCAGCAAGGCCCTGATTCTGGTCCCACAATGGAGGTCCAGTGACACTGCCCTCTACAGCTAAGATGGTGAACGACAGCTCCACCTGGAGCTGGGCTGCTGTGAGTTGCCACGGACAGCATAGGCTGCAGCCCCTGCTGCAGTGGGCTGCCATAGGCTACAGTGAGTGGCCGGCAACCAGCATGAGCTGTCAAGAGCCATGGTGAGCGGCCGTCCAGGGGCTGGTGACCGATCTGCCTCATCCGGGAAGAGCGTAATGACGGTGCCAACATGGGCCAGTGAAGCGCCGTCCTCCACAACTAGACTGAAGAACAAAAGGATGGCAACCTGTCTGTTCCCCTCCTCCAATTCCCCAATAGAATCTTTAAAAAAAAAAAAAATAAAACTCTCCACAAATACAAAGCATCCCTTTTGTGGCCATTCCTCCTCCCATCCCACCACATGTATTTCCAGGTGTAAATGGCTTCAGGGATGGCAGAGGGTCATATCTACGGTCATATCCTATGTTCCCTGTCCCTGCGTCCTTCCAGACTTGGCCTCAGAAAACTGCCCTCCATAGTTGCATGTTCAATTTAGAGGAACCTGTTTCCCCCCTGGTCTTATGAAGTCCTCTGCCCGCTACCAATGATGCTAGGAATGTGTGACTGTAGTGGGCGTGGGTGCCTCCTGAAAATTCTGGTAAATGGCAACTTTTCCAGACTCAGCCAGGCTCTGTTCTATTTCTTGTCCCTGTGGCTGTGTTTTGCCATGAACCAGAAGAGAGTCCAGAAGACTAGTTGATGAACTGCCAGACCAAGAGGGAAGCATGCACTTGTGGACACAAGTGATGCGCGAGTAAGACAGGTGTATGGATGAACCAGCAAGCGTGTTGTCGGCGGCCTGAGAGCAGGCTGTCCACAGGCTGGCGTGTCTATGGGCCATGATCAATATTCTTCCCCTGAACTGTGCATCCTATCAAAACGCCATCTAACACGCTTTCATTTTTATGTACTCAATACGTAATTACTGTGACCTCGATGCATTTTAAAACCAATAAGCACACATCTAATTTATTTACATAGGATCTTTGTAAAATAGGTAAGTGTCAGGCATTATCTTCTTTTAACCTCTTTTAAAGGTTTAATCTCTGACTAGAGTAATTGAATGGTTTTACAGAAAATCAGGGAAGGAGCAGGGTTAGACTGCTTTCCCCCTTACTTCTCCATTCTCTGGCTGCATTTTCCATTGGTGTTTTGGTCTAGAGGCATCCGGAGGTGTGAGAATGACCAAACACAGCAGAGATTGGGGATGATGAACTGTTTTCATACACCGCCTGATTCCAGGGAGGTGGGCCAGCTAATTGGGTGTGATACAAACTGGTAGCTTAGATTGCTGCACAGGGGAGTGGCAAGGCCCATTTTCTCTTACTGTGACTTGAAGCCCTTGTTCAAGGAACCTGAGCCTAGGGGAGGGGAAGGGCCATAAAAACTGAAATGCATCTCTACAACACACTGGGATAGAAGCTGAGAGCCCAGGACGTAGATCCGACAGCCACTGCTAGACCAGTTCTGGAGGGGGATAAGGCTTTGGCCTCCAGAAAAGACATCATGGGTCAGTTGCACTCGGATGTGGATCATGGGGTTCAGGCAGGAAGAAGTGTGTCTTAGCCAGTATGTGCTGAGTGCAGGGTGACTGTGGGGAGGGGCTGTGGCCGTGGGGAAGCCTGGACACTTTTAAGAGTGTCACCAAGTTTCTAGACTTAAGAGCACCTGGGGACAGAGGGCACATGGTCTATATTACTCAGTGCCCTAAGCTCCCCCAGGGAAGCACCTGCCTCCCACAGCCTGTCACCTTGCCTGCAGTGTCCTGTAACACTGCCCCAAATCGGGAGACGCCCATCATGGTGGCAGCAGTGGTGCTATTAGTATTGGGTGGGAGGGTGCATTGGCTATTTCTTTTAGTGTTGGTCAAGTACATGCACATTTGGCACCAACACCATTGGGGGCTCGGGGAATGGAGGCGGGGATTTCTTTAGTTACTTGGCATTGATGGATGACAGAGACATAATGTGGTTGTCCACTTGGCCACATTTGATTGTAAGCTCCCAGAGGGTCAGACACTGACCTCTCACAGCACTGTAGAGAATAACTGGGTGCACAGTGGGTGGTGGCACATCTTGCAGGGGAAAGATTTGCCCACTGGCATTTGGCCTGAGCAAGGCAGAGTGACATTTACCCAGGGTCAGAAGTGACCATGGTGACGGGCCTTTCCAGCGGAGATTTGTGGCAGGCTCCTGGCACTGCTGGTCAGCTCCCCCAGTGGCCTGTCGATGTGTTTCCTTGTATGAGACAGAGACTGTGGCTGAGGTGACAGTCAGTCCAGGTGGCTGTCCTGCCCTGCAGAGGCCCAGGGGACCTTCCTCCTGTCATCTTTCTGCTCCAACAGCCCAGCAGGCCTGTGCCAACAAGGTCTGCATGGGTTGAACAAGAGGAGGTGACTAACGTTTCCCTCCCCCGCAGCGGGAATGGATGGGCCTGCTGGGAAGGATCTCTTTGCTGCAAACTACCAAAGACGCCTGTCTCCTGAACTAAACAAGTGGGTCTCTTCTCTCTCTTGCTTTCTTTCCTTTTTTTAAATCCTTCAGCAGATGATGGGAGGGACCATTTGTTCAGTTTGTTCGGACTATGAATAGTCCTTGGTCACTGGAGTGTGCAAAAATATGGCAACCAGGCAGGTGCTATTGTCTGAAAGTGTTTTGAAGGGAAGAGGGGAAAAAAGTTATTCCGACAGTAAATGACAGTAAATGATGCATTATACTAATTATCGAAAGGATGTTTTGTTTTTGATGTGTAGTCAGTGAAGAGAATTTTTGGCTTTCAGCTCTCATTTTAGTAGGTATGCATAAAGCACATTGGAGCCTGCTGAGCGCCTCTGGTTCTTATATGGGCAGAGTTTGGGTGCCTATGGGTCTGGGCCTTGCAAGGTGTACCTGCAGGCAGGGACCGGCCAGCTCGCTCCCGAACCTGCTTCACTATGTCCATTGTGCTCCAAGGCACGTCAGAGCACCTCCGTCAGTTACAGCTCTGAGGACAGTGCACGAGTGACCATCAGCCTCACCCCAGTTTAGGCAAAGGAGCTGAGCAGCAGCCGCTGGGCTACAGATTGTACCAATGCTGTCCTGACGGAGAAGCAGGTAGGAATGAGGGTAACTTGGGTCTAGAAATTTGCTCCCTCCAGACCATTTTTAATTTCTATGAGCAAATTTATAGATTGAGCTTGAATCATCATGAAGGTAAAAAGTACAAGCAACATGAATGGATGAATGAGCCCCAAATCATTCACATGTAGCTTTGGTTGCTAGTGAGAGATGCACACACAACACCCATGCTTGTGTCCTTTGGTTCCCTGTATCCCTCTCCAGGATCAGCCTTTCAACTGCAGGGTGGACCCAGTTGGGTAATGTTAGCTTTTCACATCTATTAGCTCAATACTTACAACATTTGCCTCCATGAGTTTTTTGGTAATCACTATTATAGACCCAAGAATTCATTATTTCATCTGGAATATGAAAGCTCTAGAATCTGGGGCAAGCACATCAAAGCTTACTTGACTCCAAGACGATGTTTGAAATAAGTATAAGTGAGATATCATCAAAAGGTTAGAAACCCTATTTTATAATACCTAACAAGAGAACACGCAAAATTGAATAATACTGTTCTTTCTTTAAATGTGGTTCTAGGGCAAGGGAACTAATATTTACTTTGCAAATACTATGTGCCAGACTCTCTCTATATTGTTATTTTGTCCTCAGAAACGCTATGCAGATGAGTCCCTTTTGCAAGGGGAAGTTGAGGTGTAGAGTGAGTAACTGGCCTGGCACTGACCAGCTAAGGGGGATAGGATGTGGATTTAAATCGTGCGTTTGGCGCTAGAGCAGGGTTTTCACTCTCAGCACTCTTGACCTTGAGCCAGGGCCTTCTCTGTTGTGAGGGCTGCATTCCTGGCCTCTGCCCACCAGATGCCAGGAGAATCCCCCGACTTGTGACTCAGTAAGATTCTGTCAAATATCCTCTGTGGGCCAACGTCGCCCCTTTAGGAAAAACCTCTGCTCTGCAGGCATTATTTTTCCTGCCACTGCACCTTCAGAAGGAAATTTGAGGTTGCCTATAAAAACTCTAAGTGGTATGGATTACTTATGATTATAGTAATTGTTCTTCATATTATAAAATAATAAAGCCCGTTGTGGATCATTTAGAAAATAAATTGTTTCCAATCTTACCACCTAGAGATACCCATTTTTGACATTTGGCGTGTTTCCTTCCAGTCTCTTTTTCTCGTGTATCTAGGTAGCTCTTTAAAATCATCCTGTAAATAGCCTTTTTGTATATCATGAAAAATCACTGTTATAGTAACTGCATTATATCCAATTATATGTTTATGCTGCAGTTCAGTAAAGTAAACTCTGATGTGCTCTCCCCAAATTCTATCGGTTGGACATTTAGAGATTTTCAGTTTGTCCCCATCGTATACATTGCTTCAGTGACCATATTTGCACATAAATCTTTGTGTAGACTTCTGATAAGTTCTCTATATGGTATATATGGCTACGAAAAGAAAAGTTGGGTCAAGCACCATGCAGATCTTTAGGCTTCATTTCTGACTGTCAGATTGCTCTCTGTGTATGTTGGACTAATATGGCTGCTTGCTCTCCCTCTATTGGTGGGACTTTCATCTCTCCTGTTAACTGTGAGTGTCGCCTTTTTAAAAATGTCTTTTCACTTAACAGGCAAAAATAGCATCTCATTGTTTTAATTTGATTACCAACAAAACTGACTGCCTTTTCATCTATTATCTAGCTCTTTGCTTTTTCTTATTCTCCGAAATACTTGTTCGTGAGATGGACTGCCTTTTTTGTAGCTCTGATTTTTCCTGGCCTTTTATGATTTGCTGCTATCCCTTTTCACACTGCAGACTTGTAACTGAAGTTCCTTAAGCTTTATAGCAGCAATAGAAGGAGACTTTGGGCAAGAGTTAGGTGAGAAGATGGAAGGGAATGCTTGTGTATAAATTGGAGATTACCTAAACTAGAATTAACCGAACACTGAAGTTGGAGGAAGAAAAGAAGGGAGAAAGGCTTGTGCATGAAGTCCCCTAACAACGAGAGAGGACGTAGTGCAGAAATAGCTGGCCAGGAATCTCCTGGGATGGCCACCAGGTGGTGCCACCGGCCCAAGATGAAGTGGTTTCTCTGGTCGTCAGGGCTGGGGAAGTGTATTATTAAGTGGTCCTAAGGCGAGTGAGGTGATAAGGACGCTGAATGCCAGTCACACACAGGACATTCCCAATTTGGATGTTTGTAATTGATCTGACAATGATTATGAGTTGGCAAGGTGCGTGTGTGTGTGTGTGTGTGTGTGTGTGTGTGTGTAAGGGAAGGTTAGGACTAGTTTTTAAATATAACCATTTTATTGAGATAATTCACATACTACACATTTAGAGTATATAATTTAATGGTTTTTAGTATATTAAGTTGGCAAATATCAGAAATGTGGTATAGTAGAAAGAACACAGTTAGAAATCTGAAGCTCACCAGAATATTCCACTGAATACTCCCTAGGGCTAGCGTAAGAATCCAGAGAGAGTGGGTGTAAGAGGTGGCATCCTGCACAAATAGGGTATTGGGATCACAGCCACGATGGGCCTTCAGAGCACCTTGTCCACCTGCTTCCTCTCATAGCAGAGAAGATTGTGGTCCCACGAGGTGAAGGGCTTTGTTGAAGGTCACATGCCAGCCGTTAGTAGTGCTGCCAAGATCTTTTGCCTCCTCTTTCCTGCTCTGCCTTACTTTTTTACATCTCTCTCTTTCGGGAGTCACATCCAGTCGCCTTTCATTTTCAGAAGTGAGGAAACTCATGTCTAATATGCCCGTGGTTACCGACTTAATTGATTTATATTAGTTTTGGATGAGTAGGAGTCAAAATAATGGCATGAAAAATCCAGGATCGCATTCATGGATGGCTTTTCTGAACAGCCCAGGGCAGATCCAAGTTCTCTGAGGCCTGAAGCTTATGCAGTTTGGAAACCCTCTTTCAGAAGAAGAATACAAAATTACAAATACAAAATTAGGTGCAGCGCCTTGGAACTGGCCTGCAAATAAGGGGCCCTGAAACTTGAGGTTTATTTACGTCACTGTAAATCCACCTCTAGGAATAGTAATTGCAAGAGCCCTACTCATGTATGTTCTGCTAATTCTTTTTTTTTAAAAAGTTTATTGGGAAATTGGGGGAGGGGAACAGTGTTGGGAATTGGGGAAGAGGACCGGCCAAGTTGTTCTTCAGTCTTCGTTGTGAAGGGCGCCAGTTGCCATCTAGCTTCCAGTCTGCTGCTCATGGCCTCTAAACTCAAGGTGCTGTGTTCAATCTTAGTTGTGGGTGGGCATAGCCACCATCCCATGTGGGAGTTGAACCAGCAGTCTTGTTGTTAAGAGCGCATGCTCTATTCTCTGAGCAATTCAGGGGACAGCTCAGCTCAAGATGCTGACTTTAGTCTTAGTTGTGGGTGGGCATAGCCACCATCCCATGTGGGAGTCGAACTCAGCAGCCTTGTTGTTAAGAGCGCATGCTCTATCCACTGAGCCTTCCCGGTGGCAGCTCAGCTCAAGGTGCCGAGTTCAGTCTTAGTTGAGGGTTGGCGTAGCCCACCATCGAACAGGCAATCTTGTTGTTACACCAGCTGAGCCATCCTGCCACCTGTTGGCAGCTCAGCGGCAGCTCAGCGACAGCTCAGCTCGGGCGCAGCGTCCCTGGCCCATGTGGGAATCGAACTGGCAGACCTGTTGCTCAGAGCTTGAGCTCTTTAGCCAACTCTTAACCAACTGAGCCACTCAGCCGGCTCCTGCTAATTCTTTTATGTGTATAAATAATGTGTTCTGCTGAGAACCAATTAGTCATCTCCAGTTCCACAGAATGGAGGCTATTTTGTCAACAAATATGTATTGAGTATCTGCTTTGTGTAAAGAACACTGGAAGGGACACAGAGAAGGAAGGAAGCTGTACTCTAACTTAAGAGATGAGGCTCCTGGGAATAGTAATGAACACTGATGCCTGTCTTCCTTCCCAACTCTGGTCTGGACCAGTGACGCCTAAGGGAGCCAGCCTCCATTTACTAGCAATGCCTACGGGAGCCCAGCCTCCATTTGGGTTTCCAATTCTCGCAGAATCTTCTTCCCCTCATAGTAATTCTTTTCCTTTTATCAAACAGGGAAATGGACATCAACATGAGTAAAACCTTTGGGGTTTCTGATATAAAACTTTTGAAGGTTTAAGTATTATTTTTGTGGTTATCCCCCCCAGCCCTCACCCCCAATCAAATCACTGCCTTGAAATGAATTAAAAGTGCATTTATTCATCAGGGCCACCTTTCCCTAAAATGTGCCTAATACCGCTGAAATAATTAGAATAACATGGGTATCCCAAATAGTCGCTATGCGTATTCTCAAGAAATTTATTTTGTTTCTATTTTGGTAAGACAGCATCTTTACCCAACTCTGTTTAAACAACCCCATTAGCATTAGCTCCTGTATTGAACAACATCAAAAAGCAGGTTTCTGCCACTTTGTGAAGGATAACATCGGGATAGAGAAACATCTAGGGTCAGGAGGGGAACTAGTTTAGGGGAGGGTGTTTTGAAATGTTTATTTTAGTTCCTTTTTTTTTATTGTTACATTTAGTTTTATTGAATTCCTGTGGAGAAGCGAGGAGTCAAGGGTTGTGAGGTCGTAAGTCCCTTCAGGTAAAACCAAGCACTGTTTGTGTCTTATCAAAATTTTCCATGGCATTGGTGGAAGAAATGGCTGAGTCCTCGGTGTCATCCAAAACTCACTTTGTGTTTGATGGCAGTTTTACTGTCATTTGGAAATGAGCCTTTTGGAACATTGTAGCACAAAGGAGCATTAAAATCTTTGGAGGGTTTACAACATCTCCTTAAAGTGCCCTGTGAAGAGTTCTGAGCTGGTGGTTTGAGGAATGGCCAGTTACTTCTGATGTCATGACCAATCCCATCACTTGCGTGTTCCTCCCTGCTTGAATCTTGGATTTCAAACATCCTCACAAGCTGTTCCCCAAAACTCTTAACAAATCAACCCTGAGAAAAAAAAATAAACAAATATGCAGAGGAGCAGAAGGATATTTAGGATATGGTTTTAATTAAAAATTTTTGAGTTTCCCTTCTCAACATCTTGGATAAGCCATTAATATGAAGGAAAAAAAAAACTAGTCTCCGAGTAGGAAAGCAGTCAAAGCCATTACCATTAGAAATTTTGAATTGCATAATAAACAAATAGTTTATTTGTTTTTCTTCTCATTAACCCTAAGGGAGTTGAGTCATGGCTGTAGCTTTAAAGGATTGAATGGCAGCCTGTTGACTTAGGCATACCTAGGGATGTAGCATATAAGATGCAGCTACATACTTCATCAGCCTGTGCAACAGTGAACCTGCTTGAAGTTATATAGTTTCTAGTAAAGGGTCTTCCAAAGAAACACACCTAGTGGGCACTCTCAAACTGCTTGGGGTAGGTTGGAACCACCTGGATGCTTGCCTGTGGCATAGTTACCTTGGGACCCTTTTACCCCTGTTTCCGCTCTGCTGAGCCCTTGGGCCATTTCTATGTTTATTGACACCTGAAGTCCAAAGAGAAAGAAATTAATATTTATTCAGTGCTATGTTTGTACCAGTTAGCCTTCTCAATGAAGTATTATTATCACCCTGTTTTACAGAGAAGGAAACTAATATTCAAAGAGGTCAGAAAACGCATCCAGCGTCATATAAGAATAGAGCGCGTGCATTGTAAAATGACAACCACTTAATATTTGCCAGAATACATGCAAAAAGCTTTCCAAGGACCATTTTATTTTATTTTCTCCTCGTACCAACCCCTTATGTTTGGCATTACTTGTATCCTCGTTTTACTGACGATGTCATACAGTTAGTATGAAGGAGCCAAGATTCAAACTCTAGCAGTTGGACTGTTGAGTCTTGCCTGCCCTGTCAAACTTCCTTTATGTACCTGAGTTGTCCAATGTGAACGCCAGCCACACGTGGCTACTGAACACTTAAAGAAATATGGCTGGTGTGCTCTAAGTATAAACTACACGCCAGGTTTTGTAGGCAGTACGTAAAAAAAGATGCAAGCTATCTCATCGGTCATTTTTTATATTGATTACATGTTGAAATGAGAATAATTAGGATGTATTGGGATAAATAAAACAAATTATTAAATTTAATTTGACCTGTTTTCTTTTTGTTTTTTGAAATGAGGCTGCTAGATAATTGAAAATGACCTGTGTGAGTCACATTGTATATCTTTTTTGTGTGTTTGGTTTTTGTTTTTATTTATTAAAATTTTTTTTTCAATTACAGTTGACATTTGATATTATGTTAGATTCAGATGTACAGCATAGTGGTTAGAAATTTATATAACTTACCAAGTGATCCCCATGATAAGTCTAGTATCCACCTGACACCATACATAGTTAATACAATATTATTGACTATATTTCCTATGCTGTGCTCGCATTATATTTCTGTAGGGCTGCTACTATATGTTATTCCAAGTAAAGAAAAACTGTGAAATTTACTAGACCAACATTGTTTTTTATCAATAGTTCTTAAAATTTTGGTTGTGAGTACGTGAGAAGGTTGAAGCCATTTAAAAAAAAAAGAACTCCAGGCAGAGATTACATGCATACAAAAGGAAGAAGCTGGGAATATTTGTGTGAGACAGAAAAACTATAGGCCACAAAAACTATACCAAAAGTTTGCAGAAGATTTGGTCTGAGCAAACCCTCTCCCTCCAGAAACACACCGCCTGCCCCTCCCCTCCTGGGGCTGGGGAAAAAAAAAAAAGAAGAAAAAAAAAAAAGAAGAACAAAAAGGTAGTCACTGGCAGAAGCTCAGAAACAGAAAAGAATGTTCTACAAGGAGATCACTGTGTGTCCAAAACAAATGTTTATGCTAGCTATTTATGAAAGACGTTTACTTATTTACAGCAGCTTTGGATGGAGAAAGAGGAATAGGGGATCAATAATTAAGGCAGGGATGAATTTGTAAGGCCAAGTGAGAACGTTCTTTGTCGTGGCCAAGAAGGCCTTCCCTTCCCCAAATTGAGTCAGCTTGCATTTATCTACAGATGAGTGGAGGAGACTGCCATTTGATATCATTGCAGTCTGGGCTAAGGTGCTGCTCCCCTGGCCGCTTCAAAGCTTCAGAAAGGAGGCTGTTGACACCAAGCCAGTCACTAGAAGGGGGTTCTGGGCTGGTGCAGCACTGCCAGGCCCTGCCACCTCCCTGCTCCATTTGCTAGAATGGGCCCCTCCTGGCTCTGCTGGCCCCTTAGTCACACCTCCTCCTCAGCTGTGTGTTCCCAGCGACCCCCGAAGCCCAGGCTGGCTGGCAAAGTTCAGCCTTAACCAAAACTGTCAGAGAGCTTTGAGTCTGGGGCAGAGGACCACCTCCATTATCACGATGTCTTGGTGTCAGTATCATCTAGCGGCCACCCGTTTAGTGCATCCGTATTGCCTAAGTTTCTGCAGGTCTCTTTCATTCTTTTGTGTGGGAAGCTATCTCCTTAGACCCTTGATTACTAATTATGAACCTCTTATCCATTTACCTGGCCCTGGTTTAGCCTCTGATGTCCTCCTTATGTTGATTTCTGCCTGCCTACTGGGATCATCTCCCGACCTGAGGACTTGACATATCCTGCTTGTCTCTTTAGCTGGTTCACCCCAGGGCCTGGAATTCCCGTTAGTGAAGTCACTACTTTAAGATAAAATAATTGTCCTAGAAATTCTCTACAGTGTAAATACGTTATAAGAGAGCAGAGGGACATGTTCGTTAGTACTCATTAGCATGTTAGTAGGCAACCTTATCCAAAGCAAAGACACATTGGACTTACCATTGTCTTTGAGAGCAGAGATGTGGGGGTGCAGGCTCTGGGAAAAAGATGTCATCTGTAAGTGAAGTTTCAGAAAGGAAGGTGCAGTTGGGGGTTTTAAATAATTGGAGACAGTAGGACTCTCAATGGGATTGGGTGCTAGAGGGCCCAAGTTCATATTTTGACTTTTTTACAGCTTTGTCCATGCCTCACCTAATGCCAACCCCCACCCAGTTTTGTTTTATGTCCCATTAATTTTTCACAATAGTTGGTATCTCAGCTTAAGCTCCGCTCTGACTCCCAGTGAGGTCATATAATGTCAGTAAGAATCATAGAATGTTTTTAAAGGACCCCCAAACTGTCCTTAACCTTAGTACAAAAACAGACTTGGCCTCCATACAAACGACTGAGTAGAGACTTCATTTCAAGCAGCAAATAACATTATATGAAAGGGCTGAAAGCAATACTGAAAATTATCTATTAAAATGACTTTTTTTTTCAAAACCTACAAAATTCACAGCCATCCTCAAAGCCGCCTCATTTTCAAATTAATGTATTTTATGTTCATCGTAGGTTTTGTGTGTGTGTTCAGAAGGGCGGGGATTGTGGTGGCTGCAGGAAAATTAGTTTAATTCACAGAATAAAATTTGAACTTTTGTAAATGAGTAAACAATCAAAACAAACACCACGTTGGAAAAAAGGACACATTTTCTCCTTTTGAAAAGCAAGCAATGCCTAAGCAAAATACCTTAAAAGTGAACTAAAAAGCTTTTCTAAAATAAACAACTCTGCTTGTGATCCTAAATTGGGACCATATGTAGATGTGAAAGCTAGAAACGCAGTGCGCTCTCGACTCCGAGTTTCTCTGCCTCTGCTGTTCGCGTGCCTCCAAGTAGATGATGATAGTGCTGCCTTTGGTCCCGAAGGAGCCCGAGTGCTTCAGATCCTAGTATGAGAGGGGCAGCAGAAGAAAGAAAGAAAAGGAATGAAAACAAATGCCTTTCAAGACAAAATATCTGAACAATGAGTTTCATTTTGCTTCTCTGCCAGCAGCCTCAATTCAGATCTCTCCTGCACGTATAGGATGGGCCAGCGAAGCGTGGTGTTTGCTGCTGATGCAGGCGGGCGGGTGAGTGTGTGGGGAGGTCCCTGTGCGGGACTCAGAGTGTTAGGATGGTTCTCTGCAAACCGCCTGGACCAGCCCCCTGTCCTGGGGCACATCGATGAATTAGCCAATTCAGCATAGATAGAATCATTCCTTTGTTTTTTTCAATTACCAAAGGCTCTGTGCTTTGGGGTCACTTGTCATGGGTTGAGAGAATGTGGATATTGCAACATAAGTCCTCACAACTCTAAACAGCTTCAACTAAATTCTGTTACTAGGGAGGAGAAGAGTTGAGGCCATAACATCCATCTCTGATTGTAAGTGACCATATGCTCATTTTCTCATTCTAGGACACATAGTTCTGTGTCTGCATGGTGCTAATGATCTCTTCCACCGAACTGGCATGTGCATCAGATATGTGTTGACGTGGATATGTTTTGTCCCCCATGACTGGACGGTGAATCCTTGAGAGAGAGATTATGCTGCCTGGGTGGGGATGGGGGATGCCTGCTCCTGAAACAAATGAGCCCCAGTACTAATGGTTTCGTTTTAAGTTGAGAAGGAGACGTCAGACACCTCATCTGTCCCACTTTAGTCTCCCTTCCTCTTGGCTTTGGCAGGGGGGCCTTTTCCACCTCTCCACTTTCTTTCCTCTTTCCTCAGGTGCTCTCTGCTTTGTCTTTTCCGCCCTCTGTCAGGAGTCTGAGGGGGAAAAAACCCAAAGGTGGGCAGCATTAGTTGGAATAACCTATCGGACTCCTTCAGTCTCCCAGACTGTTCACAAAAGAAAACCTCGTCATTGCTTTATAAATGATGTATCGAGACGTGCGGGAGGAATGAAGGCCCAGACCACAGTGTATTTTTAGCATCTGCTGTTTGTGGTAACATAAGTGAAAACTGCTGGCTCCATTCCCTTCAGCTGAATGGCTGGTATTCAGGAGAGTGTGCCCGCTCGCTGCCAGACTCTCCTCATGGAACTCCTTTTTTATGAGGTGGGTGACTGGCTCCCTGGCACCACGCTGCCCCGCCACAATTATCCTTTATTGCCCAGTTGCATGGTTCCATGGGCAGCCCCAGCGTGGGGCTGCGGGTAGGGTAGGGGTGGGGCATGGATGAGACTGCTGGCTGCGAGCTTGTCAGGGTGTTACCAAATTGTAAGGCAGAGACTGCCGGGCAGGGGCTGTGTCTGGATGCTCTAAACCTCCTGGCATGGGGCTGGCACTCAGACATGAAGGAACCCCAGGAGCAAGGGCCACAGCTGGCTCCCCTTCTCAGCGTCATTCCCATCCCACTGGTGCCTGGCTCGAGTGGGAATCTGACCCCCTCCCCACTGGTCAGTGACACGTTGGATCCTCAGAGTGAGTGAGAAAATAGGAGAGGCCCCTATTCTGACAGGCATCCTACCAGCTATTGCTCTGCAGCTAGAGCTAACCTGATCTTTGGCAGATGGAAACACACTGTAAAGGATTTGCATGGGTTCCATGCGGCCCCATGGGGGGCCTCTTCTGGTGCCATCATGGAGTGGAAATGGTGCTGGGATCCCCTGTCTCTAAATAGCACCAAGTAGGCAAGGAACCCTCTCCCAGGACTCACTTTCTCACTTATAATTGTGAGTAGTAATTCTTGTCCGATTGATCTTATTAAAATGTTTTTTTTTTTTAAAAATAAGGATATAAAAGGACTTTGAAAGCATTGAAACCATAATATTATGAAAAAGTGGAGGCGTGGTGCAGGCCCTCACTTATTTTCTTCATTTCCAACCCACGTTGACTTCTATCAAAACTGTCTCCACCAGCCCCAGGCAGGAGGGGCTCTTGCATCATTCTAAAGAGCATCACTGGTACAGTGAGACCTTGCCTTCAGGAGGGAGGTGTTTATACCTCCAATTCCCACAGAATTAGTTTGAAGGAAAAAGGGCACTGTGGGATCCTTTTCTCTTGAAATGTGAGGCAGTGCCTCTTTAATTAGAGTAAATCTGTAAGTAAAAGGCCTTCAACTGCAGCACCAGCTCCCGTATCTGAAACCTCAAGTGACTTTTAAACAGCCGTCTCAGCAGCCATACTGGATGTCACAAACTCCATGAACCGAGATGGTCACTGTAAGGTCTCTCTCAGAGTGAATTTAACCTTATTTTATATATAATTTGAGTCAGTCTGGCTCGCTCATTTTCCAGCCCCATGCTACTGAAAGTGTAATTCATGCACCAAGAGTATTAGTATTTTTTGAGAACTTGTTAGGAATGCAGAGTCTCAGGCCCCACCCCTTGCCTATTGACTCAGAATCTGCATTTTGACGAGATTCATGTGTGTGGTAAAGCAAATTAGAGGCACCTAAGCCCACTCTCAGTTTATTTATTTATGTGCTATATTTCATGAAGGAAAGGATTGGGGATGACTAGGATTGATAGCTTATAAGGGAAGAAGGGGCAAAGAACTTTAAAAGCTATAACAGCTGGGAACCATTTAATAGTTATATCTCTGTGAGAACACACTGCTACAATACTATCAAGAAGGAAAGTCATTTTTCCAAAGCTACTGTTTATTTACCTAAAATTCACAGTGAAAAATTTTCTTTAATGTGGTGAAATAAATGAATATCGATGTTTAAGGGGATGCGTCAGTAATCTGGATACTATATGGAAAACCATATTCTCCAGTAAAGAAATAAGTGAGAGGTCGCTATAATTGGAAACCTCAGTTCAGGTTTTTTGTTTGTTTGTTTGTTTTCTTAAAGATTTTTATTGGGAAATTGGTGGAGGAGAACAGTGTTGGGGAACCGGGGAAGGGGAACAGAGAAGTTGCTGTCCTTTTATTCTTTAGTCTAGTTGCGGAGGACATTGCTTCACTGGCCCATGTTGGTATCAACATTGCGCTCTTCCCGGATGAGGCAGATCAGTCGCCAGCCTCTGGATGGTCGCTCACCGTGGCTATTGACAGCTCACACTGGCTGCCAGCCACTCACTGTAGCCTTTGGCAGCCCACTGCAGCAGGGGCTGCAGCTATGTTGTCCCAGGGACTCACAGCAGCCCAGCTCCAGGTGGAGCTGTTGTTCACCATCTTAGCTGTAGAGGGCAGTGTCACTGGCCCTCAAATGTGGGATCCAAACTGGGGCTGCTGGCATCCCAAGCCAGCTCTTAACCAATGTGCCACTCAGCCAGCCCCAGATTTATTTATTTATTTATTTATTTATTTATTTATTTATTTATTGAGGTCAGTGTCACTTGCCCTCATATGTGGAACTGAACCGGGTCCGCTGGCTTCCCAAGCCAGCGCTTAACCACCGCGCCACTCAGCCGGCCCCAGATCTTGTTTTTTATGTAGTACATTTAGGAGAGTCAAACGACATCAAGATAAGGTGTGATATCAGAGATTTACTCTACAACTAAACAACTAAAACAACCCAACCAATACAACAAAAGTTCTGACTGTTCAGAGCCAGGTAAAAATTTGAGGGTCAGTATATATTCAATTTCCTATTTTCATTCACTATACACTGGCAACTTATCTTCAAAGTCACTAAAGCAGGAAAATGGATTTGAAACCAAAAAGAGTTTTTAATTAACCAGAAAAGTTAGTTCCCTTTTCCGGATAAAGGAGTACTGGAGGTATGGGACCCCAGCCGTTAATGATCAGGAGTCTTGCTGGAGGCTGCCATGTTGAGACTAGACAAGTCCATGAATGGGAAAACTTGAAGCTGAGGTTGAACAGATAGTCAACTGAAACCAAGATCAAGTACCCAGCTGAATCGCCACAGAGAAATGGGAGAATCCAGGCACAAAGCAGACGATGGGAACATAGAAAAGAGCTGAAAGCTGTGGAAGAAATCGCCCCCCGCCCAAATGTGGAAAAGGGCCTCAGAAGACTTTTAGGGAGTATTCCAATGCATGCCAAGAAGATTTTTAAGGCCCTGGCCCAGATCACACCAACCCAGGCTCCTCTCTCTTCCTCACTCCCTGCCCTCCATTGCTTCCCATCATGACAACTAACAAGACACTTTATTGCCAAACAATGCAAAGAAAACCTACAATAATTCGATATCTAGAACATGGAAATAAATAGTTATAGGGTACCAATCTTATTATATAAAACAAGTACCTTGTTTCACCAAAAGTAAAACCTAGCCAGAAAACAAGTCATAGCATGATTTTAGGTGCCAAAATATGGCACCTTGGCATACTGAATATTTTAAGCTGAAGGAGTCTGTGGAAAAGGCACCCTTCTCCCTGAAACAGGTCATAAAACCCTCATGTGAAGGGTGCATGCCCTCTATATCCTGGAGGAATCATGCTACGGCTTGTTCTCTGGCTAGTTCTCATTTTCGGGGAAACACAGTATATAAAGAAAACTGGGCAAGAATTAGAATTATTTGGCAAGGATTAGATATTGTCCATTTATTCTAGAGATATTTATGGAGTGATATGGCTGTGATAGAAACAGATAAATTAAGCATCCTCATAGGGTAGCATTAATTAATTGCCTGAAATAATTTCAAAGCTGTAATGAAAGGCCCTGTCTTTACCAATAGCATTATTTTCCCAAATCAGGGAGCCTCTAGACTTTGGAAACCTCATATACGCTTGACTTGTTTCTCCCTTATGCATTATTTGAAATCTCTCATTTATCTACTCATGCTCTGGCCACCCTAACCCCAATCCTTGTCTCTTTACCCTTGAGTTTCAGCCATAGCCTTACAGCAGGCCTTCTTAACTTTCCTTCAATCTAGCTTTGTATAGTGGTCTTCAGAAGAACACTTGGATAAGTGGATTTGGAGTAGGGGCATTGGGGTTGAAAAAAAATTCCACACATGATTCTGATGTGCACCCCTGGGTGGGAGCAAGGGCATTAAACTGTTGCTAAAGGAATATTCTATGCAGCATCCAATTATTACATGGCTCTCCTGCCCAGAAAGCTTAGGTTGCTATTTATCACTATATAAATTCATACCTTTTCTGCCTGGTATTGTCCTCCCCTCCCAGCCAGCTCCTCCCTTCCCCAACAGTGCTCATCACTGATGTCAAACATCCCATGCTCACACCTACCTCAGTGCCCTCAATTGTGGTTTTTCCTTTGCCACCAGTAAGGATGGATTCTGTCTTTCATGATTCAACTCAAGCATCACCTTTTCCAAGGAAGCTTCTCTGGCAAGTTCCTTGTTCCCTGAATTTCTACATCATTTTTGTCTATACCATAATGAATTATATTGGGAAATGCGTCTTATCACATACCACTGGTTTACTGCATTAGCCTTAAGTAACCAATGAGAATGAATAATCAAGAGAGCAGGAACTATGTCTTTCACAATTAGATTTTCGACAGCACGTAACATAATCATCAGTATGTTACTTTTTGCAGGAACTCCTCTCTGTCTTAGATCTGGGTAAGATATTTCTCTTCTACACACCTGTGACATCTTGCTGCATCCCCACTGCATCACAGCTGCCCATTTTAATTGATTTTGTTTTTTGTTTGTTTTTGTATCACTTACAGACTATAAACTCTATGAGAGCCGGGCCCATTTATCTGTCCCATCATTGACCCTCTAGCACTTAGTCTAGGTCTTGATATATGCTCAATACCTATTTTTTTTAAGCTGACAGAATGATTGATGATTTAAAAATATGTGTTTGGTTGAGACTGGGACAAATGGACTAAATAACATCCACAGCATCGTAACATTTTGGTTGACTTGGCTTCAGGTGCAATGGATAAGTGTAATCTAAACATTATAAGGAATCAGATCACTAGCATTTGGCTGTATACTCAACTATATCATTTTCTGATATACAATTGATAATGAACTTATCGACTGGTTATAATTATCAAATTATTTTTTACACATGGTTACTTTGCTTGTCTGTAAAATTCAAACTCCTGGAGAGCAAGGATAGTATTTGTTACTTCTGCCTGTCTCCCACAGTTCCTACCTCAGGGAGTGTTTCTTGATTTGATGTCATAAAATGTAGTTGTTAAAGAGCCTGTGTTATAATGTATCTGCCTGGTGCTAAACATCTGTTGCTTCCTAACAAGTGCTGCATTCATTTTAATGGCACTGGTGCATAGAGGTAAACAGAGCCTTGGCAGGCCTTCCATAAAGGAAACTCTGTTTGCTTCCTTCATTAATTACTAATGGAGCATTAAGACATGCATTCCCCCTTTGAGCCAAGTTGGATAATTCCTGGCACTTAAGCCGAGGGTGCTTTCAAAAGTTGAGGCATGTATTGACACACCAGAGATCGTGCCCTATAGCAAGCACAGGGGTGGTTATTTTGCCAAGACTGTACAAAGCTTCAAATATATCAATACCACGGGCACTGATCTGTCTCTTTAACCTTTTGCAGGTCTTGGGTTAATGTGGGATACTAAATATGAATCTCCAGGATGTTGCTGAAGGTAGCCACCACAGTATGAATCGGGCAAGCCATCAGAAAGATGCAAAAAGGCTAAAAATAAAGGAATAGTCCAAGTTTTACCAGACGCAAAACAACAGAATGAGAGTGCAGTGCTAATTGAAGAAATATGAAACAAAATATGATTTATCAATATTTACTTAATGAATTAATAACAGAATCAAAATGAAGAATTTATACTCTGGGACATGCCAACTAGCATAATAGCATCAACATTAGACATTTATAGACTATACATAAAAATACATCCTGTTTTAAATATTCACTTGGGAAATTTACAAAACTAATACCTTTTTCTTTAAATGCAGAAATTTTGCAGGCTACTCATTCCCATCACAAAGCAGTGAAGTGTAACAATATAAATGTAAACAAAACAACCCAGCCACTTGGTGCTGTCTATATTTGGGGGCTAGAGGAAATAAGAATTAAAGTAGGTAAGATTATCCTTTTCAGGATAAACTTCAGCCATACATCATAAATGAAGACAGAGTAACACAAAGTCACGTCAAAAAGACAATATGATTTCCAGGACACGAAGATCTAGCCATGATCTCACTGAACAGATTAACATGATCTTGCTGAATGAATACATTAACAAAAAAAAATATGTGTCAATCCAAAGTGGAGCTGGTTCAGCCAAAAAAAAAAAATAAAAAAAAAAAAAAAGCAGTGTCAGAAGGCACACCTTGGCAGTGCTCACACTCATCCGGGGGAGAAGGAAGTCTTATCCAGCTGTTGGACTTAAATTAATAATATGACCGATTGGCAAGAGCATCCTTCTCATGGAGGGGCAAGTATGGAGTTACTGTAGCCTGATTTGGGTTCTGGTTTCATGCATAGCTTTTGATTTTGATTTGGCCCTTTGTGTATAGGTTCGTGTACAGGGTGAAGACGCATTAAGGGAGCTGAGAGTGTGGGGCCTCCGAGTTCCGGTAAAATTAATACATAGGAATTCATTCCAAGAAATGGTCTGCTCGAGTGCTGGAAAAGCAAGCGTCCTGTACCTTATAGGATAGTAAGGCTACAAGAGAAGAAAGAGTCCAGAAATTGATGTGCATTTGTATATATAAGTAAAGCAAGTCACACAGTGTGAATTGTACCCACTTACTTTTGTGCCTTGGTGCTCAGAGCAGGCTTTGGTATGTCTGGGCCACTTAAATATTTGTTGAGGGATGAAGTAAGTGGGGAAATACCCAATTACTTAACAAGTTCTGGTGGGATAATTGGTTAACTATTTTATAGGCACAAAAACAGAGGATATGGATTAAAGAGTTAGTTCTAAAAATAGAAAAACTAAAAGAAATAGCCAAATATTTTGTAGTACTTCTGAAGGGACAACAATTTGTAAGTTTAGAAGGATGAGAAGAAATTCCAAAGGTGAATAACAGCAATAATGGGCCGGCTGAGTGGCGCAGTGGTTGGTTGCTGGCTTGGGAGGCCAGCGACTTTGGTTCGGGTCCCGCATGTGAGGGCCAGTGACAGTGCCCTCAAAAAAAAAAAAAAACAGCAATAAATCTGACTACATAAATATTAAAAACTTATGTTAACAAAGTAGTACAATAATATCCAGAATTTAGACTCAGACAACATGTGAAAATATTTGCAGGAAATATGACATCCAAAGGCCTGATATCTTTATTATGTAAAATGTTCACACAAATTTATAATAGAAACACTAAAATTCCAAGAGCATAAACAGACAACTCACAAAAAAGAAATTAAAACTAGTAAGTAAACACATGGAAAAAATATTTGACTGACCTGGTAATCAAGGACATTAAAAAAAAAAAGACAAAAAACCCCCCAGTAATTTTTCTGAAAGCCTTTTAAATGAGCAAGGAAAACAAAAATTATTTTTATAAAACCCAGGGCTGGTAAGGACGTTGTAAAAGTGGTATTCTCATATTTTGTTAATGATACTTTATATACTGGTAGCTCCTTTTTGGAGAACAGTTTGGCAACATAATATAAGGAGCCATGAAAATATTTGTAGCCTTTGACCCAGTAATTTGACTTATAGGAATCTATCCTAAGGAAAATTAATCCGAAACATGGAAAAATTCAAATGCCTAAGAGTAAGCTGGGAAACATGAAATGTCCCACATAGGGGAATGATCATTACACCATGATAGCGCCACTGGATAGGAAACTACATAGCCATTTGTAATTATGGGAATAGAGACCGTGCAGCCACCTGGGAAGGTGCTTGTGTTTTAATATTAAGTGAAAGATGAATGAACATTTATGTATAAAAAGATGCAGAGGAGAGAAGATTGAAGTAAATATACCAAATTTTAAGTGATTGATTTAGAATGGCAGGAAGAAAGTGTGACTTTTACCTACCTTTTTTTGGTTATGTGTTGTCAGTCAGGCTGTTCTCATACCTGGATGCCAATTGCCTCACTTTCTCTTCCCCACCCCTCCCTCACCCAGCCCCTAAGCTCCATGTCCTGCTTCCAAAGCCCTACGCATTTGTGTCAGTGCCACTCAATCTCCAACTGGTCCAAAAAGCTCCCCGCTGCTCCCCCCGCATCCTATATCAGCCAGATGAAACTCTCCCTTTTCTATGCTCCCATAATGCTGTATTGACATTGTTATTATAGCACGTACATAATACGCCTTGGGTGGGAACGATATATGAGTAATTAATTTAAAGAATCCAGGGAATCGTTTGATTCTTTTTCTCTTCCACAGCACAGAGCACAGTGCTTTGCCTATATAGAAGGCCTGAATAAATATCAGTTGAAATGAATTGCACTGAAATGGACTACTTCTGGTTCTGTGGCAGGTGGAGCCCATGAAGGCCTGCAGCATTTGGGTCCTTTCGGTAACATCCCAAACATCGTGGCAGAGCTGACTGGTGACAACATTCCCAAGGACTTCAGTGAAGATCAGGGCTACCCAGACCCTCCAAATCCTTGTCCTGTTGGAAAAACAGGTAACGCACATGCCCTTAGGTTCTTGTGGATGGTAGAAGCTTTGGGAGAAAATTAAACATTTGCACATTGGCTACAAATGTTCCGAGAAATAGTATTTCTACTCTGATGAGCCCCTAGGTATTTGTAGATTGGCGAGGGTGATGTATTCTAGAATCCTGGGTGAATTCTGGTGTCCAGATGCACCCACTTCAGACTCCCTTACCAAGGCTTTACCTTCTGTCTCCCTCCCTCTTTGGGAATTGATGCTCATTTCTACACTTGCTATTCTTTTAATAAAAAGGGAGGGTTGTTTTGTTTTGTTTCATTTTTTTGTTTTGTTTTGTTTTTGGTTTTCTGGCCTCTTCTTTGATACCACTGCTGCCTATTTTTAGGGCCTTTGGAATGGATTATTTGGTCTGTGGATTACCCACGTCCATTTGTTTTCCTTACTTCTTTTGACACTCAACATTTCAACTGTCTTAACCAGTTAACATCCACCCTGAAATGTTTCTCTGGAGGCCAGGAGGTGGCATGAGAGTGAGGGTAAGGAGTTGGCTGAAGTAGAAGGTGGAAACTTACCTCGCTACTTGTTGTGTATCCTTCCCACTTTCCTACTCCCTGATGCCAATGAGAATGAATGGTGAGTGGGCTGCACTTATGTGGGCTTTGAGCTGCTTACCCTGGTGGTTAAGAATAGTGGCCCTTGACTCAGACTACCCGAATTCAAACCAAGGTCAAGAGATGTGACCTTAAACAAATTAATTAAGCACTTTGTACTTCAGTTTCCACATTTGTGAAATGGGAGTTGTGGGAAATAAATTAAATCATCTATGGTAAGGACTTGCCACAGTACCTAGCACAGAGTAAGGATCATTAAATGGCATCCTGATTGTAATTAGCTTTGCCACTAGCAAGTAATGCACCTCTTTCCTTGGGCTTGTGCTAACTTTCAGCACCACAGTAGTCTTTCCCCCTAGCCTAATAATAATAGTTGGTACTTACTATCCTTACTTTACATGGAAACTGAATATTAGAAAGTGACATGCCCAAGGTTATCTATGTAGCAAGTAGCTGAACCAAGATTCACACTCAGGCCTGCCTGCCTCAGGTCTGTGCATTCAACCGCCATGAAAAATTGCCTTACTCTGAAAATTTTGACAGCATTTTCAGAGCATCATGTCTAGTCATGGTAGGGCATAGATAACAGCATCTGCCAAGATGGATAACTTTTCTTGACTTTGAATGGAAGACATGCTTTATTTCAAAGCAGCCATAATATAAATTGTCATTTAAAGACAGACAGTGGGAAGAGAGCTGAAACAAATAGCAAACCTATTATGTGCCAGATGCTCTGTATATGATCATCTCTATTCCTCATAGCAGCCCTGTAAGATAGATATATGATTATTCTCATCTCACAGAGGAATAAATAGACTTATAAATACTATGTTAACCTTTGCAAGACACAAAACCAGTCTATCAGTTATTAGCCAGGATTTGAACCATGAGCTCTGGTTTCTCTGCCTTCAAAGAGACCTGTTATCACTAGAACACACAACATCAAGTCTTGTGTAGTGTTTACTGTTGTTCTTATATAATGTATTTTTTCCAAGAAGCTGAAATTGTTTCTAAAGAGCTTACCCAAGAGAAAACAAAATGAGTCATGTGGAATGGAGGTATATTAGTTGAGGAAATACTTGTTATAACAGATAAAAAATTATAGTGTCTTAACACAGTAGGAATTTATTTCTCATCCGTGTGAAATCCTGCCAGAGGTAGGTGAGGGTGTGGTGGGGGTGAAAGGTTCAGCAACTCAGACTGCCATCTTTCATCTTTGCACTTGACATCTACAGTTGCCCTGGTAGCAAGAAGAACAATGAGGCAGGGGTGATGGGGTGGGTGGGCAGGGAGTGAGGATAATGTAGGAGGTTTTTATGGGCCAGGCCTGAAAGTGGAATACATCACTTCTGCCCACATCCCATTGGCCCAAACTCAGGCATATAACATCATCTGATTGCAAAGCAAGGCTGGGATATGGACTGTGTGCAGAGGGGGAAAAGGAAGTGGGTTTGGTAGGCAGCCAACCAGTCTCAGCCACAGGTAGGAGAGGGAGTGAGAGTTTGAGATGAACAAATCCCATAGGGGAAGTGACTTAGAGTGACTGATGTGAATAGAATCTGACCTTTGGGTGTCTAGTTGTCTTTAATGCATGCACTCTTAGAATAATGATAAATACCTTGGCCATTCCTCAAAACCCTTTTGCTGTTTGCAGCAGATGACGGATGTCTTGAAAACACCCCTGACACTGCAGAGTTCAGTCGAGAATTCCAGCTGCACCAGCACCTTTATGATCCAGAACATGACTACCCAGGCTTGGGAAAGTGGGTAAGTCCAACCTTGGTTACCAGTAGATTTTACACTCTGGTGCTCTGAAGGTACTGATGGCAGAGAGGAGCAATGTAGATGGGGAGAGAGAAGACAAATTATATAGAGACTGATTTTTCAGAGAGGGACTTTATGTAATTACCATTCCAGACCACAGTCATAAGTCTAGGGTACAATATACAAGCCCATCTGAAGAGTCGATGACCTGAACCGATCTCATCAGCTATAGTCTCCAGAGACTTCTTTTTTTTTTTTTTTTTTGAGGGCAGTGTTACTGGCCCACATATGTGGGACCGAACTGGGGCCGCTGGCTTCCAAGGCCAGCGCTTAACCACCATGCCACTCTGCCCTAAATGGGTGAGTCGCTTTTTTTTTTTTTTTCTCAGAGACTTCTACACTGATCTACTCCACACCCTGGGTCATAACACATCCTAACGTCTCACCAGTGTTTCACACATCTCTTATAAGAAGTATATGATTTTTTTTTAAAAAAGGATACTGAGAAAATTTGCAAATGTTGTCTCTAGACTGAGGGAGATGACCTCTGCAGAATGAAGGGAAAACAATGCCAGAAGCTTAGAAACAGATGTATGTAATTCTGTGTTGTGGAAAGAGAAGAAAAATTCCAAAACATGTAGCAGTGAACTCGCTGTCAAAACCAGGCAAGAATCTATAATTGCCAGTTAAGGAAATTCCCTATAAGCACTTGGAAAGAGAAAGCATGACCATTTGGCACAGGTTTGCTAAAAACACGTTTTGTCAAACTAATTGTATTCTACTTGCCAGCTTTTTTATTCCTTTACTTGCGAGCTTGATGAGGGAAATGAAGTGAGCATGGTGCATTTGGACTTTCAGCAAAGTATTAGATGAGATCTTCCATGTGCTCCTATCGGAAAAGGAGGAGAGATATATCTCAGGCAAGAGAACATCACAGAAAGGGAGCTTATTAAAGAGTCGAAGTCAGTAGGGAGAAACATGTCACATGGTGTCTGTCCAGCAGGTCTACAGTTTTATTAATGTTTGTAATAAAAAACTTAGGACGTGTACTTAGCAGACTCTCAAAGGATGACACAAAGTTGGAAGGGCTAGCACTGAATGACAGAGTTGGGGTTCAAGATGATCTTAACAGGTTGGAACAATGAGTCAAATAAGATCACAATTGAATGGGGAGATGTTTAGGTCCCTGTGGTTGGGCCTTTGTAATCAAAGGCTAAAGCCATGTGAGGAAAGTGGAAAAGTACTCACTTGGAAAGAGAAACCTTTCTAAGCGTTAATTCACATATCAGTAGGCAGTCAATACATCTGTGGAATGAATGAATGAGCAGATATTCCTAATTGCCTAAGCCCTTCTAAAGCTATCGATTCCTTCTCAGCTCATTACTGGCAGCTGACCTTGTTTCCTACTTTACTAGCAATATTGTAGTCCCAGGACTAAACTCTCTCTCTTCCTTTTATACTATTATAGAGAGCGCTATAAGGTTTGCTTGACCTCACTAATGATCATTTTCAGTTTTGCATGATCTTGCTTTCACATTGCACTGAGTTGATTGACATGCAACCCTCAAAGTGCACACGTTTCCTGTCTTAAAACAACAAAACAACAACATCCCCCTAAGTTAATTTTGTTTCCTCCAATATGCATTATTCTATGTCTCTTCTTTTTCATAAACAGCTATGTTCAGGAGAATTGGCTTGTGGAGCCATTTTGAAGCCTACTAGTAGAGTATGAACATGTTGAATTAAATAGGCACACATCTGTAGGTTCTTGGATAAGAGTCTGAAATTATGAAAGGCTTCTATAAAAGACGTTAATTCTGGTGGTGTAATTGAGAAGGGACTAATGGCAGGAAAAAAACACAGGAAGTAATTCCAGTTATGAAGGCTGTGAACAACAGTGCATTCAAGTGAATCTCACCAACATGATGAGAATCTAAGATATTTTTTGGAGGAGGACGGAGAACTGACTAGAATTAGTATATGGCATAAATATAGCATGAGGAGGAAAGAGGAGATGTCCGGTTTGTATGAAGTGGATGGTCTGAACTTTTCCTCTGAAGGAATCTTAAAAAGAACGGAGGGAAGAGGATAGGGAGGTGAGAGAGAAAGGAGGGAGCAGAGGGAAGGAGAGAGAGAGTAGGGGCTCACAGAGGAGCAGAGGGGAGGAATCCACAGAGGCGGGCAAAGGTAATTGCCAAACAGAAGCAAGGGGCAGGTTCAACAAAGACTAAATAGGAGATGTGGAACTTGCTTTGTTCTGGGAACTGTGCTAGGTGCTCACTAGGCAGTAGTCATCAAGACAGGGTCCTGGTTCTCAAGTTGCTTAGTCTTCTGGTTGAGAACTGCATGAAAATAAAATGAACCTGACTGAGCACTGTTCAGCTTCACGATCTCGCTACACCCTGAGCATGAGGCACAAGGACTAGGAGAGATGGGAGAGACGTGTAGAGGAAGATCCAGGACTGAGGGCTCGCGTGGCCAATTGCACAACAGCCATTGAGGAAGTCGAAGGTGCTCAAAAGGTCAGCATGGAGGTCTGAGGTGAGAAGGTACCCCGCATAACTGGTAGGCTAGACATGAGCTAAAAAAAGCAAGAGGGAGACTGAGAACAGTCTGAATGAGGGCAGAGATCCCAACTAGGGAAGCGGGAGAGATGGAAACCTCTCTCTTGCCAACTTTCCTTGCCTCTTCTTGAAAAGCTTTAAAGATTTCTCTCACCAAGTTCTACTCACTCTCAACACTCCAGTGAGAGGCCAACCACCATCCTTCATTCTCTGTGTATCCGTCTCTAAATACTGATTTGTTTTTCCAGTCGTTCCCCTTCCTTTTCTGTATCAGAGCTCAAGAGGAGGATTGAATGTAAAAGGGAAGTACTATTCAGATCAGGGACCAAGGACCAATGTTTACCTACCTTTTACCATCTATAATTCTGTGTTTGTTTAAACTTAGGTTTCCTTCATTTATTTTCTCATTGCCACCTAGCAGTAAAACATGGTTTGCTTGATCTTCACATGGAAGTGTGAATTGAGTATGTCTTGCTTTTCTAAGCTGGGGTCCACAAGCCTTCCTCAGTGTTTATATAGAATGATGGCCTCAAGCTTGTCTTAAGCTCAACCATCCTTTAGGTTCACAAAGTAATTATCTTTCACTTGAAACTGAGCATAAGATCCTAATTCCTTATTTGCTAAAATCTTTCCCTGTTTTTGACATTAGCTGAAGCTAAGCTGGGTCTTTTTTTTTTTTTTTTTTTTGAGGGCAGTGTCACTGGCCCTCATACGTGGCACCCGAACTGGGACCACTGGCTTCCCAAGCCAGCTCTTAACCACCGAGCCACCGGGCCAGCCCATGGGTACTTCTTTAGCAGTGATTCACATAGAAATATCAGTGTTTGCCTTGTTTCCTGCATTGGTATCTCTGTTAATGCATCAAGACACAGTTATTAAATGTACATCATATGTCTTCCAGACCTGTGTTAGGTGATGGCAATACAAAGATGAATAGTAATTGTATTTTATAATGCACTAATAGTCATATTTATTGAGCACATACTATGTACCAGATACTATGCTAAATACTTTACATGAATTATCCCATTCAACCTGCCCATCCCTATCATTTTCCTTTCACAAATGAGCCACGACAGGCTTAGGGAGTTGACTGGGCTGCCCAACACCACAGAGCTGATGATTGCCAGAGTTGGGATTTGAACCAGACCATCTGACTCCTGGAGTTCCTTAAAAACTGGAGAAATTCCTTATCTTTTCATGGCTCATCACTCAGAATGTGTCCTGCCCAGCGGTCCTATCGAGTTCCATCCAGGCCTGGTTGCCTTTGAGGCAATGTATATACGCATAGCACTGAGTGGCTGTGACCAAAGGGTGGCTACTAGATATCAGTCACCTCCTCCCTGCACATGTTAATCCCCGAGTGTTACAGGAAAAAGTTGTCTTGAAAGCAAACATTTCTCCCTTCCAAGTGCTGATCACATCTTTTCATCAGCAGCTTGGGCAAGTAGAGGCTCTTCCTTAAACAGAAGCTGCTGGTTATGGCGAGAGCCTGAGCCAGGCGAGAAAGAACACTCCTTCTGCTTTGCTTTGCATTTCCTGACCTCAACATGTCTGAAGAGTCCATTGCTCATCAGTTGGCGTTTGTTTCATGGTTCCATGTGATTAGGTTCGAGTGATGCCTTTCTGATATGTTCTTCTTAGCGCTGCTTATCAGGAGGCACTTGCTTATCAGGAGGCACACGGTGCCCGTTTGTCCCAGAATTGGTGGTGATCTGGTTAAAGTCATGTCTGCCAGTTTTCTGCAGGGTAAAATTACCATTTTTGCTTTGGAAATTAATAATTAATCTGCAGGGAGATACTTTGACACTGTCTAAATATTCTGTCCCATTACTCTTTTTTCTTTTGTTTTTAAGATTTTATTGGGGTATTGGGGGAGGGGAGCATCACTGGGGAATCGGGGAAGGTGGAACAGACAAGTTGCTGTCCTTTTGTTCTTCAGTCTAGTTATGGAGGACATTGCTTCACTGGCTCATGTTGGTATTATCATTGCACTCTTTCTGGGTGAGGCAGTCGCTCGCCAGCCATTGGATAGCTGCTTACGGCTGCTCACAGCAGCCCACTGCAGCCCCACTGTAGCCTATGCTGTTGCCGCCGACTCACAGTAGCTCAGCTCCAGGTCAAGCTGTTGTTCACCATATTAGCTATAGAGGGTACAGCATCACTGGTCCATGTGGGATCTGAACTGGTGGCCCTGCTGCTCAGAGCTCGCACTCCCAAGCCAACTCTTAACCAACGAGCCACTCTGCTGGTCTGCCATTAAGCTTTTAACTAACAGTTTTAGTATCCATTGATGATACTTGCCAGAATCAATTATAACAGGTCATTGTAATGGTGAGTTTCTTACTCTTTTTGCATTTATTGGTTGGCATTCTCCTGTAAGCAAGAGTTTCCCCTGCTCGCTTTATTTATTTATTTATTTAAATTGTATTTATCTATTTAGCATCAATATGGATTTGTTGATACCTGTTATTATTTATTTTGTGTTCAAACTCTCCTAGATTTAGCGAGTGGGAATCTCTGCAAGTTGACTTTTGTTTCTTTTTGACACATCCCATCACTTTTTGAGCACTTCCTTAACTTTCTGGCCCAATTAGATATTTTTTTTTTTTAAAGATTTTATTGGGGAATTTGTGGAGGGGAACGGACAAGTTGCTATCCTTTTGTTCTTCAGTCTAGTTATGGAGGACATTGCTTCACTGGCCCAAGTTGGTATCATTATTGTGCTCTTCTCCGGTGAGGCAGATTGGTCGCCGGCCTCTGGACGGCTGCTCACAGTGGCTCTTGGCAGTTGGCTGCCAGCCACTCACACTGGCTGCCGACCACTCACTGTCGCCTATGACAGCCAACTGCAGCAGGGGCTACAGCTATGCCGTCCCGGGGACTCACAGCAGCCCAGCTCCAGGTGGAGCTGTTGTTCACCATCTTAGCTGTAGAAGGCAGTGTCACTGGCCCTCATATATGGGATCCGAATCAGGGCTGCTAACGTCCCAAGCCAGCTCTTAACCAAAGCGCCACTCAGCTGGCCCCCAATTAGATAGTCTAACTTCATTCATCCTTGTACTTCCCCTGCCCTAGCCCTGCAAACAGACATTTCTCCAGGAAGTCTCCCTGGTTCCATTTAGGAATGGAATTTGAAACCAACATCTGGGCAGCTGTCCAAAATCTTGATGGCACAATGGAAAGCCCTTTTTATGAACTTGAACCTGCTACTCACGTGGGAAACAGGCTCTCCACTCCTCCCTCCCCACCCACTACAAGGAATGGGTGTCAGGAGAAGGGGTTGGTTTCTTCTCATTTATTTTGGATACTTCTGTTACCTACACTATACCTGCCAATCCTTGCCTTTGAATCCATACAAAGCAGGGCGAATCTGGAATGACCCGGTCACTTCTATACAAGGGTGGGACAACATCGTCCTGCTAAGCCTAACTCTAGCTCTTAGGGAAACACAGGGACCATCCTTGGCAGGAAGACTTGCCAGATCTTTTGCATTTCCTTTACAATGAAGGCTTTTATGGGTATAATTGACTCTACGATCTTCTAAAGGAGAGTAACTAAAATGGTGCTGCCTCCATCCTGCTGGTGGCACAGTGGAACTGTGTCATGGCTGATTGGCTGTCCTACACAATGGTACCAACTCCCAGGCCCCTTCGCATTCCCACCTGCTCAGGCAGCTGAATGTAGAGGTACGTGTGAAGAAGCTTCTATCCGTGCGCCCTTTTCTCCCGCCGCCTGCCCCAGCTCCGACATGAACTCCCCTGACACTCTCTGCATCAGGAATTGTTACATTCCAGAAAGGCATCTACAGATGGCAGGAATGAGTCTTACAGCGATATCCTCAGTCCTCAAGTGAATGATCGACATATTCTCCCTTCTGATATATATGTATATTTTGCTAGTTGAGGTAACATTGGTTTAGAACATTATATAAGTTTCAGGTGTACAACTTTATAATTCGATATTCTATACACTGTAACGTACTCACCACTGAAAGTCTAGTTTCCATCTATCACCAGACCCTCTTGACCCATTTTGCCCTCCCTACACCCACCCTTCCCCTCTGGAAACCACCAATCTGTTGTCTGCTCCTATGAGTTTGTTTTGTTGCTTGTTAGTTGTTTTTTTTATATTCCACATATGAATGAAATCAATCTGACTTTATTTCACTGAGCATAATACCCTCAAGGTCCATCTATGTGGTTGCAAATGGCAAGATTTCAAGAGATATTAAATCGATCAGCTGCCCAAGTGAGCATGAGAGGGAGGCTGTGGCCAGTGCCGGCCTCTTGGCAGTGGAGGCTGCTTCCCTCCCTGGCACAGCCTCTCTGCATAGTTGAGGTTGGGCAAGAGATATGCATTGTAAATTGTGGGTGAGGTAGATTTTTAATGAACATGAAAATTATGAAGCTCATTCTTGGCATTTGGCATTTTTATTTCCAAATCTACCATTAAGAAAAAAAAAATCGTTCTATCCAGACAGCTCAGAGGATACCAGCGTTGTATAAACTTGTTCCTTACCAAAACTCTGTCCTCTCCTTTTTTTATTTTTAAATCAATGTCAAGGTATTTTATTTAGAGTAAGATGAGTCACCTTTTTATACATTATTTTTCTTCTGATTAAAAATCAAATAAAAAAAAGCAACACAAGTAAAGCCCCCCAGTTCCCCTTCTCCCATTCTGCCTCCAGGTTAAGTGTCTGTCTTTTATAATCCCAATAGAAGGGAAATCTGTTGAGCATGTGTCTGATATTCTAGAGCTCATTTAAGTCCACGACGTGTTTGAAATACAGCAATATGTGGAAACACTTATACAAACTGTGGTAACAGATCCCGTTCTTTCCCCCAACATAACTTTCCTTCTGCCAAGAAGTTTTTTTGGCAGTTTTTAAAAGGTTCACTCTATTAAAAATGTTATAGGCCAAATGGTTTTCCGATTGTCTTGACTGGGTGCACTGGCTTAAGCCACAGGAGGAAAGGTTGTAGAAGGCAGACAGTTTCATTTATTTACCTAGAGGATTGTTGTTAATAGTCAGACACTCCTCTAGAGAACAGTTTATGTGTACAGCTCATAAAAAGGGAGTCAGATGCAAAATTAATGTGAGATAAAATTGGTTGTTTGAAACAAAGGCTGTTCAAAGTGAGGAGATGGGTTTCCAACGCCTCCTGTGTTTTAGAATGTTGTATTTTCCTGTTTATATGATTGTCGATGACACTGATGTGCCTCAGGGCATTGCAGAGAACTTTATTAAAAGCTGCACAACCACCAGCTTTTCCCTTGTGGTCCATCTTTCTGACACGACATTCCTTTCATCTAGCTTTGTTTCCAAAATATGTGTATGTAAATATCCAGGGGACACACCAAGTGTTGCTTTTAAAATAGACGTTCACCAAAT
The DNA here is from genome assembly GCA_033961575.1 of Aselliscus stoliczkanus. Classification (NCBI taxonomy): domain Eukaryota; kingdom Metazoa; phylum Chordata; class Mammalia; order Chiroptera; family Hipposideridae; genus Aselliscus; species Aselliscus stoliczkanus. Next base: position 90,216,036 of record CM066732.1, on the reverse strand, counting down.
TTGATCCATACTTCTGCATTTGTTTTCTTTTCTCCCCGCTGTAGAACAAGAAACTCCTTTATGAGAAGATGAAGGGAGGACAGAGACGCAAGCGGAGGGTATGGCGTGGCTGGCTGGGTTGTGGTTGGGACGCCTGAAGCTTCTGAATGGGGCACTTGACAAGCTGGCACCTTCAGTTGTTGAAACGTAGAGAATCCTTTCACGTGCAGTCCTGGGAGGGCAGAACAGTGGTCACCTGTGATGAGGGCCATGCCTAGAAAGTCTGCCCTTGGTTTCTGGGATGGTTTCTCAAGCTTTCACATGTGATTTTTAGTGGAATGCCAAGTTTTATGGTGATTCCATCCCCTCCATTGAACACAGGAAATGTACCTTGTGTCTCTCTCATAGATGTGGGAAATGCAGGGAGTACAAGAGGATCAGTCTTTCGGCAAAGGGTGTGTAGGCCACTGGGGGAAATGGCTCACACATCTGCGTCCATTATATAAACACTCAAGACAGGAACAAGGAGGTGATGAGATGAAGAAACCTCATTCCTCCAACATACCTTTTTTCTTGGCCTAGCCGGATTGATATAAATACCCACTAGATTGATTATATTTGTTTGCTGACCTCTGAATTTACTGCAGGCTTTGTTACTAACCATCCTGGGGCTCCCCGGGGTGGGACCTTGGTCTGGGTGCTGCACATGTAGCCACGACGGTGTTACCTCATGTAAAGCTGATTGTCAAATGTGCTTTGGGTTTCCAATGCATTTGATGACATTGGGACTTAATAGGTAATCATTGTTCATTCTGCCAACCCACTGTTGACTTGACTTCCCACACAGACGTGCCTGGTCACTGGCCATCTTTTTTTTAATCAGATGGAGAAAGAGTTAAGATCCTGCTATTACATAGCATAATGCTTCCAGATAGTAACCATTTTAGTTAAAATATACAAACCAAACCTTATACCCAAGGCCACTGACTATTCATTTAGAATAGCAAGTGCCAGGATTCTGGCAAAATTTGGGACTCTGGAAAGTGGTCACTATGGCCGTGCTGAATAGCTTTGCTGAATCCAGTTAGAGGGTGCTATAAGAGGTGTGGATTTTCTGGACTCAGAATTAATTCTCAGACTTCTGCAACAGAGAGTTCCAAGCTCCCATGCTGCATGACAAAATACAGAAGACCCACAGCCAATTTTCTATGTGAGATGCAGTTTTGGTGTCTGGAAACAAAACTCCTTCAGGAGAGTGAACTGGGTTACTAGGGGTTTTTCTTGGGTGATTACAGTGTCCAGTGGTAGAGGATGGCAGGAAGACTCCTAAGGGTATAATATGGTCTTGAGAGAACATCAAGAAATTTTATTCTAGGAGCTCAGAATACACATAATTTACCAATAAGATGGCTTGAATATCTCCCCATGGCACAACAAGGACATTTCCAAATAAGACCAATCATGGATTCAAAATGAATAACTTGGCCTGAAGCTTTAATTGTCTCTACTTCCTGGCTCACCATTCCTTCTGCCCTGATTTGAGTCATGGCCATGGGTCACGATTTAGGTTCAGTGATCAGACCAGGATTACCAAGACTCAGAATTCTGGCTAGAACACATGTTATAAAGGTTTTACTTTGGCCTCAACTTCTTCCACATAGGAAAGGCTTAGAATCTATGAAAATAAGGGTCACTTTGACCCAGAGGTATCAAGTTATTTCTATTCTCAGGCATCTACAAAGACCCATGCTCATGCCATAAACCGGGCCTCTCAGGACTTATGGGGAAACAGAACTTACCTCTCCCATCATCAGGCCTCAGATGGTGTTTCCATCTCAATTAAAGACTTTAAGTACCGCTTCAAGTGCATGAATCGATATAAAGAAATTGTGGGCTTCCTTTTGGGGAAAATCAAGGCTTTCTCCAATGAAGCTCAGCATCTGCTGTGGGAGTCCAGAGAATATCAAAAGCAAGGATCATATCACAATGGTTCTTCCAGTTGTGAAATGGGACTAATGTTTGCTGTGTAACCTAGCCAGTCTCTCACCCAAGGTAGAGGACAAATATATAAGTGCCTCAAGTTCTTCAGAGGATAATTAAAACCAAGTACCATTTTATTATTACTTTTAAGTTAAGATTCAATACTAGTAAACATTTATCAAAACTGTTCGACTGATTGCTCCTTTTACTTTCTCACTAATTTACTTCCCCTCTCTTCCAATCATTGTCATGTTCTGTGTCTGGGCAGGAGGACTCTCTCCCATAGAAGTGCCTCACCGAGAGGATTCTCCCCAAAGTTACAATTGAGCCCCAGGTGGTTTTATATAACTTTCCATAATTGCTCAAATCCAATTGAATTCCTAGTTACTTCATGAGTGAAAGGTTAACTCATTTTTAAATGACTTTGAAAACTTTTTAACTCTTAAGGTATCTCTTGTTCATAGTTGAGAGCTACTATTTATCTTATTCAAAGAGTTTATCAATCTTTTATTCCATATTTAATAAACATGAACATCTCATGCCCTTAGCTGAGCCATCCTGCCACCTGTTGGCAGCTCAGCAGCTGCTCCGCTTGGGCTGGAATCAAACCGGAGACCCTGTTGCTCAGAGCTTGCACTGTTGAGCGAGCTCTTAACCAACTGAGCCACTTGGCCCTCATGCCCTTTTGTAACATATGAGAATTTTCAGAACAAATATTATCATTAAAGAACAATCAAAACATTTATGATAATTATAACATTAAATATACTTTTTCAGTTCACACTTGCCCCACCTACCTAAGGATTCTGGTACAATCCCTGGGGTAGGCCAGGCCATTCCAGTTGACAATCCGTAATATAAAAAGTATGTTAGCTATTTTAAATATTTTAAAGATTCCTTCCCAGCAAAGTACTGTCTTTTGTGACATGTCATTGTTCATATCTACGAGGACATTGCATATTTTATAATTCTTTGCTTGTTTATGACACAGTTTTGTAGGGTGAGTTGGACCTTTCATGATTCATTACCTGTCGGAATATGGAAGGATGTTTACAAATACTAAATTCAGGTTCCATTCCTTCTCTTTAGAGAATGTCTACTCACCTTTCTAAAGGGCAGACCATGTTCCATGGGCAAGAGAGAGCCACTATGAACTGCCTCATTCATTCCTGGGGGTTTAGTATCCAACGGGATTGCTGATCATTTGTAATGGCAGCTTCTTTCGTATATTTTTATTTAGAGATTGGAAGGCAATTTCAATAAACAAATATTTCAAAACTTTTTGCAATTTTTCTGCTTGCTAAATAAATGCGGTGTTGTAAAGCTGCAATTACTAGTTCAAATCCAAACCTCAAAAGAAAAAAAAGAGATGTATTAGAAAAGGAATGGAAAAACCTTGACTCATTCAGAATACCAACAGATGAAAGAGATGTCAGACTATGGAGGCTTGAGTCAAAAATAAAGGAGCCTTCCATATAACTTTCTCCTTTTCTTCAGCTTTTCAGTTTGACTGAGGGGAGGTGGAAATGATTGCTCGAGTTTCAATGAATCCTCTATAGTAGAACACTGGCACGGCAGAATCAACACAACAATAGGATACTCTGTGACCAGTCTGCAGATGCTAGTTTGCACTTGGCCCTGCTCTGTCATCTTGAGAACATTCTTGTAAAATAATTTAATGCACTTCAGATTCTCTCCCCCATCTAAATAAAGCCATCGAATAACAATTCTGTTTCCCACGGGGCTTGCAAATCCAAGTTAATAGTGAGAGCATGTTTGCTGGTTCACATGAAATCTTGTGCCTAAAAGGTGGGGGCATGTTGCATCTGACAAGAACTTTACAGCTGTGTGAAAGACATAATTAGGCACATTTGTCAGTTAGACAACGTTTCTCTACCTACTGAGGTATTGTTGGTTAGTGCACGGCAGTAAATCACGTGTTCGGTGGTAGGTACTAGTGTTACCTTGTAGTTAACCCAGTAAGCCAACAATGACGCCCATTCATCTATTTTGTGGAATGTCTGTATTCAAGGTTCAGGTATAATACCAAACCATACATATTTTTTTCAGAGTGTCAACCCATATCTACAAGGACAAAGACTGGACAATGTTGTTGCAAAGAAGTCGGTCCCCCATTTTTCAGATGAGGATAAGGACCCAGAATAAAGTGAAGATGCTGGGTGGACACCCACACCTCCTGTTGGCCTCAGTATTGCTTATTTGCATGTGTTATTAGAACGCTTATGAATGGCAGCATGTTTCTAATTTAAACAAATATGGATAAAACATTTTGTTATTGCATTGTCCCTCACACTGGTATCTCTGCTTTCTGCTAAATTTGAATACGAGCCTTTTTTTTAATGTGGATCTGCAGTGAACATTAAAAATAAAGCGTATATGTCAACTACAATAAAAAGCAAGACTATGAATGAAATGCCCTCAGATTTCTTGCAGTTTAGAATAGTGCTTTGGGCCGCCCTGTTTGAGCCAAGTCTGTAAAAAGCTGGCATTTGCTTTTGATGATGTTGTTCCCCCAGCCCTGGGCGTTGTCACACACCAATAAAAAAGATAGTACTTGAGAGGAGGAGCTGACACGTTTCACTTGGCTGCATCTTAATAAATGTGTATGCAAGCATTGGTGTGGAAAGTGTTTTTTAGTTAGAGCATTATAAAAACAATATCTTTACTTACTAGAACAAACTCACAAATACGAGCTTATCTGATCTTAATGATCCTGTGACGTAAATGGGGCTGCATTATTATCCCCAGTTTACAGATGGTGGGACTGAGACTCAGCTCTACAGAAAAGCTGGATGTGGCACAGTCAGTCATGGTGACTAAGGTCCTCTGAGTGTGAGTTATTTTGTTTATTGAGTAAACGTTGGGTTTCTGCCATGTGCCATGAACAGGGCTGGGCTCTGGAGGTACATTGGGGACCCAAACTGACCACAAAGACCTCAGGCAGCAGAGCATGCAATCCAGACCTCGACCCAGGCCTTTCTGTGTGCACGGAGTACATCAGTCGGCACCGCTCTGCTTTGCAAGCTTGGAATGGCCGGTGTAGGAGCACTCTCCTGCCTGTTTTCTGAAGTGTGCAATTTTCTTCAGCAGAGTTCTCCCAAGTCAGAAAAACAATTCAGTAAAAGGCTGGCAAGAACCAGTTCCCTGATGAGATGATTTCCGTGCCCTTTATAACTCTTCACTCTGAAGGAGACAACAATTTCAGGCTTTGATATCATTGGCCTCAATTTCCTTGGCTATAAAAGGGAGACAGCAGTGAGAAAGCACCCAGGGAGAAAGATCACTCTTGATTTTCATCTTAATGAGTGCACATTAAGTCCAAATGTCAGTGACTTGTCTAATAGAATAGCTTGACTGTATTTAGTGAACCTGTGAGTCTGTTATTATCGCTTATAAAAATCACCTTTTTCATGCAGGAGGCATTTTTCCAGGAGGGCTTCTGCAGGCAATTTCTCCACATCCCATGGCATGATTTCAGAAGCATCCTTGCCTCTTGATTCCAAAAGGTAGTTCCCTCACATTCTGTAGACATGCAGAGCTGGGAGGGTGGACCCTTTGAATTCTGGATTTTGTAGGCATTTTAGTTATGCTTCAGACCAGTTCTAGCTTTCTTAGGAAAACCAAAGACAGCTCTCTCTAAGGTTGTTGGACAGAAAAAAAAAGAAAAATAGCTAAAGAAAGATGTGTCGAGGTCATGAGGAAGGAAGGGGTAGGTGAAGCAGGAGGAGGTGAGGTCGCTGTGCCTGTGTTTGTCCTGTTTGCCTCCAGATGCATTATGGCCCTCCCCTGTTGTTCTCTGAATGGCAGGTGGGGTTTCCCAGGCTCCCTTGTCAGCTAACTTCTGGCTGGGTTTAACATGATGTCACCGAGGGGAGAGTAGTTGGTGAGAGAATGGGAGAAAGCAGGGTGATTTGTTTTCTTTCCCAGTAGCTCCATCTTCTCAGAGGCTCCAGTCTCTGCCAGGTGAGCCTGCACCCAAGCTCCAGTCATGTCTCTTCCTCCCCTAGTCCCTGCAGCCAAAGGAAACCATGGCTTCTTCCATATTGTTATTCTCTGGGTTATTTCACTAACACCTGTAGCTTCCTGGCTCTTCTTTACTTGTGTAACCAATTTTCTGTATTGAATCCTTTCTGTTTGAAATCCTCAGTGTATGCCAAAGAATCACATGGTGATCATAAGGTGCCTCTGCCTTGGCACAGATACATGGGGCTTGGTCAAGCCCACAACCACATTTCAGAGGTGGCACTGCAGAACCAAATGAAATGGTAAATAAAGATGATGGAGGCTGAGGGTGCTGAGCTGGGGTCACATGGGGCAGGGTGCTGTAGCAGCTTTAGCTCAGAGCCTAGTTAATTCTACATTTGTGAAAACCCCCATTTCTAGACTCTAGTTATCTCATTATGGCAAAATGAAAGCAAAGCAAAAGGTAATTGATTCTGCCATTTCTCCGACACCTAAGAACTGTATCCTGTATTTAGCCAAATCTCAACTAGAGCCCTTTCCTAGTGATGGTGCTGGGAGCCCGTGAACACTTATTTAAGCGGGGAAAGACTACTCATCACAGCATCGAACTACAAGGGGCCCCGGTGGGCTATTGGGTTCCTCCTCACGGTGCAACCAACATGAACACTCCATAAATTTTGATGTTTTCAATAATTATTCAAGCATATATCTGGCAGGGGGTCCAGATTCTCCTTCCTTAGGGCCCCTCCCAACAATAGTCTAAGACGTCCAGGGTTCTTCATCAGTCTGAAGTGGGGTGGAGTGGTGGGCTCACTGGGGCATGGGCAGGCATTTTTTCCTACCACACAGCCTTGTTGGGGAAGCTTGGTCTCGCCTACTGCCTAGATATTTACCCAGCAGAATGCCAGGCTAAGGATCCAGGAAGGTCTGATGTGGGCTCCAGGATTGGGCAATGAAGTGAAAACCTGCTTCGTTCCCAGTCACAGCTGCTATCAGCTGTGTACGACACCACTCCACGTGGAGCTGCTCCAACACGTACCTCCTCACACCCTCTCCCCTGTCCTCTTTCTAAGGTCCACTAAAAAACGGACCAGCTCTAGTTAGACCCTTTTGCCAGGACACCACAAGAACTAACAAGAACTAGTGGTCCTTCTCGCAGGAAGAGCACTCAGGTTTTGTCTCTGCTCCAGATAAGGTTCCCCTCTCCCCTTACAAACCAATGAAGCTGGCATTTGTGTAGCACTTTCACTGGGTACCTGGCTCAGTCTCTGCAAAGCGCATTCATGCACCTCCAAGTAGGAGGATAGCTGAGATTCTCTCTAAGGCTCTGTGATTCATTCACAGACATTTCATGAGTCATGGCCAAGCCAGGTGGGGAGACAGAAATGATTTATGAGCCAAGGAACCTGCAAAGCAGAGATGCTGATAGGGTGACAGGAGTCATGGTAGAACCAGGGCAGGTGTAATGAGGACCCAAAAGAGGTACAGCTAACCTAGAGTAGGTGGATCAGGAAAGGAAGCTGAAAGGTGGTCACACATGAGCTGAGTCTTAAAGAGGTTTTCAAAGCCACGAGGGAGAACGGAGGGCAGTCTATTTCAAGCAAAGGAATGCATGTGCAAAACTATAGAGGAGAGAGAGGCAACAGTGCATGAATGAGTCCAATCTGGCGATAGTTTTAGGGGCAACATGGAGTGGGAGCTAAGAGGTAAGGATAGTGAGGGAGGAAGAGACTCTGTCATGAGGAACTGAATGGATCACTCTTTAAAGTGTGTGGATTTTATCCTGAAGGATGAGAAGTCCCAAGAAGACTTCATAAGGAGAAGGGGCATTATCAAGTTCATATTTTAGAAAGATCCTTGGTGACAGTGGGCAGACCAGGCCAAAAGCTGCTCAAGTTTATAATCGAGTCAAGAAGGGGTGGGGGCAAGGGAACTAGAAATGCTGAAATTTTCGGGCACATAGAAATTCCCAGTGCTGTGAGCCCTGGGAGCTATGTGTAAAGCAAGGTGGTCTCAGTAATGGGTGTGAATACCACCTCCATCTCATTATGTCAGAGTGTTTAAGTTTTATTTCAGGAGAAAAGGAATTCTAACATATTGGGTAGATATTCTACCCAGCAACTTTCACCTAGAAATACAGTCAGGTCAATTCTTTCCCCCAGATTGGATACCCCTGATTCTCTTACCACATGCCTCTGTGTTCCTGTGGGACCTCACACATACTTCAGTACAGTTCCTGTAACAGAGCAGAACAGTAAGAGTTACTATATATGCAGAACAGGTTCTATATACAGGGTTCATTTAATGCTCTCTCCCTACTAGATGGAGCTATTGGACTGAGAGGTTATATTGCTTAAAGAAGACTCCACAACTAGTAAACGGCAGAGTTGGAACTTGAACTTAGGTCTCTTGATCTCCACAGTTGATATGCAACCCTGTACCACACTGCTACTTAATACTTATTTGCTTATTATGTGTCTGCCTGGTTCTACTGGGTTATAAGTTCTTTGAGGCCGTGAACTGTGTTTCGTTTTTCTTTCTGTTCTGGCACTTTGTATAGGGGCTGACGATGGCAATAGCTGTTTGTTGAAAGAATGAACATTATGGAACTTTTTAAGCCATAAAATGTCATTCATCTTCGACTAAGTGTACAGAAGGAAGGGTGGGGTTACTTCTTACTTTGGCGGGGTTGACAGATTCACTTGAAGTTGGGTCATTGATTCTCAGGTCCTTTTAAAACTAGCCCATAGAACTTCTCTCTTCTTCTCTTTTCCCCCGAGTCACTGCCCAAATGTTGGCAGCTCAGGAAGTGTGAAAGCACAGAGTTCCAGCCAAGTACCTCAATGTGCTGCACTCCATGGATGGCTGTGCACATCCTATTCATTAGATATATAGACCAGACCAGTGCAGTGGTCCTGCTCTCCATGAAGGCAGATCTGTGGGCAGTCTCAGCCTTGGGTTATGCATGGGCTTTCACCAGCCAGTGCTACTCTGACCATGGGAATATCCAGTAGGCATGTGGGCAACACACAGGGCATAGGCCAGCCTTTAACTATATCAAGCGCTATGGAGACAGCCTTGGGAATTAGAACAGAGAAACCCTGAGAAACGTTGGCCAATCAATGGGGGAGTTTGCCTAGAGCACAGGAAGAGAGCTTAAAGAGGAGGCAACGGAGCGGGTCAGCTCCATCACCTTGCATGAGGGACATCCAGGATAGTATTCACGAGACCCCTTGAAAGGCAGAACTACATAAAGAGGCTAACATCCTGAAAAAGTAACATTTCCTGAAGCTTCCTGAAGCCTGGGTTTTACCAGCAGCCTGAGCACAACAGTATTTGAGGTGTTTGCTCTTTACATACCTGACTTCCTGTTTCTAAAGGAAAAAAAAGAGACTCTACGAAGACTTTGAGGCTGTCAGGCTGCTCTCTCCTGTTTGGTGACTTCATTGTAGATGAATCAGAAACATATGGATCATATTTCCTCCTAAAATACACATACATGGGTTTGGCAATTAAAAGAAAATGTGTACAATGTAGCAGATTTGGTGGCCACCAGCCCTGTGAGAAGGCAGGGGCCAATAAAAATTATTGTAACTATTTAGTGAAAGAAAAATTGATTTCTAATGGGCACAGAGGAAACCACGCAGAAAACTAACAAGAGATTTGTGAATGTCACACCTTCGCTTCTCATGTTCATAAGCCAAGGCAACGTGTTTGCAAAAATTCTGGTAGAAATGTGGCCTTGAATTTGGGTTTAGAAGCATTAACTTATAAGTTCTAAAGAAAGAATCTTTTAGAAAGAAGCTGCTACAACATGGGAAGAGATAGACCTAAAAAGGTCATCCTAATGATGAATGTTCTGTTGTCTGATGAATTTAATATGGCAGTAGAGCTTGTCAATAGGTTATTCCTTCCAACAGAAACCAAAAACATATACACAGGAAACAGAAAAATATTTGTAATAGCTCTTAGCAGAGGCAATTGAAAACATGAAGAATGAGAAACATCTTAATAAAACCAATTTGGCAACAGTAGTAATTTAGCCCCAAGCAGGCCATCATATGAATTTCCATCTTTTTGTGTCACTCTCCTTGATAGGATTCATCACAATACCATTCATTCATTCATTAATTCATTCTTTCAGCAGTAACTTATCAAGGACCTATTTTAGGTGTCAAACACTGCACCATGCTATGGGAGTCTTATGCAAAGGTGTACAAGATTGTAGACTTCCCTCCTGTAGTTTTTAGCAAAATAAATAAATGAATCTTTAGCACTTTGTACACAATTATTATGGACTTGATCCCATACCATCACAATTCAACAGAGCAATTCAACACAAAACCTTTGCGATTGGATTTATATTTGACCTTGGGTTCTGCTACTTACAAGTTGTGTGACCTTGGGTAGGTTATATTTCACCTCACTGAATGTTAATTCTTTCATTTGACAAATGGGGAAGGAAATATCTACTTCATGAAATTGGTGCGAGAATAAATTCCCTGCAATACAGCACCTGTATTAAACCTTGATTTGGACGCCAAGTTCAGAGCTAGTTGGATTATCATGCAAGAAACAAATTCTGTACTCTGGATTTTCCCAGATGAAAGCGATTTCATACAAGGAATTGGGTGCTTACAAAATTATTTGAAGATGTGGAGGAGCAGGAGGCAAGGGCTCACGCTGGACTTCACCTGTTCAAGGTCATCATCATAGGTGGGATGCAGAGGTCATGAAGTGTGTACCGCTGCCACTGTCACACAGCTACAACTGATGCATGACACTCCCAAAGCTGCTGTCTTGACACAGAAATGCTGAGTTTGCCAGCAGCTGCTGTCTCTCATAGGAGAAACAGCAGCAGAGAAATAGTTTTTCTCTTTCCTCTTCCACGTTTAAAATCTTGTGGGAGTGCATCGATATGGTGTACTATTTTTGTTTCCAGACTCCTAGCTGCCAGGGAGTCTGCTAATGTAATTTTAGCTTTCCGGCCCCTGCAACACAAGAAAACACATAGTAGGAGATGGGAGTAGGTCTTGTGTGCCAGTTGACCATATCCAACATTTTAAGTATTTATCACAGTGTTTATATATAATAAAATCGTAAATGTTAACTATTATTATTAATAGATATGCTAATTTAAGCCAACATTCATAAGCTATTATTCAGAAGTGAAACTAGTCCTCATCATATTTTCCTCCTCTACTTTATCAGAAGTATATAATCAGGAAATCGATGTATTTCCATATAGGGGTAGCCAGAGCACGAGTAAGTAGAAGCCAGTTGTTCTGCTCTCAGGTTAGTCATCAACTCATTATTTTATAATTGCTCTACAGGAGAAAGTCTGGCCAAATGGTAGACTGTGGAATTTTAGAGACAACTTTTTTTAACAACCTTTCTGTTTGATAAAATAAGAAAGTGTGTTCTAAAGAAAATGAGTAATTGCAGCAAAGATGTACATCAAACTCAAGCTTTATAATTAGTATTGACAAGGGAATCATATGTCCCCCTAGACGCATGATGGCATGAGTGAAAAAGGTAAAGACGGAGGCTTTTTCATTTTTCATTTTCCATTTTTCACCATACTTTGGCTCTTCGTTGCTGTTTTTGATTTTTGAATTAGGCTCATGGATTTTTTTTAATCCCCCCAGCTTTGGGAAGGTTTCAGATTGGATGATGCTGTTTTAGAGTGTTTGATGCAGAATAATGCATTATACTTAGATGACACCAGTTATCCAGAAACATCAGATTACTTTGTAATTAGTCCATCATACCTCAGAAAACTCTGAGAGAGGTTGGCATAGGAAAGAGGAAGTTATTGTTATTGCAACAGCAGATGAACTTAGAAAGTGAAAGGGGTCAATGGAAGAGCCAGAATGAAGAGATGCCCACCACCAGTCTATCCCCCACCTACTCCCTCCCAAACAACAACCCAGGAGAAATTTTCAAAATCACTTTTTACATATGCCTTAACTGTTGATTCATCAAAGATGTCCTCAATAGATTCACAACTCAAACCACATTGCAGTATTTTTTTTTAATAAAGAGGAGGATTGAAAATGTGAATATAGTATTTCTTCTATTTTTTCAAACGGATGTGTTCCATGCAAAACACTGCCAGCAGCTAATGCTGTTTGTTAATATGCTCAGATCAAGTGGGTATACAACAAGCAAAACTGTAACATTCCTCAATGAAGTATGATCAGATGCTGTCACATGCAGTTTGCCTCCCTGCATCACATCATAAGAGAAAGGGCTTCTTTTTGTTTATTTGTTTGCATACATTTTGTCAACACTGAACAGTGTAAACAGCTTTTTCAAGAGGTCGGAGTGTTTTCCTCCTGATTCACTGTGGATGACTACAAGAGTGTTTCCTTTTAAGTTAAGGCACTTTACAAATTGTTTCTAGTGAACCAATTTACATATTTTTATCACTACTATTTTTAATAAGAAACTTTTCATGCTAAAACTGTATTTCACTTTGTCCCAACCTTTCTGTGATGCTTGGGAGAAAAGAAACAGAGTTCATTTAAAACACTCTTGTTTATGATGGATGAAACCACAAACTTTTTGTGATGTTAGCCCACTCCCAGAAAGCGAATATGAACTTCAGAGTATTTTGTGTTTGGAGAGAAGACACACCACGGAGAATGGGCTCATTTCAATTCAATATATTATAGGAAGGAAAAGATCAAGGAAGAGCTGGTCTTAAAACTGTCAAAATATGAGAATTTGATGGGAAGAAAGAAGGAAAACAGAGCAGTTGGAAATGTAAAGATAAAAGAGTTGGATCCAGACATGTCTATGTAATTTCCCAGAAATGGAAACTGCACTGGCAATTTGGAAAGAGATATCGAGAAACAATATGCATTAAATGTTGAGCGTTTCTTGCTGCAATGAACTTGGAAGGCTCTTAAAACACATGGCATAATGGTCTTATGATTCATCTACATATGGTCTTATCCTTGGTGACTGACAAAGGGAGAAATAAAGTTTCGTAAGGAATTAAACACAGAAGAGGAAGCTATTTCAGAAAAAGACGCTGGGGAGCTTCTCCATCACCAGCAGAGTATTAACTAATTCAGCCTACTAAATACACATAGGGATAGGTCACATTCAAAATTTCCTCTAATTCTGCAACAACTCTGGGATGTAGGTATCATTTCCTCTGTTTTCTTGATAGTCCAAGAGTTGGTTTGTTTAAAGTTGCTTAGGTAGTTTGGTGGTTGAGCTTCCATGCACTACACCAGTAATTCCCAGTACACCAGTAATTCTTTCAACTTTACTGGTAATTCCCAAACCTGGCTGCTGGTCAGAACAATCTGGAGAGCTTTGTAAAAATACAGATTCTTGGGCCTGTGTTCAGGAAATTTGGGTTCAGTAGTTTAGAGCAAGCTCTGAGAATCAACTTTTTTTTTTTTTCTTAAGAGTTCCTTCAGTGACTCAGATGCACAGTCCTTTTGGGGAAATGATGTCCACAACTGCAACCAGAGATAGCATAAGAATCAGTGAAGATAAGAGACCAGAAGAGAAGAGGGGTAGGATAAAAAACTCTGCTTCTGTGTGAGCAGCCTGCAAAACTGCACAAGTAGTCTCACAAAATTCAACCAGATCTGAAAAACATGTCATGTCACCTGAGTTTATTTCTAAGACCCCAGACCTTCCTAACCAGTCCATCTCCTCCCAGAAGTATTAGGTACTCCTGAGGTTTGGAATTGTGCTTTCAGAAACCACAAGAACCATGATAAAATGCTGTTGCTATACCCTTTTTCCTCAGCATGAGTTAGGATGAGATACTTAGGCTTCCGTCAATAAATAGTGAAGGAAGATGCATTTGGAACTATGGATGCCCTGAAAAATGGATTTGGCTAGCTACTTGACCCTGTTTCAGAAAAGAGTAAAAGATTAGATCATTGGTTTTACAAGGGAAGTTACTAAGGATGCATAGAGGTTCCCCGAATAAGGCTGCGCCATCATTACTGGCTCTCCCTCAATGGGTGGGATGCACACAGAGCAAGAGGTGTGCTCTCTGATCCCACAACAAAGCTAAAGACTGAGGTTACCCTGGAGGGCTTGGATCTAGAGCCTCCTTTCTCCAGTGAGGTCCCATCAAAGCACAGAAACAGGAAGCTGGGGCAAGGACAATGGGAAGTGGAAGGAGGCTTACAATGTGATGGAGAATGATAAAAACTCTGCACTTTTTATCTATTCATTCAACAAATGTGTGTGAGCACCCACTGTATTCCAAGCACCATGTTAGAAGTAGGGGAGACAGTGCAGCAGACAGGGGTGGTTGCTGCCCCACAGAAGTTGCAGGTATGTGGAGGAGACAGACAAAATGAAGCAAATTAACAGACTGAATAATTTAAAAGGCAAGGGAAGGACATGATCTAGCATGCAGTTTTAAAAGCTGACTCCAGCAGCTGTGCGTCAGCTTTGGTGGAAGTGAGGAGAGCCTTCAACAGGCAACTGCAGCCTTTCAGATGAGAAATGACCTTGGCCTGGACCTGGACTAGGGTGTTGGCAGTGAAGAGATGGGATTGACTGGGATTGCCATTACCAGCAACCAATGGCAGCTGAACTGCCATTACCAGCAACCAAGCTTGGGATGAGCTCTAGCTCTTAGTACTGTGGACAAAAAAGGGCCCACGTACTAAACCTGACAAGCTCAGGGGAGGGCTACATGGTGGGCCTTACAAACTCAGGGACTGAAAATAACCACATAGGATGGTCTGAACATAAAAATAGCTAACTAAAAGTGAGTCCCGGGCCGGCTGAGTGGCTCAGTTGGTTGAGCTCGCTCAAGAGTGTGAGCTGAGCTCTGAGCAATGGCAGCTCGATGCCCAGCCTGAGCTGAGCTGCTGCTAAGCTGCCAACAGGTGGCAGGATGGCTCAGCCAAAAAAAAACCACAAAAAAAACAAGTGAGTCCTGACAAGTAGTCAAATCCTAGGCCTGTAGCTTCCTTTACAAAGTTCAATTCTTATGTTAAGTGAGTCTATTATCTTTTTGTATCTAAGAAAACATACTTTTGAAATGTCAGAGTAATTCCCTTTCTCCCCATCCTCAACCCCTCAGGGCACAACTTCCAGCCAGAGCTGGAGACCACAGAACCCCTCATTGTTATCTAGTTACCTGAATACCACCTCTATATGCTGTAAATATTAATTATTGACTAACCTGTACCAGCCAATGTAAAAGAAGCATGTATCTCTTTGTTTTACTTTTTATCCAATCCCAGAGATTTCCTCACTTTGCTTTCTTCCAACCCCTTCACCTACCACCAATGCATTTCATGTAACCCTCCTTATGTTTCCTCCTTTGATTCTAATGTATAAAATAAACTGCCAAACTGCCATTTTCCAGAGCATGTATTTCAATCCATTGAGTTTTTGCTTCCTGGCAATTGTCGTCCGTTTGACTGGAATAAACTCATAAAAATTCTATTCTGGAGCCGGGCGAGTGGCGCGGTAGTTGAGCGCTGGCTTGGGAGGCCGACGGCCCTGGTTCGGGTCCCATATGTGAGGGCCGGTGACGCTGCCCTCAAGAAAAAAAAAATTCTATTCAGGTTTGAACATTTCTTATGTCAACAATACTGACACAACTCCTACAAGTGATGGGAGAAAACTGAAGACTGAAGTGGAAATAATGGGGAGATTTGGAGCACTTTTGTTATGATTCAACTCCGCCTCCTTTATTTTATGCGAAATCCTTGCTTCCAATTCAACAATGACTGAGTGTCTTCTTTGTTGAGGGCACTGAGCTGTACCCAAGGGGGACTCCAGGGTGAGGAAAGAAATGGCGCCGGTACTCAAGCAGTCTACAGTCCATGGAAGAAGATAGGTCAAGTTTACCAAAATAAAGTAAAAATAGGACTAAAATCAGAGAAAATGCTAAACGGTCTAGGATGGAGCCTTGAAGTAAGAGGATGACTTCCACAGGAAGAGATGAGGATGGGAAATTCTAAGTGGAGGAGCAGTAGGGGCAAAGGCCTGGGAGTGGAGACCTGTGGGATGTGCCCAGGGACCAGTCCGTGGTCCGCTTCGGCTCAAGTGTTGGATTTGCAGAAAGTTAGACTGAGACAGTCCAGCACTGAGCTCCAAGGGTAGGAGCAGACCCCTGCAGCTCACCCTCCAGGCCTTTCATACCCTGGGCCATATTTATGCAATTCTATATCTGTATTAAATGTTTGTATCAAAAGCAAACTCTCACATCTTGAAATTCTTCTTCTGGAAGATATGATCCTTTCCCTGAGATTGACAATACAGAGCTCATATAGCAATAATTGCTATTAAAATAGACACTTAGAACTACCGAGCTAAAGCTTAGGTCCCAATTAAGCAAAGCTGTTGTTTCCTGAAATAACTTGTCTTTCTTATTTAAAAGGATTGATCCCTTCCCTGCCCTTCCTTCCCCTTCCCTCCTTTCAGAGAAGACTGGAAACATAACCAGGGGCTCACTAGTCACCTGAGGTTTTGGCTAGGCAGGCTTTGGAGGCTGCTGGTGCTGAGAGGTGGGTGGCCACAGAGATTTGTCTAGGGGTAGGTAGCACCTCCTAATGTGTTCACGGACATTCATGGATGGCTCTTGCTAGTAGAGTAGCTGCTGCAGGAATCATTATAACATATTTTCTGACAGACTTTCTTCTCTGGTTTGATGTCCCTATGGCCACGAACCACACTTTATAGTCCTGTGCTCAGCCTTGCATTTCCCTACAACCTGGTATGCAGGTGGGCAGGTGGGCATATGCCCCTGGGAGATGCTGAGAGCTCCTCACCCTCAGGCTGATGGTGTGATCAGTCACCAGGAAACCCCTGATGCCTCTGGGAGGCCCATGGGACATTATCTGAAAGCCAGGATCTGGGAGCACACTGCCATAGTGTCCAGACCAATGTATGTCCCCTTTATTTTCTCTTTCTTATCACACAGACCAGTAACATAGAAAATAGAAACAAACATTACAGGCAAGTCTGCCAAGTCTCCTTGGTGACGTTTTTCTCCTCCTGCCCGAGCCTTCAACACTGGGGAAATGCAGCTCAATGCCTATCTTAGAGATTTCTTTTCACATTCTCTTACCCCTGAGTATAAAGGCATTTCTTCTACTGTGGATGTCTTCCTTCTCTAATCCTCTTTCCAAAGGCACCACATTTCTGTAGAGAGTGTGTCCCAAATGCCTTCTATCTACGAAGTTCTTCACAAACATGAATAGACAAATGGTTAGTTTATATAAAGCACACATGGATTGCTCTGACACAAGCACTGAGGAGCCCACAGTTTACATTTTTGTCTTTCTTTTAAAAAGGAATGAGAAATCATATTCCAGATGATCCATTCTTTAAGCGAGGGAGGGAAGGAGTGGAGAAGGAACTAAAATTTAAATTGGGGACCCTTTGTGAGCCAAGTGCACGTGGGTACCCAGCTCACATGGTTTTTTAGAGGAGAAAGCAGGTCTTGAATTTACTGTCTCACCTTCACCTCCATGCCTGTCTGCCCTGAGCAGACCTCAACACACTGAACTTGTAAGAGCTCCCAATTTAAAAACACTGGACTGATACTGTCACTGAGAACAATTATAATGATGATAAAACAGTATTTATTCAAAACTCCAAGAAGACCAGACTTATCTGAGTTTTCAGTGGCCATGTGTTCAGAATTCTTTGGAAGTAAAGTCATGTAGAATCCAAACTCATGTTCCTCATATGTTCATATTTTATATAACCAAATGTCTGGTTAATACCAGCTATTGAATTATTTATGTCACTTGGCATTTAAGGTGCCTTGTTGTGGAGAAATCATGGTGTTTGAATATCAGTTCTAACACAATGTATAGTGTGGACTGTAACTACACAGTGTATGGTGTAGAAAGTAAGTAGAGGGAAGATAGATATCAGCCGGCTGTAAGTTCCTTCTCTGCCACATACAGCTGTGTGCCCTTGAGGTAGTTATACAACCTCTCAGGACATCAGTTTCCTCACCTTTAAAAAGAGTGAATAAGAGTATCAACATCATAGGATTGTTGTGAAGATTAAATTAGGTAATGTATGTAAAGTCTAGTGTTAGTACTTTTTAAGTAGTTAATAAAAAACTAAAAACCGATGGTAAAACACACACACACCCCCATACCAACACACACACCATATATATATCCATGTATGTATATATGTTTGTGTGGTGTGGGTGTAAACAGTGACTACTTGGGGTCGGCGATTATGGGAATTTTTTTTTTAAAGATTTTATTGGGATATTGGGGAACATTGTGCTTTTCCAGGACCCCTTAGCTCCAAGTCAAGTTGTTGTCCTTCAATCTTAGTTGTGGAGGGTGCAAGCTCAGCTCGAAGTTCGGTTGCTGCTTTCAATCTAGCTGCTGAGGTTGGGACGCAGCCCACCATTCCATGCGGGAGTCAAACTGGCAACCTTGTTGTTAAGAACATGCACTTTCACCAACTAAACCACCTGGATGCCCGTTGGCAGCTCAGCTGCAGCTCAGCTCGGGCGCAACTCACTGGCCCATGTGAGAATCAAATTGGCGACCCTGTTGCTCAGAGCTCGAGCTCTAACCAACTGAGCCACCTGGCTGGCCTGGATCATTTTTATTTTCTTTGTATTTTCTCTATTTTCCAAGTTTTCTATGATGAGTTTATCATATTTTTATAATGTTATAAAATCTTTTAGAAGACTCAATAAATCAATCCAGCGACTTTTTAGGCCAGGAACCATGTGGATGCTTCCATGCATTAACAAAGGACAAAAAAAGTGAAAAGATAAATCTTGAAACATGGCTCCTAGTAAACAGCAGCAATCTCAAGGGAACAAAGGCTGGAAATAAATTTAATAAGGCAAAAGTAAAAGAAGAAGGAGTAGGGCAGCCAAAGACAATGGCGTAAAACCCAGAGACCTTCAGTTTAATGAGCACTTTCAGCAGTTCTTCTCCAAGGCACTGGCATTTTACAATTGCAGTAGAATGAGCTTTTCTTGGAAAATATACCCTAAAAAATTAAGAGCCACAGCAGTTCAAGCCCTAAGGGAACGCAGAAAATCAATAACTGATTAAAGTCCCATCTACTTCTTTTTTTTTCCCCAAGAGTGAGGTCACGTCAAAGAGCTCAAAACAAATAGAAACTTTTCAGACTTAACGAGTCACTCAGCCTGCAGACGAAGATGAGAGCCTCATTTGCAGCAGGTTCCTTTCTGTTCTGGCACTGGGTGTGTGGAAGCTGAGAAATACATTTCTGACTTTGCCTTTCTGTCTTGCTTCACTCCCGGGTCTCCGCCAGCAGTCCTCCACCTGGGAATTTCGGCCTCTTGTGCTATGTGGTTAGGCATCTTCCACTTTTTCTCAGGCTCTGTTGCTGCAGTGAAAAAACAATGAGAACTATAGCTTTTAGTTGAAGTGATTCTTATGACGCAGGCAAAAGACAGCCAGAAGGGTTTGCTGCTCTGCCTGTGCCACTCGTTGGGGGCATTTATAACACTGACTGGCTTTACCAAAAATAGAAGCTGCTGTGCCATTTACTAGACAGCATCACTCCTTTCTTCCCCTCTCCTCCCCGCTCCCCTCCGCTCCCCTCACCCTCCCCTCCCCTCCCCTTACTCTTCCCCTCCATTTCCCTTTCCCCCTCCCCTTTCCCCCTCCCCTCTTCTCCCTTTCCCTCTCCTCTCCTCTCCTCTGTCTTCCCTCTCTCTGATATCAAAAAAGGTTAGCAACATCGTTGTGTCCCTCTCTCCCTCCCTTTCTTCCTTTCCCCTATGCAATTACTCATTTAGTAACTTAACAATGACCTACTATTTGGCATCCACTGCATTATGCATTGTAAACATAAAGATACATAAGACATGACCCATACTGATACCTTCATTATCATTATACCTTCATTATCTTTGTTTTAGCTCTCAACTGAACTCTAGTATCTGCAGATGCTGTTTACTAGGTGAATGGAGCTTTCACAAAGTGTTATTATATATAATTCCACCATCCACCCAGAGATGGTATTATTACCATTCTTATACCATGATGATTGAATTTAGGCTCTGAGGGTTTAAATATCTAACCCAGCAGCACTCAGTTCTTATGGGAAGGAGTCAGGAATTTATTCTGATTTTCCTGACCCCACGTTCAGTGCATGTTCCACTGTGCCTACATATTGACTGTGAAGGACCATGTCCATTCTTTTATGGTTTCACCTTTTGCACACGACACCGCACATGTAGTGTACACAATAAATACTTGTATGGAATTAGATTGGAATTGTACCAAAATAGTCTGCATGAGTCATCCTTTAATATACTTGTATTTGGCAGCATTGTTCAGGATTATCACATGCATTCTTCATATACAGGAAACTGGTAGATGTTTTACTGCTTATGTGAACAGAACAAGGTGGACAGCCAGGAGCCAATCCTTTCCAGGGAGAGACGGATCTGCAGACACATAAACACCAGTATGGGCTTGTATGTGTTTTGAAAACATGCCTACCTTGATTGGAGGTGGTTACAGAGGACACACAGGAAGGAAAAAAACTTTAGTGTTCAAATGATGATCAAAATCACTCTTGAAATCACAATAGAAAAAAATCACATATATATTTTAATTTTTAGAAATGAAACAATTAAATGTAAATAGAATATCTAACAAATATCCATGTACTCAGAAATTAAAATTGTCATCATTTTGTCATACTCATTTCAAGATTTTTATTTTATTTTATTTTTTTTTTAGCTGAGCCATCCTGCCACCTGTTGGCAGCTCAATGGCAACTCAGCTCAGGCTGGCCTCGAACCGCTGTTGCGCAGAGCTCAGCTTGCACTCTTGAACGAGCTCTTAACCAAGTGAGCCATTCAGCCGGCCCAAGATTTTTTTTTTTTAAGGATTTATTGTGGATGAAATAAACAAGGTAGGTTTTTATGTCTGCCAGATGGCATCGTGTCCAAACCTATGGTGGTGCCTATATATCTACTTCAAATAACGATACTATCTGTGTATCAGTGTCATCTCCATTTTATTTGTACAATAATCATAGTTTTCACTGCCTTTGAATGTCAAGAGTTTCCTGTTTCTTTTGAAGTTACATATACATTTATTTATTTATTTATTTATTTATTTTTAATATTTTATTGGGGAATTGGGGGACGGGAACAGTGATGGGGAATTGGGGAAGGGGACCAGCCAAGTTGTTGCTCTTCAGTCTTCGTTGTGGAGGGCGCCAGTCACCATCTGGCTTCCTGACGGCAGCTCGTGGCCTCTAAGCTTAAGGTGCTGTATTCAATCTTAGTTGCGGGTAAGCATAGCCACCATCCCATGCGGGAGTCGAACCAGCAGCCTTGTTATTAAGAGCTCTATCCACTGAGTTACCCGGGCAGCGGCTCAGCTCAAGGTGCTGAGTTCAGTCTTAGTTGAGGATGGGCGTAGCCCACCATCGAATAGGCAATCTTGTTACACCAGCTGAGCCATCCTGTCACCTGTCAGCAGCTCAGCAACAGCTCAGCTCAGGCACAGTATCACTGGCCCATGTGGGAATCAAACCGGTGGCCCTGTTGCTCAGAGCTCATGCTCTAAGCCAACTCTTAACCAACTGAGCAACTTGGCTGGCGCTCAAGAATTTTAAAGATAAAAATTTAGAAAGCATTATATCACCTTCTTACTATATATACAAGAATAAACTCAAAATGGATTAAAGACTTAAATGTAAGACCCGGAACTATAAAACTCCTAGAAGAAAGCATAGGCAGTAAACTCTGACATTACTCTTAGTAATATTTTTTTTCTGATATATCTCCTGAGGCAAGGGAAATAAAAGAAAAAATAAACAAATCGGACTACATCAAACTAATAAGTTTTTGTACAGCAAAGGAAACCATCAACAAAATGAAAAGACATTCTGCTGAATGGGAGAAGATATTCACCAATGATAGATCTGAAAAAGGGTTAACATGCAAAATTTATAAAGAACTCATACAATTCTACACCATAAAACCAAACAATCCAGTTTAAAAATGGGTAGAGGATCTGAATAGACATTTCTCTAAAGATGGCCAATAGGCATATGAAAAGATGTTCAACATCACTAATTATCAGAGAAATGCAAATTAAACCCACAATGAGATACCACCTCACACCTGTGAGAATGGCTATCATCAATAATTCAACAAACAACAAGTGTTGATGAGGATGTGGAAAAAAGGGAACCCCTGTGTAGTCGTGGTGGGATTGCAAATTGGTGCAGCCACAACGGAACACAGTTTAGAGATTCCTCAAAAAATTAAAAATAGAACAACCTTGTGACTCAGCAATTCCACTTTTGGGTGCTTACCTGCAGAACTCCAAAACACTAATTTGAAAAGATATATGCACCTCTATGTTCACTGCAGCACTATTTACAATAGCCAAGATATGGAAGCAACCTAAGTGCCCATCAACATAAAACTGGGTAAAGAAGAAGTGGTTCATACATACAATGGAATATTACTCAGCAATAGAAAAACGAAATCTTACCATTTGTAACAACATGGATGGACCTAGAGAACATTATGCTAAGTGAAATAAGTCAGACAAAGAAAGAAAAATACCATATGATCTCACTTACTTGTGGAATCTAAAGAACAAAATAAACAAAGAAAACAAACACAGAGATACAGAGAACAAACTGATGGTTGTCAGTTGGGAGGGGGTTGGGGGTCTGGGTGAAAAACGTTAAGGGATTAGGACGTACAAATTAGTAGTTCCAAAATAGTCATGGGGATGTAAAATACAGCCTAAGGAATATGGTCAATAATATGGTAATAACTATGTATAGTGCCAAGTGGGTACTAGGCTAATCAGGGGGATCACTTCATAAATTATATGAACTTTTAACCACTATGCTGCACACCTGCAACTAATATAAAATAATATTGAATGTCAAGTATAATCGAAAAATGTAAAAAAATTAGAAAAAATTTGAAATAAAATAAAGAGCATTATAAAGTAGAAATCTCTTTGTCTTCCATCCCCAATCCACCCCCTCCCCCACACCGTTCTGGTGGGCACTATCAGAGGTTTGGTTTCCAATCCATTATTTATACATTTACATGAACACAGATGTTTTTGTAAACAATTTATACTATTATTTTATATAGTATAGTATTATAAAATATACATAATAGTGTCCGACTGCTTGTATCATTTTGCAATGTATTGCTTGTTTTAAACATTGCTATACTTTGGAGGCCTCAGTTGAAATATTAAAATCTAGTCCATTCCTATTAATAGCTATCAGCATTTTGTTATATGAGTACAATAATTTTTGATACCTTCTCCTTCTGTTGATGGACACTAAGATTGTCATAAACAATACTGCAATAGAAGTGCTCACGCAAGGTTCTAATCCTCATACAGGCACTCAAGTTCTTCTAAGGTGTTTACCTATAGGTGGAATGGCTGGGTGTTATACTAGAGACATGTTTAGTTTTGTCATATATTGACAAATTATTCTCTGACACTGTTGTACCAATTTATACTCTCACTGACAATGCATTTAAGTACCTGCTTTTCTGTACCTTTCTCAATGCTGGATATTGGCAGACTTAAATCTTTGCTAATATACTATGTAAACAAAGGTATCTTCTTATTTCAGTTTGTTTTTCCCCAATTTACTAGTGCCATCTAGCATGTTCTCATGTTTATTAGCTGTTTGGGTTTCTTCTCTTGTGAAGTGCCTGGTCATAAGCTTTGCAAACCTTTTTTTTCCTATTACGTTATCTGTGGCATTTTAAAAAATGAATTTTAAAAGAGAAATCCATTTTGGATATGAATCTCTTGACTGTTATTTGACCATTGCAAATATCTCTTTTCTTTAACCATTGTCAAGTTCATTATCATATATTTTAAGGAGGGTCAGGCAATAGCAGTTCCAAATGGGTAAAGAGCTTTATTCTTTTTTAATGCAATACAAGATGGCATATATAGTCTCTATAATTAGGTGAACAGCCATAAATAGCTTTTGCAGCTGTAAGAAAAAGTTCCCTACAAAGGTCTTTAAGGGTCTCCTCTAAATCTAGAGAGTAGCTCCCTCTTAGCATCCTGGGTGTTTGATGGAGATAAATTCTATAGATAGGTGAGCAAAACAAGAGAAATGGACTTCCTTTTTACAAACCAGGAGCTGAGCAGGTTCTACACTTCTCCCAACAGCCTCAAAGTAATTTGAAATTAGTTTCTGTACATGCAACTTATCATTTGTTGATCATTGTTTAGGCATGTGATTTAAAATTTTAACTTTGACTACATGGAGTCATTCTACCTCTTTCCTCTCTTACTGAGAGCAGGTTTCAATTATGTAATTATGGTGAAAGAGGGCTGAAGAGTTTTTACTCTTATGCCTTCATCCTGATTGGATAATGGTTTGCAATGACTGGTTGAGAGCTGTGGAAACACAAATATGAGGCAAAAAGCTTGGATAGCCATATAAATATTTACAAACACACTAGACTATAAACTGTGAGGTGAGGGCCCCGTGTTTAACATATTCGTGATGGTTATATCCTCAGCATTCCGTTCAGTTGATAATCCTACTTAGGGGGCATGTGAGGAACTTTCCTAATCCACAACTATTTATTGAATCTCAATTTGGTGTTAAACACTTTGTACTCTAAGTGCTTTGTGTAATTAAAGTGACTAGATAGGCAAGGCCCCCACCCTCATGAGGCTCACTTCCTAGCAGTAAGAGATACGTGACAATGAAGACAAATGACGCAGTGAAATGGGATAGAGTTGTAGGGTGGTGAAATGGGTGTGGTCTGAGAAGCCCTCTTAGGATGAGTCATAGTGATTATCAGCAGCATTTACTAGATAGAGGTAGAGTGATAGAGACAGATTGAGATACAGAAAACCAGTGTCAGGGCTCCAAAACAATTATTTCCAATTCAGCAGGTAAGCTCTGCTTCTTTGCATATTTATTTGGGACGGTTTGTGAGTCTTGAAAAAAAAATGAGTAAAGTATTGATTTTAGGTTAGAATGTGTGCATGCATTTGTAAAATATGTTCCCTTTTGGTGGGTGGGAATAGTTCACACAGTGAGAGAACAGCTGGCCCCTATAGGTTGGTGTTGGCCTTTGGCTGGACTGTTCATTGCCTAAGTAGCTTGTGTATTTCTGACTATGTATGTGTCTCCTGTAGCCCGCACAACCAGGAGAAGTCTTTCAAGTGCTGTGGAATGTTTGCATCCTGCAGCAACTACAAACTATATGGCTCACCAGATGATTTAACAGAAAAGTATTGAAACCATTTAAAGTACAGCACTGAGTTGTTCATAAGGAGAAATTGCTGTTTGCACAAACAAAACATTCAGACAATGAAGGTCCTATAGGTCTTGATTTCATGCAGGCTTCCTTCTTGTGCCATTTATTTTGAAAAATCGATTTCAAGTTCCGAACAGCATCTAGTAGGTGTACACTGTGTCTTGTCCCCCCACTCCTCTACGCCTGCCTAAAAAAATCATGTTGTTTGGTGGTTTGGTTTTATTTTCTTGGCCAAGTACTTAAATCACGAATGTTTCTTAAGTACCTTTTGATGGGTTTCACTGTTTTGTTTATTTTGCTTTAGTCAGTGCAGAAACCTTCAAATTTCCTTCTATAACAAACTTGTTTTCCCCGAAGTCATCGTCCGACCTGGCTGACGGAAGCGGTCTGCAGACCTTGCAGCCGGGTTGATTTTTGCACGGGCTATAATTTCCACACACAAAGCTTACGGCCTCTTTGAGGAACCGATTTTCAAGCTAAGAGAACAAACGAAAGTGTTCGCTCATCTTTCGAAAAATATGCGCTTGGTATGTTCGCCACTACTCATTGGGTTCTCAGTAATGAATACAGAATGTGACATTGGTTTTTCACATACAGAGCTTTTTGTCTTCATTTTTCCTGGGATGTTATTTCCTCGTTTGACGTTTTATTTTCCTGATTTATTCATCTTGAACATGCTACAGAAAACCTTCTCCCCTGGCGATTGTTCTCTCCATTTTTAAGATGGCTTAGGAATGGAAACCTTGACTTTTGAGGATCCTTTTAGGTTTATTGTGCCCCCCTCCCCCGTTATTCCTTTCTGCACACTCTTAGCCGAGGCTGCCAGCCTCTGAGCTGAAAGAACCCGTGGCAGGCGAGGAGAGGAGGGTGTCATATTGGCGACAGGCTCCTGCTGGCGGCCGGCGAACCCGCCGGGGTTAACAGGGGCACCGGGGTCAGCATCCTCGAAGTTGGGGGCCTTGGGCGGAGCCGAGACTTAGCCTCGGCGTCCGCTCAACCAGAGCATCCCGCAGTCCTGCTCCCCGCAGGGGGAAAGAATCGTCTAATCTGTCACCATCCCGCCGAGATTTTGCTCTTCCCAGCGCGGTCTCCGAGACCAAGCGCGTCGCGGGGCGGACGCAGGCGAAGCGGAGCCGACGAGAGGAAAAGCCCAGGCCTAGGGCAGAGGAGGAATGAGGGGCCGGGAGCCGGGGGGGATTTCCTCCTGCGCTTCCCCCCTTCAACGGGAGCGGAAAATGTGATTTGCTGTGCATTCCAGGCGCGGTTCCCTGGGGTGACCTCTCCCAGCCGGCCTGGGCGGGGGGAGCAGACAAAGAGGCGAGGCAGGCGGAGAGGACCCCGCGGGGAGGCAGGAGGGGTGCGGGGGGCGGGGGCAGTACCGGGAAAGGGGGTGGATAGCGGGTCCCGCGGCAGCGACGGCGCCTGGCCAATGGAGAGGCGCGGCCCCGGGCGCCGCGCACGGCCGCCGGCATTTAAACGGGGGACTGAGCGATGCCCCGCACTCGGTGCGCCCTCCGCGGACCGGGCGACCCAGTGTGCGGCGAAAGCGTTTCTCTCCGTCTGGCTGACCCCGCGCCGAGCCCCGGAGGCTCGGGCCGCGGCCGCACCCCGCGCCACGCGTCGAGAGCGCAGGCCCCGACGACCCGCCGCACTGACAGGTGAGCGCTGAGTGAGTGAGTGTGTGTGTGTGTGTGTGTGTGTGTGTGTGCGCGTTCGCGCGCGCGCAGACCTTTGCAAACCGACTCTCGCGTTCCCCGCCGTGCAGACGCGCGGAAGCCCTAGGTGAGCGCGGGCCGAGGCCCCGCGGTCCCTTGGGGTGAACCATGAAGAACCCTCGCGGGGTCCTTCCTGCCAAGGTCGGGGCTGTAGTGACCTCACCTCGCGCGGTCTGCAGGGCAAGCCTGGGGAAGGGGATGTCAAAAAAGAGAGAGATGGCCTCGCATCCTCTTTTCTCCCCCAGAGCCCCGCTCATCAATCGCGCTTGTGGTGCACATGGCAGCCGCTCGTGCCAGCGGCGCCCGCCCTGGGAGGGCGTGGAATCCCGGCTGCGGGAGCGCGGGCGCAGAAGACTCGCGAGCCGAGGCAATGGGGAGCAAGGGCCTGCATCTCAGCGGTAGACGGCGGGGCAAGCTAAGCTGAGGGGGTTCCATGTATTTGGGGCGGGGCGCTGGGGACGCCCGTCGCAGTGCTGTGAGCGATCCTGGCGCGGGGCTGGAGGCTCCGAAGAATCAGCCATTGGGCCCCCTTGCTCATCCTCAAGGTGAGATGGAGACTGTCGCCAGCGCTGAGCCGCGGGACTCGGCCACAGTGGAAGCCCAAGGGTCGGGTGACGGGACACTCGGTCCCGCACGCGGAGTTCAGCGAGCCCTTCGGCTCACACTGCACACACCCACGAGCTGGCTGCGCACTCGTGGGCGCTCGGTTCCCCGTTCTAGGCTTCTCCGGATACCCGGCGCGCTTCGGTTGAACCCCGGACGTCCAGGCTCCGGGCTGCGACAATTCCCCGGGTTCCACTCCGCCGGTGCCCCTTAGTAAATGTCCCGGAGGCCCCCGCCTCGCCTCACTGCACCTCCCTAGCGACGGACCACGCGAGACTGGCGGCGGAAGGCTGGTCTTCGGCTCGGACGCCCAGGTTGTCCCTTGTCCTCTTTCGCCGCCTTGCTCACCCCGCTGACCTCGCTGCAGCTCGCGGAGCAAGGCCAGGGACTGAGGGGTATCGGGCTGTCACTTCGTCAGCCAGTTATCCGTAGACCTGAGGCTTGGAAAGAACAGGCGCGCCACCTCTCTGGCATTGTCTTGGGAACCCAACTCCGCCTTGGGGGCGCCCCAGCCTGGCGTTTCCCCACGCCACGCTCCGGCGACAGTCCCCGGGGGGCACACGGGAGGTAACCAAGGCTCGGCAGTAAAGACGTTCCCGCGCGCCCAGACCTGGCCTGAATGGGCTCCCGGGTCGAACCCGGCTGCCGCCTTCTCCTCCCCTGTTGACTGCAAACCCTGGCTCTTTTAGACAGAAATATAGCCTCGAAGTTAGGGGTTAAAAATCTCTTCTTAAAAATAGTACAAGGGCAGAGAGGCGACCATCAGTAGGTAATTGGATCTCCTGCTGGAAAGAGCAGATCCGAGCGGTGTGCGCGTCTGTTTATGTTCCTCTTCGAGATGGTGCCAGGACACGAGTTGATTAAAACAATCTATTGTGTTAAGTGGGTCACCAGGGATTTAAACTGTCGGAGGGACCCCAGAGTAGTGGTTTTCTTCTGGCTGTACACACAAGTTAAATAAATAGCGGAGAAGAGGTTAAGATAACCCTCATCCCAGGGTGAGGAGTTTTCTTTCACCCCAGGGCTTTCCAGCCTTTTCTTTTCTTTTCTTTCTTTTCTTTTCTTTTCTTTTCTTTTCTTTTCTTTTCTTTTCTTTTCTTTTCTTTTCTCTTTTCTTTTTTCTTTTCTTTCTTTTTCTTTTCTTTTCCTCTCTTCTCTCTCTCTTCCTCCCTCCCTCTCTTCCTTCCTCCCTCCCTCCTTCCTTCCCTTCCTTCCTTCCTTCCTTCCTTCCTTCCTTCCTTCCTTCCTTCCTTCCTTCCTTCATTTTTTTCCCTCCTTTTTTGCTAAGTGGGGCACAGGGACTTGAAGGGACAGATTTTTCAAAGCAACCAGGGGAAGATCATAAGAAAACTGGATTCTCATCTTCCTGGCACAGCCAAGCCTACAACAGTAGTTGATTTGAGTACTATCACTGGATAAATTATGCTCTCCAATGGTTAGTATTAACTAATTATTTAAGTGTTCTTTAGAACCGCAGTTGCTTTTTGTGTTGTGTGCGTGTATGTGTGTTTAAACCCCAGGTCCCTGTAGAAATTAAAGTCTTTTGTAAACTTGGTACTTTTGCAGATTTCCTATTTTCTTAAAAGTTCATTTTGAGTGAAATGTTTTGGTAACTCATGATCTATAGGAAATCCAAGTTGGCCCACAGCCTTTAGGTGAGTGTTAACACAGGGAGAAGTAGGAGCCCACTAACTCCCCACATCTCTGAATGAGAGCTGCCTGCCATGTCTTCTGAACTGAAGCCCTTGGTCTTAGCGTTTAAGTATTGAAAGCTATATAGTGCCAAGAAATTCTATGCCCCAGATCCCTCTCCCAAGAAAAGCTTGTCAACAGCCAAGCTGAGGAGCATGTCCTAGAACAGAGAATAAAGGACAGACGGGAAAACCTAAGCCTTTATGGAAAGGAAAGTGGGAGGAGGAGGTAGGGGAGGTGTCTGCAGCATCCACTAAGGCACAGATCAGGCAAGTGTTACCAGCCCATGTCCTACATCTGCAAGGAATTTTCTTTCATTTGAACATATGCTCTTAGAAATGCAAAGTACAACAGTAATTCCTGGGACAAGATAAGTTTTTTTTTCCCCTTCACATGTGAATATGATACAAAATAGATAATTATTTGAGTTACGATATTCTTCAAACTTTATTGTGTTAGAAACAAGTCCATGTGTCCCTTGTTAAACACTGTGCTGGGTGTCCACAGAATAGTGGTTAAGGACATGTGTTTGGAGGCTAGATAGAACAGAGCTCAAACTCTGACTCTCCCACTTGATAGCTGTATGACCTTGGACAGATACTTAACTTTTCTGAGTCTGGATTCCCTGATTGGTCAAAGGAAGACAATATTCCTACTTCATAGTTTGCTGTGAAAAATAAAAACATTAGGTCAGCATTTAGCATAATGTCTAGCATAGCAAGGGTTCAAAAATATAGGCAATTCTTATTATTAGTGGTGGTATTGTGAGAGGCAGTCACATAATACAGCACCAGGATATATTACAAGGTGGTCCTGAACTTAAATCCCCAATCTCACTGACACAGGGACTAACACACATCTTTTTCTCCAAGACAGAACCTATAACTAGGCTGTCTGTCCATTAGTACTGCTCAGTGAACATTTCATCTTTGGTACTTTCTAATGTGTTTCCTGTTGACTGTAGACAATCATTAACTACACCAAAAAATCTTCCAATGAGCATGGAGTTCCTGAGATACCTAACTACTGGGTGATCTCCTTCCAGCCCTGTACCACATTGGGCCCCAGCATATTTTAGCCTGAATGGTGTTCAAAATATGGAGGTTGTGGTTCCGGTACTTGCAATCTGTACAGAATGAGACGTTATGTGCCACTAGTTCACCAACCATCAATTCTTCTTATCTTCTTGGTATAACTTGTTTCCAAAAAAAAAAATCAACCCAGTATATTCTTAAGAAATCATCTACTTAATTTTTAAAAGTTGACTATATTTTTAAAAGGTGGAGATCAAAATAAAAATAACCTTTTACTTCCTCAAAGATATAGTCCTGAGAAAAAGGGACAGATTATTCTAAAACCTGGCCTACACTTAAGAGTATTTGCTGTCTCTTCCATTATTATTTTTTTTAATGCTGGGAGAATGATTTGATGTAGTGCCTGTTGAATGCCTTTCTGAAACTTAATTCATCAGGAGGAATTGATGAGACATTGAAGCACAAACTCCTGGCTTGCTGACCATTGTCTCTTCACTGTAATTTCCACTCAACATGCCACTTAACACATTTTTTGCAGGAAACGAGTAAACTCATCATATAGCTTTTTATGCCCGCTTACAAAGTGTTAACTGATTATCAGCTGGTTAGTTAGTTACAATGAGAAATATGGCAAGAAGAGCATGGAAAGGAGCTGGCCTAAACTTTCCCAAAGACATCAAGAACATTGGAAATGGGTCATACATAGCATTTTTGTTTCTGATTCCCCGGAATTAGATGATGTGTTCTTAAAACCTTCTGAAGATTGGAATAAGTTACCATGATGTACACAGGACAGAGGTGGCTAACC
This sequence comes from Aselliscus stoliczkanus, assembly GCA_033961575.1. Lineage (NCBI taxonomy): Eukaryota > Metazoa > Chordata > Mammalia > Chiroptera > Hipposideridae > Aselliscus > Aselliscus stoliczkanus. Next base: position 90,184,977 of record CM066732.1, on the reverse strand, counting down.
TGGTTTATCTTGTGTGCAGATGTTTGCCCTTGATTGCTAAGGGAGACCTGAAAGAAAGCATGGGGTAGAGAAGACCTGCTTTGAGAGTGTCTGTGTCCTCTGGGACAAGTAGATTAGAGGGGAGGACAGTGGGAAAGGGGAAAAAAAAAGGTGGGGGTGGAATGGGTCTTGTTGGTGGAGAAGTTTCAGAATAAGTTCACCATGAAAATATGATCACATTACTCTGAGGAGAAATGCATTAAGGGAAAGCTGAGGCAGGTTTGAAAGGAAGATTCAAAGGAGAATAAAGGAGAAAAAAGGGAGGCCTTTGTGGGTATCATGATGCGCTCTGGATCCATGAGATGCAGCTTTAATGTAATGATGTGAGTGGATCATTTCATGAATGCAAATTACCAAAAATGTTTGCAGCTCATAGTTGGACATGAGTGATCATTCATAGGAACCTAAATCTGGATTAGCATTTAGGTTGAGTTCTGATAATGGGGCACTCTGCTAGGTGTTGATGTGGAAAAGAATTGTCCTCAAGGAATTTACATCTTCTTGATTTCCTCTACATCTATGCTATTTACAAAGTACAGCTTACTTAGTGGTAATACAAATGGGATTTCAGGAGCAAAACCGTCCTTTTTCCTGCACTGAGTAATTAAGACCAGTTTGGTGTGGGGGGAGGTTGGGTGACTGACCACAGTGATTGACAGAGCCGTGATTCTCTCACTAATTAGAGTCCTCTTCCCCCTCCTTCTTAGTCATGTGGAATATGCAGAGCACTTCAGAGCACTGCTATTCTCTAAGAAGCTGAGGTCTCTGTTGATTGAGATTCCTGAAGTTGCTTTTTACTTCTCTCCAAATAACTAATTAATAAGGTTTAAGAACTCGAAAACCTCACAATAAACACTGGAGAGCTTTGAAGAGTAGCCTTTTTTAAAAACGAAAAAACCATTTCATAATATTTTCCACATCTAATAAATCTTATTTTGTGAAAAATTTACTTTGGCTTACAAAAAAATTACAAAGCAGTCTGTCACTCGAGACCCCTTTGGCTTACTGGGTATGCTACTCCCATAGGAATGGGAAGTCTGTCCAAACTAAAACTGAAAACCACAGTTGACTAATTTTGGATTTACTGTTTTATTGTTGGTTTCTGCCATAGTGAATACAGTGGCTTCAATTGGAAAATAAAATCCACAGATTCTGCATGGGAACCAGGTAAAAATTAATGAGTATTTGGAGATTTCCTAGAAAAAGGAGGGCAAATGGTAAGAAGCCTCCTGGACTATAAGGAGTTTGCTATACTGGGTGTCAGAACAAAAAGATTGCAATTGGCTGTATTGCTCACTGGTTTATGGAAAGGCGTTTTAAAATGCAAAGAATGGAAACTCTAACTCAGTGTGATCTGTAAGAGTCATTCATTTAAGAGCACCTACTGTGTGCCAGGCACTGAGGATAAGGTGATGAGCAAGCCCTCATGACTCTCAGACTAGGTATTTGTTTAATTACAGATGTGAAAATGTCCCAAAGGAAAATCTCAGTATAACGGAGGTCCTAAATTGGTCTGGAAACAAAAAAAATGCATTTTTGCACAGATGTTTGTGGGAGGGGATGGGCTCATGATGTGAACCTGTCATATGCAGTCAACATACATTCCCAGTCAGTCTCAGATTGGCCTCTGTGATGTGGGCTCCAGGGGTCTTGCTTTGGGAGGGCTGAATTGTCCTGGAGGCCATTTTTAGTAGGGATTGGGGAAGATCCCTGGTGTAGGCCTAGGGCTGTCTTATGTGCTCCTCTTTCAAATGGGCAGAGATTGCATTTTAGTTTAGATCCTGGCCCTGAATTAAATAAATAGCAGACACTTGGGAAAGCTTCTTAAATTCACTCTATATTTGCAGAGGAGATTGAACTGTCATGGCTCAAGTTATCCTGGTCTCTGGAGAAAATCAGCCCTGTTTTATAACTGGACTTTTCTCAGGAGTGATTTTTTATTTTTTTTTTAAGACAAAACCAGGAAATTAATTTTTTTTTGTTGTTGAGGCAAAAAAAGGCTCTGTTTAAAGAACAGGGATGTTGTAACATAAACTGACAAAAGCCAGGGAGTCTGCAGTCAGAGCAGAGAGCTAAATGTCATGTTATCAGCTCCAAACTTGAACTTGCCCAAAAGTATTAGGTTGATGTTGGGAAGATGGTGTCATTTAAGGATATTTTAAATTGAATATTTAATTATCTTAATTTGACATTATCCTTAGGATTGCATGGTCTTTACTTACAGGGGCTGTCCTTCAAAGAATTTGGATTCCATACTGCCTTTGTCTTTGAAAGGTAATTGCTCTAGCTAATAATACCTGCTTGTACAGTTCCTTGGGGGGCCACGATAAGATTACTATTAAGTTGTACTCCCCAGTTATTATGTGTAACACCGGTGGTCAGAAGAGAGCAGGGAAATGGGCACTTCTCAGCAATGTTTTCAGGATCAGGAAACTGGTGCGAATGGGTGGGGAGGGACCGGGGAAGCCTCAGGATTCAGGTCAGATTTGGTGTGATGGTCTGAGGAGGGAGGCTGTGAATTTGAAACTGCACTGTGGCAAAGAAAAGCCTTCCACATTTTAATAAGCCCCTCTGTGTCCCATGGCTGCAAATGCTACAGGCTTTGCTACTCAAAACTTGTTAGAAAGGAAGATGTACTGAATCAGAATCTGCATTTTAGCAGTGTCCCCAGGTGACTGCCAGCACACTCAGTTTTGAGAAGCTCTGTCCTAGGAGAATCTTAATAATCTGATGCTTCTCTCTTGCACTCTGCTTTTTAAAAATAGGCTTCTTCTGCTCCTCCTCCTCTGTCTGCCTGACTCCCCTGAACACCTGCCTCTAGAGTTGTCCTCCTTTGTCTGATTTATATTCCTCACTCCACTCATTTTTGTCTCTCTCCAGCCTTGCTTTTACTGCTATTTTCTTTGGTCAGTTTTCCCTCTGCATCCCTCCCTTCTTTAAATTTTTTTGTCATTATTTATTTATATGCCACTTCCTTTTCTGATCCATGTCTAACTCCAGACCCATCCACAGTAATTCACTGTCACTAATATATCCAGTATGTCTCTGGTATTTATTAATGTAAATATTTGCACATACCTGTTCTCTTGTGCCCATTTTCTACCTTCTAAATTTTATACACACACACACACGTGTATGAATGACATTTCACTATTTAAAGTAGAAAAATGTATATCATGGTATAAAGAATGACATAATGAATACCTGTTCTCAGTTTAAAAATGAGAAAAAGTGAGGGATCCAGGAGTCTTTATTGAGTTATGAGATCTTTCTGGTAAAGTCATTCATTCTGGGTGCAGTACCGCCATACATTTGGTTAGTTCTCAAATTGCTTTCATTTTACATCAAATTTGATCTAAAAGCCTATTCGGGGAGATGCGGTATTTGTAGCTTTGCTTAAGTGAAGTCATTTATTGAGAAGTAAAGTGAGTTTCCTCAGGTCCAATAGCAAGTTGCTGCCCCAGGATTTCAAATAGAAACTCAGCCTTGGCTTTTCATCCAGGGTTCTTCCTGTGAAGTATTCACCTTCTGTCAAGTGCTTTCTGGTGTGCCCGGCCCCCCATCATCTTCTTCTAATGCCTGATAACAGTGAATATCTCATAAGCACCCAATCAACTGAAGAAGGCACAACTCAGGAAGCACTCAGTCTAGTTGGAGAGAAAAGACTCAGCCACTTTCCTGGCAGATGAAACCCATTGGGCAATGAGACTAATTCATCTTTGCTATAAAACAAGATAGAAAATAAGATCCTCCAAAGAGATGCAAGGTTATCTGGCATTGAAATAATAGGAACTTCCTACATGTTGTCTAATGCAAGAATGAATACCATTAAGTGAATATAATACAAAATCAAATGCAGTTGGTGTCAGAAGCCAGGAAGAAATTCCTGTGGAAGTACATATGTTGAAGAGATTTGCTCTGGCTGAGATCAAATCTTGGCTTATTCACTGTGTGACCCTGGGTGAGCTAGCTACCTTATGGCCTGATGGCCCAGAGGATAATGAGAAAAAAATACCACCTAATTCATAGAGATATGTGAGAAGTACATGAAATATTTTACAGAAAATGTTTAACAAATGCTTGATAAAGGTTAGCTGCTATTACACGCACCGCTTAACAATGGGGTACACTAGGCGACTTTGTCATTGTGCGAACATCATAGAGTGCACACACCTAGATGGTACAGCCTACTACACACCTAGGCTGTATGGTACAGCCTATCACTCCTAAGCTACAAGCCTGTACAGCACGTTACTGTACAAAACAACATGAGGTTAAATGAAGCACAAGAGAAAATTGTTCAAGAGACGTGATAAAGATGAGATGTATGAGGTTGCTGCCTGTGTAACACAGCATGTTGTTTTACAGCAAATCTTTTTTCATAAATAGAAAGTGTGCATTCCAAAATGATAAAAAAACTATACTACAGTAAATACATAAACCAGTACCATAGGCATTTAATATCATTGTCAAGTACTGTGTACTATATATAATAGTGTGTGCTACATTTTTATATGACTGGCAGCGCAGTAGGTTTGTTTATACCAGCCTCACCACAAACACGTGACGTGAGTAATGTGTTGGGCTGCGTTACAACAGCTACTATGTCACTAGGCAATAGAAAATTTTCAACTCCATTGTAATCTTATGGGACCACTGTCATATATGTGGTCCATCGTCTACCATAACATCGTTATGTAGTACATGGCTGTATTAATATTTTAATTAATCAACTTTTCTATGTTTCATGTTTCCCCTCTCTGTGTTTCCTTGCTTGCAGCATGAGCCGCACCGCCTACACTGTAGGAGCCCTGCTTCTCCTCTTGGGGACCCTGCTGCCAGCTGCTGAAGGGAAAAAGAAGGGGTCCCAAGGTGCCATCCCCCCACCAGACAAGGCCCAGCACAATGACTCTGAGCAGACTCAGTCTCCCCAGCAGCCGGGCTCCAGGAACCGGGGGCGGGGCCAAGGGCGTGGCACCGCCATGCCCGGGGAGGAGGTGCTGGAGTCCAGCCAGGAGGCCCTGCATGTGACGGAGCGCAAATACCTGAAGCGAGACTGGTGCAAAACCCAGCCGCTCAAGCAGACCATCCACGAGGAGGGCTGCAATAGCCGCACCATCATCAACCGCTTCTGCTATGGCCAGTGCAACTCCTTCTACATCCCCAGGCACATCCGGAAGGAGGAGGGCTCCTTTCAGTCCTGCTCCTTCTGCAAGCCCAAGAAATTCACCACCATGATGGTTACACTCAACTGCCCCGAACTACAGCCACCCACCAAGAAGAAGAGGGTCACGCGCGTGAAGCAGTGTCGTTGCATCTCCATCGATTTGGACTAAGCCGGGACACCCAGCGTGTCCTGGGGATGCAGCCCCAAGTGGACCCAGAGCCAGACCTAAAACAACCTGATTCCAACCTTGGCTTAAACCTAGAGGCAAGAAAAACCATCAGCTGCCTCCTGACAGGCGCCTGCTAGTGTGTAGTTTGTGTGCATGAGTGTGCATGGGTGCCTTTGGATGTTTGCGGACACCAGAGGAAACACAGTCTCTGCTAAAGGGCACTTCCTATTACCTAAACAAATCCGCTTCCATAGGGGATGGCACAGAAAGCCCACATTCGAAGGGGGAGGGCTGTGATCTGGTTTTGCCTTTGTCTTCCACGTGCCCTCCTGGGGACCAGAATCTCCCTTCAGAATGAGTGTTAACAGAAGAGGCTACTCTGAGGGCAAGGGACCTGTTTTAGTGCTGTATTAGACTTGGGAAAGGTATTTCAACCTGCGCTTGCTTCCTCCCTCTCTCCTCACATCCGTGGTCCATCTGCTTAGGATCTCAGACTGTTTTAGTCTAATCCCTTATTGCCAAGGGATTGAGGTGAGGACCGGTCGTGCCCAGCAAAATTCAGTGGGGAGATGTGCAGCATTGGAAGGCCAACCCCCCAAACACACTGAGACCCATGTTTTAGCAAGTTTTCCCTGGTATTTAACAGAACCCAAGTGAACAGAGGAGAAATGAAATTGTCAAACAAACAAACAAACAAAAATGGTCATTAATTTTGGCTGTCACTGTGATCTGCTGAAAAGTAGTTGTAACCCAATGCTAAATTTAAAACGTAAATATTGACCAAAATGTTTCCGAGTCAAATGAGTGAGCTAAACCAAAATAGCCCCTTCCTGCTTTGCCCCTCAGGTGGACAATAGATGTAGTTCAGAACTCCCTATGCAGGGATAGGAAAAAAAACAAAAAAACAAAAACCTCATAATCAGAAGGTTCTAGTATCTTTTCTTTTGCTTGGTAATAATCACCTCTTTCCCAGTTCATTATTTCTGTGTAATGCTTCTGAGAGCCATCGTGTATTATAAAGATTCTGCCTCTGCTGAATGTACCTGGCAGTGAAGAACTGGGCTAAGATGAGACCATTTAGGGCCTGCTCCATTTTTGCTAGAAATATATTCTGGGTCTTTTTGTTTTAGTCACTGAGAGGAGTTTGAGCTGAACAGCAGAGGAGAGTAAGGAAGCAAAGGAGATTGGCTCTGGCTGAGGAGTAGATTAATGCCTGGGAAGAGATGTGAGGGATATGACCACCACTTCTTCCTTTGCCTTCTGAGGGTCTAGTGGGAAATCTCAAGTAAGAAATCAGAGCATTTGGGTTCATTAGCTGTCCGTCTACTGCTGGTGGGATTCATGTAACTTTGAAACTGTTCAGAATCTGTTGGTAGAGGCTGTTCTCTGATTAAACTTAGGCTATTGGCAATAGCTACTTAGGATTTATCTAATGGCCAAAGTGTGCTGTAGGTGAACGCATTTGGGGTTTGGCTCAACTGTTGTCTTTCAGCCCCAAATTTTATATATGCACCACCCCCAACGCTCTTTTTGCCTTGTATCTTCTCAGCCTCACTAGCCAAGTCTCATGTAATGTGGGAAACAGACGCCATAGACTTGCGTTTCAGTTGCCCATCAAGTCTCCAGCATTCAAAGAACCATTGCCACGGAAGAGACCGTTTCATGTTTGTTTGGGTTCAGTGTTCTCCCATCTAACAACTGAACAGGAACCGTACTTTGAGGCAGAAGTTATTTTGAACACCCAAAATGTGGGGTCTAATTTTAAAACTTTTAAACTCACTACTGATGATCCTACACTAGGTAAATTTGTGCGGACACACAGTCTGTGCATTTCGTATACACTGTATCCCTGCCCTAAACCTTTCTATCATCCACATCCTCTAACAATAAAGCACAGCATGGATTTAATTAAGCACGCAAATGCTAAGCCAGAATTTTGAGGGTGGGGGAGAGGAAGAGCAAGGGGAAGGAGCTGAAAATGTAAACCCACACCAGAGAGGAAAAATGACATTTAGAACCAGCAGACTCTGAATTTCTCTTGTTTTAACTCGGCCACAAGCATGCAATTGTGTAAAAAAGAGATGACTTACGTTGGCAGCGGTAACATCCTTTGAGTAGCTTGCACAACAGTCTTGCATGTAAGTCGAATTCGACTTGGGTAGAGAGAATTTCCTCAAAATGAACTTCACTGGGATAATCAGCATAACTGCCCTAAAAACAGCACTAGCCCAAGAGGGAAACGTCTGCTTTTCTTACTGTACCTATATTAAGACTAGCACAAGTACGGTGTGTCTTCCAACATTTATTGAAAATGCCTTATTTGTTACATATTGTATTGGAGTCACTGATGATGTAATGATATGTTTTTTCATTACTATAGTAGAATTTTTTTTTTAACGGCAAGATATTTGCAATCTCAATCTTTCGTACTAAAATGATGCCAAACACCAAATACGAATATTATGATATACACTTTGTGCTTGGCATTAAATGAGAAAAACACATCCTGCAAGTCTGTAAGTTGTTGTTGTTTTTTTTTTTTTTGTTATTGTAGTTCTTCAAAGTTCAAAATGTAAGTGAGAAATCCGGAGAAAAGGATAATTTCCACTGTGTGGAATGTGAATAGTTAAACAAAAAGTTATGGTTATTTAATGTAATTATTAATTCAAATCCTTTGGTCACTGTGATTTCAGGCATTTTTTTTCTCCTTTATTTGATTTCCTTTGAGTTGAGCAAAGAAGAGGCTGGCACATTTTATGCTGTTGGAGGCTTTTATCAGGTCAGAGGGAAACAATAAAATCTTGACACATCCGAACATGCATTACAAAGCTAAGACCTGAGCTTTTATTTTTTTTTAAAAAATTGAATGTTCCTTAAAGGTTAACATTTCTGAGGCAATATTAAGAATAATTTTAAATGTAATTTGGAAGACTTATGATATGTGTATACAAACAAATAGCAGATAATAATGAATAGTTCACAAGTCCTTTTAAGGAGAAAATCTAAAATGAAAAATGTATGTGCAGAACATTTATAAATGACTAGTTAATGCTTAAGAGTGAAAGTAGTTCTATTGATTTGTCATTCCCAAGATATTTAATATCAACTGCATTATGTATTATATCTGCTTTAATCATTTAAAAACAACAGAGGATTATATAGACAATGGTTGAGGTACTTTGCTGTGAATGAGGATGAGAGGGGATTTGATAGTCTCATAAAAGTAAATTTGGTTTAATGCGAAGTTTTATGAATCTGTTACTACAATTTAATTTCATCCAAATTATGTTCTATATAACCTTCCCCAAAGAACAACCAATAAATTGAACCTCTTCTCTGTTTGTGTGTGTGTACGCGTGTGTTTTTAACTGGTAGTGTTCACAGGGTAGGGGTGGGGCAGGGGCTCACTTATCGTGGGGAGAAAAAACATAATTAGATTTTTTGTGATCTCAAAGGGAACTTATTACTTCCACCTAGACCTTCCTGGTCTTGCTTGATTTCATTGCGACACCTCAGACCATGGCAGTTGGAGGCAGGTGTGCAATGGAGAGTACCAACTTCTTCCCCAGAGCTAGAAAGAAGAGTAAGAAAGGGTTATGAGAATCCTTCAGAGAGTGGAAGAACTGGCACACAGAAATGATGATAGCTGTATTTTGAGGTGCTCAAGGGGAAAATGGGAGGAAGATTTGGGGCTCAGTAGAAGGAAAAACTTTCTAATGATGTGAGTGATTCAGCAATGCAGGGATCTGCCATGAGGTAGTGAGCACCCTGTCTTTGGAAATAGTAAACCATATGGTAGTTATCGTTAATCCAGAGAAGTCACTAAACAAAGAAACAACAAATAGCAGCAACAACAAATCCTGAGGAGGGGAAGAGAGACTGAGTTCAAGAGTTACCACACTATATTACTTAAAATAACAAATGAAGGGCTGGCCGAGTGGTGCGGTGGTTAAGCGCTGACTTGGGAATCCAGTGGCCCTGGTTTGGGTCCCACATGTGAGGGCCAATGACACTGCCCTCAAAAAAAAAACACAAAAAAAAACCAACACAAAAAACCCAGAAAATTTTACCAGAGGAGCTGAAAAGCAAATAGAGAAATGAGAGCTAGAGATAGAAATAGAGATGAGAGAGACAGAAGAGGACTCTATTAAAATGAGGAATGAAAGAGGAAACATTACTATGCATCTTACAGAAATAAAAAAAGATTATAAGGGAATACTATGAACAACTGTATGCCAACAAATTAGATAACTTAGATGAAATGGACAAATTCCCAAAATAACAAAAAGTCTGAGTCCATTTTTTGATATTTGACTATGAACATCTTTTAAGCCTCCCTTCTCCCTTTTCCCCTTCTGCCCCACATCTGTGCAAGCTGATCAGAAAGCCCAGGCTCTCCCTCCTTTGGCATTGATTGACAGGATCATCAAACCATACATGGGCTCACCTGCATGTGGGAAACGTCATCCCAGACTCACTCTATCACCACCAAAAACTCCAAGTCAGTCTCCTTTCCCTGTTGTCTCATGCCATCTTCAGACTAGGTTAGGAGACCTGCCCTGTCCTCTGCAGAAATGCTTGTTATGTGAGTAATAAAACTCATCATACACTCTTAGTGTGTGTCAGTGGTGTCATCAATCTTGACATCTGAATCAAACTTTGAGTACAGGTCCATTCTATTTATGCAGGTGTCTACAACACCTAGAAACACACAAACTACTGAAAATGACTCAAGAAGAAATAGATATTTGAATAGAACTATCACAAAAAAAGAGGCTGAATTAGCAAGTAAAAAAACTTTTCACATAGAAAAGCCCAAGACCAGCTGGCTTAATTTGTGAATTTTTCCAAATATTTAATATTTAAAGAATTAATACCAGGTTTTCACAACCTCTTAAAAAAAAAGAACAAGAGGCGGGAACACTTTCTACCTCATCCTATGAAACCAGTATTGCCTTGCTACCAAAACCATACAAAGACATCACAGAAGAAAATATCCCTTATGACAAATATCCCTTATGAATATATGTGCAAAAATCCTCAACAAACTACTAGGCAACTGAATTCAGCACATATAAAAAGGATTATACACCATGACCAAGTGGGGTTTGCCCCAGGAAAGTAAGGTTGGTTTAATCATCAATCAATATAATACATCATATTAGTAGAATAAAGGACAAAAACCACACAAAAAAATCATTTGACAAGATCCAACACCCTCTCATGATAAAAATCACTCAATACATTAGAAAGACAAGGGAATTCTGATAAGAGACCTGATAAATGACATCTATGAAAAACCCACAGCTAACATTATTTAAGAGTGAAAGACTAAAAGCTTTCCCCCTAAGAATATCTGCTTTCACCACTTCTTTTCAACATTGTATTGGAGGGTCTAGCCAGGGCAATTAGGCAAGAAAAGGAAAAAGAAGTCATCCAGATTGGAAAGAAAGAAGTAAAACTATTTCTATTTTCAGATGACATAATCTTGAATGTAGGGATCCTAAAGAATCCACAAAAGAAGTATTAGCGCTGTCTTAATCCATTCAGGCTACTCTAATAAAATACCACAGACTAGGTAGCTTATTAAAAACAAACATTTATTTTTCACAGTTTTAGAGGCTGGAAGTCCAAGATCAGGGTGCCAGCATGGCCAGGTGACAGCTTGCTTTTAGGTTCCAGACTGTTTATTGTATCCTCCCATGGTGGACTCTTTCTGGATATAAAAACACTCATCCCATTCGTGAAGGTCTGCCTTCATGACTGAAGCACCTTCCAAAGTCCCCACCTACTAACACCATCACTTTTGGGGTTAGAATTTCAACATGTGAATGGGGGGGGGTGGAGTGGGGAACACAAACATTTGGACCATAGCAAGAGCTAATAAATGATTTTTCAAGGTTGCAGCAAGATCAACATATAAAAATTAATTGTATTCTATATACTACCAATGAAAAATCTGAAACTGAAACAAAGAAAATAATTCCACTTGCAATAGCATCAAAAAGAATAAAATACACAGGGATAAATTTAACAAAGGAAGTACAAACTTGGACACTGAAAAATTATAAAACATTGTTTAAAGAAATGAAACAACTAAATAAATAGAAAGATATCCTGTGTTCATGAATTAGCAGAATTAATATTGCTCTACAAATTCAACAAAATCTCTATCAAAATCCCAACTGGCTTCTTTACAGAAATTGACAAGCAAATCCTAAAATTTAGATGAAAATGCAAAGAACCCAGAATGGCCAAAACAATCTTGAAAAAGTACAAAGTTGGAGGGCTCACACTTCCTGATTTCAGAACTTAACAACAAAGAATTGTTACAAGGCAAACACCTTTTCACTAGGTTAAGACATAGAAATTTCCCAGCCTCTCTAGAAGCTCTCCTTGATTCATCTCAATTTTAACCCTTTTCACGTCACAGTGATAATCATTCTCCTGACTTATATGGTAATTTCTTCTTTACATATATTTATAGTACTATCACCAATACGTGTATTCCTAGACTCTACACTTTAGTCTGGTTTCAAACAGTTTAAGTGAGAAAAGGCAAAGACCCTAAACCCCTTTCTATGATTTTTCTTGAAGATATTTATTAAAAATGTAGCTCATATACAATATTACATTAGTTTCAAGTGTACACCATAATTGTTCAACATTTATATACCTAAAGATGTGATCACCAGCTGACACTGTCCCTGCTATCACAATATTATTGACTATATTCCTTATTGTTTTTAACTTGCATCTCTTTTCCTTAATTTTTTTTAATTTTTTTAGAGCTACCTTTTCCTCATTCTGTGTGGTGCTACTTAGGCTTATTATGACTGTGTCTTTCATCCTTGCTCCCTCTCTAGACATAGGGGTGACATAAGACCACATTAGAAAATCAAAATACTCATTCCACTTGGCCTCCATGATTGATTTTAGACATGGGCTTGGAACTCAAACTGGGTCCATAATAATGTTCCTTAGGATTTGAATATAGAGACTGGAAGAAAGGAGATCTTTTTCCTTTTCTAGGATCACATGTTATAATAGGCCTGTTGATCAAAATCTGATTACAGACATCTTTCCCAGGTATATGGATGAAACTGTTTGAGGAATGAAGCCTCTACCCTGAAAAAGCAGAGCCAAAAGACGGAGTAAGTATCTCGATGAAAGAATTTTCATTCCCTGGATCAAGCTAGGCTGGAAGTTAGGCCAACCTCTGAGTCATCCTGCATTAGTTATATATTGCTTTGTAACACATTGTGCCAAAACTTAGTAGCTTAAAACAACAAACATTTATTATTTCACACATTTTTCTGATATGGATCTGGGAGTGCCTAAACTGAGTGGTTCTGGCTTAGAATCTCTCATGAGTTTGCAGTCAAGGTGTCAGCAGAGGCTACAGTCATCAAAAGGCTTGACTGGGGCTGGAGAATCCCCTCCTAACTTGGCTCTCTCACATGGCTGTTGGCTGGAGGCCTCAACTCCTGACAGGGTGGGCCTCTCTTTATGACATGGTGACTAGCTCTTCCAGAGGGAGCAATCCAAGAGAGAGCAACAAGGAACCACAAGACCTTTCATGACTTAATCCTCCCCTAAATCACACAGCTTTACTTTCACTTTACCCTATTTGTCAGAAGTCACCAAGTTTGCCCACATTTAACAGGAAGGATTTTAGGCTTCCCCTCTTGAAGGGAGAAGTATCGAAGAATGTGTGGTCATATTTTAAGATCAACACACTCTCAGTTACTTAAGTCATTAAATTTAATTTTTGGCTTAGTTTGTATTGGGTTTATGCCACTTAAAACCCCAAAAAGTCCTGGTTAGCGTCTATATCTGAGTCACTGAGAAAGTTTTAGATGTTATTATTTATTGGTTATTCTAGTAAATTGATCTCTTATGATCTAAAGCAAACAGAGCAGTGTTAGTTTCACTGTCCTACACCTCATCATCAGTAGCACCCAAACTTGTTTCATAGAAGTCAGGACTTTAATATACAGCAGAGGTAACTTATCTTCCAGCAGGGCCAGATCACTGTTTTGTAGATAGAAGCTAATATTAGTGCCATGGAGGTGCCTGTTACACTACCTTCCAGTTCCTTCCCGTTATCTTCTCCAAATCTCAAACCCAGACATCCTCTTCATAGGTCAAAATTTTGGAATCAATTTTCTGTTAGAAAAAGAAAAGGCCTAATCAGTACTTGTGCACCTTGCAGTTTTCAATTTAAGGGCCCAGAAAGAGAATATTAATGTTGGAAATCCTAAATCTCACATTTTTGAAAATTTATACTAGAGGAGCGAAGTAAAGGATGCTTTGAATGGAAGGGACCATAAACCACCAAAGAAAAATTATTCTTTGGATTACATTTATAAACTAGTTCACTAGAAAAATGATCACAGATTAAAGAATTAAAAGTTAATTCTTATTTTTATTAAATATATCAATAAGCGTTTTTGGTTACAAACAACAGAAACCACTGTATGTAATTCAATCAGAAATCACTATATTAAAAGTTATTAGCTCACAGAATCTCACAGAATCTGTCTTGGGGGAGAAGGAATGTCTGGATACTACATAAGAATATAAAGTTCAGAAATAAACTAGCCATGGGAAAAAATGCCCTACATACCATGGGGCTTCTGTAGGATTACATCATTAGTTTGATCACCATTCATTGTTTATGTCACTGCGGACAGATGTAGAAACTGTAATCTAGATGCCCAAGAACCCAATGACTCTCTCTCCATGCTTAACAGAAGTTCTGAGGTTTTATGAATGGTTCCTAACTCAGGTTGGTTTCTTCTGCCTACATGTCTATTGTAGTGCCTCTACTCATTGAAACCTAGAGCAAATTATAAACATAACTCCATGGGTATCTAGGAAGTGTGAGTGTTTAGCTTTCTATGCTCCATAGTACAAGAGCCAATCTAAAAGGATACTGGAATAGGTGCCAGGAGCTCAAGATGCCACATCCAAGTAATTCATAAACACAGGGGTGAAAAACAAAAACAGATTTTAAGGGTTTCTATGAAAAACATCGGTGTAAGGTGCCATCTCTTCTACCTGGCTCTCCTCAGTCTCATTTCTCAGGTCAACCATTTTCAATTTTTTTTTTGCCTGGTTCTTCTGCCATTGAGGAAGGCTCAACCAGGGTCAATGCCCAAGATGACTCACTCATGTGGCTGGCAGTGGATGTTGGCTACAGCTGGAAGCTTAGTTTCAAGTGGTCTCTTCACATGTCTTAGGCTTCTGAGAGCCTAGTGGTTGGGTTCCAAGAGCAAGTGTTCCAAGAAAAAGAAGACAAAAACTGCTGGTTTCTTAACGCTGGGCCAGAAAGCCTACACAGTATCACTTCTACCATATTCAACTGGTTAAAGCCATCTAGACCCACCCAGATTCAAGCAAGAGGATATCCCCACCTCTTGTGAGGGAGAGGTCAAATAATTTGTGGCCATCTTTAATCTACCACATCTGACTTGCATTCCTGGGAGAAGGGACCTGAGGGGTCAGCTGTTCTGTATATAGACTTTGACTTGGTCTCCTTGTATTCAGCCCTGCAGCTCACTGGGACATCTACCTTATGCTGCAGCCACCTCTGAGAATTTTTAGCTCAGTTTGAAGCTGCTTTCATTGTGCTGTCAGTGTTCACTCTCCTGTCTGCCTTCCATCTCCTAAAATATTTACTGAAATCACTTAGTTTCTATGATCTCTGTTTTCTTATTCTTTGTCCTTATATGTTTATACTTTTAAAATTCCTTACTTCAGTGGAGCTCTATAAGAAAAAAAATCCAATACATTTATATGGCACATTTATCTGGGTCCAACAAAAATGTATACCCATTATTACTTGATAACAACTTGATTTTATAGAGTGCTTTAAACAATGCACTTTTGCATGCATCATTTTATTTGATCCTTATTAATTTTGAAAGAAAGGCAGGACAGATTTATTTATTTATTTACTTATTTATTTATTTATTATTAGTTTCAGGCATATAAAACAATGCAATAGTTATCCTTTCCACTCCTTACAAAGTGACAACATCCCTCCCCCATCCACTGCCCCCCAACCCCCAATATCATACATATCGATTACAATCCCGTTGACTCCATTCCTACACTGTACTCCACATCTCATGACTATATATGTGTTAAATTATAGTTGATATATAATATTCTTCAGCAGCACCTTCAGTTGTGCTGTGCAGAGGTCAGGCCTCTACACCGTCCATGAAGTGGTCTCCCTAACCAGACATGAGTTCATCTGGTCCCCTAAAAAATATTTAGAACATTATTGATTATATTCCCCTAACTGTCTTTTTTTTTTATCCCTGTGGCAATGTTGTAGTTACCAATTTATGTTGCCTCGTCCCTTCCCCTTCTCCCTCATGCCCATCCCCGTTCCATCTAGCCCTCATCAGTTTTTCCTCTGTGTCTCTAAGACTATTTCTGTTTACATTGCTTGTTTATTCAGTTCTTTAGATTCCACATATAAATGAGATCATATGGTATTTGTCTTCCTCTGACTGACTTATTTCACTTAGCATGATGTTCTCTAGGTCCATCTATATAGCTGCAAATGGTACGATTTCTTTCTTCTTTATAGCTGCGTAATACTCCATTGTGTAAATGTACCACGGTTCCTTGATCCAGTTTCTACTAATGGGCATTTCAATGGTTTCCAAATCTTGGCTATTGTAAATAGCGCTGCAATGAACATAGGGGTGCACATATTTTGTCGAATTAGTGTCTTGGGTTTTTCAGGATAAATACCTAGGAGTGGAATTGCTGGATCAAAAGGTAGTTCCATTTCCAGTTTTTTGAGATACCTCCATATTTATTTCCATAATGGATGTACCAATCTGCAATCCCACCAACAGTGCAGCAGGGTCCCCTTTTCCCCATAACCAGGATCTCTTAAATGATCTCCATTTTAGAGATGAACAAGCTAAAAGTCAGAGACATAAAATGATTTTGTGCAATGTTACATGAATGATCTACTTTCTTTTAAGCCTTCTAGGGAAAGGTTCTGGAATGAAGTCTAAAGGTGACAAGAAGTCAAAGAAAATAAAACTTGCTTTTCTTTTTATTTGAGGGGGAGGATGCAGTATATGGAGTTCAGAAAAACTAGAATTTGTATAGCATTGGAGCATCCAATTCACAATCTGGGATATTTTATATAAATTTACAATTGTGGTGGGGTGGGTCAAGAACCTACTAGCAAGAAACTAAGCCGTCTTTGATGATCCAGCTCAAATTTCCACTTCAGGCCACACTGCTCATTCTATTCACTTGATCCACATGCTGAGATGTGAGACTTTTTTTCCCACATCCCTTTGCAGGAGCCCATTTTAGCTGTTCTTATGGGTAGTGACTAAGTTTCAAAGAGGAAGACCTCATAATGTCTCCCAGGCATACTACAAAGGAAATATAAGTCATCAGATAGTTGGATCTGGATCTGGGCCAGGATAACTCGACTCTTCTTGTAGAAGGTGCCATGGGATCTATAGTGATGGCAGGTGATGGAAGAAGTGGGTCCCCTTAGCTTTATGTCTTGTCTGAAAGATGATAACCATGCTAATAAATTTAGTGCCACATTCTTTACAGTGTGCTCATCCGACCCCTAGAATAAGGCCATAAACCATACTGGGGTCCATGATGCTTTCAATTATTAGGCATTCATTTCTGGTCTTTATTTTATTTTTTTTGCTTGTGACAAAATTTGGCTTTCTAGAGGCATGGGAGAGGGCAGCGGTGAAAAAAAATAAAAGGTCCACTTTTTAGAAATCTGAGAAAAATTATATATTTATCAAAATATAACCTAGAGTCCCTAATGGGGAAGATATAACATTTCTGTCACTGTATACACAATAAATACATACACATATCATAATGAACAGAGCACATTTGGGAACATTCCTGGGTCTTCTCAGGGCCACAGATGATTTTGTGTTATCAACACCCTCATTAAGAGAAGCATTAAGTTTTTCTTTTAGTAATTAGCACTTAGGATATGTACAACATTTCTTAGGTTTTTTGAGAGCAGGAAGGCATCAGAAAAGAGTTTATGGGATGTGGCACTGAGCCCCAGAGAAAGGCTGAATTTGTAAAGCAAAAAGGAAAAAGAATAGAAGTTGGTGTTAAAGAAGATAAGTTATTTGGGTTTCTTGCCTTGATACTCAACATTGAAAATTTGCCTTTCTAGTTGTTTGAAGCAAGGTTGGAAGGATTAGTTTCTTCATGCTGGTCTCTCCCTCTATATATTAAAAAAAATTTTTTTTTTTTAAGTTTCAGTCACAGCTGACATTCAATATTATACTGGTTTCAGGTATATAGCATGGTGGTTAGACATTTATATATCTTAGGAGGTGATCTCCTTGATAAGTCTAGTCCCTACCTGACACCATACATAGCTATTACAATATTATTGACTATTCTCCCTCATAGTTTTTTTTTACTTTTATTTTTATTTTATTTTTTTTTACTTTTATTTTTATTTTATTTTTTGTTTAAAGATTTTATTGGGGAATTGGCGGAGGGGAACAGCGTTGGCGAATCGGAGAAGGGGAACAGACAAGTTGCTGTCTTTTTGTTCTTCAGTCTAGTTGCGGAGGACGTTGCTTCACTGTTGGTATCGTCATTGCGCTCTTCCCGGATGAGGCAGATCGGTCGCCGGCCTCTGGATGTCGCTCACCGCGGCTATTGGCAGCTCACGCTTGGCTGCCAGCCGCTCACGCTGGCTGCGGGCCACTCACTGTAGCCTATGGCAGCCCACTGCAGCAGGGGCTGCAGCCCACACCATCACCGGGGCTCGCACAGCCCAGCTCCAGGTGGAGCTGTTGTTAGCTGTAGAGGGCAGTGTCACTGGCCCTCATGTGGGATCCGAACCGGGGCCGCTGGCATCCCAAAACCAGCGCTTAACCAATGCGCCACTCGGCCGGCCCTCTCCCTCATAGTTTATTAAATACTTTAACTCTTCACTTCCTCTCCAGACACATTGTCAAAACTTAAATGCTAGACCCATACCAAAATCTAACCTCTGATACTCACCCATGATTCAAAGGAAACTAGGCACTGCTCTCAAAATAAAATTAAAGAAACATTAATGTTGATAAAATGCTAGATGGAAAAATCTTAATTCCAACTCCCACCACCCTCAAACTGAAGACCTTCAAATGTTTTTCTACTCTGAGACCCTGTCATGCAAAAATTTCCCCATTTATTCTTACCTCTTACCCAAGATTCTTTGTATTTGTGAATGACAGTCTTTCATCAGCAACAAAATGGCATACTTAGTAAGAAACAAAGGAAGATTTCGGAAGAGAATCATATCTGTTGGAGAAGATTAGCAGGCTAGGCTCATGCTAAATGAGTTGGTGATTTTCTTTTTTTAACTTTTGGTTGGCAGAGGCCCAGCAAGGAAAGAAAGCTGAACTTTCTTTCAAAGCTGTGAAAAATTTATGGTAAGACAAATCTATGTTTTTATAACCAAAATGGAGAAAAGGAGACCATAAGATTTCAAGTAAACTTTCTGTGACTCAGTTCAATCTGATATGGATGAAACAGATTTAAATACTCTAACACCAATGTGCATCCTCAATTAAGAAGTTAGCTTTGCAAACCAAAAGTTCTAGTTTTGGGGGAGAGGGCTAGAGAAGAGTGGTCAGTGGACTGGGCTGCACGATGACAATCTGGCCATGTCTTTGAGCTCTTGAAGCTCTCAAACATGACCAGAGAGGCCCAGGGTTGAACTCATCAGTACGGTTTTATATGACACCTATCCTGACACAATCTCCAGCTCTCTGTCAATTTTTATATGATCCTGTGGAGCTTGTTTCATTTCAAAAGTATCAGGAAGTTTGACTAAATCACCCAATATGCTTTACTGGGAGCTAAAAAAGCCATGTTCTCTAGACCCCAAAATTGAGAGAGTGGATGAATCTAGCAATTGGTAGGTAACGTGATCTGCCTTTTGTAGCCAGCCAGAAGCCAGATGTCCCCTCCCCTTTGATCTGAATAACACTTTAGGCTGCAGACAATAAGATTGGTTTTAAATTTATTGTCTCTTTGATTTCTGCATTCTAATGCTTTTTAAATTCTTTACACAGACAGGGCTATATATAGGCAACTGGGGTGGTTCAATGAAGGCCAAAAAAATGCCAGTAGCTTCTGAGAAGTGCTGAGCAGAGCGCATATTTTTCTGCAAGAAAACAAAGACGACTTACTTGGGGGCAGGAACTTTTTCATTTCCAGTTGTTTTACTCCAAAATGAAATTCCCCACTTCTAGTCCCTGGAAGTTTTGTACAAAATGTCCTTGCAGACCACCCCTCTCAGCAAAGCACGAAAGCAGAAGAATCCAATTTAAAGGAAGGATCCTAAGTCAGAATGTCTTCTTTCCCTCAGCACTCTGTATCCTTCACCCCATCTAGGGTTTTATTCCTATGCTTGATGATGCAGCCTGTGTGAGCCAGTCAGCTGAGTCCAAGAGCTTGATTTCATTAGTCCTGCTGGTGGTGGAGATGCAAATGGCTGATTCCAACCTCACTTTGTGAGAAGAGTTACATGGCACTTGGGAATCTCCTTCCATTACTATTAAGTGAACAATATTGACTGGGTTCTCAAGTGGGTAAAAACATTTGGTCCAGTTCCTGCCCTCAAGGGGATCAAACATGGGACAATTGCCCCAAGAAGGCAGACTGTTTGGGGAAGAACACAGAAGAATGGCAGGAAAAGGGGTTCAAGTTCCAACACATTTTCATTGCAGCTATGTGACTTTGAGTGAGTCGTGGCTTCTCCTCATCTCCGTTTTCTTTTCTGGAATATTAGGAGAACTCATATGGACCTAGCATTTTATTAGATTAAAAAGCCTTTTCACAGACAGATCTTATTTGAGCCCAATAACCACCCTGTAAGGTAGCCAGCACTATCCATATTTTAGGATGAGGAAGTTGAGCTAAAGGATGAAGTCTTTTTGGAAGCCTCATTACTAATCAGAGACAAAGGCTAGCCTGAGCCTCAGATCTCCTGACACCTTTCCTCAGCTCTCAGTCCAATTAATAAGACTTTCCCTGCCTCTCTGTCTGTGAGCCGTGAGGACCAGAGGGGGTTTTGTCTATAAGAAGGGCCTGCAAAAGAATGCAGTGATTACAGCAAAATTCTGATTCCGTCTCCCCAAGGATCCCCTATGAACTTCTCCCAGAAGAAAAGACAAGCCATGAAAGCGCTGAGGGAAATGAGGAATAAGAAAAGAGTGAATGCTGATTTCTCCCCGTTCTGTGGTGCAGTTCACCTTTGCAGTGTGTGTGTGTGTGTGTGTGTGTGTGTGTGTGTGTGTGTGTGTGTGGCAGTGGGGGGAGGTTCCCAGAGGCTCCCCTTTAACATATATCAGATTTTTCAGTCTATTTTCAATCAATTCCTTGGATATCAAGGTATTAGGCTGTAAAGCACTTCTTTTTACTTTAAGGTCATGAAATATGAATGGTGGCCATAGCTGAAGTTTTAGGTCGGATGGGGATGGCCCCAAGACAGGCTCTTAGGACCCTAAAGGATGGTCAGGAGGGGCTGGGAAGTAGTGAAAGCAGGCTCTCCCTAAAACTAATAATCAGTTCTCCTTAATATATTACACTCCCTGGCTGCAGAGCGCTGTACTAAATGTTTTTTAAAAATGTGAAGAAAATATAAGACCCAGTCTGTATACCCAAGAGCTTTACAAACAAAATGGTAGCAAAGTTACTTTAAAAAACATCTGTGAAGTCAGCAACTACAGGATTAAATCCAAATAGGTGTACAGGCACACACCCAGCCCCCATGGAACTGTTGAGGGGACTGGCTTCGCCCATGATTTTCACAGAGGTCTCTTAAAGTGAGGCGTTCTTTCAGACCTGGGCCCAGCTGCCTCTTTTGTATACTTTTATCCTTTTCCAAAAACTTAGAACTCATCCTGTCTGAATGAAGAACTCCAATGTATTGCACGAGTGCCAAAGAGGTTCTAACTATATGATCAAATGACTTTAGATGGCCTGAGAAAGAACCATATAGAGACTATAGGGTTTTATCCCAACGGCCAGAACCTCTTGTACTCAGTTCCTGAGAATGAGCCCCAGTTCTTAGCTTGGACACACAGATTCTCCAATCTGGCAGATGGAATTGGGTGCTCTCAGCGATATGTTCTGGTCTGCAGGTGACATGGTGCTGTGGGCAGCAAAATGGGGTGCTACTTCTTGGCTTCTGCGTGAAGGAGAGATCACTGTTAGGAACTGAGATTTATATTATATGAGACCTTTCCAATTCTGGAATCCAAACGCACAGGAGAGTGCAAAGCAGCCTGGAAACTCCATCACCATCCCTTGGCCTTGCCCAAATCAAAACATGAAGAAGGGAGCCAGGCGACACCACATAAATGGAAATCATCAGCTGTACATAGCCTGGGGATATTTAAATATGAAATTGAAAGTGTGAAGGACATTCCAGTCCAACTGTCTTACCATGCAGAGCAACTTGTTCTTTCTGTAGTGCTACTACCTGATATGTGATCTTCCTAGCTTTGTGAGGTGGGAGGTTTGAATATACATTTGGCTGGCTGAGAAAGCAAGATTTTGAAAGGTCCAGCAATATGCCTTAAAGTCATAGAGCAAAGTTATGACAAGAGCCCAGCCTCCCAATGCTGAATGTAGCATTTTACAATTTATTGGTTTGTTTGTTTATGGCCACATAGTCTGATCGGCTTTGGCTTCCAAGACTCCCTGGATGGGAATGAAATTGTAGCTCCTGTTTTGTTTTGTTTTGGTCATTTAGAGACTTTCTTTCTTTACCATGCTTTGTATATATATAGAAAAACATACAAAACAAAGTGAAGTTTATTGACTTATTGGGAAAAAGAAAATCCCTCTGTAACATGACCACCTCTGTGAAGACCTTTTTTTTTTTTTTTTTTTTTGAGGGCTGTATCATGGCCCTCATATGTGGGACCTGAACCGGGGCCGCTGGCTTCCCAAGCCAGCGCTTAACCACCGTGCCTCTCAGCCGGCTCCCTGTGAAGGCCTTTTGTGGGCGCTACCTGGTGTGGCATCATGGGTGTGAGACAGAAGCTTATGCTTGGGAGGGTTCCACATTTGGTTTAATGCTCTGCTGTCACTGCTTTGAAATTCTTCATAACTCATGAAGAAGGGACCCTATATTTTCATTTTGCTCTGGGCCTGTTAAATTACGTATCCAGTCATGCTCCTACGCAATCGTGTCCCCTCCCTCAAAATAATCATTATCCTAACTTTTATGATACGAATTGTCCCTTCTTTACCCTTCTCTATAGTTTTATCACCTCAGTCTGCATACGTAAACATTATATTGTGTTTTTGAATTTTACTTTTTTCAATAATTTTTTTAAACTTTCACTTATAGCCAACATAGAATATTATATTAGTTTCAGGTGTACAACATAGTGATTAGACATTTATATAACTTATGAGGTGATCACCCTGATAAACCTAGTACCCACCTGATACCATACATAGTTATTCCAATATCGTTGACTATGTTCCTTATGCTATACTCTACATCCCCATAACTATTTTGTAACTACCAATTTGTAGTTCTGAATCCCTTCCTCTTTTTCACCCATCCTCAATGCCTTACCATCTGGCAACCTTCAAAACATTCTCTGTATCTATGAGTTTGTGTCTGTTTTGTTTATCTTATTCTTTAGATTCAACATATAAGTGAAATCATATAACACTTGTGTTTCTCTGTCTGACTTACTCCACTCAGCACAATACCCTCTAGGTCCCTCCATGTTATTACAAATGCAAAGATTTTATTCTTTTTTATGGCTAATTATTCCATTGCATATCTGTACCACCTATTTTTTATCCATTCATTCATTGATGGACACCCAGGTTGCCTCCATATCTTGGCTATTATAAACGATGCTGCAATGAACATATGGATGTACATGTCCCTTCAAAGTAATGTTTTGGGTTTCACCCAGAAGTGGAATTACTGGGTCCTTCTTTGTTTCTTTTTGTAGCCTTTGCTTTAAAGTCTATTTTGTCTGGTATAAGTATTGCTACCCCAGCTGTTTTTTAGTTTCCATTTTCATGAAATGTCTTTTTTCATTCCTTTACTTTCAGCCTGTGTGTGTCTTTGAGATGGTGTGAGTCTCTTGTAGGTGGCATATATAAGGGTCTTGTTTTCTTATGCATTCAGCTACCCTATGCCCTTTGATTGGAGTATTTAACCATTTACTTTTAAAGTAATCGTTGATAGATATGTAGCTATTGCCATTTTATTATTCATATTTTTTTTATTTTGTTTTCTTCTTCGTAAAGAAGTCCTTTAGGGCCAGCTGAGTGACTCAGTTTGTTACGAGTTAGCTTAAGAGCACAAGCTCTGAGCAACAGGGTCACTGGTTTGATTCCCACATGGACCAGTGATGCTGTGCCTGAGTTGAGCTGCTGTTGAGTTGCTAACAGGTGACAGGATGGCTCAGCTGGTGAGAGCATGTGCTCCTAACAAGACTGCCTGTCCTGTTAGATGGTGGGCTATGCCCGCCTTCAAATAAGACTGAACTAGGCACCTTGAGCTGAGCTGCCGCCCGGATGGCTCAGTGGATAGAGGCATGCTCTCTTAACAACAAGGCTGCTGGTTTGACTCCCACATGGGATGGTGGCTACGCCCCCGCAACTAAGATTGTAACACAGCACCTTGAGCTTAGAGGCCACAAGTTGCTGATGGGCAGCCAGATGGCGACTGGCGCCCTCCACAACTAAGATTGAAGAACAACAACTTGGCTGGTCCTTTTCCCCAACTCCCCAACACTGTTCCCCTTCCCCAACTCCCCAATTAAAAAAAAAAAAAAGGAAGTCTCTTTAGCATTTCTTGTAATACTGGTTTGGTGGTGATGAACTCTTTTAGTTTTTTCTTGTCTGAGAAGCTCTTCTCTGTCCTTAGTTTTTAAATGATAGCTTTGCTGCATTGAGTAGTCTTCGTTGTAGGTTCTTCTTTTTTACCACATTGTATATTTCTTGCCAATTTCTTCCGACCTGCAAAGTTTTTGTTGAGAAATCAGCTGGCAATTATGGGGGCTCCCTTGTAGGTAACTAACTGCTTTTCCCTTGATGCTTTTAATATTCTCTCTTTGTCTGTAACCTTCGGCATCTTAATTATGATGTGTCTTGGTAGGGGTCTCTTTGCATTTACCGTGTTTGGGACTCTCTGTGCTTTCTGAGCTTGCGTGTCTATTTCCTTTGCCACGTTAGGAAAATTTTCCGTCATTATTTCTTCAAATAGGTTTCAATTCCTTGCTCTCACTCTTTTTCTGGTACCCTTATGATGCTTGATGTTGCCCCAGAGGCCCCATAAACTCTCCTCATTTTTTTGAATTCTTTTCACTGTTTTAATTGGGTGTTTTCTGCTATTTTCCAAATCACTGATTCAATCATCTGTTTCATCTAATCTACTGTTGATTCCTTCTAATGTATTCTATATGAGGCCTGCCAATTAAGTTCATGAACTCACCCTAGAAGAAGTGCTACATCCCTCATTGCTGAATATCACTACAGTCACCTTCGAAGTACTCCCCTTGGGAAGCTATGCACTGACTCCAGCACCTAGTCCACCCTTGAAAGCAATTTTGGACCTCTTTCTGGAATGGCCATCAGAGCTGTCATTGTATTACCCTTGATGTCCTAAATGTCATCAAAATGTCTTCCTTTCAGTATTTCCTTTATCTTCGGGTAAAGAAAGAAGTTATTGGGGGTCATATCAGGTTATCAGGGAGGGTGTTCCAATACAGTTATTTGTTTACTGGCTAAAAACTCCCTCACAGACAGTGCTGTGTGAGCTGATGCATTGTTGTGATGCAAGAGCCATGAATTGTTGGTGAAAAGTTCAGATCATCTAACTTTTTCACTAAGCCTTTTCAGCACTTCCAAATAATAGACTTGGTTAACTGTTTGTCTAGTTGTTACAAATTCATAATGAGCAATCCCTCTGATATCAAAAATGTTAGCAACATCATTGCAACAAGTTTGCAAACTTAATTGTCTGACCTCGTGTTTCAGTTATGATATTCTTCATTTCTGACTGGTTCTTTTTTATATTTTCTCTTTCCATTTTTATGTTTCCTATCTCTTTGTTGAAGTTCTCCCTGAGATCATTGAGCATCCTTATAACCACTGTTTGAACTCTGCATCAGTAGATTGCTTGCCTCCATTTTATTTAGTTCTTTTTCTTCCAATCTTAGTAATGTGACCTTATGTAGTAGGTGTCCTGTGGGGCCCAGTGGTGCAGTCCCCCTTGTCACCCTAGCCAGGTGCTACAGGTGTGTCCCCTATGTGGGTTGTGTGTGCACTCCTGTTGTAATTGCATCTTTGTCACTCTCTGCATTTCAGTTGGAGGGATTGACCCTCATGCTGATTGGTTGTAAGAACTGGCTGTAACTACAATGGGAGCACTGTTGTGCAGGGGCTGACCCTAAGAAGGAGGATTTGCATTAGCAGGGCTCTGATGCTTACTGAGTCTGTCCTTTGTGTGTGTCGTTTGAGGAGGCCATGGGTGGTGCTCTGGCTCCGTCCAAAGCTGGCCACCAGGCTGCCAGATGCAGGACCTCTTGGGAGGGGTTCTTTTGCAGGCCAAATTCAAGCACAGCCTGTGCTCTGCCCGAAGCCACCTGGAGTGACTCACCAAACAATAGGCATATGGCTGCAACTTGCACTGGACTTGGAGGTGCCTCAAGAGGCTATATCATGAATAGAAGCTGGCTGCTCTCAGTGCCAGTCTTGGGACTGCTCAGCAAGAGTTACAGGGAACACTGAAGCCAGATGCTGCTTGTTTGGCGTTTGTGAACCTTTGAGAGATTTTAGGAAAGTCTGTAGCATGAGCCAAGACACCATGTTTATATGGAAAAGCCAGCAGAAGCAGCTTGGGTGTGCCTGCAAGTTGGGTGGGGCTAGGTCTCAGGGGATCACCAGGGTATGGTGAAGAGTATTAGCTCCATTGATGGAGACTGAGATATGGTACCCACTTGCTTCTGCACCGTATCTGCACCAGGAGGAGGGAGCACTCAACAAAGAAATAATGGCTTCTTCCAGCATTTCAGTCTGGGAGAAAGCTGCCCCTCCAGCCCTTGCCCTGAAGCTAGACAATTCATTTCCTCCCTGTATGTTCCTGGCGCCTTTTGGCTGCTGCCCCAGCGCTGGAGCTCAGAGCGAATGAGTATGCTAGCGCATAAGTCTATGTGCATGCTCTTTAAGAGGAACATATGAAACTGCAGCTGCCCTCTGTCTTACTCAGCTACAATCTCTTGTTTGTTTTCACAGCCAGAAGTTATAGGGACTTCTCTTCTGGCACGGGAACCCTGGGCTGGGGAGCCTGCTGTGGGATTTGGACCTTTCACTCCTCAGGAGGGACCTCTACATCTGAGATATACTTCTTCTTTTTTTTTTTTTTTTTTTTTTAAATTGGGGAATTGGGGAGAGAGACCAGCCAAGTTGCTGTTCTTCAATCTTCGTTGTGGAGGGCACCAGTTACCATCTGGCTGCTCTTTGGCAGCTTGTGGCCTCTAAGCTCAAGCTGCTGTATTACCATCTTAGTTGTGGGTGGGCAGAGCCACCATCCCATGCGGGAGTCGAACCAGCAGCCTTGTTAAGAGCGCATGCTCTATCCTCTGAACCATCCGGGTGGCAGCTCAGCTCAAGGTGCTGAGTTCAGTCTTAGTTGCGGGTGGTTGTAGCCCACTATCCCATGCGGGAGTTGAACCGGCAGCCTTGTTGTTAAGAGCACATGCTCTATCAACTGAGCCATCTGGGCAGCAGCTCAACTCAAATTGCCAAATTCAGTCTTAGTTGTGGGCTGGCGTAACCCACCATTGAACAGGCAGTCTTGTTAGGAGCACGTGCTCTCACAAGCTGAGCCATCCTGCCACCTGTTGGCAGTTCAGCAGCAGCTCAACTTGGGCATGGCATCACTGGCCCATGTGGGAATTGAACCGGCAGCCCTGTTGCTCAGAGCTTGCTCTCTTAAGCTAACTCTCAACCAACTGAGCCTCTCAGCTGGCCCACCTCTCAATTTTTAATTGCCACACATAGACGTGTGATTATCCTGTTCCACATCTCCACCCCTCCTACCAGTCTCCAGGTTGCTTCTTATGTCCTTAGTTGTAGGACTTCTGTTCACCTAGACTTCAGGCAGTTCTCAATGATGGTTGTTCTATAGTTTAGTTGTAATTTTGATATGGTTATGAGAGGAGGCAAGGGCAGTGTTTACCTACTTTACCATCTTGATTCTTATTTTTGAATTTTATATAAATGGAATCATATGGAATATTATTTTGTATTTATGATTTCTTTCAGTGAAGCTTGTTGATGAGACTTAATCATGTTGTTATCTGTAGCTGTCATTCTTTCAGTCTCATTGCTATAAATGTTCTACTATGCATATATATATATATATATATATATATATATCACATTATCTTTTTTATTTATTCTTTTGATGAAAATTCCAATTTTGGCTATTATGTATAAGTGTGCTATAAACATTGCTTATGTGTATCACTGTATAAAAATGCTGAGTATTTACTGAAGAGTGAAATTGCAAGGTCATGATGTATGTGTTGGCTCAGCTTTAGTAGATAATGCAAAATTATTTTTCTAAAGTAGCTATCTCAATTTACATTCTTTCCAACAATATAAGAGAGTTTCCTTGCCCAGCATACTCACCAATGCTGGATATCATCTGCCCTTTTAGTTTCAACCATCCTGGTGTGTATATTAAATCACAGTAATATCTAATTGTGATTGTAATTTGGACTTCCCTGATCAGCAATAAGTTTGAGTATTTTTTAAAAAAAAATGCATTGGCCATTTGGATATCCTCTTTTGTCTAGTTTCTTGTTGATTCTTTTATTATATTATTTGGGGTCTTTTCATATGATAGGAATTTCATCTATAGGAATTCTTTATGTCTTCTGGATGGGAGTCCTTTACCAGAAATATGTATTGCAAGTATCTTCTCCCAGTCTGTGCTTTAAGAAATCATTTGATGAGAGAAGCTCTTAGTTTTAATATAGGAAAGTTTATCAATCTTTATGCTTCATAACTGTTTTTGTGTACTGTTTAAAAATCTTTAAGTTTTTGAGACTTTATTTTTGTTTCTGCTTCCAGAAGTTTAATTGTGGTGTGTCTAGGAGTGAATTGTTTTTATTTATACTGCTTGGGTTTCTTATAGCTTCTTGAATTTGTTGGTTATTGTCTTTATCTGATTTTGAAAACTTTGGTCATTAATTCTGCTGATATCGCTTTATTACTTCTCACTGTGTTCTTTTCTTATCTTCTCTTGGTTTTTTCATCTGGATGGGTTTTGTTTTGGATATTGTCTTCTGATTTTCTTTCCAGTTCACTGATTCTCTATTAAATTATTTCTAATTTGCTGTTACACCCTTCCATTGCATTTTCAATTGGGATTATTGTATTTTTTCAGCTCTAGAATTTGTCTCTCCCAATTCTTCCCTTTAATATTTTGTGGCTTTCAGTTCTCTGACAACATTTCCAATCTTTTATTTTTAATCCTTGAACATAGTAAGCTGATAGTTCTAACATCTGGAGCCTCTGCATATTTGCTTTTACTAAGCATTGTTACAACTGATTCTCATTCATGATTGGTGTCTCCTTATAAGCTTGTTTATATTGTGTGACAGTCATTTTATTTGAAAAAAAATGGTTTGTTTTTACAGAAATAGGACATTATATTTTTCCAGAAATAATTTCTGTTGTTGTTCCAGGCACTTGAGCGCACTGGCAATCTGGTATCATCTTACCTCAGCACTATTTATATTTCAAGCTGGGTAATTCCTTATTGTGGGAGGTTGTCCTATGCCGTACAAGATGTTTAGTAGTATCTCATCCTCTTCCCACTAGGTGCCAATAGTACCTCTTCCCAGTTATGACAATAAAAAATGTCTCCACGTATTGCCAAATGCTATCTGGTATTTGAAAACCACTGTATTAACTCAAAACAAGGGGATTTTTTTTATCATGTTTAAGCATAATGGGACCTGATATCCACTTTAGTCCCCCTTGCACATCGAGGTTCCTGAACACATAGCCTAACCTCTCAGTTATCTCTTTCAGAATCTCCAGGTGGAAAGCATTACCAAATACCATGTTTAGCTCTCTGGTTTTTGATCTTTTTAAATTAGTTCAGTAATTTTTACTTTGTAAAGACTTTCCTAAAGTCTTACAAGTAAATTTTAAAGAATTATCCTGGTTTTCTCGTTGTCCTCAGTGAGGACCAAATCCAAATTTGACATAGGGATGTATATGCACAAACACATTCTTGCTGCCTGAAGAACAACTTGTCATATCCTATGACTTATCTGCAACTATGGACATAGAGAGTCTTTCTACATTGCCTCCTTCTCATATGGGCAATTTTGTAGAGAGGCTCCCTCTTTGCCTTGTCAGGACACTTTTTGTTATTAAAACATTCTTCAAGACAACTGTCTAAAGAACCAATCTTCAGCTCTAAAGTTCAATGACCTAGTCTCAAATATCAATATGTGTTGTCTGTAAATGCCCATTCATTTTCATTAGTGATGTGTTTCTCCTTGGTATATTGTATGCCTTAAAGACAAGGGCTTTTAGGGTCCTTACTATAAGAACTGCTTGTGGAGAAATCAGGGATCCTAAAAACCATCTAATCCAAACAGATGTGAAAATTAAAATCCAGTAATTCCACATAAATAATATACTGTTGTGAGATAACTAGAACTGAAAGCATGTGTCACCTCTAGAGGAATGAGGAGAACCAGAGTAAATCAACTCACATGCAAACTAGGTGATAAAGTGACAAGGCTTGGGTTGAAGAGAAGGGACAATCCTTTCCCATTGTGAAGTTCAACTGGGGATAGTCCCAGGAGAAGCAAATGTGATACTGACCTTATAAGAGACTGTTCTCTTATACGAGGGGTGGAAATAATGTTTATTATTTTGTATCAGGAATTTCTGCATTATTTGTTTTTACCTTTGACAACCTTATGCAATCTGTTTGAGATCATTTTTACCCCCATTTTTAGATGAAGAAGCTGAGGTTTAGCATGCTTCAGGTCAGCAGGCTAGTAAGTAGCAGAGCTGGGATATAAGATTTGGTCTAACCTCAAAGCCCATGATCTTTTTATCATGCGTTGCTGCCCTTAGTTCTCTTAGGGTCATGACTTCTTATTTGAGGGCATGTAAAATAAATTTGTATTTTAGAAGACCATCTTTTTCTAAGTTACCATTGAGTCTTAGGTGGGGATCTATTGAGAAGAGGAACTCGTATCAGAAAGGGTCTTGTTAGAGAGGCTGTAAGGTGGTCCCTGGGAGAGCCCTTGGTGGGGTCAGTGTTCTCTTACCAGTCACACAAAACCAGAAGTAGAAGCTAAAGAGCAGAGGTGCTCTGACTTCCTAGATTAGCTCTGTCTTCACTTCTTAGGCCCATGTTTTTCTTCTGTGGGACAAATCCTCTTAAATACAATAGTTTCTCATAAGTGACCAAAGCATTCTGGTTTCTGGAACCAGGCTGGAAGTCTTGGAAATCATAGAAAGTACTATATAATTTGGTAACTCTTGATGTCATCCAGAGCTTGAAGTATGGGGGGAGCATTTTCTTTCTTGAAGGATTTTTCTCTTTCCTTCTACTTCTGGTTCTGGACAGCATAAGAAAATACAAAAATATCCTCCCCAAAGAAGGGTTTAATTTTAGCTGCAAATATCTTCAAAATGACTCTAAATGAGGTCCAACTGAGTCTCAATTTGGCCTTAGATGAAGCAATGATCATACCACATTATAGGTAGAAAGTTCTGGGAAATTCTAGCACTACATGGTCCAGTTTTGTTTAAATATTCTATTCTGGGGATAGGACAGTGTTTTGCCTTTCCAGATTGATTCATTACCAGGTTACTTCAGGATAACTACCAAAATGTACATTAGATGGCTGTTTCTCTATATCACACAGCATTCCTCATATGGTTCTCACCAACTCCTGTTCTTTTTTTTTTTTTTTTTTTTTTGCCTTCCCCCACTTCATCTCATCTACATAAAGAAGAAAATTCTGGAAGGTGTGTATTAGCTATTTCTTGAAGGATATAATATATAGATCTATTCAGTTAGTTTCTTTGGCTTTTACAGAAGTGCTGGCAACTCCAATACTCTCAAGTTAGATATTTGACAAAAAGTATGCTAAGGTTTGAAAGGACAGTAAATATGAAAAAGAAGCATCTTGTTAGAAGGAAAATTTTTTACCATATTGCAAAAATGTGTGTGTGTGTGTGTGTGTGTGTTGAGACCTTACAATCTTTGTCTATATATCCTTCTTTCTCCCAAATCAGCTGATTCTCTTTGTGACATTAGAGACAGGATAGTGGCTGAGGGTGTTTATTTGAAGTGCCTGAATATTGGTTTCCCCACTGACCAACTGCATGGGAAAGTTATCAACCTCTCCAAGCATTAATTTTCTTATCTGTAAAATGGGGATAGTAATTTTTACCTCATAGTATTATTAATAGGATTAATCAAAGTAGCACATATAAAATGCTTAATATAGCACTTTGCATTTAGGAAGCCCTTCATACACACTGTTATTTTTTTTTATCATGGTAAAATACACGTAACATAAAATGTACCATTTCAATCATTTTGAAGTGTTTATATGAGTTTTGAGGTATTGAGTCCATTCAAATTGTTGTGCTACCATTATTGCTGTTCATCTCCAAAATGTTTCCGTCTTCCCAAACTAAAACTCTGTACCAATTATACCACAGCTCCCATTCCTTCTCCCTACCAGCCCCTGGCAACCATCATTCTTTCTATCTCTATGAACTTGACTTCTATATGTATTTAATATAAGTGGAATTATACAATATTTGTGTTTTTGTGACTGGGTTATTTCACTTAGCATCAAGTCTTCAAGTTTCATCCATGTTGTAGATGTGCCAGCATTTCCTTCCTTTTTAAGGCTAAGTAATATTCCATTGTATTAACACCTACATAGTATTATAATAGTCAAAGGAAGCTTTATTCCACTCACTGAAAAAGTGAGATTTTATGCACTGATGGCTAAGACACTGCTTCAGTGGTGATCAGTATCTTTGATACTCATACGATAAGAAATATAGGCTTATGATTTTGGAGTAAAATCCTAGGATCACCTCTCAGTCCTTCTTTTCTCCACCAGTGTTCACAAAGTTCCCGTCAGCATATATCTCACTTTCTATTCAGAGGAGCAAGACAAATATTTCTTTACTCTGATATAGGCAGACAGAAGAAAGATTTGGGGAAAAGAAGTAGGGAAAATTTTGAAAAAGAAATCTGAAATTTAGTGTTAGAACAAAAATAAGAACAAGAAAGAGAAAGACCAGATAGAAAGAATGGGGCAAGCTATGGGGACAGATTGTATTATCTAAAGATGGTTGCACCAACAACTTCCATCTCATACACTCTTCTTACAATGTGGTGTTGACATTCCTCCATCAAGAGGTGGGGTCTATTTCCTCATACCCTCAACCTGGGCAGAACTTAGTAAATAACTTAACTAATACAATATGATGATAGTGACTGTATATGACCTGTGTGTGTTGGTCAAAAAAGCATTACATGTCTCACTTTGGATCACTCAAGCAGCCCAGTGGAGAGGCACTAAGGCCCCCAGCCTAGAGTCAGCACCAACATGCCAGCTGAGTGAGTCAGCCACCTTGGAAGTGCATATTCCAGCCCCACTCAAGCCTTCCAGTTTTCAGGTGACAAATAGACCTAACGAACATATTACTACAACCTTATGAGACTCCAAGCAAGAACTGCCCAGTTGAGCTCTTCTCAAACTAACAAAAACCATGAAAAATAAGTGATTATTGTTGATTTAGTCTACTTAGTTTTGGGGTATTTCATTATGCAGCAATTGACAACTAATATAGTTAGCTTCTCTTGCCATTCATCCTCACCTCATGATGGGCATGAAGCAAGTGTTCCTTTGAGAAGACCTACTCAGAGGCACCCAAAATGAAGCAGGTACCCATGCAGGCAGGGCCAGTGCAGGCCAACTTCAAAGTCTTTTAATTCCATGAGTACATCACAGACAGGTGAAGTGGGCAGCTGGAGCCTGAAGTGAAATATTTAACCTCAGGAATTTATGGCCTGATTGTTGGGCCATCAGCATATGTACACGGACTATTTAAAGAATAGACAAAAATATATACTTATAAATTCAACAAGTTTCACTATGCCCAACAAAGGAAAGTAAATCTCCCAGAGGGGAGAGTCTTCCCAAGGCAGACTGGTACGTTTCCTAGGCCCTTACAACACACAGGCCTCCACCCTTTCCAAGGTGCCCTAATTCAGAATACAACTTCAATAATGTTTCTACAAACCCGCAGGAGCGTCCTTTTCAATCAATAGTCCCAGAGCATTTCTCCATAATGGAGTGTTTTAAAGAAGAGGAGAGCTTCACCCAATGAGTGAGTTGAGCAGTGTGCAGGGCT
Source organism: Aselliscus stoliczkanus (assembly GCA_033961575.1). Lineage (NCBI taxonomy): Eukaryota > Metazoa > Chordata > Mammalia > Chiroptera > Hipposideridae > Aselliscus > Aselliscus stoliczkanus. Next base: position 90,151,093 of record CM066732.1, on the reverse strand, counting down.
TTGGCCTTGAGGTTGAGATTTGGATTCGAGTCTTGACATGTTTACAAACACTGAGTGTGACTTTTAACAAGTCCCGTGAACTTCAGAAGTTTTTACTCTGCGAAATGAAGATTTTAGCCAATGCCTGAAGATTTTTGCAGCACTATGACTCGATAATTTAGAAGATTTCCTAGTGATGACATGTCTCCCCAGATACTAGCTATGTCTGCTCATTAAATGTCTGTACACTCTGGGGCATATTTCAGCAAACTTCTAGAACTTAAGAATGCATGGCATTCGGGAACATTAAGCAAGTGAATCAATTAGAAAACACATAGTCACACTTCTATTTAAACAAAGGGATATTTTGCTCAAAGTCTTTTAGTCTTTTGTTTATAAATACCGGCATGTGTCAGAACATTGCCTGAAAAAAATGTGTACCTTGTGCTTAGAGCTAGAATATAATTATATTTCTGTTCTGTTTCCCTAAGTACATTGTTTACCAACTCACAACTTGAAGTTACCAATCCCTGTGGTGCCCCCTCACAGACCCCAACTTGGGCAACTGATTTTGAGTCAGCTTGGCTGAGTTTGCCTGTTTGGTGCTGGCCTTGAATGCCTAACCAGGTTGCTCACTGCTGGTGGGGAGGATAGGGCAGAAGAGTGGAACTATGAATGATGGACTTACTCACCCAGCTCTTGCAGCTCAGTAGTAATTCTGAGCTTGGGCAATAATGAAAATTGGAAATGATGGGTATACTCCATGTTAGGGTACTATTGGGAAACTTTCTTAACTGCCTCCCGAAAACAAATCTGCACTGCACACCAGATAGACATGAAACCAAGATTTATTAAAATACTCATAGCATACTTACAATTGGAAGCCATGAATGCAGTTCTCTGCAAATTCCAAAAAAATAGAGTTCTATCTCTTGAAACAAATTAACAGAGGTATCGACAGATTAGGATAAATATAATCTATCATAGAGATAGAATTCTTTGAATAGACAATCTACATTTTCTAACCAATATATATTATGTACAAAAATACACTTGATATGGTGACCAAGTAGTGTCAAGGAGAAAAAAAATACACACACACACACACACACACACACAAACACACAGGCACACACACACATATTTTCATTATGTACAAATCGATATTGGTTCCTTCACCTTTTCTTTTTAAAAATAAATACTTCATTTGGTTGCAAATAACATTTACAAATTCAAACAATGAGCATTTCTAGCTTTGACAGAATTAAATATGCAAACAAATTAGAAATACATATTTTTAAAAATTTAAAGGGAAAAAAATACCTGAATCCAATTAGCTTATTACATTAAAAAAATATCCATGTAAGGTAAGGTTTCATGTCTTTAAAGTGCCTTCTCCTTTCTTAGACTGCCTTCATTATTGCTTAAAATCCTTTAAGAAAGCTGTACCTACAGATTGGTCTAATATATTAGAACAGAAAAGCCAGAGCTTTTGCACATCAAATTGTTGATTCTTTGGGACATTCTTATACTTTCTTTTTACACGCTTTCAAGAATCTAACAGTTACTGTTGATCTGAAAACCACAAATTGTCAACATTCTGATCCAGGTTCCTGTAGATGTTTGAATCATGAGTAGTAGTAAGACTGGGGTGGCAATAAAAGGGTGACCTGCACTGATCTATAATTTATCAAAAGAATGGTCCCAGTTAGACAGTTTTAAAGTAAAATCTATGAGAAATCAAGAAGGACGAGAACAACCCTGCCCTCAACCTTCTTAAAATAAAGTAAAATAAAATGAAAAAGAAATGCATTTTCCATCTCTTTTATGGATTTTTCCCCTCTTTGCCTAAGTGATGAGGTGATGCTGACATTAACAAGAGGCAGTCACAGCAGTGTGTCTCAGTCGGTGACAGAACAGTGCCCTGTCCAAAGGGCTGGGAAATGGAGCACAAGGTGTGAGAAGAGAGAGTGAGGGCTCAGGGAGGCATTCGGCTGTCTGTGAGGGAGAGGGGGAAAAAGAGCTGGATCCTGGGGAAACTGTAACGGTAAAGGGAGAAAAAATATAGCTGCTGCAGGGTGTGAAGGAAGGGGACACTGAAGCAGATATATTCAAAGGAACAAAGCGAAATGAAGCTAGATGCCAAAATGACTTTTGAGTAGGCACAGAGAAAACAGGAAGGTCCAATGACAACCAACCCCACGGAAATGAGTCTGAAATTTAATGGCATTATTTCAGCAAGTGTAGGCCAGTTTCACTGGGGTACCTGCTTTTCTAGTCCATTGTCAGGCACTGACCAGTATGAGACACTGGGCACTCCCAGTTTTTGCCTAATACAGATTCCTTGAGTTTCTGTTGAAAGGCCACCCATGACACAATCATGGCAACAATCACCAGCTCCCTAACAATGCATTACATCAGCCAAACGCTGCACCCTGGCCTTGTTCAAATTGTCCTTCTCCTGTGTCCTACTTGTATCCCGCCATCCCATGGCTTGCAATCTCACAAGGCAGAATGAAATCACCTAACTGCACTGAAGAAGCAGTGTCCAGGGTTCAGGGTGTCGCTAAAAATATTAAAACTTAAAGGACTTGATATAATTTACATTTCTGTTTGGCCTGATTCCTATTAGGGTGCTGACTGATTTCACTTAGGTTCTGAGTACCCAGTCAGCGCTGATTTTCCAGGACAAAGCACGATTCCCTAAATCCAAGTCCAGGGGCATGCTGCTTCCCACACTAGTCTAAATTAAAACTCAATGAAAGGAAGACTGTAATGAATCAATGACGTTTTCTTTAAAGAGTCTTAAAAACTATTCAAGTTCTAATTTTAAAAGTTTCTGCATTTTTAGGAGTATCTTAGATGGTTGCTTTAAAGAGAAGTCCTTTTTAATGCCAGTATTCTTTGAAGATTACATATCCTAGTAGGATCATATTATCTGGTCTTGAGAAATTGAAGAATTGCAGAATTATAAAATTAATAACTTGGAATAGACCTATTCCTCTAGTAGACCTAAAAATCCTACGTGTGTCAACCTGGGCAGACAGAAGAATTGGCAATAGACTTTCCCCCTCATTCATGGATTTGTTTCCAATGGAAAGGGATGTCTTTGGAGGATTATGCAGAGCGCAATATCAGTGGGGATGATACTGCCTTCTTTATGTCTTGGTGGTCAGATGAGAAGAAATAAAATCATAGCTAGGGACAAACTGCCAAGAAGAAAGGGAAAACATTTGCTCAAACCTATCTAAAATGTAAAGAACGTGAATTCTCCTTCTAGTCTCTTATTGGGAATAATACAATTTTTTTTTGTAAACTATATTTTTAAATATCTCATAGAAAAAAACCTGGAATTCAAAATTCATCCCAAGAATTCCCAGAGAGTTGTTCCTTCCTGAACACATCTATGGTCCATGTATAGGGAGGTAGAGAGTAATTTCCCTGTATGCTCAGTAGTCTATGGGATTAGCCTTTCATTTTGGAGAGCTGACCCAGATGAATAAACAAAAATTATAGTTGTTTCATGAGACAAGAATGGAAGCAAGCCCTGGAAGAGAACAATGAAGGAAAGTAGGTACAGCTCTGCCCAAGATGCTGATGAACCACTGTGAGTACATGCTGAAGGCATTTGATTTCTTAGTTAGTGAGCTAAATATAATGCACTGGCAGCTCACACTATATATGGGGAGAAACATTCATTCTCTTTAAAGACATTTTCACAGTTTCAAACACAGAGACCCCTTGGTGTCTGCACAGGTAGAATTTAGCTCAGCCTACAAAACAACCTAGGTTGGTAGAAGGTTGTTTACTCCATGGAGAAGAATTCCAAGTTCTTTGGAGTTGAATTTCTACTGACAACTATGGGCTCATTTGCATTTTGCTAGTCCAATGCTATCAGATTTCATGTAAAACATTAAAAAAATATATAACCCACAGAAGTATCTGGATAAGCTTTTAGAAAAGAAGACAGTTTAGAGATTTTTAGTATTAAGAGATTTCTTTAAAATTGAAAATTATAGGAACATAGGTGGAATGTAGAAGAATAAATTGATGGTTTTAGCGACCACTTTCATATAAAATTTGAGATTAAGTCAGTCTTCTCCAGATCATAGAATGGAAAAGAAATTCATCAACAGCTATTTCATAGATGTGACATTCAATAAAGTCTGGAGTGCATTTGAGCTGTTGTCTGAAGTGAACCATCATATCAGAGAAGGGAAGGAGGAGAAGGAAAAAGTCCTCAATGTTACTATCTATCACCAGGGGGGTTGGGAGAGGGGCTGGGTTAGATAGGGAGTGAATCCAATAAGGTCCATTTGGGGGCAGCCAACTTACTGAATGAGGCCGGGTTTACTTCCTTAATCTCTTTGTTGGTAGAAACAGCATGGGGACTTAAGAGACAGAGTGAGCTAGCTGCCATTGAACATCTTCACATTTCCAAGTAAGTTGTCAACTATACAAATTTCCCACATGTTAAGTTTATATCACAATGTTGGTTAAGAGTCTGGGAACAAATAAGACTACTGAATTGGCTTCAAGTTTTACATATTAAAACTTTCTTGGAATTCACTGGTGCCCAACAACGTGTTGCTCTGGAGGGTTTGGTAGATTGCCCATTCCTTGGGAGGGGAAATGAAGAATTGTGAAATTAACACTCAGTGCTTTTAACAAGGTGTCAACGACTGATGGGTGTGCAGAAATGACACAAAATGGGCCTCTCTGTCACATACAGCTCTGTAAAGGAGCCTAGTTATGCCTGGATTCAATTGCTAATGGAGTTATAAATACTGGTATGTGAGTCTAAGGAAGCCAGATATGTTGAGGCCTGTTTCCGAAGGTGCTTTTCTTTAAGTGACTTCTGCACCAATAATAGAGAAGGTTGCAAGCAGTTGGATTGTTTTTCTCTATAGCTGGGAAATGGAAATATATCCAAGTCATTGGCATTTTGGAAAGGCTAAAAATGATTCATATTTTTCAAATATTATTTAGTTTGGCCACACTGCAGATTTGTTGCAGATTTCTTTATGATGACAAAGTAGCTGACATGAAGGAAAGTTTGTGTCTTTATTCAATCCACTCTCTTCAGTGGCATTGTTTTTAAAAGTACCATATCTAATATATGAAATGTGTTAGTTACAGTATGCTGGATACTCCACACATTTATAAATTGCTCTTAAGATAACACAGAGTAAGGAAATTTTAATAGTCTAGCACTTCTTTCACTACATCGTACCACTTCTTCTTGTATGTGGCTTTTCAAAAATAAACTCATTGGATTTCACAGTATGTCCATTTTTGTGATTCAGGAACTAATAAATTAATTTGCGGTTTACCAAATCGACTGATGCTTTTTATTTTCCCTTCTAGCTCTTGGCCTTTTTTCTTTCTTTCTTTTCTGAGTAGAACAGGTGGGATCAAAGAAAAATGAAGCTCAAATCTAATAAGAGTTCTTCCTGGCAATTCTTAAAGACAACTTAAACTACTTATAAAATCAAATATTTGGATCAGATATTTAGTCGGAGGGGGGAGTTATTTTTTGGACTTCTTTCCTCTTCTTGACTCAGAAAGCCCTAAACTGATTTTTACCTTTGTTTGGGGGAGGGGAGAGTATGATAAAATAGACCGATTTAGGATGTCAGGGACTGAAGAGGCTCCCCTGCCAATGTTACAGTTCGGTTACTGGGAAAGACTTTACATGTCTGCTTTGCTGATTCCCCATCACACACTGACTGGGTGTTGTCTGCTGAGCTGCGGCAGGCAGTGATCCACAAGAATGGCACCAGCAAGGGAAAAGGAGAAATAGAAATGAGAAAACATAACATTCAAGGAAGCCAGGATATAGTTAAAGCAACAGCACCCCCCCCCCCCCCGCCATTACAAGCAGTGTAATCTATGGAGAGATACACTTACACCTCTTCTGCCACATCCGATACTGGTCCTTGGAAGAACCAGACTGATGACTATCTTTGTGGAGGTTCCCAATATCACCAAGGAGTTTTATTCCTTCCTCCAGTTGCTCCAGCTGCAACAATGAGCTTTTCATTTAGGAAAGGCCTTTCCTTACAGTACTTATGAACAAAGGGGGTGCCTAAGGAGGCTCAGCAGGGGTGCATCTTCTGCTGTTCACACTGGGAGGCCTGGCACCCAATCTGACATTCAATTCCTCAACCATTGGGCCAATTTGTTTCAGCTACAACATTTCAAGATGTAATAGCATCCCTGGGGTTCCTTATCCTATGTTTCAGATTTCAGAAATTCTTCCTCCATAATTCCTAGATAGTCGCAGCGAGCATTTCAAGAGACATCATGGATGTCAACTCAAATATTCAAAAGGCTGGGCAGCAGGTCCATCACCCACGACTACTGGGGCTCCACCATCATATTCATCCATTTCTGCTTGGCCACGCCTTCCCCTTTTTTTTCCCTTTGGTAAGCTGCCTTTTCTTGGGTTAAAACCCATACAGTATACTATCTTCTAACCTGATTTTTGACACCTCAGAGGCCTGGTGTTTTTTACTAACATGTTTATATCATGCTCTGGTGTAATATGTGACATACTTGTGGGCTGGAGGATGATGCCAGGTACTCATGCAAGAATCTGAACTGCTATCTAACTGGGCCCTCAGATTTAATGAATCTTAGCTAGAAGAGAAGATGATGTTTCTAAGTTAAGGTTTCTCAGAGTCAGGTGTGAGTGACTGATTAAACACAGAATAGCAATACTCTCCCTCTGGTTCAGGGCAGGCTGTGCTTAGAAAGCCTACTTAAACCATGCTTGCCTCATATGCCTAAGCTGCTAAGTGCCACCCCAACTACTTTCTCTCCATGAAAAATTTAGAGATGTCTGTTGCATGTAACACAATCTCAACATGCATTTTAGAGGGATCATTTTAAGGGCCCCTAGGTTGTTTTAGATAGCCCACCTTGAAACTCTTGTGAACCTTTAGTGAGTATCAACCTAAGGTGGAAATGAGGAATGTGTCAACAATACTTGTGAGGACCTGGTAGGGGGCATCCAAATACAGAATGCATGATTCAAACTGGATGAAAATAATGGAAATCCTGCCCTGCTGTCTAATATGCTACAATAGAATATTTCACAACTCTTACAAAATCACAAGGTTTCCCTAACAAAGGCAGGCAAATTTCGTTCTTTAGAAATAGTTACTTAACTGCCAATTTCTAGTCAGTCCATAAGGATGAAATCCAACTTGGGCTGCATTTGCATAGCTCTCAAATTAAATGTTTCCACTCATTATTCTTCAGTGTTGGTACCCTGAGAGTTTCTTCTTGCAGGGTTATGTGGCCAAAGTGTCAGTCTTGCTTATCATCAATGGTTTTATTTGTAAGCATCTTACTCCAGTACCTGAACTGTATGACAGTGACTCCACAGAAAGCCACCTGCTGCTCTCTCCTATCACATCTATCAGGACCATAAGGATCTACACTTACGTTGGTCTCACTGAATTCAAAGTTGACTCCCAAGGCATGGGCAAAACAGGCACTTTTCTTTTGCACGATAATACTACAAGGAATGTCACAGAGCCTGGGAACTTGTTTCAAATCGATGGATTCCTTAGGTTTTCTTCACAGTTAAGGGAAACAGAAGAAACATTATAAGAAAGCAGTATGAAAAGCTTCTTGCTTACAAGCTAGATCTTTTAGTCATATAAGTTCCTTTCCAGCTTTTCTATTTTATTTGTCTCATCCTTCTATTTTGAATTGAAAAAACAAAAACCAAAAACACCCAACTACATTACTATATTCCCTTTCTTTTGAATTGTTAGAAAAGGTAGTTAGCACCAAAAAATTTGGCTTCAGAGACTTGATTTGATTCTGACTGTGCATTCTAGATTCCAGAGATGGGTATGATATTAGAAAACGGTGCTGCTTTAATTAGCTGAATCTATTACAAGGTCCCTGAGAGGGCTGATCACTGGCAGGCATTTCCTGGGTAGACATGCAGGCACCTGGCAAGTTGAGAGGTTCTGTGAAGGTCTTGGGGGGAAGGGATAGGCCACACACTGCAGCCAAATCAGGAAGGGTTAGAAGGTTGTTGCCAATCTCTACACTGTCCTCCACCAACTGGAGGTGAAAGCTTGGACCTTTCTCCCTTCAATGCCCAATGATAGTCTTTGATCCCATTCTCAGGTCACCCCCAGCCCCGACTCTGCCCTCACAAGATAGATTCATTTTCCTTGTGACTCAAGGGGCAATGGCCATATCAGCTCCCAGGGTATGAAAAAGCTGCCTATGCATGATTTTCCACTCAAAGTTTAATATTAATGCAATCACCCTCTTTGCATTTGGATGCAGAGAACTTTTTTCTGCCCTTAATTTTTCAGACATCAAAGACCTCTACTTCACCCTTTGTCGCATGCTGGTTAGTCAAGGTCATGGTAAAAGACTGTGAGTGGCATTTGCTCTCCTGTTTGGGAACTGCCTCCTGGAATTGGAGGGAGAGGTCCAGCCACATACAGTCCCAGAACATGACATAGGGCTCAGCTGTATGTCAACATGGCATTCACAAACATTCTGAAATGTGAAATGTGCTCTGTTACTGGGTCATTGGTCCAAGCAGTTGCTTTGACCCCAAGTCTGTCCCTGCTCATGTATCACTGTTTCCTCTGGGAGAAGGGGTGGGGGATCCCTGCTGGTTCAGAAAACCATAATGAACTGATATAAAAACAAAAGACTGGGTCTCACGTTATGGTTGATGTCAACTCCCCTATCATAATTTGTTCTCCAGGATGAACTTTATGGCTACTAAACCCCTTCTCTACCCATGTATAATTCCATTTTCTCTCCTTTCCATTACATGAACGACAACAAGAAAATAACCATTTCTCTCTTCTGGGAAATACATAGTCTTGGATGTCTTAAAAAATAGTTTTGGTAAGTTTCAACACTTTTGGTGAGACGATGCTTTAGGATTTTACTGCAATAGGATCAAAATTAGGACAAATAATCAAACCAGCAGTGTGTAAAGGCTTGAACTCTTTCAAAGCAGCTGTCATAAAAGATCTTTTTCTTCTGTTGCAAATTTACACATGCCAAGCTTGGACTAGAAAGTTCAAAATCTCGAATTTAAAAAAAATTTTGGAAGATCTTGGTATTTCTTCTGGTCTTAAAACAAAGTGGACCTAGGACCTCTACAAGAGACAATTATGAAATACTCCAGCAATGTTCCCTTAAGCAGCTTTTCATTGTTTCCGTGGCTTTACAAGGGACTTCTTTAAGAAGGCACAGGGTGCTCACTGCAGATGATCTCAGGAAGTGATGAGCGAAACAGACATTTAGTAACATGTTTTTCAAGAACTTCTGGCGGCACTGGTGCTGGATCATGCAAGATACTATGCGTCTCACTGTCATCATTTTCATGTGTCTGCTTCAGTTGGTGGTCACACTGGCTTCCTTCTGACGCAGTCTTTCTTTCTGTTGTTTGAGATGAAAAATGAATTTATTATTATTCTTTTTTCTAAATTTTCACCTTGCTCAAATTTTGATAAATTTCTCAAATTTTGGTCTTGAATGCTGAATAGAGTTACACCAAAAACCGAGAAATGAGAGTATTGCTATCCTCCTTTCCTGAAACCTGTCCCCACCAGCCTATCACCCTTTCCCTACAAAAAACAAACAAAATGAATAAGCAGCAAATCAAAATGAATAATCAACCTAGTATATCCACCTGAAACTCCAGGCTTTACCATGCTAGGTCGTTGTTCTGTGACAGACTTGTTAACTTGCAGTGTTACTCGAAGACTCCTCCTATTCCCACCCGTGGCTCACTGTTGGAATTAGGGAATGCTCAAGAAATAGTTTCTAGGGAATTTAGATGTGGAAAGTCAAAATGGAAGATGAGCAGATTCAGTCTATACATCTATACACAGTGGCAGGAGCTCCCTGATGTTCTGCTCTGCTCTCCCTAAGCTTCCCTCCCAGGGACAGCCTTCTAATGGGGAAAGACAGGGAAGCCTGTTGGCGTGATACAAAAATAGACAAGAGTGCATGGAACAGGAACACGGACACTCACTGTTTCTAGGACTTTAGAGAAGTAAACACATCAAACATTGTGAGGATGGGTGTGTCTGCTCTTAGCGGCGGGCAAATAGGAGACTAAGAAAGAGATAGGAGAAGTATAGTCTTTGGGGAAGAGCAGATGTGGAGAGAAGCCCTTTGAGGGTGGATCCTGGGCTGCCTGTGATCTGTGACGTAGGACATTGCAGTGAATTACTATAGTGGCCTGGATGGAAACTTGAATTGATGGTTTTTATTAAACACCCATCTGAGTTTGGATCCCATTCCTGACTTGTGAAATTGAATCAGGAATTTCAGTCTACAAGCTCTTCCTGAATTTCCAACAAACAAACAAACAAAACAAACAACCCTAACAAGTGGCAGATCACAACTGGGAGCTTGCTCGCTGTGGGGATTACCTATAAAAGAATGCCAGAGTAAGCCCATTGTTTCCCCTTTGTCCACAGGGCTGAGTCCATTCTCTCTACCCATGGAAATAAAGTTGGGCTGTATAAAGTTAGGATAGAGGCTCAAATAAGAGGACTGAGGGAAATGGGTGAAGGTCGACGACGAAGAAGGAAGATAAAAATTAGGTTTGAGCCAAATCATAGGAATGAATGCAATGAATACACTGTCAGTGAGCCCAGAGGTCATGTCCGTTCAGGCAGGGGCTATGGGCACTAACTGTGGCTTTTCCTGACCAAGCTGGATGGCTCTGAAGTCACCATTTCTCACTCAACATTCATGTAGCTGCTAATGGGGTTGGTATGAGAGCTAGCATGGTCCATCAACAGAAATAATCTCACTTCCTAATTCATGCTCCATTTAGATTGTCAAAGGATTTGAAACAGCTAACAAAAAGCGCTTGTGATGCAAAATGATAAAATAAGTAGCTGTGGGAGATCAGGGCATAGGGAAGATAGGGTTTGAAAATCAGAGTGAGGAGAATGATACTTCTGCTTACACTCATTGCTATTCCCCAATGCAAGGTCAACCAAAGCTGCTGAAATGTGGAATAATGAGAAAAGAGCTAACATTAATTGAACTCTTATTAAGCAAAGGTAATATTATTTCCACCCTCACTAAAGAGGGAGAAGTAACTTCACTAAGGTTTTACAACTAAGTGGATGAGTTGGAATTCGAACACTGTTACCTTGTGTTCCTAACCATTTAGTTATTCTGACTATGTCAGGAATGAATGGTGGAGATTCACTATGATCCTTCCTGAAAACAGGACTATAAAGGACAACTTCTCACAGCTAGGAAGTCTGACAAGACTGCTAGTTTCTAGGACAGGGAGAGACATCAGGGGACCCAGAGTCTAGTGTTGGTTTTTGTTATCCATTTATGAAATGATTCTGCATCTCAGTTTTTCCAACTATCAAATGAGGATAAACCCTACCCCTTTCTTTTATAGGGAAAAGGAAATGATGAGGGTGAAATGCTCAAATATTTCAGGAGAAAGGTGCTTTGAGGTAAGGTGGATGGATCATGATATGGGGTGGGGTGTGAAGGGGCAAGTGACTCAATTTGGTTTATCAGGCAATGACCTTTTTTGAGTACACTGGGAGAACACATGAGCTGTGTTTTGTTCCTTACTCCTTCCATACGACCTGCCATTCCCCTGAATTTTATCCTTTAAATCCAGAAACACTCCTGGGTATACCTCAGTTATAATGAAAAATCTTGAGGTTATGTTTAAAATGCAACTCACCAGACTAGCCGTGGGATTGATTTTCTTTGTCTCCACTTTCTTCTCTGATGTCAACTTGCTGACTGATTCCTGAGCCATTTTCAATCTGAAATTAAAATAAAGAGTGGGAGTGGGGGAAAGAAGAGAAGGGAGCAGAAAAAGGAAAGAAGAAAAAGGAAGAGGTCAGGTTAAACAGAGATTCAAATGATGTTGAGTTAAGCAATCAACAGTTCGAAATACAAGGAATGGTTTTTCAATGCTTTTAATTATTAAATTCAAACTCTAATTAGGTGTGAAGACACATGTCTTAAGTGTTATCAATAGTTAATAACTTCACTGGCTGAGAGACTCACTTAGGTAACTTTGGGAAGACTGTGTTTTTGTGACCAATGTGGGAACTTCTAATCTACAGTAAACTCGATGCATTCACTTTACTGTCATGTACACTTCAAAGTTCTCTGGCTTGTAATCCACTCAGCACATAATATGGACACAATTTTGAAAACTTTGTGTTCATGTTTTCAGTAAACATGAAATCTACAAATATTAAAGTTCACTACTTCACATCAAGTGAAAAGACAACTGACAAAATGGAAGAAAATATATGTAAATCATATAACTGACAAAGGACTTGTATTCAGAATACATGAAGAACTTTTACAATTCAAATTCAAAGACAAATTACCCAATTAAAATATCGGCAAAGGATTTTAATAGACATGTCTATAAAGACGACATACAAATGGCCAATAAACACAGGAAAAAATGCTCAACAATACTAGTCACCAGAGAAACGCAAATCAAAACCACAATGATATACTTTTTCACACTCACTAGGCTGATAGCTAGACTCAAAAAAAAGACAACAAGTGCTGGAGGTGAGGACTTGGAGAAATTGGAATGCTGATACACTGCTGATGGGATTGTAGAATGGCGCAGTCACTTTGGCAGTTTCTCAAAATGTTAAATATAGTTGCCATATGACCCAGCAATTCCACTGCTAGGTATATAAATATATTTATAACCAAGAAAATGAAGATATATCGCCATACAAAATTTGCATTTGAATGTTTATAGTAACATTGTTCATAAGCCAAGAGTAAAAACAGCTCAAATTTCTATTAGCTGATAAATAGGTAAAATGTGATATAACTATACAATAAAATGTTACTATCATAAAAAGGAATAAAGTGCTGATACATGTTACAAAGAGCATGAACTTCAAAAACATTAAATAAAAGAAGTCAGTCACAAGAATCCACATATTAGAAGGATCTGGTCAAGATGACAGAGTGGGTAAATACTGTGCTCGTTTCATCTCATGACCACATCAAAATTACAACTAAACTACAGAATAACCATCATTGAGAACTGCCGGAAGTCTAGATAAACAGAAGTCCTATAACTAAGGACATACAGAAGAAGCTGCATTGAGGCTGGTAAGAGGGGCAGGAACGAGGAATGGGATGGTCCCACACCCACATGTGGTGGTTAAAAATTGGAAGGGATATTTTGGCTGTGGAGGTCCCCCTGGAGAAGCAAGGGGTCCCAGCCCAACACCAGCCTCCCCAACACATGGTTTCAGTGCTGCGAAGAGAACTTCCCATAACTTCTGTGTGTGAAAACCAGCAGAGATTGTAGCTGAGTAAGAAGGCTGTTGGAGTCCCATGGACTTCTCTTAAAGAGCCCATGCAGGGCCGGCCGAGTGGCTCAGTTGGTTAAGAGCTCACTCAAGAGTGCGAGCTGAGCTCTGAGCAACAGCAGTTCCAGGATGGCTCAGCTAAAAAAAAAAAGAGCCCATGCATGGATTTACTTGTTGACAGACTCACTTGCTCTGAGATCCAGAGCTTGGGCAGCAGTTTGAAAGGAGCCAGGGATATATGGGGAGAAAGTGAATTGTCTGGCTTTAAGGTGAGGGCTAGAGAGACAACTTTCTCCCAGACAGAAGTGCGGGCAAAAGACATTGTTCCTTGTTGAGAGCTCCCCTACCTACCCAGCACATGCAGGTTGATGCCATATCTGAGTTTCCATAAACCTGACTGACACTGTTGGCCTTGCCCTGGTGACTATTTGAGACCCAGTCCCACTCAACTTGCAGGTCTACCCAAGCCGCTCCCAGTGGTTTTTCTGTAGAAATGGCCTGTTTTGGTTCATGCTTTGGGCTTTTATAAAACCTCTCAAAGGTTCACAAACCCTAAACAAATAGCATCTGGCCTTGATGAGCCTCATACCTCTTGCTAGCTGCTCTAAGCCTGTCACCAGTGGCAGCCAGCCTTGGTTCACAGCTTAACCTGTACCAAGCTCCTCCAAAGCTAGCACAAGTAGCAATCACCTGCAAATCACTTTGTAGCTCACAGCAAGTGGTCCTAGGCAGGGCACAGGCAACAGCTGAACTGGCCTGCAACAGAACCCTTCCCAAGAGGCCCCAGAACCAACACACCTGGTGGTCAGCTTCAGATCATACCAGAGCACTACCCAACCACCTCCACAAATGACACACCCAAAGGGCGGACTGAGCAGGCACCAGAGCCCTTCTCAAGTGAATCCTACTCTGTAGGGTCAGCTCCTGCACAACTCCTCCTCTGTAGTCACAGCTAGTCCTCAAAACCAAAGAGCCCTCCTCTTGATATTAAACAGCAACCAAGTTGCAACTACAACAGGAGGGCACACACAACCCACACAGGGGACACACCTGGAACACCTGGCTAGATTGACCAGGGAGAATGCACTATTGGGCCTCACAGAACACCAACTACATAAGGTGTAGTACTACTAAGACCAGGAGACATAACAGCTCTACATAATACATGAAACAAACACAGGGAAGCATCCAAAATGGGGAAACAAAGAAACATGTTCCAAATGAAATAATAGAACAAAGCTCCAGAAAAGGAACTAAACAAACTGGAGACAAGCAATCTACCAGATGCAGAGTTCAAAACACTGGTTATAAGTATGCTCAATGATCTCAGGAAGAACTTCAACAAAGAGACAGGAAACACAAAAATGGAGATAGAAAATATAAAAAAGAGCCAGTCAGAAATAAAGAGCACAATCACTAAAATGAAGAGTTAGAGGGAATCAAGAGTAGATTAGATGAAGCAGAGGATCAAGTTGGCGATTTAGAAAATAAGGTAGCAAAAAATATCCAATCAAAACAGCAAAAAGAAAAAAGAATCCAAAAAATTGAGGAGAGCTTAAGGGGCCTCTGGGCCAACATCAAGCACACCAACATTTGCATCGTAAGTTGATGGTTGGAAACTTCCCTAAGCTGGTGAAAAAAATAGACATGTAAGCCCAGGAATCACAGAAAAGTCCCCCACACAATAAACCCAAAGAGGCCCATACCAAGACACACCATAATTAAAATGGCAAAGGTTAAAGACAGAGAGAATCTTAAAAACAGCAAAAGAAAAGCAGGTAGTTACCTATAGAGAAGCTCCGATAAGACTGTCAGCCAATTTCTCAACAGAAACTTTGCAGGCCAGAAGAGATTGGCAGAAAATATTCAAAGCGATGAAAAGCAAAGACCTACAACCAAGACTATTCTACCCAGCAAGGCTATCAGAACTGAAGGACAGATAAAGAGCTTCCCAGACAAGGAAAAGCTAAGAGAGTTCATCACCACCAAACCAGTATTACAAGGAATGTTAGAGGGATTTGTTTAAGAAAAAGAAGAAAAAAGATAAAAAAGTATGAATAAAATGGCAATAACTACGTATCTATCAACAATTACTTTCAATGTAAATGAATTAAATACTCCAATAAAAAGATACAGGGTGGCTGAATGGATGAGAAAACAAAACTCATGCATATGTTGCCTACAAGAGACTCGCTTCAGATCAAAGACATACAGAGAGTGAAAGTAAAGCAATGGGAAAAGATATTTCATGAAAATGGAAACTAAAAAACCAGCTTGGATAGCAATACTTATACCAAACAAAATGTACTTTATTTTTATTTTATTTTATTATTTTTTAAAGATTTTATTGGGGAATTGGGGGAGGGGAACAACATTGGGGAACCTGGGATGGGGAACAGACAAGTTGCTGTCCTTTTGTTCTTCAGTCTAGTTGTGGAGGACATTGCTTCACTGGTCATGTCGCTATCATCATTGTGTTCTTCTTGGGTGAGGCAGATTGGTTGCTGGCCTCTGGATTGTCACTCACGGCGGCTCTGGCAGCTCATACCAGCTGCCAGCCACTCATGCTGGCTGCTGGCCACACACTGTAGCCTATGGCAGCCCACTGCAGCAGGGGCTGCAGCTATGCCGTCCCGGGGACTCACAGCAGCCCAGCTCCAGGTGGAGCTGTTGTTCACCATCTTAGCTGAAGAGGGCAGTGTCACTGGCCCTCATTGGTGGGATCTGAACCAGGGCCTTGGCATCGCAAGCCAGCACCGCTCAGCTGGCCCCACAAAATGTACTTTAAAACAAAGGCTATAACAAGAGACAAAAAGGACTCAGTAATCCTACTTCTGAGTATTTATCTGAAGAAACCCAAAACACTACTTGGAAAGGACATGTACATCCATATGTTCATTGCAGCATTATATACAATAGCTGAGATATGGAGGCAACCTTGGTGTCCATCAATAGATGAATGGATACAGAAGAGGTGGTACACACAACGTGATACATAGATGATGTGTTACAGAATTGTACACCTGAAACCTATGTAACTTTGCTAATAATTGTCACCCCAATAAACTTTAATTAAAAAAAAAAGAAGAGGTGGTACAGATATACAACGGATTATTACTCAGCCATAAAAAAGAATGAAACGTTGCCATCTGCAAGAACATGGATGGACCTAGACGGTACTGTGCTGAGTGGAGTCAGTCAGACAGAGAAAGACAAATGCCATATGATTTCACTTATATGTGGACTCTAAATAACAAGATAAATAAACAAACGAAACAAACTCATAGATATAGAGAACACATTGAGGATTACCAAATGGGAGGAGAGTTGGGATGGTGTGTGGAAAAGGTGAAGAGATTAAGAAATACAAATTAGTAGTTATCAAGTAAGTAGTCACAGGGATGTAAAGTATAGTGTAAGGAATGTAGTCAGTAAGATTGTTTTGACTATATACGGTGTCAGATGGGTACTACATTTATCGGGTGATCACGTTGTAAGTTATATAAATGTCTAATCACATGTTGTACACCTGAAACTAATATAATATTGAATGTCGACTGTCATTGAGAAATGAAAAGTAATTTAAAAAGAAAAAAAATCTACATGTTATATGATTTCATTTATGTGAAATGTCCACAATAGGCAAATCCACAGAACAGAGACAGAAAGTAGATTAGCAGTGTGAGGGGCTGGGAACAGGTGAAAATGGGAGAGACTGCTAATGGGTAAGAGATTTCTCCTAAACTTAGACAGTGGTGATGACTGCACATCCTTGTGAATATACTAAAAACTACTGAACTATACACTTTGAAAGGGTAAGTTTTACAGTATGTGAATTATATCTTGATAATGCTGTTATAAAAAATTCATCAATTAAACAACATATTATTTCTTATTTATTGCATAAATTCAACAATGTATTTCTTATCCATTGGACTGGCAAATCTAATAGTTAGACAATATCAACTGTTATTGAGCATGTGGGGAAATGGAAACTGCCAAACAGTTTGTGAGGGAGTGTAAATTGGTACAGCTGGCTTTCGCAATATCAAGTAAAACTGCCAACATGCACACCCTATGAGCCATCAACTTCTCTTCTAGGGAGATGCCCAAAAGAACACATTATTTGTCATTATTATTATTATTATTATTATTATTATTTTATTAAAAGTTTAGGGTGTACAAAACAATGTAATAGTTATACATTTCACCCCTCACAAAATGATTACCCTCCTCCCTCAATCTATTGCCCCTCTGACAGAGTATATATCTATTACAATTCATTGACTCTATTCCCTATACTATACTCCATATCCCGTGACTATATATATATTAAATTATAGTTGACATACAATATTATTCAGTTTCAGCTTCAGGTGTACAGCTAATGTGGTCAAGCCTCTACCTCATCCATGTAGTGGTCCCCCTAACAAGACATGTGCCCATCTGACACCCTACAAAATATTTACAACATTATTAATTATATTCCCCAAACTGTCTTTCCTATCCCTGTGGCGATATTGTAGTTACTATTTATGCTGTCCAGTCCCTTCCCCTTCTCCCTCATCCCCAACCCCTTTCCCTCTAGCAACCATCAGTTTTTCTTCTATATCTCTGAGACTATTTCTGTTTGCTTTACTCATTTATTCAGTTCTTTAGATTCCACATATAAGTGAGATCATATGGTATTTGTCTTTCTTTGACCGACTTATTTCACTTAGCACCAAAAGAAACTTTTATATACAGATTGAGAACTTTCACAGTGGTGATATATGCAATAATGAAAAAATGGAAACAACCTAGAGATTAGGTTCAGTAGGGTAATGGATAGGTGATAATAGCAAATAATAATAGTTAATATTTATTTGGTGCTTAATGTGTGCCAGGTATTGTTCTGCCTTCTTTATTTGAATTAAACCATTTAATTCTCATGACAATCCTTCTGAGATAGAAACTTTCACTATTTCTATTTTACAGGTCTTAACGACTTTGCAATACTACTTTTTAAATTCTATTCATTTAATGGGATATAGTATAACCATGAAAAGGAATGAACTAGATCTATGAATTCAACAATTACAGATAGCAGAAACATGATATTGAAAGAGTGAAGATTTCTGGGGAGGGATACAGAGAAGAGGCCATGTAGCATGCTAATATAGTGTTCAGGTTCCCGAGCCGGGCTACAGGAGTCATTTCCAGCCCCACCACTACTTAGCTGTGTGACCCGAGGCAAGTGACATCCCTGTGCATCTTGATTTCTTGAAAAAGGGAACAATGACAAAAGTATCTGCTACACAGAGTAATTGAAAAGATGTAGATAGTACAGTTCTAGGCATAGTGCAATTGGCCTATAACTATTCACATGCAGTGTGCTACATTGTATATGTGTCTGTAAATTGTACCTACAGAACAATATTTTCCATAAACGCCTGTGTGTGTGTATAAACATACATACAAACATCTATCTATATTTATATACAGACTGGAAAGATACTCACTAATTTCATGACAGAGGTTAACACTAGAAAGATGGAAGAAGAGAATGGTTTTGGGAGGTGGTACGTAGAATAATACAATTTCATTTTTATCTGTAATGCTTCATTTTTTAATGAAATTTTTCTTAAAGAATATGTGGCTAAATGTCAACAGTTAATGCTAGGTGGTGGCAATATGAGTGTATTACATTATTCTTTGAATATTTCTTTAAAATTCTCTGCAAAAATTTTAAAATACTAAATATTCAAAAACTCAACTCACAGACACTTGAAAAAAATGAACACGCTTTTTCTTCAGGGCATCACATAAAAATCTTTCGCTCAACATTAGTCACATACTTGTTTAATATTGAAGAAGTGGTTGAGTGTCTTAGCTCTTTACTTAGTTAATTTTATACAATTTACTTAAAACATACGCTTAGTAATCCAATCTCCCAGTCCACATGCACAAGTTAGTCACAATGAATTCAACATGTTGACTTGTGCATCAGAAGAGAAATAAAAATGAGACAAAGATGAGCCATGATTTATATAACCGAAGAAGAAATACATCTGCAAAGCTGCCCTGAGAACGGGCATTTCCCAACACTGACATAGGTCTGAGTGTAAGCACCATACCGCCTACTAAACTTTCCTGTTTGCAGCAATAACTATGACTACTCACACAGGGAAAGAATGCACTAAAAGGATCAAGCCCAGGTCAGGCTACATTGGAGACTCTGACTATTAAGGGATTTGCAAAACAAAATGATGGTGCTGTTGATGAGGCCACAGCTTGGGGAGCATCTACTGGTCTTGGCTTTTCTCCAGTAAGATTTGTTTACATGGAGAACACCTATTAGTGACCCTTTAATCTCAATTCCATTGGAGTGGTTTGGAATTGCTATTTCTCTCCAGGCTCCCTAACAGAAGGGACCCTTTTCTGATCACCTTTTGCTTCAGTAGTTCCTTTTCACCTCTGAATTCTGGTTTCTTCTTTCAGAGCTGGTCTTCTACCATCCTCCTGCTCAGCATCACCTCCCCCACTTTCTGTATCCCTCAGCAGCCTTGCAACCACTCTCCACATTCTCTGGATATCTGGGGTGATGCTGGTGTTTGAGGATGTAGAGGCAAGGGGGAAGCTAACCTAAGGTCCTGTCCGCACTACAAACCTTTTCTTACTGGACAGTGGCTGTTCTGCAGATTACTGGCAGTCATACACAACCCAAGCTCCCCAGGGTCAATTCTGATCTCAGGGATTCGTTTCTGTTCTTCTCCAAATGTTCTCATTCAGTTACTATGTCTGCCTTTCACAGGGCACTCTTGAGGATTGTAAAGGATTAGGAGAAGGCAAAGGTGGATGGTGAATAGCTTCAGCATCAATTAGACTTGATTCTAACTCTGCCAGTTACTAGACGTTTTAAAACTTGGAGCAAGTTAACCAACTTTTCTTGATTTCATTTCTGTTTCCTTATCTGTGAAATGGAGGTTAATCTCAACCACAAAGTATTATTGTGAGGATTAAATGAGTTAATATATGTAAAACATTTAATATTGTACCTGGTATATAGCAAGTGGTCAATAAAAGATGACCATTAGGAATCTTCCATCACAGAAATAGAAGAACTCTTTAAGAATGCATGACAACAGTGTCTAATTATAAATTAAACAAGTGGAGTGATTAGCTAAGTACTATCTTGCATTAATATAATTGATGTGTCCCGGAAACAAATCAAGTCAATTATTGTTATTACCCTGAAATATAGCAAACCAAAAAACTCATTTCAATTTTTCTAATCTGAATACAGATTCTAAAAGTCCAATCTAGAAGCTAAACTCTGATGCAGGTATGACAAAAATTTCTCAACCAACTAAGAGAAACGATTTAAACTTCTAAACAAAGGCTGCATCTATTTCCTCACATTTTTTTTCTAAGTTTCATGGAAGTGATTATTACAAATAAAATTGAAATTTCAAATATTGTAGAACTTGGGAGAAGTGTATATTTTTTTCATACTAACTTTATTTTTCTGATAACCCAAATAACACTGGTTCCTTGTAGAATTTTTTTTATGCATTTAAAACAATATTTTCAATTTATACTATATATTTAAAAATATATTGGGCCCGCAGAGTGGCTCAGTTGGTTAAGAGCTCGCTCAAGAGTGCGAGCTGAGCTCTGAGCAACAGCAGTTCGATGCCCAGCCCAAGCTGAGCTGCCGCTGAGCTGCCAACAGGTGGCAGGATGGCTCAGCTAATATATATATATATATATATATATATATACACACACACACACACACACACACACACACACACACACACACACACACTAAGACTTAATGGCCACTTAAGTTAAATATTTTTCTCAGCCTGTGAGTAAGACATTAATTGGACTAGCTAATAAAAATGACCACATGCAAAACTCTCAGCTGGAAGATACAGTGATGGTGACTACCGTTTCTACTGCTGTATCCCTGGCCCTTGATATAGTAGCTGGAGTGCATATACCTGCCATACATGAATAGAGACCTACAAAGCAAAGTTGGAAAAAATCCTTTACGTTCCTAAAAGACCGCTCATTTGAATTTTGTGAAAACGCTGAGCCCATGAGTCTCCGTGCGGATGTGAGCTGTGCGGTGGCATGGGGCCCCTGGGTTTAATGCTCTGTGGTCACTGTTTTGAAATTCTAAGTTTTCAACAAGGGGCTCCACAAATTGGGGAGCAGATGCTGCCTCAGACTTTCTAGGACATTTACAGTCGTTTCTATTAATAAAGTGGAACATGTTTTCAACCTTTTCTTCCCCCAGGGTACATTTATTACATGAAGATAGGTAAATTTGATTGGATTAAGTTGACACCTGTCTCCAAAGTTCGCTTATCTCTCTGAGCTGTGATCATTTCTGGGCACCTGCCTTGTACAGTTGACCACAGCTCCTCAAAAGTAGAGGGTGGCTTCACAGTCTTTCTTTCCTCAGCATCTTGTATTGTACCTGGCATATAGTAAGCTATTAATTAATACTGAAATAGATAAATGAGTAAGTGATTATAAGTGATTAATCTCTAAACTGTAAAAATGCAGGCATCACAGATGGTTATGAGGAAAACATGCGAATCCAGTAAGATCCATGAAAATATGAAGGCCCTTACGTCACCTTGAATATAACATCACCAGTGTTCAAGACTGATCCCACCAAATACAAATGAGCAAATTCTCACTAGATTCTCTGTTTGTCCTTAACACTAGAGTCCACATCGCCTCTAGAGGGCAAGGGTGTTTTCAGCTGATTTTGTGTCATATCTACGATAAGGAACAAATGCATAAATATCCCGACAATCTGTGTTATGCACATTGGAATGGCAGGGCACCTGGGTAGGTCTTAAAAACCGCTTTGACCTGACACTAGACTCATGATGGTCACTCGATCTGTCTCTCTCTCAAAAATGTTCTCCAGAAACTGTGGGCAAAGTGTCACACGCCTGCTGAAGAAACTCTAGTAGCTGCTGCCGGTGGCTGTGTTAAATTCCCTCAGAATCAGTGTTCTGGTAATTATGTGGGAAAAGGCTGCAAACTGGAGCTCTGCCGTGTCATCAACCTCAGAGGGTTTAAATACATTTAAATTGTGGCTCACATTTGTAAACGCAGAGATTTCAAGGGAGGATTCAAAGTTCTAACCTCTCTTATATGATTGGGAGGTGAGGCAATATCGAGCTCCGTTTCTGCAGAGCAACATTTCTGTTCTGGGCCCTTCCTGTGACTCCCTGTCACAGCCGAGGCTGTCAGGCAGTAGGTACCCTCTGTCGGCTTGTCTGCACAGCTGGTTTTCTTATACCCAGCGCACTTCACTCATTTTTGTTGCCTGCTTGGACTCTCGAAGTGTCCAAGTTTTGCTGAAAGGCTGCTGTGATGGGGTGCAGAGATGAAAGCCCAGACAACTAAAATAGTCTTCGAAATGACCTCGTTCCTCCAATCCATCCTCCTGCTGATGAACATGGTCTCAATTAACAATGCATCATACCTTCCCTTTTTGAAAGCTTTCAGTGACTCCAATCAACGACAGCCAGCATATATAGCTGGTTTTAACAAAGGTTTTCTGTAAAGGGCCAGATAGTAAATATTTCAGGCTTTGCGGGCTGTATGGTCTCTGGGGCTATTCAACTCTGCCGTTGTAGTGTGAAAGGAGCCATAAAAGAATATATGTATGAAGAGCAACACAATGCTGTGTTCTAATAAACTTTATTTACAAAAACTGGTAGTGGGTCGGATGTGGCCCACAGGCTATAGTTTGCTGACCTTTGAACTATAGTATATGATTGACACTCCTGACCCTGGCAATCAAAGCCCCCGACTTGTCTATCTTACCTTTTCAGACCCAGATATGGTTTTAATACTGTCCTTAGATAAATTACTTGAACCTCTGAGCCTCAATTTCCTCATCTGTTAAAAGTGGGAATAATACCATACCTAAATAACACAATTGCTGTGAAAATTTTTAAAAAATATATTAGATATGACTACTTACCAAGTGTCCTTTCTGTCACCCTACTCCCTGTGCTCCCTGTCCCAGGCAAACTACTCACCATTCTTTGTACAAGGCTTTTCTCACCTCTGCATCTTGCTCTTACAGTTCCCTCCATGACTTTCTTACTTATTTCCCTGTGTGCGAATTCTTCCCATTCTTCTATTCCCAGCTTAAGTGCCACAGTCATGAAAGCTTCCTTCATCTCTCTTAGCCAGAAGTAATTGCTCTTTTCTCAAGTGAAAGGGCACTTTGTGCCTCTTTGAAGACACTTAAGACTTTTCATCTTAGGACTGTATAGGTGTCTTATGTCCCTTAAACCCCCAGAACCACTTGTGGACAATGATCATGCCTTATGCATCTCTGGGTCTCCTCCCTGTTGCCGTAGCTAGCATGGTGCCATGCACTAGTCAGTTAGCAAATATCTAAGTGACAAATGAATGACTTGCATTGATAGTTCCCCCCCACCCCCACCTTAAACAAGTCGAAATATTTATTAAATACCCCAAGTGGTAGAATGATTATCTTCTGCATTTATCCTTGGGGGAAAAAAATGCAAAAACATTTTCAAATCTAGTTCCAGTTATTGATTAGCTGATTGAATCCTAAATAAGGAAAAAGAAAGCGTGCTGAAAGTCACCCAAATGTGATAAAGATTTATACATGTCAACTCACACATTCCAGGACTCCTAAAAGTGTCCACATTGCTTTGCCCATTAAAAAATAAACCACAGAGGCAATTAATTGGTATCTGGACATAACTGATCTCAAATCATGGCTCAGGTTATGGTCTACACTCTAAACAGCGGGGTTCATTTTAGTGTTTAAAAATGGGTAAATGTTCTGGAAAAGGCAAAACTATAAAGACAATAAAAAGATGGGCGGTTGTGGGGTGGAAAGGGGGAGATGAATAGACAAAGCACAGAGGACTTCTAGGGCAGTGAAAATACTGTGTATGATACAATAATAATGGTGGATACAGGTCATGCATTTGTCCAAACCCATAGAACATATGACATGAAGGGTGAACCCTAAGGTAAACATTATGGACTTTGGGTGTTATGATGCATCAATGAAGGTTCATCCTTGTTTTTTTTTTAAAAAGATACCATTCTTCTGATAAGTAAAGTTGATAATGGGGAAAACTATGCATGAATGGGGACAGGGCATAGATGGGAAATCTCTGCACCTCCCTCTCAATTTTGCTGTAAACCGAAAATTGCTCTAAAAAAATAAAGTCTTGGGCTGGCCGAGTGGTGCGGCGGTTAAGTGCTGGCTTGGGAAGCCAGCGGCCCCGGTTCAGTCCCACATGTGAGCGCCAGTGACGCTGCCCTCAAAAAAAATAAAAAAAAATAAAAATAAAAAAATAAAGTCTTTTAGAAAATGAAAAAACAAAAAAAGGGGGTAAATGGTCCCTGCAAAATACCATTCAGTTTTAAACACCTATTAATGATATTTGTTAGAAATTCTCTTAATAATGACCAGTTCATTTCAGCCAATAGAAAAACCATACAATCTGGTAAAATTACCATGGAATATTTGTTAAGAAATCACTCACTTTTGTGAAGCAGACCATCGGACCAATAGAGTGACTTCAGAGGTACATAAAGGAAGTTGTTGTTTACTGTGCTACTAGCTTCAAAGAGGAAACCCTAGCAGACATCCAGTACAGTGTGACCCAAAAGCATTCATCTTTGCATGACTCAGACCATGTACACGTCCTCACTGAAGACATTCACAGTCAATGGCCTTGGAAACATTGGTGGGTAAAGGCAAAGAAAAAGGAGGCACTGCAGGAAATACAGTTCGCGAAATGCATGGCTGTAAAAGCATGAAATCTGACCAGCTGTAATGTGAATCTGTTTAAAGAAGACTTAATATCACTCATCACTAAAGAGAGGAGGTCAAAATAGTCTAGAAAATGACAGGCGGGCTCTGTGCATCAGGATGTGGAGTAATGGACCTCTAAGTCAGCATGCCATAGGGAATGCCTAAAAAATTCCCTAGGGCCAGCCGAGTGGCGTGGTGGTTAAGCGCTGACTTCAGAAGCTAGCGGGCCCCGGTTCGGGTCCCACATATGAGGGCCAGTGACACTGCCCTCAAAAAAAAAAAAAATGTTCCCTAAAAAGCAGGATAATAAAAGCTGAAAGTCCAAACCATGATACCACTAGACCGTTCCTAAAATTTAAAGACATGTGAGCCAGAATCTCTCTGACATGGACGAGAACTCTTCCTTCTGGTGGGTATTCTGAAATACATGGAGAAACATGATCAACAAAGGAACACAAGAAAAACACGCTCCTGTCATTGGCCCAGTAAAGTCTGGCCCTAGGCCCTTTTGAAAGGTGGATGAGGTTTCCGTGGGATGGAAAAGGTGTTGGCACCTACTGGAGATCACATGTGTAAAATAAATTATTCGCCAGCCTGACAACCCCATGTGGGTTGGCCTTACCAATCATGATTAGGGACAGCTTCTTCTATAAGCAAATGATGGTATTTTTATGGTCTCCCTTTAGGATAAATAATCAGAGAAGGAGTATAAGCTGCAAAGATGAAATAACGACTGACTATTCACTACTGTGCTCTGATCTCCCTTCAGCCTTGAAGTACGTAGCATCAAAGAATAGCCAAAGAACAAAGAATACCGTAAAAAATAGACTGGGAAAGTGTGGAAGAGGCTTACTTAACTAGAAACACTCAATACCCCATGCTTTATGGCACTCTAGGTGGAGAAGACTGAAGGTAACATGTTGATATTTTCCTCCTGAGGATTACCTGAAGCGGAGAGGGCACTGATGTCACAGGGGTGGTGTTTAATGTGCTTTTAGGACGTAGTTACGGCAGGCTATCCTTCCAGTTACTGCCCAGTGGCCTGAACATTAGAAGTAAGGCTCTGTGCACTCCGTGGAGTGTGTCTGGGTCTTTTGATAATCCTCAAGTCTCCACAAGGGGCTGTCCTCAGTTCACTGAGTCAGGTTGTTTCTCCACAGCCAGGGGCAAAGGGTTAAGGCCTAGCTTCGGTTCTCAATGGAGACCTGCGGGGGCTCTGGGAACCTTCTTCCTTTCTAGCCACCTAGACAGCACTCCCTCACCAGGTATTCCTGAATTCTTACTATAACTATTACACATGTATAATAGTTAGGAAAGTCAATGCAATAAATAAAGTCAGTCTTCAGAGTCAGTAAAAAACAAACACTAAACTCATTAACTCCCCAGTCTAAGGGGAAATTTCTTTCTCACTGTAGCAGCTGATGAAAACATTACTGACTGGTCTACGTGGAATGTTTCCAAAGGGTTAAGAAAAACAAAACTCAAAGAAGAGAGCCATAGACAATATGAAATAATGAGTAAGCCCCAAATCATTTATCTCGGGCAGGACTACATGCTTGAACAGATACGCTCTTCTATGCTCCTTCTCTCTCTAGTCTGACCCTTGACCCTGACCACCTTTCTATCCCCATGTACTTCCTCATCAGTCTCGTGAGGTCTTAGTTTGAAAAGACTTAGCTCCTTACACATCAGGATCTAGCCTCTAAAAGTTACGCCATGATAAATTAGCCCATCAATTCTACTTCCTAAATTTGACAATTTTCCCTATCTCATTCCTAAGATATTTTTCTATTTGCGATGAAGGAAGTCTTCTTAGAGACCAAATTTCACCAGCTACACAATCAGCCAGGGTTTTAGCTGGCTATCACTTGTAGTACCCAAACAGATTTTGACTTCGAATGATTAATTGCAGAACAAAGGCCGCTTCCGTTTGCAGAGCTTCTCCCCCAGGCCACAGGGGATTGGAAATGGGGGGCGGGGGCGGGGGTGGGTCCCTGGACTCGCCCTGGAATGCATGATCAGTTAAAGCCAATCACTCCACACTTTTTAGACGAAACACCCCAAGCCACCCCTGCGATTTAGGTGCGGAGTGAAAGGTAACAGCATTGCATTTCCTTGATCAGGGAGAGGTGTCTAGGAGACAGATTGGAAACTGAAGTCGGCCCTGTGTCATAAATCTGCAAATTTAATTGCAATGCACAACTAGTCTTTGGAAGACCTTTCCAATCCTGATAATGAAGACATGCACGTGCTTGTAAGACGCCAACTCCCCCTTCTTTGATTTTGAAACTTGTACCACCTACTGAGTCTCACCAAAAACTAGAAGTGATCAGAGGCTGTTTGCATGGTGACTAAAACAAAAGGGTGAGGGAACAGGGGAGACCGTGTGGAGCAGGCAGGCTTCTTGGCGCCCCTTAAATCATACGACCCAGGCAGACCCCTATTTCTTCTAGTCTATGCCCAAGGCGGGAGCTGTCAGGAGGCCCACAGATAAGCAATTTAGAAATATTCTTGCTGAATAAAGGAGACTTACTTTGGGTTTCCACTGCTGTCTGCCAAGCTAGGGAAATAGAGTGCAGACAGATGCTCTCTAAGGTTCTTATTTGAGCTCCAAAGAGGTTTGAGGCTTGGCACAGCCATGAAGCCCAAGGATCTTCACTTACTTTTTTTTTTTTTTTTGAATACAAATTGAAAGCAATACAGTTAAGAACAGAGAAGGTGATTGTTCTAGCCCATTGACTAATCTTTCTTGCTTCTGAACATGTCTATTCACTTTAATAAAGCTGTTAAGACTTTAAATCCCTAGATAAAAGCAACCCACAAGGGATGTATTTGGGGAATTCTACCTCCAAAATCCAGATAAATAAAATCTCTCATTTATCAGAAGCAGACAACAAATTTTGCAATCAACATCAATGTGGCCAAAAAACACACACAAAAAACAGCCATCCAAAACATTAATCGTTTATTTATTCAATAAATATGAATTGAGCACCTACTATGTATAAGGAAACTCCAGGTGCTAGAGAGTAAACAGAGATACAAGACATGGCTCTTGTTTTCTAGGACTTATGATTTGTTTATGGGAGGAAATGTCTAAAATTAAGTGAATGAAAAAGTAATCACTGTGCTCAAATTGAAGAGATAGCAACACCCCAGAATCCTGGAGGAAAGACAGCTTACAGAGATTGGGGGAAACTTTATGCAGGAGGCAGTATGTGATCACTAAATGGAATTCTTCCATAATAGGGTCTTAAAGCTAACATAGCAATGAAGCCATAATAGATATTTTAAAAGTGTGTGTTTAAATCGAGCTGATTAAGTGATGCAAATTTATATTATGGAAATGCAAAAATGCAAATGCATTAGACTGATGTGGACTGAACTCAGAGCAGCAGGACATGCAGAAACCATGGCACGTAGACTGGCCGTAGAAACCACACCACGTGATTCTTCCAAAATGTGTGTTGAACTTCCCAAGACCAGGCTTTTGCCATGTGACCTCCAATAACGTCCTTACCTCTTTCTTCTCTAAGGAGCTGAATTCATCCATTCTATTAATGCCCCGCTCATTTCCTACCTAAATTCACAGTAAATCAAGGTTGGAAGAGACCGTCAAGATCGTCTAAGTCTAGCAGATCCTAAACTTGGCTGCAAATGTAGTAAGAACCACCGGGGAGGTGTCCTCTCTCCAACCTGCAAAGCTTACCTGATATATTTAAGCCAGGGATGGGCGAAACCAAAGCATTTATTGCTGCCATCAAACACAAAATGTGTTCTTGCTCTACTCTCTGTGAGGGGATCTTTCTAAAACTGCAGGTCCCTACACTCCACCCCCTAAAATTCTGATGCAGTAGATTTGTTTACATTCTACAGGGCTCTCCAGGCACTTTGGAAGGTCTGCTGATCCCCAACATTCCCCCAGTGGCTTCTGAGTTCCCCCTACAACTTTCTGCCTAAGGCGGTTTTGCTTAGGACTAAACATCTCCAGAAGGCCCGCCCTGGCTTCCACATCTCTTTGGGATCATTTCCTCCTCCAAACTCTTACACCCCCCAGGATCTTGAATGCTGCTCACTTAAAGTCATTTTGTTCTATGTTATGAAGTCCTTTCTATGTCAATAAACAATTATTAGGCTCTATGCTGAAGACCGCACCAAAGAAGATGTAACACGGAAAAGGCTTATGTTACGAGTGGAAGAAGGCACATAAACTGTTCAAATAACAATTTAGAATGGATTAAGTGCTAAAAGGCCGGTAAGACAAATACGCTGTCAGAGACCAGAGGAAGAGGCGGTTCTGCTATGTAGAGGCAATTCAGAAAATCTCTCGAGGAGCTGGTTTTGGGGGGTAGTTCTTAAAGGATGGCTATATTTTGACCCAAAGGAAATAACCAGGGACTGTACCATGTAAAGACATTATTTGATAAGAATACACGGCAAGAATGTGCAGATGTGAGGGGACAGAGTCGCCATGGTGGATACCTGCAGGACGTGGATACTGAAAAGGAGGTTGGCCAGTACGTTAAGGGCATTTTTGAGGCTCGTGCTCTGATTTGGGAGAGAATATGGGACACTGGAAAGAGTTTGAGCTTTAGTGTCAAATAACCTCAGTCCTTATCCTCACTCTGTTGCCCCCTAGTGAAACTGTGACATTGGCAGTTTGTTTACTTCCTCCTGTGCTTATCTATGAAATAACAACACACCTTCTTTCCAGGGCTGTCCTTTCAAAGGCTCAACCAGTTAATGAATATAACCGACCTCATACTTATATGGCTCATGCTCTTCCCTTTATTTCTTCAGTAACAGAAAACAACAGAATGTGTTTAAGAAAATAAATGTGACCTAACTTCCATTTCAGAAAGACAACCGGATACAAAAGGACATTGAAGAGGAAACAGAAAAACTATAAACAGAGAGAACAGTTAGAAGAATGTTCTCTAACAATGTTGCAACAATCCCGGTGAGAGATGAGGTTCTGAATTAGGACAGAGCCACTGTGAAAACAGGGGAAAGAAAAATAACCACTGAGGAGGCAAAACTGAGAAATCAGCAATTGGTGGGAAGTGAATCTTAAAGCATTAAAGGTGGTTCGGGTTTCCAGCCTGCCTTCTGCTACGAGGAAGACAGTGGTAAAACTGAAAGTTAGGGAAGCTAAGGGCAGTCGGCCTCAGCTGAGATAGAATAAGTTCTAAGTGGGACATAGTGAATTGCAGGTGAAGGCTGAGCATCCTGTGGGAAGGTTAAGTGTGCAATAGGAGATTTGGGTCTAAGACTTTGAACTAAGAAGTTGGCTCTGGGTAGGAACACTTGGGAGGCTTTGGCAAAGAGGTGGTAGGTGAAGCTGTGAAAATAGTTGGCACTAGCTCAGGAGAGAGTGTTGAGCAGAAAAGAGGAATACTGAGACCTGAACCTCAGGGGAAGGTTCACACTTAAGAAGTAGAAGGAAAAGAAGAGCTAGTGAAGGAGATGAAGGAGGAGTGGTCACCTTCACAGAAAGATACCCAGAATACTTCAAGATGGAGGAAACTCCCATCAGTGCCAAAAGCTAGTGATGTAAGGAGTTAGAAAGAGCCATTTGATTCTACAATTACGAAAGGTGGCAAAGGTGGCCAAAGGTCTCAACCCCATTTTTCTTGCTGCCTTTAGTAATGGTGCCCATAAGTCTTTAGTTGGGCACCTGGCTTCCAGGTAAGCCTATATGGCCTGGTCTCCCTTGCATATAGCCATGAGACTAGGTTTGCCCAATGAAATGTGTGCACCTTCCAGGCCACATGCTTAAAAGGAAAGGATGTGCTCTTCCCTTCCTACAGGCAGGAACTCAGAAATAGTGGTGCTGAGGGATGTTAGGTAAACCATCTTCAACCTTGTAAATAAGGGCCACACCATAATGATGGCTGCCACAGTAGTGAAGGAACCTGGGTCCCCAACATTCAAACAACTTGCACTCAAATCATTATGCAAACGTAAAATAAATCATCTTGTTTAAGAAACAGTTAACTTCATCTTTTTTATGACAGCTGAGGCTTAATGATACAGAAAGGAGTGAATATGTGCAAAAGAAAAAGAAGTGAGGAAATTAATATAAACTCTTCTTTTAAGAAGCTAGAAGGGAAAAGAAAGAGAGAATGATCATTTTCAAGTTTCAAGAGGAAAGAGAGTCAAAGAAGTATTTTTTTTATCAATGATTTTATAATTCTTCTTTTAAAGTCTATCATGTCCTCTCCTTATTAATGGCGTATTTTTAATTTTGCAGAAGTACTTTTAATTTTATTGTTTGGGAAATAAGCAGGTTTTATTCTTCATGATTATGATAATTCTGTTTATAAATTAGCTCTTTGAGACATTTACTGTTTGTGTATTTGCACAGACCTGTCTTCAAATGTGACTTTGGAGAATTCAAAGTTTTGCCAATTAACTAGAGGGTGATTTGTATTATTAAAGGGGTCCTTTAAAATACGAAGCTTCTTAGCAGTTAAGGGTATACAAACCAGTTAATCTCATAACAGAGGGCTAGGGAAGAGAAAGCTAACTTGTTAGAAGTTACTGTAATAATCATGTATGGATGTCAGTAGGTAAGCAGAATTTAATAAATAAAAATTTTAGTGCATGGAACTTTTTCCAGCAGTAACTTCATCACATAAAGAGAGGAATTCCTGCAATGTCTACATTACAATCAATAGCTCCTTTGAGTGATGACAGCCTCTCTAAGTCTCCAACTCCTTAAAGTGACTAAAGCAGTAGAGAGCTCTGAGAACAGCTTTCGGGACAACCCCACAACAGCTCTGAACTATCTGCTGTTAAGGGCATGGCAGTTGCATAATTAACCATGATAGCTGCAAATAATATACTTAAAACAAAAACCCTGTTAGTATTTAGCTGAACAACAACAACAACAACAAAAACAATGGTGTAAATTATAGCTATGCGTATAATAAAATTTCTTATTTGCATTTCACATAACATTCACTGAACTCCTTATTCACTCATTACTTACCCATTATGGGTTTTTCTTTTTTTTTTAATGGTGCTTTTAAAGTTTACTTTGGCTCAGGATGAATTACTTGCCAAGACTTTATTCCTGGAGTCATGAGTCCTCTGGGGCTTACTTTACCTTTTGGTAAATTCATAGCTCATTTTGTGGGTGGCGGTGGTTTGTGACCTCTGTGTGAGCATGTTTGGTTATACGTAGAGAGCAGTCTTAAGATACACTTAATGGTGGAACATTTCATAAGGAAGGGTCCTACATCCCAGAGTAATTAAACAGGGAGCATAACAAGCAGAAAATGAGTAAAGAATAACCAATAATGGTGGCAGGAACAATTCGGTTACCTCCTTGCTATTAGGCATATGCTTGAATAATCTGCTGATTTAATAAGTGGAAGAAATGTGTGTTCCAAAAATTCACTGAATGTTTGGATATCAAGGGGCACAGATACAAAAAGGCACGGAAAGGTAAAATTGAGGCAAAGCTGCCTCTGAGAATAAAAATCTTGATGAGCTCTAATAATCCACTACATGCAATGTTGAATTCGGAAAATATTTATTTGTGTGCACACTTTCAATAATGTGGTCTTTTAAGACCAACATTAGTATTTTAGGGGAAGAACTGGGGGCAGAAGTCAATGTAGCTATAGATGTTTACCAATTCCAGGAGGGCAATGAAAATTCTCCGTGCCCCAAACCTCTCCCCTGTTTACTACCAGATCTTGGCTTCAAATGTCATCCAGTATAGTTTCTAATGAGCTCGAGAGCAGAGGTGAGGAGCATTATTTCAGAGCTGAAATACACAGTTTCTCAGAATATTTGAAAAGTAGTTTCTCAACTTATAGAGATTTCAAGCTAGAAGAGATCACAGTGAACATTTCATTTCTGCTTCCGTCCAGTACATACATTTTACAGACGTGACAGTTGGGCCCCTCGGGCAATAAGTGACTAGTTCAAGATCGTACAGCAAACTAATGGTGTTTAAACGCTGGTTTCTAACTCTCCATCTAGAGGTCTTTTTTATACTTCGGAGCACTCACTGCCTGTAATAATGGGGGTAAGAGAAGGGTCTCATTTCACTGGAAGAGGAGTTGCAGTCCTAGAGGCAATATGTGGACTGGGTGGGTCACAGAATAAAGATCTAGGGAGTGGGGACTTCTGGGGGTTGCCTGGGCAAAGAAATTGGCTCTGTTGCCTAAGTGGCTTAAATGGCAAGGGAAGTTGCCTGTCATTAATATATTAATAGCATCCTGTAGTGCTTACTCTTCTACTTGGCTACAGTTAATCTGCAGGTAAACCATATTGCCAGTGAAATGCTATCCCCTGACACCAGCTCAGCGTAGTGGTAGGGCTGGTTTATGGTTTGCTCACAAGGCAAGAGGACCCTGGACATTTCTAGACAGTCATTTGTATGTTTAGAGATTGTTCTGGGTTTCACGAGGGGCAGTAGTTAACCAGATGTGGAGTGGCATCATCTCAATTTTTAAAAATTAATTATTTTATTATTAGTTTCAGGTGTACAAAACAATGCAATAGTTATACTTTTCACCCCTCACACAGTGACAACACCCCTCCCTCAATCCACCCCCCACCCCTGATATCATACATATTTATTACAATCCCATTGACTCATCATCTCATTTTGCATCAAGCTAATGTGTATCCATAGAAACCATGCTAAGGAGACCGAGAAGGAAGGAATCTCTACCACCTAAAATTGATCTCAAGTGGCCTAAGGTAGTTTTCAACACTTCCATTCCATTTGGAAGTGAACCTGTCCCTTTGAAAATACTATTATCGATCCTTAATTTTTCCCATTGATGTTTGGGGATTTAGTTAGGCTTCCAATGTATCTAAAAACCAAGTGGGTGAATTTTTTTCAGATGGGATCCAAAACTATAGCTTTTTGTTGTTTTTTTTCCTAATAATTACAAGCCATCAGGTTTTCATTTGGTCATGAATTTTATTTTTGAGGATGACTTTGTACTGTGCTATGTTACCTCCTGACATTTAGTGTTGTTGGGATTTATTGGATTTCTGGGAAAAGTATAATAAAAATGACAGTATCAACCATCATTAATTAGGTGTTAAAACAAAGTAATCATATTGTTTCTCATTTAATTACAATAGAAGAATTCAAGTTAATTTGCTTATTTTACCATAATAATATATGATTCCAACAGTTTAAAAGCTAAAATGCTTAGCAGACAGAGGGCAATTATTAAAAAAAATCCTCACTTCCCAAGAAAAGCCGAGCTATTAATCAATTTAACTGGATAAGCAGTGATATAAATACTTTGCTAACATTTCTTACCAAACAGATTTTTGTAAACAAGCCACTTACAAAATACTTTATGAGCCATCATTAACTTTCAGAAACGTTGTTTTAGGTTGGAAACCTCGGTGATCCATCTCGCAAAGCACAGCAAGAACGAAGAGACCCCTGAAATCGCTCAATGAAAAGAACTGAAAAGGGTTCTGTGAAGTCATGACCCTTTAGAGGTGTTGGTTTACAGAGTGTGAAGTGGGCAATTTCCCAGCTGCACCCAGGAAACAGCACTGCGAATGCCTATGGCTAGGCATCAGAGAACGTGTCATTTTAAAGGACAGTTGGCACCGCCATTGAACACCCACAATTTGTTTGGTCTAACTTCAGGGATAGGAAAAAGCCTTAATTTGGAATACAGTTAAGTATTTAAACAGAAGATTATTATGATGAAAAGCGATTAACTACCTTCTTTGTTTTTTGGACCATTTTTTAGGGCTCCATCCTCAAGTATAAATTTACTAAGGACTATAGTCAAAATAGTGAGGAGTAAAATCTTAAGCAAAGGCCGTGTAATTCGGAGCCCACTGCTGGGTTTCCCCGAGTGTGGACGTAGAGAAGAAAAGGAGCTTGCTTGGTGCCGCCACTTTCCTAGGAGGCTTACAAAACACAGGATTTATTCCACAGAAGCTTATCTTAGCTGAAATGGTTAAATAAACAGCTACAGGGCAAGAACAAATAAGTTGGGTGTCAAGATATTTTAGGATTGTTTTTTTCATGCTATTATTAACAATCTATTTTCTTAACAATGTCACTTAACTATTTCTCCGCTTCAGCTTCTCTACATAACGTATGTATTCACTTTAATTCCCATGTTCCTAAAAAGGTAATGGTGGAAAGATATGTTAAGAAATATTTCTAAAGCTCTTTGACGTTTTTAGAAAAGAAAAAAATTTTTTGAAAAAAATTCCCTGTGAAAATGTTTAAAGACTCAGTAATACTGGGTCAAAAAATCTCTAAATGTTGACCACTTTAAAAAATAGCTTGTTAAAGACGTAACGTAGTGTATTGTGTGTGAAGATATATTATACATATACCTTTTCTCTGATTACTAAGAACAAAAATACTGAACTAAGGGATTTTAGGTCTCAATGTGTAATGACATAGATGCCGTAATTCAATAAACCATTTCCCTTAATTTGTAGATTTTTAAATTTTTTAATTTATTTTTATTTTTTGGTCCTTCTATATCACTTTGAATGTCACTCATATGTATCTATCTTACAGGAGTAGTAGCAAGACCTGTCTGAAGCTTAAATCCATGACACCCTTTGTAGGGACAGTGGCAATTTGATCAAAACAGTGATCAGGCAGAAATGCTTTTTTTCTGATAAACAGGGTCAAATTCAGTCTAAGAATACACACTCTCCCCACTCCCTGCTCCCCATCCCACCCCATATTCAGAGCAGTGTTTTTTTTTTTTTTTTTCTTCTATCCCAACTAATAAAACCGGGAGGCTGCAACGAGGCTGAGCGGCACACAGTTTGATGTCCTCAGCAGGATACGGGGAGTCAGAAGTGGTGCTGTAAATTCAGAGCGGGGCTTCAACACTGTGTTAAGTGTGGCCTGAGTCTCAGAGATTTCCCTTTGATGCAAGTTGAGTATATTAATGGGAAAAGCATTCACTTTTATTTGTCTGTACTGTCTGCGACAGCAAGGCTGCCTCATTTAGCCTGGGCCAACATGAAAATACGCAGAGAAGCAATCTGTTGCAAATTAGCACAGCTCCCCTTTCATTTACTAGCTAGTAATTGGAAGGGGTTAAGAAAGTGTAACTTATCAGACCACGTGAGTGTATCTGCTTGTGTGGACAGCAAGCCTCCCCGAATTTCCCTCTGGGCCCTAAGGCTACAATCCTTCCTGATGTCCACTTGGTCTGGAAGACAATACTGACGCGCGTGTGAAAGGAGTACACTTTGTTCAGTCTGAGAAGGCAGTTTCCTGAGCTCCCCAAGGGAGGAGTCACCAACAACCCTATTAGAATCTTACCTTTCTTTGGAAATGTTCTTACTCTCCCGTTTCCAAATCATCTTGAAGTCACTGCAGAACTCGTACCATACCATAAACACGTAGTTGGGTGTGATCTCCTTCTCGCCAGACTTTGGCTTCATCCCAAAGTATCCCACTGTCGTTTCAAAACTGCAGGGGGGGGGTGCGGGTGGACAGAGGGGTTAGAGGGTGAGAAACTGTCAACACCAAAACCCATTAGGGTGAGGAGAGGGGACACTGGGGGCAGTTTCCCACATGTCCGTTCTCTCCCACAGCAGCCCTGCCTCAGAGTTACTGTGGCTTATCCTAAACCCCAGGAAACCTATTTTCTCAAACTGCTTTTCCAAGAAATTCAACTTGATGGGGGATACTCCCAGGTGCACCTCTTCCATACAATATCCAGCATGTATAATTCCAGTGGGGGTAAACCTGCTTTTTGGTTTAATGCTTACACTGAAGACATTTGATTCTGTGGCGTTAGCAGTGGTTAGTTAGAGAGTCCATAGGGAATAATTAATCTGTTCAGCGTTTCATGGAAAATCAAGACGATTCTGTCCTTATTCTGACATCTGCTGGCTTTGTAATCTGGGGTCAATCACTCAGCATCGAACCCGGAATGTTTTTCAAGGATAAAATAAGAGACCTAGCCTCTCTGATATTTAAAGAGGCTGTGTTTTAAAGCTTCATATGATACAAGAATACAAGCCACCAATGTACAAAAACAGGTATGATTGAGGGCATAGCAAGATTCGGATGAAAAACCATCTTTGATCTTAAGAAATGATCTCCAGTCTGGTCCAGGGTTTACAAA
Source organism: Aselliscus stoliczkanus (assembly GCA_033961575.1). Classification (NCBI taxonomy): domain Eukaryota; kingdom Metazoa; phylum Chordata; class Mammalia; order Chiroptera; family Hipposideridae; genus Aselliscus; species Aselliscus stoliczkanus. The sequence goes on along the minus strand of CM066732.1, from coordinate 90,113,825 downwards.
GTGGATTCCCAGGTATCATTGAGAACTCCCTGACCGACCCCATGGAGGCTCATTGCACACCAGACTAACTGGGCCTCCCAAGCAGCCCTTCTTGGAGGCACCAGCTTTGCAGCAATTTATAGCTCTGCACTCAATCTTCGCCCCTCCACCCTCACCCACCCCAAGCCTCACGAGCTCATTTGCCATGAGCAAGAACCATTAAATAAATGGCCCCCTTTTCTAGGGTGTTAGAAACTAATCAAAGCAGGAATGGCTGGCCAGGTTTATTACTACTCAATGCTCTATCATCTGTTCAGACACAGCATTTTTTTGTGATCATCCTGAATACTAAGTTCCTAATGGAACTCTATTCAATGGCGATTGTAAAACCCTGAAGCCCCGTTACTAGTATGGAACATACTTTCATCTCGTTCTCAGTTATTGGTCAATATGTATCTCATAAGATTTTATCACATTTCACAGATGAACTGTTAATTGATTCCATGGCTATGATTAGGCGAGATCCAAGCTGGGGCTGCAGCTCTGAGTCCCATAAATTCTTTGTGTTTCTGTAAATAATAAATCTGTTTTTAATGCAAATTAAAACTACTGGTCAGGGAATTTTGGTTCTCAGTTATTAAAAGACTGGAGGTGTATAAGTGGAGAAAGGCAATAACTGCAGTAATTTCTTAAGGGGCTCTCTTATAATTCCATCTCTAAATACATATATTTAGAGCAAAAGCAGTAATGGAGGAAAGTAGCAATGCACACTTTTATCCAGACCCAACTCCTAATTCTGTGGCAGGCAAAATACTGATAACTCCAGTTGTACACTCTATGGCATACAACTTTATTTCACTCAAAATGAAAATTATATTGACTGTAGCATGGAAATACACAATTAGGGAGTTATGCGACTTACAGGAACAGGCCATAAATTTCTTATAGAGTCCTGAGGCTTTCGAATGAAAGGGACTTACAGGTCAACTTGTCCAGTGTTCCCATTTTACAGAAGGAAAAAACAAGAGACCTGGAAAGACTGAATGTCCCTGTTCATTGGCAGAATGTGGCTCCTTGATTCTCAGGGGAAATAAAAGGTACTTTATTTTGTTCCCCCTCACCCTATCTCACACATAACATGCGTTACCCCCAGCGGAGCACCTCATTACTTTTTCTTCCCATGCTCAGCTTCTATACAGAAACACATTTATTTGTGTATCCACAGAGAAGAGACTGTCTTTCACTTTTATTCTTCAGAAGAACAAGTGATCTCCCTACCTCCCAGGGGGACATAGTGACAAACACAGGAGCCGCAGTCATTGTGCTCCTTGGATCACCCTGACACCTCTGGCCTTATGTGGAGTCTAGACAGTGAGACCAAGATGGTGCACACGCTGGTACAGTTTCAGAGAATGACAGCATTGTTCGGTGGGTTATCACAGAGCTCGAGGAAAGCATGTCATCGTCATGCAGGCCCCCCTTTTCCCAGCTCTAAACTGAAGCTCGCCATGTACTCTCACCACCTCTCCCTCTGGGGAGTGGTGAGGTCCTGCTTGATAACCCTCGAAGGAGGTGAAAACAAAAGGAAAACCAGAATTTCAGCATTTTTTTTTTCCCTATGTGTTTTGGAAACTAAGAAAGCAAGTGAACCTCTTCAGAAGAACTGAAGTAAACAGAGTCCCAGAGGAGGGCCTGGCTTGGACACTGCAACTGTGACAGAGGGGAGGCTGCTCTGAGGATGCGCCTTATTTCATTTCCGTGCTATTCCTTTGTTCAAGGGAAAGCTAAAAGCTAGACTGTGAACCTACAACTATCTGATAAAGTCTAGAACGCTGTTCTCCCCATACAAAACTTGTTTCCTTTCAAATTCAATTTTGATTCACGGAAGACTGATGACTGAAAACCTTCTGAAACTTGGGCATAAAAATTATCAACATGCAATGGCCAGGAGAATTTTCTCCAGTAGACAAAGGGGCAACCAAGCTTTTGGAAACTTCTGTTTGTCAGCAGATGATTCTAAAATAGCTTCCAACTTTTAAAACACAGATTTTTGATCATATGTTATGTTTTATAAAACTTTTTTTACTTCACTTGAAACTATTTCCCTGACTCCTTTTCTCCCTGCTACGATTCCTTGTCAGATTTGTATCTTTTTAATTTAGCTAAACATTTGTAAAGTACAGACAATGATTATATCAAAGAGCCCGTAGCAAAGTGAACGGTTTTACTTTTGCAGGGTTGACATGCCAGAACGGAACACATCCGCTTATTGTTTTACATGCATGCCTTCAGAAACTGCTTAGGAAAAGCAAATATTCCTTAGCCTCAGAGTAAATTGTTTCTCTTGAAAATCAAACACAAGAATTTACTAAATCTCACACAAATATTGCAACACTGACCACCAACCTCTTGAAAGAGTGTAACCAAACAACTGTGGTTTCTACATTAAAGATGGGATCGAACATATTTCATGTATGACATGAAAGCCAGGCTACCTTCACCACAAAGTCACGGAAAACGCTGACAACCAGAATTTATGATCCCCCCTCAGCATAGCTAATGCACCGCAGCAGCTTCAGCCCCCCTAAGGTGGGCCCCCTTTTCCATAAGAATCGTGAAGACGTATTAGTAATTCTGACATCTACCCTGGAGACCAAATTTCTGTTTGTCCCGATATTCTTGTGCCCTTGTTGATGGTCTTTTTTTATACATGCTGAATATTTCTATAACACAGATGTACTACTTTTGACCTAAGGAGGAAAGGAAGTTTACTGGAGGGAGAAAGCCAAGAAAGGGGGATAAAAATCTGAAAACATAACCATGTGATTGTCTTGGTTTTCAAAGATTATCATGTAAGGATGATGATAATCACAATTCAAGAACATGTCTCTGCACTTACAAAAATGTAAGATTTGCTTTAACCTCGCTTTCATCCACATTTTAATTTTATTGGCAATTATAGTGGGAAGCTGGGCAAGATATTGGTCCCTGTCTACAAGCAGAGCCAACGGCACTATCTATAGGATTTCAGATCTCTCAGGAGGAAAGTGGTTCATTTCTAGAGCTTGTTCATTTACATTTAATGAACTCCTCACACGTTTGTAAAGCTCATTTTTCCTTATATGCTATTTCCTGCTCTCATCTCTTACTTAATTTTTAAGTAATTTTAGAATTGGTACCTGCAACATTTATCTCAATTCTCTGTGCTGAATATGAGAATGCCTCAGTATGGTCCCACTCCCATTTCTAAGAGGGAGGGTTAGCCAAGCTGACTAACCTGGTCAATGGACAGAAAGAGAAACGCCTATGAGGGACCACAGCTGGTGATTATTGGGGACCACAGCTAAGTGAGGTGGATGGTTCCACTCTGGTGCCTATTAAGAAAAAGAAGAGCAAACAAGAGGCTTGACATAGGCGAGAGGTTGAATAGGAGACCTCTGAGGTCTCTTCCAAATTCTGGGGGAGTTTTCCAGATAGAGAGGTCAGTCCCTTCTCCCTACAATATCCTCTAGGATCTAAGGAAAGACAGAGTAAGTCTCTTAGGTGTTTGTAATAACTGGTTTAGTCATTAATAGTTGTACTACTGAGAAGGATCACATCATTCCTAATACCTGCAAGTGGTTCAGGAGCGGAGTAATGGAGGGGAGACACAGATGAAAATAGTGTCATGACATGTGAAGCAGGTAAGTCACTTTTGGATGATCCCCTGCTTCTTGAGGAAAAGTATCTCCAAGTCTTGTTACAGTACTTCCTCTTTTTTTTTTGAGCTCAGCCATCCTGCCACGTGTTGGCAGCTCACCACAGGCCAGGCCAGGATCAAACCGGTGATGCTGTTGCTCAGAGCTCACACTCTTGAGCGAGCTCTTAACCAACTGAGCCACTCAGCCGGCCCTTGTTACAGTACTTTCACTCCAGCCTTCCATATGCTGTTATTGCTCATGGAAGCACAATCTTAACAAATGGGGCCAAAAGAATGGCTAGTCAGACATTATGCTAAGAGAAATAAGAAGTCATAAAGGGAAAAAATACTGTATAATTTCATTTAGATGAGGTAACTAGAGTAGTCAAAGTCACAGAGACAGAAAGTAGAATGGTGGTTGCCAGGGGCTGGGAAAGGGGAGAAAAGGAGAATTATGGTTTAATGGGTACAGAGTTACCTTTGGAGAAGATAAAAAGTTCAGAAAATGGAAGGCATTGATGGTTCACAGCAATGTGAAATGTAGTACTTAATACTAGTAATAATAATAATAATAATAATAATAATAATAATGGCTAGTGAAAGAAAGAACTGGGGTAAAGTTAGAGCAGCTTACCTTTTCTGTGCATTCTCCAAGTGACTTTCTTCCATTTTATGCTCTTTTTTGGCTGTGGAAGAGAAGTAACTGTGATTAAAACAGTATTTCCTTCAGTAACATCCTTTGCAAAATCTTGTAACTTTGATTATATCCATTCATTATCCAGCTAAGTCTGGGAAGCAGAGCTTGAGTCTGGCGCCTTATCCAACTCAGTCTGAATCCAGGAGTTGGCCGTCCCTACCACACGGCCTGCAGATGGCACTCTACTCGCTCCATCTGCCGCCACTGCTTTCTTGGTAACAGCTACAACCAATGGGGGCCCTGTAATTTATGTCCTCACGAGGACACTTTTGGGAGTGAAAGGGGGTGATATTACTCATCACACCTGGACAAAAGCATACACCAGAACAATCCCAGCCAGGTTGGTCTGTGTGGTCACTCTGGCTATAGCTGGCCTCTTTGTGAGCCTTGGATGTGCTCAGCATTTTCTCGCCTCCCCCAAACATAACCAACCCCGTACCATGTGCAGCAGTTCTGCTCAGATTCAAACAGATTCACTGGAGTCCTTGCACACACTCTATTTACACCAACAGTGCCCCCTGTGGCAATCTGGGGGAGCCCATGGTCTCCTTTCTCAGAATAATGTTTTTAAATGCATTGAAAAAAGTAGTTAAGACTACTAAGAAAGTCAATGATACAGAGGTACAATTCTGAATTTACAGGTTAGGAACCGGTGTTCCCTAGGGACAGTTTAATTAGGGACAATTTAACGAAGTGGGTGTTTCTTTTACACACTTTCTGATTAGAAGATAATATTGTTATACAATATCACTCTTACATGTAAAAAAATGTCCAGAAAAAAAAGCAAGTCATAATCTCTAGGAGCCTTAAGATTCCTTTCACTTAAGCCTACAATGATATAAAAATGAATGGGGAAAAAAATCAGTCATCTCTAGAGCCTATTGTGATATTCCATGAGAAGTATGAAAGGGACACTATTTTATTAAGCCTTGCTCTGCCATGTATTACCTGTGAGACTGTGGGCAAGTTACTCATCAACTGTGTAGTCCCTGCACCATCTGTCCTATGAGAGACCTGTGCCATGGTGACTACTGTCACATAGCCTATCAGCATGGTTAAATGAGATAATACACGTAAAGTGCTTAGCACATAATATATGCTCAATAAGTCTGTCATCACTAACTTCCTCACTCATTCTAAAATGTAAATTTTATCAAGTTATTCCCATGCTCCAAAGCTTCCATTGCTCTCCATAACCCTTGGCATCACCTCTAACGTCATTACACTGTCCCAGAAGTCCCTGCAAATCTGCTCCCTGGCTCCTTTGTGACGCTACCTCCTCTTTTCCATGTTCATTCCCTCCCTGCATGGCTGGCCACCTTGCTGAGGCTTGAGCACACTGAGAGTGTGTGCTGGGCATCTTTGCACTTGGCCCTCCTCCTCCTCTCTGGACACCCTGCCCACAGTCTTTGCAGGACCAGCGCCCTCACTCTAGTAGGTCTCAGCCTAAATATCACCTTCTCTGGCCTCACTAAATGAAAGATCACCCCCTGCCACACACCCTGCCCTCACCTCCTCCCAACCTCCTTATGTGACCTTTTCCTCCATAGCCTTTATCTACCCGACAGACTATTTATTTATTCATTTGTTTATTATACGACAATTGAATAGAAGCTCTAGGAAAGCAGCAAATTCATCTGGCTTGTTTTCTATTGTGTCTTAAACATGGAAAATGCCTATATAGTAAATAAATGATTTCAGCTTAAAAAAAATGCATGTACTAGATAAAGATAGCTTAAAAAGAGACACTAACTTTCCTAAACATACAACTTTATATTTAGAATATGAAGGTAGGCTAAAGAAGATTGTGAGGTTAAACTTGTATACCATTTTCTCTAAGTCCAGTAAATGTCAACTAACATGATTTCCTTTTACATTAAAATGATTTGGCTTTGATAACTACATCATTTTAGGTAAAGTCATATTACAGCTCTCTTTTGCGGTATAATTTCACCCCATCCTCCTAGCAGGAATCTCTGTGAATTAGTCTGGTTCTTAGCCAATCAGATACAGAGAAGTGACCTATGTCTCTCCTAGGCTACGTTCCCCTAAATGAGAAATAAACTACTGGTTTGTTCTTATTCAGTGGTTCTTAATTATATGTATGGCCAGACCAGAGGAAAATTCTTCCGTGGCCTGAGTGATCTTCCTGGAGCACCTCTGCTGATCTTTGTCACCAGATGGTTTCTGACTGGCAGCTTCAATGCTGTGCTAAGCAGACTGTGGTCAAGCCGTCATTGCATACAAATTTAGTGACAGAAACACCCTTCCCAAACTGAATCAAGCATTGGACAAGATTTTGCAATAGCTCTATGCATATAGTTCTTTAGGGGAAAAAAACCAGCATCCAAATGTAAAAAGAGGTATTACTAAGAGGCAAAGCATACAGTATAATCTCTGAGGGTGGAGGGAAAAGAGTCCACAGCAAAATGAGAACCAAGAGATCTCAACTTTTCCTAAGCAAAGGGCTTATTTACAGAGGGAAAAGGCAGCACCCTTCATGGTGTCACCCGCCTAAATGTTTCCCCTGCCACAATGTGTGAAATTTTTCTCCATGTGATTATGTATTTTAGGTCTTCAAAATGCTCTAAGCAAAACAAATAGACATTACCTGAAAGGAAAATGCTTAGAGACTGGAGTTATATATACTTAAATTCCAATATCAAATAAGGTCATTGTAAACCAAGTCTAAGAATCCTTATATTCTAAAATTTGTCCCCTAGCTTCTCAATACTGGAACTGACCCAGTCTCAGTGTAGCAAAGCCAACAGGGAACAGGAAAATGGGAAGGCCATTGCCCTGTTTAAAGGAGGGCAGGCATTTGCCATTGTTACCAGATCTTCCACCTTTTCTAGAGGAGCTAGGGGTTTTAAATGGATGTTCCAATCTTAAAAAAAAAAAAAAAGTTTCAAATACCCTGTTGAACAAAGAGGACCTTTCTGTTGGCCATAACTGGCTCTATGAGCTCCAACTTAGCCTTGAGTAGCTACTGACATAATGACATAAGTGGGCTTGTTCTTTTATTCCATGTGCCGGGCCCTAGTCTAGGTGCTTGGGATTCCCCCGTGAAGAAGGCAGCTAAAGGTCCCTATAGAACTTTCGTTCTAGTTGGGGAAAACAGACAGTTAAACCTGCGAGAATAATATCAAGTGTGAGTAAGTTGTGATAAACAGCAGCAGGGGAAGAAAAAAAAAAGGGAGAGAAAATGTTTAATTTGAAGATGGAAAGTCTTGGACGAAAACAGTCATTACCTACAATTTTGGCTAGGGGTGGCCAGGAGTCTATGCATGGGATTTATTAATATTTAAACTTCCGTTCTACAAAGCCACATGGATAGTAGTATTTAGGCGCTTCTTTTTCAGCTTAAATTAGGTCCTATGCGTGTGGGGTGTGTGGGATGGGAGGGGTGGGCTTCTTAGAAGGCTGAGTTTGGAGGAGTTCTCAGGGGACACAAAGAAATAATGGGCATCCTCAACCTTACTCTCTTCTTTTTCACGAGAAGGTGCCGCATTGTCTGCAATGAGTTAAAGATCATTTTCCAAATCAGCGGACCCAAGTAGCTCCTTAGACTTATGATAGTCTTACCGTTTAAGACAATAAATGCAATGAGGGAAACCAATCAGAGCACTAAAAATGAGAAGTTTCGTCTAACATCAATTCTGTCTTCCAAACATCTGTATCAAGGCCACAGATACATTGTGACGATGGTGAGGTCTGGAAGTGCTCAGAGAAAGTTGAGAGGTAAGTTTGCATGGTGACCTACCTAAAGATACCATTTTTCTGTCGTGGTACAACCATGTTGCTTTTCTTAAACTTTAATTTTCTCCATTACAGAAAAATAGTTATTTTTTCATAATTGTATGTCACAGAGAGAAAGCAACAGGGCTTCTTTAGAAGGTGTTTTTTTTTTGTTTGTTTGAGAAAGATCTGTGTGGATTTTATTTAACGCAGCCTTTACTGAAGAAAGACCATTTGCTTTTGTGTAAGTCGTTAATATCTTGGAATTTTGCTTCCTGGTTCATTTCATGGCCATTGTCTCATTAGTTATCATAAAATCACCCTACAATAACAATTCTGAAATTCATAAGTACTGTGGCCTACTAAGTGAAGCAGAAATGGCCCTTTTCATTCAATGGCTGTGGGCCCAAGGAATGCAAATCAGAATTCAAGATAGCTAAATGCCAAGTTTTAAGCCCAGCTCTGCCACTTAAGTGTCATGGAAAAGTTGTGTTTGTTCTGTGTTCCCGTTTTCTCCTCTGTAAAATGAAGATGATAATACCTACCTCTCACATAGTTATGGGGGCTACATGCAAAGGTTGAATCAGAATCTTTGCAGTCAGATTTTTGATGGGCCCATGTCATGTTGAGGCTGATGGGTTCAAGCTTCCAATGTGACAGCAGTTTTAACAAAATTAAATGCAGGTGTAGCATAACGGGAAAAGCTTGGGCTTTGTGTCTAGTGGACCTGGGTTGAATTTCTACTCTGGCACTTATTAACGGAAAGACCTTGGGGAAGTCACTTAATTCTGCCAAGCCTTACTCATAAAACTGGAATAATAAGATCTACCTTACAAGATGGTTGTGACTATTGGATGTACTGAACATCAGAAATTAACATAGTACATCATATGCTAGGGAACTCAAAAATGGCAGCCATTTATTACTGACTGGCTAGGAGCAAATGCTAGTATCACTATTGCAGCTCTCCGACTTTAGGATGAATAATGCAAAATTTCAAGCAAAATGCTGCTGTCTGTCTTAAGAATGTCCACAACCACTCTCCATAGATGACAATTTTGTGATCATATTCAAGTTGGGTCAAGGTCAAGTGTCTTCTCAAAATCTCACTGTTTTCCCATTTCACTCACAAAGCCAATATCCTTACCATGACCAGTAAGGCTTTTATACCGAAAGATGTTCCCTGTATTCAACCTAAAGTCATTTTATTTGATGTTTCAGCCCATTTTTGTTTTATTGATCTTCAGGAGCAAAAGAGAGAAACTGATTTACAATTTTACAGATACTTGTGAGTTGAGAGGGTAGCTGTGAGGGGACAGGTGTTTATGATTATTCTCACCTAATTGTTTTTCCCACTTAATGATCACTGAGTTATGCAATCTCTTACCTGATTAAATGAATCACTTCCCCAATAATAAATGAAAAATAACAATGCAGGGATCTGTTTTTAAAAAGTAAGCTTTCTGAGAGCAAAGATTTCTTCTTTGAGCTCTAGACTTCGTATAGTAACACATTACAGGTTCCCCACATTGCACAATAAATCCAGTTTTCTCCATTGGCACCAAATTGCCAACTTAAAAGGCAAACAATTAAACCCTATTGAAATAACAACAGCATTTGTCACAGAACTAGAACAATTAATCTTAAAATTTATATGGAACCACAAAAGACTCTGAATAGTGAAAGTAATATTGAGAAACAAGAACAAAGTTGGAGGTATCATATTAACTGAGATCAAACTATACTACAAGGCTATAGTAATCAAAACAGCATGGTACTGGCATAAAAACAGACACAAAGATCAATGGAACACAACAGAGAGCCCAGGAATAAACCCACACCAATATGGTCAATTAATCTACAACAAAGGAGGCAAGAATAGTATAATATATATTACAATGGGGTAAAGACAATCTCTTCAATTAATGGTACTGGATAAACTGGACAGATATATGCAAAAATGTGAAACTAGACCACTTTCTTACACCATATACATAAATAAACTCAAAATGGATTAAAGACTTAAATGTAAGACCTGAAACCATAAAACTCCTAAAAGAAAACATAGGCGATAAACTCTTTGACATTGGTCTTAGCAGTATGTGTGTGGGGTAATGTCTCCTCAGGCAAAGGTAACAAAAACAAAAATAAACAAATGGGACTACATGAAACTGAAATGCTTTTGCACTGCAAAGGAAACCATCAACAAACCAAGAAGGCAACCTACTGAATGGGAAAAGATATTTGCTAATGATACATCTGATAAGGGACTAATATCCAGAACATATAAGAAACTCATACAACTTAACACCAAAAAAAGCCTCCAAATAATCTGATTTAAAAACGGGCAGACTGTTGGTGCAATTGTAAATCGGTGCAGCCACTATGGAAAACAGCATGGAGGTTCCTCAAAAAGTTAACAATAGAACTACTTTATGACCCAGCAATTCCACTCCTGGTTAGTTATCCAAAGAAATCCAAAACACTAATTTGAAAAGATATATGCACCCCTATATTCACTGAAGCATTATTTATAATAACCAAGATAGGGATGGAACTTAGGTGTCCATTAATAGATGAATGAATAAAGAAGATGTGGTACAGATATACAACAGAATATTATTCAGCCATAAAAAGAATGAAATCTTGCCATTTCTGACAACACGTATGAACCTAGAGGTTATTATGCTCAGTGAAATATGTCAGATACAAAAAGGCAAATACTGTATGATTTAACTTATACGTAGAGCCTAAAAAACAAAATAAACAAACAAAGCAGAAACAGACTAAAAGATAACAAACTGATGGCTGCCAGATGGGATGGGGGCTGAGGGGATGGATGAGAATGGTGGGTGGGGTTAAGAAGTACAAATTGCCAGTTATAAAAATATTCATGGGGATGTAAAGATATGGCATGGGGAATATAGTCAATAACACTGTAATAACTATGCATTGTAAGTTATATAAATATCTAATCGCTATGTTATACACCTTATACTAATATAATATTGTATATCAGTGTAATTGAAAAAAAAAAAGGCCAACTGGATTATGCTACTGCTCTGCCTGACGTGTTCCCTCGCTCTCCCTCTGACCAGGATGAAGGAAGCTCACATCACACCGAAAGCCCTTCACAGCTTGATTCCTGCTACTTCCTGTTACAGGCTCCTTGCTCCTGTCATGTAGGACTCCTCCTTGTCCCCAGCACTGGGCACTCAACCTCATTTCTTGTGCCTTTACTTTTGGGCACGCTGTTCCCTCTGCTTTGAATGCCTCTTCTCCCCTCCCTTTGTCCTTCGCACACACTCACAGTGTAAATAGCTTCCCTTTCTTCAGAAGCCAGATTTGCCAAGCCCTCTGTGAAAGCTCCTCTGGGAAGCCCTCCACGTGGCCTCTCCTCCAGGGAGTGGCGAGCCCTCTTTCTGTGGGGCTCCAGCAGCGTTGTGCTCACACATGTGGGACATGGTACTAAAATCATCTGCTGGCAGTCACACATCCCGCTAGACTCTGTGCTTCTGGAGGGCAGCTGCCCAAATCTCTCTCAACGAACGCCCAGTAGGTACTCCTCTTATTTGACAGATGGCTACACTGACAGGAAGGCACCCATACTAATGGAACCCAGTCCCTGCTCATTATCCCCATGCTGGGGGGCTATAGCCCATTTCCTGGCACAGCTATGTCTAATCTTCCATTTTCTTTTTGCAACAAAACAGAAAAGAGTCCAGCAGAATCAAAGGGTGAGAGAGTGCTATTTTTCATCCTGTTATATCTTGTTTTAGATTGATACATTACTTAGATTGATATATCACAGACACAAATATCATTCAACCTTGAGTTTCATCTGTATCAGACCGAATTTTTAAAATACAGCAATTACAAAAAAATGTAAAGTTTTTATAAGCAAAATGACACCTTTAGAAAAAATTGAGGCTAGGAACATTGATCACCTATATGTGCCAAACTCTCCAAATTTTATCCTCAAGACGGTGGCATGCATGCACGGAAAGTGGCTGAAGGAGAAGGTCACTCTTCAAGGGAAGTGGGGCTTTATACCAGACATAATTAAGTCTTATTTATGTATACCGTCTAGGAGGTGGTAAAGTGGGAAAGGAGGGGACGGGACAGAGGTTGGACTATCTTCCTAGTATTCTTTCCACAGTCTATTACACTTTAATATACCATGGTTTATAGACCTGACATGACTGGTATAAACCAACAGGACACACAGTAAAGAAGCTGTTTTTATTACAGCTCTACAAATAGAGGAGCCAGGTGACGCTAACAAGAAAACAAAGGGACCGCGCTGCGCTTCATGTGGTATCCATCTGATGTGAGCACAGCAGTCATTTTTCATTTCTGAGAAAATCACCCCGTCCTGCGCTTTCCAGGAGAAAAGAATGCTTTCACCAACACAGGCAGCAGCACGCGGACACTGGAAAGAGGGATGGATGCCTTTTAACATTGATTTGAGAGGGGCAAAATATAAATATATGGAACCACTGAAGTTTTGGAGAGGTCTCACCCTTACATTTTTTTCTCTTGGTATATGCTTGCCCAGGGAGGAAGACATCCTCTTATCTAGTATTCCTATTCTATTAGTTTTCCTGGTTGTGGTTAAATTAGATGAATGATCATTTCTGGTCTTGTCATAGAGTTTACATTTGTAAACATCGAGTCGGATCTGAAAAGCATAAGGGGCCACTTGTGAGATTTTTCTGTGTACATTGGCATGAGGTTGAATAAAGGCATAATCTGATGGGTATAATCTGATTTCCAGGTCACCTGTCTAAGGCTATCGCCAACTAGAAAGCTCAGCCTTTTGCTGAAAATATCAAGGAAAATTCACTGTATTGGATGACTTTGAAGAGATCTTTGGAGTCATAAAATCAAAGGAACCCAGATAAAAGGAGTTTTAAAAGTCATCTAGTCTAACGTTCAGGCTGATGCCTGAGCCAAGATCCTCTTGTGTTCAGACTTTCCAGATCTCATCTTTTCCATCATTTTTTATCTGCCATTTTCAGCTGCCCTTTATAACAGAACCTGAATATTTCTACAGGCATCAAAGAAAAGGAAAATATTGGCATCACCTACGTTGGGCACCTGGGGTCTTTCTCAACCAAAGTTCTTCTGAGCTGCAGAACTTGAAAAAAGATTTGAGCCGCTCTCAGTCTCATCCCTCCCCCATATAAACACATAAGCAGTGCCATTCTAGATGCCACAGGGAGATGTCGACTCATTACATACAATGGTGGCCAAGGGCAACAGGGCTTAATTCCCTCATGAGTGGTTGAAAAAAAGTCAATCCTGATGTGATCAAGCTTACAAATGACTTACGATCTTAAGTCATCTATGTTTTTGTGTTTCTAAACCCAGGCATGATAATATTCAAATACCTCATAAAATAGCTTACTGCTATAATGATTCGAGTTAGAAAAATGTCCCTGGTTACACAATGGAAAGAAATATATTAGTCTTTTATATTCTGTGATGACTGGAATAATTTTTTTGTATAGGTGATGAATACAGTTTAAGGGACTATAATTCTAAGTGTTAATCAGATTATGCAATTGGTTTTCCTCTATAGTAACTATTGCAAAAGTAAACAGTTTATCCATTCATAATTCTAGCAGGTAACCGGGTTATGAGTAGAACAGGAATCTAAATGAAGTAATTTTATCCACCATTCACAAATCAGCCCACTGTAAAAGCTGTATGACTCTTTTTTTCAATGTACCTTCACTGTAAATGAGACTTTTGTCCCCACAGCTAAGTTTTTCAACCATTCACAATATTGACACAACATTCAACCTTTAGATTTTATGAGGAATTCTGCTCATTCTTCTTAAAGGTAACCATTTCATTAGCTGCTAATTTTCTACTATTTTTTCCCTCTGTTTCTGTGTAATCCAGTGAAATCCTACAGTGCTACACAACTGTCTGTACACAGCAATTTTTGTGGCTTCAGGGTGATACAGATGCAATTACTTGAAAAAGTAGATAAGACAGTATAACCTGTAACCTAGCTATAACCTAGTCCAGAAGTTTAATTTTATAGAAGTGAGAAAATAGATACCCAAATTGATGAAGTGACTTTCCTGGGTCACACTAAGAGTGTCAGAATCCAGGTCTCTTGACTCATAACTGGATATACTTTCCAATGCCCCCTGCTGCTTCCCTGGGAGTGGGAGGCAGTCCTTTTCTCCAAAATTCTCAAACACTAAGGTGGTACCTTAGAGCTGTACTGTACTGCACATTTTCCACAGAAGTACATACATCAGAGAGAAAGTGCCAAGATGGAATTTCAGCTTTCACTCTAAATTTCCTGACTCTTGATGCTTTGAAACAGACCATGGGGGTAAAATTTTAGAATGATCTGGTGAGAGGCTCATTAACATTAATGGGAGTCAGGTGGTTTCAGGGCCTGAAATGCTCCATGTTATCTCATCTTCCAGGCCCATGTATGTCTTTAACTTATCAGTATTAATAGAAATGGCATGTCTTTTGTAAAAATGTTTTTTCTTAGTCATTTTTTTCACAGTTACTTCTAAGTAAGCATATTTATAAAATGTGGTTTTCACTTAGAGAACAATTATACATAAATCCTATTTCCTGTAGTGTCTACTTCTCTCCCTGCCACCACATTCCCAGCAGGAAGGCTCCGACCGTCTACAATGCTTTAGGATTTTTTCAGCAGTCCTGGAGGGACAGTGAACTCCATCTGTAGCTTCATCATGCAGGGAACAGACACCAAATGAATCATCATTCAGGAAATATTAGGAATTGCAAAGAAGCTGGATTTGTACAAGACGGCTGCTCCCATTTTGTTCCATGAAGAACCTTGGTGAAATTTCAAAGACAATGGGGTTCAGAGTCATGAGACTATAAATAACAATTTGGTAATAAATTGCAGGTAGATTAATATTGGAAGGTCCCCTGTCCCAAACAACTCTGCCCTACCTTGGTATTAGCAGTAGCTTACAGGTGTATAATCTGGAAGGCATGGACACTTTTTTTTTTAAACTTTGTATTCAAAATGCTTAGCACTTGAGACTATAAACTTAGTGTTAATAAATCAATAACTTGTTGCTCAATTAATTGGTGAGAATGACTATGAAAGCAGCTGTTAGTTTGAATTTGTAAGCAGGTTCAGGAGCAAAGTGCTAACAGGATCCTTGCTCATTTTTCTTTTTGATTTAAAGTAGTGCTCTGTTAAAAGCAAGGGCCTCGTTTGTTTGTTTTTCATTTCATAGCATTTTAAGTACTTGATTTTCAACAAAACTTTCTTTAAGCACCACATTAACAAATTGGAAAAAAATGTGCACCAATTGGCTTCTTTGGGTTTCCCACAACTGCCTCTGATGATTATCCATGTTATTTAGGGCCATCACTTGATTTTTTGTATCTCCACTCGTTCATCTGTACATTGGGTAAAATGCAACCTTCCACTTGAGAAGGTTGGAGCTACAGGAAATATAGGAAATCACCTAATGTAAATCTCTTTTGCTAAAAATGAGCTAAGTTAAACAATAGGGACTAAATAAATGTTGGATTTATAATAAAATAGTTTACTAGACTCCTTCAGCCCACTGGCCACAGCTAATGGGATCCAAGGCCAGTCAATTCACTAGCTGATCAGTTACTTATGAAGCAGTTTAATACAACTAAAATAATCATATTGATGGTGGTGGCAGCAATGATAATAATAATGGTAATAGACATTCACTGAGTATTGAGTGTGTGACAGATAATACGCTAAGGGATTTACACAGATTATTTAAATTTTTCAAGGCACATATCAGGTGGATTCTATATTATGGATAATGGAGACAAAGTTTCAAATTGCCGCATTATTTTCTAGCTGTTGGCCTTGGGCAATTAATTTGGCTAAAACTGAGTTTTCTAATCTACAAATGGAGGCAATAATAGGATCTATACTAGATGATTGTTGTAATAATTAAATAAGGTGTTTGTAAGGTACTCAGCCATTATATCAGCCACATGAGCTTAGTAAATATAAATTATTAAAATCATTCATAGCACCACAATTCCTAGTCATCCAATGATGTTTGCTTGTTCAGCTTTTCTTGGGTCCCTATGAGCCTTGTCTGAGTAATAGAGCTCCCTGTTTTTCCTTTAGTAACATGTATATCCTTATAGTAAACCTCCTAAGACTTGAAGCAAATGCACATCCAAATACCCCAAATCATGCTTTCAAATGATATCATGGGAAAATGCTATAAGTGAAAAAATTTTAGTAGATATGGTGTGACTAAAATTATATTAAGATGTATATCACAGAAATAAATGATACATCTATTAAAAATATATGTACTCTGATGTTCATTGCAGCTTATTTATGGAGGCCAAGACATGGAAACAACCAAAGTGTCCTTCGATAGATGATTGGATAAAGAAGATATAATATATATACACAATGGAATACTCTGCCATAAGAAAAGATGAAATACTGCCATTTGAGACAACATGGATGGATCTTGAGATTATTATGCTAAGCAAAATAAGTCAGACAGAAAAAGTTGAAAACCATATGATTTCACTCATATGTGGGATATAAAACTGAAAGCACCAAAGGAACACGACAAACAAATAAAGAAATAAAAACTCATAAACACAGACAATTGTTTAGTGTTTACCAGAGGGTAACAGGGGAGGAGGATGGTAGATGAGGGTAAACTGGATCAAATATATGGCAATGGAAGGAGAACTAACTGAGTGGTGAACACACAATGTGATATATAGATGATATATTACAAAATTGTACACTTGAAACCAATGTAACTTTATTAACCATTGTCTCCCCAATAAACTTTAATTAAAAAAAAATCCGAAGGTAATATACCAGAATACTACAGTTGCTATTTCTGCCTCTTTGGTTAATAGGCCTTCTGTTTTTCATATGTTTTTAATTGTTTTTTGAAGAATTAACATCATTTAATATAATCAGAGAAGAAACAATAGATGCTGTTGGAACCAGAACACCTTCAAAGTGAGTGAATTGCCTAAGGTCATACAACTAGTTTGGGGCAAAAAAGAAAGAACTTGCCCCCTTACTTCAGTCTAGTTTTCATTATACCACATTGTTATTCTTTATAGGTTCCTGCTTCAAAATTGTAAAATTGTCATATATTACAGAGTGGAAAATTAGAGAAATAAGAAGTCCTAATTGATAAACAAGCATTTGAATGAATAAGTTAAATTTAAATGCATAGTCACCTAAAGTTCTAAAGTCGTTCATTTATACCTGAACACATAAACACACAGACACAGACACAGGCACGCGTGCTTGTGCACGCACATGCACAAATGTAAAATTCTATGATCTGTATAAAGTAACCATCCACATATTTTTATAAATTGTCCCAAAATATATCCAATATGAAGAATGGTTTTAATCACATTTTAAAGGCTAAAACTTAGATAAAAAGCCGTTACGCATGGTCAGAGATCTTAATGGCTTAAGATTGATCTTAACTAATCAAAAACGAAGAGAGGAGGAAAAAGTCATACTCATATATCAGATAAAATATAATATGGCACCCATACCTTTACAAAGGAGATTTCTTCTTCGTCTAAATTTATTTATACTAAACCTCTGACATCTTTGTAGCATAAGACTTCTGTTAAACAATTGAAGCTCTCTCTCTAGAAAAATAAGTGCTCAGATGTTTAGTCATAAACATGAATGGACCACCACAATGTCCAGAAATGAAACCACCAGTTTCGTGATTTTGAAACACCCATTGCTACCCTTACAGCAGCCTTCTTTCAGAACCATGGAAAGGCTAAGTGTACTTATTATGAAATCTGATTTATAGAGCCACGATAACTGAAAAAAAAGTCAAACTTCCCTGATATCTGCTATTGCTTTGAATGTCAAGATACTTTTCTACTTTTCTTTCATATGGTCAAGAATTTGTCATAGCTGGGGCTTTAATTGGTCCACTAGAAATGGTATCCAAGAATTTCCGTAACTTTAACAGTTGTGATGTTACTAAGCATGTCGGTGCAAGGAAGTCAAGTAATAGTCTATTTATTGGGAAGTATTTCCAAGAAAAGAAAATACTGGGAGAACTAGGATTCCCAAAGATGCTACAGAAACGATTTCCCACATTAAAGCCTATTGAATTTGTTCCACCAGTAGAAGTTACGCAGAAAGACTATTTGCACAGCGGTCCTTATCAGCATCAGTACATGGAAACCAAAAAATGAGGCTTGGTTTTAAAACTGACCACACCACTTATAAGACTGCAGAGGTGAAAAGTGCTGATGTTGAGTTTAATACAATTCGAGCTGGTGCCTCTGGCGTCACCTTTCAACAATAAAAAAATACCATCCTCTTTTTTTCCCATCTCAATAAATCTTTATATTTTCCTCAGATTTTAGACTTTTTTTTTTTTTTTTTTTTGAGGGCAGTGTCACTGGCCCTCATACCTGGGATCTGAACCAGGGCTGCTGGCATCCCAAGCCAGCACTTAACCATCGCGCCACTCGGCCGGCCCAATATTTTCCCCAGATTTTAAAAGGAAGAAATCCTCATTGTAGAACACTTGGATATTTGAGGGAAAATAATAAGAAAATAAAAAGAATGCTTAAACCTTTCTTAAGTAATGGCCTCTATTAATATTTTGATTCATTTTCATAAATGTAAGTGTGTATTTGTAATCACATACTCATTTGTGCTTTTATATATAGTTGAGGCCATATTAAATATAGATTTAAGTTTCTTGCTTTGTCATTTAACATGTCAAGGCATAGGTCAAATTTTAAATAAATACTTTTATAGATAACTTAGAATTTAATTTATAATTTTTGACAATAATTGTTGACAAATAAGCTTTTATTTCAAAGTGGGTTTGGAACCTATTCAAATAAAACAAAATAATTTTCTGACAGTGTTTCTTAAATGAGATTTTATAGGAGAGAAATGTTGGTTAGGACTATGAAGATATTATCAAATACAATTAAAGCAGATTTTAATCATTTGATTCAATTTGAAAATAATCCATTGCTTTACCCTTTCGTCTTCATTTTGTGGCTTAGTGGAAGAATGTTTTAGATGGCCACAAGTATTAAAGCCATGTCGAATGCTACAAAATAAGTTAAAATTTCTGTCCATGATGTTTAAACCTAATATATCTGTTCTGTACTTGCAAAATAAAGGATAAAAAAGTATCCTTAATAGGACAAAATATTGAGAGTCCTTATATGCTTGGAAGCAAGTGTGAGGCCTCTGGGCATACAAGAAGGCACACACACACCTTCTAGGAAACAGGTCGCCCTTAAAGTCTGAGGGAGGTGGAAATGTTCAAATACTAAGTTGGAGAAGTGCCACTATCTCCTTTAGGCAGGGGCCTGAAGTTAATTGTGCAAATGGCATGAAGCTGATTTCAGAAAGAAGAAGAAAAAAGAAAAAAGGGGAAAAAAAAGGCTCATGAAACCAGAGGCTTGAAATGTTTTACTGGAGAAAAACCATAGCATTACCTCCTCCTGTGGGATGATAACCATGATTTATGAAGCTGAAGTCATTTCTAGTGATTGCGCTTCGGGGAGATTGGTTTCACATGATCTGTGAAGCCAGGCAATGGGAGCTGAAGAAGAACCCCACATGTTCAATTGCGGCTCCGATCTGGCCTCTTCAAGGGGATTCCAGGGCTCCGTGGAGGGGAAGGAAAGCTATTGCTTTCTGATCCATGAACCCCCTTCTCCCCTCCCACAAGCTCATTAGGTGGACACACGGCTCTCTTATGCTCTTTCCTTTTAAAAGTATTACTGCTTCTGCTGTGTGTGAGTAGAAGCTCATTGTAAATGCACAGCAGGATAGTAGCAAAGCCGAGATTAATTCCCCATGGATTTATATGGGTCGTTCTCACCCACGATGACTTGTACTGTTTCAAAGGTGCTTATGCTGCTGTTTTTATGGCTGGTCACTAACTTTATTCTGGCATATGGCGGTTGGCGCCATGACACGGAGTGAACATTTTATACCTGAATTAAAGTGGCTATTTGACAGTTTCTGTCAGAAAGTTCAGAGCAAAGAATTTGTGGGACAAGATTTATTGCATATTTTATATGGGACACATCTGTTTCTTTGCTAGCTTTGTTCCTTCCCTTAAAAAAAAATTTAAAGACGTTTCCGAAAGAAATATAATGACTGATAGAAAAATAAATTTCCAAAACAGAAGAAAAATATGGTCAAAAGTTGGGTATTTAGGACCTAATTAAAAAAACAAAACAAAAAAGAACCACTTACTTTGAGAAGGAAAAATGACTCACAGTCATGAATAAAAGATCAGTGAAATAATGCAGTTATCATTGGCAATTATTTTATGGTTGGTTTAATGCCATTTATATAATGAAGTTAAAAATTTAAGTGCATTACCTACCATTTTCTGTATACTTGAAACAGGGCTGGAAAGAATAATCTGCCTTTGATGTATTTTTTAAGATTCTGCCATCCCAAATGGTGGATTAAATAATAAGTCCAACCACATCAGTGTTAAACAAAAAAATTACAGATGTTTAAATATTTAAAATTGATATGCCTAAAGATAAACGCAGACAATTTCCAACCAAAATTCATCAACGCAATGTGAAGGGCATATATAAACTTCATCCTCATCTAAAAACTCTTCCTATTGTAGCAAGTGAGCTCCATGAGATTCGTGATTACATAAGCACTGGGCTCAACCTGGAATCTTGTATTAGCAGACAGGCTACTTTTTCTTTTAATTGTGCTGGGAGAGCCTTTAAATTCTGAGCACTGAAAATTTGAAAATACAACTTTCGCTTTTAAAGACTTTGAAAAATCAATTTTTCATTACTTTCGGTCATATGCACTCTCCTCGTAAAAATATTAGACATTACAGATTAAGTCCTCTTTGATAGCCCCCTGCACCCCACCCTGCATCATCCGGGACACACATTCTCGTCCTCTCCTGAGACTCAACTACAGTTATAGGTTTGAAGTACAGTAATATCTTGGTTTGCGAGCATAATTTGTTTCAGAAACAAATGCAAGACATCACTCATTTACCAAGTTAAAATGTATTAGACATGTTTGCCCATCTTGCCGAACACTCGCAAACCAAGTTACTCGCAATCCAAGGTTTTACTGTATATCCTTCCAGAACTTCTAAGTGTCCCTGTACAAATGTGTGCAAGGTTTTTCTAAGTCAGACAGAGAAGACTTGCTTGCTCCTCATGTATGCGTGGTTTTTAATTTAGGCGAGACTGTCAAATAGACCTCCACAGCTAGAGTAGCACATTATACTCCTAACAACCAATAACTGATACTATCAAATTTGAAGTTTTGCAAACCACATAGATTTTGGAACAAATCCTTACAATACGTATTGCAGATATCTTTCCCCATGCTTTTTCCTTGCCTTTTAATTTTGTTTACAATGTCTATTATGTACACATTTAATCCTGAAGTCGTCAAATTAGTAAGTACTTTTTCCTCATGTCTTTTGCTTTTTAATTCACTTTTAAAAAGACCTCTGCTACTCTCAAGGTCATAAAGATGTCCCATATTTTCTTATATACTTTTGTCTTTTATTTGCCTTTTCATATTTAGTTCATTAATCATTTTGAATCGTGTGGGGCAAGACTCCTTTTTCTGGAAATAGATAAGCACTGTTCAAATGACATTGGTTTTTGGAACAGTGATCAGAGTGTGCCAATCATGGCAGTTTTCTTTCCTCTCTCATATTTAAACATGTCATTTCTTTTTCCTTCCCGTTGTGAAGGCTAGGGCTTTCGGCTTCTGGGTAAAGTAGACCCATTCGTGTTCATTGCTATTACAGATGTATTTGGACTTATCTCTGTTGTATTTAATTTTGCAGTTTCTTTTTCCAGGCTTTCTAGCTATTTCCTTTTCCTCTTTCCTGGCTTTCTCACCAACTTGTCTTTGTTTCATTTTTCCTTTACTAGTTTGAACATGATTAGTTTTAACTTTCTGATTGCTGAATATGTTTAAATTTCAATACCCATAACCCAGATATCTGTGATCCTAAGAGTATCTAGAGTTAATTTTAGCTCTGTGCCCTACTGGGAACAATATAAGGGTGGCCTGCTTTCTCTTTTCCCCTTGCCCCATTCCATGCAAGATCCCATATTGATATTATCTGC
Source organism: Aselliscus stoliczkanus (assembly GCA_033961575.1). NCBI lineage: Eukaryota > Metazoa > Chordata > Mammalia > Chiroptera > Hipposideridae > Aselliscus > Aselliscus stoliczkanus. Next base: position 90,091,581 of record CM066732.1, on the reverse strand, counting down.
CATTTTTCTCTCAGGTTACCCAAAAGAGATCTTTTACAATCAATATTTAATCATGTTTTCATTGTTTTATTTGTTCATTATATCTTTGGCCACTCCACTTTATCTCAGGATTCGTTTTCCTATTGAAGGAGTGTAACCTCAAGAGAATAAACCATCTGAGCTCTGTGAGTCTCCAAAAAATTCACTTTTCTCTCACTTTGATGATGAATTAGCTAAGTGTAGAATTCTAGCTTTAGAATAATTTCCTTCCCAATTTTAAATGTATTGCTTTATTGTTATCTTGTATCCATTGTTGCTGCCAAGAAGTTGGTTGTTTAGCTCGCAGAAGTTTTCTAAATCCTTATTTTTCAAAGTCGATTATAAAGAGTTGAAGGTGTATATATGTGGGCATTTTTCTTTCGTTGCCCTAAAGCGCACTTTCAATAAAAGATGCTATGTCTCTCTTCTTTTATAGGAAGTGATAGTATATTGTATCTGGGAGTATTTGTCTCTCTTGACTTGTATTAAATAGATGTTGGGTTAAATAGATTAAATTTCTAAAAACATTTTCTGTATCTCAGCATTTCTCCACACTTTCCATATAGTTTTCTCTTCATGCTTTAGTCTAGAAGAATTCCTTTGACTTCATGTATCTTTCAACTCAATAATTTGATTTTCAGTGATGTCTACTTTGCCATTCTGTGCATTCAGTATTTTTTAAATTCAGTCAACCAAATTTTTCATTTCTATGTTCACACTGGATTTTTTGTTTTGTTAATAGAATGGTGTCCTTTTGTAATTCTCTGAAGTTATTAAACATACATGCTCTGAAGATCTGTTCTGCCTACACATGTATTTTCTCAGATGTAAGTTCTTCTGCTTGTTGAGTTTGTTGGTATTTTCAGTTGTTGATTCTGGAGAGTGAACCAGTCTTTACAGCTGAGTCTCACCAGTGGGTGCAAAAGTGGGATATTAGGCTGCAGCTTGTATTCAGTTGTTTTGGGGACAGTGGAGGAGAGACAGAAGGTTGTACTAGGAAGGGTACTCCCTCAGATCAGCAGCTACCCAAAGCATTACTCTGTCTCTTCCCTCCAGGAGCCCCTTTCATGGCCTTGTTGCAGAAGTAGATATTTCCCATTGTGGTTGTCTATTCTAGGGTGTCGCCAAAGGGGCTGCCTTTGTAAAACGAGAAAACTCGCCCAAGGGTTATAACTCGAAGTTCCTGCTTACATTTCAAAAGTTTTACATGTTTCCCCCAGTGATTTATGATAATAGGATAGTTCATGCATGCTTTTGTTAGATTTTTAAACCAAATAAAAATGCCAAAGTAGCAATATTAACTATTATCATAAGTAATGATGCGGGGTGTAATAATCATAAGTAAACACTTAAAAATAACACTTACTTTAAAGGAGCTACATGGAAACAAAGGCCCCGAAATACACTATTCCAACTCACGCTGGAAGCGTAGTCACACACGCTTTATAGGTGATGTTTACATTTGCAAAGTACTCTTCACAGAATGGACTTCTCTGAACTTACAAGGGAGAAAGCACAGAGCCTAGAACTGTAACATCCCATTGCAGAAACAGTGGAAGGCTATGTTGGAGCTGTGTGCCCCTGCCAAAAGCCATGTGCTTCCTTTTTTACAGTTCTATAAAATGGCATCTGTGAAGAAATAAGATCTTATATAAGTGCTAGAAGCTGCACACATTTGGAGAGCAAGGGGTTGGGGATGGCAGCACATGGCAACGGGAAGGGCTGGGGGTAGAAGTCAGAGCAGGGTTGGGTAAGGTAGGGAGTTTTAAAGTTCTTGGCCACTTTATTATTAATTACATCATTAAAGAAATGTGAGCACCATTTAAAAAGGGACATGTCCCATTTCCTTCATGCCATGAAATGCAAGTCTACTGGGGCAGGGTCTGGAGTCTAGCAGCAATTGGTAGAGGCTCAAGTTCTTATGAAGTTTCCTTAGTTCCAATAAATCATATACTACTAATTCATTAGTTACATGCAGGTAATGCTTTGCTTTATGGTTTATCACACATTTTCAGAAATAGTGCTTTTTTTCTTTAATTATCATCGAAGACAAAGTACTTATGTCAGCAAGGTAGACAGGTTCATATTTAATACAAGTCAGTATCTCAACCATTCTGATCTCTTTCTATATTCACTCCACTGCCCTCTAAATATATTCAGCCTCCAAAGCTGTCTCTTGGCTCTCCTCTCCTCTTTGTATGGCTAGTCATACAGCTACCATTCTGCTGAGGAATCTCAAGTCTATACTGTCAACTCCAAACTACATTCTCAACAACATATTTGCATTTCTTCTGCCCCATAGGTCACTGTGACACGAACAGCAGTCCAGGAATTCAAATGATCCCTGAGGCCCCCACCAAAACACAAAGCTGTCCCTGTCACAGTCTTCCACAACTCAGTACATGGCATGACCCTTCTCTGAGATGATCAAAACTTGGGAATTAGTTTTGGCTCCCCGCCTTTGCTTCAACTCCAAGGTAAAAATTGTTACCAAACCCCTGTCTTTTCTACTTCAAAAATATATCTTGAATTCCTCCATATTTTTCCATTTCAACTCTACCACTCGGGTCCAAAATGCTTTAGTTTTTCACCTGAATTATGTTAGTAATCTCCTTATATCTATTCTTACCCCCTTCCATTTATTTTCTACATGCAATCAGAATAATCTTTTAGAAACATGAATGTAGTTACTTTAAAACTCTTCAGGCTCCTTATTGAATACTGAATAAAATCCAAATTCCTTCTCATGGTCTTCAGGGTTCTGCATGGGCAGCTTGCCCGAGGTTCCAGGGGCACTAGCCCATTTTAGTTTCTCAATATGCCAAGTTCTCACCCACCTCAGGGCTGTCACTCATGATATGCCTTCCGCTTGTGCCATTTTTCTTCCTACACTTCCCATGACTATATCATTCCCTAGTTTAAATGTTGTCACTGCAAAGAGGCCTTCCCACTCTTTTAAAGTGGGTTTCTTAAAAGCCTGCTCCCATCCAAACCTAAATGTTCCACAATTTGCAACGACATTGGATTCGTTATTTGCTTTTTTGTCTCCTTCTTTTGTTAATTATAAGTTTACCTAATTTATTTGCAACTATGTAGCTTGTGCCTGCACAGAACCTGATCTACTGCAGGCTCTCCACGGTGGCTGAAAGAATGTTCTGTTACTTTGTGCACTGCGATTGTCCTACTGTATAGTCATCTGTTTAGGATTGGCTCTCCAGGGTAGGCTACATGATCTGTAAGCCAGGGAACTGTCTCCTGTCTTTGCTTGGCACAATATTCGACACATTATGGGCCTCTGCATGAGAAATGAATGGTTAAGATTAGGTACTCAGTAATCTTTTTTTCAAATCATATTAGACCTGACATACAAAATCAACTTGGGAGATGTTGTTTAGAGTAAGTACTCTTGAGAGGTAAAAAAACATGGGTAATAATCAGAGGCCAAGGAAATCGTGGGTAAGGTCTGTTTGGATAACAAAACTTGAATGATGGAAACAAATTTGAAAGAGTAGTCAGAAATGGCTCCAAGAGAGACTCCAGGGACCTGACCCACCCTCTGGATGTCTAACTCTATCACTGATGCACAGCATTGTCCCTGGAGAAGGACCGTCTCTCAGAGCATCCGGTCTCTCACATGTCAAGAGGCCTGATAACTGCTTTCTTCACAAGGATGATGGGCAGACAAACAAGGTAGTACAATGTCGAGTGTTCTGCAGTCCACTGGAGAAAAGGCACTTTGAGAACGGAAGGTTCTCTGGGGGCCCTGCTTGCTGCAGCCTGAGAAGCTACGTGCCAACGGTGATGGTATTGAACAATAGTGACGCTGAATTCCCTAGGGGAAAAGAAATGTTTCCCTGATGTTAAATTAAAAAAAAAAAAAGGAAACACACCAAGAAGGTATGCTCAGAAACCGATGGAAAGAGCTGATGCCAACAGATCAAACTGAAGGAAGATTTAGTGAAAAGAGAGCAAAAACAGAACCAAAGGATCCCAGGGAAGCACCGACCAATTTCATGAGGAATGAAGCCTGTGAGAGAAACAAGGGTGGCCTCTCCTGACGCTCTTCCTAATCTACTGTTGAGTCCCAACTTCCTGACACTGATCTCTGATGCTTGCTCCATTTTTAAGTGTGCCCACCTGTGAGTTTACTTTGAAATTTTGTGTAGAAACCAACAGAAACCTGCCTTATGTTAGAACACTAGGTGATATAACACAGAATAGTTTCATTAAAATGTTCCAGGTAGTTTCCAGGTAGCAATAAAGCTGTGGAAATGCTATTCTGTATGCCTTTCCCTGTTGCCTTAGCTGGTTCTTTCCAAAGTTACTCATTCTTGTCTCTTTCAGCTACTTTCTAGATAAACAAAGTCAGAAAACACAAATGTCTGCCTATAACTGATGCATTCGCCCTGTCCTGAAACTAAATAAAACTAAAAGGGAATTAACAGAGAGGCTGAAGGGCTGGCATCTCCCTCAGGCTTGTTGCCATGTCTCCATTAGGTTCTGGGTATGTGTTTATTTTTATAGCTTTCTTTCGTGAATAGATGGTGTGAGACAGAAGTCTTATTTCCAAGGTTCATTTTACTGAGTGGCCTGTAGTCAGTCTTTCCAAGAAGAAAGATGGAAAATTATGGTCTAAGCAGCATAACTGTCCATCGAGGGACCCAGGAGAATTCTGGACCTCATCCACTCAAGAGCTTAAATGATCATTTATGAGCAGCAAAATAAATGTCTTTGGGTCTCAGCAGCATCGTATTGGGCTGAGCTTTTTTATGGTGCAGCTAATCATAAGGATCTAATTTTACATTCCCATCACTTTCATATATAGATCAGCATTATTACATTATTTAAATAGGAAAAAAAAAGAATGCTTGAGGAATCTTGTTCTTCTGGATGGAAAACATAATGTGTAAGAAAGTCGAGTTAATTTTAATGCTTGTACCACTTACAACAAAAGAGTTCTAGTTATCTCATGTTACTGTCTTGTTTATCTTTCCAAAGTCCCAGTGAAGAAAAAGGTACACAAATTACTGATTTTCCTTTATAGTGGAGTTGTAGGCCCATGTGATTAACTTAACTACATAAAGGGAAAGGTATATGGATACAGTAAAACATGGCTCATTCACACAATGGAGTAATATAAAGCAGTTAAAGAATTAGATCCATATGTATCCATATGTATCAATATGGGTAGATTTTCAAACAATCCAGAGTGAAAAATTAGAATGCAAAATAATAAACTCAATAAATATAATTTATTTATATTTATAAAAAATAATATAATATTTTTTATTATAAAAAATAATAAAATAAAATAAATTTACCCTTTCTACCATGCTTTCACTGCCTTCCTGAAGAAAGTCAGGATATCTTGTTCTTAATATGGTAAATTTTGATCACTGAAGGTTGTCCAAAGAGAATTTCAATTCTCTAAATAAATGAAGCCAATGAAAAAAGGTGATGCCTTATCTTTTTATCATGTACAATTTTCTTTCCACATTGGGTTTCTGTAACAGTAAGTGGAGTTTAGTCTGGCTGTACGATCTAACAATTTGGATCACAGTTCTGCATAGCATCTATTACATTTTGCAGAGGATAATCCAAAGAGGCTACAGCCCGTCTCCTCTGAGAATGAAAGATAAATATTTGTGGTTACAATAGTGTCACGATTCTCGGATAAAAGGAGGGATTTAGGTCTACCACTTGGCTCCCACTCCCTTCTAACCAAACCACGGTTGTTGTTTTTTTTAGCAACCTAATAAAATTACTGGGGAGAGAAAGCATGCTCTCTGACTACTAGGAATGTTGACACAATAAAGAAACATTTTAGTAGTTCCAATGTCTTTTTTGTAAGGATTTCAGAATTCCTGCCTTCTGTTACTTTATGGCATTTCCAGTAAACAGGGAGATAGATAGGTAAAGCATAGTATTTCTTGGGTGATGACCTAAGGCAAACCTCTTTATCTACTGGCACCTTTCTACATGTGCTCCACATCAAATGCTTTGTCATCCCTTAGCGGAAAGGTCCTGGTAGATGGCAAGTGTACTAATAATTGCTTTCTTGTAGCAATAGCAAGCCATTTGGTCCCAAACGGAAAACACGATTTGTAAGAACACAGAAGTGGGACGGCAAAACTCCAGCCAAATTGAAGAAAATTCCCTTTGCTGCTTTCTCAAGGTCTGCTCTAACTTACTCTTAATGTAACTAGTCAAATAGCCAAGAATAAAAATTTGTTATGCAATGTTTAGTCTGAGGCTATACGACAATTCATGAGACTAATCCAACCTTATTACTCAGTTAAAAACGGACACGGAGGCAAAAGTTCTGTCAGCCTTGTGGCTCCTCAGAGTGAGAAGCCAGGAGGATCAGAGAAGCCATCTTCTACTCTCCAGCTGCTAGTGTTTAAAGCTGGTGAATAACACCGGCCCCAGGGTAGCAGGGGATGGTTTCCTAAGAATGGAAGATTTCTTCCAATTTATACTTTCCTTGATATTAAGGACCCCATATCTGGCTGTTGGAGGAGAATGGTGGGAGCCAAGTCAACAGCCCCCACCTTCCTTGAAGACCAGTTTCCTGCGATTAATTCTCTTGGCCTATATTGCATGAGCTGAAAGTTGATGGATGCAGTGACATTCCAAGACATCTTATTTGGTGCTATTATGAACCAGGCCTATTGTCTCAGCTTAGGGAAGCAGTAAGGATCTGCAGGCCTCTGCCAATCCATGCAAATCACCCTTCCATCTGGGTAAGGTCTAGGATACTTGAGAGATGAAAATAGTCATGACTCTTCTGTTGCTGGCATATAAAACAATGTTCTACATCTAGATACAACTCTCCAAGGTCTGAGATGTCAGTGGTAGCAAGGAGGAAGAGATTTAGACAAATACTCCCACAGAAATAAAAGGGAGGAGGCACATTTCTCCCATGGGACACAGTTAGGAAGTATTGAATCCAAATTCCATACTTCTGTAGAGATATTATGCTGACTGAAAAGAAGAAATAACTAAATAAGGATTACTTTTATCTATAACTCCTTTTAATGTCTCTTTTGTTTTTAAAAGCAATTGGACAAGTGAATGGAATGTCTATATTTTTCTGGGTAGTACAGGATCCTATATTTAGGTTATCTGAAATTTGGGGGATCATGGAAGGCTAAAGACTGGCCCCAAAGTTATCAGGCTGTCTAAAAACATGACAAGAGATATGAAAGTCTCATAATCCTTGCATCTGACTAAACCTTGACTATTAGATGAAAACAGATTTTTTTTTTTCTTTTTAAACCACCCTGCCTGTGCGCTCATTGTAGGGGGTAGACACTCTGACTCACTGTCTTCCATTCTTCATCAGTTTGTTACTTTGATCACATTTTTGGCAGTGTTCTTTTGGTTAGATAGTGATAGGAAGAGTTTGACTTTCCTTTTTAAATCTTGTTTTCATCTCTGGATGCATTTCATTCCATGTATAATTTAAATGAGGATGAACCTCTTCAAAGGTTCCTTTCCTTTTTTAGACAAATTCAATTTGTGTTTATGAAGCACCCACTACATATGAAGCAGTGCGGATTCTAAAGTAAGCAAAATAGATACTTCCTTCTCTTAGTAGCTAAGTAATTCCTCAAATATTTAAAAACTGAAAGAAGTGTGGCAGAGGAAACAGAAAGAGTGACAATTATGTTAATAATAACAGAGGGAACCTAACTTTCACGGGGTTATGTCTAAGGAAAGCCCTGCCTCTCTGAGAAGAGGGTTATACCACCCAAATACCCTTTATCCTATTACCTCTCTCCACTTCCTCAACCACTCCAGCCCAAGTCATCAAAATACCACACTAAATTCTTGACTTACTTTCACTGGGGTCTTCCTTTGTTGTCAAATAGATCTAGCCTGTCTGAGTTCAGTGTCCTCATTTGTAAGATGGAAATAATAGTAGTGTTTACCTCAAGGGCTTTTTTAAAATGAGAATAAATCATACTAAACTTAATATCGACCTGGCCGAGAGCATGAAATAAGAGTTAGCTGTTACTATTTTTATTACTCTTAACAGTAAGTCACAAATGTCCTAGGAGCTTGGGAGTGTCTAGAGAAGAAGTGATACTTGAGGACAATTTTGTAGGGTGTGTGTTAATCTTGGCTAGAAAAAGGGCAGTAGGACTGGGACTCCAAGACTCAAGCTGAAATCTATTTCTTCCACGTGAGCAAGCGCCTGGGTGGAGGGAAGGGTGGCTGGTGAGGGCGCATGTGTGTGTGTGTGTGTGTGTGTGTGTGTGTGTGTGTGTGTGGTTGTTGCAGGGGTCAGGAAGACAACAAGGAAACTCACTAGATGGGAGGAAAAATCTTTTGTGGGAGTAGTAAGCTTGGATAAGTAGAATAGAGACCATGAATATAACATCTCAGAGAATGACACAAACAATCCATTCATGCAAATAATCCTCAAGAATGCAGCATTCTTTTTGCTAACTGCTGATTCCTTGGGGGTGAAGAAGGAGACTAGAGAAGGGATGCTTGTTTCTAGTGTCAGTAAATAAAATCCACTGATGGAGAAGTATTTTGAATATATTTGTAGAAGTTCAATGCTCTCCAAAGTGGGAAAACGCATCAGGGATTTCTGTGTATCTGCCTTGAAGTCCTGGGGTTCTATCTATGGCCAATTTGAATTTTTGCAACTCTTAAAAATACCATCATACCTGAGGGATTTCAAGCTCTGTTGAAAAAGTTTTTCTGCTCCATAGGTTAACACCAGCCTAACAACACAGAGTTCCTGTGACTACTTATGATTTCAAACACAAACTCAGCCTTTGCATGTTTTTGCAACATCCCTATAACTATGGGTTGTTTAAAAATAGCTATACCCCAAAGAGTTTATTTCCAACATCTGACATGATTGTAGTTTGCAGCGATTTGTTATGTAAATATTGGTAGCAGAGGAGAAATAGGAAAAAACATTGCCCCTTCTCAAAGCCTGATGGATTTAATGCTTTTGTTAACTCTGGATTCCAAATCTGGGGGTTGTTTGTCTGTTTGTGGTGTGTAAAATAGAATATCATATGCCTACCTCAGCTTTTCTTCTGGTGTAGCAGCAATTGGCAAAGGAACACTTGTTCCTCCGTAACTTTCCTTCACAGACATTGTGCTGCACTGTGGAGTGGGGTTTCAATGCTGTGGCCGTTGAGATGATGCCGAGAATATTTTTAACGCAAAGGGACAAGCTTTCTGAGATGATGAGTGAAGTAGTGTTTGAAACCACCTATAATTCAAGGCTTGGTGATGTATAAAGATTATTTGGGAAGTTTTCTATATTTCAACTTTCGGCTCTGATCCTGGGTTACCTGAATACGGTATGCTTTCAGTTTAGGTGTGTGTGTGTGTGTGTGTGTGTGTGTGTGTGTGTGTGTGTGAGAAAAGTAGGAAGTAAGGCAACTTTTCACTCCTAGATTTGTCAATGAGAGGAAAGCAGGGGGGCAGACTGTTTTGCCCCCATTCTGTCCTTTTTCTAGAATACTGTCTTCTTCTTCCTCACTTACTATCCTTCCTCTTTCCTCTCCCCACCCCACATTTATTGAATGCTCAGTGCATGCTAGCTTTCTAATTTCTTTATCTTTTATGGTTGTATTTTAAGATGTGGTCCCTCTAATGGCTGCTACCTCTTCTAGAGGACCCTAATCTAATTCTTCTCTTAAAGAATAAGTAGAAAAGACATAGTGAGAAACATAGGTTCTAGTCTTCAGTTAGTTTAACTGATGGGGAGAAAAGGGCTTGGGTTATGGAAATGTCTTTGGAAACAATGGCTGTTTTGCAAGGCTCTCATTTGGAGAAGTGGAATGTAACCCATACTGATGATGGGAGAAGACCCACAGAAAACCAACTAGCAACAAACAGTCACAAAAGCCAAGGACACCGGTAGAGAGCCTTCGGACCCAGGTCATCCAGTACTCCTCCCAATTTAGGTCATAGAAGAGATGAAGCAGTAGTGCAGGAAATGTTTGTCACCCACATCATTGACCCAAAAGTGTAATAGACTTTGCTTTATAATTTTAGCTGAATTAAGGGGGTTAACAAGTCTGAATGTCTCTCTGCAACCTGATGAGGGACCTTAGCATCTCTTCCCCGAAGGTCTCCACACATTCTTTATAAAACTTAGTGGAAAGCCCTATTTTCATACTTTTCCGTGATTAATGTGATGAACCAACTGCCTTTTTTTTTTGTTGTTGTTAGCATACAATCTCAGGTTTTAAATACATTAAAGATCTAACTAAAGTTCAACCTGTGAAATCTGTAGGGAAAAGGATGGTAGGCATCTTCATTTAATTAAATATGAATTTTTCTGCCTTTATTCTCTTTCATAAGCCCAGATGTTATATGAAAAGGCAGATACTTCTCACACTGTAGCAGGGTTTTGAGAGTGACAGCCTTCTATCATCTCTACTTTAACCATTCCCTTTTCCTGGTTCCCAGAGCCTCCTGAGATTTATTTTCATCTCAGTTCGCTTTGCTCTTAACTCATTCTGGTTAGGTGAGCCCAGACTTCAACGTGGGTGGTTCTCTATACTGTGATGAAAATCAAATTAAACCCTTGGATGATGACCCTCCTTTTAGACTTGTGTGTTTTTTGTTTTTCCAGGAAAATTAGAAAAATTATATTTATGTCATATCGACCATGATCTTGAGTCCAGCTCAGAGTCCTCTGTCCCTTGAACAACAAGCTGATGAAGCTGCCTAACTCATCTGACTCAATCTGCTCTCCTGCAGGGCTTTTGGAATAGAACATGGTCTCCTTGGGTTTTTGTAGTAGCAAATTGAGGAAGTAAGACCTTAATCATATAGAGATATGTTTCTCATCCTATATCAACTCTGTTCCCTTGCCGTTTCTTTTCAGGTTGCCCCAAGGAGGAAAGAAAAATAGATACATAAAACAAAAAAACACAAAGAAAGAAAGACAGAAGCAAAAGCCCCTAATCAAGACTATTACTACTTACCCCAAACAAAGAAACCCAATTGTTATTGCCCAAGCTCTACTCAGCAGACTCCTCTTCTCCCCTCAAATGTGGCTGACACTCCCTTTCTGGTCCTCTCTCACTCTCACCATTATTATTTTCAGCCCTACCTTTTTTTTTCCCCCCCAAGAAAAGGCAGCATCATCAAGAAGTGAGCAGATGAAAGTAATCTAGGTAGCACTTTTCTCTGAACAAATATTCTTTCATCTTTTCTTATTTCTAACTGATTCTGAAAATGGAATCAAAGTTCAAAAGGGAGGAGGGGATTTGGGGGTGCTAAACATCACAGATCACCTGGTTAATCTTAGAATGGGTGTTTCATAGTCATTGCACAGAGAGGTCTGATGCTTTTACTCATTTAAACCCTTCAAATGCTAACATTATGATACCAAAAACATCCGGAAGTTTACCATAGACAAAACTGCCATTCAGTTGGTTGGCATTGTGGCTTTTGGGCATTCTTAGGGGAAAGGCATCACCTTTGTTACAGTTGGTGAATTGGAATTGGGTAGGGGTGGTTTGGAAATGGAATAGCAGAGAATTCAGCCTCTTTCTTCCTAAAAGAACACGGCTGCTGGAAAGCCCATGAGGAAGGGCTGGAGAAGAGGGCAGGGCACGTGGATGGCACAGCCCGCCTGGGATGCACGTCAGGTCCTGACCACGTCATCACAGAGACTCATGCACAAGAGATAGCAAATCATTCTGATAAAATGAAAACTAACTGACGTTAAATAAAAGTTACTTGAGTTTACTTCCTCTAAATCATGACTCTAAAACATAAACATATAATTATTTTCCACTTCCAAACTGATATATCACATTCCTCCCGGGCTCAGACCACCGACCAGGTTTCTGCCACTGGAAGGGGGAAAGTTATGAAAACCCTGTGGGGAAGCCGGATTGAATACCCTGTTCTTCCAACTTCTAAACCAAAGACACTTGGAAATGCACACACATTTTTTTGTGTGTGTGGTCTAAGTTGCAACCTCAAAAAAAACTTGGCAGTTTTCTCACCATGGACTGCAATTTCTGTGATGTGAAGGTATGCAAGAGTTTTGTTTTCAAAAAGATATTATGGGTGGGCCAGATGAGAGATGCATTGGTTAAGTGTTAGCTTGGGAGCACCAGCTCTGAGCAGCAGGGCCCTGGTTCGGATCCCACATGAGGGCCAGTGACGCTGGGCCCTCTACAGCTAAGATAGTGAACAACAACTCGACCTGGAGCTGGGCTGCTGTGAATTGCCAGCGACGGTGTACACTGCAGTAGGGCTGGCCGGAAGCTGGCGTGCGCTTTCATGAGCCATCGTGAGTGGCCGTCCAATGGCCAACAACCAACTGCCTCAGCCGGGAAGAGCGTACTGATAATACCAACATAGGTCAGTGAAGTGACATCCTCCACAACTAGACTGAACAACAAAAGGACAGCAATTTGTCTGTTCCCCTTCCCAGATTCCCCAATGCTGTCCCCCTGCCCCAATTTCCCAATAAAATCTTTTTTAAAAAGAAGATATTATGGGTAATTCCATGGGAATCCTTTTTCAATCCCCCTGAGTTGATAACCTTTCCTTCAGCGTGACCTTGGTGTTAGGACACAAACAAGGAGGATTCCCAGTGGTAATATCTGTCTGGTGTAAAGGGTGAAGGGAGAAAGTAAAACTTGTAAACTCAAGGAAATAAAAAACAGAGCTTTGCACATGCTGCCCTTCTCCCTATTCTTTTATTTTACTTTTTTTGTTAGTAGTATAGTAATGTTCGCATCTTCTCCAATTTCACTGGTTCTGTGTATTGTAATTCATAGCCACAGTAACTCACATTCTAATGTAGCTTTACTTTCCCCCTTACCTTTGGTGTCAAGACTATAAATGCCCAGATTGTCTCTCCCCAGAACCAGGTTCTTTACATTTTTCTACTCAAACTGTATACATCTCACAAACTTTGCAGTTAGTGAACGTAGAATTGACCTCCTCCTTTGGTGAAGAAGGTGATACCCCCATTGTTTGAGTATGTCTCCCTCAGCATCTTTATTATATATTGAATCAACAGGAAAGTCTCAAGCTTCTATCTACCTCAGAAATCCTGATGATAAGGCCAAAGGGCTTCAATTAAACAACATGAGAATAGTAAATGCCATGTAGGTCCTGCTGTGATAGGGCGTTCTGGGGACAAGGAAGTTAACGAGAAGGTACAGCTGATGCCCAGGAGGCAGGGCGATGCCCCAGAACCCTTTATGCTTTTCTAACTCCTCTCTTAAGCCACACATAAGAGGGCATTCACATAACTGAATCAAAATGGCCACTTGGGTGTTTATTTCCCAGGCTTGATAATAACGTAGCAGTAGGCAAATGCTTTAATGTTGTAAAAATACATGTTGAGATTTCTCTCTACAAGTGGAAAGACAGCCTTTTGGCAAGATGGGTCTGAGATACATGTGGTTGACCAGGATACATGGGAATGGCAATGGAACTATCAAAGAGGATGCAATGTGAACACTGCCTCCTGAGCCCAGAGGTCAGACTCCTCCTCATGCTACAATTTTATAAATAAAAACAGAGGTCCAGAGAAGTAAAATGCCAAAAGAGTTCAATGGATGGAAAGCCCCTTGTGGAATAGCGCACTCAGAGATGGCAGTCAACAATAGATAGAATTTAGGCTGGCAGAAGGCTCCTGACTGATCCAGCTATAGAGTATCATTGAAAAATGTTTACTTTTTAGAACTATATCTATACTCGTATGACTGTAAACTGCCTCTACAAATTCATTCAATCTTTGCTGCCTCTCTACATCTACTTTCTCTCCATCTTCCTCATACTCTTCCCAAAGTGATTCTGCAGGTGATCATAGAAGAACACCTCCCAATTCCATCAGCAGCCTCCCACCCATTTACCCTCCTCTGGGTCTCCCACTAGCTGATCAGAAACCTGATCTATGCAAGACAAACACTTAGGTCAGAGTGGTCAGGAGCATGGCTAGAATTGCCTGGCTTCTGGGGCTATCCTCTTAGGCAGCTGGGACACTGGGCATATAACACTTGAACTACAATAAATATATTTACTGTACTTTGTATATGCTCCATAGAGTCAATTCAATTCTCTTGGAATATTTTTTACATTCCATACATCCATGCTTAGCTCATAATCTACCTTCATTTCTGATTTCTCTTACCTCTGAGTTATGTGGTACCATTTATGTATTTCCTTGAAAGCACCATTTCTGTTCATGAATTCAAAAATATTCATAGAGTGCCTCTAGGCACTGTAAGCAGTGAGTAGAAAAAAATTCCTGACCTCCAGAAATATACATTTTATGGGAGCAAACAGAAAACAATGAAGCAACTACAGGGTATTTTTGATGGTGATAAGTGCTAAGGAGCCATGTAAAGCAAAGAAATGGGAAGAGAGTAATAGAATACGAAGAGGTGTTATTTTGTCAAGGTGTTCTCCTTGATATTTGAACAAGAACCAGAATGAACCAGAAAGTACATTCTGACCAAGGGAAGAGCCAGTATACTCCCTGCAGAGGAAGTATTCTGGGTAGGTTCAAAGGCCAGCAGGAAGGCTAAGGGTGTTGGAGAGAACAAGGCAAGGGGTGGTAAAAATTGAGGACAGTGACGTGGTGGGAGTCAGATCACATGAAGTCTTGTAGGTTTAATAAGGACTTTGAATTTTATGATGATTAAAATGAGTGTCTGGAGGGTTTTAAGAAAATGAGTGAACTAATCTTATTTTAATTTTAAAATGATTTGGGAGGCAAGGCAAAAGCAGAAAGACCAGTCAGAAGCTATTACAACAGTCCAAGTGAGAAATGATGATGGCTTGAATCAGTGTAGTAGCAAGAGATGTGGAGGGAAGTTGTTGGGTTCTGGATATATTTTGAACGAAGAGTTGACAGGATTTGCTGATGGATGGGTTATGAAGTGAGAGATAAAAACGGGTGTGAGTTTCCAAGATTTGGCTTGAGCATATTGAAGAACGAGAGTTCCATTTTTCTAGGGAAAAGCAGATGTGTGAGGGCGCTGGGGTGAAGTGGAGAAATCAAAGTTTGGTTTTGGACACCGAGTCTGACATACTAATTTGGCACCCAAGCGAAGACATTGAACAAGCAGTTGGACATACAAATCTGGCATCTAGAGGAGAGACATGGGCTAGAGATATAAATTTGGGAGTCATCAGAATAAAGATGGTTATCTAAAGCCTTGATGAAATCACCTAGTAAGTGAGCAAAGTTAGAGAGAGAAGAAACCCATGGACTGAGTCCTAAAACCCTCCAAAGTTTAGAGGTCAGGGACTGGCATAGAAGTAAGGGGACAAAAGAGAAAGCTGGCCTGAAGCTAAAAGGAGTTTTCTAAAGAGTGGGTTGATCAGCTTTTATCAAATGCTACTAAAAGGTGGAGAAAGACTTTGTGTTGGAGCAATGGCATCCTCAAGGCTAGAGTTTGTAGCTGAGTCATCATTTTTTTTCCTCAGGGCCTCACACACAGCCTAAAAATGCTGAATGAACAACTGAAAAAGAATAGTAGTGATTGGTCACAGAGAACTGCAGGTGCTCTCCATTGCTTCCTTGCCCATCAACAGAAGTCTGTCCTAGGGCCAACTGGGGAAAAGATGGCTGCTTCCATAGCTGCCATGCTGAAAGGATCACTGAATGCTCTTACCTCCTCTACCCAGCATGACACAGAGACACTTCAAAGGTTCTAGGAGGCGGAAGGGGAAGGTTGGGAAAGGAATGAATGCAAGAAGGGGAGGGGTGAGAAAAATGAAACAAGGACCAGAATGATTGGAATGATGCTGGGCAAAGATAGTGATTCCTGCATAAGAAAGAAACTGGAGAGCATGTTACAAGAAACCAAAAAAAAAGAAGGGGCGGGGGAAGCAGAGAGCAAACAGAAAGCTATGAAAGAAGGCAGAGAAAACTGAGGTAAGAGGGAAAAGAAAATTAAAAGCAGAAGGAGAGAGAGTGAAAAAAAACCTGAGGAGGTGATGCCAATGTCTGAAGGAAGAACAAAGGAAATACCCTGCCATTGGCTTTCGCTGAGAACAGGGTTGGGGTCTCATTTCTGTGCACATTGAGACAAACAGTAAACTGCGGGGAGCTCTCCACAGTGCTTCTGGGCATTTTGTGTCTGAGAAGAAGCACCCAGGCCAAGGGGAAATGCTAGAGCAAACACAAACTATAGCAGTCCTGGGGTTACCAGTGACCCGACTGTGTGTTTGCCAAGGCCACGGTGGCAGCCCAGGAGGTTCCTGTCCGTTCCTGGCCCCCTGTCTGTGTGTGCGACACACACGGCTGCTTCAAGGGACAAAAAAAACAACAAAAAGAACGTGTTCAACTGAGTGACCTCTTTTGTCAGCATTTAGCTAATTAAGGAAAGATATTACCTACAGATCTCTATGTCTCAGTTCTATTTCCTGCTCATTAAAAAAAAATAAGGAAAAAAAAATCAAGGCAACAGAATCTAAATGATTTTTTTCTTCCCAAATGAGCTGAGTGGCAGTGGTTGCTGTTGCCAAAAATGCTTGAACAATAGGATTTTGACACGAAGACTGAAATCTAAACAGCATGAAGAAATCTCCAAAGCCAAGCAGTCCCCATTATCTCATGCTTGTAGGACTGTAGTCCAAAAGATGAGTGATGATTCTCCCTTTGTGCAAGCAGAGCAGTGGGCCAAGGGCTTGACAGAGCCACTAATTGCCCATCTGCTTGTTTACACAGCTCAGGGATGGTGACTGGACAAACAGCTCATTTCCCTTGAAATTGGACCAAACTGGGGTAGAGGGAGCCTGTCATATGTGACAGGGGAGGAGCAGCCAGAACTCTCATGGGAACATGACTCTGGATCAAAGCCAGGGACCAGTGAGCTGAGCAAAGACTGGTTTGAGTAGCTGGCTTCCCCTGAGTAGCATTAGGTCCAGCACTTTCTGCATCCTCGCCACCTAGAGCCCCACTCCCTAAGGGCAGGAAATTTTGAGATAGTCAGATACAAGAATCAACCGGAGAGTGTCAACACCAAGCTACCTTCCAAGGCTTCTGCTGCTAAGATGATCTTGTTCAAGTGAATTTCTCAGCCCTTTCCGGCTTCACTTGATGCTTAGCATTTGCTGTCCTGTACAGCTGCTCACCATTATTGTGTCCTCGTTGTCTCCTAAACTAAAACGTGAGCTACTTGAGAACAAGGGCTGGCAGTCTCCAGATTCCACAGCAGGACACAACTACATATGAAGAGGCATTGGCCAAAAAATGACTATGGTTGCTCATGATCATTCGCAACTTCTAACATAGTTAATGCATTTTTTTTTTCTTCACCTACATTAGAAGGTTGGTTTCTTGAGACAAGAGATCCAAACCTCTCAGTTACACCCTTGGCTGACTGTGGAAGTGAATAATGCCTGGCGCCAATCAAGAGTCCTGGAAACAGAACTGAGAGGATATTTTGAAGACCAAATTTCTCTCGAAATGAGAATGGACTTCAAAAAGAAAACTCTATCTCTACACTGCCTGCCCAGTTACTGTGCTAATGTGCAGCAATATGGCATGAAGTGGGAAGAAATGGAAATTATCTAATTTGCTTATTGTTCCTAATTATCCTGAATTAACTCTGGGTACACTGAAGACTGTACTTGTATAGTTAAGGCAAAGGAGACCTACATTGGAAAGTCAACCAAGCAAATTTCAGATTTTGCCCTCTGAGGATTTGGAGCGTCACATATTAGAAGCTCAACAAACTAGTGTTGAACAAGCCTGAGAAGGGACCAAGTCTCCCACAGCCCTGGAATCCAAAGCAGACTGGGGTGACTGACAACCTGAGGTCGATGGGCAGAATTTAGCAGTCCCAGGTCAGCGCACCATTCACCATCACTTCAACTTTCCGCTTCTCACTGCTGTGTGCCAGCCCTTTGTGTGGCTCAGACTCTACCACTAGAATAGCTGTGGTAGTGACAGGGCAGAGAAAAACTAGAAGAGTATCTCTTTTCTGGACAGGGCTGAGGACTAGGCCACCTTCAGGATTATCATATTCTCAGAAGACGCTATAAGACTATCTAAACATTGACTTTGTGGGAGCTCCATTTCTCCCAGGTCGCTGGTAGATAAGTGGAACATTTGGTATCAGCACCTTAAAAATACTACTGAGGAGTTAACAGCATAACTGCAGCCTCTAATCTCTGCAGATAATTGCATGCAAATGACTACAAACCATTTTGCATCAAAAGTATAGTAGCTGTGTAAAAGGCATTTTAGATCATGTGGGATTCTAGGTGTAGGCAAGTTACAGGGATCCAGAAGACTTGGTCATTTCAATTAGCATGGCCACTTGGAAGGAGAGGCAGTCATTGGGGCAGTAGAGCAATTCTTGGGATAACTAGGATGGCCAGCAAGAGGGAGGGGGAATGTATATGAACGATACAAACACAAGAGGAAGTTGTGCCAATGGGTTTGCATGTCCAGTTCATACACAGCAATAAGTGGACTGCAATTTTGGACAACTGGAGTGCTGTAAAGAGAAGGCACACAACTGGTTAAATCTTAAACAGGGTGAGAAATAGTTGTTTAAAGAAGAAAAGATGACTTCTCACTCCACCCTCCGCAATCTTTGGAAGACACACATAGACAGGAGTGTCACACAGTACAAAAGGTTTGTATTGCACAGAAACTGTTGCTCAAAGAGGAACTTACACATAGGAACAAAATTTAAAAACAAACAAACCACCATCATTTATCACAGTTTATCCAGACAGTGGTTTTCTTTATCCCTTTGGCTATTACTGTAGATATATTTGCTTGGAATTTTTTTTTTTCCTTTTTTCCTGACAGCTCATTGATCTTGGTTGAGTTCGGATTATCGCAGTTTGTGGGAAACAATCTAAGCTACTTTTCTAGTTTGTTCCTCCTTAGATGCTTCTGGATGTTATCCATGAAATATTTTTGAGAAAAAATTACACACACACACACACACACACACACACACACACACACACACACACACATTCTAACCTCAAAGCAAATGTTGTGTGTTCCTGAAAAGAGGTTACACAAGTCCAATGGAGTAACATCATTATTTTAAATTAAGACAGGAGGTGTTTCAAATCAATCCACCTGGAACATGCAATCAAAACTCATGAACTTTAACATAAATTTCAGATTCTGGCTTCTTATCTATATTTTCAGGAACAGGAAATGGGTAGATAAACTAGCAATCGAAAAAATATTATTTTCAATGTGATTCAGAAGTAGCTGTTAAATCTATGCATCCCATTGGCCCTTCCCTTGGTCCCACCCCAACCAGAAAGCATTTTAAAGCATATTTATGCATAGTGCAACTGGTGAGATCTATTTTCTCTGTTATTCGGTAGCTCATAGACAAGATTTTTAGCTACAGCATGGAAAGCATGGAAAGACCTCATATAAATACAAAGGACATATTCTGATCCCACATGACCACAGCTGCATGTTGTAGCTAAGAAGAGTCTTCATAAATCTGTTTTTAAAACATTCCTTAACTTCTTGGGAAACAAACAAACAAACAAAACAACCTCAACTCTATGGATTCATATTAGATTAAACTATGCCAGAAAATGCTTTTCTGGCAGTAGAGCATGGCTTGGTCTTCAGCTCTGTCAGAGTGAGCATCATTAAATTGTTCACTAAGGGGCCAGACATCAAGTCATAATCCACTAGAAAGGCACGGATAACTTATCACTGGGCTTTAGAGTGAACAATTTTATTAAAGGCAGGGGTACAGAAAGGAAATACCCTAGCTCCCAATTCTGTCAATGTTCTGATAATGTATTCTTTTGAAAGTTGTAAAAAATAGTTAAATCCAGACCTTAAATTGATTATTTATAGTGACAATAAGAATGTTGCAGCTTAAATGTTTTCTCTCTCATGCCTGTGCTGGGAAAGTTGACTTCTGTTTTTTTGTTTTGTTTTGTTTTTTGTTTTTTTTAATGCACTGAACCACATTTAAAATAAGATTATAAGGTTGTAGGGAAGGGCCTAGGAGAGTAGGTTAAGGCCATTTGTCCCTGAAGAAAAAGAGGAAGTATTGAGTTATACGGGGACTGATTTCTATGGGGCTCCAACTCCAAGGAGAATCTCTCAAAAGAGGGGGAATAGAAACTGCAGCAAATGGGACTTTATATTGAGTCCCGGGAAAAATATCATGGCTGATGGTGATGGTTCCCATATGCTAAAGGGGCACATAACATGTGAATACCTTGGTAAGGTGGGTTTGTGAGGCTATTCTTTTTGAAGATATTTATTTCTTCCCATGGAGTAACACAGACAAATAAGGACTTTTCTTTAGAGGGAGATTGAAGAGAATGATGAAATCTCATTCCCGGAAAACACTCTATGTCCTGTAGAAGTTATAAGGACAAGAAAAAACACATTTGCTATTTACCTGACCCCTAAAGACAACATGGATCCCTTTTCCTAGGGCAAGCACTAAAGGTTGGCTTTGCAAATCTTGATAGACTAAGTCCAATAAATGCCGGAACCTATAGTTAAAAGTCTAGATATCAAGGGACATGAAACTGAGGATAGCCATTATCAATTCTTTCCTTCCTTGTACATATGCACTGCTCTCCATTGAGAGGTGGAGTCTATTGCTCCATATTTGAAAATGGGCTGGCTTGTGACTGCTTTAACCAAAAGTGATGCCATGTTTTATCTCTAGCCTTTATGAGGATTAACTGTTTCTGCTTCTTTTGGGGGGAGAGTGGGGGGTGGGGAACATGTTCTTTGGAGAGCCAGCCACTATGTAAGAAGTTTAACTACACCATGGCCACCATGCTGTGAGGAAGCCAAAGCCACATGAAGAGACTGCACGGACTAGGAGATGTCCAGTCAACCGCCACCTGCCATCCATCCCAACTCAGGCTCCAGATATGTGTGTGAAGGAGTTTTCAGATAATTTCAAATCCAACCACCTCCTGACTCCAACCTCATGGGAAGCCCAGAGCAAGAACCACCCTGTTGAGTCCAATCAACACATGGAGCCATGAGAGATATAACAAATTGTTATTTCAAGTGACTACATTTTGAAGCGGTTGGTTCTGTAGCAACAGGTAACCAGAATATACCCTATCGAGTCCTGATGCTAACAGGCATTATAATTTCCACTGGAAAATATAAATTCCAGAGGCAAAGACTGTGTTCATCGTGCTTATCATTGAATCAATAGCAAGTAGCAAATCTATAGAACATAGTATGACTTTTATTAATTTTTTTTTAAATTTTAGCTGAGCTGTCCTGCCACCTGTTGGCAGCTCAGCAGCAGCTCAGCTCAGGCTGGGCATCGAACTGCTGTTGTTCAGAGCTCAGCTTGCACTCTTGAGCGAGCTCTTAACCAACTGTGCATTCAGCTGGCCATGACCTTAATTAATATTTAATGAACAACTGAACAGTCATATCTGTGCCAGTATGGCAAAAGAAGGACTCATGGTCAACAAAGTACCTGTGATGGAACTAAATCTGACTTTACTTAAGTTACACCAAAGCACAAGTAAGGGGAGGGGAAAGGGAAGACAGAGAACAAATATTTTTAGCTCTGATTATGTTGTCTATTTGACTAGGTGGCTGACATGTTAGCTGATTTGATTATCAAAATAACCTGATGGTATTGGTGTTATATTGCCTCTATCTTTGAGATGAGAGAAGTTGGACTGTTCGGATGAAGCAAATTTCTCAAAGTCAGACAGTTAGAGAAGGGATCTGAACTCAGGTTTGTGCAATTCTAAAGCCAGCCTTCTTTTCACTAGAGTCTCTGGGGAGACTACAACAGAAACAATCAGAAAACAATTTGAAAGAGATACAAAACCCATCCCTTGAACCTTACCCAGGACTAATTGCGGTCAGCATGCTGGAACCCATTTCACCACATGAAACTCAGACCAATTACAATTAATGCCACAGCCATGACTACAAATTAGGAACCAATGCCAGAGAAGCTTAAGTTTAAGAAAGCAGATGATCATGCACATAATATTATGTTAGCAATTATACTTAATCCTAGAATCATGGAACTGAAGGGAAGATATTAAGGGAAGAATAGTGCCCTCTTGGGAAGAATAACAATTTCAAATAGATTTCTGCATTACCAACTTGAATATATTACACTCCCCTAGAATTATTATAATTACTCCACATTTCATTTATTTCAGCAAGAAACAAATGGTTTGATGAGCTCAGTAGGCAGATGGTTTGTTGACTTCAATGAATAATTTGAATGTCAACGGGTGGGTAGATGCTACGTGGAGAAGGAAAGTGGTAAATAACAAAAGTCCCAGTGTCAGACTCTGAGGTGAAGTGAGGATGTGCTATCAGGGACAGCACTTCAAGAAGCTAAACACTCAGATTTTACTAAATTTATGAAAGGATGTGAACTGACACTGTATTTCCTATAGTGAAAAAAACCCATTGTTTATTTACTCAAACAGTTAGGATCTACTCAAATACACATTTTTAGATTTCCAGAAGAATAACAGTAGTGATCAATAAAACTTAAATATAAACACTGGCACAGAATGGTAGATATATTCCTTCTCAATTCAAAAGATGAATAAAAAGATGAAGGAATTGATCACATTCTCTAGTTTCAGCTTGCAACTTTTCCGAGTCTCATCATTCTTCCATCTACTAGAAAGCAGAGTGTGAATAGTCCAGTAATTAACAGTTAATTATCAAGGATAGTGAAAGTCCTTTACACTAGTGGTGTTTACTTTCATTTTCAATCACTTTTTTTTAGCCATTGAGACAAGGCACTCGGGACACTTTGTGGGTCTCAAGGATCATGTGTTTGCAGTTCAACTCAGCATCCACTAGGGGGTAATATTATTGATTTGGGTGGCCATGACGTGAGCTCCATACGGCATGTCTTCTTTAATGGAATTATGTAAATAATTTCTATCATTAAGGTGTAACTATAGAAATTTAAATTACACTTTGAAATAAGATACTTAAATGGTGGAAGAATACAGTCCTGTAGAAAAGCTCCATGCATATCTGGTACCTTTTAACTTACACTAACTCAATTTTTAGTCTAATTACATGCATGATGATCCACAAGTTATACCAAAAAGGAAGCTTCAAGTCCTATGGAATCCAGCTTATATTCATTGCTTTTGGCCTATTTTCAAAGCAGATGAACAAAATGAACATGATTTCCCTTCCAGTATCTAAGACCTTTCACTGTACTTATTTATAATTTGCCATTTGAATTTGGAACCGCAGCTATTCACACCATTTGGAAAGTAACAGTTATGGGATTGAGTCTCTGTGCTCCACCCTCTGAACCATCCGATAAAACTGTGATAAAATGACAGAGACTACAACAGTAGCTGCAGCTACTGACATATAATGCCAGGCTCTGCGCTTAATACCCCACATACACTATCTCATTCAGTCCTGGGCTCCTATCAGTGCTGCCAGGATACTTCTAAAGCAAAAGGAACTAAGCAGACAAAAAAGACTGGTATTATTGGAAAGAATGAAGAGGTCTTTCCAGTGTTGTACATTATCTGCAAAACCGTGTATTATATAATATGTATTCTGCAAAATAACTCCCAGAAGGGAGCATAGGTGTTAAGTTCTTTCAGCATGAAGAAGACAATAACTGAGTAATTCAAAGAGAAGTCATGTGATACAAACTGCAATCAATCACTGATTAAAACCTGGCTGATAGTTGTAAAGAATCCAAAGAGGAAGTGGTGGCTGAGCCAACAATTACATGAAGCAATTTATCATGAAAACAACTATTATGCAAGAATTCAGAGCTCAATACTGATTCCATAAAATACTTAACTACTTGTCACCACAGTTCTTTCCAAAGTACAAATGAAACCTCTCATTGTTACAGCTGGGGAAGGCAGCATGGGGGTCTCTATTAGGACTTCAGCAATGGGAGTTCCTGGGGTTAAGCTGTGGTGGACAAGTCTGCTATTCTTTTACTTTTCTCATTCAGATGGTGAGAGCAAAAGCCTATTTCTATAGTTACCCACAAAGGCCTTGGGACACAGAAAAAATAAGTGATTTTCCAAGTTACTAGGGTGACACAGTACCAACATTGAAACTGAGGTCACACTGACATTGAATAAGTTACAGAAATCCTCAGACTCAGTTTCCTAATCTGGAAAGTCAGGAATAACAAAATCAGCTTCAAAGGATTGTTGCAAAGATTAAATGAACACTGTGCTTACTCTGTTGAAGTCAAGAGGCATCCTCCCAACTCCCTGTCTGAACTGAAAACTTGAGGGAAATTTTCAACCAAACTAGTGTTTCTCAAGAAGGGTGGTGGTGGGATAATAATTACACTCTAAAAAATAACACATTATTATTATTAATGCTTTATAGTTCACATGATGGTTTTATGCATATGGTGTCCCATTTAATTTTCATAATGACATTATACAGTAGATACTATTCCTATTTTATAAACAAGAAGAAAAAAAAGAGGCTCAGAGAAATTTGAAAACCCGCCCAAAGTCACACAGAGAAATTAAAGGTGAAGCTAGGGTGGAAACCCAGGTCTCCCAACTTCAAGCAAATGCTCTTTCTGCTACATTCAGGATACTTAAAAAGCAAAACTAAAATCCCCACTATTTAACCTAAAAGTATACATGAAGTCATGATTGGAAGGTTCAGTAGTGCAATTATGGCTCAGTATCAGGAATAAAACTTCAGAAATGACTAAAATCCTGCTTCTTTGAAATATAACTTAGTCTACTTCTAGTTTTTCCAAAACAAGAAATACGGAAAGAGAATTCACAAGCGGACAAGGTCCTTATGTAGAAGGAGCCTGGTGGACCTGGTTTCATTCCACACTTCTACTTGGGGTTGTTTCTCCTCATCAGAAAGGCGTTACTGTGATTGCAGCTCCGGGATCTCAAAGGATCTTGGATTCTGCCCCAAGGAAAGGGGAGCGAAGGGATCACATCAACACTGAAAATACCATTATGAGGTGGGCCCTCGTAACACTTTAATACATGGTTAAAGGCCCTAGTCAAAGTTACAAAATTCAATTTGAGGTGCATTCCCTGTTCTACTAAAGCATCTTGGTCTCATGAGCCTGGAGCTGTTGCTACATGTCCATGAGTCTTAATATGCAGTAAGAGTCTTACCCTTCACTTCCCTTCAAATCCAAACACTTCCATTTGTCTTCCAGTTGCATGCAGTTCTGACACATTGCTCCACAACAGAACAGACAACCTGCATGGTGGGTACGGTAAGAACCAGTGGAATATCAACCCTAGGTTAGCTTCTTATTTGTCCTGAGATTTGCAATGAGTCATATCCATTTTTCCCCCCCTTCTTCTTTACTTAAACGGTAATGTCATATACCTACTGTTCTGACCCTTGCTTTTTCCACTTAAAATATATCTTAGAGCTTCTTCTCTGTCAATAAAGACTTTTCCTCAATCTTTTTTTTTTTAAATAGATGCTTAGTATTCCACCCTATGGAAGCACTGTAATTTGACAATTCCATTATTGATGGTCACTTAGGTTGTCTCCAAGCTTTTGCTGTTGCAAACAATGTTGCCATAAGTAGCATGGCACATAAATCACAGTGTGTGGGAGCATATCTGAGGTTATGTTTCTAGAAGTGCAATGGCTGAGTCAAAAGGCATATGCATTTGTAACTTTCCTAGATACTGCTAAATGGACCTCCATAAGGATTCTAACAGCTTCCATTTTCACAAGTGATCTAAACAGTGAAGTTTACCCTACTGCAATGCCAACGTATCAATAGCTTGTTATCAAACTTTTGTAATTTTGCCAATATGATAGATGAAAAATGGCATTTCAATGTAATTTATTTTGCACTTCTATTTTGAGAGTGGCATCTTTTCATATGTTTAAAGAGCAGTTTCTGTCACTGTACATATTATTTGCCTTTCTTTTTATTGGATGTTGGTCTATTTTTAAACAATGTCTAGGAGCTTCTATATATTAGGTAGACTGATTCTTTTTGTCTATGAAATGAGTTGCAAATTTGGGATTGTGAGAAATTTATTTTTTTTATATTAAGAAAATATATGTTACCTAATATTTTACTGAGTTTGTAAGTGAAGAATGGATGTTGAATTTTGTCAATTGCCATTTTTTACATCTCAAAAGATGGTCATATAAGTTTTCCTGTTAGAGCTACTAATAGTGATGAATTATATTAACAGACTTTCCAATATCATATCATATCATATCATATCATATCATATCATATCATATCATATCATATCATATCATATCCTTATGTTCTGGGAATAAATTCCATTTGGTCATGAAATGTCCTGTCTTATTTGAAATTTTAAATCTACAGTGAGATTGATCTGTAGTTTTCCTTTCCAGGTATTTGTTGGGTCGTCGGAAAAGTCATGACACATTTTTGCAATGAAAAACATAGAAAAATATATCATGCCTTGTCTGACAGCCCAATACATCAGTATTATACATACATAAAAATAATTTACATTTTTATTATTTTGGGGAAAACTTTTTGTTGGAGGGAAAGAAAAACAGAACTAGAGTTATTCAAAAGAAAACTTATTGAGTGATTAGCCAAAAAAAAAATTGAGTAAATTAAAGACATAAAGGGGGGAGGGGGGAGTTGGTGTGAGATGTGAGAGAGTGAGAAGAGAGAGGGGAGAGGGAGAAAGAGAGAGGAAGAGAGAAGGCAAGAGAGGGAGAGAGAAACTGATTTTGGGGTCTGGGGTAGATGTGCTCTTTGAGAAATTTATGGGAAAAAAATAAAACAAAACAAAAACACCTGATTCGGGGCCGGCTGAATGGCACGATGGTTAAGAGCTGGCTTGGGATGCCAGCGGCCCCAGTTCGGATCCCACATATGAGGGCCAGTGGCACTGCCCTCTACAGCTAACAACAGTTCCACCTGGAGCTGGGCTGTGCGTGCCCCGGCAATGGTGTAGGCTGCAGCCCCTGCTGCAGTGGGCTGCCATAGGCTACAGTGGGCTGCCATAGGCTACAGTGAGTGGCCGGCAGCCAGCGTGAGCGGCTGGCAGCCGGAGTGAGCTGCCAAGAGCTGCCATGAGCGGCCATCCAGAGGCCAGCAACCGATCTGCCTCACCTGGGAAGAGTGCAATGACGATACCAACATGGACCAGTGAAGCAACGTCCTCCGAAACTAGACTGAAGAATAAAAGGACAGCAACTTGTCTGTTCCCCTTCCCTGGTTCCCCAACACTGTTCCCCTCCCCCAATTCCCCAATAAAATCTTTAAAAAAAACCCACCTGATTCAAACTAAGCCTTTCAGATAATAGTCTACTTAATAAGCCTCTGATAAGATAGCTTTTTCTACCTTCCAAGGATTACTTCCTTGTTATTTCAGTGACCCAGAAATCACAGCAGATTATCTTAATTCTTGGCCATTAGATGTTATTTGGGGCCATCCCTGCTGGTACTTGTTTGAGTACTAGTGAGGTATAAAAGAACCCAGTGGCCCACACAGAGGTTTGTTCATTCCCCCGGTGGTAGTCCTTCCTTCCACAAGGCCTGTAACGTATGGAAGAAATACTTCCTCTCACAGGCCACACTGTCCATAAGGCTTGAATACGCTGACTCAGATAGTTTTCTTTCAACATTCTGAAAGTTGAAGAGATTACCTAATAACCTTCTCTTATTCCGCAGTTTAGAGATTCAGTTGTGGCCCTGTTGATCTAATCTGAGTTAAGTATTTATTAAGATTGGATTATAGTGGCCCTGGTTCCGATCCCACATATGAGGGCCAGTGACACTGCCCTCAAAAAAAAAAAAAAAAAGATTGGATTATATGCAGAGCTGTAACAGAAAGATGTTTCTATATCCAGGAGGTTTGAGGACAGATATACATTGTAGACCAAAAATGTATTTCATCACCTTCTGACATTATTTACCAATTCTAAAAGGATTTAAACAGGAAACTCACAGAGGGAAAAAAAAAAAATAGCCCCCAGGAACTTTACAAGACTCAGGCTGTTATTTCACTAATTCAACAAATTATTAATGCCCATCATGGGTCAGGCTGGTCTAAATTATGTTGGGATGAGAAAGTGAATAGGATAAGTAGACATTGTCTCAGCTGTCATGGAGTATTCAGCTAATTAGATAATACTTTTTGCATTTAATGTGGGAAAGCAGAGTTGTTTTGCTTTTTAGTTTTTTAAATTTATTTGTTTACTTTTTACTAGAAAACAGTTTCTTGACATTTAGACTATCTCTAATTTCAGCTGGTCAAAGAACCTTAGGACTAGTGTGGCTTATTCAGTTCATTCTGATGTGGTTCCATTCATGGATGCCAGGTAAAATTAATGGAGAATGAGATAAGACCAAGTGTGGGAGAGTGCTGGTATTAGCACCAGTTTAGGTTTCAGCCCTCCCTGCCAAAGCTATAAATACAAATGACCAATTTAACAGCATGAAAAGACCACCTACAAGACCCATACCTGGGACCTAATCAGCGGCCCTGCGCCTTCTTTCAATTACAGGATCCCTGCCACGTTTATGGAGACTTTTAATGTGAGCATCACGTTTTTGAAGGCCATATCATTATGACCATGTTTGATCTGAGGGTGGGAAAACATGAACTCAAATAATGCCTGCAGAAGGTTACTCTGAGCTGAGCTGTAAATTGCAATCAACAAGAGTCTACTGTGGAAAAGAAAAGCCATGTAAGGAAAAGGGAAGCCATGTAAGGAAAAGGGCTCAGATGCCGTGGCGATTGGAGGTCTGAAAAGTGGTGCCATTAAAATTACTTTCGATTCTGTGCAGGAAATGAAATCAGTGAAGAACGAGTACCACAGTTTTGTCAAAATGACACTATTTAAGGGCAGCCTGAGAAGGGAAGGATGATAAATCACATAAGGATAAACACATCATCTCCACGTGTGTCTGGCAACAGGATATGATTTATAAAAGAAAAACTAAATCATCATGATTGTTAGAAGAATGAAATTGCAACTCATGTAAAATTTAGCCTAACCATGAATCAACTGAGTCACAATGCGTGTGTGTGAGTTCTCAGGCACAAAGAATGCAATTGCTTAAGAGTTCTACCCTCTGATAGAAAAATGGCTTTCCTGCCAAACACTCAAATATCTTGGAAGTATAGATGTATCTTTTCTCAATTATGGTTACTATATTACTCCCTGTGCTCAGATACTCTGATACTTCAGGAACTTCTCATTCTACACTCTTTCTTTGTGCTGTCTCATTCATTCCTCTAAAGTCTGCCCTCTAAAGTCTCGACACTCAGCGCTCTCCCATGAACCCACATCTCTCTACCTGTGTTTCTCATACATTATTTCAAATCAACATATCCAATGTTGATTTCATTGTTTTCCATCCCAAATCTGGTTCTCCTCATCAGTATCTAAGCAAGAAAAAAGAAGTTATCTTTTTCTCCAAAAACCTTTCTGGATGGTTCTGTACTTCCAATGGATTATCTAGTTCTGTAACTCCCAAAAGCTTTATAAATACATATGTTCCTTCCTTTCTGATTTTCACTGTGATTGCTGTTGCTAAGTTCTTACCATCATTTGCCTGGACTACTGTCCAGAAGAAGAGCTTGTACCATCTTTCATTATTCTAAATCTTCTTTATATATTGCTCTTAGTTACAATGTATTTCTTAACAACAAAAAGCAAAATGATCCCACGCACCAAAACAAAACAAACCCAACGTGATCATGTCACTCCCATACT
Source organism: Aselliscus stoliczkanus (assembly GCA_033961575.1). Classification (NCBI taxonomy): domain Eukaryota; kingdom Metazoa; phylum Chordata; class Mammalia; order Chiroptera; family Hipposideridae; genus Aselliscus; species Aselliscus stoliczkanus. The sequence goes on along the minus strand of CM066732.1, from coordinate 90,061,892 downwards.
TGCTATTTTTCAAAGGCTCTATGTTGCCTGCAAGACAAAGTTTAGATTCTTTAGCAAGTCATATTGTGACTGTCTGGTCTTGTGTTCTTCTGGTACACCTTGTGATCTAGTTATACCAAGCCTCTTGCCATTCCCCAAACACCCACCATGTCTTTTATCCTCAGACTTGCAATGTCTTCCTCTGCCTGAAATGCCCTTCATAACTTGTCAGCTGAGAATTCCTCATCCTCAATTTCTTCATCTGTACAACAGGGTGATAATAGTGCTTACTTCAGAGGGTCATCATGAGGACTAAATAAAAAAGACAATCTTCAGGGCTGGCTGAGTGGCTCAGTTGCTTAAGAGCTCACTCAAGAGTGTGAGCTGAGCTCTGAGCAACAGCAGTTTGATGCCCAGCAGCCGCTGAGCTGCCAACAGGTGACAGGATGGCTCAGCTAAAAAAAAAAAAAAAAAAAGACGATGATCTTCTCTGTTAGTGTCTGGCATACAGCAGCACTCAGCAAATGTTAGCTATCACTGTCATTGTTGTCGTTGTCATTATCTTTGTTTTTTTTTCTAAATCTAAACAAACACATCTTTTCTGAAAGTCTTCCCTGACTTTCTTGGGCGTGTTAGGTCTTCCTTCACTCTAATCCTATATGCTTAATTACAGTACCACATTACATCAACTTCAAAGTTGATGGAGTTTTCATATTTTAGCATCTCTGATATCAGGATACATCTTATTATCTATGACACATCATGGTTTAATTGCCAGTAATTTTTGATTTCTTAATAGTACTTGTAATAATGTTTTTTACAATGAAGGGTATATTAGATGATATACTATACTTTAACTGTATGATAATGGCCATAAAAATTTGATTATCCAGGGCAGATAATGCACATTTACAGTGGATGGAAAATCCTACATTTTCTGTGAATCAGTGAAAAATCTACATTAAAAAAGGGACTACTATTTAGAACTCCATGGTAGCTAAGAGCTATCTCATTTGCATATCCTGCAATTTGGCAATACCTCCCCCGCCCCCAGCAAATCTGCACACACAAAGAGGAAGGAGTAGCCTGAAGAAGTAGCATGCTGACACCTCCTTCAGTTAAGCACCCCTAGCTGAGAGGCAAACAATGGCCAGATCCACAGCCAAAGTGCGGAGGGGCTGGCTTATGAAACAGCATTCTAATAACCCAGGATTCACACTGGAAAAGGTAGAGCAAAAAAGTGAAGGAAAAAGAAGTGAGGAACAAAAATAGTGATGAGACGACAAAGGTCAAAGGAGCGTGTCTCTAGATTAGCATTGTTCAATAGAAACATAAGGTGAGTCACATATGTAATTTAAAAGTTTCTAGGGGCAGGTAAATTAATAATATATTTTATTTAACCCATTAGATCACAATTATCATTTTATCATGTGACCAACATTAAAAATCAGAAGTCATGTTTTTTTTTGCACTAAGTCTTCAAAATCTGCTGTGAATTTTACCCTTACACACATTTCCAATTGGATCAGCCTCATTTCAATTGCTCAACAGTTGCGTAGGGCTGGTGCCTGCCATACACATTGGATGGTACAATTCTAGGTTGAATTTTGACTGACTTAATTAGGTAGTGAGATAACAGTCACAGGTTGTTTCAATGGTGGCTCCTTTTATCACACAATACTAGGTAGAGTTAGGATTCCTCGAGTACTATATTTTATGTATATAGTTTTGAATTCTTTATAGGATGATCATATCCCTTTAAAATTATTTTTGTGCTTTGTTTTGGCTGATTTTGCTTTAACCATGATTTGAGGTTATTCCTAATGCCCTTCTCATATTCCCTTCACTATGTTGGTTAAAGGAGAGCTGGCTCCTTTATGCAATGAATCTTTTCCTAACAAGACAGTCCTTGAGAGAGGGACAAGAACTATCTGATTCATTTCAGTATTCCCAGCTTTTGTCACAGTGCCTAAGGCATAGCAGGCCTGGAATACAGATCTTTGTAGATACATGGAAAGGTGAACTAACTAGACAGTAGGGGTTTTCAACCTCGGCTGCACAATGGAATCACCTGGGGAGTAAAAAAAAAGTGAAAATGACGATGCCTGGTCCCACCCCCAGAGATGCTGCTGGTAAGTCTGGAGTTTTGTCTGGGTATCAAAATTTTAAAAATCTCCCCCAGGTGATTCTAATGTGCAGCCAGGGTTGAGAGCCGCTACTCTTGGGCTTTCTTACAAGATCTTTCTGTGGCCACGCCCTTGCCTCCTGACATAAACTCCATTTTGCATCAATTCCCTTTCTCAGAACAAACCAGCTAGTTCTTCAGAAACCTAGTACAGAAGAAACCAACACAAAACCCCAAAGGAATTTGCATATTTCTTTTACAAAGCACCGAATAAGAGATTCAAGGTTCTAAATCTATCCATATTTATCATTTTCCAACAAAAAGAATAAAATTTCACAATTTAGGTTTTAAGATGTTAGCTGGTTTAAGGAGAAAGGATTAAGGCCATCACAGCACATAGACATAAAATACCCAGCTATACATACCATGTGTAGCATTTTCCTGGTATAAAATAATAGAAGTTACAAATATAAAGTAGAATCTAAGTACATATGAACCTCATTTCAAGGTAATTCCGTACATGCAAAAGCAGAAATTATTAATTGGGGGTCAGCAAAGGGAACTAGTTCATGTTTTTCTTCAGGTCCTTGAGGTTCTATTTACATGGCAGAATCATAAAGCAATGCATCCACTTGGATAAGTCACATAGAAAAGCCACCTCATTTTAGTCACATAACAGTGTTGGCATCACTATTGGCTCTGATGGCATTACTCCCATTGTGTATGAGGTTCAGCAGTGGCCAAGAAAGAACTCTGACTTCTACTTCCACAGAACAGCCCTCACCAAGGAGAAGCGGGAAGCCAGCTCTGCACTGAGGCAGCAGCTGGAGTGGAATTCCTCTGACTCATAGCCTGAGAATTTCGCTGCCAACTCCCAAGGTGCTTTGGCCATACTGTGTGGATTCACCTTGCTTAATGGCCTTTTCCTGATGGTGCAGGATCATGTGGCCTTATTAATAAATCAAAACAGCATGTTAATATAGCCCCAAACTTTCCTACATGCATTTCCTCTGGTTTTCTGGCATACACAAAAGCTCCCCCTGACTTCCCCACATTTATTTTTTTTTCCTTATTGAGATATAATTGGCATAGAACACTATATTAGTTTCAGGTGTACAACACAATGTTTTGATATGTGTATATACTGTGAAATGATCATCATAATAAGTCTAGTTAACATCCATCACCATGCAGTTACAACTTCTTTCCTTCTGATGAGAGCTGTTAAGATCTATTCTTGTAGCAACTTTCAAGTATATAATACAATATTGTCAGCTAAGTCACCATGCTGTACATTACATCCCCGGGACTTATTTATCTTAAAACTGGAAGTTGTGCCCCACACTTATTTTTCTTTCACATCTTAAGTTGAATGTGAGAAACTAGAATAGGAAATATCCAAAAGGCATTACATTTCCACATTTGCTAACAGTGATCAACAAAAGTTCCTTACTCCTGCCAAAATCATGGAGGGAGAAACATAACTTGGTATGCTTTCTAAATAAGTCCTGCATCTTGTGCATATCACTTCCATCTCAACCCAAAGGGCTGATAGGTGCCAAGTGGCTGGATGTATGACCTTCCCCTGACCCCAATTTTCTTTTCTGAAAAGCAATGGAAAACACAGCACATGTTTCCAAGTTGCTATACTCATAAAACCAGGCAGATTATCACCACCCACCTGTCCAGTCTGATTGCAAATCTGAAATGCATGACTGCATAAGCTCTGCATGTGTGTCGTTTGTCAGTTAACATGTACTAAGGATCCTCTTAGATTCCGTGAAGAGACAAAGGAAAAGTCTTCCCCCCAAAGTTTAGAAAAACAGGAGTAATGTTAAAAATTTTTAAATATTAAAACAGATTTGAGGGAGGGCCAGCCGTGCGGCGCGTTGGTGAAGAGTTGGCTTGGGATCGCAAGTTCTGAGCAGCGGGGCCCCAGTTCGGATCCCACATGAGGGCCACTGATGCTGTGCCCTCTACAGCTAAGATGGTGAACAGCAGCTCTATCTGGTTGCCTCAATAGCTAAGATGGCCGGCGATGGTGTGGGCTGCAGTGGGGCTGCAGTGGGCTGCCCTGAGCTACCATGAGTGGCTGGCAGCTGGCATGAGCTGCGGTGAGCCACCGTGAGTGGCCATCCAGTGGCCAGTGACCGATTACCTCACCAGGGGAGAGCACAATGATAATACCAACATGGGCTAGTGAAGCAATGTCCTCCACAACTAGACTGAAGAACAAAAGGACAGTGACTTGTCTGTTCCCTTCCCCCAATTCCCCAATAAAATCTTAAAAAAAAAAAAAACAGATTTGAAAGTTGATATAACTGTTATAGGACGAGTCCATCTACATGAGTATGTAAGCACCATGGGAAGGTGGACTGATGGAATCATTGGAGCTGCCAGTGGCCAGCCAGGATGCATAGGACAGTGGGCCTCACAGTAAGATGGTAGAATGAAGGATGTTTTGAAATATCGCACATGTGCAGCTGACATAGCTTCCTACCTTTCTGGAAGAACTCTTCTAGTTTGTCCTTGAAAGGCTGGAGATACTGCTTTGGTGACTCCTTGCACACCACCACCATCTGTTTCTCACTTGCTGTGAAGAGAAGATTGGTGTTAGACTTCTCAAGAATACATATTTGCTGAGCTTATGCTCTGAACTATGCACATGTGTATTGATTGTGCAAAATCCTTATCAATGATTGTTTAGCCAAATTCAAAGGGGAAAAGCAAAACCAGAAACAACACAAATAAAAGTAATTAGCTCACAGGGGCCAGCCGAGTGGCTCAGTGGGTTAAGAGCTCGCTGAAGAGTGCGAGCTGAGCTCTGAGCAACAGCAGTTCGATGACCAGCCCAAGCTGAACTGCCAACAGGTGGCAAGATGGCTCAGCTTAAAAAAAAAAAAAAAGTAATTAGCTCTTTCTTCAGGAACAGGAAAATGTGTCACCTCCAACTTTCTTTTTCCTTTTAGAGATGCAGCAAAACCTTTGAGTTGGGATAGGTGAAGTGCTCTGCTTTCAGTCTCTTGAAAGCACAGAGAGGCAAAACTACTGAAGGACTAGTCCCAGAGAAGTAAGGGCCCTCAGCCTCGTCAGATCATACCCCAAAAGTAGAGTATAAAATAGATTTTGCAGAAATTCCCAGGCATTCGAGTTACCTAGAACCACCAAATTGGCAATTCCTCAGGGTAACACCCATATCCCAGCATAAGAACTTAGCCCAGCATGTCTCTTCACGTTTCGCATGCACCCAGTCTTCCCATTAATACTCCACTAACACACGTGAAGCCATTTCATGTGTGACTTACTTCAGACAGAATATCTGGAATGTATGATAGATTGCTTTTTTGATAATCAAGCCCTCTCAAATTAGAGAGCTCTGACTTGGCAATAAGGAAACTGCAACAATCCATTATTCACCATTACCAAAGGCAGTTGGCCCAGGCAAGAGGCATGTCCCCAAGGTTTCTATATGTTTGTGCCAGTGGCAGAAATGCATTGGGGAAAGAAAGGCTTCATTTTTCCAAAGCTAGAGCTGAGTCACAATCACTTTGGTCTATGGAGCATGGCCAGAAACTACTGACACGTTCTTATCCAAGAAAGCATTGGATTTTCATCATAAAGAAGTCACGTCACCTGGTTCAAATAATAGAGAGATGTGTATTCCATAGCTTGGAGGAATTTATTGAAGCCCAAAGGTAAGGTAAGAGAGGTATTTGGAAGGAAAGGGTTGGAAAGGAGGCCTTCATTTATGTTGGGAAACCTGTATCCAATAATTTGGTATTTTCAAAACCAGCATCCCAGAATGTTTACTATGTAAGCAAAGCAACAAAACCTGTCAGCACTGAAGCACAGAAAATGCAAAAGGGGCCACTCAAGTGTCCCCTGAAACTAGTTACCTGACGCTTTATTCTTGCAATATTGCTACCTAGATTGCTGAAATCCTAGACAACTCTGGGAGGCTATAGGATTGTGATGAAGATAAAAGTATGATGTGAGGGACCTCTGTCATTTTCAGAGTCAAGTTTGGAATCAGCAATATTCTCAGAGATATGATCCTGGGGATCATGAGGCAGATCACAGGAGAGGCCTAAATTCGGGCTCTGTCATTGTTACTGACATTGTTACTTTCTAAAGTTTTTAATAGAATTTATTTTAAATATCTGTGATTAGCTCCTCTGATAACCATTCTTTTTTTTTTTTTGAGGGCAGTGTCACTGGCCCTCACATGTGGGACCCAAACCAGGGTCGCCGGCTTCCCAAGCCAGCGCCTAACCACTGCGCCACTCGGCAGGCCCCTGATAACCATTCTTTTGCTGTCTATGAAACTCTGTCCACTGGGATGCAAAGGCTCATTTCTTTTCCTTAATGATCTATCTTACTGAAGAAATACAAATCCTACCTAGGACAAATACGCAACAAATTCTTTTAAAACCAGCCAGGCCATCCCTTCAAAACACTCCTTTCCCCCCAAATGTTTACCTCTCTTTGTCAGCTTATTTGTCCTCTCTACAGTAACTACTTAACTTCTCTACTATTATCAGGTTTCCCTTTACCTCTTTCCCAGTAGATGGGCCTGTGTCCAAATGGTAAGTACCTCCTTCCCACCACTATTCTCTTCTCCAAACAGTAGTGCTTTGGGCTGGAGTGGTATCAGAGCGAGGAAGAGAGGGACAGAGTAGATAGAGCTGGAATATAATTTGCAGTTGATGCAGTTGACATGGGGCTGAGGGAGAGGGAAAGATGGGCAATCAATACATAGCTTGAAGTGCCATGTCCTGAGATGGGTAACAGTGGAAAGTATTACTGTTTTTCTGTTGTTGTTTTTTGTTGTGTTTGCTTGTTTTATTTTAAGGGAGGGGAGATCAAGAGTTAACTTTGAGGCTTGTTAAATTTTCCCTGAGGTCTTTGAATCCACTAAAAACAAAGGGGAAAAGTTACAAAACAAGATAAAAGTATTATGGATTTTCATTGCTAATTTAATTAAATTCAAACTCCAGGGCCTGGGATTTAAGGCCTTTTCCATTTTGGTACCACTCTATTGTACCTTTCAGCTCTATTTCCCAAATATATTTGACCAATCAAACAAAATGCAAAATTTCCAAATTACACCAACCAGTCGTCCCAGTTCCATGCGCTCATTCTGCTCTCATCCCATACATACTTCCCACTGCATCTGACAGAGTCCTGTTCATCCTAAAAACGTTTCTCTGAGACACGGCCTCACCAACAAAGCTTTTTCCAGTCTTACGTTTTTGTATCCTTCCAACATCTACCTTGTGTGGAGCATTTATATTTTACCTTCAATTGTATTTATGTACTGATATTAATCCCTGCAAAGTCATCTTGTGGGTTTCATATACTCATCTCCAAACTTCTCCAGAGGGCTCCATGCGCATCTGGCCAAAGCATCAGACTTCCTCACCTTAACTAGATTCTTATGTGGAGGAAAGTTCAGAAACATTCGCAACATTGATCCAGACTCAGAGTAGGCTTTCCAAAGGCACAGTGTGACCTCCTCATCTCTCTCCTCCCATTCCAGGAGAGGTACACCACAGGGTCTCAGGGTCTTCATTCTACAAACACTGTGATTGTCCCAAGCTGATCTGAAAGGCCTCAATGTATTTTTTTTTTTTTTTGAGGGCAGTGTCACTGGCCCTCATATGTGGGACTGAACCGGGGCCGCTGACTTCCCAAGCCAGCGCTTAACCGCCATGCCACTTGGCCGGCCTGGCCTCAATGTATTTTAAAGACCCCTCCAAAACATCTGCCACTTCATGCCGTAAGGCACAAGCAGGACAGCAAAGAGCACTCTCCTGGAGGGGTAGTTCTGAGAAGCAGAAGACTGGCTGGCTGGAATCAGCATTTTTCAATAAACCTTCATGGCCATGTAAACGTTTCTGATGATATCCATCTGTGATACTGAGAACACAGGTCGCCATATTTAAAGCAAAACAAGAATGTCTCTAATATAAATCAGGAGAATCTTTTAAATCCTTTAACTTGCTCTCTACTACATTCAAATGTGAATGATTCCATGTAAAGAGAACTATTTTTCATGAACACAAATAACATAGGGTGACACATGCTGGCATTGAGGTAACAGGGCATAATGGCAGCCATGACATTAATTTCTTCAGGGTTATTTCTCCCCAGCCCAAGTAATGCTGAAAGTAGACTTCTTTTCCTAATTGCAAAAGCAAAACCTCCACTTTTCCCTGAAATAAAAGGGTGGATGATTGTGGCTCGTCCTTTGTCCCCTTGTGGTGACAGAGTCCATCAAAGTGCTCAGATATTATGAGGCCATATACTGGTGTGGTAAAGGGTTTGTGCTTGGATCAAGACCCACCTGGCCTCAGGTGGGCTGTGGCTTTCCTCATCTGCAAGATGGGGACTGCCCTCTTACCATAGACAAGATACAATAATTAAGTGAGATAACACATGTAAAGTAGTTTGTAGAATGACTGACATTAGCAAGCAACCTCATCCTATTTGTCATTTTTATGATTTAATAAAATGGGTCAGGAAACACATCACAGAACGGCAAGAGAGTCATCGTTGGGGATCAGTCACTAAAAATGCTGTGTACCATATTTACGGAAATAGACGCCGGTGCAAATCTCCTATTTGGAACATAGGGATAATGACTGGTGTCTCCTCACTGACGTTCCACAACCCATTGTGAGAGTTCACTGAGGAAACTTCTGCGGAAGATGAAGCAAAATGTGAAACAAGTGCCCTAGGCCTCTGAGCCCCAGGGTTCTGAAATTAGACACTGAATCCAGCACACAGGAGAGCAGCTGCCTGCTGTGCCGAGGCTCTCTGCACACCAATGGGCCCAGCCATCCACATGGCCTATTAGAATTAAATCTCTCCACACGGTTAAAGCCTACGGCTGCACTCTGACCGCCTCAGCACAGTTTTGCTCCAACTTCTTAACTTGGTTTATCTGAGATGCTTGCCAGCAGACAAATGGGAGATCTGAAGACTAATTAATGATGACACCGGAGACTAGCAGTGCATAAAGAAGAGAGGTCACTGACAAACCCACAAATGTTGTTTATTGTCCATCCACGAGACATGTATACAATATTGCTAGACCACCACGGTTGCCTCACACACCGGCTGTGCCAGGATTTCCAATGTTAAAAGCCAAAGTCATGGCAGGTTCTCTTTCTTTTTCTTTCTATTACAGTTTTAACAGAATTAAAAATATGCCAATTCCTGAAGTTAGCTACTAAGTGATCATTGTGAGAGATAGAGATTAAATATTGAAAACCAATACATAATAAAATAATAGACACTAAAATTGAGAGTATTTTCATTTAAAGGTTAAGTGCTTGCGAAGCATTTCAGTGGAAAAAAAAAAGATATAGCCTTGGATGTTTTAAGATTTCAGATATTAAACAGTTAAGGTCATAGGTGGTTATCTGCCATTTTGTTTCTGACCCCCAAGAATAAGGAATAAAATTTATTGAGCCACTTAAAAAGCATGGGTAGGTTAGAAGGATACAGAAGCAAGACCCCAGTAGAATTAATCAAAATCTAATATATGTTTAATTGTCTTAACAGATCAAATGTACACGGGTACTTTTTAAGAAAATATGAATTACGTCTCTCTCTCTGAATTGAAAGACCTATGTATGGGTTTAATAAGTCAGAATATATTTTTAGAGGAAAGGAAAGATTTATTCTAGACTCTTTTTAAAATCTAGAATTCTCTCTTCTCTGCTTACCTAATTCCTACCCCACCCTCTGCATGGTTCTATGCCAGTCCTACCTCTCCTTCATTTTTACAAGGTCCCTGTCCTTTCCACAAGTTCCATGTTCAAAAGGATTATCAATGAGGATCCTTTTGAGCATAGAGGATTGTTGTAGCAACATATAGAACTGCTTGATTAAAGTAAATATTATATCAATGGGGTTTAAGTGAGAGATACAAATCAAGAGTCACAGAATGCTAGGTTAAGCAGTTTATCCTAAAGGAATTCATTCAACAAATACATCAATTCACCAAATGTCTACTGCGTGCTAACTATGTGCCACAATTGTACTTGGTACTGGTGATACATCAGTGAAAAACCCAGACTAAAATCTCTGCCCTCAGACACTGTAGTGAATGGGTCACCAACAACATCTTGGTGGGTAAGGCTCATAGTATATTATTTCTAGTCATGTGAACTGCATGCAAACATGTGAATTATTTCCTTTCATATTAGCATACAGGACCCCAGTGACTCTTTTTAGTAACACTAGGATAGCATAATGTCTTCTAGTGCTTTTCATATCACAGAGAGAGAGGGAGAGAGAACTTTTGGTTTTCTACCCCTGAACACACTTTTATCAAAACAAACTTAAAAATACATTCAGACATCAAACTTGCAATATTAGCATAACAAATCTACACAACTCTTTTTTCATGGTATTGGCCTTGAACTGAATGGTTAGGAAATTACAGTAAATCCAATGTATTAAAATAGTAAAATAAAAACAGCTTTGGCTAGCTGTAATTCAGAGATTTGTATGAAAGGGGAAAATCACATATAAAACTAGTAAAATATTAGGAATTTTTAAATTTGCTTATTATTTTGCACAAACGAGAATGTACTATTTTGTGGATATATATATTCTTCTTTTTTTTTTTTAAAGCCACTGGTGGACTTTATTTTTATTTATTTATTTATTTATTTATTTATTTATTTATTTATTTTGAGGGCAGTGTCACTGGCCCTCATATGTGGGACCCAAATCAGGGCCGCTGGCATCCCAAGCCAGCTCTTAACCACCGTGCCACTCGGGCCAGCCCTATATATTCTTTTTTAAAGGCTACATAAAGGAAGACTTCAAGTTGATTTAAGTCAAAAACAACTGACAAAAGCTTGAAATAAAAAGTGCCTATCTTATGTTCTTGAGCTCCAATGCTAAATATGGGGGTGCATTTTAAGGTTTAATACAGCAAGTAATGAGTGGTGTTAGAGGAATTGCTGGGGTGGGGTGGTGTAGGGGCAAACAAAAAAATCCATCCTAGAAAAAACTCGTTTAGATTAGATTTCAAAGGGGACTGCTAGACTCATTTATTTTTTGGTAGACACTGCCCCTCCCCAAGCCCAAATTTCTGGTCTAGAATAGACAACTGTGCATTAATGACTCTTGCGTGGACAGCTTATATGTAATCAAAGATGTTTTCTGTCTTTATTCTTGTTTGGGAATTTAGTTGATACAATTATCATGTCCACATTATTCCTTCTAGTGGCTCTATTCATCCAAAGGCAAAAATCTGTATCCAAAGTGTTTGAAAAACTTGAATGGGCAACTGGGTATAAGGAGTGAAAATATAGCTGTTATACACATGGTACCTGGGTCAGCATGTTACCTCCGACTAATGCAGATGCATAGATGAACTTACACCCACCAGAGCGATTTTGTGTCTGTACATATAGTGTCTCTGCCTCCAAAGCTAATTAGGACATTATGCTGAGTGAAAGGATCCAGTCACAAAAGAACAAGTGCATGATTCCGTTTATGTGAAATGTCCGAAATAGGCAAATCTATTGAGACAGAAAGTAAATTATGGGTGCCATGAGCTGGGGGAAGGAGGGATGGAGAGATTGAGGGAGTGATGGCTGAGGGGTACAAAGTTTCCTTTTGCGGTAATGAAAATTTTCTAAAATTGATTGCACTGATGGTTGTAAGACTCTGTGAATATACTAAAAATCATTGAATTGTACACTTACATGGGTAAATTATGTGGAATGTGGTTATATTTCAATAACACTATTAAAAAAGGTTGATTAGAAACTCCGAGCAGTAAACTGGAACAATAATAAGCAGGTAAGTGAAGAATGTCCTATTTGTGCTTCTTTTATAAAGTAAGGTGATTTTTTTTTTCAAATCTTAAGTGTGACTATGTCTCCATTATAAGTTATAATATTAAATTTAAAAAATTTTTCAATTGCAGTTGATATTTAATGTTACATTAGTTTAAGGTGTCTAGCATAGTAGTTAGACATTTATAGTTGTAATACTTATTAAACCATAGATCTGAAGTGGAAAATGAGTTTAGAATACAGATGTAATTAAGAAATCAACACATAAGTCATCAAAAGGTGTTATCAAAATAAAAGACCTATTAAACAAATAATAGGCTGAAGGCAAATACAAGCAAGACACTTAAAGAATTTTCTAACTTAAAAAAAATTAAAATAAAAGCATTGGTATATTCTTAAATATGGTATATATCAATAATATGTACATATACATTTATATATCAACAATCAAAACATTAGAAAAATTTCCTCAGTGAATTACTATTAATTTAAAGATATAATTATTTATTCTTAGTTTTCCATATTCTTTATTGGCTGGGAAAGTTATTTAATACTTCTCTGATATATAAAATTTCATAAGAACTAAGTGAAATGCACATGAGAAAGTATTTTGTATATTCAACAGCAAAATGCTATCCATTTAAAATTTTCAAACAGTACTAACCTTAGCTAGATAACATATTGTACATGGCTTTATTCTTTTATTTTCTAAGAACAGCCTGAAACAATGACAGCCACCACACAAACTCTTTGAATAAATTGACATTCCTAATATGCATATTTTAGTAAACAACAAATCATTATGCTATAGTCTTCTTACTCACGACTCACTCCTAGGCCCATTGAAATTTACTTTATCCCTATTATGACACTGAAAAAAACACTCTGAAGTCACCAAGGAACCCATCCTAGTGTTAGTGTCCTTTCTTTTTTCTTTTAAATCTCATTTGAGTTCACTGCCCAGCAAGGTTTCACTCTGTTGAAGACTTCCTTTTCTTTGAAATATGTTGTCCCTTAGTCCCCTTCTTGGCTTTCATCCTGCCTCTGCTCTGTAGCCTCATCCTTCTACAGTCAACCATTAAATGATAAAGTTCTTGAACACTTCTTGTCTTCTCATGCTATACTTCTCTCTCTAGGAACTCTCATCCAGGTAAACATTTCAGTAACTATCTCTAGGACCATGACTCACAAGTTTACACGTCTAGCCCATATTTCATCTCTGGAAGAGCTCTTGAACCCTTTACTTCTGCCATAATGCCATAGTACCTTCTTACCTGTTCTTCCCACATGCACCCTGGCTTCCTTCTAATTTGTTCTCTATATGAGAGTCAAAGTGGCCTTTAGAAAATATACACCTGATTGCATCAATCCCCTGCTTAAACCTAGCAGTGGCTTCCATTACTTGTAAACCTGGCCCTTCCCAGGCCTGCCGGGGCTGGTTCCTGCCTGTCTCCTCAGCCTCACTCCATTCTCCCTGCTGTACCCTGTGTGATAGCCACCATGACCCTCTCTCAGTTTCTCAGACATAATCAGTTCCCTCCCACCATCAGGGGGGTTCCTTCACCAGTGACATTCTCCTCTACCCCAAATAACCAGGGACTAGTTAGTGGTCAGTGATCGTTTTCATCTCACTTTAAAATTTACTTCATCGGGATTTCTTTTTGACCCTCCACTAATAAGGTCTGTGTTACATGGTGTCATAGCACTGTATACTTCCCCTTTGTAATTATATTTGTAACTATCATGATTATTTGATTGTTTTCCCCCAAGGGGCAGAAACAGAATATGTTGCTTCTTGTTTTTATCCTGGGCATTTGCTCTAATAGCCCATAGAAGATACTCAGTGAATATTTGCTAAATAAATCAATGAAGTACCAAATCGTGGTGGTGGTGGTGGTGGTGGTTATATACACACAGTACAGATGTTTTATCCAAAAAATATCTCTCTTTAGAAATATCGATGCATCTCTTTATAAGTATAATACATATAGATGGATGCAGGGGCTGGAGAAAACATAAGTAGACTGAATATCATGACATTTTTATTCACATTCATCCAATCATATATGAGATACATGTGTTTTAAAAAATCTTAAAAGCTAGATTTAAAATTCCTAGAAAGGGAATGGTCATTACTAGAAACAAAAATCTTTGATAAATTCTTGGAGTCAAAAGCATCCCGTTGTCCCCAGATGAGGACTTGAGGGGATGTTATCTAATAGTCCAGCTTCAGGGAAATGGGGTGTTGTCTTTCATGACAGAGGAAGAAGAGTTTTAATCTCTTTAAGGAGAAGAGATGGACACAGAGATATAAGGGCAAGAGAGAACAACTGAATTGGAGAAGGATGACCTCTGAGGCACCCCCACAGCTTCAATAAAACCTCCTGAACTCAGTGCTTGCTGTGAGTGAATATGGGCTATGACGAATACTAAAGAAGGGGTTGAGTTTTATACTGAGTTTGGACCTTGTATAGAACAGAGACACCTCACAAGGAGGTAGAGGTGTCCCCCATGTACCCCTTCAAATTTATGGATAGCTTTGTTTTACTACAGAGATGGGATTTGAGCATAAATTGTGCTTAGATCATAGGAGACATGGTGGTTTCTAGCACCTACTATGCATATATATGGGTTACACAAATACTCATGCATTCAAAATATTTATTGAGCATCTGCACTAGGCCACTGTGCTAAATGATGGGGAAAATATTTAACCAAGATCTCTTGGTCATCTCTTCTCTAAAAATGTTCATAAGAGTCTAGTAACAGACAGACAAGGAAATCAACAAATTATAATGTAGTGTAGTGTCATGGGACACTGGGTAGGGGCTTCCAATTCAGATTAGGGTTGGGTGGTAGCCAGGGAAGGTTTTCCAAAAAAGATAACTTACTAGTTGAATTGCGAAGGTCAAGGAGGAGTTAGCCAGCCAGTCAAGGAAAATAAAGGAAGAAGGGAGTAGTTTCAGAAAGATGAAATATGACGAGTAAAAGTGAAGCATTACGGGAATGCATGGGTCTTTGGGGATAAGTTAAATGGTAATAGTATGACTGGACCTCAGGACACAGACCTTGTTTCTTTCCCAGACCTCTAGTGTCCTGTGTCTTTGTTTGAATTTTGATTCAAACAAAGGAGCTGGAATCAAAGGAACTGGACCCAAAGGAACTGGAAACACCCTGATTAGAGAAGGGAGGCCAAATAAGGCCATAGAAGTTGGAGGCTTGTAATTTTAAATAAAGTGGTCAGGAAAAGTCTCGCTGTGAAGATGTTTGACTAGAGACTGGACCAGAGTAAAGGAGGGAGCCAGGCATAAGTTTGGGGAGGGGGGAATCAAGATTGTTTATTTAGGGCACATTAAGTTTGAGATGTCAATAAGACTGTCACGTTATATACAAAAGTCTGCAGTTTAGGCTGCATGGATGAGATAGAAATAACACACTAGGAAGTCATAGGCATAAAAGTGGTATTTAAAGCCATGAAAGTAGATGAACTGATAGGGAAAGAATGTAGGCAAAGAAGAGAAGGGATTGCAGGACAAACCCTGAAGCATGTAAGCGGTTAGAGGGGAGGCCAGAAAAGGATGGGGAATGAGCAAGAAAGCACAAATGCAGAACTGTGGAATCACATGATTTGAGAGGAAACCAGCATTGCAAGAAAGAAAGAGCTGACTGCTCTGTGCAATACTGTTGAAAGGTCAAGTAGAAGACAGAGAAGTGACCACTGATTCTAGCAACATGGAATTCACTGGTCATCTCAAAAGCAGTTTCAGGGAGTGAGGGATGGAGGGAGGAATCCAAATTGAAGAGGGGAGAGGCAAATGGAGACCGATTCTCTAGCCGCTTGTTTAAAAAGTTAAGCTAGAGAAAGAATAGCAAAATGAGGAACATCCTTCCATCTAAAAAGATGTTCTCTGGAGTTGCTCTGATCAAGAGTGGGAGCCTCTTTCCCCAGAGGAATGTTGCATAAAAATAAACCCACCAGGGACCTTGAGCCCAGGGGAATCCCATGGTGCTGATTCACTTCACAGAGGGAGGCTGCCCAAGACCAAATTCACCTTAATGTCCCATGATCACGAGTGTTCTCCATGAAAAAATTTAAGCAGAAGTGACAGGGCCAAGTGAGGACATGCCAACATGCTTTAGGACTTTTGGAAAGACTTGTGAAGCTGGGCCACTGACTACAGCATTTGCATGGAATCATCTGAAGCACTATTCAAAGGTCCCTCCTATCAAACATCAGAGCTGAGTCAGAATTTCCACTGTGATGATTATGTGGTTATAGACCCAGCTTGGTCTGTGAGACATTAGCATGAAAAATATTCATTAATCACCTACCCATGACTAGGCCTAAATATAGATGGATTAGGCATGATTTGATTTATAGGGTGTTAAGGGATCCATCTATTTATTTAAAAAACAACCCTTCCCATGGTCCCCGTAAAAATCACCACCATTTTGAAGCCATCTCTTGCACTAAAGATACTGCTTTCAGAAGATCGCTTTGGAAATGTCTATGGAGTAGTTGAAAAAGAAAACCTTATCAAGGAGGAAGAATTCATTAACACTTGAATATAAATTGATTTCTCAGACTGGTTTGGAAAGGCTAGGTTTCAGGAAATAGGCAGGACAGTTGTGTTATAATGGAAGAAAAAGGCACATTTATCCAGGTTCTGATCTCTAGGTAGACTGCATAACAGGAGGCCATAGGCAGGCAGTCCCAAACATGAAATCCCTGAGCACCTGAAGGGAAGGGCACTCATCTTGGGGAAAAGAACAGCAGTTAACTTCTAAAGAGTATTATGAAGGCAACACACATAAAGGAACGTGATAAACATTTACCAAAAAATAGCAGGAAAAAAAATCATTCATGATATCATGACCAGAACAGTTACTATTTCATACTTTGGCACCTATTGTTTTTAGTGTTTCAGCCTCTGCATCACACAGACCTTATAGGGGTTGCCTTTACATGTTATTATAATTTTTTGAATATACTTTCATTTGATAGAGAAATTCATGTATCTTTAGTCTTTCTATTAAACATACAGTACACACTTTCTCATATTATTTCACAAAACTCACAAGAATTTGTTGAACAGGTATATAAAATCTCATCAAGTAGATGTGCCCTAGTTCACTGACCAATCCCCCTGCAGCTGAAGAGTAAAGCCCTTCCTACTTTATTCTCATAGTATGAATCATTCAGGCTTTAAGTAACATCCCATGCAAACGTATTCTGGGTTTAAGATTACTTCTTTGGGTATATATGATAAGTGGAATTATGGGTAAAATAGGAAAAACATTATTTAAAGTTCATGATACATGGAGATACAAACTGCTTTTGATACAACATGGATAGTACCAAAATGGGGAAGACAAAGGACAGAGATAAAGTTGTGCCTTCTCGACAGCTTTGCAGAGGGGGCTGGCTACATATAAGTTAGAGTTGTGTCTGTCACTGTGGCCCTTGCATTGGAAGTGGTTATTCTCTAGGAGGGCAAACAGTGGATGACCATCCATGCACTGAGGTAATTTCCTCAAAGGTGATGTACGAAAGTGGACACAAGATCATCCAGGGTTAACCAGAGCATAAGACTAGGTTTGAGGCCTGCCCCTGAAAGCAACTTTTTTGAAAGGCACTATGTACCACATTTAATTTGAATATAAATTACACTATTGTCAATACCGGTGGAACTATCTGAATTGGGGGGGGGCAGTTAAATTTTAACTGGCCTGTAGGTCCCCCAAAATTCAGATAGCTCCACTGGAACTGACAATAGTGTTTTTATATTCAAATTAAATGTGTCCTATAGAGCCTTTCAAAAAAGCTGCATTCAGGGGCAGGCCTCAAACTTAGTCTTACACTGTGGTTAACCCTAGATTTCACTGATATATGGGATATAAAATTGAAAGCAACAAAGGAACAACACAAGCAAATGAAGAAACAAAAACTCATAGACACAGACAATAGTTTAGTGGTTACCAGAGGGTAAGGGGAGACGGGGTTGCAGATGAGGGTAAATGGGGCCAAATATATGGTGATGGAAGGAGAGCAGGCTCTGGGTGGTGGTAAACACACAATGTGGTATATACATGATGTATTACAGAATTGTACACCTGAAACCTATGTAATTTTACTAACCATTGTCACCCCAATACATTTTAATTTAAAAAAAAATTTACATCAAACACTCAGATTTTTAAAAACATATATATATATGTGTATATATATATATATTTATATTTATATACATATACATTTATATAATTATAAACACATAATTTTAAGATGCTCAGGCCTGCGGATCAACAATATCCAAAAATGATCTGGACATGTGATTACAATTCAAGCGATTTGCACAGAATAGATAGAACCTACATTTTCCGGCAACCAAGAGAGTATTACTTTAAGAAGTATCTTTATAGTCTATTTAATAAATGGTACTGGGAAAATTGGACTGACACATGCAAAAAAATGAAACTGGACCACCTCCTTACACCATATACAAGAACAAATTCAAAATGGATTAAAGACTTAAATGTAAGACCTGAAACCATAAAACTCCTAGAAAAAAATATAGGGAGTAAATTTGCAGACATTACCCTGAGCAATATTTTTACTTATACACCCCCATGGGCAAGGGAAGTAAAAGAAAAAAAATAAACATATGGGATTACATCAAACTTAAAAGTTTTTTCACAACAAAGGAAATCATCAATAAAACAAAAAGGAAGCCTATTGAATGGGAGAAGATATTTGTCAACGATATATCTGATAAGGGGTTAATATCCAAAATTTATAAAACACTCATGCAACTCAACACCAAAAAAACAAACAACCCAATTAAAAAATGGGCAGAGGATATGAAGAGACATTTCTCTAAAGAGGACATACAGATGGTCAACAGGCACATGAAAAAATGTTCAACCTCACTGATCATTAGGGAAATGCAAATAAAAACCACCATGAGATACACCTCACTCCAGTCAGAATGGCTATCATCAATAAATCAACAAAAAACAAGTGCTGGCGGGGCTGTGGGGAAAAGAAAACCCTGCTGCACTGTTGGTGGGATTGCAGATTGGTGCAGCCACTACGGAAGTCAGTATGGAGGTATCTCAAAATGGTTCCACTCTTAGGTATTTATCCTGACAAACCGAAGACATTAATTTGAAAAAATATATGCACCCCTATGTTCATTGCAGCACTATTTACAATAGCCACGACTTGGAGACAACCAAAATGCCCATTGGTAGATGACTGGATTAAGAAACAATGGAATATTATGCAGCTATAGAGAAGAAAGAAATTGTACCATTTGCAACGATATGGATGGATCTAGAGAACATTATGTTAAGTGAAATAAGTCAGTCAGAGAAAGACAAATACCATATGATCTCACTTATATGTGAAATCTAAAGAACTGAATAAATTAGCAATGTAAACAGAAATAGTCTTAGAGACACAGAGGAAAATCTGATGATTGCTAGATGGGATAGGGGTGGGCATGAGGGAAAAGGAGAAGGGATGAGGCAACATAAATTGGTAACTACAATATTGCTGCAGGGACAGAAAAGACACTTTAGGGAATATAATCAATAATGTTCTAAATATTTTTTAGGGGACCTGATGGACTCATGTCTTGTCAGGGAGACCACTTCATGGACGGTGTAGTGGCCTGACCTCTGCACAGCACATCTGAAGCTGCCGCTGATTAATATTAGATGTCAACTATAATTTAACACATATATAGTCATGGGATGTGGAGTACAGTGTGGGGATGGAGTCAATGGAATTGTAATAGATATGTATGATATCGGAGGGAGAAGGGGAAGATGAGGGAGTAGGAGGTAGTCACTTTGTAAGGAGTGAAAAAGATAACTGTTGCATTGTTTTGTATATCTGTAACTAATAATAATAATAATAATAATAATAATAATAAAGAAATATCTTTAGTGAAAAATCAGTGGGTAAAAATTAAGAGGCTGCTGCTGGAATTGGCAAAGGCAGAGCAAAGCCCTGGTTGGGTAAGATGCCCCATTCTCACAGAAATGACATTGGAGGTCAAACCAGATATCCTACTCATTGCTCAAATCAGCAAAATGGTTTGCCTATAGGACTGCTTACATAAAAAAAGACTTCCTCTGGAGACAAAATGTATATCGCGTGGCACTTTTTACTAAAATCAAGTGACGAATTTTCTCACACATATAAATCTTGAAGCCTCCCTCTTTGTGATCCAAGGAAATCAGTGAGTGGAAGAGGTAGCAATGCTGATGTTAGGATTATTTCCTTCCAGCAGTGCAACAGCTGGCTACAAAGAGACTTGTGATTAAGATACATAAGCCCATTAGCAGAAAGCAACCTGCTTCCACGTTGCTCAAGCAGCACAACTGCAAACCTTCTGCAGTTTCTCAGACCCGGCCGGGGCCCATGTCCCCATTTCAGCTTTTCCTGGTTAGTCACATTAACTGTAATTTTCTACTCTGGAAAGTGTTTACATCTAAATAAACCCATGAAGAAATCAAATAGAAAATATGCAAAGGCATAAGGAGAAGAGAGAAAAGGAAAGGATGGGAAGTTATTTTAAAACACACAACCTAAACTGGAGGATGGATTCTGGTATCTAACCTCGGCCCTGGGAATCACTGCCAAAACCTGAAGCTGGCAACTGCCACTAATCAGTTTGCCACTGTCTTCAGATTTAATGCAATATTTGGCTCAGACGTTTAAAAAAATCCCCTATTCCAGCTAAAATATTTACACAGTTCTATGTGTCTCACTTAATGCCTGTTAAGCAATCGTCTTTTAAAACTCCACAGACACTTGTAAATCTGTGCGGAGAATTGTGGCTTATAAACAAAGCTTCAGAAAAAGAGCGTTTGCATTGTCGATTTGCTGGGAGTCGGGGTTTCTTAGGATGTGTTTAAAAATAACGGCTGAAAATCAGAAATAGTTTAGAGTGGGTAACAGAGTGACCGATAGTCTCGCTGGCAGGACGCTGTTAGTGGTATTAACGGGAAACCTCCAGACACTGACCTCAGCTATTTAAAGCCCCACTCTCCTGTAAACCTGTCATTGGTCCTGCCTCTCTGTTGAGTTATGGCACAGGGAAAGTTACTGGTCCAGGGGCCTTGGTAGCCTCTACCTGAGGGCCTGCCAGGTTAGGGAAGGTGAGTTGTTGAGGTCTGTAACAGGAGGCTCTTATGTGGTTACATGCCACATGAGTGTGTGTAAATGTTTCAGGAAGGATGGGGGACTCTTAGAGGAAAGGGGAAATTCTCCCCTGGGAGAGGGTGGGTCTAACAGATTTTGAAATGCCTATTAAACTCCCTCACATCTTTAGCCCTAACGCTAATGAGTCCAAGTGATAAAATTTAAAGGCAAGGGAGGCCCATCAAAGCTATCTCCTGTTGGCCTGGGGAGCCCCAAAAACTCGTTTCTGTCTTCGAGATGAGTCAGTGATAGGACTTTAAGCAAATTGTTCAATTGTTTAATTATTCCTATTAGATTAGCTGCCTTTTTATTTGAATTCCATGTCACTGACTTGAACATGTCACTGGTCATGATTGAGAGTTAATTTTATAATAGCTTTAAGGAAGAAAAATAACACATGAAAAGCATATGTCGGTTTTGAAAACTCACCCCCAGCTTAAAACACTCAATTTTGGGGAGGGGATAGGGTATTAAGCGGAGGTGTGTCCTGGATTAAAAAAACCAAAACAAGCGAGGTATTTGTAATTCTAAAGTATAGTTCCTTGAACAGGAGGTAGCAAATATTTGTTCTTTCTCTTTATAATAGGAAGGGTTTTGCAAATGTTTTTGTGAACCTGCCAGACAGCTGGAGGGCAAACTCTGCTCACCTTCCCACCTATCAGAGACAGCTGGTCTAATCACTGTTTTTAGGGATAGATTAGTATAATCTGTTCCTGACAGAAGAGAAAGTAGGAGTAAATTTCTCCCCTAGAAAATGAGAGGAACACTTGCTCTTAAAAATGTGTTTACGAATGACTTGATATTTTAGTGAGTTCATTTAAAATTAGCAGCTAACTCTGTGCTTTGAATAAATATTTGCTGAACAAGTGAACTGATTGAAAAGGTCAAACAAGGTCCTCCTTGTATTTTAAAAATCTGATGGTGTTTTTAAAGGCCAACAAAATAGTCAAGAAAAACAGTTTAAAAACACAGTCAAATTAGCAGTTTCAGTATGTTGGTCATTCTAGATTTTCCTTGGGCTTTCGTCTTTTTGTAAATTATGGCACAGAGAAAATTACTTGTCTCATGGTGCCTGGTCATCTACACTGAGTTGTACATATGGCCTTTTATCTCTGTACTCAACAATTCCCTGAAAACTATATCAAGTTCTCAACCTATATGATCGAAAACAAATGGCTCTTAATGGCCAAGGGTGTCTTGGACCTCAGCCTGCCTTATGTGTCTCATTTTACTTGTCACAAGAATCCTTTGAGCTCGGCCCTGCCTATTATCCCTATTTTTAGGTGAGATGAGTAAAGTCACACAGATTCCAAGTGGCTGGGTCATTATCTGAGCTCAGGATGTCACACCCGCTGGCCTTGTGCTGTCCTGCTTCCTACTCTAAACATCTACAGGGAAGTTCTAGAAACAATGTAGAGTACCTATGAAAGTGCTTTGCAAATAGTAAGGAACAAGGCAATGGATGCCCAAAATCACCAAGTACCACCACTGGTACCCCTCCACTTTCAATGGGGAAACAGAAGGCCAGGGAGGTTAGGTGGAGATTAGGTTATTAAATGGCACGAGGATACCTGAACCTCTGGCTGCTGATTCCCAGGTAGGTCACTGATCTTTCCATGGCTACCTAAAAGGTAGAGCCATGGTCCAAGACCTGTACCCATCCAAGAGTCATGCTGTGGCCAAGAAATCTGGGAGAAATAAAAACACTGGCAAAAACTCTAATCCCTTCTCCTGGTGCTCAAGAGGTCTCCCTCTAACTTGACTCATTTGGTCGTCTGACACAAAAACAATCCATTTGTGAATTGTGACTCCTTCATGAGGCCCAAGATACACAATTTATTTGGGCAAGAAAATATTTTGATAGTCATAAAACCACCCAAGAATCTATTTCAGCAAAGAAAATGTTTTGACCGGACACAAATTTATAGAATGTAGGCTTGGCAATCAAAAGACCCAAGTTCGGTGCCTGGCTGGGTGATCCCAGCCCTACAGATTCCTGTCTTGGAGACCTGTGTCCTCCACTGTATAGTCCTGCCCTACCCACTCAAAAGATGAAGCTCTGAAAACAAAGGCGCTATCACCATTATAACCACATTAACACCTTTTTCTTTTTTTGAGTGGGAAATGCAAAAGCCTCTCTTGCCAATTAACTTGCCGAATGAGTGCTGCCTTCCAGTCCTCCTACCCGATTCCTACAGCACGCCGCACGTTTGCAGCTGGAAGGTGGCTTTCTGGTTTCCCTGGGCTATTCTTCCTATAGTTGAGGAGAATCCTTATCAAGAGCCGTTGTGGGGTTCCAAGCCTGTTTATGCCAGTTGTTCTGTTTATTGCAATTATATAATTTAATCATTTGATAGTAAACTGTAGCACTGTGACTATGAAAAAGTACTACTTCTATAAATTTAAATGGAAGAGGCTAAAATATTGCTTTTAAATATAGATGTGAGAGACTAGTGGAGACTGGGAGACCTGGCAACTCAGTGCAATGTGGTTCTCAGGGTTGGGTCCTGGAACAAAAACAGGACATTAATGGAAACACTGGTGAAATCCAAATAAACACTAGTGAGTTTAGTTATTAGAAACGTATTGGTGCCAGGTCCTTAGTTTTGATGAATTTATCCCAACAATGTAAGACGTTAACAATGGGGAAGCTGGATAGGGTTTATATACACACTTTCTGTACCTTCTTTGCAACTTTTCTGTAAATCGAAAATTATTCCAAATGGAAAATACAAAAGTTCATGTTTAAAAAGGTGTGGGCAAGACAGGTGTAAAAGATTGAGAACAATCATAAATATCTAGAAAGAGTCTGTGGTGATATTTGCAAGAGCCACAACTCCACTTTAAAAATACAAAAAGGAAACCACAAAAGGTGATCTGTTATGGGTGTGGAGTATGTAGGGAAGACCCACAAAACTCCACTCCACAGATATGTCATTCAAGGAAAGGCCTGCGTCAAAAAACAGACAAAGGATATCATATTTAACTTGTTGTAAATGAAAGGTTAAAGGATGTAAGTAGCATATTCTATGATTCCTGATTTGGGCTAACTTTTTTCCATTAACCCACCCTATGGGTTGGGAATCTTACCCTACAAAGATTACTTGTAGATGGTATGAACGCTAGAATTTTTGAGGCATGGATTAATTAAAAAACAGATCCTTGAGAACCATTTAGAAAAAGAAAACCTGATACAATTTTACAGTTGACTTTTAAATCCTGTAAAAAGGCCAGAATGCCAGGAATTATTTTAGCTGGTCTAATGATCTAAGTCTAGGGAAGAACCTAATAATCCTTACTGAATAAGGAGAATTGTAGAATACAGTGAGATAGCACATCAATAATAATTATCTTTGAAACTCCCAGTTGGAATGTACTTTCCAAATTATCTAGCACAACTACCTCTAATGGTACCTTTCCTGCCCATCCAACAATCTTCCAAGCAGAAGTGTGGAGGCACCCACTACCTCTCGGGGCCTTCAGTCTTCCCTTTGGACAACTTTAAAATCTGTCTCCCTAAGGGTTCTACCCATTTATGCTCATTTTGCCCATAAGGAAATAAAAATTTCTCTCTAATAGCAAGGTCAGCAATTATCTGAAGTGAGCTGAGTCTTTTCTACCAGTAGTTCATTTGCTCATTTATTCTCCCACTCAACAACTATGTGGCAGGAACTGACCAACGCAGTAGACATAAACCCTAAAAAGGTCATTAGATCTCTGCCTTCCTGGAGAGGGGGAGGGAGAAAATTTACAAATTAATAGACAGAAAATGATAATAATATCAAATCTGTGGGCTGTAACACAGAGTGACTATTCAAAGTGGCTGCTGTCGTTTGGGTGGTCAGGGAAGGCTGAAGGCATGGGGATGTCTGGAGGGAAAAGCTGCTGCAAAGGTCCTAAAGCAGAAACAAGCTCATCGGGTTGCAACATACAGATGCCTGTAAGACTGAAGGGGCTGGGCTGCCATGAGATGAGACAGGAAAGGTCCAAGTGGGCAAACTGTGTAGAAACTTGTAAGGCATGGCTGCAAGTTTTGAAGTGGGGATTTTTTTCCCCAAGGACAATGAATATGAAACAACAAAGTGGCCTGATCTATCTGATGTGCAGAGATTGAATTAAAGGGAGGAAAGAGGGGGAGATCTGTTAGGCATCTGTTGCTATGGCCCAGGTGAGGGAAGGTAAGGTGGTGGTTTGGCCTAGAGATGCAGTGTGGACACAGAGAGCAATACACTGATTCAAGGCATGTTCCGAAGGCAGAGGCCACACGGTTTGCTCATGGACTGGATGTTGGCTGGGGGGCACAGAGGGAATCAAGGATCAGTGTTTTCCTCTTGCTTATGCTCTGCAAAGGGAGTTGTTTCATACGACCCCAGTTAATCCTCTCTAATGATCAGTGAGGCCGGCAGGGACACCCTGTTCACACAGGGATACTGAGATGGAAGGATGAAACTACCAGCCAAGTGTTACACAGCTTGTGAAGCACAAATTTGAATTCAGGACTTGTGACTCAGGCTTTTCCATGATTGTAGCTTTTGAGTTCAATATTTTACATCTCTTGTCAAAGAAACACACACACACACACACACACACACACACACACACACACACACACACACACACATTCTATTTACTGTGTTGAATTATAAATAAAGGGTAGAAGTAAAATGAAAACTGAGAGGAGGAACCGGGACAACATAACTCATCCTTCCCACCTAGTAATGTCACAATCGTGGCTTCAAAGGAAAACACAAACTTCTTCCATTAATTAAACGGGTGAATCAGGTTTCAGTTTCCGCATCCTCTCTCCTTTCTGTACAGCTTGTCTTTGAAGGCATTCCATTTGGGAAATGTGTGACCTTTAGCCACCATGCTGCAGTTAATTGAATGCTTTGCATCAAAAGTCACCATGCTAATCGACATTTTACACCCACTGCCTTTCTGAAATTCTTACCCCAGTTCCTTCTGTCTGTTTTGTTGAAATCGTTTTACAAAAATAAATCATATCAAAGTTTTTCTTTTATCATTTCTGAGACTTTACTTGCAAAACTAAATATTTTTAACACCATGGCAACATGGTCAGGACTCTGGCTAATGTACTCAGTCCGCACCAGAGTTCAGGCTTAACACATGCTGCAGTGGACAAACGGGCTGCGAAGGAGGAAAGAGCTAATAAATTAGGCACGGTCAATAATCATTCAAGCCATGTCTTCTGGAGCTTCCTAAAAGGTGATAAATTAGCCAGGCTTGTCCTAACGGATCAATTTCCCCTCTCCCTTCTAGGGCACAGTGTGCAGGAGCAAACTGCATGGCTCGGGTGAGTTGAAGTAATCCCTCCCACACCTTCCCAAGTACTTCCTCATACACTGCTCCTCTGACCCTTCTAATGTCCCTGCAAGCGGGGCAGAGGGGAGAATGATCAGCTCCATTCTTTCAGCGGAGGCTCACAGAGGTGAAGTGATTTGTCAGAGTTGCAAGGCTTATCACGGGGTTAGTAGGAGGCAGAACTAAATTCTTAAACTGCATCTCCTAAATCCCAGGCCAGCACTGTCCACACACCAGCCTTCACCGTTAAAACTTAACTAAGCTGTCACTGACAAATGCTTTGGTTTGCTGTTATTTAATTAATTTATTTAATGAAATTATAGGGACCGGTAGAGTGGCATGTTGGTTAACAGTTGGCTTGAGATGCTAGCTCTGAGCAGCAGGGCCCCAGTTCAGATCCCACATGAGGGCCAGTGACACTGCGCCCTCTACAGCTAAGATGGTGAACAACAGCTCGACCTGGAGCTGGGCTGCCACAAGTCGCTGGCAATGGCGTAGGCTGCAGTGGGGGTGGCAGACAGCTGGCATGTGCTTTGGTGAGCTGCCGTGAGCTGCCTTGAGCAGCCATCCAATGGCCTATGAGCCACTGCCTCACCCGGGAAGAGTGCAATGATAATACCAACATGGACCAGTGAAGTGACGTCCTCTACAACTAGACTGAAGAACAAAAGGACAGCAACTTGTCTGATCCCCGTCCTGGATTCCCCAATGTGGTTTCCCTCCCCCGATTCCCCAATAAAATCTTTAAACAAAATTAAAACAGAAAAAAATGTTATACACTTACATAGTTAGAAGAACAAATGATCTCTTTGCACTCTGTGAAGAGCGGTCCCCGATCTCCCCCACACCCACCACACGTGAGCCCCCTCCCAGTAGAGCACTCTGCTGACTTAGATGAGTACTCAGTGTTGACATTTTTATGACTTTGCAAAAACAACTCCCAGTCCCAGCTGATACATGTAAATTCTGATAAATTCACCTTTCCCAAACATTCCCCACCCAACTCCCTCACACTCAGAGTGAACAATTTTTTTCTAATTTGTTCTGCTTTCTATGTACTTATCACTAAATGAAACCCACACTTGTTACTAGTTGTCTAGATCTTGTCAAAACATTCAGATACATCAGATTGTATATTCCTCAAGAAACTTCTCCTTGATTCTTTTGACCTAATCTGATCTGGAATGTTTGCCCTTCCTGCTTGGCTGTTATCCCAGGCTCCCTGTCTCTCCTGGAGCACTGCTCCACCTCCTTTATCCACTGGATGTTTTTATTTCCAGTCACCTTTGTTTTCCTATTTTGTAGTAAAGAACATTCTCTAGTAGCACCCTGAGAATGGTTCCATGGGAGACAAGTTTTGTGAGACCTTACATGCCTGAAAACACTTTTATCCTGCCCTCATATTTGATCAATAATTTAGTGGATATAAGATTCTGGAAGGGGAATAATTTTCTTTCAGAATTCTGGTCCATTTTTAGCCTCTAATGCTGCTATTGAAAAGTCTGAAGCTATTCCACTTTCTGATTCTCTGTGTGTAATTTGTTTCTGCATCTCACCCCCACCCTCCCCCCTTGTGGAAGTATTTAAACTTTTCTTTTTGTGCTGAGTATTCTGGAATGCTCTAATAATGGTATGGATCTGTTTTATTCTAGTGCTATTAATAGAATCTCTCTGGGACTTTTAAAATTAGGAGCTTGTGTCCATCATTTTGGGAAATTTTCTTGATTTCATTGATTTATTTACATATGAATATACATGAATGTTTATGTATGCATATGTGTGAATTTGTGTTGTGTATGAATCCTGTGATAAAAATTGGATTGCTTCTCATTTTTCTCCACTTCTGGAGTAGAATTCATCTTTCTTATTTGGCCAATTCATTTATCACTTCTCTATCTATTTTTTGAGCTTCAGAAATGTTGTGGTTATGTGTTTCTCTTTCAGTCTGTATTCTTGCGTGTATGCTTCCAAAGAATTCTTACAATTGTTTTAGAAATTTTCAAGAGGAACTGAAATCCCACACAAGTGTTCAATCCACATGAGTGTTCAATTGGGCTTCTTTTCACAGAAGTTCTCCCAAAGTTTTCCAAAGTCTTTTTCCCCCCTTACTAGAGTCATACTGCTTATGGACCATGCTCAAATTAGTAATTAAAAAAATATTCACTCTCATGATGAGATCCAGTTTTTCTCTTTGTCTCTCAAAGAATACATACTCTCATGGAGAGAAAGCCACTGGATAATGTGAGGTAGTAGAAGGCACTCATCCTGCAAGTCTTGGTCCTGAGCACTGAAGCAAGAGTCTGCTCTGCTGTGTGACTTGACAAGTCCCGGAAGGTTCCCATAGCTTCTCAACTATGTCAGAAGCCCATTACACATAATTTGCACAAACGGAAGAGTTAACAAAAGAATCAAAACCATGCAGATTGCCTTGGGATGGCCCTGTAGCAGTCTGCTATTTCTCTGACTAACCATGTCAACCCAGTTTGCTTATGTTCTGGGTAATGAAGGGATATAACATAGGCTACATATCTGTCAGAGAGAGAGAGAGACAGAGAGAGTGAGTGTGTTGGAGAAACCAAAAGAGATTGACAGGCAGGTCTCAGGAGGATAAGAGATTACAACAGGTAGATTAGTTGAGTGGTTATGGGTAGAGGGAATAAAGAAAGGCCTAAATTCAATCCAATTATGTGCAGTCCCTTTAGAAGATGAACTAGAGAACTAAGTGGGGCTTATTCTTCAAGCTTTATCATTCTAGGTCATATAGTTAGTGCTTGCGGAGTGGGCCTACCAACAGAAAAAGAATAGAGCATGATACACTGGAAAGAATATAAGTTTTGTGATCAGATAAACATGCTTCAAATCCAGCTTTGTCAATGGTGGCAAAGTGGCTTCAGCTTCCTTACTGTGAAAATGTGGGTGATGCTTATTTTGAAGTAGTTCTAACAAATGGAAATGATGTAGGCAAATTTGCTGGTATTTAGTAAATGCTCATTCAATGGTAACTGCTGCCCTTAGTGATGGTGGAAATGGACACACACTGAGACCTTGAGTGTATTTACTGTGCCTGTGTCCACTATCTACCCTTGTAGGGAGGAGGATTTTATCCCTGAGTTTGTTTAGAATTGCCAATGCATAATGGTAATAAAAAGTTAAGCAACTTTTAGTAGGTTTTATGATTGCTTTTAAATTCTCTACAGACATGCCAGATAAAAGACAGGACACCAAGTTAAATTTGAATTTGAAATAAACAAGAAATCATTTTTTTTTCGTGTAAGTGCATCCTGTGCAATATTTAAGACACACTTACGGTCAAAAAAGTCTTGTTTATCTGAAATTCAGGTTGAACTGGGCCTCATTTTATTTAATAAACCTGGCAAATGCTAAGTGAATCCCTACATTGCATGTGCTGGGGGCAGAATGCTCCATCGCAGCCTCCCAACCCCACTGCTTGGTAGGCCCCTGACTGTCTATTGCAAATTCAAAGGAACAGCCATTACAGGCTTTCTTTAAATCATTTCCTTTGCTTCCTGAGATAATATCAATAGGCAATCACTTTTCTTAAATTCTGTTTGGGCTTCAACAGTACTAACTGACTTAGTCCACCAAAGGCCATGCTTTCATCCAAGTGATGGACAGATACCTAGATTACTGGCTGAGGAAAAGCCAACATGGCTGCGAAAAAGAGTCAAAGAGACTGGTGGTGAAGCGAGCTCGCCTAAAAATCTGGACAGTGGAGCTGGGACAGAGCTCTTCCCCCTGCCTTCAAGGTCACAAACTTGAAAATCCATCAGCAGATCAGTTATACCAGTTATTAGAATTTCTCCTTCCTTCTCCAGTCAACTCTTGATTAACTGCAGTAATAAGATGAGGGAAGACCACCGCACATACCCCCAAATCAAAATTAAAAAAAAAAAAAAAAGCAGCCAAGGGTAAGATGACGTACAAGTTCTGCTAATTCGTCCTCCTGCCCTTCCTCCACAGCTGGGGACACTAACTCTCCAGCCAGCAGCATCCCGTTCCGATGCCACCAGTGCTGTCTCAAACCCTGCCCCACACAGCGACCTCGTCAGCACCTCACTAATATTATCTCAGCAATGTATGTGCCCAGATACTTCAGTGAGCGAAATGGAAAGGAGAGGGCTGTTTCCACCTTTCAGGAGAAACAACAGGTAGCCTATTGCTTACCATGTAGTTTCAAACAGGAAAGGTTTGCCAATGTGTAAATAGTATAGCTGACTCGCAATGATTAACATTAAAAATAATTTAGTATTAACTTTTTAAAAACTATAGCTAATCCTTAACCTCACTAATCCACCTACCGATAACCGAGAGTTGACTATAACTAGTTTTTGAACCTAGTTTTAACTGCAAAAATTTCATGTGCATATCCAAATAGTCAAGTTATTACCGCTACGCTAGTCTCTGTCAAAAGCCAGGAGAAACTACCATGTAAACATGTTCTCATTTCCTGTTTTTACCTGTGTACGTGTGAGTCTGGTTCTCTCCCTAATTCCTCCACTTTTAGCTGATTATATTGGTATTGACTGTGTGCCTCTAAATAACGTGTTAATTTTTTGGTGGTCCTTTAGAAGGGAGTGGAGACACTGTGCCATCTTCATTTGGAAGACAAGTTGACTATAGTTTAGAAAATCTACCAAAAAAACCCCCCAAAAAACCCCTACAATGAAAAACCCTTCTCTTTCTTGAACTATTACTTTTCACATATGTATGAATGTATATCCTCCTGTCATTTATATTTTAAATAGAATGTTCAAGTACTAGCATTATATTATGCAAAACAAAGGAGGTTCATCTGGATGGTTCTGAGTGACTGGTCACCCCATTAAAATAAGGACATCAGGACTGAAAATGCCTAAAGCTGTGATGGATATACTTCAATGCAAAATTAATTTATTAGAAATATTACTAATACTCAAACTTTGAACGAAGATTTTAACATTTATTGAATGCCTGGGCTATGCATTTCATATAGCATCTCATTTAGAGAAGGCTTAAAGGGTTAACATTTTAGGATAAACATTTATCAGATAAATATTCCTAGGGTGGTAACAGATATCAAAAAGAGAAACTCCTGTCTTTCCAAAACTGTGTAAGTGTATTCCCAAATATTTCTAAATGGTACATAAGAAAGGACATGTTCAAATATATAGTCTTAAATATTTAGAGAAAAGGACATCATCAGAATTATCTTAAAACACACACAAACTTGCATCTTGGCCAACATTCTCTAACAAGTTTGAATGTCTTATGCTGAGGGTTAACTACTAATTACATTTCCCCAATTTATATGTATAATAACAGGGCTAATGCATCATTTTCAAGGCAAGATTTAGTACACAACTAGTTGATTAAAAAGCCCACCTTCAATGACGGGGCTACTAAGTAACTATTGTTAGCCAATAAGGAGAATTTATTTTTATTCTTAAACTTTTCAGAATAAGTTGACTTCTCAACACCTATTTGAAGAGTTCCTGTCTCATTTTCCAACAAAAAAATTAATTAACCTTCCTACTTTCATAGCCAGAATAAATTTTTCATAATAAAATACTATCACAGGATCATGTCAAACAAACGTGGATTTGCGGGTGGAGACACTAGAGTAATTTTGAACAACACTAATGTTATTCATTTTGGCTTTCAGGCGTCAAGACGTCAAAGAGGATTTGACCCACTCTGCTTGTTTACATGGATAACAGTAAGGATAGTGTAGCCAGATGGTATTAAGAGCGATATTAAAGGGCAAAGTCCATAATTATTCATCACAGCTCCTCCAGTTAAGGTCACCTAGTAATGATGATTTAACCAATTGTGTCTTTACATTAAAAATTTGATAGTAATATCAACAGCACTTCTTAAAACTACATTTCACAGAATGTATGTTCTGCAACATACTATTAAGTATTCAGTGAAAGAAAAAAAATGAAACAATGTTTTAAGTTGAGAAATGCTGCTTCAGACAGAGTTAAATCATTTTGTGCTGTTTTTTACTGCAGGACTTCTCAGAATCTTTAATAAGCTCATGTACACTGTGAACCGCTATGATATGGTTTTAGGACAGTGCATTTCCAGGTTTATTGAACTACAGACTTTTTTTGGAGAGCAGTAATTCATATTTCCTGCAATACTGGTGACTGCCAATACTTGGAAAATCCTACATTTATAGCCTCAACAATGGTGTGTGTGCGTGTGCGTGTGCGTGTGTGTGTGTGTGTGTCTGGTATTAACTGGCACAATCAGAAAGGATATAGTGTGTGGTATGTTTGTTTCCTATTCTTACTATAACAAATTATCATAGACTTAAGTGGCTTAAAACAACACAAACATATTACCTATAGAAATCTGAAACGGGTGTCACTGAACTGAAATCAAGCTGTTGACAGGGCTGCCTTCCCTTCTGGAGGCTCTAGGGGGAATCTATTCCGTGTCTTTTCCAGTTTTTGAGGCTTCCCACACCCCCTGGTTCATTGCCCACTCCCTCCATTTCTAAAGCCAGCAACAACACATCTCTCTGGTCATTCTCCTGTACTGTTTCCCGCTGACCACAGGCAAGGAAAGTTCTCAGCTTTTAAAGATCCATTTTCAAAGATTCACATGATTAGATTATCCTGGATTTGGCTAGTCCAGGATAATCTCCCCATCTCAATGTCAGCAAAGTCCCTTTTTGGCCATGTAAGGCAACATATTCACCGATTGCAGGGATTAGGGTTTGGACATCTTTGAATGCAGTTATTCTGCCTGCCACACATGGGTTGGTAAGAATGAATACCTTCAGAGTTTTGGCCAGCAAACAAGTTCGAGGGATAAGAAAGAGAGTAACTATTCCTACTGCTTGCTTGCTTTTCCCCCAACTATTACTTACAACATCACAGTATCAGGGAAATCAAAATTATTGTCTCGTTAAGGGATGTACAATAGAACAGTAAACAAAATATGGAGCATGTTTTCAAACACCAAGAACTGGTTTTGTCTTCACAAAGTACAGAAGAGAGCACAAGTGCCCTGGGAATTAGATTCTCTACAAGCCCACCTGTTGGCCCCTCGACAATATAGTCCTGATTCTATGAAGAGTGCATTTTCCAGAGGTATATACCCCTAATCAGCTTTCCTGACGCTTTCCTTACTAAGGGACCATGAGTGTGCTACCTCCTATAGCATAGGTGCTGTAATTGTCCCATTTTACAGGTCAGAAAATGAATACTTTCTATGGTGACATCACTCAACGAGATCCTGCTTCCACCAAACCAGTAAAAGATACAGATCTGACTCCAAAGCCTGAGGCCTGGCTGATGTAATACTGTGTCTACTCACTTTCATAACCCACCTCTCCTAATATCTTCCCCTGACTTACCCCCAACCCAAAGCAAGTTCTCTCCTATCTCTCTGATCTGAAGGTCTATGTATGTGTGTGTGTGCATGCACTTGCACTCAGGCACCCACGTTCAGTCACCCTCTTTCTGTCATGTGTATCTCTATGAAGCTTTATACCTTGACTACGTATCTTTCTGTTTTGATCTCTGATATGATATGGAAGACTTCTGGGCTGCAGGCAGGATAGATATGTCATGAGCACATGGCTTAGAGACATATCTAGCCTAGGTCATCACCTGTGAAGTAACTCGGCTAGGTACGTGAGCATCATAGCAGTCTGTTTACTCCTCTTGTGACAGATCGGTAATAACTTAACATCTGCTTCATAGGGTCATGGTAAGGATGAAAAGAAATGGTACATGTAAAGCCCCTCATAGATAACAATCACACAACAAATTGTTGTTGTAACTATTATCGTCGGTTCCTTGCTGTGTTTACCTATATAAAAGTGCTATTCAAAGTTCTTGTCCCTATGGAAGATGCGTATCAACAACCCCGACTTATATCACTGACACTTATACACCCAACAACCACAGTGTAATTCACATTTTATTTTTTAAGGTGTGGTTCACGCTACTCAAAACAATTTTCTTCTAAAGGGCCATGCTTGCTGGCAGAACTGGGGCCTGGGACTTCTTGAAATTTGCTAATCACATCTGGTTTAGCTTTAGACATTTTCTGGGGTTTTGCCAGCAGCCACGACATTTTAATGGCTACAATAAACCTCAAAGCCTCATCAAATCTTTGCTGTATGTGTGAAAATTATGTCCTCTTCAATTAAACATTCAATCTAGGCTCACACCAAGGCCTTATGGAAAAGGAGGCGAAACCTGAATGGGACTGTGAGATGAAACGGACCGCCACGACTCTGGCCATCTTGCCAGATGGTATTTAGAAGAAAAAGAAATTCATTAGAGAACCAATGGTCTGTATTTTCTTTAAATATTTACTAGGTACCTTTCATGTGTTAAAAACACTGGCATCCCTCAAGATTAGCAGGGCATTTTTGTTTAAATATTCAATGTGTGTGGGGGGCATCCCAGTTCCCTCATTTGCCTTTATGGTACTTCACGTCTTTTGGCGAAGTCCAGTACAAAGGAGAAAAATAACGGAGGGGGTATTCAGTTTTCCTTCAGAAGAGCTGACATTTCCTTACAATTGACAGAGGAAAGTATTAGTTGAGTACTGAGAGATCTGCAATGACATCCTAAGATCTCCTTAGAGAAAATAAGGCATACCAAAGTGGGAAGCTTTGGGGGAACCCCTGCTTGTCCACTGTCCTCCTAATTCACTCTTCTCATCCCTTTGTTATGTATCATCAAACACACAGGAATGCCAAAGGAAGGTGGCTGAGTCAGAGTCCCTGAAAGAGGCAGGCCCCGGAAGGAAGGCAGGAGAAGAGGAAAGATCAACCGTAGATCAGGTGGCTGCTCAAAAGGCTATGTGAGAGGGCAGGTAAAGGGTTTACAAGGGCCAAGAGATGAGGAGATGGGAATTCAGGGATGACAGCAGAGTGAACAAACATGGGTCTCCACTGCCACTGCTCACCTTGCAGCCACGGGAGGGGTGGCCTGGGCCCTAACTCTGCCATTGGAGAGGGACAGATAAAACTGCTACATGATGGCTTACTCTGCTTTATAAAAATCAAGCTCTTCCTCTTAGACAAGGATAAAACTGTCATTTTCTTTCTTTTTTGGAAAAGGAAAAGAATAACCATAAATTCACGTATCACATTCCTGGACAAAGCATTCGTTTGGTTGAATTCATGCTCTCAAACACATCAACAGGAGGGGGAAAAAATCCACATGTTCCTTTAAAAATAATTTACAAGGTAAAAATATTCACTTGTAACCACTATCCTTAGTTAAGCAAGTTTTATGTCCAAAGTAAAAATAAATGGCTTTCCCTGCCACTAGGAGCAGATCTTTCCCACTTTACTTGCATTTCCAAGCTGTTCTCTGTCTAAGACTTAGGTTTCTGAGCACTCTTTCACAATAAACATTTTGAAAATGTTTATTTTATGTCTTAGTGTAAAAATATTCCTGGTTCAAGCTCTTCATTTCCTCAAGCTCTCCCTTTGGCACTCTGGGCCCCATTTCCACATTAACACGCTCCCTAAATCCTCCGTAGAGCTCTTCAATTGGAGTTATACAAGCTCCAACGCAAGTATTTATATTCTTGGACAAGGAGATGTCTCCACAGTGAAAACACAAGACTCTAGAAATGCCAAAGGAAAATTCCTGCCCAAGAGAGACATATTTTCACCTTTGGAAACAGCCAAAAAGGGCTTTCTGCATTTTGTTTTGTATAATTAAAAATGTAAATTAAACTGAAATAGAAGGTTTACTATGGGTCTTGTCATCATTATTAGATTCATATAGATAAACCAAATATATAGGGATGTGTGTGTGTGTCAGAAAGAGAGAGAGAGAGAGAGAGAGAGAGAGAGAGAGAGAGAGAGAGAGATTGAGAAAGAGAGAGAGAGAGAAAGGCAGCATAAAATTAGTTTAGAAAATGCATGTGTTCTAATCAGATAGACCTGATCAGAACTCAGTAAATCTGTCCCTCACTGGCTGTGTGAATATAACATAACCTCTCTAACCCTCATTTTTCTCATCTGTAAAATGGAGTTAGTATAGGGTTGTTTTAAGAATCATATGAGACACCAGCAAACATTTGATAAAAGGTTTCTGTTATTATTATTAAAATTATGCCTATTTTAAGTTGGACAATGTAGATATAACAAGGTATAGACACAAGCACTAATTAACACTAACAAATAAGAGGGGTATGTAAATACAGTGCCTCCAAAAAGTGCACAGATATGGAGAGTTTCATGAGGGCTGCAGGGTACCATGACTGAACTCTGCACCAATTCCATTCCATGAGCCACACATAAATAATCCTCTTAAGTCATTTAAAAAAATCTTTTTAGCTATTATCATAATAACAGAACAGTTCCTGTTACCTTCTAGTTGCCTCTTCAGTTTTCTCAAGTCTTTTATGAGGTCTTCAAACTTGACTTGGGAAGCCAGAAAGAAATCTTGTGGTTCAGGCAGGGGGAAAACGCTCTTTTCTGTTCCTGCTTCCTAAAAGATATGGTAAACAAAAGTACATGTTACTTCCCAATTGTCCCTTCCAGCTGAAATTCCAAAGCATCTTTTATTGGATGTTTGACTAAGAATCATAGCAGTGCCCCTCTGCCATTCCGAAACTTGGACCGGTTATTTTGAAGTGCTTCTGTTTCTTTCACAATGTCGTTTTGGTCTTACTGGCATTTAGACTGGTGATGGCCTGGGCAAGTTTCTATTATATTTTGCCTCATGAATCAAAGGGAAAATTGTCAGATATGTCCTGATCTTGGACACTCTGCTTCCATGGAAAAGGGCATAGGAGGAACACATGAAACTACTTAAATTTAAAGTCCTTGTTTGAGCTTCACATGGTAGCAATTAGATTAGATAACTCATCGTCAATGGGTGTGAGGTGGAAGGTGCTGGATAAGGTGGAGCTGCAATGGAAGAAACAGTTAACCTCCTTTACGCCTTTACCTGCCTTCTCCTGAAGCTTAGAGCTTGTGTGTGTGTGTGTGTGTGTGTGTGTGTGTGTGTGTGTGCGCGCGCGCGCGTGTGTGATTGAATTCTTCACACATATTTGTAAACATTTTCCAACTGTTGTTCGGCTAGTCTTGGCAGATATTTACTGAGGCATGATTGGCTATAGTTTTCGACAAGCTCCAAAAGGACACCTAACAGAATATCTGAGCTGAGAAACACCTTGAGGCACAAAACCTTCAGGCACATTGAAAGATAAGATGCGCCTCAGATTTCTTTCCCAGTCTAGTTTGCTCCCTCCCTGAGTTGTTTAATATAAGCTTCGTATCTTGCATATCTCAGGCAGTCTTCAGGTCTCTCCACATCACCACCTCTGCCAGCTTTCCTTCACATTCCATCTTTCCTACTGCCATTAGGACTAGTTCCAAACTCTAAAACTGCTTTACAAGGCACTTTATGATCTGGCCTCTGTCTACATGTCCAGCCTTAGTTCTCCCTTCCCCCTATCTTTAATTCCTTCCCCTAAACTTTCATAAAATAATAGAACAGGCTGCCGTGTCTTGCCTCTAGGCTTTTGTAAAATTTTATATAGATTGTCCCTTTCCACCCTTTCCCAGAATGTCCTCACACCTTCTTGTTTATACTCATCGTTCGAGTCTGAAAACAGATATTACTTTATCAAAGATTTACCCTATGTCCCGGCAGCCAACTCTTGGGTGTTTCCAAGAGCCCCCCCGTATTTACCATCATCGCTCACTTACCAACATGAATTTACAAATTGCTACGTTAGCTTTGCATGTCTTCCCACTAGACTATAAACACTTTGAAGGCAGAAACTGTGTCTTATTCTTAATATAAAATATTACCTCTGGCATATCAATAAACTTCGTTTGGCAACATTAGACAGAGGCTTTTAAAACACTGTCTGGGAAGTCTGTACCTTTAGCAGGAGACATCTAACCTGCCATCAAGTTTTCTGGTCATTTCAGGGATTCCCTGGATACTTCTTCTTCCTTTAAGACCTTAAACTTAACTTGGGATGCTTGGAGAAGGTGGTTTTCCTCATTGGATCACAACAACATTTTACGTGATCAAGGTACTTTTTCTCATCTTTCTATACTTACTTTACTACTTTAAAAACAATGAAAGCAGTACCCAGGTCTGAGGGCCAAGACGGAACAACATTTAAGATGCTTGCCACAAAACTCCATAGTAATCTACACTGGAAGAACTCATGAAGAATATCTATTTTCCAAAACTTTTTATCAGACTCAGTACTGGCTTTTTTTTTTGGTTTTATTATTTTATTTATTTATTTATTTATTTATTTATTTATTTATTTATTTTTAACTGAGCCATCCTGCTACCTGTTGGCAGCTCAGCGGCAACTCAGCTTGGGCTGGGCATCGAACTGCTGTTGCTCAGAGCTCAGCTCACACTCTTGAGTGAGCTCTTAACTAACTGAGCCACTCGGCCGACCCTAGTATTGGCTTTAAAAAAAAAAAAAATTATTTTATTATTATTTTTTTAAAGAAAAAGAGAAAGTGCTGCTGAGCAAATCGGCCTGGTAGTTGCTCTTGTGAACGTTGCATAATTCGAGTTCAAGAGACATGGCTCTAGATGGGTGTCTATAAACTTCACAGACCTAGACTTGGACCTAAAACCTGGCATAAGTGGAGAGAAGCTTGGAATAAGAGTCACCTTTCTTCAGCTAATTGCTCATCACCACAAACCACAAAAATCATCACTTATGCTCCTACAGGGAGGGGATAGTTTCATAAATCACATAATTCTACACTCTTGTTGAGTGAAATGCATTTTGCACAGTGAAAACTGGGAGAGCACCACAGAAATCTTCTTTTTCCTAAATGGGCCCATTTCCAAGTTTGAAACTATTCTTATGGTAAGATTTTTCCTCTGCAAAGTCGATTCCATGGGGTTCAGTTCTCCCCA
Source organism: Aselliscus stoliczkanus (assembly GCA_033961575.1). NCBI lineage: Eukaryota > Metazoa > Chordata > Mammalia > Chiroptera > Hipposideridae > Aselliscus > Aselliscus stoliczkanus. The sequence goes on along the minus strand of CM066732.1, from coordinate 90,022,532 downwards.
ATGAGAGCCGTACATTATGGGCAAATTGCCCCCTTCCTACACAATGCATCTGACTTGGCTAAGGCAGACGCTCCGAGGTAAATCCCGGATTTACCATGGATTTAGGACCTTGGATTAGAAATGTCACCTCTCAAGATTCCTCAGGGTAATTCTTCTGCCACATCAGTATCTGATGCCAGAACTCTGGGTATGTACACATTGCCTGAACTGCACCACACCTGTCCCACTCTACCAGAAAACAGGTTTCACCACTTCACACCTACTTCTTTACAGATGTCACTTACTACATTCTTGTCGATATTTACAGTAGATGCAACTCAGCAAGGACTTATGTTACAGACACTAAAAAAGAGATAATAGTAAGTTCTGGACCTCAGGGAGCAATGCCAGGATGATAGGTAATTGCTCATTGATATCTGATATGTATATACAAGGCAGAATAAAACAGATTGTGAGAGAGTTTTTCAAACAAAGCGTTCCCAGGATTCAAAGGAGTAAAGCATGAAGAAGTGAGCAAAGCCTTCATGGAAGAAGGGCCATGTAAGATTGCACTATTTTTTATTATATCTTTTTTTCCTTTTACGAAAGTGATGCATGTTCATTATGTTTAGTAATTGAAAGAATCTCTTACCATCCTACCACCCAGACATAATCAAACATTTTAATATATATCCTTCCAGGCTTTTCTGTACATATTTGAGTACATATGTTTACATATTTGAGATTATACTAGATATTATTTGAAACACATTGTTTGTAATTTAAGAGCAGATCAAGAGTATTTCCCAATGCCATTAAATGTCCTCCTATACGCTTTCCATGGCAGCATATTCTTCCATTTTATGACTTTAGCATAATTGATTTGCCCTTAGTTCCTATCTTTGGACATCTACCAAAATTTTTGCACTATTTTCCTATTACAAATTATTTTAAATAAAATAGGGATACGCATCCTTATTTTTTTTCCTTAGGGTAAAAAGCCCTAGAAAGATTATACATATTTCTAGGGCTTTTGATAGGTCTAAGTCTTGGTCAAAGTCTTGCTAGCCCACACAGCACATCTGCATGAATTAGAGCAAGTTGTGCCCTGGAAGCAGGCACCGCTCGATGTGCAAACAGCTTGACAAGCACATGACATCTTTATGTGAACTTTTTTCTCTTTATAGAACACATAGTTTGGTGAGTCTGGGGTAGGCTAGATATGGATCTCATCTGACCTAGAGATCTTAAACAGAGAATAACTCAGCTTACCGTAAGTGATAGGACTGAGAAAGTTTTGATCAATTTATATTGCTAATTCTATATATCTAATTGACAATTTATAGCTTCTATTCATTTCGCCACTTTTTTTTTTTTAATGAGAAAAGTTGACCTTTTCTCGTTGATTCTAAAGAGCTCATTACCTATTAGGTTGCATGCTTGCTTGCTCATTCATTCATTCATTCATTCATTCATTCATTCATTCAGAGCTTTTGCCCTAAAAGGTCTTTTATGATTTTCAGAGAGTATTCATAAGAAAAAAAGAGAAGTTTTAAAAATGCTAGGGACAAGAATAGTTCCAATTAGGGAGAATGTCAGATGTAAAAAACACATCAGTAAGAAAGCACAGGGTGTGTTTGGAAAACTTCAAGTCTTGAGTTGAATCACAGAATATGTGTAGAGGGAAAGTAATAAAAGTGTGGTTGTAAAAGACTGGAATTAAATTGGATAGGGTCTTAATTCACTTGAAAATGGGGAGCCACTTTCTTTTTTGAGTAAACAAATGATGTGAAATGAGCAGAACTATAAAATGTAATCGGGCCACAGGGTGTGGGGTGGATTAGAGTGGGAGAAGTCGAAGTGGGAAGGCCAGTTGGGAAGCAGCCGAAATTCCCTAGGTGAGCTATCTTAAAGCCTCAATGAGCTGGGGTCAGTCGGGATGAAAAAAAAACAAAAAAAATCAGGGAGGAACATGAGACACAATTTAGTTGAAGGACAGGGAGGAACCAAAGAGGAGCATACGCTTCAAGTCTAAATGACCAAACATTATAATGTATTTAACAGAAAAAAGAGGGAAGAAGTTGGTGTGTGTGTTGAGGGGGGAATGGGATGAGAAGCCTGTTTACAGATAGAGTGAGAACAATTAGATAAACCCACTGAAACGGGTAGGAGGGATAACTATAGACACATTAGTGCTTAGCGTTGTTTCTTCTGGATAAAATTGTAGGCCTTTTGAAAATATGGCCCTGAAATCATTACTTTGCTTCCCTCGGTACCTAGGAAAAACTCTGCTTGTTACAGGGATAGTTACGCAGAAGCCCTGACATTTTCCTGAGACTTTTTCCATTCATATTGATTGCTCGATTTCTCAACAACTTACAACAGTACCTCTTTCTTCTCAAAGTTAGGACTCCTTGTTCTCAATTTAAGGAGAAGGAATAAAACACAGAGAATTGTGCTCAGGTAGCTTCTCAGAGAAGTTTTTATTTCTAATTGCAAATGTAATTTAAGCAGAGAGGAGGGATTTCAAATTCCACTTCTTCCACTTGTTTACAGATGAACACTGCTGATAAAGCTGGGAGGTATTACTGAATATTAACTTCCTAAATTTTGGTCTCTATCCCAGAATCTAGTTTCAAATGTAACCAATCACTGAGTGATACAGATTTCACCGCGCCCCTCACAACCTGGTCAGAAGGCACTGAGATAACTGCCGATCTCTCTGAAGCTGTGTCATATGGTGGATTGGAAATTAGTAGATTTGTGTCACTGAATAATGCTTCTCTTCACAAGAGTCAGCTAAACTCTCTTGGCTTCTGTGTTCCCATCTGTAAACCAAGGAGGCTTGAATAGCTCTCAAATTCTATGTTGAACTTGAAATTCATCCATTCATCCATCATCCAATTTCTGAATGTCAACAATGTGTAAGAGTTGAAACCACTTTAGTGTAGTTTTCCACGTAACGCCATTTCTTACCTGATCATAGTAACGCAGGTAGTATTTCACGACATAGTCCACCAGGTTCATCCCATTATCCTAGGTTTAAAGGAGAAGGTTAAATTGAAAATCATTCACATGAGACTCTGCCCTATTATAGAGTTGAGAGCTGACATCTCAGTTTGTGACCCTAATATTTTTTATTTGTGATACCTGGTTCTAGTTCTGTTTGAGACTGGCAAGAATTTCCTCTCTCTTCCTTTCCCATCCTTTGTTGATGGTATCCAAAGAAAAGAAACTACACTATTCTTTTTTGGGAGGAGGAAAACCCCAAACAGATAATCCATAAAACCTCTGAGCTAAAACAAACAAACAAACAAACAAACAAAATACTGTCTCAACATTTTCGGGCATAAAGCCAAGGCAGGAGGGGGGTGGAGAGTGCTAAAATGAACCAGGGACTAGAACAGAAAACCATCCCTCCCTTCCCACCTTTCAAAAGATGGTGTTCTTAGTGGCGTGAAAAACAATCAGGACAGCTTAAAAGGAATGCCATGCCACTTTATGACCCTAGGAGGCCAGGAGCAAGCAGGCCCTCCCACAAGGCAGCCTTTGAGTCCTGTTCACATGGGTCTAATTCTAATTTGCCTGTGTGTTTCCCCTCTCTCCACTCCCCCTGCTCCCCATGGGATGCCTAGGTATGGGCTGGCTGTTTCTAAAGGGGTAGCTCTGCAGGGGTGTGGAGCCAAATGATAATCAGGCTCAGAGGGTTTGACAGTAGAAGCCCTGTCCAATTGTTGTGGGCAAAAGAATAATTCCAATGCTCAGCTCAGCGACTCAACATTGTTCCCTGCTTAGGAATGAGTACATTACAAATAGCCAACACTGAATTCAAGCACATGGCTGTCTTATTCCCTCATTGCAGTTTAGCACCTAACTGTGTATTTTAGAGCAAACAAATATTGGGAATTTTGTCATCAACATAAGATCAAACATAAAAAAAAATATCTATCTTTATTCAAAAGAGAGCAATGAAAAAATATATTATTAGAGGGAGGATAGAGATGAATGGAACAGTCAGAAATAGTTTTCTTTTTTTAAATTAAAGGTATAGAAGGAAAATAATGGCAGATCATACACATTCATTATGAAATATAAATACCCGACTTTTGACGTCCTTGAGCTTGGGCAGAATTTCTAAGCTGTATCCATCTGCTTGTCCCCGAGTCCTATTTCCTCCATTCATATAATTTCCAAAAGCCAAAATGAGAGCTAAAATATCCTTCACACTCTTCATGTGCAGCAAGCCCTGTAATGGGAAACACCAATTATTATAGAGTGGAATTCCAAATGTACCTATGTACAGATATTTATGGAGCACCCAACAGGCTGTTACCAATCAGGTTAACAGTTGGTGAAATGGAAGATACACTTTATAAGCCATGAGGGTGTTGAAAAAAAAAAAATTAAAAGCCGTCATTTTCTATCCTTTCAATGAATTACAAACTGTGCATGTTTTAATATTGAGCATTAAATGTTAGTATTTACATTTCCATTTGAGCCAGTTTTCGTTTTTTAAAATACTTATTTCAAAGTATTTATAAATAAAAAAAAGAGAATTGTTATAGTTAGGCTTCACATTTGATGATTTCTAAGTAAAAAGGGGTGTAATATCATTCGAGAATCTCCTTTTGGACAATACATCTACGTAAACAGTAGAGTTGAGTGTAGGGTAGATATAATAGCAAGTCCATTCTTCCTTATCCCTGGGTGTAATCCTCATAGGTGAACTACAAGAACTACAATAATGTGTGTCAAGGCCAGAGGCTATGTTTATTAAGTGTTCATGGATATGTCTATTAACGTTTACACTTTCAAGCTGCTTAGGGCTTTCTTCAGCTCTCCAACTCATTTGTTTTTGTTCTCCTTTTTTTTTTTTTTTTTTTTTTTTGCTCCAAGTGCAAATTTTCAAATTGATTCTTTTTTCCTTTCTCTGTAGTCTTAGTTGACTTTACCTTCCTTTATTATACGGAAAAGAAGGCCAGATGCAACTCTAGGCCAGCTTCTGCTCCTGACTTTTAGGGTGCTACTATCTGGTTACAGCATGCTTTGGTCGTATTTATGCTTTCTTTATTGAAATCTTTTATACTTTAGAAAGAAAAAAAATCATGCCTTCAGATAAGCAACTAAATACTACAGTATTTGTAGAGAGGATTATCATGTTCTTAAGGACATGGGTTATTGTGAGTAAAATCCAAGTGTACAGTTTAATTTTATAATGGATACCAGGATGGTAAAGCCAACAAAAATTTATTTGCTATCACTTATTATCATAATCATTTACTGCCTTTATCAAGTCTCTAGAATCTTCTAATTTCACTATCTAGACACTTTTCAGATAATCAAATTCATGGGTCTAAGGTAAAAATCTCTTTTGCAATCCAGACAGCCCAGTGGAAAACAAACTATACTATTTAGGTTGGTTTTAAGTGGCCCATATATACGTTGGAAGGTATTTGGAATATCTGAGAAGAAATCTGTAAAAAAATGTCATTTTTTTTTCGCCTCCTCTTCTTTTCTGTCTCCCTCCCCCACCCCCAGCTCACCTGCTTGCACACACATACTCACACTTAGGCAGGATGATCATCACAGCTATACTTAGAAAAACATACACACTTAAGTCCAAAAGGTTTTGGCAAAGGGATTCTAGCTGATTCTCGCCCTCCCCACTTCCTACCCCTAATAAGCACAAAGTGATCTTTTTAAATTAGTCAGCAACATACCTTAGAAGCTCGCGTGATGATCTCTACCTTTCGATTCAAGGAGGTGATACCCTCGGAAAAGATAGATCTGAAGATGATGCACTGGGCACGTTCAGCAAAATTAGGTATCTGGGCTAACTCATGTAAAAACCTGTGAAAATGACAAAGGACTCATCTAGCTTCTCATACCATCAATCATAAGGGAAATAAAAAGACAGCTAAGAAAGATCCACCATGAGCATTGCTTATTTGACAATGTTAATTTAACAATTGATAAAAGGTATCAGGTAGGCTGACTTAAGCAACTCCAAGAGAATGTATTCTACTGTTGACAACAAAGCTACCTTTTAAGATGGTTTCTATGTTGGTAAAATAAACGCATGGTGTCATAAATTACTTTAGGAACAGAAAGTCAGTGCAATTACACAGAACCACAACAAGTTATCTATTTCCTGCTATCCAAATAGGAGACTAAAACCAAATGAAAGGTGTTAATTTTTAGTGTATGAGAAAAAATACACAATAAACTCCCTTTGTAATGCAGGACTCTCTATGGATGTATTTACAGGTTGAGGAAAGTGAAAACTTGAGGCAAATGAACATAGACAAGCCATTAAAAGTCTCTTCCTGAAATGACATTACTTCTATTTTTTGTTCAGTGAATTAGATAACAGTCAATAATGTCCCTATTCAACAGATATTTGTTTACTTTTCCACATCAACTTACCCGTAAGACAGAGGTCATAGCTCAATGCTTGAACAAAGCAGGCACTCATTAAGTGGACAAATCTAAAGCTTCTTAAAAACTATGGCAAGACAGATCTTAAAAGCTAAGGCTGAGTACTAACCTACACACAGAGGCTCACTGTCTGAGCAGTTGGGCACTGGTGCCCTTTGCAAAATTAAGTTGGAAGAGCTACATACACTCCAGGCCAATCACCAGAGGTAGGGGTTTAAACTAAAACGGGTGGAAAAAGCTGGACATGAATTCAGAAAAGGAGAGAATCCACTAACCGCTATTAAATTTATTTTGGGGTTGAAATGATTATTACCTGATATTTCTGAAAGTCTTGGTTAACTCATAACATCATTACTTTAACATATTGCAATCTCTCCCCCAAGAATGCTTTTCCACAAAGGAGCAAAGCTGGAGGCTCCTTCTTTCCATCCCCAAAGAAATTTCCTTAGCTTATATTCTGCGTCTCTGTTACTTTATTTTAGGGAGATGTGGGTTTTAAGAAGATTCTAATTATCAGCTGTTTTTATTATTTATCCTACAACCAGGTCATCTTTTTTTTTTTTAATGGTACTGAGATAAACCAAAGAATGCCCATAAAGAAAACACACCTTTGTTTTAAAGTTCTGTAAAGGATTATAATGAAAACCATGGATATAAAAGTAAAAACACATAGGAATTCTGAATTAGGACAAGATGAAAAAATTGTACTTTTATTAAATTGTTTCTTCATAAAATTTGTATTAAACCATCGATTCATTTACAACTATAATCAAGGGTACCACCAGTTTTCACAAACACAAGCAGTAAAAAGATTGTGGGGCTGGGGGCATTTGGTCCCTGGGGAGTTTTATTTATTCAGAGGCTGCTGAGGGCTACCTCAGGGGAGCACCCTGCATTTCCCCCCTTCCAGATGTGATCGTGAGACACTATTCTGTAAGTAGGACCCAGATCCCCAGAGTTCTGCACGCTTCCTGGTTTAAATGAGCACACTGAGTGAAGCGTTTATGAAGACAGTGTGAGAGAATATACTCAACTCACCAACAAGGACATAGATGAAAAGGAGGAAATGCTAGGTGAACAATTAATTAGAACTAGTCTCAAAATAGTAGGTTTAAGACCAATACGAGGGCACAAGCCCATAGGTTCACCAGCTTATGTTACCCAGGAGAGAGTAAAACAGAACTGCAAGGCTCTCTGGGATTGAAGCCTGACTAGGGTCAGGGCTTGCACTAGGAGGCTGACCAAGAATCTTAAAGAGCCAGTGTCCTGTGTATGGAGAGGGGTCTGATACCCATAGCCAGAGTTGGGCGATGGGGATGGGGGGAAAGCTCAGGAATTTTACACTACTACTGGATAGAACTGGGGGAAATGTGTCACTGAAAGTTAATACCAGAGCATCAGTCACCAAGACTGATTTTAGTCAGTCCTTTACACACATTTGAAGCATTTACAGTGTGTCAGGCACCATGCTAAGACCTGAGAACAGAGTTTAAATTATATACAGTTCCTTCTTGATAACCTGAGACATAAATCAGATGTTACCGTGGGGTGTGATGTGTGCTATCAGTGATGGGGCCTGTCATCGGAGCTATGGAAGCCACACGCAGGGACAGTGCCAGCCAAGGGTTCCTGGAGCTTTGCAGGGCACATGTGAAAACTGCCAGGCAGAGCCTAGACAGGCTGAATGACACTTGCGAGTGAAGTGAGTAGGAGTCAGATGCTAAAATGGGGCTTGGTGTTCTAAAATAGTGTAAACTTCTGAATGAGCAAATGAAGGATATTAGAGAGGTGATCCTTTCAGCTTTTTGTTTCAGAAAATCGCCATGGCTGTAGCTTGGCCAATGGATTAGAGGTGATAGCAGATTTGAGGCTTAGAGGCATATAAGGCTGCAGCTGCAATACTCTGAGAAGGAAGGTAAGAGGGCCTGCAGTGTGAATGCAGAGGGCAAATGGATGAGAAAACTAAGGCAACAAGAGCCAGAATAACTGACCAATACCAAAGGAATTAGGTAGCATCCAGGATAACTTACAGGTTTTGGGCTTGGACACCAGATGAAATGTGAAGACACGATTTAATGAAGAAGCAAGTCTTTAAAAATAATATGACTTTATGTCACTTTCTGTCCAAAAATACCCATGCAAAGCCTTCAGGAAAAGCATCATAGCTCCTTTCCCATTTATCTGGGAAAGTATCAGAAGTGTAAGTAACCTCGAAGTTTATGAGACAGTGTCTGATAAATATCTTATCCCTCAACTGTGTTTTATTCACTGCCCATAAGGGCAGGGATATGAACTCTTGGTCTTGGACATTGGGCTTTGGTACTTACGAATGTCTATAGACTGATTTCTTTTGAAATAGTCTAACTTTATACCCTAGGGCTAGTAATAGAGAGGACAAATGCCCACTGAAGAAGACACATACTAGGGGTCTTTCCTCAATTTAGGCTTATTTTCCCAGAATGGGTTGCAACTCCAGCCTGTATATGGGAGGGAAGTTTTGTATCTCACATCGTGTGGGCTGCTCATCTACAGCAGCAACTCAGCAGACAGGTGGAATGATGCAATGTGGTCCATTGTTTTTAAGGGATTAACATTTGGTTTATCACCCTTTAACCTCCAAATGGTATTATCTCAGGTGTGTGTGAACACAGAGGCTGTATACACAGCATAATTTCCTATTTAACCTGTGTTCTTCCATAGAGGAGTACACTCACACAATCTTATTTCAGATGTCAGTGCATCTTCTTTGTGGGAGTCCTGTGGCTAGTGGAGCATCCCACAATAGGCTCTATATGGTATCATCACTCTAGACCACAGAAAGCTTGCATCAGGCCTAATCAAACCCAACAGAGCCAAGCCTCACGTCACCGCCATCCCAAGGCACAGTGTAAAGCGTGGAGGAGGCCATCTCTGAACGGAGTGGCTCTCAGACAGCCAGGTCCTAGGCAGATGACACCTTTATGGGAAATGGCTTTTCTAAACCTGGCACTGGTGTAAGAAAGCTGATGAGGTGAGTGATGAAGCCAACCTCTCCATGCTATGATTTATAGGGCTGGGCGCCATGGGCTTCTTAGGAAATTGTAATGCCGAAACTATAAATGATTCATATTTTCCAGTACGTAAAACGTGCTTATAGTCAACCAACTTGGAGCTGATGGCAAATAAGTTGCCAGAAAATCAGACTCTGGCATAAATCGAACAAACGCTGCACTGTGCAGGGGGTCAAAAGCAAAGGTGATACTCACTTTGGCCTGATTTTCCCCCTTTCTGCGCCTCACCCTCCAGCAACAGAGCCCAAGCACATCACCTCGCAGGACAATATAACAGGCCTCTCTGCTGTCAGTAATAACGTAGCATGCTCAGGAGGCCATTACGATGCCTATATGCAAACTTTCGAAATGCTCTTCCATCCAGATCATCAGTAGAGAAAACAGGCATAGTAAGTTGCACGTCAATCACCTGCCACCATTATTCTGTGTGTTGGCAATTAATCTTGAAAAATAATGCTAGAATGGCATTAACACAAAAGGAAAAGGGGGACACTTTCAATAGCAGAACTTCCTCTTACTGGGTTGGCCATTCCCATAGCTTAGAGCACAGGCTGCAAATTATAGCCCACAGGCCATATTCAAGTCCCCACCTGTTTCTGAATGGCACATCAACTAAGAATGCTTTCTACATTTTTAAATGGCTGAAAAAAGAGTTGATAGAAGGATAACATTTCATGGCATGTAAAAATGATATAAAATTCAAATTTCAGTGTCCATAAACAAAAATTTGATTGGCACATGCCCATTTGCTTAGGGATTGTCTGTGGTTGCTTTTGCACTACAGTATCAGGCTTGAATAGTTCCAACAGATCGTATGGCCCATAAAACCTAAAATATTTACTATCTGGTCCTCCACAGGCCGTTTGCCAACTCTAGGCTTAGAGTATCATTTCTCAGTGAGGCATAGGTGGCACTACCCAATGCTTAATATGCCCTATTGTCCCTGTTAAGGACCAAATGTTTGTGTCCCCCCAAAATCCATATGTTGACATCCTAATCTGCAGTGTGATGGTAATGAGGAGGCAGGGTCTTTGAGAGGTAATTAAGTCACGAGCGTGGAGCCATCATGAGTGGAATTTGTGCTCTTAGAAGAGACACAGAGCTTGTTTTCTCTTTTTGCCTTCTGCCATGTGAGGATACAAAGAGAAGTGGGCAATTTGCAACCTGGACAGGCTCTCACCAGAACAGGACCATCCTGGCACCCTGATCTTAGACTTCCAGCCTCCAGGGCTGTGAGAAATAAAATCCTGTTGTTCATAAGTCATTCAGTTTAGAGCACTTCGTTATAGCAGCCCAAGCTAAGACAGCCTTCAAATACTCCTCATGGCTTTGTCAGTGTCTAAATATTTCATAATTAGTCACTTATTTTTCAGTGATGAGCACATTAGTGGGGATTAATTTATTATGTTAGAAAATCTGACTTAGGAGTAGACCATAATATCCATCAGGGGTGAGAGTTACTAAAGAAGATAGCTCAAGCTGATGTAAGAGAAGGGCAGTCGAGCCCCGTTTGCATTGATTCACAATATTTCTAGGCGTCATGAACTAACTTTGGGGTGGGGTGGTTCCTGTCCTATACTGTGTGTGAGAACAATTCACCCTAAGAACCTAAGGTTCCCAGAATTATCATGAAGGTTTGTCAATAACTGGGCAAACCTAGAAATCCCATGCCCAGCCATGTGGGAGTGGTTTTTCTAGACCTGAATGTCCAGGTATCCAGGGGGAGTGGGGCATTCTAGAGTATACCCAAGGGCAAGGCAGGTAACTTTCAGTACAAGCCACAGCCCTTGAATGTCTCCACAGCTGACTAATTACCCTAAACTTTAACACTCAATTTTCTCTTTGTTTCCTACTCTTGCCTCATCGCCAGGCCCAGAGGGGTGGCCTAAATTGAACATGAAACATCCAAGATAGCAACAGGCAAAGGAGCCCTCTGTCCATTGGGACCCATTTCACACTCCCACAGAGTCCTGGGCCATGAGAAGCTGGGTGGGGCCCAGGGCCTGCAGGGTTCCAGAAGCTTATCTGTGGTTTGCAGACTCCAGGAGCCCAGCCAAGGAGGAGTTACTTAGTTACACATTAGAGTTCTGGGTTTTCAAAGGGTGTGGAACAACACCCTAAACTACAGAGCAAACAGCTCTAGATAGTGAATGGAGAGAACAACGCATGCCAAGAGAGGGTGAAAAAGTCTCATCTACACCAGGCAGACCAGGTGGGGAAATTTGGGAAAGCTTGGCACATTGCAGCTACATTTACTGGATACGACATTTAGGAAAATCAGTTTCCATGCTATGACTCTGACATCATTTTTTTTTTAACTGATCAGCAGAACCTTAAACAGAGCGATGACTTCTTCCTTCCTCAGTTACCCCTCTGGCCAGAATGTTTAGTCTAGGAGGAATTAACAACTTGCTAGAACAAGAAAGGGGAATCACGGGGGGTGGGGAAAGGGGTTGAGACATATTCTATCCAGCAGCGCAAATCTCCCAGCTGCTTTTCCCGGCAGTCAGGCCATGCCGCTGTATGCAATAGGTCACGGGAATGATGGAGTTGAGACTTAGCTCATTGCACAACTTAGAGGTGATTATTCAGAGCTGGGAAGCGGGATGATAGAGAGCACCCTTTTCCTTTTGGCCCAACAGAAGTGTTCAAGCGCTCTTACTGCTCAGGTTTATCCAGCAGCTTCAACTCTTCTTCTTTGGACGTCTCGTAATACTTTCTTATTTTAACCAATTCATCCTCTTGGGCTCTCTATGTTCAAAAAGAAACAAAACAAAACACACAAAACATGAACAAGGAGAATCTGTCGAAGGCAACACGTTTTAAAGTGTGGCCTCTGGACCGGGAGCATCAGTACCAACTGTCACTAGCTAGAAATGCAAACTACTGATCTTACTCCAGACTTGGGAAACTCGAGGTGAGTTTCCACCTCGAGCAGATTCTCATGCATGCTAACATTTGAGAACCATTGGCTAATACAAATGGTCCTAATGAGTGACATTAGCTGGATACAGAAGCCAGGACACTGGATTGCTAACTTTGAGTCCCTTCTCTTTGCCTGTAAGCAGATATGGGTCAACTTCTCCTCAGCATTTGCTTTCTGGCCCTCAACAGCCTTCCTAACTTATGCAAGCCCCTGACTTTTTTTTATTTTTATTTCTAGTCAGTCAGCATCTTCTCTTTTTCTAAGTTTTGTAATTGATTTTGTCTGTATTGCTTATTTTGGCATTCAGTCCTGTACTTTCTTAATTTATCCAACTCTTTGAGTTGTATGCAGTTTATCTCTACTGTGGGCTGACAAGGACTGAGTATGTGCACAGTCCTGGGTCCATGGTAACAACAAAAAGCCTCTGGAAGGTACTTTGCCTTTTTACAAAGTTCTTCAACATCCATTACTGTATATTCATGTTACAAGAGATTCCACTGAGAACCTGCTAAAAGGGCCTGCCTCAGAATCTCTCTCCCATCATGCCATGCTGCCCTCCAGGAACACAACAAATGCCCCGTCAGGTCCTGATAACCTGGTATGTGTGGGCCTCTTGTCTGTTAATGAAAGCCTTACCGATGGAAACATGAGAAGTTCCCACTCACGTGTGCCCAACAGCTCCTGATGTACATAAAGGATATAAAATTGTGGAGGGGACTGGCAGTCCCACTATGCAAACAATCTGTAAGACACTTAAGGTCACAGGGGACGTAGTATTGAACTGAATCATTTGTTGAGCTTGGTGACCATGCATACTGCAGAGCTTCAGGCAGCTTCCTGGGAAATACCATTTCTTCAGTAAAGAGAATCTTGTTCAACGTACTTTCAAATCCTCACAGAGTCAGTGAACCAGTATAGTCAATAATTATAGGAATCTTGACTCGCCTGGGTCATCTTCTCAAGAGAGCCTACCAATTGTGTTGGTTATTTCCTCATATAACCCAAATTTAAAGGCCATCTATGTGTACCGTGTGGTTTATTTTCAAAATACATTGCTACTACTACATACATTAAATTATCTCTTAATACTCATAAAAAGTCAGGTAGAGCCCATTATATAATAGTTCTCATTGTACTGATGACCATACAGGTATTAAGAGTTTAATAGACCCTAAATCACTCAGCAGTCAGTGGTAAACCTAAGACCGTCTGACTCTAAATCTAAAACACACACCCACCATGCTATATTACTTTCCACGTTCAACACCATCAGCTCATTTGGACTGAAAGTCATCATCCAAGCTGGTATTACCATTCCCATCCATCAGAGGACACTGGTGTACACCAGCATGAACCCAATAGCTCATCTCATTAGCTCTACCGCAAGCCACAGGGCTGGGTTCTGCTATACAGAAGTGGTCTCCACCTTGAACCACCCTTCCTTGTAGGTGTGCAAAGAGATCTGCTAACCCCGGTACCACAGAAGGGGTCAGGAACCTAGTGCTTTTCTCATGTCTGCTTGTAGTTGGGCTTGCGTTTCTGTGCCTTAATTCCTTTCATGATTTGTCAAAACTCTTACTGCCAAAAAACGTGAACAGCTCAGTAATTCTTTAGGTGGAAGGAGTCACATGTAACTACTTTTTTCGACCTGGAAATTGTTTTGGTTAGGAAAGATGGAAACTGGCACTCTATGTCTTCGGTACTCACGTTTTCATATAAGGCCGCCAGGGTCTCCAGGTCAACCACAGAGTCATCCACATTGAAAATGGCTGCCAAGCACCCAAAAAGAAAGACAAGGAAAAATAAAGGGCATGGTTAGACTTCCGCACATTGTTTGAAGCAATATAATATTGCACTTTCTTACACAAGTTGTGTCTTTCAGCACATTGTTGCTCCCTTTCCTTTTACACTAGGGGGACCCCCAGTGAAAGGAACCAAAATGGTTGCTATTGCTCGTCTGAGCCTTAGCCCTGTTTGGTTTAATTCCTCAAGCTCTGCGTTCTTTCTGCAGTTTAATTTAGGCTCCACAGGAGAAGTGGATGTGCTTTAAAACTAAATCAGTTTGTAGGTTTGAAGCACAATTTTAAATCTTTCTTCCCGCCTGGTAATTGAAGAGATTTAGTACCTAACGCAGCAGAACTGACTGTTGCCCATTACCAGGAAGAAAGAGGGGAAAAAAAGACAATGTTGGCAAATTAAATGAATTCAGGCATGTGATTTCAGGCACCTTTCCATGGCCACTGCAAACATCTTGTTTGGATTAAAAAGACAAGAAAACGCAATAATTGCATCAATGGCAAATTAAGATTATGGAAACCTCCCATGAATCCGTCTTAAGGCAAATTCTCGTTCCTATGGTTTTATTAGGATTGTACTTGTTGTTCTGTATCTTTAATAAGTCACTCAGCCGTTAACTAATATGCTTCTAATTTCATCTAGAGAGATTCCTTCCCATATATACCAGGATATAAACATGGAGTTTTTAAAGCCTTAATGGATTTGGCAATCAAAGTGTTTGAAATAGGCAGCTCCACATCTTTAAATAATTATTCAAAACTAATAAGGTTTGTTCCCTCAACTCCACCTCCCTTCTCTGACTTTACATTGTGAAATTAACCAGCACGCTAGTAAATTTTCTCTGTGGCAGGCTAATTAATTTTATTAAACCAACCAGTGATATTTAGAATGCCTTAAAATTTTGGTCGTCACCCATTATTCTGTTCATTGACATTACACCCTGGTTTTCAGAGAAGGTTGGGATCAAGGTAAAGGGCAGGTTGCTTTCAAATTGTTTTGCCTCTTCTGTATTTTAGAATCACATGAACGCCTTTATACAATTTTAATAAAGATAATTAGCTCAGCTATGATCATGTAACTTCACAGAACACCGAGAAATGTACTTAAAATTCCTTCACAGGCCACCTTCTCTAACTTAGGAGTTAATCAGCCAGCTATTCCTAGATACATGGGGCAGTGAGAAAAGAAGAGGTTAATATTCTACTGGCAAAGCCAGCCATCTCAGATTCCACCAAGACAAAGAAAAATTACACTTCTGGAAAAGCCAATACGAAACCATGAAAGAAAAATGTAGTTTGAGAAAAGAATGAAAGAATTTGCCCTCCCAGGACTGTTATTTTGTCCATGAAGATAATATGAATTCACTAATTTATTAGATAGACTGGGCATTTTTAACATGGCTGTTGCTTTAAAAACAAAACAAACCAGAAACTATCCCAGAACAATGTCTATTTTATGTAAATTCCAATATTCTTCTACAAAAAAATCTGCCAACAAGAATGCAATAAGAAAAGGTGAAATCCTAAATAATTTATCAGAAATGTTCACTTCTAATCATACATCCTAGCTACTATGCATGAACTATAAGTTTAGATATAATCAAGCAATCTTAACTGCTGAGAAAGAGAATGGTCTGTGGGTTTCTTTTTCTAGTGAGTAAATACTTGGTTTTTGAAAGTTAACCAGTCTGGGTCACAGATACATAGTTTGAAGGGTTTTATGGTCAGCCAGTGCCCCTCCAGTGTGCTAGGTAGTAGAAAGATAACATCTTAGGAGGATGGGACAGAAGAACAAGCATGGGCTGGAGACATTTATTCATTCATTCATTCATTCATTCAACCATCTCTTGAATAAATATTTGCTGAATGCGTATTAAGTTCTAGAAACTGTTCTAAAACGCTGTGATTATATAAATCCAAAGTGTATAGGACATTCAAAAAACTTGATCTCATAAATTTATACTCTAGCTTAGGGGACAGAAAAAACAAACAAACAAGGAAATAGATTTCAGATAATGATATACTATGATGAAAGTAAAGAAGAGAAATGGGAAACATTAGCTAGAATGATCGATGAATATTTCTTTGAGGAGGTGACAGGTAAGCTAAGAGCTGAAGAGGTCAGTTCTGCGAATGTCTGGGGGAAGAGCATTCCAAGGAGAGGTAACTCCAAAAGGACATTTCTTTTTCTAATGAAGGAATAAGCTCAAGGTTGAGAAAATGACCAAGATGACCCTCATGAAGGGATCACTCACTATGTGTGGGATCTGGTAAGTTAAATGGTCTGAGCCTCAGCATCTCCATAAAATGGGTTTAATGCCACTTACTGAAAATATTAAGGGAGGCAATGTGTATGCTTGGCATAGTGCACAGAGCATGGTATAAACTCCAAATGGTACCTATGAACTATGCTATTCTGATTTTAAATATATAGATTGTTAATGTGTTTTAATGCTTGTTAATGTCTATCTCCTCTGACATCTGGAAAGAATTAAAGAAGACTTAAACTACTGAGTCGTTTGTGCTATAAATGAAACTTTCCAGAATTCTTGAGTGTTTCGGATAGGAATAGTTGCTAGCAAACCCTTTCAAAACCCCACTTGAGGCCCAACTTTAGGAAGCATGATTAATAGGAAAGGTATATGCACAAATAACTCTAATTACAAAAAACAAGTGTACAAAATGTCTTAAGGGAAATACAAGATACCTATGGGTCCGTTCAGAAAGTTACTGAATTTTTATCTCTAATTTCCATCTTTCCTACCAATCTACACTTTATCGTACCATCCAAGTTATTTTTATAAAAGATGTGTCTCAAAATTTTACTTTGATCTTTAAAATACTCAGCTGCCTTTTCTTTAAATCTTGGGCAAAGCCCAAACTCCTCGGTCTGATTTTTAAGCCCATTCCCTTCTTGGCCTTGAGCTACACCTCCTCATATCCTGTCACGTCCATTTCTCCCATGCACCCATGCTCCAGGCAGATTGGGCAGCTCCCCATTCCTGAACATGCCACTATTTCCTCCCCTCCCATACCTCATTCTCCAAGGCTCAGGCGAAAGGTTTCCTGGCCTGGAAGGAGCCCCTCCTTCACCTTGAAATCATTAAGTCCTCCCTTTTCTCCTCTTCCATGGCACTGGACTCATAGTTTACACAGAGTAAAAAGAGCCTACTTTAAGAACCTGTATTAAGGTATGTTGCCTAACTGTTTCCCTCTCCACTGGATTCTGAAGGACCTGTAGTCAGGGATCATTCTATGCATCTTGATAACCCCAGCTCTCAGCATAGTATCTGGGTTGTAAAAGGAATTTAAAAAAAAAAAAAGAATTGTGGATGGGTTAGATGCTATAGGAATCGCAGAGTAAATTCTTGTGCTTGGTGTCAGGCAAAGTTGCTTGATAAAGAAAGCATAGGGTCTTAAAAAACAAACAAACATAGTGATGTTAAAAAGGGATAGGATTTTTGACGGAGGGGATAGTATGGTGATATAGCTGAATTACGGTTGTTTGCCCACCCCCATTTGTCCCTATTAAAAAATCAAGGGTTAGACAGTACAGTTGCATCATCATGCCCCTCCCCCCCCAATTCAGGTGCACTGCTTGCCTGGATATTGCATACCAAAAAATGATTAAGTATAACAAGTGAATTTCTCATTTTTATGGGCAATATCTTTCTTCTTATTCTTAACCTTCAAAAACTCTTTAAATAGCAGTATCACCTTAGGTTACCAGTGAAAATTCAACTGTTACATTGCTCCAGGCAGACACCTGAAACACCCATTTATTAATCAGCATTCATTAAACCAAATTCATTTCAAGTAATGACGATTTGTAAATTTACAAGTGCCAGTGAACATCAACCAGAAGGATGTGAGGCATTCCAAATGGAAGAAGCAGATGAAGACAAGCTGATGTGCAGGCAATAGCAGGTATTTCAAATTTGGATTGGAGAGAGTGTAAATGAAGGGGATTAAGGAGATAAGGCTCCAAACATAATTTGGAGCAAGATCTTGTGGGATTCTGAATGCCATGAAGAAGAGTCTGCAATGCCCCTGATACACTGCAGGGGGGCATTGAGCAGTTATGAGTGGGGCAGTAAATTGGGTAGAGTTAGACAATACATGACATGTCAAATTTGGAACGACTGGTTTCAGACCTATTCCAGTGGGCTAGAGGTAGCAAAAACCTGAGTCCTGTGGACAGAAAGAACAGGACAGAGGAGAAAGACACTAGATTGCATACAGAGCGGTATCACTAACTAGCTCTGGGGCTGAGGAAACTGCAGTGTAGACCACTTGGAGACTTTATGCCTAGATTTGGGGGAACAGCTTTGGGCCACCACAGAAATCGGTAGAGGAGTTTAAGGGCTGGGCATGCCATCTGATCTTTCCCCCAGGACCTGCAGGAGGAATGGGAGGAAATGAATGGTGAAGGGAGAAGCTGATGGGTTAATTTAGGGCCAGCACCATGAATTCCACTGAGGCCTCTCCTCTTCCATGTACGGATCTTAAAATAAAAGTAAGAGAAAATTCAGAGCTAGAAGAAGCACTATGAAGAGATCATCTGGTTGACCCCAGGAACTCAAGGAAATTAAATTATTTCTATTATTTTTATCCTCCAGAGTGGCCAAGGGGAGGTGAGGTTATTGGCCAAAGGTCTAAAAAGTAAAAAAAAAAGCTTAACTCCTAGGACTCCTAGGAAAGCTGTCTTGCATGTACACAATTCTGCCTCCTACTCACCAAAAACAGTTTAAGTTCCTACATAGGGCCAGAATCAATGTATGATCATTCTATTCCCAAAATATTGGGACAGTGTGTTAGAGAATCTACTCTTGAAGGCATTTACCATCAAACTTATAGGCATGACACAAATGCATTTAATTAGTTAACCAATGATTACAATGCAGAAAGAAATCAAGCACTGATTAAAATATTTTTGAAGTTACCTAGGATCAGGTAGCACCCTCCATTTTTACACTTTAAAAACACACTCTATCTGTCTTGCTGTCTGCCTCTCTCTCGCATACTCACATCTTTTATCTTACAAGTTGAATAAGCAAATACCAGCCTACACAACTCTACAGCACGCCTCAAAACCTTGATACAGTAACTCCAAGTAATTCTAGCTTTTGTTCCCATCTGTAGAGGGCTCATTATACCGACACTCCTGCAGATGGTGTCAGAAAGGTGAAGTGTCAAATCCACAAAGTTGAGACCCCAACAACTCATTGCTACTGCAATATCAATCATTGCTGGTGGTTTTTACTTTTATCTCCCTCTCTCCTTAGTTATCCCCACTCACACTGTCAGTTCAGTTAGAATATTTCACCTACACCTCGCAATATGCCGAAAGGAAATAGACACACGCTGTGAAAAGCTGGTAATTTTATTGGGTTCCTTTCCCTTTAAAAATCTGTTACTTGGTCAAGTCTGGTTTCTGGGCTCCTTTTTTGCAGGGAAATTGAGGCAAACATTTTTATGTGGTCCTCTGGTGCCTGCTCTGTACTCCAAGAATTATATACACCAGGATCATTAGAGTAGGGTTTCGCCCATTAAGATATAATAACCGTCAGCAGGGACAAAAAGCAGATCAGTATCACAAATGCAAACGAACAGGCGCACATAAAAACTATGTGCCTGCTTCAGGATTTCACACAATAGGTAAATTCCCTCTCCAGGTTAGAGACAGCTTTTCACAAGACCAGGGTAAGGAGAAAGAACATGGAGGAATTCTCTCAGCCTTGCAGCCATTTTTAACCCTGAACACTTTCTCCCCACGGGCACCATGTCCAAATAAACAAAGACTGGCTGTGTTTGCTGTGTGAAGGACTTCTAATTAGTAAAAAACAAGCAGTTTTTTAAGGGAGCTGTTCTTTTTGACTAAAGGAGAACCCTTGGGGAAGAAACACGTGGGATACTGAGGTAGGAAGTCACACTCCTTAGTCTGTCAGATTAGCAGAAGAAAATCGTGTCACCCAAAGTGTGTCATCCAAAGTCTGTCATAGACAGACAAGGTGGAGTTATAGTTTACCAGCTTTGACTAATGTTGGTTTTAAAAATAACCTCTTTGTGGCCTACTTTATGCTTCTTTGTATTTCCTTAAGTAGCTGACACAATACCTTATACAAACTAGGATTTTAATAATCACTTGCAAAGGGACTACATCTATTCTCAGCCCAAGAAGGCTAAAATGAATAAGATTATTTGACTCTATTAATAGAAATTACTTTGTTAACAATGTTCACTTTCAAATGGCCAATGTGATAACTTAGCAGTTTTGCCCAAATTACTGATATTTTTAGGGCTTGATACTCAATTTGTAAGGAAAGGAGAACAGATTGGGGAAGGGCAGCATAGGAGACCTTGTATTTTTCAAACTCTCAGGTAGCCTACCACTCCAAACTCCCGCAAACCAATTCCCTTGACCTCTACACCAAGGAAAAGGCAAGGATGTAGGGTCACGGAAGGAGGCAGTGGTAGAATCTGAGAGTTGAGGCAAGGCCAGAGAGATCTTCCTGAAGTCTCACTTCCCAACCCCAAGGCCATCACTGCGAGGGAAGACCAAGTTCATGATAAAACTGGGCAAGAGTTGAAAAGATGGGAGGAATGCGGAAGGTGGGACAGGCCAGGAGATGCACAGCACTTGCCCCACTGAGAGGTCTGTAACCAAGTCTCTTCACAGGGGTCATGGCTCTCCTATAACCTTTCCTCAAGATGACTCACCTTTTCCCTACTGACCACTATGTTCCACCTGCTGTTGGCACTGGGCATGCCTGTGCACACAGGGACACACACAGCCTCGCTCTACACAAGTATCCGGATGAAATGCTGAGGACATTAGGCAGTTTAAGGGAGTCTCTGTTCACTACACCAGAGGGACAGTAGGCAGGTCTTATTAGGATGAATACTTAATAAATAGCTAACATCTATTGGGAGCTTTCGGTGTGTCAGTCATTGCTCTGTTTTACATTTAATCGTATGAGGTGGGTGCTCCTGCTGTCCCCGAGTTTTACAGATGACAGAACAAGGGCACAAAGTCACACAGCTTCACTTCTAAAGCTCAGTTCCATTATGAAGTTTACTGGACTATGATTGCTATTTCTTGTATCCCTTTAAAAGTGTTAGGCTACAAATAATCACTTTACCTAAAATCCTAACCATTTCAAAAAATACACACAAGCAAATCAGGTAACCAATTACATACAACAGTCTATACAGAAGCCTTGGTCTCTAAATGGCATCACAGGCTTTTCACATTAATCTGCAGTCTCCCAGTGGGAACCATACACAGCTCCTGTTTAAAAAGATGTCATTTTTGTAGTATTTGCAACCAGACCTTCACCATTATTTAATTATCACTAATAATTAAATTCTAATATTCTATCTTAATCTGTGGAATACAATGATCAAGCCTCAATCTTTATTAACTATTTACAGTTATTCAAAATAATCAGTATTGCAGTTGAAGTCACAGCAAAAAGAATTTCTGGGAAAAAAAAGGAATCAGGGACTTGAAAAATAATTATCTTAAAGGAAAATATCAATATCAAAAGAGAATAAAATCTACAAGAATATAAAGTGTAATTCTCTTGAAAAGATATTAATAATTGCAATTTGACGTTGCGTGGCCAGAATGAAGAAGGGAATCAAAAGCACAAAGAATGAGGAAACACAAACAAAAGATGCCCCCAGACCCATAAAGAATAAGAACTATCCAGGGAATATATTTTACAGTCTTATCTACATCGCTGAATGCCTGCTAGTGTGTCATGTTAGTTGATACAAACCTTAATTCGGGCTTTGATGGAGATACGAAGTAAGTGTGAGGACACTGTGACTAGGAGCTGGCTGGGAAGTGAAAGAAATGAAAACCCCAAAAGGGACACTTATCTAAACTATTCTGAAAGCTTAAAATCACTCAGTCTTATAAAGTAAAAATCCTGATTCTCACCTAAGTCCAGGCATATACTACATGCCTGCAGGTGCCCAAGGTGCCATTTTATAGGTGCAATTAAAATTGTCCATGGTTTAAACCTCAAAGAAGGGATAGAGCATAGAATTCGCGCAACTTCCCCTCCTTCATCCATCCCTCTATTCTCCATAGGGCAGTGGAATGAGAAACAGTTTGGATTAAGCTGCTTCTGTTCTTTCATTAGTTCTGGTTCTTTTAAACCAAAATGACATTCCAGGCAGATTGGATGGTCTCAGCCAGTGCCTGAAGGTAAAGTACAAAGAAAGGCTACTCTCTGCTTTCTGGACTCAGCTCTGAGGGGAGGAATGTACAGTGGTCTAGAAAGAGTTGGGTGGGAGCCCTCCTGCTCAGGTATTTCTGACTCAGTGGGAAGACAAGACAGGTGAGAAAGGAAAGGGTGGTGTTAGAACTACTGTTTATATTCATCTACAGGTTTTTGAAAAACATTGAGCTCTGCCAATATTTAATAAGTTGACTGGCCCTGGCACCTTTAGTACGTATGTCAGCAGTTCATGATCACATGTCAACTTTGGGGGGTAAATGCCTTCATACATGGCACCCTTACTTGTTCTTGAACTTTCAACATATTATGATGGGGGGAGGGCAATTAAATGAAATTTTCTTATTCTAAAATCCGACTTTCACTAAACTAAAATTGACACAATAAATAAGTTGGCTTCAAAAGATTCCTGTAGAAAACCCCCAGATTGAAGATAATCAATCCGTCAACAGTAAGAAAATGATGGAGTAGACACTTTGATTGCTAGACAAGTTAAGTTCTTCATCAGTCATAGAATGAGTTGAAAGCAAGGACAGTGAAATCGGATTCGCCAACATGTTGACTTGCATAAATTATAATAGAATTCACCAAGGGACTGTTTGAAATGTGGGTTTAAGTCCACTATTGTTGTAATGAGCCTCACCCTATTTATATATTGAGCCTTGAGATATTAGCTAATGGGAACCCAAAGTCATCAAAGTAAGAAAACATTAAAAATTATTACTAATCTCACTTTAATTCATATTTTTCATGTTTTATAATGTGAATATTCGTTCTGTTGCACATTTACATGAAGTATATGTTTTAGAAAACATATCTTGAGAAGCATGCACTAAAACTTTTTACTGATAGGGGCACACAATACAAATTTTGGAGACCAAGCACCTTTGAGTATAGGGCCTTCTATGTTAGAACTAGAATGTTCCTCAGGAAAGTGCTAGACAATTTGTGGTGAACTTTAGAGGCCTGGCAAAATTCATTATGTTTTAGAAAACTAGCATAAACCTTGACAGATATTTCTAGAAGTTATTAGGCAAAAGTGAGCAAAGTCCATTCTCAGATCTGGGTTTGAGACTCTGGGCATATAACGAACTGGCATCCTCTCACATTTTGAGTTCAGATTCCTAAACAGAAAGATAGTTGTGATGCTGCTGAACTCTCAAACTGTGATTCTGGACTAGTAGGAACTAAACTCAAGTGTTTTATTTTGCTGTTAGATTAAATATTATAAATATGAATTCTGCACGTACGGGAAATTCCAAATGAATGCCAGGAGGTTTCTGGCACCTCGTCTGTTGCAATGCATACAGAGGTTTATGTCAAGAATAGTCAACAGCAATTTTCCATCTCCTCTGGGAAAAGAATAAGAGGAAATCACTAACATGGAATGAAAACACTAATTTGCAATCCTGTAGGCAGACACTGGGTCCAAGGAAGCCAAAATGCTGTTACATACCAGTCATCCAGTTTAGCAGATGGAAAACCAGCAAGAAGCAAATCACTTCCTCAGAGCCTCTCTTGGACCAAATCCAAGTGCTGTGGGTATTTGAGTCAGCCCCCTGAAACCATTCTTCCTCAGACCAAGGTCCTGCCCTGAGTCATGCAGTGCTTTAAACTTCAAGTATAGGGACTTGTCTTTCTCCTATAGGATGTCCAAGCCCATCTTGGGTAGAGGGAAACATAGAAAGGTGGTTACCTTTTGGGGGATGTTATATCTCTAACTTAGCCCTATCTGTTTAGCATCAGGCTAGACTTTTCAGATGCCCATTGAACACACTGAACACTTGAGCTTAAATGTGTCCAGTCATCTCTGACTCAGATCACCCCAAACAGAACTGATCTTTCTGTTTCTACCCAAGCTTTGCCTCCTCTATTTCCAGTTTGTTTCTGGCACCATGACACACATTCTTGTGAAGCCAGAAACCCAAGGTACATACTAGACTTTGTCACCAACACTGCATCTGATGTGGCTAACTGGAACAATTCTATCTCCAAATATCCCTTGTATATGGCCTCCTCCTCTAGATTTCTACAGACACAGCCTTAGTTCTGGCTTTCATCATTTATCTCAACAATTGCAATCCCTTTCTAACAGATGTAGTCACCTTCAGTACCATTTATTTATATATATATATATATATATATATATATATATATATATATATACACACACACACACACACACACACACACACATACATTCAACAGACACTTGATGGTCATTAGCCAGATGCAGGGCACAGTACAAGGTGCTAGGGATCAACCCTCCTCTTGGAGCTTATATTCTGGAGATTAACACAAATGAACAAATAAAATAGCAAGTGCTGTATAGCATATAAGAAAATTAGGGTGATTGAAATGAGGGAGGGGAAATCTGGGAAACGCTCTTTAAGGTGGCATTTAAGCTGAAATTTAGCAAAGGAAAGGAGCTAGCTGTAAAGAGTGAAGTGGAAAATCATTTGGAACAGAGGGAATGTGCAGTGCGACTCACTGAAAAAGTGCTGTGTCTTCAAAGACGCAGAAGAAGAAACGAATGTGGCCTTTTTAAGGAACGAAGAGAACCACTGTGGTTGGAGTGCAGTGAGAGGGGAAGCAAGCACAGCCAAGTGAAGTAGGAGCTAGGGGGTGTAACCAGATCATGGAGGACTTGAAAACCAATGTTTCACAGCCTGAGAGAGATTTCTGCTCTCAGAATCAGATCACGGCACTGCCCCTCTTACATGTTGTCTCCTGTGAATGACGGGATAATGTGCCAATTTCATGTGACAATATTCAGGGCCCTTCCTGGGCTGAATGCTGCCTGCCTTTTTAGCCCTGGGCTCTGGAACAACATACGTATATGTAACCTACATGCTCGAGATGTGCCTCCTTTTCATATGCCTTCTTTCAATTGGAAAAGCTTCTTCTCTGTGTGATGATCACCATTTCATCCTCTAAGACTCATCTTAAGTTTTACAGAACTCAAGGTACTGCTTTGTTATTTCATAGACAAGTCTATTGTAATCCTGGGCTGCTGTTTACATCTCTCTGACCATCCTGTGAACTCTTGAGAATGTGATGCATCTTATCTGTTATGGTTATCATGGAATCTTATACAGAGCAAACCTTCACAACGTGTTTATTGAGAGAGGAAAGAAGGGAGGGAGAAAGTCAGGGAGGAAAAGAGGGAAGGAAGGAGGGAGGGAGGAAGGGAAAGAGGGAAGGAAGTTCGTTTTGTCCAAATGCATTGGAATGGAATACATGACATTCAGATTCCATCTAGTCTGTTTTTTAATTAAATTTGATTTTTTAAAAATTATTGAATGACTTTTATGTGACACATGAGCCCAATTAGTTGTAAACAATGCTTAATGATCTGAGATGTTCTTAGCAAAGAAATGAAATTTGACATAAAGGAACAAACATTGGCTCTCTACTTGCAGATGTAAGACCATGAGGTACAAAGCACCCAAATTCCACTTCTTGAATGCACATTATAGTCAGTGTCCATCGCACAATGGAGAAATGCCCACCTTACAAACGAGGAAAACAAGGTTGCCTTTTAAAAGCTGAACCAATAAAAACTGGGTTATCCAACTGTGGGAGGTAACTGTGGACTGAAATACTCCAAACTATTATCTAGATGACCAAGCTGTAATCTCAGCAAAAAGGAAAATGACATAAACAAATATATAATGACAAATAGAGACAAGTGATAAGAAGGTAATGATGAACAGAAATAATAATAAACATTTTTGTCATGACAAAAGAAAATTCTCTAAGTGAACATACTGACTTTATGGTTTATACATCAGCTCTCTCTGTGAGTTTGAAAAGTGCAAGTTAGTGCATCTGTCTGTGTGCAGTGACAAAGATGAATATATGACCAGAAGCCTGAAGAATAGTCTCTAAACTGTGGTCATTTCACCAGGATTGACATGCTGTGTGACCTTGCCTGGCTGCCAGCTGGCCTGCCCCACTCAGATCTCACTACAGCCCCCCCCAGCCCCCCCCCCACCACACACACCTCCCATTAAAACAAACGTTTTAGGCCAACGTTAGCACAGGGAGTCCTTTCATCAGGATGACAACACAAGGCCAAGTGCATTCCATTCACGACCAGACACGGACTCAGACTGAAATGTAACTGACACAGCCCGGCTCCTAAGTGACCTTCAGATGCCAGTGTCAGTCAAATGATTCTAAAGAAAAATTAAGCTCAGGTTATATTGCCATATTCATCTGGAATGCATTACAGAATGGAGATGATTTTTTAGACTTTAGGAGCCAATGCTGTGGTGGATGACAGGGGTGCTTGAAGCAGGAGAAAACTAAAATGGCACCCACAAGTCCTAGAAGTCTGTAATGCTACAACGGACATTTCCAGCCCTGAAAGGTAAGTTCACTTCTGCTTCATGTAAGCAGGTTCTTGTCCAGAAAAGGTCTCTTATTCAACTCACGACGAACATTCAGTCCACAAAAAGCTGGAATGCCATGGGAAGCAAGTTAATGGCCTTGAATCGGTAACTGGAATATCACATGGCTGGAATGACTTTTGTCCACTTGGCATTCTACTACACTACAGCAGGACATGCCTAAGAGGAACTGAATGAAGTCTAAAGGGCTGTTGCCATTGTGAAGACTCAGATCCATCGTGCTACACATCAGTAATGAAACCAAGCATACTTGGTTTTCACAGGGCTTATGAAGAGTGCTGTTTCTTAGGACAAGACTCTACCCCGGAAGCGGAAGAAATGCCTTCTCATTTCAACGACTGCATCCACAATGTTAGTCTCCTTGACAAAAGACTACACACATCTCTGCTGATGTATTTTCGTTTCGTTTTACCATTTCATTTTTCCTTTGGCCCAGCATCACCATTTCCTGGTTCAAATTTACCCAAAACTCAATTCTTCTAGAAGACCTAACCCCTAAAGTTACTGAAGAATCCCTTTATAATTTCGATGGTGGACCTTTTTAGCCGCCCTCTACCCCTAATTCAAATCAACTGCTGCAATATTTTTGGAGGTTTAATATTCACACTTACAATATTTAGTTCTACTATTAAGCTTCAATATTTTTAAAAAGACAGCTTCCTTGCATACTCTGTGACTATCATCTAATTCAGGATATTTTTAGTTTTATGTGGATATTTTAATGTCTGCAATAAAGCAAAATTTTAAGCCCCTAACAAAGCCCATTTGAGAGGAAAAGTTGTACATGAAAGTATCATAAGCATCTTTCAGTTTAGGTCCTACGGGGGTCTTCCGCTGGGTACCAAAGTAAAATAAATTTGAGGCAACACAGGTTGAACCCTGAAGGGCAGTGTGGCCTGAGAGTGTCTCCACTGGTAAACCCATGCTAAATTCCATTGAGCCCATCTACAAGAGATTGTATTATCACTCAGAAAATATTACGTCACATGTCAAAATAAAGATTTACATTTGATTGATTATTTGACAAGACATTTCAAAAGATAAGATGGTATTTGGTCTTATCTTTCTAGAGAGTAAGAAAAATATATACAAGTAAAATTTCTTCTCTTTAAATTTTTTATTTCAAATTGAGCCAAAGACAACCAAGCTGAAATAGTGTCATTTGAAAAAAAGAAGGGATTAAGAAACAATGACATAAACCAAGTGCATGAACAAGAAAAGTGTTTCCCCACAGAAGTATCCCAACGAGTGAAGAAATAATGGAATTTGTACATTACTATTTTGAAAACTTCTAATAAAATAATGAATCTATGCAAAGATCATTAGTGTCCACTAACATCATAAAGAGACAGTCACGTATTATGTACTTCTTGATAGAATGTACAATAGTATCTATGAAGCATTCTTCCCCCTACTCATATTAAGCCTCTTGATCAAACCAACAGTTTATAGGAACCACAGGGGAATAGAAGAACTGAATAAATAAAACCATGATAATATAATCAGGAAAATCTTGTGCGAAACCCCATAGGACAAATGACCTGGTTTCTTCAAAAATTAATTACAAAGGGAAAAAAAAAAAGATGGACTGTAGAAATCTCTAGATTAAAAGAAACCTGAGAGACACATCAAAGACAATGCATGAAATTTGTTTGGATCCTTAATCAAACTAACTGTAAACAAAAGGATGAATTAGTGAGTATACAGACAATCAGGGAAATTAGAACTATACATTTGATGATATTGAGAAATCATTTTAAATGTTTTTAAATACATGATAATGACACTGAAGTTATGCTTGAAAAAGTGTCCTTATCTTTTAGCGATGTACTAACACTTTTAACAGATGCATTATGACCAAGTTTTGCTTCACGATAATCTAGTTGGTGGAGAAAGAGTGCTTCCCATACAATAAGAGTGAACTGATGGCTTTGTAGCTGGGTAGTGGACATGTGGGGTTCCCTATGGCATCCTAATATGTTTCACATGTTTCACAATAAAATACTGAAAAAATTAAAAGTTGGAAAAAAAAATTGAGGGAGAAGACTTACCCTGCTGGATATCCTTCATTTCTAAGTGCAAACTAGATATCAAGATTCCCACAGTTTGGGATCGTTTTCCATCTAATAACTTGATGATCTGGAATTTAAAAATAAAATTAACACAAAATCAAATGACCATGCAATCTTTCAAAAGCTTATCAAAAGCATTGACACTTTTAGATGCATTGATTAATGAACTAAATTGATGCTACAGCCACTCTATTTTAACAACCCTTTAATTTAAGAGTAACTTATGCACAACTACAGATAGTTTAGAAAATAAAGGAAAAACACCACTCCAAATTCTACCAGCCTGATACAAATACTAATATCTTTGTAATATTTTACTCCAATGTGTTTTATTCAAACACATTTGAACTAAGTTGCAATTACAACATATGTGCAATTTTATATCCAACATTTTTGCTTATCATTAGCATATTTCCAGATTGCTACTTTTTAAATTACTTCATAATCTCAATTCTTTTAGGCTCCATCATCTGCTGAGTGGTTTGGGGGAAATAATCAATGCGATTTTGACTCAGCAGTTTTGTCAGTGATATGGCCTTGGAAATGTGACTTAACGGCTAGGAACTCCTTCATCATGAAGTAGGGCTAACAGTACTTAGTTTGTACATTTATTATAAAAATTAAATGACAAAGTTCCTGACATAGATTATGTCAATAAACTGTCCCTGTTTTAGAGAGTAAGGTTGTTTCATATTTGTGCTATTATTAATATGAGCAATATAATATTTTGTACATAAAGCTTTAATTTTAAATTGTTTAAAATTGTTCTTTTATAATATTATATATGTATAGCAAAATTTTTGTAATCTTTTTTTAAGAAACTTCAAACACCTCACTGCCAATTATTTCAATCTCTACGACTATTCCATGGAGAGCTCTTTATACTTTTGTGTCTTTCTAAACCTAGTAAGCTAAATCAGTTCCTAAGAACATATCACAAAGTGGTCACTAAGGGAAAAAAGTTATCTTTTCTCTCATGTAGCATGGTTACAAAAATAATATGACATGCACTTAAAACATCACCCAATCTTATGTTTTTAAATGCACTTTTCTGTAAAATACAAACCAAACTAAACAGCTATGCTTCCCCCTCTTATGTAGTTGATTATAAACTTACTAAAATATAGTGAAGACAAGATTAAACAGTAATTAATGCCTACATGAATATTGGTACTACCCTAGCTGAGTTGCTTGCTGGTTGAATAGTAAGAGATAACATGTTTGTCCCAACCAAGATTGCCTAACTGTGCAAATTGTCTAATTGCCTCTCTATCAATTGATCCTGAGTCCTTTACTGCCAGCCTTTTGTCTTTCCTTCTTTATTTCCTTCCTCTGCTCAGAATGGCTACTTTCATAGAACTATTATACCTAAAATATAGTAAATATCTAGCTTTCCTCAAGATATAAGGAAAATCTGATTTTTCAGTCTAATGTGCTTAAGGATTTCAATATTTGCCTTAGAGAAAAATTCTGGTGGGTACAGAATTTCAAGAGTTTTAAAACAAATAAAGAAGGTACTTAGTATTTTTATTTATTCTTTTATATGAAATGAAAAGCAAAGGAGGAAGAGATAATGTATAATCAAATATCATCTTTAAAAATGCAATTTCTGGGCTTTTCTTAGATAGAGAACACAAATCCAAAGTGAAATGATTTTTAAAAGTCCAAGACAGAATTAAGAAAATCCATATAAACTTGATGTAAATATTCATTTCATAAATATTGGCTCTGCATCTGCTGTGGCACTGCTCTGGGCCCTAGGGATGCAGAAAGGACTGAGGCAGACCAAGTCCTTGCCCTCATGAAGTTTGTAGAACCTACAGACTTACAAAATCACTTTGGTAAAATTGCTGAAAAGAACCAAAAAGGCAAATAAAACCGTCACCTGAACTAACTGCAAAGCAAACTCAAAAGAAGAAAAAGCTTTGGGAATTGAAGAAGTTCATTCTTAAATGTCCAGGATAATGACCAATATGACCTTGGCCATGACACACACATCAATGCCAAGGAGATATGCACAGGAATCAAATTTATGACAAGGTCACAACTGGGTAGTGGACATTTCTTTAAACATTCCCCAAGCTATTCAGTTAGGATTTGGGGTAACACATTCTACTTAAGGGGAAGACAAGGATCAAATGCTAGTTTTTCTAATAGCTAATTAAAAGAAGGCAAGGCAGGAACTGCAAGAGGAGAGGAGAGGAGAGGAGAGAGGAGAGGAGAAGAGAGGAGGGGAGGGGAGGGGAGGGGAGGGGGAAGAGGAAGAGGGAGAGGGAGAGGGAGAGAGGGAGAGAGGGAGAAAGGGGGAGAGGGGGAGAGATAGAGATAGAGATAGAGAGAGAGAGAGAGAGAGAGAGAGAGATTAGAATCAGCTGTCACTGGGAAAAACAAGCAAATCTATCCCCACTTCATTGTTCAACCAGACTGAACTGTGGAAAGGGTGTCACCACAGTCAGCCATCCTTGCAGTTTTGTCTAATGACTTGGCATGGCAGCTGATTGGAGAGTGTTTGTTACCTTTAACTTAGCTAAAAACCATAGGAGTTTTTAAAAATACAATGCTGTAACGAAAAAACGTGGGTAAAGTCAAAGCACTAGTATTCCCTTCCCTACTTGTGTCAAATTCTCAATTTCCAAGTAGTCTTTTTTTCAATTGTGAAATAATACCAGGTTTCTCAAAACCCGCTCACATGGTAGGAACACAATGGACACTGAATATATGAGTATGACCTAGGCCTGCTTAGCTTGCAATCTATTGCCAATAGATTGCAAGAATAACATGAAATCTACCCTAAGAACAAAATTTTAAATATACAGTACAGTGTTGTTAACTATATGCACATTGCTGTACAACAGATATCTAGAATCGTTTTCATCCTGTACGACAGAAACTCTAGGCCATTGAGCAGTTACTCCCCACTTCCTTCCCCACCCCCAACCCCAGCAGCTTTCTGCTTCTATGAGTTTCACTACTTTAGACATCTCATATAAGTGGAATCATGCAGCAGTTGTCCTTCTGTGACTGGCTGATTTTCACTTAGCATGATGACCTCAAGGTCCATCCATAATGTAGCATGTATTAGAATTTCCTTCCTAAGGCTGAATAATATTATACACACACACACACACACACACACACACACACACACACACACGATGCCAAAAAAAATGTATACACAGTTTAAGAAAAGAAAAAACTATTAAAATTACACTGACGGTAACCATTTTGAGCACTTCTTGTAGTTGCAGAAGTCAAACGTGACTTGTACTCAACTTTCGTTATCGGTATATTTTGAGTATTACAATTTTCATACAGTTTTCCTTTCTTAAGGAAATGTGTATACATTTGTATATACATTTTTTGGCACCCCCTGCACACACACACACCGCATTGTCTTTATCCATTCATCTGTTGATGGACATTTTGGTTATTTCTACTTCTTGGCTATTGTGAATAATGCTGCAATGAATATGGGAGTGCAGGTATCTCTTGGAGATCCTATTTCCGATTCTTTGGGATAAATGATCAGAAGTGGGGTTGCTGGATAATGTGGTAGTTCTATTTTTAATTTTTTGAGGAACCTCCATACTGTTTTTCATAGTAGTTGCACCATTTTACATTTGCACCAACAATGCACAAGGGTTCCAATTTCTCCACATCTTTACTAACACTTATTTCATTGTTTGTCTCTTTTTTATTTTTTGGTAATAGCCACCTAAAAGGTGTGACGTGATGCTGCATTGTGGTTTTGATTTACATTTCCCTGATGATTTGTGATGTTGAGCATAGTTTCATATACCTTCTGGCCATTTGTATGTCTTCTTTGGAGCAATGTCTCTTCAAGTCCTTTGCACATTTTTAAATTGTTTTTTTTTTTTTTTTGATGAGTTGTGGGAGTTCCTTACATATTTTGGGATATAATACCTTATCAGACATATGGTTTGCAAATATTTGCTCCCATTCCCTAGGTTGCCTTTTCACTCTTTGCTGTTCAGAAGCTTTTTAGTTTGATATAGTGCCACTTGTCTATTTTTGCTTTTGTTGCCTATGCCTTGGTGTCATATCCAAGAAATAACTGCCAACACCAATGTTATGAAGATTTCCCCTTATGTTTTCATCTAGGAATTTTATCATTTCAGATCTTATATTTACATCTATAATCCATTTTGAGTTGAATTCAGTTTATGCTGTAAAATAAGGGTCCAATTTCATTCTTTTGCACATGATTATGCAGTTTTCTCAACACCATTTGTTGGAAAGACTATCCTTTTCAGGAACATTCTGTACTCTTGGCATCCTTGTTGAAGATCATTTGACCATATATATGTGCATGTTTATATTCTGTTCATTGGTCTATAAGTCTGTATTTATAGCAGTACCATACTGTTTTGAATATTGTAGCTTGTAATATTTTGAAGTTAGGAAGTGGAGGACAATATCAAACAAATTACAAGGAAAAAATAAAAGTAAAGACAGAGTTAGAAAATAAAGGGTAGAATAAATGTGAATTTTAAAATATCCCTCTTAAGTCCAACATGCAAAATGATTAAAAGAAAACACAGGGAGGAAAACGACACATTAGGCTAATAAACAGACCAAGTAAGAGTTCAGGCACCCAAAATGTCTGGTCCATGACTTGAGTATATATGCAGATCTTTCTGAACTTGGGTAGAGACAGGACTGAACAAGATGTGATGAGGAAGTGTCAGAGGCAGGGAGAAGGAAGACAAAGAAAACTGGAGAACTGAAAGGGAAAAAAAGGAAGAGAGGTGTACTGTAGGCTCTCTGGTCATATTTTGTGAGCTTCTGTCCAAGCCTTGGCCAACCCAGTCACAGTGGCACAGACCGGAACAAGCAAGGGTTCCCTTGTGGAACACACACCAAATGACTCTCATTTGCCAGGCACTGAGCTCAGGACTGAAAGTGCATAAAGACCTGGAGAGCTGACAAGTTCACAGAAATATCTGTTCTGTTATTTTTTTCTATTCTCTTTTTGTAAGTTTATTTTAAGTATAAAAGCAATAAGTGCTTATTGTAATAAAAAAAAAAACATAAACTATACAGAATACAAAAAAGTAAAAGGTGACTATCTTCTCTCATCCCCCCATTCTACTGTCCAGCTACCATCACTAGTAATGGGAGTTTGTCTCCTTCCAGACCTAAACATGTGTGCATACCCACATGTGCATAGAGTTTTATCTTTATAAAAACGGCAAGCAATACATTTTGTTCTGCAACTTTTTTTCCACTTTGCATCATCTTTTTCTCTTTCATAAATACATTACAGATATCTTCCATATCAGTATAGGGAGAGCTACTTCTAAATATGACACATAATTTAAGCATTCCTCTATTGATGGATATTTAGAAATTTTTCAAATTTTGTCAATTATTAACAATGCTGTCATGAACAACCATGCAGATACATCCTTAGTAGCCTGAGTTTGTATTTCTATTGGGTGGAATTACAGACATCTATTTTACATTTTGACAAGTATTGCCAAATTTTTTCTAATAGGTGTTATCAATTTACACTCCTGCCAAATATTTGAGAGTGACCATTTTCCTCTTCCTTCACCCACTGTGGGTATTATCAATTTCAAAAATGTTGGCCAGTATCATAGGTAAAATGTTTTTTCATAACTCTGCATTTTTAATGATTTCATAGTAAGGTTAAACATTTGGTTATTGGCAACATGTTCTTGTGAATTGTCTTCATACCCTTTTTTGCTCTATTTTCCAAATACGATATCGGTTAGACTAGTACAGTGCAAAGAAATATAAATAAAGACATAGCTGAAGGGCAAGAAGAAAGATATACACACAGAAATTGCTGTGGATAAGGGGAATTTTCCAAAGGAAGAAGAAGGAAGAGAGCAACCTTGGAGTGCATCCTACTAAGCGCTAGGTATTGCGCTCTTCTGCATACAAGCCAATCCAAGTGGACAACAGCCAGTTGGAGGCAGGGAGCACTGCACTATTGTAAAGTTTCATTCCTTTAGTGGCCCTCTGTGGATTTCCAGAGCCATCACAATATTTCATGCTCAAAAGTCCTGTAAAGTAAGTCACCTCCCTGCAAGGGCATTAAAGCAAGGGGACAGAAATAGAACACTTGGTCCTGCTAACCCAATACTCCTTTCTGATACTTAGGATCAAATCTCACGACTTCTTACCCAGATAGATACCTAATATCTGAGGCATGTACCTTCATGAAAGAGTAGCTAGGAAGAAAATATTAAGGAGGGGAAAAGACAAGAGGGAAGAAAACTGATGAAGAGAACAAAGAAGACAAAGAAAACAGGAGAACAAAAATTTAGAATGTGACAAAATAGTTTTTAAGATGCTCAATGAGTTACCAACCAAGAATTATTATACATTTTTAAAATAGGTTTATAGAATCATGGTGAAGTTTCAAATAGATTCAATTTATGTAGAAGCCCTTATTAACTAAAATTCCCCTTGTTTTTCTTCTTGGTAAGCTGACTTCAAGACAGATAAAGCAAACTTCAAAAATTCCTTTCTGAAGAGAAAGAACATATGACAAGAAGATAAACTAGTATTAAGCATTGTTCTTCTCAATCCACTAGCTATTCTAACATATTCTGAGCTTGAATGAAATCAAACTCAATTACCTACACCTTCCATATTCGCATTACTGAACAGTGCAATGGTTGATCATAATGATTATCTGGAAAATTTTAAGAATTCTAAGTTGCCTGAGATTGTCAGATATTTCGTAGTCTGCCCTTTTTATAGTAGGAAATTTAACTATTACATTAAAAAAATAACCACAGGACTTTAAATACAAAAGTTATATGAAACTATTTATTAATTTAAAAGTGTAATTAATCAGCACCAACCCATTCTTTAAGCATTCGGGTTTTATTATCCTGTGTTATTTTAACAGTTTTTAAAAGTTGTCTGGCCCAAGTTGGAGGTTCCCAGCAATATAAAAATCTAAGTGAAAATATAAATAAAACTAAGAACTATGGCCATAAATACAACGGCCTTCTCTCTAGCTTTTAGCTTTAACATGCTGAGCTGTCATGGCCCCTGGATCGGCTATGGAAAGTGCCTGGCTTCGGAGTCTTCTGACTAGTCAGTTAGAGAAAAGTCAGGGGACCAGCCTTGTAGTTCTAGGCCTGCCCTGACTCATCATCACATCAATGCTGAAAAGCAGTCAGTTTAATTTAACAGTATTTACAGAATGTAAGCCCCTATGTTAGTGTACTGTAAGGGGTGTAAAGATTAATAATACTAATATATATGAATACCTATATATGAATATATCTGAATATATATTCAATTGGAGCTCATTCAATGGGAGCTCATCCTCATTCAATGGGAGCTCAGAGACTAGTTAAAAGGAAACAGATAAATAAGCCTAATATAGGGGAGTTATTTACAGGGATCAGTTAACATAAGGAGTTCCAAATTGTTCTTAGGCAGATGATCCCTAAAAAATACCAGAGTTTCAATGAGATGGCTGTTTTGGGACAGTCTTCCCCTGGGTAACCTGAAAGCATTCCCCAAAGTACTACATTCAGTGCCTTTTTCCTGAAACAAAAGTTCAGGTCTCACCTTCAGAAAACCTCTCCACAAAGGAGAGTTGAGAGAGGAGCTCTGCAGACCCTAAGCCCCAAATGACACTGTAACTCAAATTCTGGTTATCCGTATATAAGGGGCTCTTTCCATTCTGCATGGCCACCCGGTGAAGGTTCTTTCAGGCATTGAGACCAGCCAGCAGTCGGGGCTTTCACACTGTAGAACACCTTGTGGCCAGTCCGCCATATTTGATTGCTGAATATTGGTAGGATTCCTGACTTTGTCCATAGCTTCATGAGATGCATTTTCATGAGATGCATTTCAAATGAATGGTTTTCCATGTACATGTGGAGTCAGTAGGCAGAATCGTGCCTTGAAACTCCCAATGCGACTTCTTTCCATGTGAGTTCTTGGAAGAGTGCCCACTCTAGGTGACTCAAGGAAGATGCTTCAGAATACATTTACGGGAGAGTATGAGTACTTGTAAAAGTTTGCTTATCCAATGCGTACTCTGGATGAAGTGGATTCTGGAATCAGTTAACCCTTAGCATTGAAGGCATCTGCATATGTTGCCTAACTTCTCTGTCTGCCTTTGGTCAGTCCAGAAGCCCAGCTATTTAAGGGTGATCTTTACTTAAGAATGTTTACACTTTATAAAATTATTAAGGTTACATTTATAGAGGGCACAGATAGTTATAGTCATTTTCTGTCACCAAACAAAACACAGTCCTACCTCAGCTAATCCTACCTCAGTAAACATAACCTAAACTTTTCATGCTATTCCTATTTTATGACCACTCCCAACACCCATTTTTCATTCTTTGTCCTCATGTGCATATTACTTGATTTGTTTAGTCCTCAAAATCATTTTCTAGTATTAAGTAACTTTTGGCACTGAAGCATTTTACTTTATTATGTCTGACTTGAATTCCTCCTGCTTTCATTTCAATCTTTTTCTGCCCTCCAAGAAGGCAGACAATAGCTGTTCTCACCATCTCACCAACACAAAGCTCCTTCATAAACCTCAAGACCATCATTTAAAAAAAAACAAAACCAAAAAACAAGAGATCTTTTATATCAAATCCTTAAAAATTACTTTTGGAGAAACGTTAGCAAGCCCTCAGTTTATCTTGGTCCTATCTGGAGTCAGCTGAACTTGGCAACGCATGGCCTTCTCCCAGGTATAATTACAGTCTGGAGGAGAATGCAATTTGTGCAGCATTCCACCGGCCTACAAGCTGACCTTGTGCAGGGGCAAATTCACAGGTTGTGTTAAACCCTATTAGACATGCCTAGTTTAAGGCCAAGCCTTTCCAGACCCCCTCCGCATGCTAGGATTAGGGCATGTCACACATGCGTACTATTACACAGCCTAAGGAACCCTTGGGGGTGGGGTGAGGCAGGCCCACACTCCACACTGTCTAAAGCTGCACCTTGAGCCAGTGTATCCAAATTATTATTATTTCTTACATATGTGGATTTTTAAAGAGAAACCTGCCTCTTTGGATAAGAATTAAGACAGAAATGGGAAGACAGATTTGTTACACTGGAAAAACCACACCCTGACTACTCAGCTAGAGAAGTCTTGGCAGACAGACTGAAGAAGAATTCCTGCCAGGTCCAGTGGGATTTTTCACATCTACATAAAATCCATATATATCGTCAGCTTTCTGCCTGAGCTTGGCAGACATGGCCAGAAGTAAAAATAAAAATAAATGGTCTGAACAGACCATGAGTGCTGGAAATGTGCTCAGCCGAGTGAGTTTGGCACAGCTACAAAATGAAGATAATCATAGAAGTCTTCTTCTTCCAGGAAGCCTTCCCTGTCTGAAAATGAAGATGATTAATTTCTAAACCTACACCTTTGCTAGACACCACACACATTCAGACCTAGACCAGACCAAGCAGCTATTCTGTTCTTTGGCTGAGGCATCACATATGAGCTTTCTCAGCTCGGTCCCAGGATTCCCATCTCCGGTGAAGCTAGTTTTCTCATAAGCCTGGAGAATAGGCACCAGGTCTAGTTCAATACAAGTCACCCCCCACCCCACCAAAAACAAATAAATAAAGAACGCACATACATAGGGAGAGATACTTTCATAACAATTATATATATATATATATATATATATGTATGTATATGTATATATACAGGCACTTACATGGTGGAAAGTTTGCGAACTTAATTGTCTGACCTGTGTGTGTGTGTGTGTGTGTGTGTGTGTGTGTGTGTGTGTGTGTATTTGTGTGTGTGTGTCTCAAATATCCAAATGCAGGACATTTTTGACCATAGAACAAATGAGTACATGGTTTGCCTCTCAGGGAGACTGAATAACACAGTGAAGACTACACAGAAAGTAGACAATCTGACTCTCCAAAGCAAAACTCTGAAAAACACTACTTCTATTTTTGTGCCTGCAGACTGGCAATGTCTTTTGCTTGTGCTTCATATCAACACTCACTGAATGCCATTATTTGGCAAAACTACAGACATTAAGAGGCTGGAGTAAAGCCCACATGCTACTAATGACAAGTCAGCCTGTCTTATTAAGGGTAATCCTTTGCATTTCTAAGTCACTGGCTTCCAAAGGGATCAAGGTGCTTTCATAATGACTGTGGCATTTATCTTGAAGACATTCTTGTGGACTAGGTTGGAAGGCAGGTAGAATCCTGTTAGAGATGTAGAAATTGATGCCCCCATCCTAAGGACTACAAGCTCTGATGATTGAGCTGATAATTTACTCCGATAACTCCAAATCAGAAATGTAAATTAGTACGGGGTCTGACTTTGGCTGGATAAGAGAACAGCATCTGGGGAGGAGATATGATATATCAGGGGACCCCTAGGTTTAATTTTACTCTCATTTAATTGTCACCCATTCACATACCTCCACATTGGACATTTTTATTTTATAAGTAATACAAATTTAATTTGGAAAATGGAGTGAGAATCTCCAGTGGAAAATTTAAGAAGTGACACAAGATACAAGGCCACGAGGCATGGTAGTCCACAGATGCAGGCACACATACAAACCCCCACACATGAGGACTGACAATTATGTTTGTGAATTCATAGAAAACACCCTAGAAAAAGCGCTACATACCT
Source organism: Aselliscus stoliczkanus (assembly GCA_033961575.1). Lineage (NCBI taxonomy): Eukaryota > Metazoa > Chordata > Mammalia > Chiroptera > Hipposideridae > Aselliscus > Aselliscus stoliczkanus. The sequence goes on along the minus strand of CM066732.1, from coordinate 89,982,956 downwards.
CATTGCTGAATAATACTATGGTCACCTTTGAAGGACTCCTCTTGGGAAGCTATGTACCAACACCAGCACCTAGTAAACCCTTCAAAGCAATTTTGGAACTCTTTTTCTGGAATGGCCACCAGAGCTGTCCCCGTATTACCCTTCATGTCCTGAATGTCATCAAAATGTCTCCCTTTCAATATTTCCTTTATCTTCAGGTAAAGAAAGAAGTTATTGGGGGCCACATCAGGTGAGTAGGGAGGGTGTTCTAATACAGTTTTTGTTTACTAGCTAAAAACTTCTCACAGACAGTGCTGTGTGAGCTGGTGCATTGTAGTGATGCGAGAGCCATGAATTGTTGGTGAAAAGTTCAGGTTGTTTTCGTCTAACTTTTTCACACAGTCTTTCAGCACTTCCAAATAGCAAACTTGGTTAACTGTTTGTCCAGTTGGTACAAATTCATAATGAATAATCCCTCTAATATCAAAAAAGGCTAGCAACACCATTTTGATTCTTGATTTGAACTGACAGAACTTTTTTGGTTGTGGAGAATTGGCTGACTTTCATTGTGCACTTTGATGCTTTGTTTCAGGGTCGTAATGGTACACCCATGTTTCATCACCAGTGATAACATGGCCCAAAACATCATCTTGCCTCTCCCAAAGGTCTTGGAAAACTTCAACTCTCCTTTGCTTTTGTTCATTGGTGAGCTCCTTTGGGACCATTTTTGCACACACCTTTCTCGTGCCAAGATTTTCAGTTAAGATTTTCCTAATTGTTTCTCTATTGATGTTTACTTGGTCTGCTATGCTTCTCACAGTCAGCCAATGATTTGACATGCAAGTTGACAATTTTTTGCAATGTTTTTGTCAGTTCTCCTCGTTACTGGCCGCCCTGACCTTTCTTCATCAGTGATGCGTTCTCTGCCCTCAGAAAAATGTTTAAGCCATTTGTACACTGCTGTTTTCCTCATGGCATTATCCATATAAACTTGGACTAACATGTCCCTGATTTCATTTCCACTCTTGCCAAGTTTGACAAGAAATTTAAAGTTTTTTCATTGCTCTAATTCAAGCTCAAACATTGTTGCAACAGCACACAGAAACACGGAACAATGAACGTGACTCAACAAGATACCACCACACGTCAACACGAACACAGCTGTGAGACACTGATATGCCAAGGTTACGAAACCCCACTGAGCTGTTTGTACAGTGCTACCAATGTAACTGCGTGGTGGCAAGTTTGCAAACCTAATTGTCAGACCTCGTGTGTGTGTGTGTGTGTGTGTGTGTGTGTGTGTCTGTGTCTGTGTGTATGTGTGTGTATAATGGGAAGAAGTAACTGACACAATCCCACTGCAGAGCTATGGCTATTCTTGTGCCCTCCTGCCATTTCTAGTGTAGCAGCGACTAGAGGTAAGACAGATAAGCAACTACCCCTCCCAGCCAGTGCCAGGAGTGAGGGCCAGCTAGGGCTGGGTGTGGAGGGGGGAAAATGGCAAGACCAGAGTTGGCAGTTATCTTGCTATCTCCTCATGGAGAGTGAACGCTTCCTTGGAAACTTGCAATTGTTTCTTGGCAGATGCCCAGGAAAATAAATGCTGACTCAGCTTCCTTGTTCCCTTCTTCTCCTGTGCTCTACCCCCTGCCACTCTTTGGCTCCACACCCAGAGGAACTGGTTGGCTGGTTCCATGGTGCCATTTTATGAAATGTCACCTGACTTGGTACAAACAAGCCCTTGGTGCTGGTGGCCATTGTGGCCAGATATGCTTCTGTAGTGGCCCCTGTCAACTGGCTTGAATAATATTATTAAAATCAGCTTTCCACACGCAGCCTGATTATCTGTCCCACTAAATATTTCAAGGCAAACTAAGCTTCACTGTTTTCTCTAACTGTTAGGTCTGAATCTCTTCCATGGCCTTATTTTTGGGGACACATAAAATTGCTCAGATGAAGTTTACTTTAAGGATTTAGGCTCTTCACCAAGAAATGTGAAAAGGCAAATTGTCACCCTGTCCTGCGTCTGAGAACATATTTGGCATCCCATTCCCTTACCGATGAGACAGAAGAACTCTTTTATTGGTTTTCAGGCTAATGGATTCTGCTCAGAAAGCAAAGGGAGAGAAGGCCACAGCAGGTGAAGGCTATGGCTGGGCTGGGGGTAGAGGGAGCTGTGAGATAGAGGCCGATGGGACAGTGGGCAGGAGATAATTCTGATGGTTTTAAAGTTTTTGTGTCATGTATAAAACAAACTCCAAAACAAAATCACATCCATTTTCTCACCGATTAGAGTCTTAGGAGAGAAAATGACCAAGAGACATCAGTGCATTCATTGCCCAGAACCAAAGCTATCATCACACAAAAGTACAGATGAGAAATATCACCTTATTATTTCTTAGAGCTCAAGGTTCCTTAAACAATGCATGCCTGGAGTAATCATGAAACAATTCTAAATCACTGACAACTAACCTGGTAAGAAGCAACTGGATAGAGGGCTACGTGGCTAAAAGAAAATGGAAAAGGAAATGAGACTATAAGAAGATCCACCTTGTGGTAAAACATAAAACAAAAACAAAACAAAACAAAACACAGGCCCACAGTCCAAGACTCTGCTTTTTCACATTGACAGTGTGAATGCTAAGAAAATGAGAGGAAATAGGACCCCTTTTTGGGACAGAAGTTAATAACATCAGGATAACCCTGAACAATTCAATTCCATAGCTTCAAAGTGGCCTCCAACCATCATGGCTCAACTCTCCCAAGGCCAGGAACTTATTCCATATATGTAATTCAACCTTCAATAGCAAGGTGCAGAATTTATTTACTGCTATTTGAAGAGAGATGGGAAGTCAGAGGCTCACCACTCAAGCTACAATATATCAGAGGCATGATGCCACAAGACCTCTCAGTCATGTTTTACTGTTTTATATGTTAGATTTCTGTATCACAATCCCAGAATCAATTCCTCTTGTCCCAACAACCAATCTGCATGGCTAGAGCAATGTTCCTTCTCTTCCTTTCTCACCCTACTGGACCTAGCACTGAGGAGAAAAGTGAACACTTTCTATCCATTATTCTTAAGTGGCATGGGAAACATTCCCATCCTACATAGATAGCTCTACATACTGTAGGCAAAGCCCTTAGAGAAGTTTGGTGGAGGCGCTAGAGAAGTTCTCTACAGTATAAGGCAACTAAGGGTTTGTGGGATAACAAAGGAACAAGTCAAAGAAAGAAACAAAAACTCATAGACACAGACAATAGTTTAGAGATTACCAGGAGGTAAGAGGGAGGGGCTTAGTAGATGAAGGTAAACAGGGTCAAATATATGGTGATGGAAGGAGAACTGACGCTGCATGGTGAACACACAATGTGATATATAGAGGATGTATTACAGAAGTGTATAATACACTTGAAACCTATGTAATTTTGCTAACCATTGTCAACCCAATAAATTTTAATTAAAAAAAAAAGAATTTGTGGCATACCCTCTAGAAGGTTCGTGTACATGTGAATTACCAGAGACCTCATTAAAAATACAGATTCTCATTCACTAGGAATGGGATGGGACCTGTTTTGGATTGAATTGTATTCCCCCTAAAAAGATATGTTGAAGTCCTACCTTTCGGTAGATCAGAATGTGACCTTATTGGGGAATAGGGTCATTGCAGAGGCAATTACTTAAGATAAGGTCATACTGGAGTCAGGTGGGCCCTAATCCAACATGACCGGTGTTCTTATAAGAAGGTGGCTATGTGAATACAGAGACAGGGAGGAAGAATGCCAAGTGGTGATGGAAGGCAGAGGCTGGAGTTATCCAGCTGCACTTCAAGGCATACCAGAGATTGACAGCAAACCACCAGAAGATAGGAAGAGAAGGATTCACCCACCAGTGTCAGAGGGAGCATGGCTCTGCCAATACCTTAAGTGGAGGCTTCTAGTCTCCAGAACTGAGATAGTGAGATTTCAATAACATTTGTTATTTTTCATCACCCAGTTTGTTGAGGTGGTCCTAAGAAACTAATACAGGACCTGGGATTCTTATATTTCTAATAAGCTACCAACTAATGCTTCTGCTACTGGTCTGTAGACCACATTTTGAATAGCAAGGTGACCACAAATGTATTATTTTGTTTACAATCACTGGCACTTAGCACAGTGCCTGATATACATGCATGTGTGTTTATATAATCACTGATTCCCAGAATGTTTTTGGCGAACTGGCTAGAAATGTGCCCAGTCTCCATGGAGTCTTCTCTTAAAGCTATGTGCTCAGTCAGGGAGGATAGCTTTCTCATATAAAACCAATTCCAGGTACACAATAGCCATATTGCTCTCCTAAGGATTCTAAATTTAAAAGTTTACAAGACCTTTGGACTTCCTGTCTTACCTATGTAATCTCTCATTTAATATTAAGACATCGAACCCAGTCTCATATATATTTTTAGTGGCTCAAATAGGGCTTTTTTTCTCCAAAATTTAGTGTTAGGCTTTTGGAAAGAACACATGCTAATAATTACTCCAAGCTGGTTAGAGATAATGGGCAACAGAAAAGTTATTATCTTCAATGTCATTGTATGTCTTTGATATGATAATCATTGCATTCAAGATATCAGAAATGATGGATGGCCTTTGATTTAGAGTGTACCATGATGCAAATTACCTGGCTCTTTCCCACTCCTGTTCGGAAAGTGAAGAGCTAGTGACAGTGGGTCTCCTAGCTTTAGGGCCTCGAGTCACTAGACGGCAAAATCTGTGACAAAACTTAAAGAGAAACACTTCCTCGTTTAAAGATACCTCAGGCTACTTTACTTTTTCCTTTTATGGACATACTTCACCTAGAACAACCTTGCACAGCCTTAATTTGCAGCCATTGCTGTAACGCACACTATTTATAACCTAAGTCTTTCTACTCTGTTAACTTTTTGGCTAACAACAGTTGACATAAGTACCACATTGCTTCTGGTAGACTCACTGAGTTCCTTCCATAAACATAAAATGATGATTCCAGGAAATGTTAGTAAGAGAGAGAGGATGAAAGAGCACTGTATATACATATTTTAAAATTACTACAAGATTATGTTAGGGCTTACAACGTAGAACCCAGCACATTTCCCCTAAGATGTGGAAATCCAAGCTACTTTGAGTTTTATTAGGTTACCAGAGTGAAGGCCTTTCACTCCCTCTTCTCCTATAAAATCAACCAAATTAGGAAACTGAGGATCAGAAATGCAAGCTCTATCTTCAGTTAAACTAGACACCTTTAATTTCAAAACAGAAAACGTGAAGGCAGAAGTAGTTGGCGAAGTGGTAAATTCTGTGGCAGAGCGATGGAAGTACAAACTTAGCTGTCTGCAGAAGCAGGCAGGACCTTGGACATGCACAAATTAGAGGCATCAAGTGCTGGGGAAGGCAAGGGTGAGGTGGGAGCCAAACATAAGGGGATTATTTAAAAGTTGGTCCATGGTGCAACTGGATGCTGATGTATAATCCCATCTATTGTGATCAGGAAGAATAGTTTCTAGAGAAAGCCAACCAGACAGACTTGGACTCACGGACATCAGGCACACAGTGAATGGGGTTGAGGTCTTGTGCTGGAATGGAGTAATTATCAAAATTCCTAGGCTTCTCTCTCAGAATGCTAGCAGTCAGGCTGACACCCCACTTCCCAGCCCCTAGTCAGGTGCCTGGAGAAATTCCAGCTGGAAAAATGGATCAGTCTAAGAGCAAAGACAAACAGATCCTATCTGGGGTTCCCCCAAATGAGATGGCTGGTCTACAGCTGTTGACCCCAATGTGAGATCCACCATGTCCATTTACACTGAGCCTCCATCCAGGTTGATCATGCCTTAATTGTATATATAAAACAGCAGACATGGAGAATTGCTCTAACATAAAATACAGAAGAAAAAAACAAAAAACATATATAAAAAGAAACTTGGAAGAAGAAACAAGTTGCAAGCAAAAAAATATGTAAAGAAACTATAATTTATAAATTCAGAAAATTGTATTCTTTAAAAAAAAGTAAAATGAGCTTTTATAAGTTAAAATATATTCCAAAATACAGAAATCCTTGTCTACTGAAATAGTAATTCCAGAGTAACTATCCAAAATTGTAGCAGCGAGAGACAGCAGAATACATACCAGGGAGATAGCTAAGGGTGTTGAACACTGGTGCCTCTGGGTTCCAGGTGGGACTGGGATGGGGGCAACAGGAAACTTTTTATTTTTCTTTTAAAAGCTGTGGAATATCATACAAACTGATAGCACATGTACATTATAGTTTAAAGGATGTCAAAAACAAGCCCCCTTTAAGAAAGTGAGACCTACTAATCCATTTAAAAGCTATCTTCCTCCAAGATTTTCCTCCAATGGAACCATTCTTCCGAATTCCTTGTTTATTATTCCCTTGCTTTAAAAAAAAAAAATAGTTTTGCCACAAATGTATGATTCCATAAACTTCTTTGGCTTTTCATGTTTTTGAACTTCAGATTGATGGACTCATTGTTTTGTAGCTTTTTTTTTTTAACTCAACATGTTTATGAACCATCAGTGTGGATGCATCTGGCTGTATAGAATTCTGTTATATGGCTTTACCTCAGTCCATTTACCCATTTTAATGGTGATGGACATTGTTGTCATTTTCAGATTTTTGCTATTATAAACAAAGCTTTTACAAACATTCTCACATGATTCTCTGGGTACAAATGAGCAGAGGATGTGAACGTGTTCACATGAACTAGATAGAGCCAAATTGTTTTCCAAGTATATGGAACAACTGACCTTTTCACTTGGCAACAATGAGACTTCCTACTGCTCAACACCCTCTCAATATTTTACAGATACACGTTTTAATTTTTGCCAAGCTGGTGGGTCTAAAACGGTATCTCTGCATTTCCTAGCTGCTGCCTGTTCATATATTTTGCCCATACTTTTATTAGAAGGTGATCAATTTCTTATTGATTGGTAAGAATTCTACCTATATTTTGGATAGGAATTCTTCTTCAGTTATTTATGTTATAAATATCTTCTCCAAGCTTGTGACATATCTTTTCATATGCTTTGTGTTATCCATTGATGAACAAGAGATTTTTAGTTTTAATGTAATTTTATTTTAATGTACATATTTATTTGATTTATGCTTTGTGTGTCTTTCCCACATAAGGTTAAAAGATATGCTCCTATATTCTTCTTTTAAACTGTTAAGTTTTCCCATTTTCATTCATGTGCTTGGTACACTTGCAATACATTTTTATTCATGATGTGAGGGAGGGATTTTGTTTTCCCTTTTGGCCACATATATATTGATTTTTAAATTTTTTTTTTTTTAAAGATTTTATTGGGGGATTGGGGAAGGGAAAGAGCATTGGGGAATCGGGAAAGGGAACAGACAAGTGGCTGTCCTTTTGTTCTTCAGTCTAGCCTGTGGAGGATGTCGCTTCACTGGCCCATGTTGGTATCATCATTGCACTCTTCCTAGGTGAGGCAGTCGCTTACCGGCCATTGGACGGCCACTCACGGCAGCTAACAGCAGCTCAAGAAAACTCATGCCAGCTGCCGGCCAGTCTCACTGCAGCCTACGCCACCATCGCCGGCCACTCACAGCAGCCCAGGGCAGCAGAGGCTGCAGCCTACGCCATTGCCAGCGACTCAGGGCAGCCTAGCTCCCAGTAGAGCCACCATTCACCTTCTCAGCTGTAGAGAGCGCAGCACCACTGGCCCGCATGTGGGATCTGAACCCAGACCCTGCTGCTCAGAGCCGGCGTCCCAAGTCAACTCCCAACCAACGAACCACTCAGCTGGCCCAACTTTTAAATTTGTTAATAGTCAGTTTTGTCCACTGATCTGAGATACTACATTTGTCATATATTAGTTTCCATATATGCATGGATCTCCTCAACCTTCATTTCTTTCCACTGACCTTTTTTTTTTCCTGTGCCAATTATTATCATACTATAGCTACCTTACCTACCCATTCCTTAATTTTTATTGATATGAGGTACAATAAGTATCCTATCTGGGGTTTTTTTCCAGAGTTTTAAATTTTTCTGAATTTTATGTTTATTATTCCCTTGCTTTAAAAAAATAGTTTTTCCACAGATGTATGGTTCCATATAATTCTTTGGCTTCCAGGTTTTTAACTTGAGGCTAATGAAATCATTCTTTTGTGACTTGATATTTTTATTGAACATCATGTTTAAGATTGTGTTTGTAAGGTTATTTTTGAACCTTTGCTCTCTCATACAAATTTTAGAACAAGCTTGTCAAATTTCAAATAATCCTATATGGATTTTCAATGAAATTATTTAGATGCTATAAATCAATTTGGGGTGAACTGACATCTTTATAATATTGTTTTTCCTATTCGTGAAGAGAATACGTCTCTTCCTATATTTAAGTCTACTTGAATGCTTTCAATACAGTAATTTTTTATACATTGTCGGATTCAGTCTGCTAAGACTCTGTTTAGGATCTTCACACATCTATATGACACAGGTTGGCCAGTAATTTTTCTTTTATTTCCTGTCCTTGCCTGGTGGTGTTATAAAGACTATATACTAGCTTTGAGTGTAACATCATTTTCTAGTCTCCAAAGTATTTTGTGTAAGAAGGGAATGTTTGGTGTAATAAAACCATCTACACCTGATACTTTCTTTGTGGGAAAATTTGAAACTACTGATCCAATTTCCTTAATATTTATAGGACAGTCAGGTGTTCTATTTCTTCTTGGCTCTATTTTGGTAATTTACATTTTTCTAGAAGTATTTCATGTGATTTTCATTTACTTGCAAAAGTTTGTCCATGGTATTCTCTTATCTTATACATTTCTATTGCATCTGTAGTCACATTCACTTTTACTTTCCTAATATTATTATATGTTTGTTTTGCTCAATCTTGCTGAAAGTTTGTGAATTTTATTATTGTTTTCAAAGAAAAAAGTTTACTTTATTGATCTCTACTGTATTTAATTTTTAAAAAATAGTTTTTGTTTTTGAATCTTTTAAAGTATATTAGGTTGAACCATATGAAATTATAAATACTTGATTATATTTGACCTACAAAAATGGCTTTTCTTGTCAGGCAACCTGATATTTCCTTCTGATTTTTTTTCTAGCTATTAATTTTGGAAGTTATTTTTGACCTTTTTCTTTTCTAATATAATCACTTATGACCATATGTTTTAGCTACATTGTATGAGTCTTGATAACCACTATTTTTATTTTTTGAGTTATAAGTTTTGTCTGAATCCCATCATAATTTCTTTCTTAAACCATGAGGTGTTAATGTAAATTTTAAAAGGCAAGGTTCTGTTTTTATGAACATACTTAGGTTGTATATTTGTTATTGATATATGATTTCTATCTTAATTCCATTTTGATCAAAGGATGATGTGTTCTGTATGAAAAATTGCTTGAACTTTGTTGAGATTTGCAGGACCATTGCTTTTTCTTAAGTCTTTTAATACTACATGACTTTTAAATTATATCTATGTTTTATGTCGACAAAAGATAATAAAGTATAATAGCTAATTCAGTCTATTTCATTGTTAATAGAGAAACCAACTTAGACTATCATACTTTAAGAGTTTCATCATCACCTAAACCAGCCATTCTAAACATGTTTATATTTACTTATTTATAGCCTCTCATATTCTAAAAGGTTTAAGGAGGTTAACAGCTGGCACACTTATAATGGTACCACACAGATTACCATGAAAGCCAAATAAAAATCATGCTAGAAAATAGAACCAAATTTTATTATCTTTTTGTTCTACTGCATGGTTTTCTCTCAGCACACCTTAAGGACATTCATTTCTGAGCATCTAGCTTAAATTGATTTGCTTTAATTACATAGTCGTGTCCCAGTGGGACACACACAAAGAAACGATAGGGTAAAATGTGCTCAGGTAGCTCTCTGGGGCTCAGGAGCGATCCCTGAATGAGAAATGAGGCTTGTGCTCTCTAAGGGTGACACTAGAGGATTTTTCCTTAGCCTTCCTATTCCTGATAGTAACAACAACAGTGGTGATAGTATGGTGGCAGCAACAAACATTTCTGCGTCACACACAAAGCTAAATACTTCACATGGATTATTTTAAGTCTCATAATCACCCTTGGAAGGAGGTACTATTATTATTCTCACTTTGTAGACGTAAGAACTGTACAGAGTTGTAGAGACATGGAGGGACTTACCCCATGGATAAAATGATGACTCAGAAAGGAAAAGCCAGGCCTGTGTGGTTTCAAGACATCCCTGTTGAACCTCTACAGGACCCCCTTCCATACTTAGACTAGTTGTGACTCTTGGTGCATGGGGCCTACTGGAGGAAGCAGAGGGCCAGAGATCTGGAGCTCAGGCCTCTACTGCAGCCTCATCACTGGCTGCCTGGTGGCTCTGAGGCAAACACCAAGATCTCAGGTGATAGGTATGAACCCCCTGTGCTGGTCTAACTACTAGCTTCTTCTCCATGTACCTTTAGCCTCAGAGATTCACCCCTTTCTTTGGTGGAAACTGAAAGGCTATATTACCCAGATATCTCCACACCCGAGAGTATATGTAATGCACAACAAAAGCATCTCATGGCAGCGTTTCCCCAATGTCTTACTTACTAAATCATTCCAAACATCATATGCTTTAGGCATTGTGCTGCTACATTCTGAATCACATTCTTCTCTAATCAACACTTCCAATGTCTCATTTTTTCCCATTAGTAAGATGATTATAGTACAAAGTAAACTATTTATAATGAGCCCCAGCTCAAGCAATGTGGCTTTCGCTTGGCTTCATCTTAAATAAATCTTTCTTTGTTAATTAATGTACCTTATCCCAGTGTTGTAAGTAACATTTTTTCCTGAACTGGATAGGGAAGAAGAGAGCCACACCCAGAGTGGAGGATCCAAAAATCATCAGAATCAATGCGCTAACCACTGGAAAGTGAAGTTTAAAAGTTTTTGTGCTTGTTGTAAACTAAGGAAGTTGTACAAGAGAGTAAAAAGTGATGTGATAATTAGGTCATGAATTAGCCCCCTGGTACTTGCGGTTCTATACTATTTTTAAAGACCCCCTTCTCACCTCCTGGGATATTTTGCACATGCAAAATGCCTAATGTGACTAATAAGGTACCTGGCATAAAAGTTAATTAACGAAAATGAAAACACTAAAACTCAGGTTATTTAGTAACCAGGGCCTGGAGCCAGATCCCAATTAAACCACTCTTCTGGTGAAGGAAGGGATCAAAATGCCCAATAGGTTCCATCTGGCTGCTTTTTGTGGGTCAGTCTAGAGCCTCATGTCCTTCTCAAACCAGTCCCTCTCTTTTCTATTGCAATGAGACGCTGAGGCCAACAGTCCTGCTCACTCACCCTGTACCAGGAAACTTCCAGGCTCTCCCACTCCAAGTGCAAGGGGCCTGGCAGCTAAGGCATCCAGTTAGCAGCAGGCATGATTCACTAGCTCTCCCCAGCCCAATCCCTTCTGTCATTCATTCCACTAACGGGGCCCCTAACCCTCCAATCCCATTTGTACCCCACTGAGGAGATCTGATAATGGTCCTGGCAGAGCTGGGGCTTTTCATAACTTCTGGCAGGGGCCTCGCTGACCCATAACATGGCTGCACACATGATTTCTTCTCATACTGTCTTTGTAAATTGACCATGGCTAACCTTGCTGCCCTAATCAGATCAATCAGAATAACATTTCTTTAGCTGCTGCATGCTGGCAGCCTCCTAGGCCTAGGAGTGACTCAGAGTCAGGCTCAGATACTGAAGGCAGATTTTTGAGTTTCCAGTGGTCTCAGGTTTCCTTTGCTTTTATCACAGTTGGTGAGCTTTGTAAGGCCCGTGTTTACAGCCATGCAAATTAGCCTCAGCTGGAGAGAAATCAGGTCAGTCCCAAACGAATTCAAGGTCTGGGCCGAAAGGTATGTTATCAAAAATTGAAAGTGTGACCATAGTACTGGGGTCAAGCCAGACTGTCCTAGGAAAACATGTGGACAGCTTTGTCTGGTGTAACCTGAACTCAGCTTGGCCTCTGGACCCTGAAAACTCTAAGAGATGGAGGGGAAAATGGTGAAGGGCCACACAAACCAATGGGGGCTAGCCAACTCGACTAATAGCTGCTGCTGCCAGATGCGTTTTCTGTTAAATAAAGACAAGTGTGAGCAGGGAAATAGCACATCTTTGAAAGAAGAAACATTGCGGTAGTGAGGCTGGTTTGTAGTATATCTCATGTTACTGACTAGGCAAGGTCCAAATTCAAAGTTTTATCCCACTCACACACTTGCATGTACTCAGTTTTAAAATGTACGTGTGAAGGTACCCACATGCAGATATGATCTGATAGGCTGCATCTAGAAAGCATCTTTAGAAGCATCCACTCCAGGTGCCAAGACAGTTACAGAACTAAGGCCAGAGAGGTTACATGCCTGGACACATGACAACTCCTAACTACCAGTTACCTTCCAGACAAGATCTCTGGAGTTTTCCATGGCCATTTTCCTCATCCTATTGCCAGTTCTTCAGTACCCCAATACACAATAAAAGTTAGTTTAAAATAATTCTTCAATACATTTGTGACTCTTAAGACTGGGGGTGGAGGGAGGAACGCATGTTATTAAAATCCTGGGCTGGCCGAGTGGCGCATTGGTTAAGAGCTGTCTTGGGATGCCAGTGGCCCTGGTTTGGATCCCACATATGAGGGCCAGTGACACTGCCTTCTACAGCTAAGATGATGAACAACAGCTCCACCTGGAGCTGAGCTGCTGTGAGTCCCCGGGACGGCATAGCTGCAGCCCTGGCTGCAGTGGGCTGCCCTAGGCTACCGTGAGTGGCTGGCAGCCAGCATGAGTGGCTGGCAGCAGGTGTGAGCTGGCAAGAGTTGCTGTGAGTGGCCGTCCAGAGGCCGCTGACTGATCTACTTCATCCGGGAAGAGTGCAATGATGATACCAACATGGGCCAGTGAAGCAATGTCCTCCACAACTAGACTGAAGAACAAAAGGACAGCAACTTGTCTGTTCCCCTTCCCTGATTCCCCAACACTGTTCCCCTCCCCCAATTCCCCAATAAAATCTTTAAAAAATAATAAAATAATAAAATCCTAACAAGTATTCTCCGAGCTCCCACATATTATGGCTCATCCAATATGGCACCAGTGGTGTCAGGCAGCTTGATCGATCAGCTTGTGCCTGGATCTAAGTGCTGAGGTGTTGGTTCACATGTGAGTCTCTTGTCAATCTACGCTTCAATAAATTAAACAAAAATTAGTGGGTCTTAGGTGTCCCCATTTGCAAAGTGGAAGTAAAGACCAGAGTGCTGGAATTCATCTAATTCAAATTCTCATCTTTTGACAGGTGAGAGACACGAGACCCAGGAAATTTAAAGGACTTGCCCCAGATTCAATAGTTGGTTAAGATCAGAACCAGAAGTAGACACCGGGTCTACTGACACCAAAGGCTGCGCTTCTGTCACTAAACAATGATCAGAGAAGAAAATTCAGACTTCTCCAAGTGAATTTAAAGTCAGGACTGGAAGTTGAATTCAAACCAAAAGACCATGTGTCAGGTAGCTAAGAGCACAGGCTCTGGGTTCATTTCCTTACCACCTAAGAGCTGTGTGATGCTGGCCCAGTGATGTAACCCCTCCAGGCTCCAGGTTCCTCACCTACAACACTGGAATAATAGTAACCATCCTACTGGGTCCTTGTGATGATTAAGTAAATTAATACATGCCAAGCACTTAACCAGAAAACACTTATGAGCTTAGCGTTAACTCTTATTATTACTATTGAAATCTTCACTTGAAAGATACTATGAAAATCCAAGGTTATTAAGACTTCTCTCTGTCCACATTACACATGTACCTGTGAGAACACGTGTATGTCCAGGGGCTGTTTTGACCTTTGTGTATATTGGAGATGTGTGCACTTCGTAAAGCACTTATGAGTTCAGTAGCGAAAGCATCCATGGGACCTGGGTTGAGACTTAAATATACATATAAGATTCTGCCTGTTCTTGTTATCTTCTCACATACTTCCAAGCTTAGAGCTGGAGGCCAGAGGAGTCACCGCCACAATCAAGGTACCGTACTGGCACTCACCCCCAACCTATTGTCTAGCCCCAGCCCATGTCATAGTCTTAGAAACGAGCCTGTATTAATCATAAATGAATGATGTCCAGGAAAATTTGGGCAAGGCTTCAAAACTTTCCTCAACTAGAAGGAAAGGAAAAGTGCTTTTTAAAACTGCAAATACTGGGCCGGCCGAGTGGTGCAGTGGTTAAGTGCTGGTTTGGAAAGCCAGAGGCCCTAATTTGGGTCCCACATATGAGGGCCAGTGACACTGCCCTCAAAAATAAATAAATAAATAAATAAATAAATAAATAAATAAATAAGCAAATACTTATAATGGCTCTCTCACAGCCTATCTTGTAATATCCAATCATTCTTCTTTGTTTCCCAATTAGATAGTCCCAAATCTATAGTTAAATAAATCTCCACTCCCTTTAGATATGGAAGATTTAAAAAGTTGTTTGTGTGTGTGTGTGTGTGTGTGTGTGTGTGTGTGTGTTTCCAGAATCAATCCCAAAGGAGCTAAGTCTAATACTTCATAAATTTTATACCGCAGTCATTCATTCTAAGCACTGGAACTATGCCCACTAATGATTTCTATTCTACTAATACCTACGAGCCTTTCTAATATGCATTTGGCTCCCAATAATTTGTGTGGATAATTTGCTGTGAAATTCGGCAGCATGGTCCACCGTAAAGAGATTTAACAAGACTAAAGAGGGTGCAGAGGGGCACTCACTCTTTTGTAGGTGCCATTTTTCTGTGCTGGGACGGAAGCTCATTCAGCTCTGTATCTCAGCATTCTAAGGTGCCCTCTTGTGGTTTGGGGTAGCTAATGATCATTAGGATGATACTGCCCCTGGCTAGAGGTGCATGTCCAGATTAAGTTACTGTTTAACAGCCAACATGAGAAACACAGCCGACCTCCAAGAATAATATTCAGATTCAACATTCTGAAAGAATCATTGATAGCCATCCTTGACAAGTTCTAACCACCTTTTTCTTTTTCAAGAAGTAAATAAAGTAAAAGTACAACTTAACTTTCTGGGCCATCTTATTTCCGAATTGAATTTACAAGGCAGAATTTTTGTCAACTGGTGCCTGTCATAGGCTAAAAGCTCCTGTTTGCTTTCAGGACATTTGGCCAGTCAGGGACCTTTAAGGTGACGAGCAGGAAAGCCCTGACCATTCCAGCTATCACTCAAGGAATCTGGACATGGCACTAATGAGTGACCTCAAGGTCATCTTTTGGTGCAATCAACACATGGGCAACTTACTTCACTCATTTCTATAGATGATAACCTCTAACCTCACTGTTCATTTTTCAAACACATGAGAAATATAAAGGGGTTTGCAAATGCATCCCCATTCCTAGGGGCTGGGAAATACACAGACCTTACCAAGGCAGCTAGAGAAATTATCTTTGTACACAAAAGCTGAAATTATATAAACTTGGACGGCAACAGGTTATGAAACCCTATAAATTTATGTTCAGGCTTCCAAACAATGTTCTTCTTCCACCCTTCTCCCCTCCCCACTACACTGAGACACCAAGTCTGGGATTTGAGAATTACAGCTATGATCCTCGCCAAAGTGACCAAATTACAACTGATGGCTTTTGGCTCCAGGACATTTCAACAGACTAGTGTCTGCTGAACCATCACAACCTCTCTCCACCCAGCTCTCCCTCCCAAAAAAAAGGGCTCAGGGAAGAGCCATTATTTCATTATTCTTAAGAAATATCTATCAAAGAGGCCGAAGGAGAGGAATGATTTTATGCATCTTACAGACGAGGGAAGAAGCATAGAAATTATTTATAATTCAAAGTGAGATCATGACATTTCAAAAGAAGAAGAATATTGGCATGTCATGCTGATTTTCTGAAAGTTGTTGGGTGAGTTTAGAAAGCAACTGGAAAGTTTATCAGAGTAGCTACTTTTTGACAGGCACCAGGAGAAGGAATCTCAGACAACGAAGGCAGATTGCTGGCTCCTTGTCACGGTGCTGACCTACCTTTCCCAGAAGCAAATATAACTTAGAGGTGGTGTAAATATGGGCATATTGACAGTGGAAACTCATATTTTACAGCACAAAAAGACTATATAAACCAAAGCAAGATGAACTACTAGATGTCTGTATGTGTCATTAGAGGAAGATGTGGGATTCTATAAATATTGAAAAACAGGAATGGTATAGAGATTAACATTTGCAAATAGTTTCAGGAATGGATATACTAATGTTTTAAGGCCCCCCGACAACCTTGTGGGAATCAACAATGTTCAAGAATTTCTTTGCAATGCTTTCACATTAGTGCATAAACTAAGAGATTAAGACATACTTCTAGAGGATACTTAAAGTACTTTTATAACCATGATTTCATTTTGCCCCTGTAACAACATTGTAAAGGGTTGCTATTCCCAATTTTATAAGAGAAGGAATCAGTGAGGGAAAGTTCAATGATTTGCTCTGAAAGTTATCACAAAGCAAAAAAAGGGGACAGTACTAAGTGTTGGTGGTACCAACAAGAGCTGATGCTTTGAGCTCTGGTTCTCAAACTGGTGGTTGCTATGTTTGGAGTGACTGCACGGTCTGGTGTCACAAATGAGGATGGCACATGCTTGAGTGTCCAATACAAATTTGTGATAGTTAGCATTTATTTACATAGCTAATATTTAAAATACCAAAAGAGTCAAAGGGAAACAGTGCCAAATTTACATTATTTCATTGTTGGAGTTACACGTAAAACATCTTTTTAGTCAAAGATTTGGCTTCCAATAGGAAGACTCTGAAGAAAACTGGATAATTTCACAATGTAGGAAATATTTGGGGTGTGCACAAGTGCAGCTATATTTTGTTGATGATTTCAATAATGGCTACTCTCATTTATCAACGTCAGATCTATCACCCCAGTTCATGTTGTTAACATCATCAGCGTGGCAAATCACTGCTTAAGTAAAGGGGAAATGAACATGGTGAGGCTCTTGTACATCCTGTCACGTGTTCGTCATTACTGATGTCTTCCCAGGTAAAAGTGTGCAAACTCTAGAAGTCACTTCATCTTCCTAGGTCTCAGTTTCTTGTGTGCCAAATGAAGGCACTGAATTACATGATTGGGAAGCTTCCTTCTTAAGACTATAAGATCTTGTAGAATAGAATATCTACCCAGTGTAAGAATATATGTATCTGTTTACTTGAAATCAGTTCTACTGATGGACACTTCAAATGCTAGTACAGAAGATGAAACTAGTATCTGAGTTCAGCAGACTCTTGACAGTTATTGCTGAACGAGGAATGTGGATTGTGGAGAGGGATGAAGGCCATTTCAGAGATGTTTACATGGAGGTCTTAGTGCTGGCCGAGCCCCCACTGGGAACTTCAGTCTCTGCCATATGCTCCACCTGTTGTTCAGCTAATGCAGTTGCCTCCAAAGCTGAAAATCCTCAGCTGCTTACAACCTCTAAAACTCACTTTCATTTTTATTTTAAGGGAAAAGGAAACAAACATCTGACTCGCAGAAGAGACCCAGGGATCCATCTTGATGCTGGAAATCTGACCACAGGCTGGAGAGAAGGCTTATAAGAGGCAGGTTTAGCGTTTTCTGGTGTTTGATTCAGCTCGCCATTTTCTTTAAAACTTAAAATCTCGGCACTAAGGTAGGCGACAAAGCTCACTGAAAATGTCTAGCAGCCTCAAGACCATCAAGCCTAGCAGACCTACATTCTTGCCTCTACTTAAAGGAAAAAGTGGAGACTACACATGCATAGATTACATCGGGTAATGGCAGCCTCACAGCTCAGAAGGATTGAAGAGTTCAAATGGAGGGTATTTTTCTCCTCAGACAATGAAACAAAATAAACACATCGAGGACTAACTGCCTGCGTGAAAATCCTTTGTTGAATAGGCAAACAATTATGAGATAAGAAATAAGAATAAACAACCAAATGCTTTGATGTTTAAAAAAATATTCATTCACCAAAACAGAAATAATTAGTGTGATGACTAAGCAACATTGTTACCAAGCATCCAGAGAGGGAAACAAAAGACGTAATAGCAATCTGTGAAGTAACAGAGAACAAAACTAAGTTTAATATGATATTGCATAAGAACACATTTAGTGGAGTTCCTGGTTAGTCATGGAAGGCTTCCTGGAAGTGGCAAATTGAGGCAAGCTTTGGACTATAAAGATTCATCTTTTGCCTTTTGTATAGAAACTAGTCTTCTTTTTCTGTAGATGGCTTTTTTTTTTAAATTTTATTGGGGAACAGCCATGGTCATTGGTTACACATTGCTTTCATTCTACAATGGCATAGTTGGCTCTTAAGGAGGGTGCGGCTCACAGTGGCCCATGCGGGGATTGAACCAGCCACCTTGGTGGTATCAGCACCACGCTCTAACCAACGGAACTCCCCAATTGCCCCTTGTAGATGGCATTTAAAAAGCCAGTCGGCCTATAAAGCACACTTGTTTCCATCTCATATGACTCTAAAATGCACGGGAACGCATTTTATATAGTGTATCAGTTGACTTCTTGCCTGGAACTAATGGTTTTAGTAGAAAAATTCAAATTGTTCCATGTAATATGTCCTTTTAAAAGATTTGTTGTGAAATTTAATTTATTTGGGTCAAATTTTTCTCATGAAAATACAATTCCAATGGACTGGAGAGGTGAAAAATTTTGATCACGATTTTTATTCATAATTCAAGTCACTGGGAGCATCTATTGGGTTGTCGAGAAGTCATGACACGTTTTTGCAACGAAAAACAGAGAAAATATGTCATGACTTTGCCGACAACCCAGTAATTTGATTAAAAGGAAACTAACTGCATTCAGACGTTTGCCATGTTTTTCCCCTGTAAGGCAAGCTGATTTCATAATCCTAATGTTACTTGAGATATGAACCAATAGATGAACCCCACTATATAATTTAAGAAAGAAGAGTTGACGATGATATCATTCAATATTACACTCTTCTCAAAACACTTCCTCAGGCTCTCTTAGATTTGAATTTCACAACATCCTGGTGGGTCAGGTAGACTCAGATATTGTTAATTCTTTTTTATAGGAAAGGAAAAATAGGGTCTAAAGAAAGAAGACAACCAACCCGAGCTCACATAGCAAATCAATAGCACAATCAAGTACTTTCCTTTTTCCTCAAAACCATCTGTGCTGTTATCAAAACACCAATGCAGAGAAATAACAGCAGTAGCAGCACCAACAGCAACAAAATGAGAGTAGCCATCATCTGCTAAGGGCTGACTATGTGCCATACACTATGCTGAGCATGGTATATATAAAACCTCATTTAATAACTATGAACAGACATCTTCTCATGTTATGGTCAGGGGACCGAGGCATGTGCTAGAAGGACTCCGATTTAGGTCACATAGCCAGTGACTGACACAGCTGTGATTCAACTTCACAACTATCTTATTGCTTCAGAATCTTGAACTTGTTTTCTGACAGGATGACTGGTGGCCTTGTTCAGGTGTCACCTTTCTCAGTGAGGACTATACTGAACACTCTATAAAACTGCAGTCCCATCCCCACCGTGCCAAAGTTGATACTCCTTACCCTGCTCTGTCACGTGATTTAATTTTTGTTTTTACTGTTGATTGTTAATATAAGCACCACAGGGCAAGAATCTTTGTTTTTTTGTTTTTCACCAACATATCCCAGATGCTTAAGCAATGCTATCCAACAGAACTTTTTCTAATGACGGGAATGTTTTTTATCTGTACTATACGGGAGCCGCTAGTCAAAGAACAAAACTGAAAAGTGGCTAGTCCCACTGAAGGACTATTTTTATTTTATGTAATTTTATTAATTAAATTTAAATAGCCATATTTCTTTTTTCATAGAAGTAATGGCTGAAAAAACTCCAGATTAAACTTTTAAAAAACCAGTTTGAAAAGTCAGATGATATGACCAAAATAGCAAGCCCAGATTGTCAACTACTGGCTCCTTTTTGTCATCAGTGACTCAAAATCTTCCAAACCTTTTTTTGAAAACAGAGGGAAAGCAAACCAGCGGCACATAATGAATTCCCATGTATGACAAAAAATATATATAATTACAATGATTACTATAATCACTCAATACCTTTTTGACCTTGTTTTTTTTCTCATACGTCTCTGACAGAGGTTTTTTCTTCTGCTGAGTCGTGTCTTTGGAGAATAAATACTCAAATTCACTAGTGTCCCGAATATTAGGTTCTTCCAGGGAATCCCATAGTGTTGGTGCAGCATTTTGGCTTACAAGAGAAAATGACAAGTTAAACTTAAGAACCGAAACAGGAGAGAATAGAATACAATAAAACCTGTAATTCATTTTTTAACTCATTAAAACACACACACACACACACACACACACACATCCCTAATACAGGTGGAGAAAAGCTTTTGGTGTTACGCTTTTTTCTAAAAGCCAAAATATACCATATAACATAAAAGCAAATATACTTTTTGAAAACAGAATGGTCATTAGATACAATCAAAGAGAGAGGGAGATCTAGAGAAACTTTGCAGGACCAGAAATGCTGGCATTCAGATTATTGTGGCCATGTAAGCTGCTCTGCCTTCAGTCTATGGCAGTTCCATGATGGATAAAAATGGGCATCCTATATGGGCTGGCCGAGTGGTGTGGTGGTTAAGCGCTGGTTTAGGAAGCCAGTGGCCCCAGTTCGGTCCCACATATGAGGGCCAGTGACACGGCCCTCAAAAAAAAAAAAAAAAGAATGGTCAAAAATGGGCATTCTATAAAGGCTGAAAGGTAATTAATTTTATGACACTGGTGAGATAATTCTTAGAATGAAAATGGAGTACTAAAGTGAAGATTTACCCTCTCTTTGGATTTCTTCTACTGATTTTAAATATGGTTTTCAGGTCAACTCAGTGCAGGACCCATAAAATGTGAACGGGCTGTGCTCATTTAGAAATACTTGATTTATAATCCCCCACCCCAACAACAGTATGAACAATAAAAACAAACCAAAAAACTGCCCTGAACCAGCCCCCACTGGGATTTCAACTAAGGAAGCCATGGAGAGACTGTTTTGTTTTGTCTCTGAAAAACAGGGGCACCCTAGTTTTGAAACAAAGAAAGGAAAAAAGATATGGAAAATTGGGTACAGAACTGCCTCTGAGAGCTGGCTCAGGTGACTTACTCTCCAGGCTCCCTTCAGGCAGAACACATTTCTTTCAAATGTCCACTTGCTTAAATTTGTTTCTTATCTTATATTTAAACACTTTTAATGACCACAGACAGAAAAAAAATGTCTTCTCTCCATATTTATTGTTTTTCAAATATATGTATATGCTATTATCCATAATATCTATAAGCACTTACCTTATGTACTTTCTCAGTGAATGAAAAGGTCTATTATTATATAGGGTGGTCCACAAATTTTTTTGATACTAAAAGGTGATTTTCATGATCAAACCAGTTGGGAACACTGGCTTTTCAGATCTGCATGTTTACATTTTGTTATATGTCTGCCTTTCCTAAGAAATAATGACATTTTGGTTCTGGCCATGTTCACTTCTTTCTACTGTTTTTAGTTACAATTTTTCTAATATAATAGTTGAGTCCTTTAAGAGTATATTTATGTATGTGACATATGTAAGTTAGAACATATAATTTTGTAATAAATATCTGTGAAATCATCACTGAAGGGCTAGAAGATTTCTAATAAAGCACCTACCCCCATGTGCTCCTTCCTCAGCCACCACCCTCTGCCATGTACTTAACTTCAATTAGAAACAGTAACACCATTAATGATAAGTGCTTATCTCAGCTGCACTCAGGAAGGGGGAACCTTGATGGGAGAAGACAGGGAATTCTGCAGCACTCAGCCTGTTAAGGGCTACTGGTCTGGGCCTCATAAAGGTTCTGGGAAGCTGAGGAGAGGTGCTTAGAGGGAGGCGATGGGATGCAAAAGGCAGATTGCTCAGACCCATTCCCACCATCTCCTGCACCTGTACTGCATGGCCCCAGCTCCAAGGACTCTGAGTTCAGGTCAGTATGACTAGTGCTATGACTTACTCATATTCTCAAGTAAATTAGCTTTGGCAGTCACGTTGAGCACTTCATCACCATTTACAGCATTGCTCCTATGGGAAAATACATTTCTAACAACAAGTAAAAGAATTTTGGAATCCCACCTCTCAGTGAGTTGGTGGTAACTGGCTTTTCATGGGGGCAATAACAAGGACTAACTCACTCACTCACTCACAGTGGACCATCTGCCATTATAGTCAACTCTTTTCTGACCACTGAATGTACAATTCTAGCTCAGAAGAAGAGGAAGAGGAAGGCAATAGGAGGAGAGAGGAAGAAGGAGTGGGTCGGGGAAGGAGAATCAAGGTAGGAGGGAGGATAGAGAGGGAAGGACGAAAGGGGGACGAAGAGAACATATTCACTAGGAAGATAGATGAAGATAGACATTTATCAGGAAGCTGAAAAAGTGGATAGATGAGAATTTCTGTTTCTTTAACTAAATGTCCCTTTCTTATTCTAGAAACCAGAAAACAAGACACCAAAGAAGGCAAAACTCACAAAAGTTAAAAACCGGTTCATGTTAATAGTGAAAAGCAATCTAGATGTATGAGAGGCAGTATACATATAATGGAGAAAATTAATATTATAGCCCTGGTTCCCCAGAAGACCAAGACCAAAATTGATCATGTGTACTATACAAAGTGCTTACCCCTCTGGTTGTACAAAATAGTAAAATGCTGTTTCATCTCCTTTAAAAGAATACATCCCAAATAAGTTAACTCTTGTCCATAAATTAATCCTACGCAGAAGCTTCTGACCATTTTAGTTTAAAAGAAGTAGCTGTGCTCTAAAGGACAAACACATTTTGAGGTGCCCACAAGAAGAGAGACGGAGAGGATGGTGCAACAGGAAGTGCCATGTTGCAGTCTTCACACACCACCATGGGCAAGCCTCTCCTCACCCCCAAAGCCATGTCCACCAAGCAGGGCTCTCCTGACGTCATAGCTCAGGAAAGTGAGTACCTTCATCTACTTTCCATGGTGCTCAAAACTGAAGCCCTAAATTTATGGTAAAACTAGTAAGAGCTTGAGCATTTCACTGGTTTTCTCAAAATGGCCAAATATATAAAGGAAGGAAAGACACAGACAAGGATTATCTCCAGCTTGGCTTTGTCCCACCTCGGTACCTCCCAGAGGTCCCGTGACTCCGCGGCTATGGTCTGTGATGCTGGCCGCTCGTGAAGCCTTGTGGGAAATGAAGTGGAGGCAGGCTAGTGGGACCCAGGTGTGGACAGCTCCGTCTGCTATCATAACACATTACTCTAGGGATGACTCCAGGTGGGAATCATCACCCTGGAAGGGTTGCACAGTAATTTGAGGACGCTAATAAGGAAACACAACTCCCCATAAATATTCTGGGAAATTATTTCTCAGGATATGTCATCTGGGTCTTGAATGGGAAAAGGGGAACAACTAGTACTTTAGCTAATGGTAGGAGCTATTTCAGGATCATCTCATAGTTTTTTGGGTTTTTTTTAAACCATTCATTTGGGAAATTATAAAGTATCAGCGTTAAAAAAATCAGGATTTTCCCCACATAAACTCTTGGCCCTATTTTTTGGAGAGAGGAAATGGGCCAAACATGAAGTACATAATCAACTTAGTTCACCATATGCTTAGTTTTAAGGTATCCCCCACTTCTCCTATAGTGATTTCCAGTTGCTTTATACTTGTGAATTGCATGTTATTTTATTCAATATCCTGCCTTCCCCAAGCAAAATGTTATATAAATTGAAAAATTCACCACCACATCTTGATTTGTGAAAAAGTTCAAAAAACTTAATTTAAAAAATGTGTTCTATATTTTCTGTTCTCTGCAAGCAAATAAACTTCAAACCTAGAGAGTAGTCAAGGAGCAACACAACATCTCTCATTGTCCTCTTGACAGGCTCTGGAATGATGCAGAAGAAATCCTATTCAAATTTGTTTGAATGGAAGTTTCCAAATAACTGAATCTTGGGGCCTTACAGACTTAGCTTAACAAGCTATACAAATGGAAGGTGCTTTTGAGCTATCCACACACTGGCACTTTCTCTGATGGACAACAAGGTATAAAATGTGACTGCACTGAACAGCTAGGGGAACCAGAGGTCAAGCAGAGAGTTTATATTTTAAGACTCCCCTCTATCTGAGGAACTAATGACTCAGCTATGTCTGTTTTTTTTTAATGAAAAAAACAACAACAACATACGTGTTAGAAACCAGATATAAGGTTAATGATACTATCTAAAGACAAGACAGATATTCTAAAAATCTTCAGTGAACCTACGGTATAGATTCAGGTTTAATGTCTTTTTGATAAGTTGCTAATTGTAGCGATGTTGGAAAAGGCTCTAACTTAGACCTGGGCTCGTTTCTAGTCTGTAAAAATGGAACATTTATCTAAAGAAGGATCTGACACTGAACATATTATTTCTCCCAGCATCAATCTATATAAAATACAGACAAGACCTGGTGGAGACAGACATTCTCCCCAAAACACTCCAACTTTGTTTATCCAGGGCATTCACTGGACCACATTTGAGAATGAGTGCTACACTACACAGAAATTAAACTGGTAAAAATAAAACATCACTTGTGCAAAATTCTGGGAATTCACAAGCTAAGAATGGGCCAGGGGAGTTGAGCTTACCTCTTATCACTTATTTGTATTCTAGTCCAGTATAGAGGCTTCATGGGACAACTGGGCTCAATGGCTGGTTTCCGAGGACATTGGCTAGAAGTACTGACTCCAAAGAAGAGTCCAGGAGGAGGTGGGGGTACAAGTCCTGGGGGTGCTGGACCAGGAGGAGGTCCCCCACTATTGAGCAGAGCAGGTGAGTTAGGAAGTGGAGGAGGGGGAGGAGGGGGGGGAGGGCCAGCACTTGGAGGCAGAGGAGGTGGCGGAGGTGGTGGTGGAGGGGCTGGTGGCAAAGGTCCAAGTGCAGGTGGGAGGGGAGGAGGGGGAGGGATGGCTGCTGGTAAGGGTGGTGCTGCGGGGGGAGGCGATGCCTTCTGTTGACTTGGTGAGATGCCTTCCACAGACTGAAGTGGTACATGGATATCTTTACTGTCACTTGGGGGAGAGAGCTGGCTTAACGAGGAGATATTTAGCTTTTTGGGTATTATTTGGTTACTTCTGGTTGTCTTGCTTTCACCTTCACAGGGTTTGAGGAAAGTCTCTCTGTCTGTCTGGATGTACACATTTCTGTAGGTCTTTGGAGGGTTGTCATCATCGGTCGAGATGCACGCATCTCTCATCTCTTCACGCCCTCCTCGCCATTGGTGTTCTATCTCGTGTTTGAGGTTTTCAATGGTTTCTTCTAGTCTCGCTGTTGTCACTGCATGCTCACCCCGGATGTGAAAGGCCTGAAGTTCAAACTGCGCCTGTAGGGTGGGAAAGACAGTAAAGAGTTTATTGAAAACAAATATCAGCAAGAAAAGACTCAATACCATCCCCATGCCACCACAGCCCAGCCCACATAAGCTCAAGGAAGTAAAGAGACGTTCTTTGGAGAATCTAACAAGGTGTAAATTTCACTTGATGAATTTTCCAAGGAGTAGAAGCATAATTTCATTCAATATGAGCTCATGGGGAATAATGATCATGGATTAAGGCTTAAAGTAAGACAGTCATCCAAGAACTTTCACCTGGTTTTAATATCAAACACAAGACAAAATTTTTAAGAAAGATTTGAACATGCTCGAATATATCTTTCATTACTTTGGGGTTTGACTTGGAAAAACAAAATTTTAAGAAAAAAATTAGATTTGGAGATCCTTCTGGCTTGGAGCTGCTCTTCTCACAGTCTTCTTAGAATGTCTCCTCTACGGGGTTTCTGGGTCAACACAGCAGAAACAAAAGGTGCGAGTAGAAGCTATGGTGCACAGGTAGTTTTTAAAAGTTTCCATATCAAAGCTGCCCCTAAGCATTTTTGTCTGTTTCATAATCATTCACAATATAATAAATAAGCATTATAAGTGCATAGAAAATGAAAATATTAAGACTTGCTATTTCTCTCTTCTACATACCCAGCATTTTAAACGATATTTTATGACACTGGTCTTTTTAATACTTATCTTTTCAGTCATTTCAATGCCTTGAGTCTTTGATTTTACACTTATTAGCGTAGAGCTGGCATACTCCCAGTCACTAACTAGTCCATTTCCCAGCATTCAGAGCCAGTTACCCTAATACAGCTAACCAGGAAGCAATCAAATCTACAATTTTATGAGTGTTTCCAAAATCCAAGTAACAGTAATTAAATATTTCCGGTGAACATATTTAATTTCTGCTTTCCCCATCAGATCATAAACTGTACAAGATGAAATCAGGGACAGTACCTGCCTTAATTTCTGTATCCCAGCAGGCAGCGCAGCAGGCAGCACAGTACAGAAGAGTCAAATGGATAAAAACCACTGCAATAGTTATATTCAGTCACTGTCCCAAGAGCCTTCCTTATGGCTAACAAAACTTTCTTCACTATATAATTTCAGCCCACAAATATCTAGAACACCAAAGTGTATACAAGTGTGGATCCATTTTGCACTGAAAAGGTAAAGAAATATTTTTAACAACTAGTCAGGGAAGGTAAAGAAGACATGGGAAGATGCTGTACTTTCATTAAGACACTTTTAAGTGTATTTTTCCTGGGTTCACCTTTTCCCTCAAAAACCAACCCACAGAAAGCTATGGTCAGTAGAACCAGCAACAATATTTTTCAAAAGCTGATCTGCTCATATGTGGACATGGCAGCCCCAACCCAACTCGGGAAAGAATTGGGGAGTTCAAGGCACCATCTATTCTTCATGTAGCCCAGCATTTCAGCGTCTGCGTTCTGGATTCACACTACCTGGATCATGTCTTGGCTTAGCCACTTGCTAGCTCTATGACCTTAGACAGGGAGCTTTGTATTTTCAAGCCTGAGTTTCCTCAAGTGTAAAGATAGGATAGCAGTGAACCATCTCTAGGGTTTTCATAAAGATAAAATGAGATATTTCCTCTAAAGCAGCAGGCATGATGCCTGAAACACGGTAAGTTCTGAAAAAATGTCACTGTTAGTTACTGTTTCTTATGATAATATTACAGTAAGAGACCAGCAGATCTCTAATCATTCTTAAAAATTTCCAAATAATGCCATCTTTGTGGAACGATGGCCACAAAACTAGGAAAAGCTTCAGCAGTCAGGATAAGCAATGTACTACAAATACAAACGTTTACCCAATCTTTCATGAGCTCTACTACCAAATGCCTGAAAGTAATTTCAAACTTCATTCAACTATGTGATCAAGATAATCTTTATTTCAACATCCTACCCCCATCTCCACCTCCATCTCCCTCCCTTGCCCTCCTCCACCCATATCCCAGCTCTGATTCCCACCTTGAATTACTCACTAACATTTTCATTTCACTTTAATGACTAGTTCAGTTCTGCCACAGCAAACTAACTCTCGTTATTGTTCCCAACTAACCTTCCTCCAAGAAGATTGAGTCAAATAATATTCGTGAGCCAATCATGGTACTCAATCATCAATATCTTAATAATATGAAAAAGCTACAAAGACATGCTTCACAGAGAAACTTTCCCTTTATTACACAACTGGCCTGTATGAACAGCAAAGGCCCTGGTCCCCACCTCTCCTGCTTTCCATCTCTCAGCCTCCCATCTTCTGAATGGGCTGAAGCTGAGGTGTATGCCTATACACCATTTTGGTGGCTCTGTAATGCATTTTCTTAGAGTAGTGGGCAGACGAAAAATGGGGATGGTTATTTAACCTCCCTGTACCTCAGTGTTCTTGTAAGTAAAATGGGGATGATAACTGAGTCCACCTGACAAGGCAGTGATGAGAAGCAGATGAGTTAAAATGTTAACATTCATATGACATATATGTTAACATATAGAGGGGTGTTTGTAACACAGTAGGTGCTATGATTATTACTGTCTTTTTGCTGCCTGACAGATCACAGAGGCTAGTGGCCAAGTCAACTTGCTTTCGACTCAGCATACTCCCCAGTACCATTGTACCCATCTAAAGCAAAAATGAAGGTATCTAAATCCTTTTTTAATCCCTTCTTTCTTTCTCACTCTGCTCCTTTTCTGCACAGCAGAGTTTTTTTTGGAAAAAAGCACATAACTCTTGTCTATTTTCTCATGCATCCCCCATTCAACCAATTAATTGGATTCTGTCCCCACTGTTGTATTGAAAGTACACAATTTGAGTGTTACATTTGGTCAATACTCTTCAGTGATTTCGTCCTCTCAACTGCATCATTAAAGCTGCCTGTTGGCCATGCCTTGAAATCCTCTCTGCTTGCCTGAGCTCCTGATATATCCTCTCTGCCCACTCCCATTTTCCTCCCTCTTCTCGGCTCTATTCAGTCAATCTGTGGACTCCTCTTCCCCCATTCATCCCTTAAACATTGTTCACCAGGCATCCTCCTTGCCATGTTTTTTCCTTCTGTGGGTCAGCTACACAATCTCTCTGGGTCATCTGTGTACTCCTATGAAATGACATCACTATATTCTGTAACTTCCAAATTGGTACCTTCAAACTGTAACTCCAACGATTCTCTGAACTGGTCTATCTCCATATATAATCAGCCACCTCAGACTCAACAAGTCTGAAAATGAAGTCACTGTTGCCAAATCTCTATCTGTCCCTCCTCTGAAAGTCCTCACAGTTAATGGCATCATCATCCTCTCAATCATCACATCTGAAAATCTGGATGCCATGCTGATGCCCCAGCTCCCTCTCATTCCCAACATATTGCTTATCAATGGGTTTTATTAATTTCTTGGAATCATTCCTTTCCTGCCACCCCCCTGCCTCAACTTTTCCTTGGGTCCTCTTTGCTTGGACAAGGGCAAGAGCCACCTAATTCATTTTTCCGATCCCAGGTTAGTTAGCCACACTGGTTCAACGAGGATTAAAAAACAAACAAGTGAAAAACCCAGATGTTTATTCTTTAAAATCCTTTTAATAAGTGGTCATTACTTACAGACTGACACTGAAAACCTTTCAGTATGCTTTTCTGATCTATTTTCTGCCAACTTTCTCCACTTCTCCCAGATACGTCTTGGAGTTGAGTCTAATGGTACATCTTGCCTTTCCTTGGACCACACCCTTATATGGTGGCCTTTGCAGATGGTCTCCCCTCTCAATACCCCTCCTCCACCACAAACACCCAAGGGAAGAGGACTGACTATCAAGCACAGATTCCATGAATGGCTATCCTCACAAACTGTATTCACTGATAGAAAGGACTACCAAATAAGAAGTAAATATTGAATTTCCATGTACTCCATATCAATATGCTGAGACTATAGTAAGAAACCCTTCTGACCATTAAGATTTAAATGGCCCACATAAAGAAACAACCTACCTTTGCCCTTCCCTGATTCACAACCCCTTTGATCATTCTGATTTTCCTTGGTTGTGTTCAGAGGCTCAGCATGACACAATAATTCAAAGTGATTGAAGTAGTAAGCCCTTCATTCATTCTGTATCTGTCCATATCCTATCAATTATTGCAAGTTGTGCCTGGCTATTACAAGTAAAGAATCTCAAGTCCATGCACACTATGATTCAAGTCTTTGGGAAAACTAGTTTTTAATCCCATTTTTCACTCTACTTCCTGTTAAGTGCCATTTTTACTTTGCACGTGGAAACCACGTGCTGTTTCCCCTCCTGTGTCTAGAGCTGTATCTAGAAGGACTGCTAATGATTCAGTGAATCAAACACAGAGATTAGAACTTTCTGTTGGATAATCATGCTGATATTGTTTACCTAAGATCCTGGGAACCTTTATGAAATGCCAAGTTCAGGTCCTTACATCCAAAATTGCAGTTAAGGCTGGGTCAAGGAAACAGAATGCTTTTAAACCCTCTCAACTCTCTTTTCAGCATCCTTTACTTTCATATTGAGCATGGTACTTGTACATGGGAGACAAAACAATACAAAGCTTCCATTCTTATTAGAAAAATGTTCTTTAGGACACATGAAGCACTACGGGTTTCCCTCTCACTGACCCTCTCTGTTAAAATTCTGTGTTTCTGCATTTACTCCAAAATATCATTTGACAAGAGATAGGTCCTGAGGTTTGACATCTTTCCAATCATCCCCAAGTTTTATCTACCAGACTTTATCCAAGTTTCATTTACCTTCCTTTGCTTGTAACTTCATTGGATCTATTTCTTTCATTTTTATTCACATCTTCTTCCCACCTGCAATAGTCTTTATCTATATCCATCTCCTTCTAAGCAAGATTCAAATTCACAGTCTTTAAGAGAACAATCCCAATTAAATCATTCTGTCGAAATCAGCCTTGTCCTTCATTGGCACTATTTTTATCTGTCTAAAGTAGTGGCTCTCACTAGAAACACCTAGAGAGTTGATGGGCAGGTCATCATTCAACTGGTCTGAAATGGTGTCCCTACACTGGTATCCTTCAAACTCCCCATGAAATTCCAATGGGCAGCCAGAGTTGAAACCAACAGTAACTGTTCTGTATCTTTATTCTGCTCTAAGCACAGCTGAGAGGGTATGATACAACAACATCAGTGGGTTAGTTTTGGCAATGACTTTGACTTGGGTCATTTCAGAATCTCCAAAGTAACATGTGTTATTTGAAAAAGCCCCTTCCTAATTCTGATATGTCCCCATAAGGGGAGTATACCTCCATTAACCATATTGAGAATGGTTATTCTACATAGTAGATAAGTCTAAATTCTTTCCATGATACTCGTTGGCTGTTTAAAACCTGGCTTGTTCACTTTTCCAGATACTTCTCTATACTTTCCCTATGTTGCACCAATATAGATTTAAACATATAGCCAACTCCCACATCTTTATGCTTTTGCACATGCTGTTTCCCCATTTAAAATGCCCCGTCTCTCCATTTTCACCTAGTGAAACCCCAGAGGAAACTTCCACCAAGTTCAACGCAACCTCCTGGCTTAAACTTTTCTTAATTCTTCTTGACAAAAGTTTTCCTTTGTCTTTGTTGCCAAAGAACTTTCTAGGTTCACATTACACGATAGTCATTTATGTTTATCTTTCTTTGCAAATCTAAAAGCTCCAGGCAGTTGGGGACCATGCCTCATTCGTGTTTGAACTTCAAGAACATTGCACACTGCTTGGCTAGTTAGTGATCCATAAATGCTTATTAGATTGAATTATTTCTTTAGTTTTCAATATTAAGACTTCCTTATGCCTCTGTATTACCCGCCAAACAAGACTTGAAGCTTTAATTTTTTTTTTTTAGAAAGAGAGAGACGTTTGGTCCCTTTCCTCTTTGATAGTCCTATGCATAAGCATAAACCATGAGATTTCATAGTTGTTGTTGCCTAGAAAATTCAGATAAAACATTCAGGCTTTTATTTATTTATTTTTTTGAGGGCAGTGTCACTGGCCCTTGTATGTGGGGCCCGAACCAGGGCTGCTGGCTTCCCAAGCCAGCACTTAAATACCACGCCACTCAGCCAGCCCTCAGGCTTTTTTTTTTAAAAGTGTGGGTATTTCTAAAATTTGCTGATCATATTTAATTTTAACAATTCAAAATATTTAATGTAGATAAGTGTTCTTTCTAAAGTAAGCTTGAAGGCTGTTCCCATCAGTATAATAAACTACCCAGTAGAATTAAACCACGTTTATGATGCTAATCTGATTAGGAATTGGGCTGTAGGCAATTCCCCCAGGCTCCTCAGGCACAGGCTCTCTTCCCCTACCAAATCCTCATTATTTTTTAATATCCTCCACATTAACACTGCTCAGAGATATCATCAAAGGAACACACTGTACTGAAACCCAAGCAACAGAGGGAGACTTTTGCTTGTCTGGTCCCCACAAACATGTCTGTCAAAAAGAAGGTGGAAAAGTGCCTGCTGATGAAAGACATCATGATGGTGCCAAGCACTGTGGAAAAATCATCCATTAGCATTTTGTTGTTATGAACATTCTCTCCCAGGGGTGCTGCCAGGGCCAGTAAAAATTCAGGTTGTCTGCTATACAACTTGAGTTAAGTCAACCGTTTCCACAGATTCTTCCAAATTTGACATTCTTACGTAGGAGAAAACAAGATAATCCCCAGGAATTGTTCAGAAGTACAGTTCAGAAGCACAGCAAAGCTTCAGCATTTCAGGAAAGTGCAGTGTGAGCAGAGGGGAGGAAAGGAAAATGGGGCTTGAGAGCATGAAACACCTCAAAGGCAAGGGGTTCAGTTCTTCCAGAGTTCTCAGATAAGGCAAGAGGATGGTGGCTCTATGGCTTTGGATGTGGGCAGCCCTGGCTTTTGTTTTGTTTATAAAGGTTGCATCATCATTGATAACTGACTTACACTTGTTACTGTAAAACAAGTCTCTGTTAGTAAAAAGAACGGCACTGGGTTTGATGAAAATCCTGTAAGTTAACAAGAGCTGCTTTTTATTAACTATGATCGATAAATGTTTTTGTTCTTATCAGAAATAAATCACATTGTGTTACAACTAAGAGACCATCTCAGGGACACTCAGAAACATGAGGCACATCTGATATATCACTGCAATTGGAACTTGCTAGCAGAGATTAAAAAAATATATAGAGAGAAACATGGTAGGAAAAGAAGGGATAAAGAGCAACTATAATATAAAATAGCACTAAAGTTGACTCAGGAATAAAACCCAATATATGCAATGCCAGAGAGTACAAAGTTAAATGACACAGATGTAAAAAGGTGCTATCTCCAGTAATCATCTGCCATGCTGATGTTCAGACAAGATAGTGAGAGAAATGAAACCAACACGGAGTGAGTGTGTGGGGTGCCTTAATTCAGTTCTTGAAACTCTCTCTGTAAGGCAAACACCCTGGAGGATATGTTAACTTATATAAGACCATAACTTGTACAGTGACAAAGGAATTTGAATCCTGTTTGATATGAAAATTCATGCTCTTTCCACTTTACCATTTTAAATTGATTCAATTGATAGTAACTAAAACAATAGTTCATGATTATTGACTAACGATATTATATACTACCTATGCATTTGTATTATATGAATGCAAATAAGCATGGCAATAACCTGTAAGAATGCTGGTATTGTAATTGTTTCCCAGGTGAAGGGAGGCACAGAGAAATTAAGTAAGTGCCAACAAGCTAGACTCAAATTCAGACCTTTCACCCTAGTCCAGGGTGCGTTTCACTTTATCAAGGATCCTCCATAATGAATAATCCTTACCATTGTATACTATTTAAGAAATCAGAATGCCAACAGAAAAATAGAAGTACTTTCTAATTAAAGATGCTTTCTTTAAAATGGTTGCCCTCTGTCCTTCTGGCAAAGGACTGGAGTCATTGGGTAAATAATAGATGTAAAGTTTTTTGGTTTCCAGGCAAGTGGGGGCAGGGGGCAACTCTAGCCAAGGGTCAAAAGGTCTAGATTCTGCTCCTAGTTATTTCAGTCAATTTTTTACGTTCTGAAATCCTCATTTTATTATATATCTAAAATGAGAGGTTTAAAATACTTAATCACTAAGGTTTCCTCTGGTTCTAAAACGCTAACAATTTCTATAGCCAAGACTTCATCATATCTCTTTCTCTCAAAACTTCCTAGAATATAGCTCTGCTCATGAAAGTTTCATAAGCACGTAAGAACTGTATTATCTAAATCATATAAAGAAAGAGTCCCAATTCTCATTATGAATGCAAAATACACACATGGCCAAACAGGCTTATTAAGGGGCTCTGAAAACACACCAGTAGTTCAGTATGCAGTTCAGATAAAGTTGTAAATTATTTTTGAAATGTGATAGTTATTACAAGGATTCAGGAATATACTCTTAAAATAAGCAAATATTATGAACAGTCATTCAAGGAAGTAGTGGGGAAGTAAAACAAACAAACAAAAACCTTTGGAATTTGGACTGAGGTTCCTACCTGGGAAACAAAACAAAACAAAACAAAACAAAACGACTCTAGCCAGAGTGCTTTTGTGAAATAAAAGAAAAAAAATCATTATTTATGGGGGATTCTGGTAACATTTTATTTCTAAATTATTAATATCACTAAATACCGTGTAAGTCACAAAATGGATATACCTGGGGATATTCATGGAAATGATTTTCAGACTTCAATTTTCCAAAAAGTAATTTTAAACCTAATAAGCAAACCCAAAACTGCACAGGTCTAGGAAATGAGCCAACACACTAATTCCTTCTCTATTAAGGGAAGGGACTTGGATTTTATATTGTGTTATTATTATCAATACTGAAGTTACAGCTAGTCCAAGGAGGCATGCATGACCTGCTCTAGAGGACCTGTGAACTTAGAAGCATCAAGTGGTGAACCCTGGTCCTAATACTGTGACAAACTGAGGTTCTTCAAGGAATTATAGCAATCACTTCAATATTTCTTTTTTGACTCATGCATTGTCTATGAAATGACACCATACTATGGCCAATGCCCATCCATCCAATTGTATCATCTTGAAAACTATGAAATGGATTCCTCAACTGTGTTTGCCTCACATACTCCTAACTTTGCTTATATTTTAATTGAAAAGAGGTAGGAAATGAAAAATGGTATTAGGTAACTTAAATAGCATTGTTCAATGAGAGCAAGTCAGGAGGGGGTCCCTTGCGTTCCTTCTGGTGTTAAAAGTAAAGATGAAGCTTCTGTATAAGACTATAGGATTACTGAAGAAAAACAGTTTCCACATCTTTACCAATGTTATAGCGACAGACTGTAAACAAGCCTTCGTTATATCAAAGCGGAATGAGACAATGGTCTCTCTGCCATCTAATATTCAGACAAGCTTTGATGAGCATCTATAATGTACCAGGTATTGTGAAAAAGAAATTAAGGACAAGAACTGTATGATTTCACTCATATGTAGGATATCAAACAAAAAAGCAACACATGAACAAACAAAACAAACACACAAATACACACACAAAAATAAACCAATAGACAGACAACAGATTGGTGGTTACCAGAGAAGAATGGGTTTGGGGGGGAGGACAAAGAGGGTTATAGGGGGTCTAATGCATAGTGACGGAAAGAGACCAGACTTTCGGGTGGGCATAATGGAATATACAGATGTCACCTAAATTTATATAATGTTATTAACCAATGTTGCCCCAATACATTAATAAAAATTTTCAAAAGAAACCATCCATACTTTGAGAAATTCACATTCTAGCTGAGAAGAGATATTTGTGAGTTATTTCTGATTTTCAAGACAGCTGAGCTATGTGGTTTTTATATTATTATTGTTGTTGTTATTATAATAATTATTATTATTCAGACATAACTTTTTCACTGACAACTGAAGAAAACCATACATGTCACTTTGTCCGGCAAAGACATCCCAGGTTGTCTGTGTTGATTTCATTATCCAGTAACAAGCCAGTCTGTAACTAATACTCATAACTCACCTCCCTGAATATACTCTCATGAGTAAGCAAGGAAGTATTTGGCTTCCTACCTTAGTACATTGAACAAATGACCAATGATGTGTGCCTAGGCCACAGCCACCTTCTCCTTGCCACTTCAAGTCTTCCCAGGGATTAGTCACTTGATAAATCTGTCATTGAATGGGTTTTAAATTATAGGCTAATCGACAGGGAAAACAAACAAAAGGGTTTATATGTGTTTTTCATTAAGATCTGGGCTCTGGCCTAGGATGCCTCCTCTAGAGGAAGCTAGGAAGGGAAATGTCTTAAATATCCCAAAATTGCTCACCCCAGCCAAAAGGCACACTCATTATACAAGACATAGGTTGAAATGCCAAAAAAAAAAAGGGCTTACAAAATTGAGTGTAGTCTTCATTCTCTAAGTAATAAACCCAAGGAGAAATATTTTCTCTTATAATTGGACAGGCTGAGTCAGGTAATGGAAAAAACACTAAAAGAGCAGTCAGAATGCCTGAATTTGGCTCAGCACAAGACTGCTGTAGGAACTTCAATTTGCTTCTTATCTCTGTATCTCTGGCTTTTTTTCTTCATCTGTGCAACAAACAGGCCAGAAAAAGATCAGGAGGCTTACAAACCAAATTTCTAGGGATCCATGGAGGTATTTCAGCAGTTCTACAAACACTGAGTTTTAATGATATTGTAAAAGGATATTTAACCTTTAGTCCCAAAAGTATCTGAAGAAGTACCTATGTCTTAAAGAGACACAGACGTCTGAACTCCCTACGGTAGAAATTTAACCTTTCTCATGAATGCTATAGCATTTTCATTCCGTGGCCCAATTTTCAAAGCTTTCTCTGGGTCAGGGTTGAGAGGGGGTTAGTGATGATCACCTAAGATGATGGTACTGCCGGGCGGGCCGAGTGGCGCGGTGGTTAAGCGCTGGTTTGGGAGGCCGGCGGCCCCGGTTTGGGTTCCACATCTGGGAGCAGGTGACACTGCCCTCAAAAAAAAAAAAAAAAAAAGATAAGATGGTACTGCCATGTTCAGTAGCATCTAACACTGCAGTGATGTGAGAATATGGCCAGGGGGTGAGTGGGTGACTCCTTAAGAGTTCACAGTGGCAGGCAAGGTGTTACGTTGTCTATAACACTGTGATGTCTCATTTTTTCCTCCTTCTCATGGCCTATTTTCTATCACATTTATGATGAGTCTGATTTTCTCATAGTAGTTGATCAATAAGTGCTTTCAGGGGTACAAGGTCCTAATTTTCTGCTCTGTAAAGAAAAAGGACCTAACATCTTCTATTCCTAGGCCAACTTGAAGAGTTTTCTTTCTTAGTGTTTTTCTTAAGCCAGCCTCCAAAGCAGGGATCAGAATCTTAGGTTAAAAGTGCGCCTTGGATTTACAAAAGATTGATAATTTTTTTCCTTAGAGAGATACCACCTATCAAAACAGTCTGTTCCAGAGTGCAATTAGAGCAGCTTCCTCCCGTACTCACAGGGTCTCCACGACGCAGAAGGCCTATTATCCCATCACTATTGTAAGCTGCAAATTCTCTCTAGATTCTGTAAAATGAGGATGACATTACCTGTCTTACTTCCTAATATACTCTTACATATTTCGTGGAAAGTGAAAGAAACTTAGAATAATGCAGTCAGAACAAATTAAGCAATACTCTGACTGAAAAACACTGCAGAGTTTATATAATATTGGATATAACTGACAGCAACTAGCTGGGTTTACAGTATATTGTCGGTAGGAAGCTACTAGCACAACTCATATGTCTGCTATGTATAGATTCATATGTATGTTTAGATGACAGCCAAAGAGAAAAGGGCAAATGCAATGTGGTTAAATGAAAGTTAACCTTTCTTCTAAATAAATTGCATTAAGTAGGATCCATACACCTTGAGAATGCACATTAAAATAAAAGAGCACTGTATCTTACAACAAAAACTATGATACCACATATGTCCAAGACACATTGACGTTTATGTCAAAATTCTTCCATATTTTACATGTTCATCGATAGGTAACTCTCTTGCCTTTTTATACCTACCTAAAAAGTACTTGAGTCCTTTCTCCTCACATCTGCTCACTCCCCACAAAATCCAGAGCACTTACCTAATTCTGCCACCGTCCTCAAGATAAAATCGCCCATTAAGTTGATTCACAAACTTCAAAAGATTTTTCAATTACCTACTCTCTTTGCATCTTTACCATACTCTGTGTAATTTCTCAAAAATCTGGTTTAGATCACTACCATTCTGCCAAAAAATGCTTACGGAAATCACCAATGGCTTCCTGAGTTACCTGATTTGGTTGGTTTTTCCTCATTCTCCTTTGGGAGTCTGCAGCTGAACTTGAAAATGGCCTCTCTTGCTTCCTCTGAAAAGTATAAAACCCTGGTCCTGTTCCTACCTTCGTGATTGTTCTGCCTACTGATACGTTCTCTTCCTCTTTCCATCTTTTAAATACATCGAGGACTCACATTTTTGTCTCCATCGTTCATTGACGCATTCCTAGAACCACAAGTAGTGCCTGGCCTGTAGCAGGCTCTCAGAGAGTTATTCAGTAAAGAAAGTTTCCAATGTGCCTAGGCAACTATTAGAAGTCTGGAAAGCTACTGTGCCTGTGACTATTGCATTCATTTAGCAAAAGGAAGAGAAAGGGGAAGAACTCACTGAGAGGTGCCCACACAAGTGCTGTTATGTATATGATTAAAAAAAAAAACCTTCTGATCTCTATGCTTATTGCTATTGGGTTGTCGGAAAAGTCATGATGTATTTTTTCTATGTTTTTCATTGCAAAAATGCGGCATGACTTTCCCGACAACCCATTATCCTCTGTGAGGTCCTAGCTAATGAGTGCATAACTGATGGAGACCATGTCCTTTCCAACAAGCCTCATGAAATTCCAGCACTCAAAAGTCCAAAGATACAGGTCTATCTCCATTCAGACCTGGTTAAATTTGTTTCATTCGGGAAACCTCCAGATTGAATTCCTTTACAATATGCACAGAGCTTAAATGAGAGTTGACAAATGGGCTGACCCCAGATTAATCAAAATAAATGTTCTACACCAAAAACATTCATAATGCCATCATTGTAAATACACATGCTTTTATGGGTAAGAATTTTTATAGTTC
Source organism: Aselliscus stoliczkanus (assembly GCA_033961575.1). Classification (NCBI taxonomy): domain Eukaryota; kingdom Metazoa; phylum Chordata; class Mammalia; order Chiroptera; family Hipposideridae; genus Aselliscus; species Aselliscus stoliczkanus. The sequence goes on along the minus strand of CM066732.1, from coordinate 89,944,342 downwards.
CAAATATAGTTCCACTTCAAAATAATGGAGGAACCCACGGACATGTTTTATTTCATGTGCATCCAAATGCTATGAGTTATTTTTCAATCTTCCTTCACTGGGACAGACACCAAAATAATTAGAACAGGGGTCATATAAATGCCTGGATCAACAAAAAGAACCTTCAAACTGCACCCACGATAATGTGGGTGACAAGTTTATTTTTCACAATGGCCAGGCTCTTTTTGAGTCTCTGTATATAAGTAACAAAGCTTATCAAGCATCTCTAGTTATAGATCTATCTAAGAAGAAACAACAATGTCTCTAGAGCTATGCTTGCTTCATTTGGAATCCTCTCAATTGAGGCTGTATGTGGTCTGACAGCATGCAAGAGATAAGAGTCCATCCAAAGCACATAAGCTCATGCTCTTGAAAACAAAGGGACCCAGAATAATGGTCATTTTGAGCATTGAGAGAATTCTAAAACTTCCTGACCATAGAGGATCAATACCCATCTTTTTTAGAAACAGTTTTGGCCAAGTATCACATTGATTTAGTGGAGCTCACCAAGATCTGATGCAATATTTAGAAACAGATCTCTTCTTTATGTAAACATAGATTAAGAAAAATGTAAATCCCTCATCTACGTTTATTTTCTTAAAATAAGGATGTTAATTATATATTTATAAATCTAGGGTGTTCAATGCCTTAAACAGTTAAGAAAATAAATGGAATTTGGCAGAACATTTGTTCTGATTACTAGATGTTTAATGATACTTGGAACACAAAGATGCATGTGAAATTACACTCAAGTATGATGCACACAGAACAGCTTGGAAAGGATCAGCTCTCATTTTGACTTAATTCTTTTCTCCTGGAATATAGACAAACCACATTCTTGTTTTCCTCCCCCTCTCTCCCCTCCCCTTCGCTTAAACTAGAATATTGCTTTTGATTGATACTCATATCCATAATTTGTGCTTTTTGAAGGGATAATTATTACAAGAATTACATTTTTCATTTTTTTCCAGTAATTGGAAGATATGAATATAAATCAGTATTCTTATTTCCTAACTGATCAAGCATGGAACATAATTCATGAAGTGTATTCAAAATAAATGTTTAACTATTCTATGCAAAGTTTAATGTCACTTCAAATTTAGCCTGACAGAGGGTTGTACATGGCTGAGAAGTTTTCTCCCCAGCAATTTTTCTATTTTAAATGTTACAGCTATACATAAAATAATGCAAAAAGACAGGGGCACGGTGACCTGAAAGCTCATACATCATTTCTTCCTAAGGCATTCAAGTTATTAACTAAATAGACAGGTTAATGATGACACAGGGCCAACTATACAACGTCTATATCACTACATAACTGCTGTGGTGTTTCAGACCATCAATATGCGGCTTTCTCGTGGACTGTGTCTGCCGGCTACAAGGATTTGTATGTGCCAGTTTTGTGTCATGCCCCCTTCGTGAAAAAATGAACTGACTCAAGTACCCATGCCAGTCGTCCATTCTAAATAATTACAAACTACTTACACTCTAAATATTTAGATTACTCAGAATCTCAATGTTGGACCATCACCTTCCCCTGACTGCGCCGAGCAGAAGGCTTTCCGATTGCATGTCCTTGAATACAATATTAATACACATATGAAACAGATTAAGATGGTTGAAGTGTTTGAAAGAAAGGAATTTTGATTTTTATAAAGATTGGCGTGAAGATCATTTTTCTTGGTCCAAATCTACTCTGTTAAACATACCCCAATCTCGACTGCAGTTGCCAAATATAAAAGCAAATGCCGATTTTCTTCCAAATCACTTTCTTTTTTATAGTTTTCTGTCACGTGTTTTATCATATTTTCATATCCACATAGCACAGGTAAGAACAAAAGTCTAGAATTAAATTCAAACATGATGTACTTGTGAGAAAAATACTGAGCAGTCCAGTACTAAAAATTGGGGATCAGAAAGAAGGAAAGATTTGTCTTTCAGTTTCTGGGTATGATTGGTTTTAAAGCTGATTTTGGGGGGCTTGCTATGCAAAACCCCCTAGCAACATTCACAACTTCTCAGTAATGGTCTTTTGTTATGGGCATTGCTTGGTTGCAGGTTTGGGGTGGGGAATGTAAAATTGCTCCAAGAGGTATTCCTGATAACTGGCAGCCTCTCTGTCTCTCTACATTTTTTTTTAAGGCAATTAGTTTGCTAATGAGCAAGGAGTGAGTGATGAGGTGGGAGTCCAGTGTTGGAGTCTAAGTCACAATAGAACAGTCAGTCTGGACATTAATCCATATCTCACAAATCTAGAAAATCTCATCTGAGAATTATCATCTCTCAAGCTCCTATTTATAAACCCTGGAAGCAATTCTTAATCATGCAGAGATAAAGAGTAAGGAAAGAAGAAATAAAGTATTAGGCAAACCATCTGACCTTAAAAAGCAACAGCACTGAAACTGAATTAAATACTTGAAAGAGGTAGCCCTATTTTCCTCCAATTGATCTGTACATTCCTAAAAGAACCATGTTTAATTTTGTTCGTGTGTCTGAAGACTGGTTTTAAACATGTCGTTTTAAACCTCAGATAGCATATACTCAGTACCGCCAACCATTATGGGATGCATGACAGTTTTTCTGCACATCACTTAATTGCTGGTAACACTTTCTCCATTTTTGGCACAGCAATCTCCACATCGTTTATGTGATGGAATGCCGGATTGGGACAAGACCTGACTTCCAATCATGGTACTTCTATCAGATGCCTACATCTGCTTGGGCTCTCTTATTGCCAACCAGTAGTACCCAGAAGGCAAATCTCAATGGGTGGTCGACTTCCTGGGCTCTGAGGACCCCTACCCTGTTGGGGGCACAATGACTCCCTGAGGGGCACTGAGGAAGAAAAGGTTGAGAACCATTAAGCTTGATTCTAAGTTCAGCTCTTTCAGCCTTCAATTTACTCATCTGTAGAATGAAAGGGTTTACAAATCATCACAAATTCAAGTGAGTCTATGTTGCTTTAATCTAAACTACGAATGATCCTTCACTATAAGCTATCTAAACATGCAACATCTAATAAATGTAATCTAAGACAACAAAAAACAATCAACACCATTTTTCCAATAGAAAAACATAAGCTATAAATAAATATGTTTTAAAAACCTTCTGGAAACATAATTCTTCTATGTCTCTGAATTTGAAAAATACTGCCTGTAAAATCACTCTGGTTTAAATCCAGTTTCCATTACAGAGGAAGAAAAAGGGGAAACCAACTGGTGCTTAATTTATGCATTAATGCTTGTAGTAATGTGATGGCAAACTCAACTGGCTGCTATTTATTGAAGGTTTCTGTCCCTCTTGTGCTGGGCACTGGGGATGGAAAGAAGGGGCTGCACCTCTACTTTTGATTATAATATGAGAAAGAGTCTGCTATGTGCCTAAGTTGGATATAAAGAACCTAAGCCTTCAGAGAGGGAGGCTTGGGAAATCAGATGGTTTCATGTATGATGAGGAACCTTCACTGGGCCACAAAAGATTGGCAAAAGGTAGAGTAGCAGCCTGGAAGCAACCCAATTAGGAGAAAAAAGCAGAGTGATCGGAAAGCATAGGCAAACAGTGGAAGAGAAAACTAAAGTTATAAGTTTGAATCTGATTTCAGAAGGTTTAAATACCATGATAAGGACTTTGACCTTGACTTGGAGGGCAATAGTGAGCCACGAAAGGTGTGTAAGAGAGAGGAACGACAATCTCTAAGTAATTCATAACATGGCTTGAATATAGGCAAGATACAACTATGACAAAGACCAATAAATAGGATGATCGCAGCAGGGTATCAAGGAATGAGTGTATATAAAGGGCCAAAGGGCTAAAATGAGCATAATTTGGCAATCGACTGGATGCAGAAGCTGAGGATACAAGCACTGCCAAAGATATATCTCAGATTTTTGGCCCGGGCTTGTATGAGAAGAGTGGAACCTTAAATATATAGGGCAGCTAATCAAAGAGACAGTTTGCATTGTGTTTATACTGGGTGGTGGGAAAGTCAGAAGGAGATAAGTAGGCGAGTCCTTTCAATCCTGGGATTATAAGAATTTCTGATGCTCTAGCTTGGGAAATTTTAAATATGAGATACTCAAAACATTTCCCAGCATAGGTTTTCCAGCAAACACTTGAACTTTCCTGGAGCTGGAACTCGGGAAAACATTTGAATCCAAATAATTAGGTCTGAAAAGCCTTTACATAGATAAGCTTGCAGCAGTAAGTGAAATCTCTGAGATACAATGTATAGAGAGTCAGGTAAGTAAAGGCCACCTTTTGGAGGGTCACATGTGGGGATGCTGCAGAGTCAAGGCTGAGGGACAGCAAAGAAGATAGAGAAACACACTTGGAGAAGGAGGAAACACGGGAGAATTCCGTGTCTCAGGTGTCGAGGGAGGAGGTCAAGGATTTCAACACAGACACTCTAGAATCAATGAAGACCCACAGGGGGCTAACGGCACTTGATAATGACTTCATCTGTGGTCTCCCCTGCTTCAGAAAGCAGTAACAGAAAGCGAGTGGTGGAAGAATCGGCTACATGAACGCTTGAGAGCTTCGCCAGTGAGAGGAGGGATGGAAGCTCTAAGAAGCAGTGCAGCCAAGCAAAGGGATTTTACAGTAAAGGATAGCTGAATTTATCATTAGAAATGGAAGGCACCTGCCAGAAAGGGAACGATGAATGAGAAAACATGCAGACAAGGTGGGAGGGGATGAGATCAAAGGGCTCAGGTGGAAAAGTATTAGGTATCTGAGTTCCTTTTCCTAGGCATTGGGCCAAAGAAATAAAGGTGTCAATAGTCTATAGACAAAGGTGCTCATTTAAAAAATTTTTCATGTCTTAAGAGAAATGCCCCCTTTTTTTCCCAGAGCTAATTCAACCTCCAGAGTCTCTGATCTCACCCTCCTCCATATTCTCACAAATGTTTTCTTATGGATGTGTTCCTCCCTGGTCAGCTCTCCCCTTTCCCTGCTTGGGTCTCCTGTTGACAATGCAGGGTTGGCTCAGGCTGGTTCTATGCCTAATCTACGCCTAGTGCATATCTGTTCCTATTGCTGGATAGCAGCTTCACAAATATCACCCTATATAATCTGAATAACGCTGTGGTGAGGGTAGCATCCCCATTTTATGGACTGCCCTGAAGTCAGAGCTATGACTTAAGGCTTGATGTGACTCTCAAGCCTTGTATTTCTTTCTCCTTGCAGAGCTCTCTCTAGATACTTGTCCAGAGGCCAGCAGTGGACTCTGTTTCTGTCTAAACATTACAAAGTACTGGCTTGCTGTCAGAGACCAAACTTTAAATGGCTGAAATAGCTTGATAGATTGTGTGAAAATTTTATGGTCCTTCCGTCAGACACCATAATTTACTATCACATAATACACAGTTAGAAGAACCAAAAGAAACCATCCCACAAGGGCAAACAATGTGGGGGCGGGGGCCCTTTGACACTCTGAGGCCACAGGCATTATATGGATCCAATAAGAAGGCTGCCGCTATGACGAGAGAACCACCTCTTGATCTTGCAAAATGTTTTTGGACACCTAAAGGCTCTTTTATTGCTGTGGTTGATTAAAATGAAAAGCTTAAACGACTAAAATGTTCTTTTTGATGAGTTTTTGCCATGAACTATGGACCTTGTAGTCCAGTGGGATTCAAGCCCTTTGATCCTGGGCACTCACATAAATTCAGAGCCATAAAACAACATTGGATTTGATTTTACTAGTGTGGCTGATGTTGCCAGATTTGTAATGCAATCTTGTTTTCTCCCCTCCTCAATTTTGGGCCCGTCCACCATTGTTTTATAGCAAAAGGAAAGGAGTTTCCATTTGTTTTTGGTAATCAAGCTTTGAGATTGAGTCGCTACCCTTGATGTTGAAATTTCACCCACAAATAATGATATTCAATTATATTTATCAACATGAGAGTCAATGTTATTTTATGTGCTGAAAATATCAAAAAGAAAAAACTCTTTTCTGCAGGAAAATAGTTACAGATTAACTACTTTAGAGGGTTAGAAGATGATGTGGTTGAGAACTATATAATAGGAGTTTGAAGTGGGAAAAAAATATGATCAGAGGTAACATTCATAAATTTCCAGCAGAACTAATTGAAAAATAAATTTTAAATAATAAAAAGACCCCCAGGTTATTTACTAATGAGGGGTAGGACATATCTTAGTTAAAAAACTGGAATCTGTGGGAGAAGTAAAGAAATATTCAATGAGACATTTGCATAAAAAAAAGCCATGCAATAAATGTGACTTAGATATTTAATTCACTTCCTTTCCTAATCTTCTAATCATGTTTCTGTGTAGATATCTGTACAATAGAACAGTCTTATAGCTTCTAATTCTAGAAGTGAAAGTTTTACTATAAAAGGTCTGTGAAGGAACAAAAATACAAGTAATTTCACAGAGACCAAATTGATCAATAGTGGGTCACAATTTTTTTTTTTAGGGAGTAAGACACTAATTTGGGTGCACTTAGTAAAATCAATAATGTATTTAGCCTGTTCACTACACCAGGGAATACTAATGTAAGTTGGATAAACAATTTTTAGCCATTTCGTTTTTCATGGATTACCTGGAGGCTGGAAAATTGCTCACCAAGATTATTTTGTGAGTAACATGGGGCACAAGAGGCCTGAGAGGTCTTAACAATTCTAATTTGAAGAGTTTACCATCAAATACACCAGTGCCATGATTCTATGGGCAAGGCCTCGTGACATTTTGAGCTGCAGTCTCTCAATCCCTGCTGAGCCCCCGTGGCTATTTCAGAGTATGGTCCATCCAGAGAAATATAATTCAGCACACGTCCACCTCCTGCCTTCTGGTATGACTATACTAGATTGAGCCATATGAAACTGCTATTTTATAAGTTAAAATAGGTCAAATATCAGCAATTTCATATGATTCAATTGATAAACTCCATCCAAATTTGGAAAAAATAAATATTAATCTATGTTTTTCTCAATTAATACTTTAAATTATGCTGTTATAGCTATATATTTGCAGCAAATATGGGTCCTGGTATTTGCTGGGTGGGTGGGGGGAGTCTTCCAAAAATCCAAATCTATTCAAGTCATACATTCCTCTGCTCAGAATTAGTCAGTAGATTAAATGATGAAATTGAGGATGAAATTGAGAAATATTTAAAACGACCAACAAACCCTTCCAGAATCTGGCCTCCTGCCCTCCTCCATTTCAGTGTTTTTCAAACTGAAGTCCATTAACCATTAGTAGGATAGCAAATCAATTTAGGCTTTTAAAACCAGCATTTCAAACAACAGAGCAGAGTATATCAGGGGTGATCATATGAAATAAGTTGTGTTTAATAGAACTCTAATTTCTCGGAAACACACACACACACGTAATCTAGATCTCAGTATAAAATGCATTTTTAAAAATTCTGGGATGCAGTTTAAACATTTGAAGTCTACCGCTCCAGAGCTTAATCCCCAACCTTTCTCCTACTTGTCACTTACTGTGTTCTAGTCACACTGGCCTCTCTGCAGCCCTTCAAACCAGCCAAGCTCCTCCTCACCCTTCAGATCTCTGCTTAAATGTCGCTCCCTAAAATTATCCTTCCCTGACCTCCAAATCTAAATTATATCCTATCATAGCATCCCGTACTATATATTTCTGCACAGCATTCATATTATACTTATTGAGTGACTATTTTATCAATAGCTGTCTCTTTGACTGGGCTACAAGGTCCCAGAAAGTAAGGACCATGTCTGTTCGGCTCCCTCCAGCATCTAGTACAGTGCCTGACACCCCATACTTAATATACAATGAATAAATGATTGATAGACCTCTAATTTCCTTTTGATTATTTATTTCATTCTTAATGAAACACAAATGGTTGATTTCATAAAGCATTGTTTTTAGGTGGGTCTATATCTCTTGTCAGATAGACTGTATATGGCCATAAATACATGATGACTGCTTCTGTAAGTGCATTAAGCATTATGCCTATGAGTATAGACATATATACACATATCTGTGAATGCTGTTCTGTGAAATAAGCCAAGAGAAATTTTATTTTTCATGTTTAAAGCAAAGCTCTGAACTGGAATGCGTCTTCAATCTGCAAAAGAAAACCTACTTTGAGTTATATTAAGAGAAAAAGGGTCAAGCTGACCTCCAGTGGTGAGATCGGGGAATGGCTTCTAAAATAATTGTAAAATACCCAGATTACCTATCACACAAACCCACACATATTGCAATTAATACTTTAAATTATGTGCATTATGTATATTTGCAACAGATAGGGGTCATACCATACGGAGTATTGAAACAAAATAAGTATAACTGTATTACAGAGACACCTACAGCAGCTTCCAGAGACAGTAAAAGAAATTGCTACTTATTTATGGAAATCACAAGATCTAAGCCTTGACAAATCTCTTAGGTGAGATACAAGATCTGAAATTCACAAATTATATTAAAAGTAGGTCATTTAAAGATGCTAATAGTCACATTAGCATATGGTCTAATATTAGCTAATATGAAATACTTAGTTTAAACTGCCTGTTGTTATTTAGTCTTTATGGTATAAATCCTATTTTCCTAACTAAACAGTAAATCCTCTGAGTCCAGAATCCATTAAGTAAGATAATCTAAGGTATGTGCTAAGTACAGTGTATGGTATATAGTAATATGCAATAAGTGTTCAATGCTATTGTTATCATCACTATTACATGATGTTTTATTCCCTAGCACATCTCTTATATTTGACAGATTTTTCAATTAGTATTTCATTAAAAAAGATAAACTATTAGATATTTAAAATTGTATTTCAGGAAGTTAATTTGTATAACAAAAATAATTTGGAAATGCAACATCTTTCTTAGGCCCCTCAAATCTATTCTAAAACTCTTGGGGTGTTTTTACATATTCAGATGTTTCCTTCACAAAATCATGGCAGCCATAATAGTTCCATTAACAGGGAGTAATGGAAGTAAGAACATCACACTTTTATAACAAAAAATATTAAAAGCAATGCTCTTTGGGACATCAATAATAACACTAATCACAGAATGTTTTTCTTTTGTATAGGTACATGGTTAACATTGGAAGAACTTACCACCATAAAATACTCTTTGAAAGCCACTGATTTAAAGTAAACTAAACTGCCCCTCCAAACAAATACAGTAGTTACCATTTATTGGTCATCTACCACATGCCACTGTACTTCCAGTCCCATTCTTAACTATCCCAATACTTGCAGTCAGTGTCCTGTCAACCAAGTTATGATATCATCACAACCACTTTTCAGGTGAGAAACTGTAGCTCAGAAAGGTTTAAATAATTTGTTCAAGATACATATCCAGTAGGTAGTGGAGATAAGATTCAAACTCAAGGAAGATTCATCATCTGTGTTTCTACTCAGCTGTCCTGCTTACAGTTATGCTGCATTTTTTTCCAATGAATGGTTAGTCTACTTCATTACATAGGTTCATTCTTCAACATGTTCTGCTCCTAAGGTCCATCACTTTTAAGAACTGATACTCTACCCAAGACAAATCAATGACAGTCCAGAAACAAGGTCATGTCATGAATAATCTGTAGGCAAGGGCTTTCAAAGTATAAGACTTCCAGAAATAGTTTTGTGTAGAAGTTAAAGAGTGCCACCTTATAGGGTTGATGTAATAACTCAAGTAATCCTCCTATATAAAGACTGGCACATAGTAAATGATCAATAAATACCAGCTATTATTGTTATTATTCCTCCCCTAGGACACAGAGCAAGCAAGAATAAGTTGCAGTGAAATAGTCAAAGTACACACGTGTGTACATGTATGCACACACAAACACACTATGGCGTCCAAAGCCCACACAAGGTTGGACTTGTTAGAAGAGGCAACGGGTACCATTTATCACACATGAGTACATCCTACAAATAGGTGACAGCATAAGGAACAATATATCACTCCATCTACTTAAGGAATCAGTAATGCTGGGAGCTCAGTTGGAGAAGATAAAATTTGAGAACAGCTGAAGAACTTCCATGTTTAAGCTGCAAAAACCAATGAAGTAAGGAGGTGGCAAGAAACACAGATGTTTTGCCCCAGGATTTTCTTACTTAATTTATGGTCTCAGAAATTGATTTCTCTGAAACTCAGGTCTCAAATCTCTAAGATGAATACACACAAATATCAACATTATGGGAACAAATACTAGAGGCTCTTCCTCAAACTGTGCTCAGGAGCAGTTGTGAGAAATGAAGTTGAAGAGAGTAATCTCCTACCGGCTCCATTCTTCTGTACTTAGGTAGGAAGAATAGCTTGTCATTGCTGTGGAGTCAGTGAAATAAGAGGACTCTGCCGCTCTTTTTCTCTTTCTCAACAGCACACAAATGTCCTCATTGTTGCTGTTTTTTAATCATATAAAGAGCTTGCATAGGGTAAGCATATGAGTATAGGATGATCTACAGAGGTCTTTGCCACAGAATGAGGAGAAGAGAGTAAATGAAAAGTTAGAAAACTAACTTTTAGAATACTAAAGGAAGTAAATCAAATCAGTAGAGAAAGTGACTGTGGAAATGGAGCAGAGTCAGAAACCAGGCAGACCTGGTTGGTAAATCTTGCCATTACACTTACCAGCTGTGAAAACTCAGGATTGTACTTTACTTCCCCAAGTCTCAATTGATTAAAATTATGTATATGAAGCACCAAGCAATGTGCCTGGCAGAGTTGGTACTTGGTACTCAATAAATTACTATATTTATGACCATCTCCAATTAAGTCAGACAGCAAAAGGCACTCAGCATTTAAACTCTAAAAATCAAACAAAAATTTTCTTTCTACCCTTTCCTAAAAATGTCTTATCACTTAGACCACAAACAATTTTTTGCAGAGTTCACCTTTCACCCATCCTTCCAACACTGCTGCCCTTTCTATCACATCAATAGCCCTTTCAAGGGAAGGACAAGAAGAAGGGAGGAAAAAGGAAAAAAAGGAAAAGAATGAACCTGTGTAATGAAGTCAGCTAAACATTTGTTGGAAGAAATGCAACATAACTGTAGGCAGCACAGCTGAGTAGAAACACCGATGTGGAATCTCCCTTGAGTTTGTATCTTATCTCTACTACCTACTGGATGTGTGTCTTGAACAAATTATTTAAACTTTTCTGAGTTTCAGTTTGTCACCAGAACAGTGATCATGATGATAGCATGTAAAAGTCCACCAAAGTCAAAAAGCTCAAGGGACTTTTGCTTAATACTTCTGAGAACATGGAGAAAATGAATGAGGATATTCTTACTCAGCCTTTCTATGCTCCATACCAGAGTCACCAACTTGGATGTCTACAGAGCAAGGTAATCAACATATACAACATGGTCATTTAAAATTATTCAAATATGACTTTTGTTTGGACATATGAGTTCAACTACCTGCTAGACCATCCAGATGGAAATATGTGCTAAATAAATAGATGGAAACAGGTTCATAAACTTAGGACAGAGGCAAGCATTTTTTGACCCGTTTAGGTTTAGACATTCACCAGATTGGACTATTTGACTTTTTTTAACATTTAAAATAAAACCGTTTTTTAACCACAACAAACAAAACAATGTATTACAACTTCCAGAACTGCCCAAATTATTTTTTTAAACACGATTTAAATTTTTTTTTCACATTTTTTAAAATGTATAATTTTCTTTGGCAAAGTTAGCCAAAATAATAAATTTTCACTTTAGAACTTAGTTTACATTTGTATAACAGAGTACCCTAAATGGATGTTCATCCATATACTTTTCTCTAAGTCTAAACCCTAATGGTTTATATCTTCCTATTAAAATGTAGTATCCTTTAAGCTGTCATTCTCAAAGATATTCTGGAGGAAAAAAATATGAATTAAACACCTAAAAACTCTTCCTCATTTCTGTTACAGTGTAAGCAATTTATCATCTACCCTATCATGGTCTATCAACTGAGTAAGGCTGAGTTTCTTATTCTCCTCAGACATGGCTGATGGCAACTCCTAAACTGACTACAGCTTCTCCGCTTCCTTATTACAACTGTAATAAATGAGGTCATCTTTGATTTCTACGTTTTGACTTATTTTAGCCTCCAAAGGAGGTCTTCTTTCTCCTGAATCTGCATTCCCAATTTTGCTTTTTCTTCATTTAATCCTTGTTCGGGAAGAATCTCATTCACAAAGTCATTTTGGAGATCACTGCAAGATCTAGTATCAAGTGATTTAGATTCACATACATTGATATGCTTGAAGGTATTTTTCAAATATGTACTTTCTTCAAATTCACTGTCTTAATGTGTTTAAAATTTTCTTAAAATTCCCAACAGTTTTATTCTGTTGAAGATGCTGGTTTCTCTGAAAATGTCTGATGGTTTTCTTCATTCTCTAAAATGTTTTACCACATTGTAACAAGAATTACAGGAAGATCTAGTTTTCCTTAACTGTTCTCTGTGTTGCACTCATAGGATTTCTATGGTACACACCACTAGATGGCTTTCTGTCTCCATGTAGCTAAAGTAACCATCACAAAATGTCTTATTCCTGGAAGCTCCATTAGTTTTATTCTCTTCAAATATGATTTTTTAAATACACTGCTGACCGGACTTTGCTGTGTTGATGATGTCACAAATTTAGGAACTCTATGGCTCTCCTAATACCACCTCCAAAATAGCCTTCTACCAAAATACTGTGAATCATGAAGGAATTCCCAACAAGGTCCCCTCAGATCATTTAACAACTATCCATGACATTGTTGGCTAGTTTCCTAGCACTGTTGCAGGTAATGTGGGCTGAGGGATCCCGGAAGGCTCTGGAATTGAGTTGGGGCAGACATGTGGGACCACTCTGCCTGGGCCAGAAGTAATAGCACTTCAGAACTGGAAGGAAACTTAGAGACCTCACCCTACACTCTTACTTACAGCTGAATAACCGATTACTTGTCCTAGGGTAGAGGACTATGCAAAACTCAGAGTTATTGAGTGAGGCAGAATAAGCCTGGAGAAAAGGAAGCACTCCCACAGGCTCTAACAGAACTTACTTCCTCCTATCTCATGAAGAGTCAGAAGAACAGAAGCCAACATTCAAAAAACCACCTCTTCCAATACTAGCCTGTTGCCTAAAGTAAAAAACTATGGAAAATAGAAAAACTAATTTGGTCCACATGAATGCCTCATGTTTAGAGTTTACGACTCAGTAAGGATGATTGTAGCTGGTAGCACATGAAGGAGGCGTCCAAAATGGCATCAGCTTCCATGATACGAATGAGTAACGCACAAATTCCTCGTTCTACCACCAGATTCCCTGCATCAGCAAACACAGCTTGACGTGATATCTGAATTATGTGGGGCAAGACAGCATCCTGAAGGCTGTGACGAAGGGCTCCTGGGTGGCTAAGTCAACCAGGGAATTAATTGCTTTGTGCTTTCCATCAAAATTTGACTCCAAATATATCTGCAGGCTTCTGGGTAGACAATGGTCTAAAAGGCATCTCAACACCAGTAAAACAGCAAATCTACTAAACTCATAATGTTGTATTGTACATCCATAATAAAACAGTGAAGTAAAGTGTTTCTCAACATTTAAAATTTTTTCTTCTTTTTTGGCATCTCAGTAATGAATTATACTAATATCAGTACTTAGGGGAATACCATAAGGGTTTGATGAAATCATCATATTTCATCTTTGTGAAAGTTTTGTTTATTGGTCTATAAATTATTCCCCTTTCTTCGCAGCAATCTCCAAGAATTAACAGACTTAAATGTATTGTGTTGATAACAAAGAACATAACAAATGGAAAAGGCTCAAGATTTATGTGTCTTTATAAATTTAGCTGTATCAGCTGGTGTAGTCTGTACTCAAATTTTGTTTCAACAGCAATGTGTACACTATTAGAAATGGACCAGAGGGGTGCGTTGGAGAAAAAAGTAAAGAAATCTACAAGTTTCTCTTAATGGAGGCCAACATATCATTTGGTTTTCTTGGGGACAATAAGGTACAGCATAAGTTAATTTCCAGTTTGGTGTCCACCCTTGGATCATGTCACAGAGGGAGTTAGAAATGTGACTGCATTGCACAATGGTCAGGGGCCTGCCAGAGGCCACCACTCAGTAAACTTTCCCTCAGTTAAGGGCTAAGCATGTGATGAATGGGGTAAAAGAAAAAGGTTCCTGAAAAGGAAATGTCATTGTTGGCTAGTCCTTTTTCTTCTAACCCGAAGAACATTTGTTAAAAACAGATAAAAACAATCCATCATTTCCATGGCACCTACTTCCAAACTGCTTAAAATGCTGGTCAAAAACAATATTTTTAAAATTATCCAAAGCTGCTCAAAAGCCAGACAAGAGGTATGCATATATTTTTTTTTCAATTTTCAAAATTGAGGAAGCAGAGAGCCAAAGAAGTCCTACCCATCCTAAGCTCAAGCTTCCCTCCCATCACAAAGAAAGGGGCCCCCTATAGATGTTTCACTTATCATTCTAAGAGCTGCCTCCTTTCACTGAGTCAGGCATCTGGAAAAGCACTAAACTCTGTTTCATTCCGACTATTACTGAATACCTGAACACAATCTTCCATAGAGGCAAGTGGAACTGAGCAAAGACCCCTAGATAGAAAGGAGAACCTACAGAAGAAACTATAAGAAAAGAAATGGGGGTGTGTAAATAAATAAGGATTTAGAGATTTGAAGTTAAATATCCCTAAGACTGAAAGCACAATGTGGTGGATAGTTGAAAATTTGTTTTTCAAAGGTGCTATTTGAGATTATATGGCCTGGTCCCTCATTTTAGAAATTAGAAAACTGAGCCCAAAAGCATCGCTGAAAGTTCATGTTATTCGTCATGCCAAAACCAAGACCTAAGAATCCAAACCCTCTGGATCTAAATCAAATTTTCTTTCCATTAATGCTTCATTGATTATTGGAAAGAGGTTTGGCTTCAAAGTTAGACAGATCTAGGTGGATTCAAATTCTGGTTCCCTTGTTACTAGTCTAGGACTTTTGACAAGTCAATCTTTGAGACCCTCATGTTTTATCATCTGTAAAATGGGAGGATCCATTACTTTGCTTATATTTCTACATTTCCTCTTTGTAATACTAATGCTAAACAATTGGAAAAGAGGTTGGCACACGGTAGAGATTTGATTAAAAGTTAGACACTATTTCTCAGTCATAGGTTGTTATATAAGAAATATTTATGCATCAGCTATGTGCGAGGCACTTTGGTATGTATTGGGTTGTTGGAAAAGTCATGGTACATTTTTACAATGAAAACATAGAAAAAATACGTCATGACTTTTCCAACAACCCAATATTTTAAAAGGTATAGTGGTTAAATATATGATGATGGAAGGAGAACAGACTCTGGGTGGTAAACACATAATGCAAGATATAGATGATGTGTTACAGAATTGTACACTTGAAACCTAAGTAGTTTTGTTGGCCACTGTCACCCCAGTAAATTTTAGTAATACAAAAAGAAGATATAGCGACAAAAATCATTACTCCCAGGCTGGCGTAGTGGCTCATTGGTTAAGAGTTCACTTGGGAGTGTGAGCTCTGAGTAGCAGGGCTCCGCTTCGGATCCCACATGGTCCAGTGATGCTGCACCCTCTACAGCTAAGATAGTGAACAACAGCTCGACCTGAAGCTGGGCTGCTATGAGTTGCCAGTGACAGTAGGCTGCAGCCCCTGCTGCAGTGGGCTGCCATGAGCTACAGTGAGTGGCTGGCAGTCAGCATGAGTGGCCGGCAGCTGGTGTGAGCTGCCAAGAGCCGCCACGAGCGGCCATCCAGGGGCCGGTGACCTATCTGCCTCCCCCGGAAAGAGCGCAATGATGATACCAACGTGGGCCAGTGAAGCAATATCCTCCACAACTAGACTGAAGAACAAAAGCACAGCAACTTGTCTGTTCTCCTTCCCTGATTTCCCAATGTTGCTCCCTCCCCCAATTCCCCAATAAAATCTTTAAAAAAAAAAAAAATCATTGCTCCCTCCCAGGTGCCTACAATCTGCAGATCAATAAGCAGGACCTTAGTGGAATACAAACGGGGCTGAAACCACTCAAAGAATTTAACTTGAACTCAGGAAGTGGATTATGCATTGAGATGATACGATCATGGGAATCAACAGAGCAGTATTCCAGAAAATAGGTTACTTGGGGGGAAAAAAGAATTATGTAGGAAACGAGTTATACAGATTTCTGTCTTATACTTCCTCTCTATACATGGTCAAGTCCTAAAAAGAGGACCAGATATTTCTCAAACTTATTTGACCATGAAATCTTTTTGTCAAGGAGTATTTCAGAATCTCACTATTCAGTGGAATGAGCTTCTAGGAACCTGGTTTAGACTAACCTGAAAAGGAACACAGAGGCAGCAAGCAACTGGAAGATGATGGAAAAATCACCCTAAAAAAATAAGTCCAATGTCCCAAGGAAGTCCTCAACCAAAAGAGCCTGATGACTGCTCTAAACTCTCACAAGGCGACTCGGGCAAGGGAAGGGGACTGAGAAGTGACACTTGCTCAGCGACGGGCCACATAACCTGTACCACTGGACGTGCATCATATTGAACCACCCTAGATGGGCAGTATCATCAGCAGCATGATTATTACTTTACAGATGCCGAAACTGAGAAAACTAAGGCCCAGAGAAGTTGGTTCATTTCCCAACATCACAACGCAAAGAGTTCAGCGGCATCCTGACTCAAAAGCCTCTGTTCTTTCACATTCTCGTCATGCATAAAATAATATCACACCCCATTCTCTACAATAAGGCAAAGATCAGCTGCCCAGTTCACACATTTTGTACGATAGCTCTGATGGTGATTTTCAAAAATTGTTTCTAAGCAATCTCAAAGAAATAATTCTGTATTTTTACTGTGGAAGAATTAATTTTATCATACGCTTTAGAAGGGCAGGTCTGAACTGTTTCTACCTAGTCATGAAATTCTACAATGGCTACCACAGGGAAAAGTGTCTCAAATAAGTGAAAACCTGTAAAGGTAAGATGTCAAGTTTTCAAAAATGAAGCCAGTAACATATAATTGTCCCCAACTGAACAATGAACCAAATGATGCTGAGTATCATGAAGTGATCATAAACTCTCAAGGCAGAGTCTGCTAAATGAAGCGCACACTTGGACGAAATTAAAGAATTTGGCTGTGGTTATATTATAAGTGACATAAAATAGTGACATCATGGAAAGTGACCTGCCACCACTCTCCTACTGGAGGCTTGAATAGAAAGGTCAGCCATTGCTTTGACTGTGTGCACAAGGCGTATCAACATAAAACTCTGGAAAATGATTCATTCCAGTCATCAATAAACCTTTGCTATAAGGGGAGTATGTATGTAAGTCACTCCACATTTTGGAAAGCTGGTCAAAGATCAAGCCCTGTGCCCTGTCCCCAGTACAGCACGCCACACATGCTGGCTACAGAGCAGGCAAGAGACTGAAAACTCCAGACTCTTCCACTTATAAGCCTTGGGGCTCTGAGCTAAAAATATCAACCTCTAACCAAATTATTTTAGGTGGTGAGGATCCCATGTGCAGGTGGGGGAACGGAACAATTAAATGACTTCCCTACAAATCTATAGTCAAAAACAGAATAGAAAACTGAATTGAGTTTCTCTGTTTATTGAATCATGCGTTTTCTTTAAACTCTATGAAAACATTCCAACAAAACTAAATGTGATACATATAAATTTTTGTATATGGGGCAGGGTTAATCATTTTTCTTGTGTACTTTAAGCATGAAATCATTCTTATTCTAGAAAGGCATGGTGAAGAAGACCTGAAACACATCTGACTTGTCCATGACCTGTAAATGGAGAAAGAAAATCTAACAGGCAATTGAAGGCTGCCGATGGAAATCACATATAAGAAATGAGCATTGAAACAGCAATTCTCCCACCCATTATCTTCCGCTAGCTCTGTGACAATAGATGAGACTTCGTTACTTTGTGAAATAAAACAGGTAGAGATGATAGTCAGTGAGTGCCCACAAGTATACGTCCAAGCTAGATAATAAGTCATATAGGAAAATTGGCCACTCACACTGGCTGCTGGCCCCTCACTGTAGCCTATGGCAACCCACTGCAGCAGGGGCTGCAGCCTACACCATCGCCAGGGCTCATGCAGCCCAGCTCCAGTTGGAGCTGTTGTTAGCTGTGGAGGGCAGTGTCACTGGCCCTCATATGTGGGATCCGAACCGGGGCCGCTGGCATCCTGAAACCAGCTCCCAATCGATTTCCACAAGACAGTGCCCTGTCTTGATGGCAGTAGTGTGTCATAGCCAGAGGGTTTCAGCAATTATAAATATAGGTATAAATAATAAATGCAGGGCCAAAAATTTTTTTAAGTTAACTAATAGCATGAAAAGAGCAGATCATTCTTTCAAAGATACTTAACACTTAAGATACAATTAGGAACATTTTTTAACCTTTACTATTGTCAATCATAGCTTTGTCTAACCTTTACTTTAAATAGAGATCATGATCCCAATATACTTTTTTCCTTTCCATTTATTCTTCATTCCTTTCTCCAACCTTCCCTAGTTTGATATGTAAGATCATAGGACTTTTGTAGAGATGACATGAAATAGTATATGTAATATGCCTAAAACAATACCCAGCACAAAGTAACTCAAAAATTGTAAGTGCCTGCTATTGCTGTGACGGTTATTTAGGCCTCAAAGTCCTCAACAGGGCTGGTCTACAGCTTGGGGGAAATTAGTGTTAACTCTTAAACTTGAGCTGTTACATAACCCTTCTGCTCACAGAATCACTCTGCACCTACCCTTGTTAGAAATCTGTTTCTTAAATGAATCCCCATTTCAGGTCCTCTGAGACAGCTGAGAATCTTTTGCACATCAGAACAAAGATAAAGAAAGAGCGGTCTGGTCTCTGTAGAGCGTTTCACAACAAAGGAGCTAAGGGCCTCCACCTCTCCTTTTCCCCTAGGAGACTGAGGTACTTTTCCACTTTTTTGTTTCTTTGTGAAATGGACTCATTCCCTCTTTCGAACTACTTAAACCAAGCTGGATGGGGGTGTCTTGAATTCATACACTGTACAACTTATTTCATGATCTCTGCTATTTGTAGTGGTTTCATGTATTATCCAATACACGGTCTCAGTTATTTCAAAAGCACATTATCATGTGTTGACAACAAGAATATTTGATCTACAAGTTTATGAATTAGAAAGTAATCAGTCAGCTCTAAGCACCAAGTTTTATTTAAATTTTGCTATTGCCCTCTCTTCAGGTATGGGGTTACCTCAGCCATCATTAAACTAGAATCAGTGTCTGATTCAATATGTACTTATTTGAAATTAAGATCCCGAAACTTCCTGTTCCAGGCACTGCAAGCAAACACCAAACAAAAGGGGATGACAAATTAGATGATGGGATAAAAGAAATGATGGCTCAATCTTTCTGGGCTTCACCAAAGAGGATCAAATCAGGAATTCCCAAGCACACCCTGGGGATATGGAATGGATGGCTCAACACAACTCCTCCTTCTAGGGAGGGTCACTTCCTTAAGTGCCTTAATCTGCATGACATCATATTGCAGGCATGTACTAACATATAAAAACAAACACAGGAGTGGAAGTGAGCCAAACAAAATAATTTACCCTGTGCACAGGAAAAAAAATTATTTAAATACTTCTGATAAATAGCAAGTCTAAATATCATCTTTCCTGCTTTACAAATAAAACCATCCTTTTTGTCCGATCCAATCATTTTCCCAATCTGATGCATTTGCAGTATTTTTTAAAAATAGGAATTGATTTCTATTAAAGACAAAATCCCAGTCTTTCATGGGGGCGGTGAACAGGTCCACTGGCAGGTGCAAGCTGCAGGTGCTGTCTAGGTAAATATGCCTTTAAAGGGGGAATATTCATTTCAACACACAAGAAAATTAAGAATCAGCCTTGCATAGTCAGTTCAATAGAATCATAGAGATATACCTGTAGGTTTTCAATCTCTTCTTTGTGCTCCCTCTTCAAGTGTAAAATAGCAGCTTGATATTCTGTAAGATCACAAAAGAAGCCAATTAGCAAAGAAACAGAAAATTATGCACGAAATTCAAAGTGAGCATCTCCAAGATTCCAGAGGTGCTTCTACAAGTAAACCAAGTAAACAAATAACCACAGTTTGATATTAACTTGACAATAGACGTTGGAAACTGGGACAAGACAGGACAAGTAGCTCAGGATGGAACAGAGGTTTCCTTCCATTTAGCAAACCTGGAATGAGTTATAAGAATGCCCCAATTAGGCAGATAAGATAGGGTTAAAAAAAAAAAAAAGTATGATGAGTGTTCCAGGTAAAGACTGGGTCAGGCATTTGTCTTTAAGGAGGAGTTGGAAGTCAAGGCCCCAGAGAGAACAAATACATACAGGTTAAGAGCAGACACACAGGAAATAAAAGAAAACCTTCTAAGTGAGATCAGAGAATTCTATTTTTAACACTGTCCCCCACATCCCCCAAAAAAGGAAAAAAATCTGCATTTGAATGCAAGACTAAGCAAGCCCCCAGAGCTGATTTTAATCTTTAGATCACTTAAGATAGTTAAGACTATTTGTCATTTGGATGAGAGAATCTAAGATGAGTTGAGGTTGAAAGGGGGACAAAAATAAATTTCTGGTCCAATTTTAGTTTGAGCCTAATAATGTTTATTCCAACAATAGGTTCCAAGTATACATAGGAACTCCAGTCAGCTACTAAAGCTACCATCCCTCTGGTTATGCAAGAAGCAGCTATGACACTTGTTTCCATCAGGATGGCTAAGTATGTGGGGGTCACAGAGCTATGTGGACTGCAAAGAACCACAAAGCAAAATGCTATGAGACAACATTTTTTGTGGGATAAACCATTTTTTTACCAAGTGTGTTTCGGTTATTAAGAAAAAAATCAGTTAGACATTTTAAAATGTATGAAAAGACAGGTTACTTCTTCAAGTAGATTTCAGAAATCAGGCATGTGAGTTTAGGTTTCCATTCAAGTGGATGAGGGAAATCTTTGGTAAAGCTACAACATGAGAGGAGTGTTGCTATTGATAATTAGGACTTGTCACACTGCTGCTCTTATGGGGAATGTAGTCCACTGAGCTGTGAATCCATCAGCAAGTTCTGTGGTTTCTATATCTAAACTTTATCTTGACTGAAATCACTTCTCACCATCCCACAACCAGTGTTACAGTCCAAGCCACCACCATCTTGTCTCTGGACCACGGCAGTAACCTGAAAATGTTACCTGCTTTTACTCTTACCACCACCAAAACCCATTCTCCTCACAGCAGCAGCCTGAATGACCAGTTAAAGGCATGAGCCAGACCACGTTTCATCCCTGGCTTTCCACTGCTAAGAGTGAAATTAAAACTCCCTACTTTAGGGCGGTCAGTTGGTTTAGTTAGTTAGAGTGTGGTGCTCGTAACACCAAGGTTGCCGGTTCAATTCCCACATGTGCCAGTGAGCTGCATCCTACACAACTAGATTGAAAACAACGACTTGACTTGGAGCTGATGGGTCCTGGAAAAACACACTGTTTCACAATGAAGTTAAAAACAAAATAAATCAAACAAACAAAAAAAACAATTCCCAACTGTACAGCGGGGGCCTTCCGTGACCTGCCGCCTGCATACCTCTCTCCATCTTCCCCTTGCTCGTTACACTGCAGGCACACTGGCTTTCTTGCTATTGATTGAATTTGTCAAGATCTTTTCTACCTCAAAATCTTTACTAATATTGGGGACAATAATAATGAATTGTATTTATTGAACACTTACTATATACCAGGCGCTATCTCAGTACTTCCTATGTGTTAATTTTATCCCTACAATAACCCTATGATATAGAGACATTTTCCTAATTAAAGATAAACTGATGGAAGGCTGAGTAAGCTGCAGAGCTAGAAAACATACATAATCAATGGGTGAATAACTGGTATATCTGTAGATTAGAATACTACTCAGTAATAAAAGGAAGGAGCTACTGATTCACACATCAACATAGATGAATTTCAAAGGCAGTAAGCAGAGTAAGGTGGCCAGTCTCAGAAGGCTAACTATGTTTAATCCCATGTATATGACATTCTGAAAAAGACAAAAACATAGGGATGAAGAAGAGACCAGATCAGTAGTGACTGGAGATTAGAGATGAGGGAAGGTTAGACTACAGAGGGGTGACACATAAAGGAATTTTGGGGGTTATGTAACTATTTTCTATTCTGAGTATGGTAGTGGTTACATGACTCTATACATGAGTTAAAACTTACAGAACTATATGACAAAAAGAAAAAAAAGTTAATTCTATAGTATGTTAATTTTTACAAATTCTACATCAAATATGATACTTTTAAATGCTTTCTTTAGGAGATTCAGCATAACATAAGAACACCTGTTAATACTATTTTTATCCATCATTTTCCTGAGTGTACTAGCAATTATAGTAGGACAAGAAAAAAAACAAAAAATGAACATATTCATGAACACATCACACACACACACACACACACACACACACACAAAAAAAAAAAACCCAAAGGAGAAAAAAAGTACTATATATTTAGAAAAGTCCAAAAGATTCTGTAGATAAAATACTAAAATTTATATGTGAGTTTAGTAAGGTGGCTGGATATAAATCAGTATACACACGTATACAAAAATCCTGATACCAGCAACAGTTTAAAAAATGAAAACTGAAGATAACATTTAGTACCCCTAAAAGTACAAAGTACTTAGAAAGAGCCTTAAAAAATATTTAAGACCTCATGAGAAATTAGAAACACTATTATTGAAATATATTACAAAGAAAGGTACAGATAGTGAGTAAGCCATGTTTTTGGTAAGATTCAATATTGTAAAGACATGAATTTTCCCAAATTGATCTATAGGTTCAATGCAATCCCATTCAACATTTCCAAGGGTTTTGGTGTTGTTTGGAATTAAGGAGCTTGTTCTAAAATGTATATTAAAGCACAGAAGTGCAAATAGTCAATAAGAGCCAAGAAACTCTTGAAAAAATAAATAAAAGGTAAGACAACTTTCCTTACACCTAATAAGAATTATTTTTAATTATTACCACATAAATAAAGTGGTGTGCTACTGACACAGGGATAACAAATAGACTAATAGAAT
This sequence comes from Aselliscus stoliczkanus, assembly GCA_033961575.1. Lineage (NCBI taxonomy): Eukaryota > Metazoa > Chordata > Mammalia > Chiroptera > Hipposideridae > Aselliscus > Aselliscus stoliczkanus. The sequence goes on along the minus strand of CM066732.1, from coordinate 89,921,208 downwards.
AGTCTAGAGCATCCAGGAACTGTGAATTTATGGTCACAGAAGTAGCATGGGAGATCTCTGTTTCCACTAAAAATGGTCTTTTCAGTAACTATAGGTTAAAAAAAAAGTGGATAATTGTGTGGAAAAACATAAAACTGGACCCCGACTTTATACCATATAATAATCTATACTAAGTCAAGTAGAGCTAAATTGTAAAAAACTAAATTATAAATATTTTATAAGAGAATATAGCATATTTTTTAAACCTTGGGATAGGAAAGGACTTAAGGTTCAAACTGTATTGCATATAAAGAAAACAAATTTCACTACATTAAAATTATATTATAATACACCATAAAGAGAGAAGAAAGATAAGTCATGGAGTGGGGGAATATACTTGAAACAAGTAATCAAAGACCATATATATATATATATATTATATATATATATATATATAATATATATATATCAGCAATTCTTACAAAATTATAGAAAATGAAAAATAAGCCAAAAATGTCAATGGGCACTCTAAAAAGAAGACATATAAGTAACAGACAAATACATTAAAAGGTGCTTATTCTTATTAGTTAGCAGGAATACCTAAAGTCCAACAAAACTGAGTGTTGAAGATATAGAGCAATGGAAACTCTCATACATGAGTGGTAGGAGTGCAAATTGGTACAATCACTTGGGAAAATGTTTGGCATCTTCTAATAAAGTTGAAGATACTCATACTACTTACCCAAAAATCCTAATCCTAGGTATACATAAATGAAAAAAACCCAAAACACTGTAAAAGAAAAGCAATTAATATTAACAAAAATCAGGATAATAAGTACCCAGGAGACGAAGAATTGAGTTGGGTTATGACTGAGTAAGGTGTTGTCATATGGATGTTCAAGAAAAGTTACTTTTTTTTTGAGGGCAGTGTCATATGGGGGACCCGAACCGGGGCCACTGGCTTCCCAAGCCAGCGCTTAACCACCGCGCCACTCAGCTGGCCCTGAAAAGTTATTTTTTTAACCTGTGTTTTATGCAATGTCCTTTATATACACCTACTATTACAATATAAGAAAAAAAGATCACTCTGGTTATATTAGTTTTCTTGTATATCAAGTAAAGAATATTATATAGGTGCAAGAGAGCCTCTACATTCATGAAATAAGAATAAGGCAATTTAGTAAGTTTGAGTCTTGTATAAATGTTGAATCCCTAAACTTTGTGAAGATTGACAGCTAAACCTTAATCAATTCTCGGCCTCTACAAAGTAGGCAAAGGAAGGTCAGCTAAACCAACCTTCTTGCAAAACTGATATCCCTCGGGAATAACATCTACATTCCATATAGATATTACACAGACTATATTTTGAAATGATTAATTTGTGTCAATTGTCCCTGTAAGGGTGTGACAGGTATAGTTATGACTAATTTACAGACTGATAAAGGAGATCATTGCAAAGCTAACACCCAGTAAATCTTGATTCATATCTCCTCCTTAAACAAATAGTTTTACCAACAGTCCCAGTGACAGCCGGCAAGAAAACACACCCTCTTTGCTGACAAGGATGACAAAATAGAATGTCTGGCCAGCACACAGAAAGAAGGGAATGACCTCCTAGTGGAATGCTCCATTGGAGGGCCACAAGAGAATGGTGAGAATAAAAAGGTTACAGGATAATGAGTCAAAGTTAGGTTGGGGGTTTCCAAATGTCTTCCAGTGAGAGTCCCCTCCCCCACATTTTTGGGGTTTACAAATGCCCTGTAGTGGACCAAAGCAAATCCTCCCTGTCTCTTCAGGGTGATGGTGATGAAGAAATGGTCTCAGTTCAAGACTAAGGATGATTTTGTTTGTTAGAAAGAGAATTTGACCCTGGTATTCAGTAGTTCTGGGACTCCATAAATGTGTGTGGTGGGGCGGGCAAAAAAGGAACGGAGATTTGGAATATCAGGGCTTGAAAAGGGCAGATCTTTTTGAAGTCACATTAGTCCCAATGGGCATTAACAAATGAATTCAAATAAGAAGGAAGTTCGGAAGGAAGGAAGGAAGGAAGGAAGGAAGGAAGGAAGGAAGGAAGGAAGGAAGGAAGGAAGGAAAGAAGGAAGGAAGGAGAAAGAAGCCCAGAGAATGTCTTTTAGGAAAATAATATATTATATAGAAAGACTGAAAAAGGAAAAGGAAAAAGGATTCAACATTCTGGAGAGAACTTCTTAAGAAACTTCCCTTCATAAAAATAAAGCTCTTTCTAGCTAAGTTGCTTAGTTTAGTTGGTAAGGACTCTTCTGTTTCATGAACCTTCCTTTCTGATCAGCTCAAAACAACAAAACAGCCTTTCGGCCAGGCACAGTTACAGAGTTGTGTCTTCCGATCACCAAGGGCAGAATTAAAGATGATCTCACTACCATGGAAGCATGTATTAACCACTGCAGTTCTTCACTGACTGCAGTGAGTCTCTTAATTATATATAAGTACAGGTGTCACTAAATACTATTTTTCAGGAACTGCTCTAAGCACTCCACACAGAGAGATTAACTGAGGCCAACCTCACATCACACTTACAAAGCAGATCCTATCATATCAAGGCCCAGTTTACAGATGAGGAAATTGAGGAGCAAAAGTTTGAACAACTTTCCCCAAACCACATACTCATAAGTGCCAATGATGTCATTCAAGTTCAAAGAATCTGTGCTATTACTCTGCAGAGTTTGTTTGTTTGTTTGTTATTGTTGTTCACATGGTTGGGTAATCATCAGGTATAACCAAAGCTAAAAGCCCCTAGGAACATAAAGGTTGCTGGCTTTATCCAATCACTAGAATCACTTTTAAATTTGGTAAGTCTTTTCTATAACTCTTTAAAAGGGACGTGGAACATTTTTAATCACAGGGAGGTTTAATGAGTCTGGGGTTGACATGAGCAGGGTAAGTTTGTTTGTTTGTTTGTTTGTTTTTTGAGGGCAGTTTCACTGGCCCTCATACGTGGGACCCGAACCGGGGCCGCTGGTGTCCCAAGAAAGCGCTTAACCACCGCGCCACTCGGCCAGCCCAGAGCAGGGTAAGCTTTAATGACTGGGCCCATCAATTTATGAGATTGTAATTTGTCTATCTTCTCGATGGGGACTTTCAGGCTTTTAGTCACCAGTTTATGGTTAAATCTGGTTTTCATTTATACTCTTACGCATTTATTCAATCTCTTCCTCACTACACACACGCACGTGTGCGCGTGTACATACACACACACACACACACACAATACTGACAGCACTGGATTAAGCACACAGTTGGGGAATTAGAAAATGTCTAATTTCCCAAATGAATGAGAACCATGGCTCCATCCCTGCCCATGGATTCTAATTTGTACTGTCTAAGCTCCCCATTGGCTTTACTCACTGCTTTGCATTGTTACAAACATGTTTAAGTACCTACCTTCAGTCTTAAAGGGAAAGCACCCTTACTCTGAACTATATTTGGAAGATACTCAGTTTTTCCAAGCTTTGCACACACACCAGTGAAGTTATATTTTGGTAAGAGATAGCTGGACTTTATTTTAACAATTGAAAATTTATTGCAATGTGTATTAGGAAAAAAAATCAAAGTAGCACATAACATCTATGATTTCACTAATATTACTGTTACAAGATAGTGTTAATTGGAGTTTAGTCCCTAGATTAACAATATCACCTGGAACTTTTTTATTTTTATTTTTATTTTTATTAAAGTTTATTGGAGTGGCAATAGTTAGTAAAGTTACATAAGTTTCAGGCATACAATTTTGTAATACATCATCTATATACCACATTGTGTGTTCACCACCCAGAGTCAGTTCTCCTTCCAGCATCATATATTTGACCCCGTTTACCCTCATCTACCATCCCCTCTCCCCTTACTTTCTGGTAACCACTAAACTATTGTTCATATCTATAAGATTTTGTTTCTTTGTTTGTCTTATTCCTTGTTGTATTCAGTTTTATATATTGCAGCTTTATTTACAGTGGCCAAGACATGGAAATAACCAAAGTGTTGGATAAAGAAGATGTGTTGTATACACACCATGGGATACTACTCTGCCATAAGAAAAGATGAAGCAGTGCTATTTGAGACACGGATGGATTTTGAGATTACTACGCTAAGTGAAATAAGTCAGACAGAAAAAGTCGAGAACCATATGATTTCACTGCTATGTGGGATATAAACCTGGAACTTCTTAGAAACCCTAATACTCAGGCCTACTCCAGACCCATTAACAAACTCAAGAGATGCTCTACTAAGCCCTTCGAGTGATTATAACACATGCTCAAGTTTGAGAACCACTGCTTTAAGGTTCATTTTATTTAAACAAACATAAAAAAAAGAATAAAACCATAAACAATTGGTTTAAAGAATAAATTTAAAAAATAGTAAAAGGAGTTTAACTATATGCCCAAATCAAGGAGCTGATCCATAAAAGATGACATTTGTGAAAACGTCTTAATTACTGACAGATGAATACACATTCAAACAAACTCATCTTGAACAAATGCAGAAACTTTCTCCAACCATCTCCAACACTAACAAAAATGGCGCTGGTCATAAAAGGCAAAGTCCCAGACAATTTGCTTCGATAAACCAAATTGGAGCTCTCATATGTAGTAAGTTTAGGAAAGCAGAGTGTGCAGCCTGGTCTGGGTACACACAAGGTCCTCTAGGTCTGTTTTCTCATCAGATGCCTATAAACAATGCAGTCCACAGTAACGATGCTTTTGGAAAAGCCATAGCTGCCTTGGTGCTTGTCAGAAATAGTCAGGGAAATTCAGAGTCAGTGAAGCCAAGAGGAAAAGGCTGGGTATAATCAAAGTCAATAGCTGCCAGTAGGGCCATCACCTGTAATGGCAACACAACGCCTCTTATCAGCAGGCCTTCAACAACCACACATATGGTGGGGGAAGTATAATAAGAAGGCTAACTCCATTTTTTAATGTTGGAACTGTTGACAGCTTCGAAGCCTCACCTCTCCCTCTTCCCCTGTGCCCCACATCTGGGCGATCTGATTAGAAAGCCTTTGACGCTGGCAGGAAATTCTAACCACACAAACCACTGCCCACAAGTGGGAATCCTTACACCAACTCTCTAAACACCACAAAACTCCAAGCCAGTCTTCTAACCTTCCTCTCTCAAAACTTTTCCCTGCCCTCCTGAGAAGTCTCATTATGCTAGTAATACTTTTCATAGGTGTGTGTGTGTGTGTGTGTGTGTGTCCATAAATCTTGGCCTCTGACAAATTTTGGGTAGAGGGTTCATCCTACCTCTTCAAAAAGGATAAAATCATGTAGAACTTACATGAATAATCAATGAAACGACCTACTATGTTGTTCTATGTACATATAAAATGGAGGTGATTACTTTCCATATCAGAAAAATACAAGATTTGACAATAGCTGGGAGACAGATATCCCACGAATTTAAGAATTATAATTTTCAATCTCTCCTTGTTCAAGGACATTTAGGATTTTCTCAGGCAGCAATACAAAACTGTAACTATTAAAAGATAGGAGAATATCCCAACTTTCCAAGCCCACTAGTTTTTCCCTGTGCTCGGCAGCTCTTTCATTCATATGTTTGTATCTCCATAAGCCTGGCACTGAACTAAGAATTGGGTATAACAAAATGAACCCCACACATTTCCAGCCTTAAAAGTCTCCTCAGGGTGTATGACTTTGAAATGCCTTAGAAGCTTTCAGCACTTATACTTTGGTATTAATACATTAAGCCTTTACTTTGTAAAAGACTATTTGATTTCATTTGGTTATTTTACATGTAAGTATGGAAGACTGTTGAGCAAATACTTGTCCACTCCCACCTCTACTTTCTGCTTGGGGTGAGAATATTTCTTAGGACTGTTTACTATGGCTAATGGAATATGAACTGATATGATATAAGGAGAGGATTTAAATTTGCTTGCACGCAGTTTGGCTTGCCTCCTGCACTCCTGCTATTTCACAAATGAAGCATATACCCTAGGTAGCCACTTCTTCCTCAGCCTGAGTCCTAGAGAGACCTGGTGCATACCTAAACCTTAGCCACGGTGGGCAGCCAAGCCCAATTTATGCACAGCTCAAAAGGGCCTACCTCAGTTGAACCTTCACACCCATGCAAAGAAATGCTTGTTATTGAAAGCTACTGGATTTTAGCATGGTTCATTACACAACATTATTGCAGTAATAGCTGATGAATAGATATGTTAAGGTTCTATCCAAGTTTACTTTGGAAGATCATACTGTTTTGTAGGTTTTGAATAACAGGGATGGAGTCTCGCCAACCAGCATAGAAAGAATAGGAAGAGGATAAGTCGGGGGCGTTGTGTAACATATTCATATCTTTTTTTTTTTTTTGAGGGCAGTGTCACTGGCTCTCATATGTGGGACCCAAACCGGGGCCACTGGCTTCCCAAGCCAGCACTTAACCACTGCGCCACTCGGCCAGCCCTATTCATATCTTTTAATACTAAAAAAATGAGCTCAGAACAGCAATTGAGTCTTGATGTCCTATAGTGATGGTGTAAAATAGATACTGAATTCAGCAAGCTCATGGCTATGTATCTGACTTTTACCTGTATTCTCAAGGTGAGGATTTAGGGCCAGGCACCATTGGATGGACATCTCATCATGGAGAAAACAGTCATTAAATCAAATTCTAGCTGCCAATGCTTGCATAATTTTCCTTTTCACTTTGCTTCTCCTCTTGCATTTATTTTCTGTTCTGTTAAAATAGAGATGCTAAGGAGCTCAGAACTCTAGGAACACAGGGTCCCTAAAACTTATATTCCCCTTTTTATCTATGTAGTTTTTTTGTTTTGTTTTATTTTTTTAGATTCAGGTGTACAAAACAATGCAATAGTTATACTTTTCAGCCTTCACAAAGGGACAACCCCCCTCCCACAATCCACCCTACCCCTACCCCTGATATCATACCTATCTATTACAATTCCATTGACTCCACTCCCCACACTACTCCACATCCCGTGATTTATATATATTAAATCATAGTTGACATACACTATTATTCAACTTCAGCTTCAGGTGTATAGCTCAGTGGTCAGGCATCTGCACGGTCCATGAAGTGGTCTCCCTAACAAGACATGTATCCATCTGTAGTTTTATAAGCCAAGAAACATCTACACAGGCACAAAACTTGTTAGAATAAAATTTAGGCTACTCAATGCCTGCCACTAGATGGCAGACACAATACTTCATATTTTAAACTTAAAACTTGGTATCAAGTAGAACAGTGAGACTGAAGGATTTGGTAGGGATAGGCAAATGGGGAGATAGGAGGGTGCACCAAAGCTGTGAAATGAATGTTGTTGTTGTTTTTTATTTGAAAGATGGACTAGTACGGAGAGAGTAGCTACATGAGAAAGATTAGAACAAATAAGGGGTATTTTCAATCACATTTCCAAAGTTAAAAATGACCCAATAGGCTTCCAGTTGTCACAGGTTCACGTTTTTCATTTCCTCCTAAGTCTGCATAGCAATGAAATCCAAAATATAAAGCAAGAAAGTTTAAAGTCACAGGTGAGTGCCAAAAAACAATAACATCTTGGAGAAATAGAAATGGAACAAAGCAGCAAGGTGGTGCTTTGGGCCTGCAGCTCTGGGCCTACAGCTCTGGGCCTGCTGTGCCCCAGTTCCTGCGGCAGCAGGATGGACCCGGGGTTAGGTTACTTATTGCAGATCAGCAGGGGCTGAAAGAGTCCCCTGGGGGGGGGGGCAGGGGGGGGAAGCAGGGCTGGGCTGGGTGCTTTGGAAAGGGGGCAGAGGTGGAGGTTCCCAGATGGAAAACGAAAACTAAAAGTTGCTCTCACTGCTATCTGTGGGCTTAAAAAGGACACAGACAAAAATTGAGACCAGGCTTCAAACCCTGTCCGTCCCTGTTCCCAAGGCCTAGATCTGCAATATCCAAGTCCCACCTGGGCTGGGAACCCCAAAACACAATTGCAAGTCTGATTTTTGGTCTGGAGATCTTCCAAGGACCAGGTGAGACAGACAACTGCAAAACAGACAAGTATAAAGGGGAAGAGAAGGCCTTTTTTTTCTTTTTTCTTTTTCTTTTTAAAGCATCCTATATATCCAGAGTCTTCAAACCAAACTTCCAATATATATGAAGTCAAAACTTTTACTAATACTGCTGGTGATAAAAAGTAAGATTGAAAATTCCACACACTGTTGATGGGAATGTTAATTATTACAATCACTTTAAGGATCATTTTGACAATATCTATTAAGTTTAAAGGTGCAAATAAAACCAGAAATTCTACTCTGAAGTTTAACCTTAGTGAGGCATTTAGACATGAATGCAAAGGTTTAAAAGAACACTTGTAGAAGTAGTATTTCAAACCATGAAAAATAGAAATGGACTTAAATTGCCATCAACAGCAGTACAGATAAGCAAATCTTGAGTGATACAGTCACTCAAAGAAATACTATGCAGACATCAAAATGAATGAACTAGAGCTATAGATACTAACACACATAATCTAACAAAAAATTTTGAAAGAGAAAGTTGCTGAAAGATACACATAGTAGGATGCCATTTAGAGCACGTAACCATATTATATATTTTTTTGGGATTTTACACCTAACTGTTAAGAAGTACATGGAATTAATAAACAAGTTCACCTAAGGGGAAAGTAGAGGGGACATGGGAGGCTTCAAATGTATTTCTAATGTTTTATTTCTTAACTTAGCTGGCAGGTATAATCATGAACTTAAATACAACAAACACCTTAGCCTTAAAAATATATAAGGCAAAAACTGACAAAATTATACTAACAAAATTAACAAGAAAAGTGATAGGTAATAAGTAATACTCCTGTATTAGAAATTGATAGATCAAGCAAATAAAAACAGTGATTGAGACCATTAACAACCTAGATTACATCTATCCCAGAACCCAAGAAACTAACTACATGCATCCTTTTCAGGTGTACATATTTGCAAAGATTGATGATTCATAAAGAAAATCCCTGAGTATTCACTATTTACATTTTGATCATTATGACTAAATTGCTTTCTTAAGAAGATGCCAAGAGTAAGACAGTGCCACAGGGCATTTTTAGAAAAAGCAAAATAGCCAAATCAGGTATCCATAAATGAAAACCCACAGCTCTTTAAGCATTCCTTCCATCATAGCCGGCTGATTTGGGCTGGATCAAGCCAAGAAGGAATTTAATTATGGACTGCTCTCTGCGTTTCTCTTCTGAAACTAACTACGTAAATTTTGGCAAAAATTAAAAATAAAATCCCTCAAAACCATTTCAAAGTAATATTATCATACAAATGATATTCTCTTTCTATAATGAAATTTTTAAAAAAAGAAGAGAAAAAAACAAAAATTAGCAAAACTAAATAATTCAGCAATTTGTGAAAATAAACAAACAATGCAACTAGTTAGGGGTTATTCTAAGAATGCAAGAATTATTATACATCATCTAAAAATTTTATCCATGATCTCTACCATATTTGCATACTGAAAAACCGTTGTATCTCAAAATACACCATGGTATCTCATTGTATACAAAATTATAAAGAAAAATATCTGGATAGAGAGCTCAACACTCATCTTGATTTTAGAAAGGAAAAACAACTCTTAGCTAATTTAGACTAGTAGGCAATCAGATTCAGAATTATCTATCAAGAATTTTCCCAACTGTAATTGAATATATATAGATAGTCACGGGATGTGGATTATACTATGGAAGGGAGTCAGAGGAAGAGTAATGGATATGTATGATATGGGGGGGGAGGAGTGGGGTGGCGAATTGGGGGAAGGGGGTTGTCACTTTGAGGGGTAAAATGTATAACTATAGCTCTGTGTTGTACACCTGAAACTAATTTAAAATAAATAAAATAAAATAAATAAAATAAAATAAAGAATTTTCAGCAAATTTCAAATAGTGAAACTTCTGGAAGCATAACTAAGAATGCCCACCATCTCTCGTGTTTTCCCACCTTATACTTACTGTATCTTGTACAAGGCAGTAAGAAAAGAAATGAGATGTAAAAACTGGAAAGGAAGAGACAAAATTGGTATTATTTACAATGATAGGATTGTCCAAATTTTAGCAATGACGCCATTTGTACAGGATTTAGAAAACCCATGCTATACACTGTCTATGGTTACAGAGGTCCATTGTGAAGGGCGCTCTCCAGGTTCTGCATGGTGGTGGCCCCACAAAACCTTGGGAAAGTAGCTACCTTTGGGGCATCACATAGAGAAATTGGATTAAGGGGCCTCCAGCATTGGCTTTAAAAGTCTGAAGAAAATATAGCAGGGCCGGCCAACTGGCGCATTGGTTAAGAACTGGTTTTGGGATGCCAGCGGCCCCGCTTCAGATCCCACATATGAGGGCCAGTGACACTGCCCTCTACAGCTAACCACAGCTCCACCTGGAGCTGGGCACAGCCCCGGTGACGGAGTGGGCTGCCATAGGCTACAGTGAGTGTCCAGCAGCCAGCGTGAGCTGCCAATAACCATGGTGAGTGACCACCCAGAGGCCAGCGACCAATCTGCCTCATCCGGGAAGAGCGCAATGACGATACCAACATGGGCCAGTGAAGCAACATCTTCTACAACTAGACTGAAGACAAAAAGACAGCAACTTGTCTGTTCCCCTTCCCCAATTCCCCAACGCTGTTTCCCTGCCCCAATTCCCTAATAAAAATCTTTAAAAAAGAAAAAAGAAAAGGAAAAAAAGAAAATATAGCAAAAATGTTTTGGTTAATATACAAGTACACATTCATGTTTTGCTATTTTTCTATTAGTTTGAAGTTATTCAGGATTCTCTTCTATAAACAATAATGATACATCCCAAATTTCACATATAAACTTTCTTGTACATAAGACTAGGTTTATCCTTATAGCCAATGAGAAAAATTGTCGACCTCAAACACAATAAATATGCTAAAAATACTAATAAGGAGACCACATTCTTCATGTGGCACATATAATATAAGCATTAATTTTGCCTTGATTGAAAACTTTGGGAGAAGTTCCCTGCTCTTTTGCTTGTGCCTCACCTCAGGAACTGACAGAGTCCTTTATTGAAGGCCAAGAAAATGAACTTCAGGAGAGAGAGGTGAAGGTCGGTCTCTGGAGAGGCAGGTGAACGCCGGCCAGCTTTAACTTGAATGAGAGTGGAATTTTCTAGTAAACCAGGCCAGACAAGTACCTAGGAGGCCAGGCCACCTGCCCAGGTATCTAAGGGAGACGGGACACTTGTGTCTCCCACATGGTGGAAAAGTACTCCCAAATAAAACATATTGCCCCTGCCACTGGGCTTAGTGCCTGTAAATATAAGGTCTTAATTTGCATTGCTTCTGCCACTTGGAATTTAAGAATTGCTTGCTGTGGCTATTTTCAAGTCTTTCCTTATCAAAGATAAGAAAACAGATTAGACATATGGGGAAAAAACAGCAAAGTGAGAGTTTGAGATGGAAAGCTTAGTATCTTCTCTGTAAGAATATGGTGAGATGTAAGGTCAGATGACCAAGGAGAGCCATCCAGCTCAGAAAAGGTGGACCTTGCTCTGGGCCCCTAGTCTAGCCCATCCCTCCACAGGGTTGCCAGACTTAGAAAATAAAACTACAAGGTGCTCAGTTAAATGGAAACATCAGATAAACAACAGGTAATTGTTTTAGTATAAGTATGCCTCATACACTATTTGGGACATACTTAATACTGGGTAATTATTCATCGTTTACTTGAAGTTCACATTTATTTAACTGGACATCCTATATTGTCTCTGACAAACCTAATTCAGGATCGCCAAGTACTCTTAGTGTGAACTGTATACATGAGACCAGGGATTTATAGAAATTAGAGACTGTGTGTACACGGGGTAGAAAGTCATACCAGAATGATTTAGATAGCCAGAAACTCTGGTTCTAGACATTTCAGTTTAATGTGTATTCTTCAAAATCCTCTGGATGTTGTTTTAGCTTTACCATGGTAGTTTTAGCTTTGTTTTTCCCCCCAAATAATCTCATCTTTTCATATCATTGCTCACTGAAACAGTCAATGATCTAGCTTTCAAAGTGAACAGAATAAACAATAAGACACCAAATGAAAGGGAGACCACACACACACACACACACACACACACACACACACACAAATGTACACATCTCCCACATTTCCTGTTGGTGGAGTGTTAAGGACACCCCTGAAAACAGCAGATAAAGAGAAGCGTACACTGGTTTACAGGCAAAATACAGGTGCTACTCAAAGTCTATAAGAACACTTCTGAAAAATCAGTTATGCGCAGCTGACCACCTCTTATCTTGCTACCATGTTACTAAAGTCAAAATCAGCACAGATAAACTAGAGATACCACCAGCTCACTTGTGAAAGCCAAAACTTCTCCATCAGCCAACCAATTTAATCCTCCCCTGAAGGGCTTTATTTAGTGTTCTCAACCTTAGCTACATATTAGATTCACCTGGGAGGCTGATAAACTATTTATGCATGGATCCCAGCCCAGAGATAGATTTAATTGGTATGAGGTACATGCTAGGCACTGCGATTTTTAACAGCTCTCCAGGTGATTCTGACATACAGCCAAAGAAGAGAATCACAGCGTTCGTTCGTGTCATCGCCAACCTGGGATGTCTGGCGAGGCTAGAAAGGGACGCATCCATCTAGATTGTAAAAAGCACGCTCCTGCATTCGCTAACTGCAAGCTCGTCTCTCTCCAAGCCACAAAGGCCACAAAACTCACTCTGCACTGAGCCAAGAGCTAATACATGGGAGCTGGGTTGTCCCTTGCCCCACTGCAGTTCCCCTGAAATTTTTGAATCCACAAGTAATGTTCCAATGTTGGGAATATATAGAAGGGACTGCAGATAGGAAGAAATAAAAATGGAAAGATTTTTGAGGCCATTCCATTTAACCAGTAACCCCCAGTGTAACTTGCCAGATTATCATTTTAGAGATGCACCATCTGGGCAGCACACAGAGGATATCAGCTCATTTCACAGACATGCTCAGTTTAGCCTAGCAGCAACACTCCAGAGGCTGCTGGCCGACACACCCCAGCCCCTCTTCAGAGTAGCGCCTGGTCAGGAAACACATCATTCTTCCCTAGAAGCCCCAGTCTGAGGTTCCAGGCAAAGCCTTGATTAACTCTATTACAGAAACAAGACACTCTGTAAGTTTCTCCTCCTTCCTAGGCTAGACCATAAGAAGTCATTTTCGCTTTTTCAAAAACAATAAAATAGGAAAAGGATAAGTCTGTCATTGCCAAAGGTAACATGCCTTTCTGGTTTCTATGATAAGTGAGGATTTTCCTGTTTCACCTAAGGAATAACATTATCAGAACTAGTCTCTATCTGCAAATTAAAGCTACAATAGTTTGAAAACACATACAAACCTTAAGTCACAAAAATCACAGAATCTTAAACATAGGCTTTCAGAAGTCACTTAGGCCAGCCCCTCTCCCTCAAAGAAAACAGGAAGAAACTAATACCCAAATAAAATGGCATTTGCTTTATAGCATAGAGAAGCTCAGATCAATACCCAGGTGAAAACACCTTTTATGAGTATAAGAGGAGGGAAAAAAAAACCACATGACTGTTTGGTAGCATGCAGGTTTCCTAACTACTTCTAATATGTTTTCCACCATACTCTGAAGCCTCTTTATGGCTTTTAAATGAGGTCAAATGTTCAGAGTAAAGGGAGAAGAAACAAACTAGAAGTTTTGAGGGGGTAGAACATATTTGAAAAAGCAGCTGCTGTGAACTGCGTAGTGCAGACTAGGAACACATATTAGGATTGGTGGGCAGCACTGAGGACCCACTTGGAATTAAGAGACCACAAGTCACAGGGGCAGAGCTTGGACAGTTGTGTGATTTTCTCCAACAGCTTCTGCTGTCCAGATTAAGATAGGAGACAAATGTTTGGATCTCTCCAGTGCTGCAGTTTTGTCAGATGGTTGCTACAGCGGGTAATGGGGAATCAAGGACATTACCAAGAATGTGGCTGAAGGGATGGAGATATCACAGAATCGAATACCATGAGAAGGAAAGGCTGACAGAGAAAGAGAAAGATGTTTGGAGGCAAGCCCCTGAGGAAGAGAAGGGGTCTGTGTTTTTGGAAAACTCAGGGAGGAAGTTGGAATGCTAGAGAGTGGTGGACAGGAACTGGATATTATAATTTATCATTTCAAAAGTAAGGATCTCTTGAGTAAATATAAGCCCCAGATGTAGACATAGAGTGTTAGCTGATTGAAATGCGAAGGAATACCACAGGGAAGGGAGGAGAGGCCACAGTTTGCGGCAGGTAGATTATCCATGTGATCATTATAGGAAAGTTGAGGGTATGACCTGGACCTGGGAGGTCAACTATGAGTGTAACAAGCAGTAACCTCGAAAGTCACATAATACATCCCCGAATTCCCAAAGGACCCAAAGATCATGTGCCTCTTTATGGTTACGTGTTCTGACTTATTTCAATTTTTGTTTGGCTTTTAAGGGCTCTCACAGTACAAGGATAAGAGGCTTGCAATGAATATATCCATATAGGCTTAGCAAGGTCATTAGGATCTGGCTGTAATTATAAAACCAAGTAAATGATAAGTAACATTTACATAGCATTTTCTAGCACCAAGTCATGTTTAATGCTTTATTAAGAACACATTTCCTCAAATACAAGACACCATGAATTCTAAGACATATCAGTACCTACATGCCACTAAGAAAGAAAAGAATGTTGCCAATTATAATAATAAAATGTCATCAGTTGTAAAAAACACGCTGATTTTAGATGTGGAAAATGTGCATCGTACATTAGACAGAATAAATTATTAATCCATTTAATTCTAGTAAAGATATTATGTGGGAAGTATTATTATTATCCCCATGTTAGAGATAAGAAACCAAGACAGAGAGAGGTAAAGTACTTGCCCACATTCACACAGGTAACAAGAATACAGGCCGGATCGGAACTCTTCATATCCACACCAACTATAGAAGTGCAATAGATACTCATTGAGGAGGACAAAAAATACCACAATACACCAACCTAAGCTTTCTACACTCGCTGCCGGAAGGAGCCAGCACTGCGGAATGTCTGCTGCTGCTGATGCAGCCTGAGGATATGTACTTCCTTCCTCAGAGAGGACTCACATTCCACAGAACAGATCTGACTCAGGCCGGGGCCTCAGGCCCCGCCCCAGTTAGTGGTTTCCTGAAATTCACTGTTGGTGGCACCAGCTCATCAGCACTAACTCATCCCACACACCCACAGGTTTTTTTCCCACGTGGCCACTGCTACATCCATCCATCTTGTACATATGTACTCTTCCCCTTCTTCCAGTTGTCACCATGGGCTTCATTTCACGAAGGTGACTCCTGGAGCCATGTTCACAGCTACCCGTGATAGAGGAGTCACAGCTGGATGAGTGCCCAGAGGCATCTCGCCATCAGATTACACAGCCTCAGGCTGCTCCAATCCTATGACTCTCATAGCCAGGCCGCTGGGGCCAGGCTCATGAAAACCACACATTCCCTTTACAGCTCACTGCTTTCGTTACTGGAGTAACAGCTATCATAGAAATACAAAGACAGAGTGGCTGTTTCCATGGTCCTATAAACATATGAACCAATGTCCAACTTTGCTGGTAATCAAAGAAATATTAATAAAGCCTAAGATACCGCTTTGTCCCTCTGTTTGGAAAATATTTTTGAATCACGAAATCCAATGTTGTCTAAAAAGCAGTAAATAGAATCAAGAAGTGTTAATGTCATCGCTAACAACAAAAAAATATTGCTGTTAGAATTATTGTTAGTATTAACATTTATTGACTCTTTTCTACCAACCAGGCATTGTGCTAAGCCTGGTTCCCTAATCCTCAGAGGTAGACACTAGAGGGTTCCATTTGGTAGGACACTGAGGGTCACTGGGTAAGAAAGAGAAATAGGTGCTTCCTTTGAGAAGGTCAATTTGGTATCACCAAGAGAGCAGACGCAGGACCCAGGAGGCCTGGTTAGACGCCTAGCTCTGCCACTTACAACAGCGGGACGTGGGTTATCTCACCTCCTGGGTCTCGGTTTCCTTGTCTTTAAATGGCAATAAATGATTCCTACCTTACAAGGTGGTTGTGAAGATGAGAGTTCATATTTGTACAGTGGTGAGAGCAGTGCCTGGCACACAGGTGTATAACATATGTTTTTAGCTGTTATTATTATTATCACTGTTTCATCTTTACTCTTAACTGATAACATCACTTCCAATTTCACTGACAAAACTGAAACCACCATAGTGTCTACATGCTCCCACGTCCCAGCGTTGACACCCACAGTCTCTGCCTCTGACTCTGTGACTAGAGGTGACTTTCCATGTTCCTACCGAAGCCAACCCCTCTGCTAGCTCACATCTCATTGCTGCTCACATTCTTAAAGAGATGGCACCAGCAAGTCTTCCCCCACCCTACATCAAATTTCTCCTTCCTACTGGGACCTTGTCTCTGGCATAAAAAAATAATATTATTTTCCCCATCTTAATTAAAACAAAATGAAATCTTTCTTTCGATCACACTTGCTCTACCATTTACTACCCAGATTTTGTTCCTTGTGCAATAAAACCTCTCAAAAAAGTTGTCTGCATACTGTCTCTAATTGTCATTCTCTCTTAGAGGCACTCCAAATTTAAAGTATTTTCCCAGCACCCTCCACGAGTCTTCACCAAATACACTCCCTGTTTCCAGTTTCAATGGTCAATCCTTAGTCCTTACTTGACCTGCTCTACCATTTGACACAGTCCCTCCCTGCTTGTTCTACCTTTTTCACATAGCATCCAGGACTCCACAGTCTCCCAGTTTTCCTGCTGCCTCACTAGATGCCCTTTCTCAGTTTACTAGCTCTTTGCTGCTTCTTCCTCTTCACCTCAATCTCTTCCTGTTGGAGTTTCCCAGGGTTAGTCCTGGTTCCTCTTCTCCATCTACACACAGCATCTCATCCACTCTGAGTTTTAAACACCAACTTTTACATGAGCAAATGACTTCTCAATGGATATCTACAGCTCAGAAGCCTCTTCCCCAACTCCACACTCATATCCAGATGCCTGCTAAGATTTCCTGTACAAGTCAAATCAACACCTCAAGTATCACAAATCAGAAACAATGCCTGGTCTTCCCCACACATACTTGCTCTGCCCCCATTCTTCTCCTCCAGTCTATGGCAAGTCCATCCTTCCATTGCTCAAGTCAAAAACTCCCGACGTCATCCCTGATTGTTCTCCCCAACATTCAATCAGGAAATCCCAGTAATTCTACCTCCAAAATAAATCCAGAATCTGATAACTTTTTTTTTTTTTTTTTTTTTAGCTGAGCCCTCCTGCCACCTGTTGGCAGCTCAATAGCAGCTCGGCTCAGGCTGGGCATTGAACTGCTGTTGTTCAGAGCTCAGCTTGCACTCTTGGGCGAGCTCTTAACCAACTGAGCCACTCGGCCAGCCCTGATTACTTTTAATGCCTCCATTGCTACAACCCGAGTCCAAGCCACCATCTCCTGAGCAAGTACAACCTCTTGCCTGGATTACCATAATAATCTCCTAATAACTGTGACCCTGGGTCCACCTGCCTCTATACCTCCCCACCAACCCCCCAAATCTCTAGTTAAACATAACAGCCAGAGTGAGCTTTTCTAAACACAGGGAAAAATATGTCATGTCTCTGCTCAAAATTCTCTAACAGCTCCCCATTTCCCTTTCAGCACAAAAGCCAATATCAAGCAATATCCTACCCTAGTCTATAATGTTGCCCATCAGGGAGGGATTCCCTAACTTTTGTTGTGCCACGGACCCCTTTAGCAGTTGGCAATGTCTATGGAGCCCTTCCCAAAATAATATTTTTAAATGTATGAAGTAAAATACAATAGATTCCAGAGGAAACCAACTCAGTTGTAAAAATAATTTTTATGTGATATAATAACACATGTACTCCATTATTAATAGAAAATCTCGTGGCAGGTCTAACTGCTAACATAATTTTGATGTGATGATGAACATAACCACCATCTGCAGCAACCATAATATGATGTGACATTGTCTGTGACTTCTATTGCTGTCAGGGTCATGGATTCTATTAAGTTACCAAGGCTTTGGGCTTACATTTATAACTGAAAGAAATGTTAAATTTCAATGAGATGTTATTATAATTACAAAGAAAAACAAAACTTCCCATTCAAATTAATAGATCCCTAAATTCCATCCTCAAACCCCAGGTTAAAAAAACCTCTGGTTCTACATGCTACATGGTTTCTGGAACCTCCTCTTCTTTTTGTTTACTGTGTACATTAATATGACTTTAATATTCCACCATCTTCAACAACATGACTTTATTATTCCAGGAACATCTTGCTCAGAAAGATAAAAGTTGCAAGAAATTTTATCATCTTTGGAACTTACAGAAAAACTCACTTTAATTAACTTCGAACTGTTTGACTTTTCAGTAGATAGTATCAAATGATTATTGGTTTTTGAGGACTCTTAGGAAAATCTTGCTTCAAAAACCTCTCCTTGTTGTATTTACCAGTCCTAAAGTTCTATATTATGTTCCTTCCCTACTCTTAATCAAGGCTCTGCATTAAAAGATTTGCCTTAAAACAAACCTGAACATCTGTTAAATATCCAAACTTTGCTTCTACACTCCAAAGTGCTATTATACTAAGATAATCTGGCACTGTGGGCGAAAAAAAAAAATCCCTGACTTGTGGAATTTGATGATTTACATGGTATGAATACTTCTATAATGGCTGACTTCAAGCTACCAAGGTGACATTGTGAGCATGGAACTGGAGAGAGATGCTCAGAATCCACCTTCGCATGGAACCTCCTCTTCTGACTAACTGCTTAACTGGTGCGGGTAGACAGACCACACCACACCACACCCACTCTGTACTCAGAGCCTTTGCACTGGCTGTTCCCCTTTCTTGCATCCCCTTATCTCTTTCTCTTTTCTTATTTCTTTGCTCAGATGTCACCTTCTAAATGAGTCCTACCCTGACTGCTCTATTTAAAACTGCAATCAACCTTCCACTACAATCCTAGTGCCTCTTATCTGGCTCTTCTTTTCTATAACATTTACTGCCATAAAATATAACATAAAATGTATTTACTATCCTCACATTTCTTTATCATCTGTATTTACCACTCTCACCCTTTCCCCGTCCCCTTAGAATGCAAGCTTCTGAAGAGCAGGAATTTTTTTTCTGTCTTGATTTATAGATGTAATTCAAATGCCTGGGACATAGCCTGGCAAGTAGAAGGTGCTCAGGCAATACTACTTAAATGTATGCATTTCAAATAAAATCATTGCTGAGTGCCTATTCTATGAAATACTTCCTCCATACAAGAATACATTGTGTATTCTTCCATATAAGAGTACCTTGTAAGATGTTATCCATTCATCATTACTATATATCCACTATTTATTTCCATTCATTCTAAAGTGACTTTGAACTCCGCAGTAGCTGACTTATTTCTGATCTTTATTAAAATGAAGAACTGAAGTGAGACAGAAACCACACTTCTGTCCTGCTGAAGTCTCATTGACCAGTCTCCCAGAGACCAGTCTCATTGTTCTGGAATCTGGAAGATCAGCTCACATGCCAGACACAGCAGCTGGGCGGTTATCCAGATGCAACATGGCAGGGCTGAATCTCCTTGTTCCTGGCCACTGGACATGGACATTCTGGCCACTCTCCTCAAACACCCTGCAGCTGATCTGAGTTCAGGTGAGGAGGAGAAAGAAGATGTGAGGGGCTTAGGGGGAGTCTGGGACCTTCTTTGAGGCCCTATAAAGACCAGCTAACTCCCTAGGTGCAGGGGAGGGGTGGGGAGGGGATGGGAGGAGAGCGAGATCTCTGAGCAGGCTTATGTTCAGGTAATTAATTGGTTGTGTCTTTTGTAACCTTAGGCTCCGTTAGAACCACTGAAAACCAGGCAGCAAGCCACAGGGAAAGGAGCTTTGCCATGCCTTCAGGGAAAGACAAAGAGTATTGACACGTTCTGTAGAAATAAGCATGGCACTTTCACTTGCTTTGGCACACAGAGCTAAATAAATGTCAGCTATTATCAAGCACATTATCATTCCTAGGTGAGACTCAGTAATCTACATTTTTAACGTGGTCACAGGTAACTCTGATGCAGTATTTTCAAAGTATGAACTAGAACAGGGTTCTTCCAACTCTTTAGCTCATGCACCCACTAAAATTTTTCTAAAAAATAATATATGCTTCCTACGTTTTTAAAGCGGCATCTAAAAGTTTTCATTACACGTGTAAGTAGTGTAAGTAGTTGCAAAGGACAAATTCTGGGGAATTTATGGCTACCGATATCTTAAAAAAACTATTACACTCTTATTTTTTATTTTATTTTTTATGTCACCTTATATTTAAATTTAATTTCTTTTAAAAAATACATAACATCCTAGTGGTTCAAAATTCAAAAGATAAAAAAGAGCATACATAAAAAATCTCCTTCTCACCTCTAGTTTTTGTACACCATTCCAGATATATATATATATATATATATATATATATATACATATATATATATATATATATATAGAGAGAGAGAGAGAGAGAGAGAGAGAGAGAGAGACATAGAGAGAAATAGATAGATACATATAGATATATATTCATACACACGTAGCAAAGGGAATCTAATAACACCATGATTTGCCACTCAGCATTATCTGTATAAATAGGTGGTGGAAAAACTCTGCTTTAACATTCAGAAATTTTATGTACTTCCTTTTCATCTTTTAAAACATTTCAATTTCATTTTTCTCAGAATTTATCCAAAAGTAGTACAGTTTTATGGTAGGATGCCTATTATTATTCACCCTCTCAATTTCCATGGAATACAGATATAAAAATAATTCAATTTTTAAAAATTTCCTGTGATCACAAGAATTTTAGTTTTAGGTTTACTTCTGGACTGACTGAGTTGTCATAATTTTTATTCATATGTAACCTATGAAAACATTAAAATGTGATAATTATTAAGCACTAAAATTTAATTGAAATTGGAAAAGCTGGGATGGTTTTTTTGGTGCTCTAATAAAAAAAGGCTTCCCAGATACCATTATTGAGAATTATCCTTTCTTTGACAACCTGGAGGTTTTCACACCTGAGAAAAGTATAGCGAGATTTGGAATAGATGAGACTAATGCTTTTCCTTTATAAATTGAATAAAAGGTCCATTTAAATTAAGAGCACTAATGGAAGACAAGGATCTAAAAAGTAATTTGCTCAGAATTATTCTTGCTCTGCTGTCTCTCCATGCCTCCCAGTTAAAATACGAATGATCTAGCACTATATCCTAAATCCCTATGTATCTTGATGAAAAGGCATATTCATGGACCCCACTCTAAATATCTGAATTATAACAGAATCCCCAGGTTATGTTTCTCCCACTCAAGATGAAGAAAGACTGAATTTGGAAGATAAGTCAAACAATAGCAGATCTAAATAAAATTCAACAATAAATAACATACCATAGGCAATATCTGATGACCAAGGATTTCAGAAAAGTTCAAGAGAGGGTGAGATAGCCAAAGGCTCTATAAAAGAAGCAAGGCTAGAACTGGGGGGAATATGGGTAGAATTTGAAGGATAACAAGGCAGAGGTAAACAGTGTACCAAGTTTGAAAAGTATAATATTAATTTTGTTCTCTGGAAAGAAGCAGTTGATATCCTTAGAAAGTATGTGGCTCATCAGAGAGAGTATTGCAAATATCGAACATGACAATTACTTATTGTTAAAAATAGAAATATGTTGTTGATAATATTAATTAAGGGAAATTGCTGTTAGACAACTGGTTTTACATGAGATTATTTCAGACAAATGGACCTAGAGTTGTACATATACTTTATCCATGAGCTGGGTAATCCCTAAACATAATGAAGACTAATATATATCACCACACAGTCCCACACTCATTCCAGGCTGCGCAAACAAATGAGTTTAAATTCGAATTATCTCATTTTATTGTTCTGATGGCCCTGGCAATAGGTTTAGCAAGAGATATAAGCCATCACCTAAGATGATACCAAGTATCTACTGATTTTTATTAACTCTGCAGTATCATGAATAAAGATTTTTTAAAAATGTATCTGTTCACAAGACAATAGAAATCATCGATTGCCTCTATAATCTATCCTTTGGGCCCTTCCAAGGAACTCCAGACTGGGCTTGCTATTTCCCTAGAGCGGCCACTCGCCTCCCTTGCAGATCCATAATAATCCTCAGTACTTCTAGAACAGTCTTACAAAACCCATATTTGGGCTTGTTGTTTCACTGCCTAAAACCTTTCAATGGCTCCCCTGCACTGTCTATACCTCCAGGTCCTCGGGCATGGCATGCTGTACAATTTCTCTCCCTCAAATGCTCTTTCCCGAGTCTATAGGCATGGCCACCCTTGCATACCATTCCCCTGTCTCTTATCAATCATAATTAACTACTAGCAATTCTTCAGACAAGCCTTACTCTGACTTTCCTCAGAATGTTTGGTATCTGTTGCCTCCAACTGAAATATCCAGCCTAGTTATTGTCTTCCAAGTTTGCTCAGGAGGCCTGTCCTAATTACTCCAGGTTGACCACACTCTACTTTGTGCTCCACTATATGCCATACATTCTTCAATAAGAGCCTTGGAATGTTTTATTGCACTTACTTGTGTACATTGCACCTCTCCCTGACCCTACTCTCTGCCGCCCACATACTACCCCACCCACCCCCAAAAAAACACAAAAACAAAAAACCGAACTATGAGCTGCTTGAGTGCCTGGATCTTGCCTATCTACCTTTGTATTCCAAGCACTTATCACACTTATCAGGACATAGAAGATGCTCAGTAAATATTTGTTAAATGAATATATTATTATTGGTAATTGTGGAATTAATAACATTCACGAATTAGACACTAATAATGTGCTAAATAAGAGTTAGATATGATCTAGGAGCATCAGTAACTCTGATGTCACAGCCATTTACCTGCAACTTCTAAGATTACAACACGAGATAGAATACGTGTTCAAACTAAATCAAGGGAAATCCCCTAGGTGTCAGTCCTAGCCATGTCATGTAGCTTAACACACAATAGCAGCTTTTTTTTTTTTCCCAAAGTTCACTTCTTATCTTGGTTGGTGGTACACTAAAGGAGTCTTCACATTGAGGGAAAAAATAACAGAATAACACAGGGCAGATCTGAAAACTGTTTCGTTGTCATTTCTATTTTAACAAACGTAGTGTTCTCTTGCAGCATAACTGTATATTTTTGCTACTTAAGATATAGAAAATATCTCCATGATTTTGTTTAGTCTCCCTCATCTTAAATTCACAAAATTCATTATGTTTTGGCTAAGACTTTTCCTTTTTTAAAATGACCAGAAAATCAGCAAATCAAAGTCAGCATTTTATCATGACAAAATAGGACTATCTCAAGAATGCAGAGATGGCTCAACACTAATAAATGTAAAATGTAATTACTAATCGGATTAAAGAAAATTATGTGAAGCTTAACAGTTCTGTGCCTTAAGCTGTACATATTTATACACCCATGTTCATAGTAGCATTAAAGTGGAAGCAACCCAATTGTCCACTGACAGATGAATGGATTGGATAAACAAAATGTGGTATATACATACAATGGATTTATTATTCAGCCTTTAAAAGGAAGGAAACTCTGACACATGTTACAACATGAATGAATCGTGAGGATATTATGTTAATTAAAATAAGCCAGTCAGAAATGACAAAAACTGAATGATTCCGCTTACAGTGGTTGGCCCTTAC
Organism: Aselliscus stoliczkanus; assembly: GCA_033961575.1. Taxonomy (NCBI): domain Eukaryota; kingdom Metazoa; phylum Chordata; class Mammalia; order Chiroptera; family Hipposideridae; genus Aselliscus; species Aselliscus stoliczkanus. The sequence continues at coordinate 89,897,406 of CM066732.1, read as the reverse complement.
CCGTGGTTTTACTTTCCATGGTTTCAGTTACCAGTGATCATCCAGAGATTCAAAAATATTAAATGGAAAATTCCAGAAACAAACAATTCATAAGTCTTAAATTGCATGCCACTGTGAGTAGCATGATGAAACCTCATGCTATCCTGCTCTGTCCCACCTAGGACATGAATCATCCCTTTGTCCAGTGCTTCCAACACTGTATATGCTACCTGCCCGTTACTCACGCCATCTCTGTCACAGTAGCACAGTGATTGTGCTTAAGTAACCCATATTTTACTTAATAAGGGCCCCAAAGCCATTCACATAACTTTTATTACAGCATATTTTTATAGTTGTTCTATTTTAATATTCGTTACTATTACTATAAATCTCTTACTGTGCCTAATTTATAAATTAACATAGGTATGCATGTGTAGGGAAAAACATGGTATAGATAAAGTTTGGTACTATTTGCAGTTTCAGGCATCCACTGAGGGTCTTGGAATGTATCTACAGCAGACAAGGGGTCGGGGGCAACTGTTATATGTGAGGTACCTAAAGTAGTCAAATGCATCGAAATGTAAACCACTATATGCTACATTTACAAAGTATGACTACATGCCTATGAATGAATAAAGTGATAAAAAATATTTAAAAAGCTAACATGGTAAATTTTGTTATGTATATCTATTACAATAAAAATATAAAACAAATTATCATGATTTGTCTACCCACCACCTCTCAAAAAAGTCCAAGACTCTCAACTGAAAAACTAGTAGAACTAATATAAGCAGAAAGTCAGAATTAGAAACATGAAAATCACTTTGTTATACCAATGAAACCAATTAAACCAGTTAAAATGGGAAATGAATACCATTTATAATCAAATATGCAGAAATTAATTTAACTGTGTACAATCTATAAGACAAAAACTGCACACCTTTACAGAAGACTACAAAGGAAATCCTGAATAGTTAGGGAGATAAATTATGTTCCTGATGGGAAGACTCAGTATTTAATGTAATGCCAATGGGATCATTTCACAGTTCTTGAGAAACTAACTTTCAAATTTATATATATGAGTTTATGTGCACAACTACCAAAACAAAATTTAGAGGGGAAATAAAAAGAATTGAGGTGAGTGAATTACCAGATATTTGAATAACTTTAAAACTAAGTTAATCACAAAAACATAAAACTAAGGGTTGGCCGGGTGGCTTAGTTGGTTAGAGCACATGCTCTGAGCAACAGGGTTGCCGGTTCGATTCCCACATGGGCCAGTGAGCTGTGCCCTCTGCAACTAGACTGAAGACAATGACTTGAGCTGAGCTGCCAATGGGTGGCCAGATGGCTCAGTTGGTTAGAGTGTGTGCTCTTAACAACAAGATTGCCAGTTCAACTCCCTCATGGGATTGTGGGCTGCGCCCCCAGAAACTAGATTGAAAACAGCAACTGGACTTGGAGCTGAGCTGCGCCCTCCATAACTAAGACTGAAGGACAACAATTTGACTTGGAGCTGACGGGTCCTGGAAAAAACACATTGTTCCCTGAAAAAACACATTGTTCCCCAATAAAGTTTTTTTTTTGTTTTTTTAAAGGTTTTTTTATTTTTTTATTGGGGCATTAGGGGAGGGAATAGCGTTGGGGAATCAGGGAAAGGGAACAGACAAGTTACTGTCCTTTTGTTCTTCAGTCTAGTTGCTTCACTGGCCATGTTGGTATTGTGATCATTGCACTCTTCCCGGGTGAGGCAGATAGGTCATCGGCCATTGGACAGCCGCTCAAGGTGGTTCACGGCGGCTCACACCGGCTGCCACCTGCTCACGCTGGCTGCCAGCCACTCACAGTAGCTTTCGGCAGCCCATTGCAGCCTACTCCGTCGCCGGAGATTCACGGGAGCCCAGCTCCAAGTCAAACTGTTGTTCACCATCTTAGCTGTAGAGGGCGCAGGATCACTGGATCTCATGTAGGATCCAAACCAGGGCTTGGATCTTCTCAGAGCTCGCACTCCCAAGCCAACTCTTAACCAACAAGCCACTCAACTGGACCCCCAATAAAGTTTTAAAAACAAAACAAAACATAAAACTAGCATAAGATTTAAACAAACACAGCAACAAAAATATTAAAGGATTTAGAAATAGATGGAAAGGAGTTTATGAGAGAGTTGGTACTCCATATCTGCAGAGCAAGAATGAACTATTTATTAAATAGTGTTGGGGTAAGTAGTTATCTGGGGAAAATAAACTAACAGCAGCTTACATTACATTGGCTTCACAATGTGCTGAGCACTATGGTGAAGTCTTTAAATGCATTATTTTAGTGAATACTAAACACAACTTAAAAACAAACAAAAAACAAACAAGGAAAGGTAATTAGCTTGCCCAGTAACTTGCCCAGTAAAGGTATAATTTGCTTCAGTAATTGCTGAAGCCTAAAAGTTGACTCCATCACATTAGATTCCAGAGCCCAAGCTCCTTAATCATTACAGCACTCTACCTACCACCCTTACCGTTATCTACACCACATACAAAAACAAGTTCTAGATTGAAGAAAATATATAAACATGCGTGTGTGTGATTTAGTTAAAATATACATATTGTTAAAGTTTAGGTTAGGGAAGACTCCTTTATGATCAGCAACAAACCCAGAAAAGACATGACTATCTAAAACATAAAATTTCCATATAATGCAAGACAGCAGGAGGTAAAAGATGTGGCAAGCTGGAGACTATGACTGAAATTAGTCTTTTGACATATATATATATCCTTAATATATAGAAATCTCCTTCAGGTCAATAAGAATAAAGCCTAATGATCCAATTTTCAAAAGAACACCAAAAAGCAAGTCACAAAACAAGATAAAATGAACAGGTATCCAGCCATGTGAGTATCAGAGAAATACAAACTAAAAACAATAGTATGCCATTTTTATCCATTAGATTGACATAAATTAAATGAATACTGATGAAGTGTGAATAATGGGCATTCTTGTTTTAATTTAGTATTACTTGGTTCAATATTTTGAGAGGCAAATTATTCAATATCTACCAGTGTTTAAAATGGGCAAGGACTGTAACACAGCAATTCTTTTTCTATCTTATCAAAGTACTTACAGCTATGCACAAAATAGATGTACAAACATTTCATTAAAGCATTGTTTATAACAGTGAAATGTAAGTGATTAAACGATTCATAACGGAGGGAATAGTTCAATAAATTACAGTTACTATTTTATTGACTATTAAGCAGCCATTAAAAAAATGAGGTAGAATGAGAATGTTCTGTATGTACTGACATGGAAAGATCTTATTTTTCCAAAATAAACAAAAACTGTGTGGTAGCTAGTTTGCAAGATACAAAGTTGAATATAAGGTCAGTACGAGAGAGAAACAGAAAGAGAGAAAGAGAAAGAGAGAGAGAGAGATTGATTGATTGATTCTATTGAACAAAAAAGTCAAAAAAATGAAATTTTTTTAAAGCATGCACAATTGCATCAAAAATTTTAGAATACTTAGAAAAAGTTTTAAATTTACAGGAAATTGTATAAAACTTCTACAAAGAAAACTATAAACACTGGGAAAAATTAGAAAAGACTACATTCAAAAAAGTATTTTATTTATAGAAAAATATACTATGTCCATGTAATTAAAAACAGTATTATAAAGATGTTAAAGCAATAAAAATATCAAAATTGATAACAAGTAATTCTAAAATGCATATAGAAATATAAAGAGCTGAGACTAACAAAGGTAAGAGGACACACCATAGTAGATCATGACATATTATAAAGTTATAGTCATTAAAACTGTTAAACTGTTACAAGGTTGGATTAGCCTACCTAGAGAATGATGGAACAGAATAGAGAGTCCAGGAGAAGGAAGATGGGCTTTTCAGTAAATAAATCTAGGTGTTTGGGCTCTGGAAAAAACAAACCTGACGTCACTTCAACTCATACAAAAAAATCAATGCCAATATATTGTAGGTCTAAGTGACAAATGAAGAATACAAATGCCTTTTTAAAATAACTTTACAGTATATTTTCATGACTTGAGTAAGGGAAAGATTACTTTAAGAAGGCTCAAAATGCCCTAACCATAAGGTCAATTTGATTTGAAAACTGAAAATCGTATTCATCAAAAGGCACCATTGACAGAGTGAAAAGACAGCCCACAGAGTGGTAGAAAATACTTCCAACACAATTAACCAAAAGCTTCATATCCAGGACATAAAAAGAACTCCTCTGAGCCGGCAGAGTGGCGCAGTGGTTAAGCACTGGCTTGGGAAGCCAGCGGCCCTGGTTCGGGTCCCACACGTGAGGGCCAGTGACACTGCCCTCAAAAAAATTAAGAAATAAAAAGATTAAAAAAAGAACTTCTCTACAAAATAAAAAGTAGGCAACTTATTAAAATTGGACAAGTGACTTGAACAAGCACTTCACAAAAGAGGGGATCCAGCAGCCAACAGACATGAAAAAAGGCTTGATAAGGGAAATACCATTAACACCAGGACAGCCTGAATTAGAAAGACCAAGGACACCAAATATTGGCAAAGATGTGAAGCAACCAGAAATTGGATGCCCTGTTGGGGGTAGTATAAATTGACACACCACTTTGGAAAACTGTTTTTTATAACCTACTGACACTGGATATAGACATACTCCCAAGTATATACCCAGGAGAAATGTGTTCCTATGTGTAGCAAAAGTCACAAACATGTGCAAGGATGTTCACAGCAACATATTCATAACAGCCCCAAACTGGGAACCACACCACCGTCCACCATCATTAGGACGGATAAATACACTGTAATGCATTCATATAAGGAAATACTACAGGGCAATGAAAATGAATGAACTCCACCTACAGGCAACAACTTGTTTGGTTCTCGCAAGGGTAATTTTGAGGGAAAGAAGCAAGACATAAAATAAGTTAGCTTATATTAAGGTCAAAAGCAGGTGAAACTAACCCAAGGGGTTAGAAGCCAAGATCCTGGTTTCTTTTCAGGAGAAGGAAAATTTTGGTGAATGGAAGAAGGCAAAATAGAGGCTTCTGGGTGTAGGTAATGTACAATTTCTTGATTTGCATTGTGGTTATATGACTGTGTTCATTTTGTTATAATTCAAAGAGGTATCCTTGCAATATGAGCAAGTTTCCATATGTATGTTATACTTCAATAAAAATGGGTTGAAAAAAGCCAATTGTGATGCCACTGAACTTCATGTATTATCTCATCTTATCTTGACTATCGTATTTAAAATTATCATTTTCCTCATGTTTATGGATGAGGATATTGACTCAGGTCACAGCTAGTACATACACAGAAGAGCCAAGCATCAAACTCAAGTCTATTTGATGCTCAAACCCATGAAACCTGCAGCAAAGGGAATTCCAAACTTCTGTCCTTGAGATTTCCCTGATTCAATTTTCCTTTCCCCCTGAGACAGCTTTCTACCTTTCTCCTCTTATGTTTTCACTCCTTCATCCAGTGCCTCCTTGTATTTGGTGGGGGTGGAGGTGGGAAGATGCTCAAGAATTTAGATATTGAAACTTTGTTATTCTCAGAAATTCTCAGAAACTTAGTTATTTCTCAGAAATACAGCAATCTGTTCTTTGTACAGAGGAGGGGAATCTTACAATTTCTCAGCTGCTTTCTATGGAGAAGGGATCTGAAGGAGTGATGCCCTCCTCTGCTGAGCTAGCTAAGGACTATAAGGGAAGCGCTACAAGCATACCTTGTTTTGTTGCGCTTCGCTTTACTGCGCTTCACAGATGTTGCATTTTTTCTACACGTAGAAGGCAAAACCCTCCATCAGTAAAAAGACTGGGACTCGCTTTGTTGCGGTGGTCCCGAACCGAGCCCACAATGTTGCTGAGGCAGGCCTGTAAATGGGGCTGCAAAGGCCAAGCTGTGGTGGGGGCAACCAGGTGAGGCTGCTGCAGATGGCAAGGTGGAGAAGCTGCTTGGTGGGGGAGTCAGTGAAATATTCCATTCACCACACTCGGTGGTTGCCAACACATGAAGGTGTAAGGGAGAGAAGGAAAAGGGGGCCACTCGGATAGGAGTTTGAAGAAAGAAGGAAAATATTGAATGGAGGTATTTGTAAAGATGTGGCATAAGAAAGAATGTGGTCTACCAAACTTCATTCTTATCTCCCCAAATGAGGCCTCCCGTGGATTTGAGTGCTCATTTTATTTTCTGTAAGACACAACAAAGCTACTGAAATATACAACCGTTAAAATAAAAATGTTTGCTCATGTACCTCCTAAAATCAAATAATACATACACCATACATTGTAGCACACAAACCGTGACTCAAAATGTTAATGGAGTCCTTCCTGAACTTTGCAAGATTCTACAGACCAGGGAATTCTTATTTGCTTTAAATTGCTTAAGTGAGCCTGGACAGTATTTAAAATACCATGAAAACTTCCTTTTCTTATGAGTCAAAAAAGCAGTAAGAAGTGACCTACTTAATCTCTGAGATGTCTGGTGAGTCACTATGGACTAATATGCTCCCCTTTATTATTCAGATGGACTCACTGGGCTCCCATAATTTTTTTTAATAACCAGCATAATTCTTAAGTACTCCATTTCTGTGTTTTATTTGGAGATCTTTAAATCCCGTGTATTGGCAGAAAGGAAAATCCATCACTCTCCAACCCCTCTGGACTTAGCGCTGCAGTTCTCTTCAAAGTGTAATTTCAGCTCTCTTATTAATTATGTGTATCTTTCAGGAAGTGATGACCTCGCTAGCCATCTGTAAAATATGAACTAAATGATTTCTAAGATGTTAGGAGCTCTAATTTTTTCAAAATTACACAATTTGAAATTTTACAATATTAATCTCTTGCTTCTACCCGCCCTGAGCCGAAGACCTTTGCTAATATTTCCTGAACACGGCATCTGATTCCTGAGTGGCTGTTTCACATTTTGGGATTCCCTCTGCTTAATGTCAAGCATTAGCTCCCATTTGTGTTGGGGAAGTCAATTTCCTCCCCAAGGCTCCCACCTATACAGTCAGGGGAAGTCTTATATGTTCACTTCTCTAGTTTCCCAATATACTCTTTCTCCAGCCACAAAATGCCAGGGTTCCCTGGTCTTTAGTATGTACAGCTTCTAGTTGATGGGCTATCAGCATCATTCCATGCCAGTGATGATCACTTACCACAAAGGCCTATAACATACACAATGCACAAACTCATTGCCTAGACCAAGAAAGAGGACATTCAGGAACACTTATCTATTCTAGACACATGCCATTAAAGGAAAATCTATTCATGGCTAATGCAACCTGTTAGCTGTGAATGGAGAAATTTTAAAAAGTACAGTAAGCCAATAAAATATTCCAAAATATTTATAGCTCTCTCTGGCTGGTGAGGCAAGGAGGTCTGACTCACCAGGAGGGGTGGCCAACAGCTCTATCCCTTTATTTTTTTATTATTATTATTTTTATTATTATTTTTTTTTATTAGTTTCAGGTGTACAACACAACGCAATAGTTATACTCTTTACCCCCCAAAGTGAAAACCCCCCGCCCCCAGTTCGCCACCCCACTCCCCCCCATATCATACATATCCATCACAACTTTCCTGACTCCCCTCCACAGTATACTCCACATCCCGTGACCATCCACATATTCAGTTGCATCCCTTTAGAACCAAGGGAACCCAAATTAGAAACAAACCAGAAAGTAGGTGGATCTCTGCTAAACTGAGGGATGGGTTATTTCTTTATCTGAACCAAAATTACTCTAATTCCTGAGCTACTCCCACGTCCGAGGTGGTGTGACTAGGTCTTAAGGCATGCCATGTGCATTAATAGCGTGCTCACTCAAACACCCACGCTGGCCGCACTGGGTCCCCTTTCCCATGGTGCTCCAGCAGGGCGGTCTCCATGCCACCCCCTGGCCCCAGGCCAGCTCGGAGGTAAAGCCAGGAGAGAGAAGAGCTTTTCCAGATGCACACTGGAAGAGAAACCGAATATGCAGTTCATTTTGTTTCAGAAAACATGAGTGCTTTTCCTTGTACTTTTTTCTCCCTCATTCCATGGGTCACTGAGTCACTGCCAGTTTCCCAAATGGTACCATTTTAATCACACAAACATTAACTTCATTAGGGGAAGGTGGGTCTGAAATATATGCAAAATTAACTGCAGTGTCTTCTTCCACAGTTTTCTTTCATCATTACCTTTTTAAAGGAGTCACAGAATATTAAGGATCACTAACCAGAGTAAAACTGGGGAAGTTACCCTGAGATCAGTCAGTGCCGTGTGTCCTGCACTCAGTCCAGCCCTGGCCTCCAGGGGGAATTCACAGAGGAGCTAGCTTGCTTGAGTCACTAGATTCTTAGGAATGCATGTCACTTTTAAGAAAAATAAATAAATCATAAGATAAATTCATCTCATGTGTTTTTAAAAATAATATGCCTGGGAATATATTTAGAAAATAGTACAGGATATATATACATATATATATATATATATATATATATATATATATATATATATATATTTTATATATAATATATATATAATTTAGTTCACTGAAAATCATAAAAGAAAATTTAAATAGTTTCATAAACTATATTACAAGGTGGACATACTAAGCATTTGAAAGATCTCAATTATCATCCTTACCTGCACATTAATTTAAAAATGACCGGTTTGGGTCCCACATATGAGGGCCAGTGACACTGCCCTCAAAAAAACAAACAAACAAACAAACAAAAAGATGAATGCAACTCCACTAAAAACCCAAAGGGATCCTTTTGAAACTTAACAAAGTAAATTAAGATTTTTCTGCAAGAGTCAATAATAGGAAAGCCAAAAACATATTTCTGAAGAGTATGCATGAAAACCTGAACAGATTCTGAGATACATTATCATGATGCAACAATTAAGATGCTGGTGCAAAATACTAACACATCAAAGAGAACAGAAAGCTCCAAACAGTCCAAAACCTAGCACAGAGAGGGGTAATGCTCCAGCAGCCTGCTATAAAATTAGCAACTTAGAAAAAAGAACTTGTCTCAGATCTCTACCTCAGGCTATGCACCAAAATACAGTTTTTGACATGAAATGGAAGGAGAGAAGGAAAGAAGAGGTAGAAAGAAATCATTTAAGAAATTTGAAAACATAGATGATCTTTGAATATGGGTGGTTTTCCTAAGCCACAAGAAAAGTTATACAATAAAATGAGGATAGATTTGACTAAATATTTAAAACTTCTATATCCCCAAAATTACAAGTAAAATTAAAAACAAATGATAAAGAGGAAGAAATATTTTGTTTTAAAAGTATTCATTTTTATCTAAAGATATTCAGTATAAAAAAGCAACTTTGACAATTTTTTAGCATGCATCAAAAACCTTAAAAAGGTATATATACCCTTATATCTAGCAATTCCACCACAAGGAGTGTATCCTAAAATAATTACAGAAAACCATTAACAAAATGTTTCGGACCGGCCGAGTGGCGCGTTGGTTAAGAGCTGGCTTGGGATGCCAGCAGCCCTGGTTCAGATCCCACATATGAGGGCCAGTGACACTGCCCTCTACAGCTAAGATGGTGAACAACAGCTCCACCTTGAGCTGGGCTGCTGTGAGTCCCTGGGATGGCTTAGCTGCAGCCCCTGCTGCAATGGGCTGCCATAGGCTACAGTGAGTGGCCAGCAGCCACCGTGAGCGGCTGGCAGCCAGTGTGAGCTGCCAAGAGCCATGGTGAGCGGCCGTCCAGAGGCCAGCAACCGATCTGCCTCATCCAAGAAGAGCACAATGATGATACCAACATGGGCCAGTGAAGCAATGCCCTCCGCAACTAGACTGAAGAACCAAAGGACAGCAACTTGTCTGTTCCCCTCCCCCAATTCCCCAATAAAATCATATATATATATATATCATTATTTCCATTATTATATTACTTATATTAACTGGAAAATATTTCTATAAACATAATCACTGTTAAATGTAGTAAAAATCATTTTAAAATATAGGCAAGTATTCAAGTGAGAAAAGTAATTTGCAAAATGTGATCAAAAATTTTATTAAGTCTTAAATTCACACAGGCTTATCATACTACAAAATGTTGAAAATGGTTTCTCTATGGAACATTACAGAAAGTTTGTTTTGCTTTGTGATATTTGTGGATATTTCCAAATTTGTTATTTTATTTTGCAATATAGAGAAACATTTCTAACTAATGGAAGATTTTTCTGAGCTCTGCAAACAAAGCTTCTACATTAAGGAGAAGAAGGTATCCATAGAGCAAGGCTCTGAATGATGGATGGCCTTACATTTTCTATGAACTGATCGGAGTAGAAAACCTAACCTTTCCACAGGATGACAGAAAAAGTTTTTCTTTTTATGACATTGTATAGAGCCCTGTGTGGTTGGTTGTAATGTTGTAAATGTATGCCAATCCTTCTCCACGCAGGCTAAAGGGCATTAGAACCTTCCTTCACATGGAGTCTGTTAGCTGGGTATCTTCTATCTGCCTCTCCAGTTCCACTCCCCCAGTTTCTGCACCCTGTTTTGGCCCCCATTTCTGAGCCTAAAGGGATGGCATAACATAGTTCGCAGTCCTCTGACTTCTCTCTGGATTTGGCCAATGGGAAGATGGCGGGAGACCAGAGAGCAGGCAAAGAGGGTCGGGGTGTTTACTTCCCCACCCCCACCCCTACTCCCTTCCCTCAGGTCACTGCAGCGCTCCCTCCACTCAAGGCCCCTGTTCATGATGGGCTCCTGTGAGGAAGCCCACTCAGTACCACTCAGCCTCTCTGAAGTTCTCGATTTTCAGTAGCTTCTCCTGCTCTTGCCCCATTCAGGTCTAGGGCTATAAAAACTTCAGGCTCTTGCCAGCCCCAGTGTTCTGCTCCATCTCTTATTGCTTTTCCTAAACCCTGCCCACACCTTTGTAAACAGTCTCTAATAAACTTTCTCAATCAGATCACCCAACTTGAGTGTGTTACCTGATTTCTTACAGGACCCTGCTTGATCTAGTAATATGCAATTAAGAGAAAATAAGGCTAAGTGCATTTATACTTCCTAAAGGAAAGAAGTGACCTACATTCGTTTAGAAAAATTTTTCATTCAAGTTTGAGATAAAATTTAACCGTATGTTAACTCTATGATTCAATGATTCTGAAACATGGAACATCCTTATGCTTTCTAGTTTTTTATAAAGACATTGAGCAACTTACAAAGCCTTATATAAGCTCCCCACGCAGGGGACAGTGTATTAGAAGAGGAACAGAACTTTGGTTGACTATTTCCCATGAGACAAATTGCTTTTGCCACAGATTTAAAGACAGACATTTTTTTTCCCTCAGGTTCCCCTTGTATCCTAGAACACCTTTTCATTTTGCTGTGACAAGGTTTTACTCAGTCCCAAGTTTCACAGGTGTACCACATTCAGGTGTTTCTGCCCTGTCCCATAGGAAAGTGGCCCGGATTCACCATGCATTCATTAACTGTTTAAGGATATAAAGCTTCCACCAAAAAATGTCTTCTGTAAAAAGCAAGACCACCCCACAAGCTTATTTCAATAGGCAGCTTTTATACTCAGAGGGGGACAGATAATTCTGAGAACAGGGATCTGTCACTCAGACGGTTCCTAGCCCAATTCCAAGGAAAAGGGGGAAAAAATTCTCTTTTCACTCAAAATTGCTGAGACATTCTAAACACAAGGCAGAATTGCATTGATAACAATGTAAGAAAGCACAGCTAAGGGTTGGGAGGAAGCCACTGTCTCTCATTTAAGCAGAGCAACTCAGGCATAACAGTACGTTAACATGGGGCCCTCCCTGAGTAGTGGAGGTGAGCTCCAGTACCTGTGGTAGTCCCTTGAGTGACAGATCTGGCAGGTTCTGATGTGTCTCTCAACTGGCACATCACCAAGGCTCCAAGAGCTCATAGATTTGCAGAACAGCCCTTGATGGTGGGCACAGAATCATCAGAATGGCATCCGAGGCTCTATAGGAGCCAAAGGCTTTAGCTGCCAAGGGAGGTCGATGATTCTGATGGCTTTGGACATGGCAGGAGAGAGCATCCTGGCAGTGGGCACCAGCAGCAGTGGCTAGCCACCTTCCTAGGGCTAAGAGCATTTAAGAAACAATAGTTTAAGGGGACAGCTTCTCTGATATCAGCCCTCTTTCTTTTTATCCTTGAACAAAAGTGAGTTTACAGTATTAGGTGATATCTTAAGCCCTGAGAAAAAAAAAAGATCATTGAATGATAAACTCTGAATAGAGGGAAATCCAAGCAGTGGCAAGTCTGAAGTGACCGAGGGCAGCATAAGGACAGTGTGAGGCTCACGATGAAAAACAATCTCTTTTCCATCTCTGCCAAGAGCTGGACTTAGATGTCAATAGCACAGAACTGCAACTGCACACTTGAAATATGAATGCTAGAGTCTTGACCTGTTTCACAAATTTAATGAATAATGCACCCTAGGAAAAATAAAAGCGCCATAGATGTGAAAGCATAAGACTTCAAATGCCTTGAAATATTTTTGATCTAATTTTTCTGTGCTTCCTACCGAGTATCAAATTTTCTGTTTCCCTAAGGACAGGGAAACTAATGACACCACAAAATGTGTTGCTGTAAACCAAGTGCTTATAAGACTCCAGTTTTCTCAACAACAGAGCTTAAGACAATAACAAGGAAAGTGTTAACTTCCTCAAGGCTGGCAATAAATGACAAGGCAACCATCTGCTGCTATTGAGTAATGGGTAAAAAATATTTCCTGAAGGCATGGGATATCTTACTTGTCTTTGATAACTCCAAAGTGTATCAGCATAATAATGAGCACCAAAGAGGCTCTCAAGAACGCAGCATCAGACTGGGAGCTATCACCCCTGGGCACTGGTTGGGGACCCAGATGCCTTCTCCAAATAGCTGACTTCTCTTTGTCCCATGATGCCATTGTGCCATCAGAGCCCACCCATGGAGAACTATCATTATTTACCCCTTCTTCTTCCTCCTTTTCTCCATCTCATCCAAGATCTTAGAGATCTCTAAAAACACATTTCATTATATTAAAAAAAAAAAAAAAGACTTGGAAAGCCATGAATGAGGTAAATTACAGGGCTCCTCTGAGCTTCTGGAAATGGAGGAAGACAGAAGTGAAGACTAAGGAATCTCTGTAAAAGTATAAACACCCCTCAAACTATTACTGACATTTATTTCCTTCTCTATTCAGCAAGTGCTCATTACAAGGAAAGTTGCTGTGATACACCGATAGGGACAAAACTAAGGCCACCAATATAAACTAGGAAGAAGGACCCATAGGACCCTGGTTTTCCATTCAAAGCAAACTTCAGTACCTTTAATTGTTCAAACTGTGCCAGATCATGAGAAAAATAACTTGGTAAGGTGGTTCCAAGTTGCAATTACAAGCATTCCAATTTTGGAAAGCCAAACATAGGCAAAAAGATTGGAAGGATATATAAATTTTTTACACTAAGGATATAATAGTTTTCATTCTGTAAGTCAAGCACTACGTAAAAATTGCTATGAAGTAGTTGACATCTTGGGGTAGCCAAGTTTGTAATTGTGCAAATGGAGACTACAAGCAATCAGGTTGTAGAATGAGGTTGTCAACTTGAGATTCATCTGTGTACTCAATCACTAAAGCAATTTGATGATACTGCAGACAACCCATACATTACTCAACTATCCAAACTTTGATTCACTTCAGTCTATCAATGAACAGGAACTGAAAGAAGTATTTTTCTATAACCAGATAGACCGATCTTAACATACCCACGTACCTAAGACAACCAACAAAATATAAGCCTGTAAAGGTAATCTTTAAATATCAGGAAGATGACAGTTTTCATTAGCGACAATAGACAGACAGACAGACACACACACACACACACACACACGCACACAATTAAGATGTATTATCCTCTCATTCTTCATTTTTTTTAAATGTCACGTGAACTTTTCACTTAAAGAGTCAAAATACCTAGGTTCCCATTCCACTTAAATATATTCAAGCAAAGCTCCTGGGAAGGTTTCCAGAGAGTTAGATTGCTTTAAAAATGGCCATGCATTAAATAAAGCTTTGTCTAACAAAAGTGAAAGAGTAATTGATATGGTATCTGTACATTCACTCTGCACAAGGTTCCTGCAGCTCAAAAGCATTACTCAAAGACGAACAAATCAGATTACAGCTCTGGAGACTCATACTCTGCCTCTTCCAGCAACCCTGCCAGCTCCCACAACATTATATGAGGGCCAACCACCTGCTTCCTGAGGAATTTGTAATCTACCTTCTCCATTAGTTCCTCAAAGGTTCTCCGACTTGACACACATGCCCCCCTTCATTCATTCCACTGCATTTACCTTTCATCTCTCAGAGATTCATTAATGATAAGTGTGCAAGGGTTCACTTTAAAAGCACAACCAAAAACAAAAGCCTTCAGCCTTACGTTTTATTACAGAACAAAAACTCAAATTCTGAGAGTCTACTGAATTAGAACTAAAAGCCACTGCAGTAAGAGATTCATTCCTGGGTACCTGGCTTGTTTTCATATTACCTGCTTCGGTGTACTTCAATCCCACTTTTTCTTCTGTGTCCTTTGTCTTTGGGGGTGGCCAGACAGCTTGGAGTCTGCCAGGAGTCCTATCGTCCTGCTCAGTGGGGCTGTGGTCAGGCTGTCGAAAAAGCGGGCAAAGAAAAGAACAAGATAAAGGAAATGTGGCCAGGGCCAATTATTCCCTGAAAACAAACTTGCTAATGCTAACTCTAAAATTAATATTAATGACTAGTTGCACATTGAGCTCACTGGCTGTAATTGAAACATCTCATTACAGTACAATCCTTTCCCAGAAATGTAAAGTGATCAGTAGGAGTAAAAACAAACAACAACAACAACAACAACAAAGCCCCAAGCTATGGGAATAGCTAATTAATGTGCAGTATGGTAACCACAGTCAATAACATTGTGTTGCAAATTTGAAAGTTGCTATCAAAGTAAATTTAAAAAGTTCTCATCAGAAGGAAAACAATTGAGTAATTTTGTATGGGGACACAGGGTAAATAGACTTATTTTGGTAATCCTTTTGCAATACATACAAATGTGAAATCATATTGTACAACTGAAACTAATACAATGTTGTATGTCAATTATACTTCAACCGCAAGACCTCAAGGCCAAATATTATACAACCCTTGATAGATGATTTTATCGTAACTATTAAAAAGGCACAAATATACTTTGAGTTGAAGATATAGATACTAATGTACTATAATCAGGTACATTTATAGGAATGTTTACAAGTGTATCCCAAACAACTCCAGGGTTATTTATAATATAATGGCTAAATTTTCCATGAATATCCCCTGTATAATATAATGGCTAAATTTCCCATGAACATTCACTTTAAACACTCCACTTGAAAATTTCAATTCTCTCTTTGTTTCCTATTAAATATAATAATAATAATAATAATAATAATAATAATAATCAAGCTATTTTTATGTGAGTTGATTCTTTACAACTATGAGTATGTTATATTGTGTTTAGTTTTTCACTACAACTCAAGATAATTTTTTCCAAAGACTTTTTAATTTTTAACATTTTAACTGATCAAATATTTAAAAGGAAATGATTGTGTTCTGAGTTGATACCAACCAAGAAATTCTATTTGCTGCCTTTATGAACCTTTAAGATCTACTGGACAAGTGCTTGCTAGACTTTATAAATTACTGAATTTTCTTTGAATAACAGTTTTTATTAATTACAAGTTAACATTTGCTAACTTCATTTACTCTTCACAACCACCATATGAGATGACAGTTATTAAATTTTTCCTCACTGAGGAGACTGGGCTCAGAGATGATCAAGGTCACCCAGACAGTAAATGAAGTTAGAACTAAAACCCAGATCTCATTTTAAATCCAGTGCTCAATCAGGATGCCTTGTGACCAACACGCAACGTTTCAATCACATCACAAACATGTATTCCACCAAATGGCAGGCTTATAAAGGAAAAACAGTTTTCACACAGGTATATAACTAAATGGTGAGGAAATCTGAGCTGTTTTGTCATATTGCATCCTCATGCTGCTTAGTTTTTATAAGAACATTTACTATTAACATTGAAACTCGGAGTGACAGGTTCCTTTACCCACCAGCACATCTTTACATATAAACCACTTGTAACAATCCAAACAAACATAAGGAAGAAAGAAAACTCTTCTGTCCAATTCCATACTCCTTACAAGGACAACTGCATTATAATCGTCTTTCACCTAAAAGACAGTCACTAACAACAGGTGACTGGGATTTACTTTGACAGGAAGGAAACCTCAGGAGAAATGCAGCAGCATCCCATTTTATAACAAAGTGTAAAACCCAATTCTACATACGCTTTTGGAATCGGCAGAGCCATCCACTGGCCTTGACTTGGATGGTTCAAACATTGCTCTTAGGGACTCCTTCTCATGCCTCATCTTGCGTTTGAGAGCTTCCAGCTCAGGGGTGTTAGCTGTGGACCCCTTTTTGGGGGGACGGATAAATAAGGCTTTAAAGGCCTCCAGGGCGGTTTCTGATGACTTGGGCTTGACCTCCCCACTTGGGGTTTGCGTTTGTCCGGGACCGCTCTGGCTCTCCTGGGCAGCACCGCAGCCCATCTCTTCTCCCCTGGGCGGCTCAGGGTCTTCTGCCTTCAGCTCGGCTCTGGGCATGTCAATGCTGAGTAGCTGGGAAAGCTGCTCCAGGAGAGTGGGAGTGGCCTTCAGGTCGCTTGTCTTCTCCCCAGTCTTCACCCTCTGTGGCACGGCCTGTGCTAGGGACTTCTGAACAGGTTGGGTCAATTTGAGCAAAGCCAGGTCCCCATCCTTTGGTTTAATTTCAGTGATGGTCTCCCCGCCCTCGGCTGGAGCCCCCTTCTTCAGCACACGAAGCCCACTAAAAAAAGCTGGAAGCTGGAATGACTTCTCTCCGGCGGCTTCTTTTTTAGAAGAGGTGTTCTTGGTGGCACCAACACTCAAGTTCTGGTCCGTTACCACAGGGAGAGCTGGGGAACCTTCCTCTCCAGCTTGTCCTTGGCTGGAGCTGTGCTCTGTCTGAAGACCACCATTGCCAGGCTCTGGTTTGCTGCTTATCTCAGGTGGAGCCCCTTGAGGACCTTCGGCAGAGAGCTCGGCATCACCTGCTCCCCCAGTGGCAATATTCTCCCTACAATCTCCTGGCTTGTCTTCGGGCTCCTCAGATGGCGTAGATAAAACAACACTAGGGGACTTCGGGCCATTGGTGTTGCGTCCCTCTTCTGGATCCTGGCCACCATCATCAGAGTCAGAATCACTGGTGGTGTTCACGAGGGTCCCACGAACCAAAATGACATCGTCTGTGCTCGTGCTCAAAGCAGTGAGTGGCACAAGCTCCCGACCAGGGAGAGCAATCCCTGCCTCTGCCTTTGTCTGACTTCCCTCTGACTCGGTCTCTGTCTCCACCTTTGGAGTCTTCCCATCCTTTCCGAGGTCAGGTGGAACCTGAGCCTCTGCCTCCTGCGGATCGGAGCCATCACGGGGCTCATCCGGCTGAGGTGTGGGATCCACCACTAAACTGCGGAATGCTTTCAGCACGGCATCTTCCTCTTCGGGCGCCACCGATTCCAGTTTACTCGTAAACCCAAACAGGGATTTCATAGAGAACTTGCTCAGGATCGACTGAGCCATTTCAAGCCCAGCTTCAGGTTTTTCTGGTTCCGAGACATCACTGCTGTCCAGAGAGTTACCAGCGTCCTCCATGTCCCACAGCAGTGCCCTGAATGGAAGATCTGACTTGTGTTGCTTTCCTCGGCTCTCAGTTTATCCACTCCATCGGCTCTTAACTTACAGGACAGAGAGCAACAGGACCCGGCTGCCAGACTCCTCAGCTGCAGAGCCAGCACACTTGGTCTCTTTCAGGTCACCTCACTGTGCCCTTCTTCCGGTTTGTGCGACGATGGTGCACCCAGGGCAACTGTAAAAAGTCAGTGCAGCTTTATGCCCAGAAGCAGCCGAGGCTGTGCACCTTACTACACACGGACTGGGGAGGCTGCCCTTCTGGGACTTCCGTATTTATTCCCGTGGACAAAAGGCTTTTTGTCGTAAGGAAAGTCAGCCGGCCTCCAGTCATCCCAGCCCAGGACTTTACCACAGCTCCGCCCCAGTGCCTGTCGTTCTCCTGGTTGCTTTCAACTTCCTCATTGGTGAGCAAGTGAAGTTCCAGAAAGTGCTGAGGCGGCAAGCTGATCCTGACAGCCCTCAGCCAGCCCCGGAGCAGCCTGAGACATTCAAAAGTGAATCAGCAGAAAATGACTGGAATACTTCTTACAGACCAGACCCGCCTGTGCCATCTAAATTATGGGCAGCAGCCTGTGCCATCTAGGCAAAAAAAAAAAAAAAAAGCCTAGCAGGGCACACAGATCAACAGCCACTCACAAAGCCCAAAGTAAAGAACTAAAAAGAAAGAAAGAAATAGATCATTTCAAAATGACTGGAACTCAAGAAGCAGTTAATGTACTGCCCTTGAATTTTTTTTTTTTTTTTTTTTTTTTTTTTTTGGTAAGTGCCTTCTTCCGCTTCCCTGCAGGTTTCATCTGGAATGCAGATTTTAGCGTAGGGGGCCAAAGAAGGAAAACCAACACAACTGGTTTCAGATTACTGCTCTTTTAGCTCTGCCCTGGTGTCTCAGTGTTCCACAAACAGGTACTTAGGCTAGCACGCCCACCACACCCCATGTCCACCAGCCTTAGGGTGGCAGAGTAAATAGCCCCGGCCCCAGAGTGATTACCCTCCAAGCTCCCCGCCAATCTCAGGCTTCTGGCTCAGCAGCTCTGACTTCCTGGCTTCCTTAGGAATCCTGGCGGCTGAAGGGCACCCCTCTCTGCTTCAGTGATCCAACAGAATGAAACCTGGCATGGTACAAGGTAACACACAACCTGCCTTGTTAGGCAAAGCGATTCATCAGCGGTCCCTAAGGAGCCATATTCCCCTAAGGGGCAAAACATCTGAAAGGTCTCTATCAGTCAGGTCTCTATCACAGACCCAATTTGCCTCACACAAAAATGGGACAGACAAAACAACCAACCAACATCAGCTCAATGTAGTTTCCAATAATCTGATTATCTGCTGGGAACCTGGCAACTAAGGTCATGGACAGACTGTAGCCCTGTTTCCCAGCTGCCTAGTTGCCTCCAGGGACAGCGTCCTATGGTACCTGAAGGTCTCAGCGTTTCTCTTTCACATCCCATCCAGTCAGCAGGGATTTGGTAAGCACCTGGGATGGATCAGAAGAGTCAAACTGGCTTAAGAGTAATCACAGGCTCTCTTTGAGCAAAGCTGCAAGAAGATGGAGCCCAAGTGTTAAACATAAACAGCAATTAATCCTGCAAAATAGTTGTCACCACATGCAAAATGACAGTCTTGCCTTCTCTGTAGCAAGGAATGGTTGTGGGTCCCACACTGATAACTTAAATCATGTTCCCCAATAAATACTGAGAAATTCTGGCTTCAATAATACATTGCTAGCAATGTGTTCAAAAGGAACCCTCACACAAAAAGGGTACATATTATTATATACCATTAACCCCTGTGGGACAGTTAAGACAGTACTTCCTTACCCCTGATTTGACCTTGTGTCTAAATGAATACTTTCCTGTTTGCTCCTGATCCAAGTATATTTTGGGATTATTAACTAGGGCACATTTCATCAAAAAGTCACCACCACACATGCAGAAATATTCATTAGTGCCATTTAAGTCTTAGAAGAAGCTTCCTGTCTAGAGAAAATGCCCATTGATAAAATCAGACTTCTGCTTCCACGTGGCTGAGGAAGAAAGGAATCATCACACCAGATCATAAAATCTATCTTCTAAAGAACTATGCAGACCGTCCCGTATACGGGTGAGATCGGGGAGACATGGCACGTATATAGTGCTTTCTTTCTTTAACTGATAAGCCTCCATTTTTCTCAGATGTAGCTGATTACTGATTTCCAGAATACGTTTCTAAGTGCCCTCAGCAGATTTGGGCAAAATGGGACATAACCTGGATGGGCTTGTTGACCCTTCTACACTACAGCACGGAGCAGAATTATAGTTTCAGCATCCTTACAATAAATACCCACAATGCCAGTACGGTTTCATGGAAAGTGGGCAAATCTTGGGTCCCAGGGGACGATTTGATTCCAGGTAGGTGAGGTATTATTAGGTTCAAGGTAGGTGAGGTATTATTAGGTTCATTTTTAAAGTGAAGCAACATTGGCCAAGAAAACATAACTGCCCCAAGTTGCACAGTTAATAAGTAGGAAACAGTAATAATAGCTAACATTTACTAGGTGTTTACTATGTGCCAAACACTGTTCTAGATGCTCCGCATGTATTAACTGATTGGTGCATGTAACTATGAGGTTGCTATTCTCTTTTTCCTACTTAGAAGAACAGAAAGGTGAAGAGGCTTCCCGATGTTCACAGCATCGGTGAGTGGTAAAATTAGAACTTCAATCCTGGCAATCAGGCTCCAAAATCCACACTCTTAACCACTCTTCTAAAACCTGGAGTTCCGCTTCCTGCCAAAATAGCATGCCACACACGCCTGAGTCCTGAAGTGTGAAGGCGTGTCAGCCCAGGTTGTTCTATCATTAGGACGTGTCATGTACTTTACCCTCTGAGAAAACACAGAAGACTGATGGCACAAAGGAAAAAACCAAACGAACAAAAATCTTAATGAGAATGACCATTCTTTTCTCGTGTTGTAATTTAGGGGGAAATCTAGAGGGGCTGCTTAGAAAAATCAAGCACACACTCCTAGCTGGCTTTTCTACAGGTCACAGTCAAGACACAGAATTCTGGACCCAAATGCATGGAGAGGCTTCCCAGCTGACCCAAACAGTTCCCCTTCACTTCTGAAGCATGACTCCAATTGCAAAGATGTATTCACCCAACAACCATTATTTAGCACCAGCTATGTACAAAGCTCCAGGGACATGAAGATGAAGAAAGTCCATCTTCATGAAATGTGCACTTTAATAGGGGAAATTAGTCAAGAAAGGGGGGACTCTATTCACAGGCTGTGACCAAGTACTTTCCACCGCAGACTCAGCCTGAATAGCAGTAGGTGTGCCTACAACAATTTTGAAGAAAGCAAGCAGTGTCCACCTGCATATGAAGATGAGTGAAAAAGAGCAGCATGGCAACTCAAATAGATCTTTGAATACTGATTCTTTCAGGCCAGTGGTTCTCATGACCATTGAAAAATATTACTACTCCTGATCGTTTATGGAAGTGAAAAATGTTTCACATTGTCATGGTCTAATAAGCAACCTACAAATTTGATTTTAGTTGGTTTGAAAAATGATTCTATTTAATGTTGTAACATGTGCTGGGGTGGGAATAATAACTTCTCTTGGATATTATTTACCTCCGTGTCTTATTCTGTTGTGAATGCTTATTAAGCACCTACTACCCCAAATCAGGGACAGCCAAGACTGCCACCTTTCCAACCTCCCGATTCTCTTTTGTTCTAACTTCAAGACACTTAAGCTCTCTAAAGCTATGCCTTAGCAGAAGGCCAAATAATGACCTACCTTAGACAAAAGTTAAAACAGGCGTCATAAATAATTAGGTACCATTTGACCCACATGATGTTCTTCGTAACTATCTGTTTAAAAACAATCAGTACCTAGCTACTTGAAAATGGAACATATCTGTGTGGAGAATTTACTACCACCTAGTTCTCCCTGTTTCTCCCATCTCACAGTCCTCTCAGGGTGAGGCAGCAGCCAATTGTACCTCATGGCGATAAGAACATCAATTCAACGAAGAGATACCTGGTGAGAAAGATAAGTCTAAAAAAGTGAGGGTAGGGCCGGCCGAGTGGCGCATTGGTTAAGAGCTGGTTTTGGGATGCCAGCAGCCCCAGTTCAGATCCCACATATGAGGGCCAGTGACACTGCCCTCTACAGCTAACAACAGCTCCACCTGAGCTGGGCTGCGAGCCCCGGCGACGGTATAGGCTGCAGCCCCTGCTGCAGTGGGCTGCCATGGGCTACAGTGAGTGGCCGGCAGCCAGCGTGAGTGGCGAATAGCCACGGTGAGCGACCCCAGAGGCCGGCGACCAATCCGCCTCACCCGGGAAGAGCACAATGACGATACCAACATGGGCCAGTGAAGCAACGTCCACCACAACTAGACTGAAGAACAAAAAGACAGCAACTTGTCTGTTTCCCTTCCCCCAATTCCCCAATAAAATCTCTAAAAAATAAAATTAAAAAAAAGTGAGGTTAACAAAAAAGGCACATCGTCTCCTGAGAACAGAGCCTAGCTCCTTTACTCTCATAAGATTAATCAACATTAACAATTAAAAAAAAAAAATCAATCTGCAGAAGCTGCATGCTGCCTAAAAGGGAAAACTTCCTAGAGCCACTTCCCCTCACCTTTGGGGCCCTCCCCAGTATCATTCAGCGTAGATAATTCCTTCCCACATTCTCATAAAACCCCAGAAAGGCAAGGGGAAAGGAAGGCAAATGAGATTACATTTCACAGTGTTAGACTACTTAATTCTCATGTTTTTCTTTATCCAATTTATTTCAAGTTCTAGGCCTGATTTTTAGTGACTAACTGCTTCCAGCTTCTTAAAGTGGTTCAGCTAGGTTCGGGTGGTGATTGCTGGAGACACCAAGTAGAAAGTGAAGTTAAAATTAATTAAGGGTAAGTAAAAGTGTGTAAACTTTCTGTAAAAGAAAAGCTTCGAGCAATAGACCAGGAAAAGTAAGTAAGCTATGAATAAAGTTATGAGTGAGATAATGGGCCAAGGTGGGTTTTTTGGGTTCCAGAAGTATATTTTAATTTACCACGTGAAGTTGAGATCTGAGGAAATTATGACATCACAAGTACTCCAAAAGACATTTGCTAAATTGAATGAGGTGTCACAGGAAAGGAGCGTAAGATTATGGAACAATTTTGACAGAATTAAGATGTTGGGAAGCTGAATGGGACTTCAGAAATACTAGAAATCAATTAACTCACCCTTCTTATTTTAAAGGTGAAGACATCTGAAGTCAAGAGAAGCTAAGTAACTGGTACCAGTTCCCACTGCACAGGTACAGCAGCAAGATCTAAATGAATGAGGTGTCCTAACCCCTGTCCCCTCACCTCACATTCTCCTACTGCAGTCACATATGATCTTACCTTCTTTCTGGTCAGCAGACTCCTTATGCTCATTTTCCAGCTCTTCAAAATAGAGTCATGAGGCCACATGACAAGCAAAGCCGGGGACCCCTTTATTTCCCCTTCTATTTCACTTTCGTGGCACTTCCCCTGCCTTCATGGTGGGGCTTACCCATGCCAACTAACACAACACTCGAATACAGCCCCTCCGGCTCAGCCAGTCAGAAGCCGGCAACTGTTTTCACTAATTGGTTAAGAAGAGAAAGGGCTGCAAAGACAGGTCTCCATGATTAAAGCCTTTTTCTACTGAGCAGTGTCAAGGCTTCTGTGAAAATGCGCTGGATGTAGATACAAAACTAGAAACCTCTAAAAGGGAAGAGGGGAGGCTGGGGCATACTTGTGAAGCTGGAAGGAAAGAGATGAGCAGTGGGTTTGTGATGTTTCGATGATTAAGGGACCAGGGCAGTATGCGAGTTATAAACTTGACCCCGGGTTCTGGGCTCACACCCTACTCTGCTCCTTCCAGAAGCTTGACTTCAGGCAAGTTATTTAAGCTCCCTGTGCCTCAGCTTCCTCACCTGAAAACTGGGACTAAGAAACATACCAACTTTATGCAGTTTTAGGAGCATAAAATGAATTAGCATGTGCTTGGCACTCTGATTGATGCATGGCACATAGTAAGTAATATATGAGCCTGATACATTTTCAACTGTCCTAAGGACACCAATCAGCATCTAACAAAAAAATTTTTTTAACCTTGTCGGTATGAAACAGGTATTTACTGATGAATGACAGCCCAAACAGGAACTATCCCTCTCCATGCGTTGCCCCACTATGCACTTGGGCAGAGGGGCCATTTGGTCTGAACAGGATTATTTTTTATAGAAAAGCCTACTAAATATGCCTCACCACGCTACATCTGCGCCACAAGTGAATGGAGCTCCAAAGAAAATTCTTTCAAGGGATCCCTCAGGGTGTTTCAGGGCCAGTGCTCTCTGGATTGGTTTTTTCCATTTGTGTCACCTGAAGAGAGTAATTAGCTTCAAGTTTTCCCAGGTGGCCACTGTAGAAGGTGACAGAGTTCACTCTGTACTTTATTACTTTTCCTGTGCTCCAAGATGATTTTTAAATCAATTCAATCTTTTTAGGAAAAAAAATAAAACCCATGAATTTGGACTTTCTCAAAAAACTCCTTTTCTTAAGAATCTCAGAGTGGCTGGTTAGCTCAGTTGGTTAGAGTGCAGTACTCATAACACCAAAGTTATCAGTTCAATTCCCACATGGGCCACAGAGCTGCGCCCTCCACAACTAGATTGAGATAATTCTGCACCTTAAAATGCTCCTTTGTTTTCCTTCCCCTCCAGCTTCACAAATCACAGCCTTTTCTTTTTCCTCTTACATTACTTTTGTCAATGATATCACAGCTTTAAGGGACTACACTCGCAGTAGCATGTATCAGACTCCTTTTTGTTGTTGTTGTTTAATTGGGGAACAGTGTGTTTTTCCAGGACCCATCAGCTCCAAGTGCAAGTAGTTTTCTGGGACATGTTTTTGAAGGGTTTTCAGCTTTTCCAAAATGAATGATATTGATATCCCACATGGATAATCACTACAGAAGGCATGGAATCCGCAGAGAAAGCATTTCATTCCAGTTAAAGCTGATGATATAAGTTTTAGATGAAGATCTGTGATGTAATAAGCCACATATACCTATCGCTGTCTATACTCTCTTTGTTCCCAAGTAAAACTAGACAGCCATTGGCTATGCTATTCCTGGGTATCTTTTTCTTTTCCTTCCTTAATCTTTTTTTTTTTTTTTTAAGGATTTTATTGGGGAATTAAGGAAGGGGAACAGAGTTGGGGAATTGGGGAGTAGGAACAACCAAGTTGCTGTTCTTCAATCTTAGTTGTGCAGGGCGCAGCTAGCTCAGCAAAGTCCAGTCGCCATCCAGCCGCCTGTCATCAGCTTGTGGCCATTCAGCTTAAGGTGCCGTGTTCAATCTTAGTTATGGATGGGCATAGCTCACCATCCCATGTGGGAGTCAAACTGGCAATCTTGTTTTTAGGAGCACATGCTCTCACCAGCTGAGCCATCCTGCCACCTGTTGGCAGCTCAGTGGCAGCTCAGCTCGGGAGAGGCTCACTGGCCCAAGTGGGAATCGAATCGATGACGCTGTTGCTTAGAGCTTGCGCTCTTAACCAACTCAGTCACTTGGCTGGCCCCCTTATTAGTTTTTAAAGCAAAAGTTATCTTGAGAATATTACACTAGTTCAAGCACCAAAGATCCAAGTATCATTTTTAATTATTTTTAAATTTAAAGGAGGCAATAGAAAAAATGGGGACGGTGAGGATTTACCTAAAACAAAATGAACATGGATGAGAAAAACATACATTAGGAGAGAGCAGTGAGGGAACTAGCACTTTTTTAGAGTTGTTGTTGTCCCAAGTAGTCACGATGCTAGATTCTTTATGCAATTTTTCTTGTACCTTCACTCTCCCCGTAACTCTACGAGAAAGGTATCAGTGACCCCATTTTACAGATTAGTGCTGTCCAGTGCAAGTTTCCGCGGTGATAGAAATGCTCCCTGTGTCATCCAACACAGTAGATACTAACCACAGGTGACCTCCGAGCACTGAAAATGTGGCTAGTATGGCTGAAGAACTACATTTTTAATTTTATTTAATTGTAATCAATAGCTACATGTAGCTAGTGACTACTCTTTGGACACTACTATGGATGTTCATACTAAGGTTCAAAGAAATTAGGTCAATTCTAAGATTCAACAACCAGTGAGTGGTAAAGCCAGGATTAGGATTAGATCTATCTGATTCTAATTGTTCCTTCTTTTCATTACAATAAGTCAAAGAACTACAGTATTTCGTAACAGTTCTCTTTCACATTGAAACATCAGCATGGGGGGGGGGGGGCAAGATAAATAGATCGCCTGGCTACCAGAACCAAATGGCTACTGAAGTTAGAAGAAATCTGCAAAGAATAGAAAGGACACACAGATTATGAGCCCTGATTTGATGAATAATGATTCCTTGAAGTGAATACTCACATTAGGCATTTTAAGAAAAAAAAATGGAAACCACTGTAAATGCATTCAAATGACAAAGGAGAAAACAAGCTAGGCATTGCCACAATTATGATCCTATTCTTGAACACAGTTAAAGAGAGGGCAGAAAAAAGTACAGAGGGGGCAAGAGCTTTGGCTTTAAAGTGGAATGTTCAATAAGATATGTGACTTACTAGTGACACAGTAGCTGTGTCAATTAGGTAAGTTCCTTAACTTCTATGAATCAGTGTCTACATGTCTAAAATGGGAAAAATATTCAACTCAAAAGGATTGTCCTAAGCATTCATTAAATGCGCTAATATTCCTAGCCCAGTACTTGCTTGAGTCACCACAGACTGAGTAAATAGTTATTACAGAGTGTGTTTAGTTGCGGGTTTCAATGGGTGGCAAAGAGGAGTCACATTCCCATAGTTTTGAAATATAGTCACTATTCCCCCATTTTGTACTTCATTTTAATTTGGGATTTAAACAGTACAAGTATATATATAGCACTACTGTCATTTTCAACACTTTAAAAAGCATCATGAAATATTCCGAAGAAATGTTATAGCAGTTCCTAGAATCAAGGGCGGTCACTTACTTTCTGTAGCTGGAGAGGGAAGTTTGTGATGTTTGTACACAGGACATTTATGTAGTAGCTGCAGTGCTTAACACAATTTAGAAATAATGATAATAATAAATCACGGTGGCTAAATTAAAGCCTGCAACAAGGAAAAAACAAGAGAAAGACAACTGGTCCATAAAAACTAGAACCTTATATTCACATATGGGTGCTCTCAAACATTCTCTAGCAAAGGATACTGCATTTCAAATTCTAAATGGGTCATGTGGGATTGTAACTTTAACCACAAATTACCATCCTTATCCTGGAGAGAGAGGAAAGAAAATGCTTTTCAGCATTCGTGTGGACATGGAACATAAATGATACATGTAGAAAGAGACCAGGGTTTAAAGAAACCGTGTACACTAAATTCAATGAATGCACAGAGAACTGCGATTTTTAAGACAAAAAAGGGTGGCTGAAAAAAATGGAATTTATTCAAAGGGGGGCAGAAAAGTAACTGTCTGAATTTTAGAGAAACCAAATAAGATATTTCAGCTGCAACATTCCAATTTAAATGAAATTCCCAGACAAATTTCTCACCATTTTTATAAAACTCAGTTCTATTCTGTGTTATCTCAGGCCTTGAAAGCTTAATACAAAGCTTTCCTCTATGTGTCTCTCAAGAGTCCAAATTTTACATGAGCTGGTGCTATATTTCATATGTCAGAGCAGGCAGAGGAAATCAAAACAATAAATGTTATCAAGATCAAAGAAAAGCGAACTTGGCGGTTCCATTAACTGTTAAGGTGGCTCAAAGGTTAAGCTAAACTTACCATTCTTTTGGTTTTATATAGAAATCTGAGATGTTACTAGATTTGTCATTATCTTATAGCATATAGAAAGGACAAGTGGATTTTAAGGGATGCGAGGGAAATGGCGTAAGAACAGAACCTGATGAATGGCATAAATGAGGATTTCTGTTTAATTAAATGTGATCAATTAAATTTAATTAATTTCTATTTAATTAAATGTGATAACAACCTTCCACACCAATTTCAGAATTGGT
Source organism: Aselliscus stoliczkanus (assembly GCA_033961575.1). NCBI lineage: Eukaryota > Metazoa > Chordata > Mammalia > Chiroptera > Hipposideridae > Aselliscus > Aselliscus stoliczkanus. The sequence continues at coordinate 89,869,578 of CM066732.1, read as the reverse complement.
ACTAATTTAAGAAAGGTACCTTAAATTTCATGGGGTTTAGAAGTTAATAAAATCTGATTACTTTTTTCAATTGTTTTATCATGACTTAAAGTGATGAGGAGTTTGTAAGGGAAAAAAAAAATGGTGATTTTCCAATTCGATTAACAATTCATCACTTCCAACTGTTCCGCCCCCCATCATTTCTTGATCATTTATCATGCAGCTAACAGACACACAATCTCTCTCCCTCTTTCTCACTCTTTCTTTCACACACATATACACTCCATTCACACATATGTGCTCATACATACAAAAATAACACACCCCTTCTGAAAACAAGGTGCTTTAACATTTCTGAATTCACTTCCCTTGCAAATACAAGCTGCATTGTCAGGAATATGCGAATGTTTTAGGGGAAGTCCACCTGTGGCCTTTAGCTTTAGGTGGTAGGCTCGCGCATTGGTTTCCATGAAAACAAGACACAGATGCGGCCTTTTCCTTGTACTGCAGAGGCACCTTATCAGAGTGCCGTGCATTCTTTGCTGTTGAATCTAACTTATGCTGCCGAGTTTGCCATTTAGGAGTGAAGGACAGTGGAAGGGCTGAAATCTGCTCATGCTCCCGTCAGTGTTGCCCTATTCCTTTTAAAGACCTGGGGCCTTTAAAATGCTCGCGGAGACATCTAGTGTTCCATGTTAGCAGTTGCAGAAGCTTCATTGCACTGAGGTCCTGCAGGGTGGTTTGGGCTGTGCTTCTAGTTACCTAATTCTGAGCTTGGTCTTCAGTCCTTCTCACTGCTTAGGGGAGATCATTCATTCCTACTAAATGGATTTCTCCTTCTTAAATTAAAAACAAAAGAAAACAAACAAACAAAAAAGCATCCAAAATAGTGGAGAGCCGGTGGGGCTTAACATTGAAGCACGTGGGTCTGGGCTCAGACCTGGGTTCAGATCCCTGCCCCTGACTTGACAAGCCTCTCTTCTTATTTGTATAGTCAGTAAAACAATACCTCAAAGGATGGTGCCTGGCATTTAGGAAATGATCAATACAGGGGAGCTTTTGTTACTGCTTGGGTGTGGACTTGGTAATTATACCATTCTGTTTCTAAGATGCAATTCCTTGGGAACCTCATGCTGTGTCCTCCCCAGCCAATTAGGCCAACTCAGTAAGAAGAATTCAGGGCCTCACCAGTGACAAGGTGAATGAAATGATCCCTGGAAAACAAGAGTCCCAAGAAGAGGTCAAAGTTTGTGTTTTAAAAGCCGGCATACAAAATCTTGCTTCCAGAGTTTGTGCAACCAATATACAGTTTGAACGATGACGCACCTTGTCTGCTTTTCATATCTTTTATTTTTCAAGCTCAGGCCTTTTTTACTGTCATTTCTATCCCACCCATGTCCCTTGTTTACATTTTACAAACCATCCTCCGTAGTGAGCATTCCTCAGGTGAGATCATCAAGAAACTAACCTTGTTATAAATTAGGCCACACTTGCTTTCTAGTCTGCCCATATTCAGTTGCCTGTGACATATCTGGTTCAAAGTGCACTGGAACCTGAGGAGCATGGTTAATGGGAGCTTCTAGTCCGGTAGAATATAAGAAACTGTGCTTTAAGGCTATCTTTATATGGTTCATGCTCTAAACGAGCCCGCTGGGGTGACGCCACCTTAGAGCAATTCACACATGAATTCGGTGAATTCGGATGCTGCCCCCAAAGCGATGGCTAGGGTTCCCAGATTTAGTAAATAAAATATAGGACAACCAATTAAATTTGAAGATCAGAAAAACAACCAATGATTTTTCACTATAAGTATGTCCTGTGGAATATTTAGCAACCTATCATCTAAAGGTAGAACTGACTGAGGACTTTCAAGAATTTTGAAGGTCACCCAGCATGGTCCACAGAATTTGCTTGGGCATGACTACAGGATAATCACACAAACAGTACCTCTACATGGCAGTGTGGCTGACATTCTACAAGTGGCACCAGGATAGCAGCACTGGTTAGTTAAACATTGATATACGTGCTGGTTCTTAAGGAGAAGCTGCCATGAGCCCCCCTGGTGTCCACCCTACACCAGCCCCCTCAAAGAACCCCTGGACCTTCTCACAATCCAGTAACTAAAAGATGAACGAGAAATGCAACAACATGGATGGACCTTGAGGACATTTTGCTAAGTGAAATAAGTCAGACAGAGAAAGATAAATACTGTATGTTTTCACTTATATGTGGACTCTAGAAACACTGAACTCACAGAAACAGAATGGATGGGTTGTCTCGAGGCGAGAGATGCATAGTAGGGGAAATGGGTGAAGGCAGTTAAAAGGTACAGACTTCCACATATAAGATTAATAAATTCTGGGAATATAATGTACAGCACGGCAACTAGAGTTAACGATACTGTATTGCATATTTAAAAGCTGCTAGGAGAGTAGATCTTAGAAAGCTCTCATCATAAGAAAAACACTGGTAGTTATGTGAGGTGATAGATGCTAACTAGACTTACAGTGGCCATCATTTCGTATATATACGTATATCAAATCATTATGTTGTACACCTTAAACTTCTAATGTTATATATCAATTATACCTCAATAAAACTGGGGGAAATAAAGAACTGCACTGTAGACGCAGAAAGAAGTGGTCTGTGCTTTCAAACAGAATTAGGAGACTAACAAATTTTGGTCTCGCTCTCAGAGATGTGACATTATTGTTCATCTAGGACAAAGACGCACACTGAGAATATCAAGATTTATTTGTTTCCCTTAAGTAAACTAATTTCCATCCCCCATACATAACACTGGTTGGGTTGATTTATGTTGCTATAATAGAATCATGAAATCTAATATAATAGCTACAAGGAACTTGGTTCCATTTTGTTTCAATTCCTCCCCATTCTGTCAAAACACACTTGATAAAGAAACCGAAGCCCATAGGAGTTGAGCAAGTGCCCAGGGCCTAATGGCAGATTAGTGGCTGAGTCAGCAGTAGATGTAAGGGGGATCTTCTTCAGCTCTTGGTCTAGAGCAGCCCCACTGCCTGTTTTTGAATGACCTTCTAGGCTAAGAATGACCTTTACAAATTTTAATGATGGGGGGAAAAGTCAAGATAAATAATATTGCTTGACATGTGAAAATTATATGAAATTCAGATTTTTTTTTTTACATGAATTGTCGTGTTTAATTCTCTCAATGTTCTTATAAGGTAAAAGTATCATTAACTCAATTCAGAGATAGAGAAATTGACTACTTACCTAAATTCATTTTAAAAAGAAAATTTATATATCCAGATCAAAACAAAAACAGTCATTGTTTGCTGTGTTGTTACCAGTGTGCCAGTGGTATGATTGAAGGAAAGACATGAACACAACTAAAGAACTAAAATTTTGTTTGGCCAGTTATTAGAAATTTTATAGAATATTATACAAAGACAACTTAGAATATTTACAATGGAGATAGGTGGGTTTACCAGGTCTCACACAATTTTTCAGTGCTTATGAGAATTTTGTCATGTTTTAGAAGCTTAGGTTTTCTATTCTGTAGGGTTTTTTGGTTTCTTTTTTGTTTGTATTTGTTTTGCCATCCTTGATAGTATAAGCAATAGCCTTAACTGTTCTGGAGACGCTAAATTACATATGTCCTTGCATGTCAGGTACAAATAACTGGTGCAAGAAGACACCCAACGTGTTCTCAGGTCTTTACTGCAGAGGTACGGCTCTCAGAGCAAATCTAAATTAGTGGACTGAAGCCAAGGTCAGTTCCAAGTGCATCATCTTGTGGCGGACCCTAGTTTCATGCCTGCCTGCAGTCCCTTACTGCACATGAGACAAGCTGAAGGCATCACATAAAATACTTGCACTCAATTTATTTATTTATTTATTTATTTATTTATTTATTTATTTATTTATTTTTACTTTCAGATTTTAATGTCTATATATTTTTATTGGAGCATAGGCACGCTCATTTGTATATATATATTTTCTATGGCTCCTTTTGTCAGCAGAGTTGAGTAGTTGCAAGATTTGATTGGTCTCCAAAGCCTAAAATATTTCCTCTCTGGCCCTTTAAAAAAAAAAAAAAAAAAAAAAAAAAAAAAAGCACAGCTAAATAAAGGGCCTTAATTAGTAGCACCAGTGACCATTCTGACCTACAGGCCAAATGCCCACGGATTATGAAATGTTCTAGCTATCACTCCTGCATCCTGTATCCATAAGAAAAGGCTGAGGAAAGAAGTAACTTTCTGATGGTGGCACCGCAAATCATGTTCAAAACCTAACACAGAGCAGGCCTGTCTGGCATTTAAAACTGATCAGAATATCACACAGTAACTATATGCCTCCCTGACCTTAATGCTCAAAGTCTCCCAGGGAAAAGATGTCCTTGGGAGCTGATGTGGTGATCATTAACAGGATGCAAACTTTTACTAAATCAGTAAGAACTCTTACACAAGGAAAATTTTACTTAGAAGATCAGTATTTAACACAATATTAAAACAATAAGAGTCAAATAAATAGTACTGTCTAAAGAAGGGGAAAGGGCTTGGAGATGAGGAGCCTTAGGGCACAAAATGTAAAAACTGCTAAGGTAGAAAATAATCTAAAGAAACTATCCTAATTTTTAGAAATTATAATTAATAGAAACTAAGAAAAATACAAATATTTATATATTTCATTATATATTTATTTAAATACTTTATACAAAAATATATTATTTACATATCATATATTATATATGTATATAATACATAAATATTACATTTATGTTTTATATATATACATATATCATTAAAGACTAGTTCAGGAAATAGACCTTTTTTTTAAGGCAGTGATATACATCAAAAGCCTAAAAATATTGGGGGGGAAAGGGCATAGGAAAAATAAATAGCACTTTTTTTATTTATTTCCAAATTGTAATATACTACTCCAAAACTGGAAACAACTTCAACAACCAATAATAGAAAATGATTAAATTTGGGGATATGATGTAGTGGGATATTAGGCATTCATTTAAAATACATCTAGAAAGAATTTGTAACAACATGAATAAGCAATGTAATTGATGAACAAAAAAGGAAAGAAGGATATAAAATATATGCTCACATATTAAAAAAACTCCCGGTTGGAAATAAATCATACACAGTGAAAAACACAAAGAGAATTTATCTATTTTAACAGTGTCCTTGGCTTCTGAGATTATAGATTACTTTTTTTCTTTCAATTGAAATACATATTTCAAATTTTCTAAAAGGATTGCATATGATTTTTATCATTAAAATAAACTCAATGAAAATAAGAAATAATTTCATTCACATGGGAAAAGGAAAACCAGAAATACATAGTTTAGCTAATGTCTAAAAAAAACACATAAACACAGAATTAAAAAAAAAAAACACACAGAAGAAAAAGAAAGCAGTCTTTCAAAATCCACTTCTATACTTTCCTGCTCCAGATTTGCTGCTGCAGCAACCTCAGAGTAAAATAACCTGACCAATAGATGTCACTGTCCCACTTCTTACTTTGAGCACATCTGAAGATTCATAATTTGTTATTCAGAGGGACAAAAACAAAAACTTTATAAATTTCCACATCATTTCATGAAGTGCTGTAGATTTCAGCTTCATTCAGAATCTCCTTGTTCAATAACTGGGATAACCATTCTGTGACTACATATGGTTTTATGGTTATAAAAAGTACAAGGTTCTTCTGAGAAAATCACCACCCATCTGAACATCAGGTCCACCCATGCTCATCAAACACATACTTCCAGGCCTGAATGTCAGGAATTGGAAGGTATTAAAATAAATCAGGGACACAAGATTGTCAATAGGCATGAGCATTAATGGGGGAAAAAAGTGCTTCTTTGGTTCCTAACTGCGTACCCCACCTCTGACAGGAAACTGGGATATGAAGGGTGGTGGTGAAACTAGTGACAGCCTGGTCAATCCTATCAGGCCATCTACCACGTGGAAGGACCTAAAAGCCAGCCCACTGTTTTGTACAGGGTAGTCAATGCTTCTGTTTCAATGAATACACGAATGAAAGAGAAAGGAGAAGGCTGTGTTTCTTAAATGGGTCATCTTGGAGTCTGAAGATGTGCTGCCAGCCTGTCCACCTGTTATTTGAGTAGCTGGAGCAAAAGGTTTAGGAATGTTTGAAGAAGACAGGCTATTTGGGTTTCACACGAGAAGCCAGAGCCTGTCAGTCAGCTAAAATATGTCCTCACCTTTTTAGACAAATACATTAAGAGATGACTGTCAACAAATGGGTATTTCAACAGTGAGGTTGAGGCAGCAAAGCTGATGTGAGCAGAAGACCTCGATAACACTCAGATAAATGGTAAACAGTCACTTTCTAAGTGCACAAATTTCCTATCACGGAGATCTGCATTCTGCAACTGACTGACTGAGAGACAATAACTACATCCCGCCGCGCAGCTTCAGCAGCTTTACAAACACAATTTTACATTAAATGTATATTAAATGAGTCTCTGTTGACTACAAAGAATCATAGCCCAAATACAAAGATTTCTACTTACCTGGAGATCCAAGTACAATTCACTTCTGTTCGGCTTTTCTCTCTCCTCATGGAGCAGAAAGGGACAGGCTGGTCCTGATTTATGGCCCAGGCCCCACGCTCCTCCATCCCTGTTGGGAAGGTCTTTAGGTGTTGACTGCTCATGGAAGCAGTCTCGGGGAAAGCCCTCGCAGGAGATGCCTAGACAGACACAGAGAAGACGTTCAGCGACACAGTGGCTAGAAAAACACAAAGCTAGCCATCTTTGCAGACTTCTAGGGGGACCAGTTCCTACTACCTCCTACTTCCCTTTCTAGGCTATATTTTTAAGTCTTTGCTTTCCCCCAGAAAGTGCTTCTCTTTCTAGATCACATTAAATAAAGAATTACAACATATGCCCTCATACTTAACTTTCAAAAGGTAAGTCCATTAGCTGAACTCCATGTTCCCTATTCTTGTTTATCAATTCAGGCTATAGAGATCACTCGCATTCAGGATGGAGTCAGGGGATAAGCTGGAAGACAGAAGTCAGGAGGCCTGGGTTGCTGGCTTTACTACTACAAGGTGTCACCTGAGCAAGTCACTAGTGTGTGTCTTCTGAGGCAGGGACTCCATCGTGTTCATCTTCATTTGTGAAGATAGAATCATCATGCACGGTGCATATGGGCACCTGGTCAACTTGTTGAATGAGTGATACCGCATGGCTCACTTTTCTCAGCTCCAGAATGAGGGGATTAGGCTAGTTCTTATCTAACCTATGTTAGGATGATAATAGTCAAGTACATGCCAGGCACTGTTCTTTGCCCTGTTCTTTGATTTTCCAAAGTTCTTTGATTTACCTACCTTCCTGTAGGTAGGTAACATTAGTGCTCCCATTTTAGATGGGGAAACTGAAGCACAGAGAAGTAAACCAATTTGTTCAAGATCAGAGAGTGGTAAAGCCAGGAACTGAACCTAGGCAGTTAAACACTAGAGGACAGGCTCTTAATGACTAGACTATGTGGCTTCTGCTTGGCACGCTCCTGATGGCGGTCTGTGTTCTACAACAAAAGGACTTGGTGGTCACGTGAGTCTGAGAAGAGCGGCATGCTCTGTCCTTTGGGGCTACGATTCATATTAGCATACTGAAGACCTTGAGATGTCCTTGAAAAAAGAAACTTAGCTCTGCATAATAGTGTTTTCCTAATTTATTTGACCACAGAATCTATTTAAAGGGATACCTGATAGACATGTTTCAAGCGGTGAGTGTTCCAATTAAACATTGTTTGGAAAACAGTAGGTTAAGTCATCTCTAAAGTCCCATACAGCTCTCAAGTCCTCGTTTAATCCCTGGTACGCAATCTGGGTAAAGTATTACATAACTAGGCAGAAGTTAAGGGTTTAGGCTCAGTGTCCTTTTGCAATAGAGATCACCCTTGGATACATGATAGGGTGTTTATTACACATAATCCTTGTAATAGTGTCTCTTTGGCAGTGACCCAAAGCCAGCCAACGACTTCTGGCATGCTGAAAATCTCACTTACAAGTAACCTGAGCTGAGAATAAGTCAGCTAACAAAGGGATCATGGACTAGCATGCTTCTCCTTCACATTACAGTAGCATTTTAGAAGAAATGAAATTTGAAAACAGCCGAGGTTTTGCTTTTCGTTTGCTTATTGGTTGGTTGGTTTCCAATCGCACTTTAAAGTAAAAGGTGGTGCAGGTCACAGCATTTCTATAGCTGCCCTCTGGTAAGCTGTCCATAAAATACCTTTCTGTGGCCACTGAGAAAATGAGTCCAGGGCCTCAGGCAGGGGCTCTGCAGACAGAGGGTGTCCAGAAAGTTATAACCAGGCTCTTTCTTTGCCTGAGCCAAATATCTTAGAATGAGAGCTTTTTCAGTCACCTGGCCTCACGCTTTCCATATGCCTCTTACTGCCTCCTGTCTCCAGAGAGACCATCTCCTGGGGTTGTGTTCTGAGCCTCGTGTGCTGCAGTGTCCCTACTCCTGCTTGGAGAGGAGGCATTCTGTTAAGCACCTCCACTTTATCATCATGGTGGCCCCAAGAGGAAGGTAGTGCTGGCCATGCTTTAATAGATGAAAAGATTAAAGCTCAGATCTCTTTTAACTACCATTGATATGCTGTTCATATTTGGCAAGAAAAGAGAAAATACCACAATTTTAAATTTATGGTTTATACTCATCGTGCTACCTTATCTTCATAAATGTATCAATTACTAATCACATCCCTCATGTTTGAGTCCCTCTATTTTTCCTGTTTATTTTAGAATAGCTGCTGGCTTTCAGTAAGGTTTATACTGATTATTAAGAAACAACATAAAGCATTATATAGTATATGTTACAGAGAGCTTAATGCACAACACGTAAGGTAAGACATCTGGATCATCAAAGGCACATTGTCTGGTGAGTAGAAGTTCATCCTTTAGGTATAAGAGAGTGGCAAATTCCCATGATAACTGGGACTTGGTGTCCTTAGAGAAAGTACAGGTGCAGTGCAAACGCCCAGTGGCTATGCAACACCGCAGTAATCAGGTGGGAATGCAATCCAATTCACTCCTTATGCGGAGGAAAGACGACATAAAGTTTAGGTAGGAACAATGAAAAGTAACTTCATTTTGGAAATCGTTTTAATTTTAAACAGCCAACGTCTAACACCTCATGTTTTACCAGACAAAGTCCCTATGAAGGAAACATGCAAGGTAAAAAACGTGACGCATCATCACTTTGGTGAGGATCAATTTGACAGCAAGGGACCAAGGGCAGAAATAAGTAACATTACAATGTTATTCTCAAACATCTGACCAAGTAGGTGAGGACAACGGACAAATTCACCGTTAGAAAAGACATAACAAACTTATCAAGTAAGTCTTTGGATGGAAGAATTTTAATAATACCAACACAAGGGTTTTGAACAGTCAAAAATACAGCACATGTCTATACTGATGAAAATAGGTAGTAGCCACACTACTCTCTTTAACTTAATAAATTTAATAAAGAGGAAAAATACTACCTAAAATTAGGTAAGTATATTCTGTCAAAACAGTCAAATGTCATTTAATTTTCTGATGCAAACAGATTGTGAGGTGTTTGATTTTCATTAAATGTTCCATAAAAAGCTTGAAACAGTCTTATCAACTTAACCATCAGTCTTTCCCTTTCATGTGCATATTATAAATTTGTTTTTTTACTCAATATTTACTGGTTATTGGGCTTCTCAAAGACATCCCAACAGCTTGATGGATCACACATACACACACAGGTTAATGCTACAGCTGACCACTATTAATACAACATACAGCACAGCCACGGTACAGGGAGGGTGACTTACCTGGGGACCACCTGGAAAGTCTGTGCTTGTTCCAACCATTCAAATGATGAGCTGCACTTCCTGATGCTAACCTACAACATTAGACTGGGGTTTTGCTGTCAATGATCAATACAATAGAAGCAGAAAAAAGGAAAGGTAATATGCCATTACAAATTGGAGGCAATACGTATTGCTCATCTTTCCAAAATTGAATAGTCTCTCTAGCTGTGTTTCACTGGATGATTGTTTCTACTTCCTTCCTTCCCCCTATATTATTATTATGCACCCAGGGTCTTTTCCAGGTGCCTCTGTAGTTCCTCCATTGGCCTAAGGGTGTTGGACCTAGCCATGGGACTTGCTTTGGCCAACTGAATGTGGGCAATGTGACAGTGTGTCAATTCTGAGCCAACGCCTCAAGAGGCAGTATGTGGTTTTATACCCTGCTTTGTGTTTCTGCCATCCCCATCTGACAAGCACACACCCTAGGGAGCTTGGAATTAGATACACAGAGCAGACCCAAACGCAATCCTGCTGCCTGGAGCCAACCCCACCTGAACCCAGCAGATCAAGGGAACCTTAGCTAACTCCTAAGCCAATGAATGAGAATAAATATTTGCTGTGAGCCATTGAGATTTGGAGTTTATTTGTTGAAACAGCTGCCTAATGTACTCTCTAGCATCTGTCTTCACCAGAAGCACTGTACCTATTAAAAACTTTAAACCATTTCAGCTGCGCAGGCTGAAAGACTACAGTAATCTTATTTTGTGATAAAAACAATGATTTAATATATCAGGTTTTGTAAAAATAAAGTGAAAACTCATGGCATACCCATTTCCTCATTCATACCAAGATCCACACACAAACTACATTTCATTAAAAAAAAATTAACCTTATTTACCAGGCATTGCCTTTAAATCTAAAGAATATGCACTTTCAATGAGAAGCCTGTACACATACTATATAATCAAACCTGAACAAAAGTCCCTAAGGAACAAAATTACAGTGCCTTTTAGTTTTTCTCCTCTAATTTCCCCACCATACCAGGCCCTCACCTGACAGCGATGATGAAGTGGTTATGCTTCCAAAAAGTGAAGAGGAAAAAAAAAAAAAAAGCCAGCCTGAAACTCTCATGAGCTTTTGCTTCTATGCTATAGTTCCCAAGGCCATTCACCCATCAGACTTGACTTAAAAAAACCCAAGAGGTGACGTTTCCCCAACCATGAAAATCAGAATCAATATGTAAAGGTAGACAGGTTGTCTTCTGTTACGTTATTCAAACATGTACTTACAGGCAAGGTAGACAGCAATCTAGATGTGCAGCTAATGGAAAGTGATATTAAGTACTTGTAGGGAGCATGTGTGCCTATTAGTGTAATTATTCATATCTATATGTAGGAAGACGGCAAAAGCTTTGGCAAAAATACCAGTCTTGTGGCTGGTTTATGTCAATGAGGGAATCAAGACTCACTAGTTCTACTGCCCTCATTTTCATTTCTAGGAATGTTCAATGATACAATGTCACTAAACCAGCTAGGTAGACATAATTCTGAGAAACCATCTTATCTATTCATCTTAGCCTCTAACTCTCCTGGCTAGAAGTATGTGGAGAGAGAAATGATGTGTAAGAACAAGCAGGTGGGGGGTGTGGAGAGGCAGTGGAAGGGTGTAGGTGAATCAGGAAGTAAGAAGTACTGGGGAGCAGGCTATGTCAATTTCAAAATCTGTGAAGAAAGCATCCATATCCATCAACAAATGCAATGTTGCTGATATTTAAATTCAAATAAAATAAAATAGAAATTAGAGTTGGAAGGAATCTCATGTACCTCTCCATCTACCTTCTCATTTTATAGTTGAGGGAACTGAGACCCAGGAAGACTGTGATATTTCCAACATACCCAGCTAGTGGCAAAGGCAGAATGAAAATCCAGGTTGTAGGGAAATCCTTCATACTATTGAGAGAAGAACATTATTGACAATCCACAGATGGGACTATTGAGGCTGAGAAAGAACTAGATGTGGATGGTTTAGCAGGTGGGTTCAATTTCTGATTGTGACCTTTACTAATTGTTTGACCTTGGTGGAATTACTAAACCTTCCTGAATATTTCTTTCCTCATTCATAAAATGAAAATCATAAGAATATACCTGATAATGAACTGTGCTCAACATTGCTTTCTTCTAGGAAACATTCCCTGAGCTGGGGGTAATGTATCAATGAGGGATGCAAAAAAGTCCTTGTTTTAAGTAAAGAAACCTGTATTCAAGGAGGGCATATTAAACATCACATGCTTGTGATTAGTACTACTGTTTGTAACAGAAGATAAAGAGAATAATTAAGCTCATAAGAATTCATGGTAGCACTTCAGTGCAGCAGATCCCAAATCTGTTCAAGTCCTAAAAATAGAATTTGCGTCATCAAATGCAATAACTCCATGTAAGTGGCTGGTCATCTCCAAAAAGAGCAATTCCTCAGAGCCCCTCACAGACACCCTATAACAGTCAAACACATGCACCTAGAGCAATGAATAAAATTATTTATAGGCACAGCTTTAAATAAAATTGCATTTTAAAGAGGTACACAAATATATATTGTTACGATTATTACAATAACCTCTTTCCATGATCCTTTCCAGTACAGAATATAGATATTAGGTGAGAGGCAAATACTCAAGACAGTACTCATTTATGGCTGGAGTTATACTGAATATTTTACACCTGAAAAACATAACAGGGGCATGTATTTAAAGTAGCACAAACAATGCCAAGTCACCATGCTTTAGACTGGATAGAAGGTAGAAGCAGATGCACCTTAGTAAGGTTTGGTGCAGAAAAGACCAACAAAGGATTCAGGATTGGAAGGCTGTAGGATTCACTGAGCCATTAAGAGTCTCTTGGGCCGGCAGAGTGGCGCGGTGGTTAAGCGCTGACTTGGGAAGCCAGCGGCCCCGGTTCGGGTCCCACATATGAGGGCCAGTGACACTGCCCTCAAAAAAAAAAAAAAAAAAAAAGTCTCTTCTCTGCCGATTCTCAGATAATAAATGCTGAGGAAATTAGATGTTGGTACATCAAATTCCTAAATGATCAAAATTTTTTATATTTTGGTCATAATGAATATACTTACTTATTAACAAAAATATTATTGATGTGAAGAACAAGAATAGAAAAACATTTATTATAGTATTCATTATAAATAAACTTGAATAACATCGTTCCTTTCTATGTCACATAATTTTGGTTATTATGGGGATAGTTGCACTAATGGGGAAACCAACTCTTGAAGAGATATCACAAAATTACTAATTATTTTAATAGCTAAGAAGGTATAGTAAAAAAATAAATAAATAACTATAGAAGACTGAGCCTTGGGTTAAAATATATATAATGAATGACTTTTTAAAAATTCCTTTCCAAAAAGAAATGATCTTAAAACATTCACAAAAACCAAATATATATAACAAGATTAACATTAAAAAAAAGGCACATATGCCAATATTAAGAGTAAATATATGAGATTAAGAACAAAACGTGGCTTTGAGCACCCTTGGAGGCGAAGCAGGAGCATTCAGTTATTTCACTCCTGCTATCAAAAGGAAGAAAGACTTATCCTTCAGGGCTGACAAAGGTTTTTCTGATATTAAATTCTGAGGGACACTGATATATAATAGAATTAGTTCCCACTTAGCCTTATCTCCATCACAACTATTTGACTAACAATTGACATCACAGAAATTGGGGCTGGTCTAGTTGTCTATCAATAGCTTTTGCCCTCCTAACCAGAGAGGTTTGAAAATTGTCTTGTCTGCCCAATGATTCGAAACTGAAGTGATGAGTTCTTCAGCAGAGCAGCTGTCGTGGCCTCCCTGAAACAGCCAGATGATCAAGATGATGATCATGATGATGATTTTTACAACCGGATTCTTAAATGTCCCCCTTCTGCCAAGGTGTCTTAGGCACCAGAATTTTTCTATCCTCCTCCTCCCACCAGGCGTTGGTACTAGGGAGGGGCCCTGCATTTTACCCCAACAGCCTCAGGTGAGGCCTGATAATATCACTTTCTCTTCCCACAAATCCATTTTCTTAAGGATCAGTGATGTTCTACATATGGGACATTTACTATACATCACACACTTTACACATTATTGAGAATCTTCACAGTAATCCTGCAAGGTAGTTATAAAGTTACCCCATTTTAAAGATGAGAAAACTAGTGAAACAGAGACGTCAACTTGGCCCAGGGTTAAACAGTAAGTAGTAGATCTAGGTTTCAAACACAGAGCCTGGAATTAACCTCCTGCTATAAACTAGAAACTAAACAAAATATAGGAAATAACTACCTTTAGATATTCAATAGCAAGGAGCACAGTATTATGATTCTTGAGAAAAGTAGAACAAATGAAGTGACTCTAACAATTGCCTAGGCTAAGAAGTGATTTCTGGACTGAAAATAATTAAGAGGGTCCCGGTGATCCATTCATTATCAAGCAGTCTATGCAAAATTAGAAGCAGGGGTCTAGGGGAGACAAAAAAATATTTAAGAAATGCTGGCTAGAATTTTTCAAATTTGATAAAAATTGTAAACCCACAGATGAAAAAGGGTTAATGAACCTTAGGAGGATAAGCACAACAAAAACAATAATAAATAAAATTGCTTAAAAACAAGTGATAAAAAGAACATTGTACAAGCAGTCAAAGAAAAATCAAAGAAAAAAAATTATTTCCTACTTCTTGTCAGAACAAGCACACCAGAAGACAATGGAATGATGACTTTAAAGGAAGATAAAAAGTTCTGGGGGTGGGGAAAGTGCTGAAAGAAAAATTTTAAAAATTCAACCTAGAATTTTACATCCAGCAAAAATATCTTCCAAAATTAAAGAAAAATAAAGATTTTTTTCAGATTATCAAAAGCTAGACAATTCCTATCCAGCTTACTTAAACTACAGGAAGTGTTAATAATTTTTTTCAGGCAAAGGGGAAAAAAACACCAGAAGAAAATTTGGAAAATACCAGTAATAAACATGTGAATAAGTACACAAGATATTTTTCTCATTATTGAAGTTATTTAAAAATATAATTAAACAATAAACAATGTACTGTGGGGTTTATAACATATGTAGATATAAAATGTTGACAACTATATAACACTCGAGAAGGAAAAATGGAAGTATTCCATTGTAAGGTTTGTACATTTATGAAAAGTGCTTTAATATTTGAAAATAGGATGAGATAAATTAAAGTTGCATATCAGAAAATCTAGAGTAACCAGTTGTTTGGTTTTTTGGGGTTATTTTAGTGTGAAAACTTGATTTATTTTAGTTCAGGTGAAAATACAGTAAAGTCCCTCCCCCCCAGAGCCACCACTGACTTCAGTCATCATAACTCTATTTTTTTCCACTAATATCTCTGGTTCCTTAAATATAAAATTCTTCTACTTTGACAGTTTTCTTTTTCTTTCTTTTTTTTTAAATTAAAGTTTATTGGGGTGACAATTGTTAGTTAGCAAAGTTTTCAGGTGTACAATTCTGTAACGCATCATCTATATATCACATTGTGTGTTCATCACTCAGTAACCAGTTTTAAAATATGGTATCTCCAACAGTGGATATAATATGAAATCCTAGAAAGTACTCAATCCAAATAAGACAGAAAAGTATGTAAAAGAGAAAAAAGAACAAATGGAAAGTTAATTAAAACTCAATCATAGTGATAGTTACATTAAATATAAATCACCTAAAATTTCCAATTTAAAGTTAGATTTTATCAGACTGGATTAAAAAAAAAACAAGACTCAACTATATGCTATCTACAAGAAATCATTTAAATATAAAAAATCATAAATAGATTAACACTAGAAGAATGGGAAAAGGTGTATCATAAAATCACTAATCACAGAAAGCTTGAATGTCTATATTAATATCAGGCAAAATAAACTTCAAAATAAGATATGTTGCCAGGGATAAAGAGAGAAATTCCATAGTGATAAAGGAGTCAATTCATCAAAAAAAAACCAGATCAGTCCTAAATTTGTTTGTCCAGTAATAGAATTTCAAAATATATGAAGCAAAACTATCAGAACTAAGCTGAGAAATATATAGATTCACAATTATATTTGGAGATTTTCACACTCTTCTCTTAGTAATTAATAGGATGGGTTAACAGAAAAATCTATAAAAATATAGAAGAATTAAAGATTACCATCAATTTTATCTAATTGATACTCCATCCAATAACCATAGAATACATATACTTTTCAAGTGCATGTGGAATTTATCAAAATGGACCTCATCTTGGGCCATAAAACAAGTCTTGATAAATTCAAAAGGATCAAAATCACACACAAAAAAATATGTTCACTGACCAAATGGAATTAAATTACATATCAATGACAGAAAACTATCTGCAAAATCCCCAATATTTGGAAATTAGACAATGTACTTCAAAATAACTCATAAGTCAAAAACAAATTACAAGGAAATTAGAAAATATTTCAGATTCAGCTAAAGCAGTGATCAGAGGGAAATTTATAGCCTTATTTAACGCTGAGTGACTGGCCCTCTGGAACTCCGGTCTACATCCTAACATTTATTCCCTGAACTTGGGAACATCTGGTATGGTTGATGTATGGTTAACTCTTGTAGAACAGAGGATTCAGTAACCTTTGCTTCTTGAATGATTAATGTAGAAGCTTTTGGGTTTTTTTGCCTCACTAGACTCCCAAACACTTTTAGTCTCCAGGGTTAGGCAGGTTCTGGAAGAAACATAACTAGTCAAGAAACAACCTGGAGAAACTGACATTGAAGGTTCTTCAATAAACAGCTGTCCCAGATCACCCTACAGTGGATCTCACATCCAGGGTCTTCTCACAGATACTCAGAGCTTCCAGTCAGCTTTTTAACCCTTTCTTAAGTATGTACAGACAACCAAGGACTATGAGACAGCTGAGTAGAACATCTAACAAAAATAAAGAGCAAGAAAGTGGAGAGCAAAAGGAGAGAGAGGTTGTGTTACTCCATTACTGCTGGATCAGAATTTTAGAGATGGCTCCTTTCTTCAGCTCTTGTTATATGGTCCTCTTCCATGCCTTCAGTCTTTGCCAGCTTCCGGTAATATTATCTTCACCTTTCGCCCCTTCAGGCCTAGGGTTGATAATGGCTTTTTACTGTTGCCAGTTTCTGGGAACCTCACAAACCCATGCTGGTTTTCTTAATCAGTCTGGACATGATCTCTTCATTAAGTTATTTTCAGTTTGAACCCTTTTGGATACACCATCTATTTTCTGCCAGGACTCTGACTGATAGAGTGATATTAGGAATGGGGTTTATTTCCTACACTCTAGCAAGCTTGTGTATTACTAAGGCATCTAGGGAGCTTGCTACCTGATATTCACCATACCTAGTGAGAATAATAGCAGCCATGTAATGAGCCAGTGTAATCTTTTGTAGGATACCAAAATGATCGAACTCCGTTCAGATTATAGTATGACAGAGAAAAGGAAAAATGTCGCGGCCCCACAGTAAGGCAGTGACAAGCATGCTGCTGTCCCTTCCAGAAAGGTGAATTAACTAGTATGAAAATAAAGAATTTTCTGAATCAATAAGTGAAGATAGCTCCCAGAGGCTGTGTTGATACACTCAGTAAGTATACCATATTAGAAACAGCGCTTGCAATTTGCATCCCAGTGTAATTAAATTTACAATGATGCAGTCATTCTCTGCAAGCCATCTGTTTTCTCACTAGCCATAAGAAAATTTCAATGAGAGTATGGTATGAATCCCTATCCCTGCATCTTCCAAATCTTTGATGGTGGCACAAATCTCTGCAATTACCCCAAAGATGTAGTATATGCTTTCAACTAGTGGGAAAAATTATTGTGCCATTTGTCCCAGAACACACAAGTCTGGGAACCAAAAGTAGAAATGAGAGTGGCCCTTCTGACTATTATGCCTAAAAAATCACTTGCATAATTTTTGCTTCCTCTCCTTGCAGCCTTGGGTTTGGTGGGTTTGGAGATCTTAGTGCCCAAAGGCAGAATGCTTCCACTAGGCACAAAGCCATGGTTTAATGAGCCAGGACGCTGAGGGTGTCCTTGGCCATTTTAGGATCTCATATACTAGAGATAACATTTATTTCACTTCAGTGCCTCACAAAATAAATGTCTTCGGTAGAATATTTTGAACTGGACCTAGAGTATTAAACTTCTGTAATCAAAGAAATAATAGTTAATGTTAAAGCTGCATATTTTGAAAAATGGTATAGAATGAATGTCCTTATATCAATATCAAAGTGATACAAGGAAGCTATGGTGAAACAAACACTTTCAAAGATTCCTGATAAAAGAGTACATTGGTACGCATCCCTGAAAAGCTACCTGACAATGTGTATCTGAAACAGAGGTTGACCAAATACAAAACTCAGTCTGTTCTGTACAGCCTGTGAACTAATAGTTCTTCCATTTCTCCATAGTTAAAGGAGGGGAAGGAGAGGGAATAAAGGAAGGGTGAAGGGGTGGGGGAGGAAGAGAAAGAGTACCAGCAGCAGCAACAGAGGCTTTGTGGCCTTTAAAACCAAAAATATTTACTATTCAGCTCTTTACAGAAAAAGTTTGCTGAGTCCTGTTCTAAAATGTTAACATGTTCTTATCCTTTAAACACCAGAACTTGACTTGTGTGAATTTTTCCTAGAAGAACAGTTATTTCGCTATTCTAAATCTTTGTAAAAGGTATAGTATAAGCTGTCCATCAAAGTATAATTTATGGGGCAGCCAGGTGGCTCAGTTGGTTAGAGCATGTGTTCTTAACAACAAGGTTGCCTGTTCAATTCCTGCATGGGATAATGGGCGGTGCCCCTCCCCCACCCCAACCAGATGGAAAATGGCGACTGGACTTGGAGCTGAACTGCACCCTCCACTACTAGACTGAAGGACAATGACTTGACTTGGGGTGATGGGTACTGAAAAAAACACACTGTTACCCAATAAAAAACAATAAAAATAAAACATAAAAAAAGTATAATCTATGATAGAAAAAAGTGGGAAACTAATTACCATAAACATTACATAAACCCTTGCTGTAAGAAGTCTTACTCTTTGCTCAGAGCTGAATTAGACACCGTGGGAGGCAAAAAGGAAGGATGCGGCAGAACTACATTTCTCCAAAGGGTTTTACTTTCAAGTTCAAATGTGTAGTTAAATAAATATACTCTCAAATTCTAGTTTATTCACTTTGAAATATTTCTGTTGTTTATCATTCTCCTTTTTGTTAAAAAATGTGGACCAAAAAAGGAGGTTCTATGGAAAGTCACCTCACAGGATGATCTGATCGTAAATTCCTAACTGAGCAAGTCATGGTGGATGACAGCTCCCAGGCATAAAACTTCTTTAGTAAAGATTTATCTTTGCCTCAAGCAAGCCCTGTCCAATGTTTCTGGGCATCTAGCCTTTTATCAGACCCCTCCTTCTAACACATGACCACTCTTTCAACCCCCTCAAGAGAGCACATAATCTTAACTACTCTATAATCTGATTCTGGCCTTGCTTTCTCCCATTTCCACATAATCTTCCTTACGTCCCCCTCCTTAATTTCAAATATATAAAGGAAACTGCAAAACTGTTTTTCTCCAGAGCATGTGAGATCCTGCTTCCCAACATATGTCATCAGTTTGGCTCAAATAAACTCTTATAAAAATTCTCTATAGGAGCATTTAAGACCTTGCTTCCTGGCATATGTTGTCAGTTTTGCTCAAACAAACTCTTATAAAAATTAAAAAATAAAAATTCTCTACAGGTCTGGATAATTTTCATGTCCCACCACCTTTCTGCCTATAAAAACCTTTCATTTTATACAATTTTCCCAGTGCCCTTCTTGTTACTAGATGGGATGTTGCCCACCTGTTTCATAAATTGCTTAATAAAGCCAATTAGATCTTCAAGTTTACTCAGTTTAATTTTGTTAACACTTCAAACTATAATATGCCCCCCCCCAAAAAAATTAAGCCACCCAAAAGAATGTTTTCACGCAGAATATTAGAGGAGCCTGTGTCTTTGTAGAATGTTTTGTTCAACTAAGCCATCATGGTTCTTTTCCTTTATAATTGGAATCTCTTTGCTCAAACACAAAATTAACCCCAGTAATCTTCTATTTAGTAACTTGATTTTAGCATTTTTATCACTACCTGAAAATTGCCTTATTTTGTCTTCCCCCCCACCCCCCAGGAAACTGCTATAATCTCAAATGTGATTTTACTGTGTCTTGGGGCTATAGTCCTACCAGAATACAGCTTCAATTTAAAATGCAAGTCAGTAGAAAAATCAATTTACTGAAAGAAAATTAGCTTCATAGGCAAATATTTCAGGAAAGCAACTCATTCATAAAGTGAGCTAAATCTATACAAAGAATAGAACTGAGTCCGTCATATATTTTCAGTCGAGAAAAACTTATCAATATACCCAAGTTTAAGATAAACATTCTCTGGAATGATTCCACCAAATAATAGAATAGGAACCTTTGAGTCTAGCATTGCTGAGAAATTATAAACAAGCACAAGATGGTCAATAATGGCTTCACAAAAGCAAAAAAAATTAGACTGAATTGTATTGGGCTGACAAGTATTTCAGGAGTAAGGTTTTTACTGTGGACTTCCATTTTACTCACATACATACAAGTAGACTTTCTTGACAAATTATCACAATTTGTCATTTAAGATAATAGTATGAGGCAGTGCAGTGACTTGTTGCTAATGAATGGAAGCACCAAATAATGATAGGGATGTAGAAAATCCCTAGAGAAAGCCACAACCGCCCTAGAGTGAGGTTAGGGAAAATGACACATCAGAGGATTCAGCACAATTGTGAGCTGTACCCAAGATGGCTCCAGCCACTGAGAAGGAAAGGAAATGAAAACACAATTACTAGGGGAACTGCTAATATGTATCTATTCCTACAGCAATGTCTCCCAGCAAATTGAATTCTAAAATAGTTCCATAATTTGCTATGAAATCAAGGATAGAGTAAATTAACTGAAAAGAGAAAATCATAAAGAAAAAATTGGATAATTTGATGTAAATTAATAAAGGTGTTACATGGCTGAAGGGATCTGATGCTGTTTTCTTTGCAAAAATAAAAAAAAAATTCTATTTTTTTAAAACAATGCTAATTTGAATCTTAATATTTGTACCAATAAAAGAAAGAGAAAAAGAATGTTGAAGTTTCATAGTGACGGTTTCTGTGGTAAGCAGAAAATAGATTGATCTTCTCCAAGGGTTCTCAGAGAGATGGAGGAGCTGCCCTAACAGGCAGGATTTTGTAAGATGGGGAGCTGTCTGGAAATAACAAAGTACAAACTCTGACCTGATCACCAATGTACATGATGCTATCTCTCTCTCTCACTGCCTGAATACCAGAGATCAGAAACTGAAGGGTTAATAGTAAACATTTCATTCCGGTTCTAATGATTTTAGGCCCAATGCCCTGGATGTTTCGTTACTAAATGGAAATATGCTATCACTGGGCAGGGGTGGGGGGCAAGAGTCTCCCCCAGATTTAAAAACAGAGACTTTCTTTGGGCCATTTTGAGCTCTCCCTGCCATGAAATGAACATGAAAAAAAAAAACACAAAAAAACAAGGAGTGGTGGGGTGGGGGCATGATTAATAGCTTGTGATTTATCCTAGTAAAAGGAAATAGGATTACTGGGGACTCAGTCGGGTATGAGAGGAATCTGGACAGATTAACAGAAGACTCAGAATGTTTTCTAGGCTGGACTGTTGAAGGTTAAGACCCCTCAGAAATAAAGGTTCCCCTCCTCCCCAAAGAAATTCTGACTGGCTAAAATGCTGGCTAAACGCAACAACTTGACACAGGAAATGATTGGAGAAGACCAAGTACAGTTCATGGCCTTGTGATTAGGTGGATAAACAGGAAATCTTGACTAAATCTGTATTTTCCTACATACTGTTGGGATACCTAGAGATTGACAAATGAATTCCTGTTTTCTCTTTCAATAAATGTTATTTACTTTTTCTTTTCTTCCCTCTTTTTTTGTCTCACTACTATATATAGGGTATATTAATTGCAATAAAAGTATTAATTTGACTCATAAATTACAAAATATTGAAATGGATCATGATGGGACAAAGGAGAAATAAATGAACACTACCCAATGACTGTGAACTCAATTCCGGATCCAGTGGCTGTATGAGTTTGTGTTATCTTCTACTATGTTTATGAATGGTACTAGAGCAGAGCTATTGAGAACCTATTTGGATGTATAGATGTCAAGGATTAAGGGGTAAAATCTTGAAGGCACCTCTTGGAATGATGGCCTGTCCCTTAACTCTTCTCCTTTCTCTGGGAACTGCTCCCAGAACCTAAGTGGAGGCTGTGAGCAGCCATGTTTCTGTTGTTATCTGGACTTTTCAGACTGAGTGGTCAAAAAAACAGCTATATGACCCAAGCTGATGCTAACATTTGTTTGTTTCGTAAAAAAAAAATAAGAGGGGGAACAGGCAGAAACTAAAAGAGACTGACAGCCATTGGATCTAAGTCATATAAATGATAGAAAAGATCCATGAAATCTTGCTCATGATCAGAGCTTCTTGGTTGACACCTGACCCAAGACAAAGTTCTTCAGTTCTTCCTTAACTCCATAAAAATACCATAGTATTCAAAAAAATAAATTTCTGTTTTGATTAAGCTAACCAGAGACAGCTAATTTACATCAGTGCTTTCCAAACAAAGGCTAAGGATGAGAATGCCAGAAGTTTCATTTGGTATTGCCTTTGTGGTCGGGGAAAAAAAAAAAAAAAAAGCTGGGGGACAGCTATCTTTAATATATACTCAATTTTAGAAAAATGTGTAAATATCATTTGACTCTATTAGCCTTGAAAGGAATCTTGAATCCTATGGATGCACCCCCAAATCCTCTATCTTACCAACTCCTGTGGTAAATTCAATGTTCATCTCATGGAACTTCTTAGTAGCATCAGGCAGAGTTCAACACATTTTCTTTCCTTCAAATTTCTTTCTAGAAACCATATACTTAACACTCTACAAGTTTTCCTCCTAGTCCATTACTCACTCCTCAGTCACCTTGCTGGCTCCTGATCCTTCCTACTTCTAAATTAGGGTCCTTAACCTCAGTACTGTTGACATTTGGGGCCAGAGAATTCTTTGTTGTGGGAGGATGTTCTGTGCATTGTAGGATGTTTAGCAGCATCTCTGGCCTCTACCCACTAGTTACCTGTAGCACTTCCTATTCTCCCAGCCATTTGTGACAACTAAAAATGTCTCCAGATATTGTCAACTGTAACCTAGCTGAGAATCATTGCTCTGAATGTTTCAACATCCCAAAGATCTGTACTGGGTCCTCTTCTCCTCTCCATCTTCACTCACTGCCTTGGTTGTCTCACTCAGTATCAAAATTTTAAATACCCTCAAAACTCTAATGATTAGTATATCCAGCCAGACCTCTCGCTTTGTCCTATCTTATATAGGCACTGACTACTCATTGCAGGGCTTATGCACATTCCAACCTTTGATTTTCCTTCTAACATTGCTCCTTCTCAGTCTTTCCCACTTCCATAAATGGCATCAATATACACTCAGTTTCTGAGATTAAAAATGTGCTTTATCCTTGAGTCCTCTCTTTCTTTTACATACATTTTATGAACAAGACCTGTTTGTTCTACCACCAAATATAATAGTACCCCAAATCTGACCACTGGCATATTGTCACCACCCAGTCTATCCACTCTCACCTGGGCAACTGACATAATCTCCCAGCTCTTCTTCCTTCTTCCACTCCTGTCTCCCATAATATTATCCCAAAGCATCCAAGGGATCTTTTCAAAATGTCACACTATTCCTCAGATGAAAACTTGCAATGGTTTTCCATCACAGTTTAAAAAAAAATAAAGGTAAATTCCTGGCCTTAAAAAAAACTTACCTCTACACCGTCAATGAAATTGTAGATATGTATGATATCGGGGATGGGGGAGCAGTGGATGGAGGCAGGGGGTTGTCACTTTGTAAGGGGTGAAAAGGATAACTATTGCATTGTTTTGTATACCTGAAAATAATAATAATAATAATAATAATAATAAAACCTCACCTGATTTGACTCTTGTCTACCTTTTTCTCCCTTTCTCCTACCCTCTCCCTTACTTCAAGCCTTCCAGTCACCTTGACATTCTTGCTGTTCTGTCAGTAAAACCACCTCACTCCTGTCTCTGGCATTTACATTTGGTTTCCTCTGCTGGAATCCTGTCCCCAGATCATCACTTGGCTGACTTCTTCACATCATTCAAGTTCTGCTCAAATATTCTTCCAGCGGAGAAGCTTTCTTAACACTGCCCCTCCTCTGCCAGCCTTTTCTCTCTAAAGTATTTTATCCATAACTCTTACCATTAATTGAAACTATGTAATTAATAAGTCTCAGACAAAGTTGACTATAGCAATGCAACTTATCAGATCAGATAGCAGTGTGGTGGCCTCTTTCTTGAGAGAAAGAAGAGAAATGCTAGTATATTACAGGTATTTCATGTAGGCCACTTCTCAATTAGAGTTAATTCTTGAAACCCCAGAGGCATGTTTATAGACCTTATGTAAATAAAATAAAGTAAAATTTCAACTTGGAAGCCATGTTTTTGGGAGTGAATGATTAGCATGCAACATTGGCAAGACTTCGGAGGCTATGTTCAGGGATGGGAAGGAGTCTCGGTGATTGATTAGCAATGCCTTCCCTGACACAGGAGGGAAGAGTGGTGGTGCATGTGCCATGTTTTGCCATCTTTGACTAAAGCCTCAGATCCTTCTTTTGTCTGCTCACTTTCTGGCAGTTCTTACTGGCATTCTTGCCAACTTAACAAGAAAACTGAAGAGATATGAAACTCAATTGGACAACTTAAAAAGTTGCTGCTTTGGTAAAAGTTTTGATGGAGGAGGGGGAAAAACCACATAAGGCTAAAAGATATGCTGAAATAATCAGTGAGTGTGAATTATCTATATATTGCTTAACTCCCACAAGTAGAGAGAGGAGATCATGGCATAGGAGAGAAAAGGAAATGAACTCAAACATCTGTTTACAAAAGAATGGGATTATTTTATTTTCCTTGCCCTTCAAGAAAAGACAAATTGAATTATGAGATTACAATGTGGAAGACACTTGAGGAGTCATTGCTATTAATAAAACATTACTTTTATCTTCTAATTCCCTAATTCTGCTGTTGAATCATTAAGCAAGGACAGAAAGAGAGCAATTGAAGACAGGGAGAAAAAGGAAAAAAGGCCAAGTATACAAAAAGGTCACTTTATGACAAAAACTTCCCAATCACCCAAACTCCTCTCCCCACTCCTTAGAAAGGTCAACTGATAGCCCTTGGCTCCTGACACGTAACTATATCCCTTTTCTCTTTTGATGTTCTCACCAAGAGGGATTTAACTGCCCTTCCCTTGATTCATTAGATGGTCACTTCAAAGAAACTCCAAAGAGGCATCATTTGTCCAAACAACTCCCCCATCTTAGTAAATCCAGATAAAACCTCAAAAGCAATTCATCCTAAATTTCACACGTTATTGTCTTTGGCCCCTGTCAGTGACCTCAGCCTACAATATTGATTACAACTAGCCTCCCAATATGAACCTTTCAGACAATCCATCAGTTCCCAGAACAGGGAAAGAGTTATATCCAGTCCATGATTGAAAATGTCCCAAGATCCACAATTAGCCCAAGAAGAAACTAAACAACCTAGCAGACTTGTCATAAGTTTATTACCACTTGCAATCCATTCCCTACCCCAAAGTCAAGCGGGGAGCGATTCATACTCAACCTAGGGAGTGCTTCAAGATGAAGTGCATTTAAGATGAAGATGAGTACTTGGTTTAGTAATATTTTATTAAATTAACAAATGTCTCTAAGTATTCTAACATGTAAATAAGATTTGTGAGGTCCCTGTGAAAGGCAGAAATGATCAACATTACCAGTAATAAAACAAATGCAAGTTAAAAGAGTAATAAAATACAACATCCCCCGCATCAAATCAGAAAGATAAAACTTTGAAAATATGCAATGTTGGTAACAGAGCAGTAAAATAGGCACTCGGTCTCAACAAAAGCAGTACAGTGCCCTCCTGTTCATTATGTTAGCCCAGGCACTTCACATGGTACCTGGACTTAGCAAGCTCTCATTAAATATTCATTGAATAAATAAGTGAAATCAGTGCATGGCTACTCTCATGGTGGGAGTACACTGAATAAAATTTGGAGGAACAATTTGATAATAAATATTAAAATGCAGATAATAGTCATACTTTTGGTACTAATTCTTCTCTTAGGAATCCACTATAAGGAAATTCTTTAAAAATGCAAAATTCTAGGCAAAAATGCTTGTCACACTATGAAAACACTGAAAAATTATAAATAACCCAAGAGTCCAAAATTAGGTAAGTGATAGTAAACAGATGGCCCATTCTCTGTGCAAACTATCTCACAATAATCAAAATGATATTTACAAAATTTGGGGGAGTATGGGAAAACGCTTATAATATACTAAGCCAAAAATTTTGTATCAAGTATAAGAATTTTATTTAAGCATAGTAAATAAAATGGACAGAAATGTAACATTAATTTTTTTATGGGTGGTAATGTAGGTTTTCTTTTTTTCTAGCCTCATTAATCGTTTTATATTCTTCTTTAATGACCATAGTATGCTTTTGTAATTAAAAAAAAAAGGAAAATCTGAATTAACAGGATAGGAAGATCACTTTCTGAGGATTATTGTGACACACATCCCAAATGACATCAATAGGACATGTGCCTAACAGCCCTCACATCAGGGCTTCTCTTCTCTTTTTCATTTTAATGTTTGACTATATTCAGGGAATATTTTCATAAGCAAAAATCAATACAGTATTTTGATGACTAATTTGAAGTCTTATATTTTAAAATTTATTAAATCTCACTCAATCAAAATCCTCCTGCTACTCCTTTAGCCATTTCCTATTTATTAGTGAAGACAGAGACAACTTGTCAGTATTTTCAGACAATTAAAATTTTCTACATTAAAATAATTTTTAATGTCTTGGTACACAGTATATTTTCATTAACTTTAATGAAGTTCTAGAAACAAATCTTCTACTTTTTTAAAAAAAAAATTTTCTTTGTATAGCACCTAAGATAATTATTCAGAGTAACTGAGATAATATATGTGAATAAATGGTGTGTAATAATAAACTGCTATTCAAATGTAAGTTTTAAATTTTTTGTGTTATATCATTTCTTACCTTATATTCATTTCTAATGGTGTATCTCCCTCCCATTTTATGAGCTGTTTTATTTGTGTTCCCATGGTGCTTTGCTCTCTGCAAATTATATTGTTTTTCTTTTAATGTATGTGGTAAAATGCTTTCAAACCTATACAAGTAATTTAAAATATAAAATTTTATTATAAAATGTATTATAATTTTATATAAAATATTTTAAAAAATTAAAGGACCCTGTGAAATGTAAATCAAAACCACAGTGAAATACTAATTCACATCCACTAGGATGGTTATAATAAAAAAGACAGATAATAACAAGTGCTGAAAAGGAAGTGGAGAAATTGGAACTCTTATACATTGCTGTGGAAATGTGAAATGGTGCAGTGGCTTTGAAAAACAATCTGGCTCTTCCTCAAAAAGCTAAATATAGAGTTACATACACTATGATCCATTAATTCCACTCCTAGGCATATGCTCAAGACAAATGCAAACATGTCCACACAAAAACTTGTAAATGAATGTTCATAACAGCATTGTTAAATAATAGCCAAAAGGTAGGACAACCCAAATGTCCATCTATTTATGAATAAACAAAATGTGCTGTATCTATACAATGGAATATTATTTGGCAATAAAAACAGTAAATACTGAAAACATGCTAAGTCAAAGAGGCCAGTTACAAAAGACCACGTATTGAAAGATTCCATTTATATAAGATGTCTAGACTGGGCAAATCTATAGCGGCAGGAAGTAAATTAGTAGTTACCTAGGGCTTGGAGGGGTTTGTGGAGAACTGGCGAGTGATTGCTAATGAGTATAGTTTTTTGGTGGTGGGGGTAATGAAATGTTTTAAAAATGATTGTGGTGATAGCTGCATATCTCTGTGAATTTACTAAAAGCCACTGAATCATACATTTTAAATGAGTGCATTATATGGCACTACATCTCAATAAAATTGTTTTATAAAAAAGATCCTGTGAGTTACCATTTTATATGAATTGGTAGTATTACATATGAGTATAATTGTTTGGAAAGAACTATGGCACTAACAAAATATTCACCTTTATACCACTCATATTTCTACAAGTTTACTTTAAAGAAATCATTTAATGGAAACAAAAAGCTATGTGAATAAAGATGTTAATCACAGTATTCTCTATTGGTTTTAACTTGGAAACAATTTAAATCCCTAACAACGAATTTAGTATCATGGTTCATCTAGATGATAAAATATTATCATCTATTAAAATTATAAAGCTATAATTAACAAGATTGTATAGAAGTATAAAAGGTTTCAAATAATGACAGGTTAATATGGAAGTATATAATATATAAATGACCGTAGTCATGGCAAAACACCTATCTCTATCAAAAGAGTTGAGGTGGTTGGATTATGGAATATTTTTAGTTGTCTTTTTGTTTTTTTGTAGAAGTTGTCTTATATAAACCTTTTAATTAAGAAAATTAAAATTGTTATTTAATGTAAACCAGTAGTAAGCGCAGCCATCCAATAAAATTAAAAGGTTCCTCAGAGACACCTAATGAAAGAGTACCCAGTACATGTGGGGAAGAATTTCAGGCACCTGTGGTTTGTTTTTGTTTTTTTTGTTTTTTCTGAGCTTTTATAATAGTTTATTTGAGCTAAACTGATGACATATGCTAGGGAGCAAGATGGTTTCAAATGCTTCGGAGAACAGTGTTTAATTTAAAGTCTATCACAAAAGAACACTTTGATTATATTAGAAGCAATAAGGTAGTTACTGAAAGTCCAATTCACTAAGTGACTGGCACATATTCTACCTGTACTCTAGTATGTATTTATTATCCAGTATTTTTCAAGTGCACAGTAACACTCACAGCTGCTCAATCAACAGACATTCAAGATATTGTCCTCATGCTCCCAGGACTCACAATGGAAAGTATTAGCATAATATTTAACTAATACTTAAGTAATGGGAGTTTGCACACACATGCTATGAATATGGTTTGCTAGGAGGTGATGTGTGGAGATAGCAAGAAATGAAGGGCAATTAGAGCAGAGGTGTACCCATGTCAAGGTACTTAGCTCCTGTACTTACATTTCAGAAAGGTTTAGTCTTTGCCTTACAGCTGCCCTCAGCAGTGAGAGTGTACAAGGAATGAAATGAAGGTAGAGAGATGCTAATAGAACCTTTGCTATTAGGCAGGTTGACAACAGAGAGTAAGTATGTATGTACATATGTATGTATGTATGTGTTTTGCAGGGGATGAGGAAACAAAATTCTTACAGATAAAGTGCAATCAAAATGTTTAACACCCCCAAGACATATGTACCTCTAAATACATTTTTTCTGACATCTATATTTATTGGTGCATCTTAGATGCCCCTCTCCCAAAGCTTGACCTGTGTATTGTGTGATGATTTGTTAATGAATTACTGACAGATTCTGATATATTCTTTTCCAAAGGTCAACGGGATTCTTGACATGGATTTAATCAACCTCCACATAGGAATTAAACAAAATGAGCATTCCCCTATATTTGTGACTTATGTTCACTGCCAGCTTTGAGTCATCCATTGTTTTGAACTATCTAAGCATCTTATCCCTTCAATTAGTAGTTAATAAACATGAAGCCAAACTGTGAAGCCAGTGTTCCCTCCTATGTACCCTTTTTAAAATTTATTTCTTTCATCTTCATTATACTGAAGATTTAGAAAATATCTATGAATGGAAGGAAAAACAGTCAGCCACAGCCTCCAGATTCAGGGATGATTATTATAATAATTCAGTGGATTTCATTATAGTCTTTCTTTCTATACACATTTTTCTGTTGTTACCGTGTATTATTTCTTTAAGGAACATACTAGAGATATGGGGTATACACAATTGTGGGGCCTACTTTCTCCAATGACAGTTTGTTTCTTCCTGAAGTACAACCCTGCTCCCCCACCTCCACCTCCAGTCAATACCTGGGCTCCTGCAGAAAACAGGAAAATCATCTTGCATCAATATTCTGAGATACATTCCTCCACAGCCCAGCCCACACCCCAATTTAAATAGTACCACTGCCCGCCTTCTGTTACCGCTGTCCCCTTCTAGACAGGAGCCCCTGGGGTAACATTACCAACCACAATCAAACATGGATTTACCACATCACTTCGAACATGGCACATTACATACTGGATTTTTGGAACCCCACCTCAGAGCCAGGTCTACGGCCACATCAGTATCTCCAGCCCTGACTCCTTCCAGACCATCACCTGATAGTTCAGAACCTTAAAGTACCACCATACTTCAAAGCGGGGCCTTCTTTAATAATAAAGCCCTGAGTGAAAAACACTTCTGTTGTCCCTTTAATTATTCTCATTATGCTTTTACCTACAAGTGTGGGAAACGACATAAATAGTCACCTGACAGCTCCTTAGCTGAGGAATTGCTCTAGTCCCACCCCCTGCCACCCAAGTCCAAGCTAAGTGCCTCCTTTGTTAGCTCTCCATGTAAGGTCTCCTAGGCTGGCTTCCTACTTCTTTCCTACCTTTCTGCTCTTCGCATAGTTCTGTTTAGAATATTGTTCTGGTTTCTTCCTGAACCTTCTTTGACTTGGGGTCCTGCAGGACACCACTGCTGGTGCCTGCTCTTCATCTCAATGCCCTGCAAGTGTGGACAGGAGGCTCCACAGTCCCCACACAGTCCAGGCCTGTGGGGTGTCACTCCTGCGAGTCCCTGCTGGTCCAAAGAGGAAGAATAAAACAGCCCAGGACTCTAAGGAGAGGACCCTATGAGCCTAACTTCAGGGCAGTAACATAAGAAGTAACTGGCATCTTGCTTCCTGAACATTTAGACCTAAACACAAATATGCAGAAATCATGAATAGCTGAATATTTTCCAAGAGATTTTCAGAAAAAAAGTTGATCATGTAACACGTGGTCATTGGATTCCCAGAAGCCTGACTGTCACATCTGTTCCTTTTCTGGAACAAGTCATTGTTGCTTTAGTCATCTGAGTCACTCTGCTCCTTGTTTGTGTGCACCACAAGAACGCCATGCAAATGTGAGTCTCCCCTTGTCTCATGACGGAAGCACTTAGGATTCCCTTCCCCTGCCACATGCCAACAATGCTCCTTTCTTGAACACAGTCAGTAAATAAAGAGTAATGGCTTCCGCAGTGTCCACCTGAACTATCAAGTCTATGTCTCAACACCTGAATGAATGCACAGCCCCAATGCCCATAAAGTACTATAATTAAAAGAATGAAAACAATCGTACTTTCACTGATCAGCATAAGATCTTTGATTTCTGGAACTACCTCTTTTTCCTCCTATATTTTGCCTATCCATGTGTGACTGAAAAGATGCAAACATCTATATAGTGACTGTTCAACCAGCCACTGAAAAGTTCAGGGGTCTTGTTATGGAGCATATAATACCTTGGAAGGTATGTGACCTGTGCTCGTCTTTAATTCAATGCATGATCAGTGTATTGATTTAACAAGGTCATGTACATGGTCATAAAAAGTTCATTTCTCCATTCAGTCAAAATACTGAGTAAGCACTTACAAGGCCAGGCACTGAATCACGTAAGACAAAGATAACTAAGACAAGTCCTTGCTTTCAAGGAGTCCAGCTCCCAGAGGGAAAATGGAAAAGGAAGTCAATTCTTGGAATTTTAAGTGTTACAAGGCAAGTGCTAAGGGAATAAAGAGCAGACCTACCTCAGGCAGTCAGTCCCAGAGGGCATGGGGGTGGGCAGGAATGGGATACCTCTCAGGGGAAATGATACCTGATACTTGAAGAATGAATAAGATTTAACTTGGCAGATGAGAAGAGACATGTACACACAAAAGAATGTGTGTGCTCAGCAGATGGCACTATGACTGGAACGTGGGCTGCTTCTGGAAGAGACGGGCCAGGGCCAGGTGGTGGATGCCCTGCTGCACAGCCCTGGTGAGAAGGCTGGATTTCATCCTCAAGTCA
The DNA here is from genome assembly GCA_033961575.1 of Aselliscus stoliczkanus. NCBI lineage: Eukaryota > Metazoa > Chordata > Mammalia > Chiroptera > Hipposideridae > Aselliscus > Aselliscus stoliczkanus. Next base: position 89,837,580 of record CM066732.1, on the reverse strand, counting down.
CCAACAGATTTTGATCAGGAAAAGACTCCCTAACCCCCGCCTTTTCAATGCAAATGGTTCCCCCACAAGCCACTATGTTTTAGTTAAGCACCTGAAATGAGCTGTGGGCAGCGCCTCTGGGCCTGCTGTGTTTCCTTACTCTTCCTTGCCTAAATCTCACATCCCTAAATCTAGTCTCAGCTCCCATATTGCTGCTTCTGGCTGTTTTTAGAAGCATTCCCTTTCGGCATCAGCTGCTTGGCTCTTAACTCTTTCTGGTCAGGTGCTTTTATAGATCTTAGCTTCAGGCTACAGGCATTCCCCACCACCATAACCTGTAACCCTCTACCAGCAGAGCCATTTGCATCGCTATTCACTTCAACTAGCCTCTCACACACCTGCTCATAATAATAATAACAATAAATTTCTGGGCAGCTTTAGAGTTTTTTCCAGGGTGGATGGGGACTGTAGACTCTTACCTTAAAAAAAGGGATACCAAATGCCGGCCGAATGGCTCAGTTGGTTAAGATCTCGCACAAGAGTGTGAGCTCTGAGCAACAGGGCTGCGGGTTGAATTCCTGAGCTGAGCAGTCGCTGAGCTGCCAACAGGCAGCAGGATGGCTCAGTTAAAAATAAATAAATAAATAAATAAATAAATAAATAAATAAATAAAGGAATACCAAATTTTAGCTATGTCCCTGGTGTTTGGTTAGTGCTAAGATCTTCCTTAGCCCTAGTCACTTGAACCCCTATTTTATGGAGAAAAAAAAAATGGAGACCTACATTAACTTTCTCATTGGAATTCATATACAGACTAGGAATCCTAATTTTCTACTTTCCTTTAGAAAAGGAAATGCACTTTCTAAAGAGTTTCCTTTAGATGTAGGGAAAACCCTCTAGATATTTTGAAGTATCTTAGGCTTACATTAATTCTTGCTTCACCCAACAACGAAAGCTGAAAAAATCTAGATATGCATTGAAGCTCCTATGATTAAATTACTTCTGCTCACTATTTGGCAAAACTGCCTTGATAAAGCAGTGGTAGAAGGGAAGTTCATATTAAAGCCAAAACATGATTACAAGCTGCAAAGACAAATGATACCAACTATGATTTTTATTTTTTCCCTCATGAAAAATATAAAATAGTGAGAAAAGTGTAGGCATTGGATTCAGAAAAAGTACTATCCATCCATTTGGGCAGGTTCTTCATTTACAAAATGGAGATAATAGAGATTACCAACCCCTCCCCTGCCAAGAGTTTTGTAAGGTTTAAACAAGATGAAATATTATACGTACTTTACATAGCACACAATAAATGGTTGTTAATACTTTTATTAACATTATTCAATTATTAATTTTATTAACAATTAACATTATTACTTTTACTACCATAACCAATGAAATACAACACTAAAGTCAATGACCCACCTTTAAGATAAGCTAATGGATGATCCTGAAGGGACTTGGAAACATTCTATTTGAAATTAAAGTTAATCTCAGATCCAGGCATATCAGTTATATATTGAGAGGTAGGAGAAAGTATGATATAAAGAGAAATGAAAAGATATATTTTTGAGACTATGCCTGTAGTCAAAGGGGACATGTCTTTACTAGTAGAGTTTATGGATGATTAATACCAAAAAAAATGTTATAACTATTGAGTGTTGGCAAAGGACTTCCCCTCCACCAGCTCCCACCAGCCCTCAACCCTCATTCCAAAAGAGGGAGAAAGAAAACAAACCCGGGTGCCATTGCTGGAAGCTATACGCCCTCAGATTCTGGCAATAACAACAAAAGCATTTGTAATTTCCTGCCATAAAGAAGACAATACAGAAATCCTGCATATATTTAAGAATAATTTAAAATCTGGAGGTTATAGAAACCATAGCTGCATTTTGATTACAGGCATTCTGAGAATTACAGGGGCTGTGAGATTTACAAGGTGCATTCATTTATTGGAGTATTCTTATTTAACTAGGATATGCTATTGAATATCTTTCCCCCCAAAAGACATTATTTAACCTTAACAATTGCTGTTGGAATTTTTCAAATATAGATTAAGCTCAATATTTATTTGTTCCTCGCACCTCAATAAATGTGAGTCTGCTTCAGAGGTCAATATTTATAGATATATAGAATAAGAAATTAAAGTTAATATATGAATCATTAATAAATGATTTTAATAAGTAAACCAAATCAACTTCTAATATGTGCTTCACCTACATCTACTAGAGATAAAGCATTCTTGTACCATTTTGATGAGCCGGAAAGGGCACACTTAATCTTCTTAAACGAAGAACCACTAAAGCAAACAATGGTTATAAAACATACTCAGGGCTATAGAGCAAATTAATGTTTGAACTAGGAATAAAATTCAGATTATCTGCATTCAAGTGCCTATTCTTCATCTAGCTTGAGTTATTGGTGTTGGGATGGTATCAGAAAAGGAGAAAAATCCTCTCCATGTTTCTGGAAACAAAATCTTTGTTTTCCCAAATCAAAATAAATATATAAGGTATTGTGAATTTGGACAGACTGTTTCTAAACCTTTTTGGTTTTGTCGTAAGATGAAATCATATGAATTTGGAGCAATGTGAATGAAAATATGTGCATGTGTCTTTTTAAGAAATGCTTATAGATCACGACACATAGTTTGCAAACTTAAAATTATTTTACTTATTGCCCAATGTCCTCCATAGGAAACTTTAGCTATTACTGTTTTAATTGCTCATTCCCACTAATCAATTATAACTTAAGGAACTTTCTCATTAGCTTTATTAATAACTTCCTCATAGTTTAATACCCACTCTACTTGGAACCATTGATGCTCCCCTGTCCAAACATAGAGACTCTCGCGGGCATACTAAGAAGTACATCTAAAAGGTTAGGACAAACCAGAAACACAGAGATTATAGCTTCCAATAAGCACCAGTAAATAGGGAGAAAGAGAGTAAAAAATGTCAATGTCTCCCTTAAGGCTGAAATTAATTTATTTTACATAATTTATTTGTTCCTAGGTTTCTCTAATTTGAATATAAAGTTAGAAAGTATCTACCTCAGTACCACAAAACCTTGTTTAATAAGAATGTGGGGCAGTTATTGTAGGAAAGAAGAAATCAGAAAATCTCTTCCTTACATCCTAATAATATCCATATTAGATTAGGTATTAAAAGCAAAGAGCATTATTTAAACAATGTCCACATTAAAGATTAGATGCAAAGGGTTTCCACATACTTTGGCTAAATAATATAAGTATTTCTTGATATTGACATAGCATTTTATTACATCAACCTATCTTTAAAGAACTGAATAAAGTCTTCCTATTTCAAAAATACAACTAATCACATTCACACTCCAAAGTCACATTAATCCTTAGTTTTGTTAAACATAATTAAATGAACATATTAATATTCAGATAGTATGATTTTTAAAATTTGAAATCAGCAGGTTACAGTTGGAGGACACCTGAACCAATGTGCTGTGTACCAAATAAGGACCTTTCACGAAGAATTCTTCTTTCATAGTTCAGCCCATAAACTCTAGCAAATTAAAAGCACATGTTAAATAAAGAAGAATTTCAATTTTGATAATCTGAATAGATTTCTCTCTACTTTACACAGAAATCTTTCTTTCCCCCACCTGCAGCCAAGAGCCTGGGCTTCTGCTTTTAAGCTTACCTTCCTCTGGAGCTATGGACCTCCTGTGCCGGCACTTCCAAATCTTGGGAACTGAAATTGACTGTCCATGTCTTGGGTTATAGTGGTAGCATGCACCTATGGTGCCAAAGGGTGGGGAGCCTGAGGCAAACATGACGGACTCTCAGGGGAGCTTAAGAAGAAGGAACGTGTGTAGGGGATGTACTTCCCTTGCTCCATCAAAGGAGCAACTGGTACAGTGCCATCCGGGGAAGAGCCTCTGCCAAGCATTAATGAGTCAACCTCCCATACACGCAGTGGGCCAGACAGGTTTCACCACTTTATAGTCATATTAATGACAACACTTTTTTTTTTAAAACCAACAATATCCTTGAGGAGCGTCTTTTTATTTTCTTCCTCTTTCAGGGGATAGGCGAAATGATCACTTTGCTTTTCAAAGGATGTTTTCAGTTAAACACAGGAACTTAATTTTTTTGAATCATCTCTCAAAACTAAGTCCTACAAGAACTGGTCCTCATTCTATTCTGAAAATGAATGATTCTACTGTATCTGCTTTTAAAACATGTTTTCATTTTCAGATTTGAAAGCCAATCCCCCTCCCTACTCCCATAAAATGACCTCCAACACGACATTTAGCTCTGGATGTAAACTTGAGCTATGAAAAATACTGTATAATTATCTTAATGAGACTTGGTGTTTATATTGCGTCTTTTATCTAAAGAGCTCAAAGCATTTTGCTAACATGATCTTATTAAACTTCATAACACTTCACACAGGAATGTAATGGTCAGGATTATTATTATCAATTTTAAGAGGTGGGGAAACTGAGAAATTAGCAATTATATGACTCAATGTATGGTCATAATGCAAGCCAAAGGCACAGTTTGATTTGGGACTCTGACCTCTCTTTCCAAGGACATACCCAACTGACCAGTAGAGAGCTCCCTGTTGAAATGAGAATTAGCTTTCACCTTTCAGAATCTGTTCTTTTGTTCTAGAGCTTTAAACAACATAACAATAAGGCAAATAAAAAAATTGTATTTGCAAATTATGGCACATGTGCTAAAGGTAGCAGATGTGCTAACTCCATTCATTTTATGCCCTCCTTACCATCTCCGAGGGCCACCATCTTCCCCATAGATGGATCAGGACACAGACGGTGCTCACACTATCTGTACAGAATGGTTAGCCAGATCACTCTTTTCCAGGCACCGGGAGGAAAGAGGTTTTCAACATCGGCCATCCTGTGCATGTTCATTGTGAGATATTCAAACAATATAGTGCGAAATGAAAAAAAAAAAATCTCATGTTGCCACCCCCAGAGGTTACATTGTTATATGTGGGGATGTATGAATACACATGTGTAGTGATACCAGACATTCTATTCTGCAGCTTGTTTTGGTTGTCTTCGTTTTCCAATATTCCTTGGCCATCACTCTTTGACATTTCTCTTAAGTGATCATTTATGGATATATGTACAGGAATATACACAAATTTATTTTATTCAATCCCCTTTTACTGGACATTTGGGTATTCCCTTTCTTTTTCTATCTTATGAACTGCAATAAACATCCTTGTATGTTTACCTTGATGTGTTTTAAAAATATTTCTTTTGGATCTACTTTTCATTTTTTACATGATCCAGGATTCTTGCTTATGTAAATACACCTGTCATTCTATTTACTGAGCTGTTGGTTACATTGTGAGCCTGCAGCTTCAGGTAGAAACCAGTTTCTTCCTCCCAGCATGCTTGGAAGAGGTTTTGGCTTTATCTGCAGGATACCACTCTGCTTTATCCACCTGACCCAAAAATGTGAGCTAGAGAACATCCCATATAGGAGAGATAGAAGGAAGGCTAGTTGATGTTGTTAAGAAAACAACAGGGGCTGGCCGAGTGGCTCAGTGGGTTAAGAGCTCACTCAAGATTGCGAGCTGAGCTCTGAGCAACAGCAGTTCGATGCCCAGCCCGATCTGAGCTGCCAACAAGTGGCAGGATGGCTCAGCTAAAATTAAAAACAAAACAAAACTTTATACTCTAGGGCCGCCGAGTGGTGCAGTGGTTAAGTGCTGGCTTGTGAAACCAGCGGCCCCGGTTCGGGGCCCACATATGAGGGCCAGTAACACTGCCCTCAAAAAAAAAACAAAAAAAACCCAACAGGTACAATCAGCCCACTTTCTCCCAGGCCTTAGTTCAACAAAAAATTAAATCCTGACCTTTCAGCAAGACAGAGTGCTGGGTCCCATGTTTGGGAACAAAAACGCATTTTACAAGTAAGACTTAGATCATATGTCTAAATCTGAGTTTGAGCATCATAATGACTGGTTACATTGTGCCTCTGCTCCTGCAGACCACATGGGGGATTCAGTGTCATATCCAATTCAATGTCAATATCATTTACAATGTTTTGGACGGTCTATACGCTGAGAGCCCAAAGGGAGTCTATCCAGGGGTATTTGCCCTAGAATCATATTTATTTCCACATGGATATCCTGTGCCTATTATCTTCCCAATAAAGCATATTATGTTTTTTCATTTTAAAGAAGGGAAAGAAAGCAATGGACTTAGAACCACAACACAAAATAAATCTAGAATTTAACTAGGTCATCATCATTGTTTTTACTACTAATTAATTCATTTGTTCATGTACTAAATATGTACTGCAAACAAACAATGTGAGTGAATAAGACACAGTCCCTGCTTTCAAAGAGCTGACAGTACACTCAGGCCTATTGACTAAGAAAATCGGCAAATAAAGAATGATACTCCGGAAGCGCAGGGAAGGTTTCCTCGAAACTGTTACAGTTAACAATACAGAGAACCAAAAAAAAACAACAAAACTGCCTTGCCAACAGAATGAAGGGCAGTATTGTCAGTCATGTGACACCTAAAAGATTTTTAATACTCTTAGTGCCCCTCATCAAAAAAGTGAATAAACTGAAAAGCCTTATTTATTCTTGCCATATACTAATTCTATTTATTTCGATCCCTTCTTAAAATACTGTTGTGTTCTCTAAGCTCAAGTAATCAAGTCATTGTGCTCTTCAAAAATAATTTTTTTAATCCAGTCACTTATTAACAATTTTCTCCCCAAACGTACATGCCATAATGAGAAGAAAAAGTAATTCAAAATAGGTTTTATACAATAAATATTGTTTTTACACAATTCACATTAGGCTCACTCTTTAAATGCTTATCTCACAGTAAATTTCATGCAGGCCTGTGAGGTATCTTGTGAGTACAAAACACAACAGGATAAACAACCAGATCAATATCCTAATACTATCTTCTAAATACCTCCACTTGATAATCCAGCAACATTCCAATCTGATGGCCATCAATAATATATACAACTTGCGAGAGAGAAACCTTGTGTCTGCATGTTAAATCCATGGATGCTGAATGGACCGATGCTGACCTGTCCCACTTCAAGTATGCTCTTTCAAAGACCTAAGAATAAGGTCTTTGTTCCAATTGCTGCCATGATCTTGCTATAAAATCTAAAAGAAGAGGGAACTGATTGTATTTCTTATATGTTGGGTTGGTAGAAGACTAGCATCTCAGTAGATGCTAATCTACCAAGATTGGTGAAATTACAAGCTACTAAATCTTAATAAAGGACCCTGACATTTACTTAGTATGGACTATACATTGAAAACAGACATTGAAACTAAGCATTGCCCATACATAGCCTTACAACTAAAGCTCAAATTCTGGAATCACCTTGAACCCCTTTCTTTCTCTCGATGCTGGAATGTTAAGCCTTGTAGACCTATTTGTATAGTGTTTTTCATATCCATCCCTTTCTTCCCAGCCCCAGTTTGAGTTCTTATCAATGCAACCATCACCAACTGATCTTCCTTCTAATTTTTTGTCGCCCTTCACTGTCTGGTTAATCTTCCTGAATCACAGCTGGGATCATATCTCTTCTCTGCTCAAAGGTCTTCCATGGCTTTTCATGGTCTATTACATTAGGCAAACACTCCTTCACCTGGCATTCAAGGCCCCTACATTAGATAGTATGTAGATTTGATTCAAGGTTTGTTACATGAATACATGACACAAAGCGCATGCTCACTGTAGGTGGCAATGGTTATCCGAAGCAGTGTCATAGCATATTAATCACTGATCATGTCTTCAAGAGATAAATAACAAGGTCTAGAATTTGTTTAGCCCTAAAGCCAGGAATACCCAGAGGGAAAATTCAATCTAATATATCTGGGCTGGAGATATGGTGAAGATGGTTGGTCCAACAAAGGCAGCTATTTGACAGGATGTGTGCTTCAACACAGACTCGGATATCAAAGAAAGATAGATCCCTTCCAAGACTCCTCACCCCAGGAAAAACATGTTGCTTTCTCCATTAGGCCTATTGGCCCCACTGAGGAAATTACTTAGTTAGAATTCTTTATGGTTTGACAGAAATCCAACTAAACTGACTTAAGCAAAATGGAATTTATTAGCTCATATAACCAAAAAGTCCAGGGTTATCGGCATGGCTCGATCTAGGTGCTCAAATGATTTAAGGAATCTCACTGCATCTTTTGATTCTGCCTTCTCATGTGGAGTCAAGATGGCTATTACAGCTTCCAAATTACACCCTTCTAGCTTAGTAACCTTAGTGAGTAAGAAAGTATCTCAGCTGGTCTAGCAAAAGAGCCAGGGACCACTCTCCACAGAATAACTTGGATAATGTGCCCTCCCCTGAACTGATCACCCTAGGCAGGTCACGTGAACTCCCTTTGCCCAGTCCTGGGTCACATTTGCACCTCTGGATCCAGGAGAGCAGCCCTATCCTTACCACAGGAAGTGAGAAAGTAAGAGGTGGCTGCTCGTAGGAAAAGGGGGATACTATTACCAGACAAAAGGGAAATGATGCCATGTGGGAGACAAACACTGAAGCCCACGGTAAAAAATTCTGATACATAGAATGAGACGGAGATGGTCAGCTTCTTGTTATGCTGTGATAGCGTCTCTGTGCTACTCCCAGCATCTGACTGAGGGAGCCCCTCCGTACATTTCACCCACCCATGTCATCTTGCTTCTTCGTCACTAGTAGCTTCCATCGCCCTACTACTGGGCAGGAGAAGGCAGCAGCAGCAGACTTATGACTCGCCACCTGGACTGAGCACTAGGATTTCTTTAAAGCCCCCACGTGATCCTAACATGTAGCCAGGGTTGAGAATCACTGGAGTCGAAAAGCACTTGGTCTTCACCATCATATATACAAACATTGCTTAAATCTTAAAGCGTCTGTTTTGTCTCATCTAATGATGGGTGCTCTGGAAGACGAATCTAAGATGGCTGCTTTCATTTCCAGAAATTAATCCACAACATTTGGAGGAAGAGGAAGTAATAGCCATAAATCAGATGCTAGACTCAACAGCACTCTTTTGTCTCCCCCCTCCCCTGCATTATGTTCTTTGCATAAGATCAATTCAATACGAGATGGGGTAAAAGGGCAAAAGTGGGCTTAATTTTTATTTCTTAGAATTTTTTTTTTTTATTTGTGAGAAGAAAATCACGGAGCCTTGCTTGCCACAAGGACAAATGTTAGAGTGACTGTGTACTACTCTCATCTGCTGAAATAGAAGCAATTCAATGAGATGACACCCTTGGCATATACCAAAAGTCATCTCAAGCCGACTTCTACCCTATCACAGAATTTTGAGATAATTTAAAGGGACTCAGTTTGTCTGTATCACCCCTCTTTCTAAAAGAGCATGATGCTGTACCATAAGATTATATCCAGGAGGCCACATAATATAGTGGAATACAGAGTTTGAAAGTCTGATCCAACACTCTCTAGCTGTGGCCACTCAGCTTAAAAAGGTTAACCTCTCAAAGCCTAATTTTTGTCATCTATAACATGGAGGCGATATACAGCCTTTCTCAAAGATTCTTGAAGGGTCTAGAGATAATAATACATAGAAAGCATCTTACACATAGTAAGCTGTCAGTAATTGTTAGCCATTATCATTTGGGGAAATAATTTTTTTAAAAAAACCCAGTCTTGAGGATTAGTTTTAAATGAAGGAAATTAGATGATTCCTGGATTGTAAATACCAAGACACTAGAACAATACATGTAAACAATTATTTAAAGGAAATATCTAATGAGGTTTGCAAATTAGTAACATTTGGTGTTTAAACACATTCTTCTTGAATTTGGATCTCTAAATTATAGTTTAAAAAAATAAGAATGGGGTTTGCTAAATGGCCAACTTCGTATGGTGAAATTTTCATAAAAGCTCCCGCAGTTTTAGTGACTAAGGCTTTTTCTCTTCATGTGAGTTTATCAGGGAAATGTTTCTTTAATATTAAATGCCTAAGTGTTTAACTTCCTAATTAGGACTGATTGGTTATTTACAGCCCATTGAAGAAATGCCAAATTTCTTTCTAAAAAAACCCAAAAACATCTCTTTTTAATAATTCACAGTTAAAGGCTCTCCTTAGCAATAAGTCACCAAGCTGGGGCAGAGACTTCTAAAGATCTGTGTACGAGATAATGATAATACCAACCTCTCAGTGCAGTTCTGAAAACCAGATGAGATAATGTAAATGAAAGGTCTTTGCAAATGATAAAGCACTGGGTAAATGTTACGCTTTTGTGACTATGGCTGCCACAGCTGCTGACTAAAGGGAGTTTATTCCTGGTGTGACCATCCTCAGTAGAGACACAGTTGTGATTAAGCATCTTGTGCAGAGACACAGATTCCTAGATTCAGAGGAGGATGAGATGGGCAGAGTGACCAAGGGAGTAACACAGGGAAAAAGGCAAGATGGAAGCTTCGTTATCATAGGTGGGCAAGAGTTGGAGGAGAGGAAGTAAGTAGAAGGGTAGTGTGGGCAGCCAGTCTGACAGACCAGCAAAGAGTATTCACAAATAATGTAGAGCTTGGAGGCACAGAGTTTGTGCAGGGAAGCAGAGTGTGATAAAGCTAGAAAGGAAGGTGAGTATTGGTGGTGGAGAGCAAATGCCCAGAATGTCAAATATTTTTTTTCGAGATAAGCCAACTCTGCATTTATTCTTACTATTCACTGAGTATTTATATTACTTATAGTCAATGTTATCATTTATCAACCTCCAAAACTCATTGAAAAAGTTCCACCGATTTAGCTGAGGGTTCTTAACTTCTGCTCATTCTGAAGCACTATGGAGAAAGGGAAATGGCAGGAAATGGGCTGAAAAGCGAGAGATGCAAAGCCTGGCAGCTTGCCCAGAATGGTGGCAATTCCACAGATGGGAAGAGAAGGCAATGAAGCAGTGAGGTAGGCTGCAGGCAGCCTGGAGCAGAAACCAGGCGAAGGGAGGAAGACCAGTGACTATCGCCTCCAGTTTGCAGGGCCATGAAACTGAACTTCTCTGGACCCACCTTCCTGGTGAGTCCCCTGTCTCCAAAACTCTAGAAAGGAAATCTGATACCCATACAAAACTGTGGCTGTGTAGCTGCAAAGTGTGATAAATGCTTCATCTTAATTAAAGGCAGTGGTTTTTCTGACCAAAAAAAAAAACACAAAAAAACAAAAACCATGGCTGGTTGACTGCAGAGTGGTTACGTGCATGATTACATATGAGAATTTGAGAAAACTGCACAATATACGTGTATGTTGCAAACGGACGTGCTGAGCCTTAGGAGCTGGATGGGAAGAGCCATAGGGAGCGAAGAGGAGAAGATGTCACATCTTAAATTCCCTCAGACAGAGAGGATGTCAGGCAGGACCTGTTTGCCTTAGGAACTGTGCTCCAAACGAATCAAATGGTTGGTTGGATCATCCTTATCCTACCCCAGACGTCCTTAGTTTTCAGTGACACCATAGTTAATGCTCCTCTGTGTTCAACCTGCACCCTGAGACCCTCTAACTGACTCTATGCTGTCCTTGCATGGACCATCACGTAACCAGTCTCAAGAGATGGGCCAGAATAACTCATAAGTTGAGTTAATAAATGAATCCAGCTCTAACTATAAATACAACGATAAAAACAGGTCATTTTTACTAAATGAAATCCAAGTTTAAGCGTCTTTATTAAACTGAATAAAGCTTTTTAAAACACTGGTGATCTTTTAAAATAGAAGCCAAATCTGCGGTGTCCCAAAGCTACTCAACCAGGTTAAAAGCTGAAATGAAAATGTTTTCAAATTAAACCCAACTCCATTCCATCCAATGCTCCGTTCTCATCACATGATCAAGCTCCCCTTGGGACTGTGACCCCCCACCCCCACCCCTATCAGGTGTAGGCTATGCTGAGCCCAGGTGATGATTTCAGGAAGCTTTTACTGGAGTGATGCTTATAAGGATGCTGATGCTGTATCGACTCGCAGCGTCTGTGGAGAAGTAGGTGCAACAAATCCAAGATCCTACCCCTAGGTCTTCCTTAAGGGTAACAGGATGAAACAGTGTACCTCTGCAGGGTGTCAGACCTCTGTTCATGCTAGAGGGGGATTTGGAGAGAGAAGGGGAAGACAGGGCAACAATAGAGGAGAGAGAAAAAGGAAGGAGAGGAGGGAGTGGGTGGGGAGAGAAAAAGAGAGAGAGAGAAAATGAACAAGAATGAATGTGAATGAACAAGAGACAAAAAGTGGCAGAATGCCCAGACATGAAGGCAGGTCAGGCAGGAGACAGAAAGACAGGGCAATGGGGGAGATGTGAGCTGTAGGCTGTAGGCTTGTGGAAACAGAAACCAGGAATCAGGCAGGAGGAAGGAGGAGGCGAGCATGGTGATAGGAGCAGGAGAGAAGTCTTACAGAAGTATTACAGAACGGAGAAACAGAGAAAGCAAACAACTTGCCCTGGAAAAAGACAGTTAAAAAAAAGCAGATTTGTGAATAACCAAAGGCCTAATTTCTAACATCCTCAGAAAGAGGTACTGAAAAGTTGATCAGTTGAAAACCTGGTCATGGCTGTTGCTTAGACAGGACCAGAAATGAAGGCTCCAATTCTGTACTACTGATTCGTGAAGGATCCTAAAAGATTTACCGGCCTCTATCTATGCTCCGATAGCCTGCAATTTGTTCATCAGTGAAAATATTCTTTCCACATCTTAAAAGGGGGATTTATGTTTAAGACATTTCAAGGTCTGTTTATAAAATGCCTCACAGAAGTTATCACATTCCTTACACAGAGGCATCATGATATTTTATGTAAAGACATATTTTAAAGCTCAAGTAACACAGCTCTTAGTGAAAACAACAATCAGGCAGCATCCTAATGTGATTTGCTACCAGAATTCGAGGGCCCTAATTGAAATTACTCAATGAGACCTTGAAGCTGTAAGTTACAAATAAGTGCTTTAATATAATTTATCTAATATATGATATTTATTTTTCAAATGAAAAAAAGATTGGTAAACCACCTTTTTGGATTGGTAAATCCTAACTCAGCTGAAATAAATCTGAGGCTGGGGTAGCAGTATGCATAAATAACAATGGTAAGATTCCTAAAACACTGTTTAAAACTCAGTAACTTTTAGAGCTGTTAGTACCTGAGCCCTCCCTCTTCACTAAGTTAAAACACTTCTTACTTCTAACATACCTCTCAATTGACAGGTTAAACTGGCATTTTTTTATGTCTACTTAATGGCACAGATTATGCTAGACACCCCCATATGCATGATCTCATCTAGTCTCAACACCATCTACTGCAGTAGGTGTTATTATCCCAGTTTTACAGATGAGGAGATTGACACCAGGGGTGGTTAAGCTAACATGTTTAGGAACTGGCAGGGCCGGGATAGTATGGACCAGGGGCTCCAACTCTTAAGTCTGGCACATTTTGCAAGATACCAGACTGCCTCCGTTGTTCATACGTCTGGCCAGAAAGGAGTTGGAGAACATCCAGATGGTAGGATGCTGGAATGTAAATATTATCTTCTTATTCATCTATAAGCATGTCAAATATTTCATAATATAAACATGTATGGAATCATTTAATGGACTGAACTATGTCCCCTCCAAATTCATATGTTGAAGCCCTAACCCTTAGTAACTCCAAATGTGACTGTATTTGGAGATAGGGCCTTTAAAGAGGTGATTAAGTTTAAATGATGCCATTAAGGTGGGCCCTAATCCAATCTGATCTGCATTCTTGTAAGAATGAATTTGGATACACCAGGAGCCTGCTAGTGCATAGAGGGATGGCCACATGAAGGGACAACAAGAGGACGGTCATCTGCAAACCAAGAAGAGATGCCTCAGAGGAAACCAACCCTGCTGGTGCCATGCTCTTGGACTTCCAGCCTCCAGAATTGTGAGAAAATAAATGTCTGTTGTTTATGTCACCCATCCTGTGGCATTTTGTTACCTAACACAAGGACCTACGATGTGCCACATACTGCACTGAGTGACACGTATGTTACAGTAAATAAGACAGGGTTCCTGCTATTGAGAGCTTTTCGTCTTATAAGGGCCCCTGAGAAACAACCAGATAATTAGAATATGACCTGGTAAATGCTGCAAAAGGGCAAGTGCACGTGAGAAGACCGTGCAATCTGAAATGGGGCATGTATATGGGAGAGGATGTCTGGGAAAGGAAGTGGTGTCTAGGCTGAGATCTAAAAAGATTTCTCCCATATTCCTGGAAGAGCCTCCAATTTCCATTCACCACATATCCTTTTATTCTTGATCCCAATTCCCTCACATTCAGAGAACATTCCTCTTGTGCCAGTTCTTGCTCTGCTAGCATTTTGTTTCTACTTCAGAAAATATATATATATGCTTTTGTAAATGCTTAAGTCTAAGAATTGGTCTCATGAAACTTTAGAAATGTAAACAAAACTTTAGATGAAAAGTTGTGTACTGTACTAGTTTCTGATAGCAAAGACTGATACAACTTAAGAATGCAACAAACAACAAGTGCTGGCGGGGCTGTTGGGGAAAAGGGGACCCTGCTGCACTGTTGGTGGGATTGCAGATTGGTGCAGCCACTATGGAAGTCAGTATGGAGGTATCTCAAAAAACTGGAAATGGAACTACCTTTTGACCCAGCAATTCCACTCCTAGGTATTTATACTGAAAAACCCAAGACACTAATTCGAAAAAATATATGCACCCCTATGTTCATTGCTATGTTCAGCACTATTTACAATAGCCAAGACTTGGAAAAAAATTAAAAGGCCCAGCGGTAGACAACTGGATTAAGAAACTGTGGTACATTTACACAATGGAGTGTTACGCAGCTATAAAGAAGTAAGAAATCGTACCATTTGCAACGATATGGATGGACCTAGAGAACATCATGCTAAGTGAAATAAATCAGCCAGAGAAAAGCAAATACCATATGATCTCACTTATATGTGGAATCTAAAGAACAGAATAAACAAGCAATGTAAACAGAAATAGTCTTGGAGTCACAGAGGAAAAACTGATGAGGGCTAGATGGGATGGGGATGGGCATGAGGGAGAAGGGGAAGGGACAAGGCAACATAAAATGGTTAACTACAATATTGCCTCAGGAATAGAAAAGACAGTTTAGGGAATATAATCAATAATGTTGCAAATATTTTTTAGGGGACCAGATGGACTCATGTCTTGTCAGGGAGACCACTTCATCGACGGTGTAGAGGCCTGACCTCTGCACTGTACATCTGAAGCTGCCGCTGAGTAATATTAGATGTCAACTATAATTTAATACATATATATAGTCATGGGATATGGAATATAGTGTGGGAATGGAGTCAATGGAATTGTAATAGATATGTATGATATCGGGAGTGAGGGGGCAGTGGATGGGGGAAGGGGGAGTTACTTTGTAAGGGGTGAAAAGGATAACTATTGCATTGTTTTGTACACCTGTAACTAATAATAATAAATGAAAAGAAAAAAAAAGAATGCAACAAGAAGGGAGTAGTTTTAAAAATCATGGTTAATTTATTCAGTTTATTCAATGCATAATATTTAATATGCAAATATTAAAACTAATTTTAAGAAAATTTAATGTCATGGGAAAATTCTGTGATGTAATATAAAGCAATTAAAATTTGGTTAATATGCAGTCTTAAAAGTTCAAAATATTGAGTGGTTATTTCAGACTTATAAGGCTTGGGCAGTTTTTATTAGTTTTTGAAATAACTTCTGTGTTTCCAAAGTTTTCTATACATATATATAGTCATGGGATATGGAATATAGTGTGGGAATGGAGTCAATGGAATTGTAATAGATATGTATGATATCGGGAGTGAGGGGGCAGTGGATGGGGGAAGGGGGAGTTATATGATAAATATACACACACATCATTTGTAGGCCATCTCCTCAAAGCAACTGTCTAAGTGGCCATGAGGGAAGGCCATTAGGATATTGATGACAGGGACAGATCAGAGCAATGGAAAAGTAGAAAAAATGCAGTTAACTCTTACTAGGTAAATGCCCTCTGAGGTAATCCAGCCTCAAGTGACAGAAATTCTTCTACCAGCCACTAAATATCATTTAAATAGGTGGAAAAAGCTCTCTCAGGGCCCAGGAGATACTGATCAGATGTAGCATGTTATCAAGATTTCCCCAAGGCCTGCCTAGATCCTCTCTATAAGAAATCAAACAGAGATAAGCACATCCAGGTCCTAGGAAGTGCCCTGAAACGACTTATGCCACCCAAAGCAATCATTCAGACCAGTTAATCAAGGAACCTCAAATACATAATATTTTCCATTTTCCACAGCTGGGTCAGAAAAAGAACGTCAACAATTTGCTTTTTCCTCTTTCTTCATCCCACCCACTAACTCTAACTCCCCAACTTGTCCCTCCTTCCCTTTCTTCCACCCCCTCTCTCCTTCTTTCCTGACTGTAAATGCTTGTCTGATAGTCTAAATTATGAGCAGTTGAAGGTTTCCAATAAAACAGCACTTCTCCAAAACTCTCCCACAGCTTCAGCCTCTCCAGAGGACTGTATCAGTATTTCTCCTTCTTGCTCTTATATACTCTGTACAGGAGAAAAGAGCATTTCATTTGTTTTGTTTTTCCCCCCTTGGGACTCTATCTTAATCCACTATGGCCTATTATTTTAGCTACAGAACAATCAGCTCGTCTTTCCCAGACCTCGGCATGTAGGTTTCGGGTGTGAAGAAGCCACCTGTGTGCAGCTGGAACCAAAAGGAGATGCGACCATTCTTTCTAATCGAGCCCCACATCATGTCATTTGGAAAAGAAATCCCAGACCAGGACTGGCATGATACCCAGGACACTCAACACTCCTAAGAGCTGAGGGTGACATGGCAACAGAAATACCCAAACCCGGAGCTTCTCAGCCTGTCATTCTTTTTGATGAGGCATTTACGGAAAAAGAATTCCTGGGACCCTGATGATCTGCTTCCCAGGAATACCTTTAATTTCCTCTGTTAATTCGAGGCAGCACAGCCACCTGGACTCCTCCCCACTGTCTCCAGCTCCTCCCACGGGTTGTCGTGCTGTGTTCTTGCGCCTGGGCTTGCAAAGCTCTTTCCTCACACCATCTAGGTGTCTCCACAATAATCCAACTTGGAGAAGGAGCCCTGGGGCTGATGGTCTGTGAGCTCACAGCCCCCTCTACTGGACAGAACACAAAGAAACATACTTGCCTGGGAAAAGACCACAGAAGTCTCCAACAGAAGGGAACATCTATGTCACTGGCCTCACTTAGTACATGAGAAAGCTGAGGCGTAGAGACGTGCCATGAATCAACAGACTCACAGAGGGAACTGGAGGCCGAACACCATCTCTCCACCTTCCTTGGAGCCTCCCATGCCGCCATCACATGGAACTATGTGCCCTTCAGTAGTTCAGCTCACAAGGAGAGGGCTGTTGACCGAGTTCATGGGAGTCTCGAGTTTCTGAGTTAAAACACTCTCCAAGGTACAGCCATCGATTAAGAAGCAGGGTGTCGGTTGAAAGAGCACTGGGTTGGAAGTCAGAAAACCTGTTCTCTCATCCCATTTTCTAGCACCTACAACCTCTGTGAAGCTGGACAAGACAGTTCATGTCTCTGGGATTCTCTGTCGTCATGTGTGAAGAGAAAGAGTTAGAACAGATGATCTCTAAGAGGTCCTCTCATAACAGGAGCCCATGAGGTCTACTATTGTAAATGAGTGTGAAAGTGCAAACAGGATCATAGCGTAGCAGAAGACGTGCATTATTAACTGGAATGCTGGAGGCCTCATCCTAATCCTGGCTCTGGTACCAACTAGCTCCTTGACCTGAGGAAAATCACTTCCTCTCTAGAACTCTGTTAGGAATCGGGGTGAAGCTAGATGATCTTTTCAGTAGGAAGATTGTACCTTCTCAATCCCCAAGTTCCTATAATTATGAGTAATGATAGCTATGAGTATTGATGCTGTCTTCACAGGATCTTAAAGCCACAGGTGTAGGTTCATACATCTTTGCGACAAAGTAGGGAGCCATTAATCTTTCCACTTTTCTAATAATATAACTAAGAGTGCACTCATCAAATTATTTTCTTGGAGTTCAAAGATCACACATATGCATACTTATTTCCAACCTGGATAGTGGACAAGACATTACAGTCTAAGGCTCTACCACCAAAGCACAAAGCTTTTGTAAGCCACACTACAAAACAACCAGGAAACCACTGCTTCCTATGAAATAATAAGTAGCTCTAAACCTGAAACTATATAATATTGAATGCCAGCTGTAATTGAAAAACTAAAAAAAAACTAAAAAAACAAACAAAACAATGATGATATACAGGATCATAATACTCTCACCACATGTACCACAATGGATTCAGAGATTCCTTAAGAAATATGGTAGTCCCTATCTTCATGACATTTTAACCATTACCTCATTATAAGTTGTCTTATGTACCTTCTAGATCTAACCTTCTAAATGCATATTCTATTCTCTTAATCAGTTTACATGCTCCAGAAAGGTAGACTTGTAATACTAAAAATATATATATCTGCTTTATTTATAAATATTTATATGATTTATTAAAATATGAGTAGACCTAATAATTTACCAAATAAGATCATTCATTCCACTTATTTTAAATACGGTTCTAGGCATTGACATAGAGTTTAAAAGAAGAAACAAAAAGCAATAGCAAAGTTGTTTTCTAATGGCCCAGGGATGGCTCTGGAAGCAGTGGGGATGTGTCACTTAGCTAACAGTTCCAGCCCACCTTATCCCAAACTACCCAGTAAACAGCAATCTAAATAAAAACAATGTACTTGCCATGCAAATGCAGTTTCAAAACAAGCTCTATAGCTGCATCAACACCCCACCCAGCGCCTGGCTGCTGCTATCCAGGAGTCTAGATGGGCTGTGGCCAGCCAGAAGGGAAACAGCAGTGGATTAGGGCAGCTTCCTAATCAGCTACTGGTATCAGTCACAAGGTCAAGTGAAAGGACACTGAAAGGAAAAAAAAAACACAAAACTATGTCCCTGGAAGAGCTGCGTAACCTCTCTGACATTCAGCTATCTCGTGTTTTCTTTAAAAAGTTAAAAACAAAAGCAAATACATTCAAATTATAAAGCTAAAATTAAAGCAGCCTGTACATTCAAAGTATTTTGTTTACCAAGCTGCTTCCTTCAAATGACTTTCAATGTTTCCCCCTTTTTTGCCCCCCTCATTATTTTTTCTTAAAGTGTTAAAATTTAAATGATGTACTCTTTTAACCTGCACACACCAAGACCCAGAAGCATGTTAGACGTTAAATAGGCAACTCTTTGAGGATCTTGTTCCAGTAATTTTTTTTTTCCAAAAGGCCAGTGTAAAGTTTTCAGAGTCTTTAGAATCTCGCCCCCTCTCGTAAGTCTCCTTTTGTAAAGATGTGTCCCTGAAAATAAAGACAATGTTGATTTTAAATGTTGGTACACACTGAACAACAGCAGGCAGATCTCACAATGCGATAAGCCAGAGCACAGAATAACCCAGTTAGAGAGGAGAAGGCCTGCTCTGTCGGCCAGCCTCCCCTGGTCCTCCTCCTCGTTGACACCAAGTAGGAAAGATCCCTTTCACACCTGACACAAGTATGCACTGTCCTTGTGAAATAGGAGAGGGCAATCCCCTAAGGAAAAAGGAGGCCTTTTGGCAGGAGTGAAGCTAGAGAAACCAGAAGCCCAGCTGGCGAGGCCTCTGGTAAGAAGTGACTCTCTCCATGGAACTGTTGAAATCAGCTAGGTTACTTCCCCAGGGTTAGGCGATATTCTTCAAATATATTACCTAAAGCTGGATAGAATTAACATTGTGCATCATATACCAACACTGGGCTTCCTAGTCTATGGATCATAAAAACACGGAACAGACTTAGGCACTTCCTGTCGTGTGTTCTGCCTCCCCCCGCGCTCCCCCATCACACGTATGCCCAGGGAACACAGTTTAGAACGTATTGATTATATTTTGGTCCTCGCTCCTCTGGAATGGATACGAGCTCCATAAGGACAGGGATGGTCAGCTTGTTTTGGTCTGTTTTGTCCACTATACCTAGAAGACTGATGAATACCTGACAGGTATTCAATAAATATTGTTGAATGAACGAATGATTTTGGAGTGCCTTGCAGATATAAACACAAATAATCACAGTGACAGGGCTGCACTGTTACAATTCACAGAGGATGTTTCCATGGCCACAGGGGACATAACGATGTGGGGAAATGGGAGGACAGGTGATTCACGCCCTCTCCTCCTTCTGCTATTTACTTAGCAAGTCACCCTCTCTGAGTCTTAGTTACATCCTCATTCAAACGGAGATGGCATTCCCTGTATCTGCGACAGGACAGTTAGGGATTACACAGAAAGTGCAAGATCTTGAAGAGGTTTCAATCTCTTGGGAGACTGTGAAAAATACGCTTTTTACGCACGCATACTGTACACCCACATAGACAAAGGCAGAAGGGTACGCATAAAGAGATGGCCGTGTTTGAGGACAATTTCAAATAGAAATTGAAAATAAGTACACACTTCTTATGTCTATGGAATAAGTCTAAAACTGCTGCTTCCTAATTTTACGCCATGATAGTTTAGGATGGAAGTGTCTAAGCAAGTGATTTCATTGATGGACAATGAAGAGGCATGCACCTCTTTGACCACTCCCTCTAGGAGTCAGTTATTTCCTCTGGAAATGGAGCCAGGCTGGTGGTGCTAAGGGCTCCAGAGGGTTTTGGATCCAAAATTTAGGAAGGTCCATATAACCCTCTCAAAAAATGTTTTCTCTCTCTTATCGCCAGTTTTAAATGTATTTTTGACTTCTATATTTAAATGCATGTTTCTTAAATCTTTTCTGGAACAAGATAGGACATAAACCAAATAAACGATTTAAAAAACACACAAAAGCGGATAGAAATATATCCATCCATCTCATGGGGATTTCTGTGAGGATCTGACGATAATGCATGTGGAAACTGTATGCAAGCAACAGTGTCTGCCCACAGAGGTGCTGCAGTTGCTGGTTCCTACCATGGATTTCTTCAGCCAGCACCGCCCTTGCCTTCCCTGTTCCTTACTGCAGTCAGACCCTTCACTATCATTACTACTCTACAGCTGCTTCCATGGGCCTGTTCCAGCTGAGAGGTAGGGATTACACAGGAGGAGTGTTAGAAGCATTCTGAGATTCTATCTTCTTTCTCGCTGCCTACCTTAAATGAGAAGGGTAGCTATGCTTTTCTAAGAAGAAAAAGGAAACCTACATGATTCAGAACTAAGGTACCCCCAAAGAGTCAGCATGAAGCGACTGAAAGGAAAGCCCCCGATTGATGAACCCAAGAGACAAAATTTAATGATAACTCTGAGAAAGTGTCCTGGCATCCATATTTCTTCCCAGGGGAGGGTTCTGATTATTGTTCATATTCCACTCAAGAAATTAACGTTCCTACTAAAAGTGGACAATAGATTTCATGTCAACACACCATGTGAAATGCGTGCACATTTCTTCATACTGGGGAATGGCTTCTTTACGTGATTATAGGTCTTAGGAAAACTAGAGGAGCCCCAGGTACTACAGTCTCTTAAAGCCTCCACTGTGTGGCCTGCTCAACACATTCACTATCACCAGTGAGAGAAGGTACAGGAATGAGGTGGCGGGGATAACAGACAACAGGTGCAGTTGGTCAGACCTGGGCTGGACTCTAGGTTCTGCCACTTCCTAGCTCAGGGACCTGGGCAACTTAACCTCACTTCTCTGACTTTCTGTTCTTCATCTCTAAAATGAGGATAAGGGCAATTGTATATATGGTGATTTGAATTAAATATATTGATAATATGTATCAAGTGTCCAATTCAAGGCCTGGTACATAAGTGCTCATTAAACTGCTGTGGTTGCTCTTATTGCTATTTTTTAGCCAATGTCCATAGGCACACCTGTCTGTTAAGGCACAGGCAGGGCCCAAGTCACGTGGGAAAATGGCAGGAATGAAGGAACACGAGAAGAGGAAACAAGCGAATGCGTACACTGGAGAAAGGCCTCCAGGAGCTGCGCTGTCTGTGGGAACACTATCACTGATCACCTGCACTTGTGGGAATTAGATTTCTATCAGGTAATCTAAAGAGGAGCAGGTAGACGGTGCATCTCCAACTCCTGGCCCCAGGATCCTGCAACTCTTGTTCCTGATCCCCACGAGCTTCCTCCTGTTTCATTTTCCCTCCTTCTTGCCAATGCAACATGTGCACATGTTTCTATATTCCCATCCTCTTCTCCTTTACCGGCCCCTCCCCAAGAGCAGTCTGGCATGTCCCCCAAAGCCTTCCCCAGGAAGATGCTGCCTTCCTCTGTCTAACCCCTCAACGTGGACACACAGAGGCTTGAATGAACTGAGCAATTCTGCACTTTCATGGTTTACTAGATCACCTGACTCCTCCCAGCAGTGAGGATACGATTCCTGTCTGTCAAACAGGGTACATGGCTTCTACTATTCTAATCAGTAGGGTTGTTGAAGGGTGACCGCTATGAAATAGGGCTCCTGAACCCACCTGGAGTTGACACCTGGATAGGGAGGTGATGTCCGTATCAAGGGTAGAGGCCAGAGAAAGGGCTCAAGGCAGATGCCAGGGGCTGCGTGTCCCAAACCCTGCTCTCTGGGCTGCTGCCATCTCTGACAGAACCTGGAGGGCACCTCCTATTTCAGGTCCCCCGAGATCTTCATGAAATTTCAAACCCTATCTACTCTGTCAGAGGGTGATGTGCCTGGGCTTCCGTCATGCCAGAGCATGCTGCTATCCTCCAAATGGGAAATGGATGTGGGAGGGAGAGAATACTTACCCCCAGATCAAACTCCAGACTTGAGAAACTGCTGAGAAAACTGACGGCTCCCCTGAGTGCTGGGAGAATCGCGAACAGCAGGCTTGAAGGAACCTTCTCAACACTCATGGATTGCACTCATCTCGCAGATAAAAATGTGAGGTTCCTGGGAAGCAGACCTCCAAGACCACCCAGCAAAGTGGTTAGTGGCAGAGCCTAGACTAGGCCCAGTTTTCTGTAGCCAAACTGGAAGGTTTTATAAAATTTAAAATCAAGTTTTTATTGGTTTGTTTTCTCTGACATGACTTCTCTTGTACGTGTGCTGTGCGGTTTCCAAAAAATTATCTCATGAAAATTTCCAAATCCGCACAAAAATAGAGAAACCACATAATGCAGCTACACAAATGTATTACCCCAACAAAACAATTAAGAATTTTCTTCATCAAATTCTTACCTTTATTTTAACTTAAGTATTGTAAAACTGTTTCCATATCATATATCATATAGCATATATCATATCACTCCCTCATACTCTTCTCTATCTTTGTTGCCCCCGTCCCTGCCCCCCAGTTTCTTATTCATTAAGTT
The DNA here is from genome assembly GCA_033961575.1 of Aselliscus stoliczkanus. Lineage (NCBI taxonomy): Eukaryota > Metazoa > Chordata > Mammalia > Chiroptera > Hipposideridae > Aselliscus > Aselliscus stoliczkanus. Next base: position 89,814,201 of record CM066732.1, on the reverse strand, counting down.
TGGGGTGGGGCTGAGAATTTTCACTTCTAATGTATTCCCAGGTGGTGCTAGTGATACTAGTCAGAGGCCACAAATGGGGAACCACTGCCTTATTTACAATGCCATTATCATACCTACCAGATTTAAGAGTAATTCCTTGGTATTATCAAGCATCTAGTCCATATTCAATTTTCCTGATTGTCTCCAAAATGTGTTTTTACAGATGGCTTATTTCAATCATATTTCAAAGTTCATACATTACCTTGGGTTGCTATGTCTTTAAGTTTCTTTTATAGATTTGCCAGACTAATCAGGCTCCCCTTCCCCACAACCTGTCTCTTTTGTTTACTGCCTCATAAACCTCAACGTTGCTAAGGGATGATATCTTAATTGTTCTCACCACGAAAAGGAAACGATGATTATGTGATGTGATGTGATAGAGGTGTTAGCTAATGTTATGGTGGTAATCATATCGCAATACATAAGTGTGTCAAATCAACATGTTGTACAACTTAGATTTACACAATATTCTATGTCAACTATAGTTCAACTAAAAAAAAAAAAAAAAAGAACCCCAGGACAGTCCACATATAGGCTTCTGTTTGCTTGCTTGTGGCATTGCCTAGCTTCCATATTCCCTGTCAACCAGAAGTTAAGCCCTGGGTGTCAGATTACCTATAGATTCAGCTCTTGGACAAGAACACTCCATAGATGGGGCTGTGTGTGGTAATAATAAGGTTTAAATCTTAAATTCAGATCTGAGACATACATTTTTGTATATGTGGAAAAGTGTATGTTCCAAATGTTTAGACCACTTAAAAACAATCCATGCTCTCTATGCTAAAGCATACCTTCCTCACTTGAAAGTTTATGGATCCCTCTGTTTCCCTAAGGATAAAAAATAATAATTTCTCAGATTGCTCAGTAAGCCGCATGCCTAGGACCCAGTTCTTGGTCAAACTGGTCAGTTTACACACTCAACCAAAAAGTTATATAACCCTACACAAGTTAACATGTATCCCATGAAATGCCTGGCACCTGATGAGGATAATGATTAGTTTCTAAACAGCTATTTTGTAGCTACTACTGTCTTGAAATCTACCTCTGAGTTACTCAGATCCCAACAGAAATGTCCTCCAGCATACACGAAGCAGGAGGAGTCTGCTTCTCAAACAAGCACAATTCTCCAGGTTGGCAGGGGGTGTCCCGAGGGTGCCTGTGAGCTGAGGAAGAACAAAACAAGCTGTGTGGGGATGAAATGTGATCTAATGCATGAAAGTGATGAGAATGAAACAGCAAATAAGATTCCTCTTGAGAACAAATTCTGATTCCTAAAATCTTAAAAGCATGGATGGCATTTTAAGTCACTTTGGCAGATTAGACTTTGATCAAAATGGCTTATGTTTGCAAAATCGCCTTCTCAGTCATAAAAGGACACTTATATAATTGAGTGGTTTTCTTTTTTTAATTCAAAGGATAAAAATGCAGAAGACGAAAACTCTCCAGTACCAGAGCCCTCCTCCAGCAAATCTCATATCTTTTCCTGCACACACACAGGCATGAGATGGTCGGGAAAGCAGACTCCTAAGGATTAAATGAAATTCCATGTAATTAGCCTAGCACAGTTGGGGGATGCTATAATAAATGTTAATCCCCTATACGTTTCATTCACTCTGTTTTATGAAACTTATTGTTGGCTTTTTTAGAATTCTATGCCTAGGGAAGGCGGGGAAAGGAGAGCTGGGTTCTGGTAGTCAATTGATTAATGATGAATAAATGCTTCTAATTTCTTCTCCTGCTGAACGGAGGAATAGTAGACAATCAGAGGACACACTGGTACATGCAATGGAGATTTTAAAAAATTGCATACGCTGGAGAAAGTGTTTGCAGACATTTTTTAAATAATGACTGTGAGTTGTAATAATCAGCTCTGAGCAGCAGTGAGGCATTGGTCAAAAACTTAATTTTAGATAAGAATTTTCATGGGCAGGGATAAAATGCTTTGGCAATGCAATGTCATATTTGTTCAACCAGTAAACAGTACTGCTGGAGAAAAATCATATTGTTATCAACATCTTTTAACATTTTTATACTCATTTTATAAATATGTTGGTACTGATATAATACATAACACACTTGGTTAGAAATAATCTTTGTTAACTCAGTATGCTGTATTAACTACTGTAGATCCTGGTTTCACGTGCCCTGAGAATCAAAATCTTGTTTACAAGAATTGGATAAGGTCTCTTAATATATTATAACATTACCCAACACAGGAGCTATTCTTCAAGTTATGAAATTGATTCAAGTTCCTTTTAAGTATCAAATCTTTATAATCAGAATTCAAAAGGAGGTCTGCTATCCCCCTACCATATAAAATATTCACTACCAGGTCTACGAGTATTTTACGGCAGCTGGGGATGCCAGCATGAAAAGAGACGGAACCCTCTACTAAAGAAATTTATCATCTACTGATTCCAGCTTCCAGAGGATCTGCCATTGGTTTTTTTTTTTTACTCTTTTACAGAAACCCAGCAATCCTTTTGCTGTGCTGTTTCTATAGAGAAGATTGCTGGGAAGAGGAAGCACAGGACTTTGTTGTGCAAATCAGAAACACACACTCCTATCTTCACATCAAATTATGACCAACTGTTATGAATACACATTCAAAAAGGAAGTTTATTAAAACACATACTGCAGGGCAGTGCCAGCAAAGTACTTAAAGCTTCAGTGAGGTCAATAGGAAAAGTGTATGTCAGCACCAGAAAGAAACCTGCTACGGGCAGCTGCAGCTCCATCTGGTACATCCTAATGCTTACAGTGTGCCTGGCACTGGGTTTTGCGTCTTATTTACTCTCCCTAAGAACCCGATGAAATACAATTTGCTATTCACATTGTAGAGAAGATAAAACTGAGACTAACAGAGGTTGTATAACTTATATCAAACCATAGCAGAAGAATTCAGATTCAAATATGCCGGAGGTGCCAAAAAAATGTACACAAGTGGACACTTGGGTCAACGTTGCTTAAGCAGTAGTTCACCGTAATCAGAAGTGTCTGGAAGCTGATGGTAGCCACTGTGAGCACCTCTTGTAATTGCAGAAGTCAAATGTGACTTGTATTCATCTTTTGTTATCAGTATATATTGAGTATTACTATTTTAATACAGTTTTTCTTTCTTAATATGCGTATACATTTTTTGACACCCTTTGTATATGACTGCCCAGGTGCTTCCTTGATACCTCCTTCAAACTTTACACCCATCCAATCAAGTGCAGAGAAACGATATGATTTGAACAACTGTTATTTAGTTTCAATAAATTACAGTCTTACCAAGTAAATGAAGGACAGAAAACACATGCATGGATATTAATGAATGAGATTCCTAGGAACCTTTCAAAAAGACAAGACAGCATTTGAGTCATAGATCGCTTTTCAAATAAGATAATAAAGAAAACCTTCATGGTTAAACTGCACTTCAAGCATCAGCAAACTTTGCAAGATAAGCAAAATCTTGGTGACTCTTCTGTCATTACAATCACAAAATCAAAATATTTAGAGGTAAAACATCCTCAAAGATGTATTATCCTCAGAGATTAAGTCTAATTGATTCAGTTACAGATAAGCAAATGGAAGTTCAGGGAGATTACCAATTTATATTTCAATTATCACATAAGATTATTACACTTAACAGAATCTTTATCACAATTAATTAGTGAGCAAGTAAATTTTTAGTTTATTTTTCAAACCTTTACTTTTTACTTTTGGACTATAAGCCTAAATAATTATATTGCTCTGGAATGGAACTGCATTTTTCCCTTGAGCTTAAAAGCTAATTAAAGTTAATTATTGATAGTACAAGGCCACCAGGCAATTGCTTATTGGGGAAATTTCAAGGGCTCCAAAGTAAGTACCTAAGTAGCTACTATAACTCTAACTCACTGAAAATGCAAAAAAGTTTCTGGTTACTTTCAAATTGGCAATGGGGACAGTATATGGAAAAAAGGAAAGAACCAAAATTGAGGTTAGAAGATCTGGAATATTCTATCACTACACAGTTATGACACATTGGATGGAATCTCCTTTTCATTACCTGTGCCGTGAAGGCACTGGGCCAAAGGGTCCCTCCCAGCTTTAAGGTTTTATAATCACTGTAAGAAGCAACAAATATTAACTAAATCCTATACTCCCACGTGGAGTTTGTAGAACTGTTGCTAACTTTTAAAAAATAAATGCCTTGGGGGTGTATGTTTTCAAAGACTTAGATTTCCTGAGGGAGATATTTAAAAAAAAAAAAAAAAGTGAACATATTTCATCTCTCTAGGCAAAGTATACTTCTTTCATTTTTTTCAGCATTAAAAATAAATTCAGATAAGACCATTAAGCAGCAATATGTCTGGAAGAAAAGCAATGAATAACAAAGGAAAAATAACCCTTACTTTGTCCCTCTGCAGCTGCTCACCTATGGCAAAAAGAACTAGCTGATCTGCTTATCCTCTTTAAATTGAGGGTGAGAACCACATGTAACCATATGCTCCTCTGCGGGTAATGAGTAATTAAAAACTCTTTTCAAAACTAGAGTTTATCTTGAGCTAATTTTAGTGGATACACCAAAAAAAACCCAAAACAAAACAAACAAACAAAAAAACAACCAGTGCAGAACCTCTGATTGATTGTTCAGCCCTCGTTTTGAAGGGGTCTGATCCTATGAAAAAGCACTGGGGAAGGAACTGGTTCATTCACCCATCCAATATATATTTACTAGTCAAAGTCCAGACACTATGATAAATGCCGGAGGCACACAGATAAACATTATATGATTCCAGTCATCCAAGTCTCATACTCTAGTTAGTGTCAGAGACAAGCATGTAAACAAATAACACAACATTGCCAAGTGTTTTAAAATGGAAGAAGCACAAAGCACTGTCTGGAATATATAAGAGCAAAGGCTTTACCAGGAAGATTCATGGAAAACATGACATTTATGCTAGATCTTGATGGGTGAGTAGTTCATCATGGAAACAGCATGTGCAAAGGCATAGAAGTAAAGAAAGGAACAAAGAAAAAGGAATGGAATAAAACTAAAAAAAGGAAAGGTATTATAAAATAAATTTAAAATAATTTTTCCCAATCTGATATGCATGAAATAGGATTGCATTTTCATTGTCCTAACTGCTTGTGAGGCTAAGCATATTTTCACATATTCATTCCTCATTCAGACATTCTCTTAAGTGAATTAACAATCATTTTTGCCCACTTTTTTTGTCTCCTGGGTAGTTTGCCTTTTCTTTATTAATTTATACGAATTTCTTATATATTTTGGATGCTATTTCTTTGTTAGTCATTAAGTGCTGCAAACATCTTCTCCCAGTTTTTCTTATTAGTTTTTAAAATGATATCATTTGTCATAGTTAAATAAGTTTAATTTCATTTTATTTTATTTTAATAGAGATAAATTCACCAATAATCTTATGGTTAGTGTTTTTCAAAGATTTCCCTATTTTCTACCAAAAGCTGTAAAGTTTCGCTTTTCATATTTCAGTTCTAAATCTACCTGAAACAGATTTTGTGCATGGCATCAGTTAGCTCCAATGTTAGTTTTTCTTTCCATATGGATAATTAATTGTCCAAGCATTGTTTATTGAATAATTTATCCTTTCCCTGTCTTTGTAATGTCAACTGCTGGGAAACAGATTGAAAAGAGATTTCCATGCAGCAAGTTTAGTAGGAAGGGCTCCTGGGAACACCACCTATGGGGGAGATAGGGAGGCAGGACTGGGCAGGAGATACAAACATCGCAGAGGCCTCTAGGAGCTCTGAAGCTGGGGTGGCCCTTCAGAGTCAACACCACTGGGTTTTTGCCCCCTCACACACAGACCAGTCATTGGATAGGGCTGCCCCTGAGGAGGTAGTTCCCTTCGGTAGAGGACAGTTCCAGGGGTTCAGGGGAAAGAGGACTCAGCTGTTGGCCATAATCCAGCAACACTCCCAGCAACGGAGAGGCCTATGACCTTTATCTTGATAGGGGAATCTGGGTAGCACGCACACCTTTTTCATGGATCCCGTTTCCAATTTTATTGGCTCACTGTTCTTTTGGACTCTTTTTCCTATGAAATTATTTCCAGATATGTCTCCATCCTCATCCCCTGCAGGTAATCCAATTTGTCAATAGCCCCCTTCCAATACATACCTATAATTACACTCAAAACTCAAGATTTATCAGACTATATAGAGTACGGGAGTATATTTTTGTCCTTGATATAAATATCTATTAATAATGTAATCTGGCTCTTGTTTTAGACAGCCACATTCCCCAACTGGCTCAGAATCAATATGTTGTCAAGTAAAACTGAAACCAAAGTCTCCTACATCTTCTACCTGTAAGTGGATATTTTCATCTAAATGCAGCATGTTTCCAGTATCCTCTTGAATTTAATCTTGTTCCATTTCACTTAGGAAAGATTTAACAAGCTTTGATTCTGTCATCTAACACCTCTCTCGCTATCTCGGTGTTTCTCCAAAGTTGACTAACAATACCAATAATAAGAGGCTGAAAAGGAAAGATCTGAACAAGACAGGGAACTGTGAGGAGACTTGAGACATGCCAATGACACCTTGTACATTTTGACATAGATCTGTTAATCAGCATTCTAAGCATGACACCTCGCGTGGCTGTAGACCAGCATGTCTTCACACAGCAGTTGTCACTCGGGGCAGGCACCTTATAGTGATACTTACCTCTGTTTTCTTCATCTGCACATCTAATCAAAGTCATCTAGTTTTGAGTCCCCAGAGTTTTGGAATCTATTCCTATTACTACCAACACCAAGACTATTACAGACCTGTTTGCTTTTTACTCGTTTTCAATTTATCGCATTCCCATTATTGCCAAAGCTGCTATTTTCCTTGGAAAACAAAGCTGATAAAGTTATTGCCCACTTGGAATAGATGACAGTAAATAGTGCCTCTGAGGGATAACAAAATAAATGCAATTTCTCAAGATGTAGTCAGCAGAGAACATCCATTTAGCTTTGGGCTTCTTTGGCATACAGACTATTGGGCTCCCTACGAATAACTGAAAGGCAATAGCTCTTTTTGAAGCTGCCAATTGTAATCATAACAATAATTCTATACATTTGTTGGAGAGGTTGTGTCTTACTCACAGACACAGAGATAGTAATTGGTGGAGGAAGGATTTAAACTTAGGTTTCCAGGTTTCAAGGTGAGGGTGCTTCCTCCCCAACGCAGCTCAACTGAACAATTGTATGAATGATGGTCTATTTAGCATGAAAAGGAACGAGTCATGAGAAGGCTGGGGAGTTCTGAAAGGGCAGCCTCCAAACCTCTGAAAGGCAAATAATGCTCTAAGGACATAAGGAAGTGATTTTTCTCCAATAACACAGAGGCTAAGATTTAATAGCTTCTGCAGCAAAGGGGCAAATGCTTTCCCAATTCAGGCTCTTTGTGAGATTAGTCATACATTATCATATGATTTTTCCAAGACATTTACTCTTAAAGGAATTAGAAAGAGGGCAACAAAATAGTTGCACTGCTCTTTAGAATAAAGCTGCAGATGTGTGGTTGCAATATCTTAATTACTTCGTAGATGAAATCCTGTAACTCCACCAATACTTGCTGATAACGTAAAACTGATTATAAAAGCTATATACTGAAAGCTGAATGGGTGCATAAACACAACTTAGAGAAGTAATATCTTGGACCACATGGCAGCAGCTGGTACTTGGTAGGCAGTGGTAGTTATTTGAAGACATCTGTATTGAGGCCAAAATTGTTTATATTGTGATAAATGGTAAAAAAGGTTGTGATCACAGCAACAAATTTCAGACAGGGAAATATTCAAGAATAGTATTCTACCTTTCTGTATTAATGCAACAAGAATTGGTTGGCAGGAGGATAATAAAAAATTAAGAAACTTTTTCTGGTTTACAAGTGTGTCGGTCCCTATATCCAATCAGGCCTATAATAAGTATTCAAAATCATTACAAAAATGGCTAAGTGGGAATGCAATTGTTTCTCAAGGGTAACTTATCTGTATCATTTCCCTTTAATAAAATATTTATGCTTATTTGAATTCATTTAACGTAGCTATCCATTAGTGTAATAATTTATGTTTTTATCTTGGTCTCCACTAAAGTGGTTAAAGACAGACAGCTCAGCATCCACTTCTAGAATTTCTCATTCAGTAGGCCCAAGAAACAGCATTATAACAAGTTTCCGGCTGTGGCTGCTTGTCCAGACTGCATTCTGTACCACACTGACCCTTCCCACAGGTTAGACTTTCTTATAATCACATTTCACTTTTGCCATGGTGAATCTCTTATGCAAATAAAAATTTATTCAACAATAGTTATTGGGCCAGCATGTATATAATATATACTGTAAGCTTTATCAGGTATGATGCTGTAGGTAAGAGATACAAAGATGAATAAAGCTTCATCCCTCCCACGGAGTTTATATTCTAGACAGACATGGAAACAATTATTATGTAATGTGATCAACATCATGTGTAAAGTTCCATGAGAGGAGAATGAAAGTGTTCATTCTACAATGAGGAAAATCAGAAGGCTTTATAATAGAGATAACACTTAGGACTTTTAAAAAACTTTTTATTTTGAAATAATTTTAGAGTTGTAGAAAAGTTGAAAACTAGAGAGGTCCCTATACCCTTTCCAATATTATGCAAACACTGACGTTTTGCAAGGGAAACAAAAAGAAAAACAAACAAATGGGATTACATCAAACTAAAAAGCTTTTTCACAGCAAGGAAGCCGTCAACAAAACAAAAAGGCAGCCTACTGAATGGGAGAAGATATTTACTAATGATACATCTGTTAAGGGGTTAATATCCAAAATTTATTAAAAACTCACATAACTCAACACCAAAAAAAAAAATCCAATTAAAAAATGGGCAGAGGACACTTTGTATAATTAAGGTTAGGATGGATTTTGAAGAATGCATAGGAATTTATCAAGGTATCTCATGTAGAGAAATAATATAATGAATAAAACCATTGAGTTATAAAATACTGCTAATAATATGCAAACATTTTTGCAGAATTATGTGCTACACACTATGTCAAGCCCTTTAAATATATTATATCACTTAATCTTTACAACACATAAACAGCTAATATATTACCTACTATGTGGATACTGCTATCACTCCCATTTATAGATGAGGACACTGAGGCAGTTGCCAATCTTCTGGTAGGTAGCAGAGCTGGACATTAATGTGTTTAGCTTTCGCACACATACTCTCACCCAGCATACTATGATTAGTATGATCCAGAAATGGAGAACAGTATATTGTAGATATGCATTGGGTTACATTAGGGAAGGCTGTGGGGACAGGGTTCTGATAAGGGGAGCAGAAGATAAGACCAGAAAGGGGGTGGAAATCCCTAGATAATGGAAGGTTACTGCAGTAGGCAGAATTCTAAGATAGTCCTCTCAGTCCCTCTCCCCTGGTCATGGGGACATGACCAGAATAATCCTCCCACCCTGAGTGAAAGCAGAACCTGTGACTGTGATGGCCTGTTATGTCCACAATCCAGTGATGTTATCTGGCAACGCAAAGGCATTTTACAGATGGCATTGAGGTCCCTGGTATTCTCACACTGCCCCATTGGTTTGGGGCCTCCAAGACTCATGCCACTATCTAGGCCTAGCCATTCTTTTCCAGGTTTTGACTTCTATTTTCAGTCTTGGAATCATGCCCCATAACCCAGTCTGTAAGGATCCTGCTCTGCTAGGTAATAGCAGGAGTTTTATGGGCAAAATTATGAGTTTGTGTATAGCTTTGGGAATAAATCACATGGCTTCAACTTATATTTGCATGATACACAAATATTCTAACAACAGTGCTTTCACATGGAAGGCAAGCTTCAATGGTGGGCATCAGGCACCCAGAAGGTGGGCTGTGCAGGACCCCCTGAATCAGCCCAGAAGAGTTACAAGCACCTTACCAGGCTTCTAGTTCACCAGTACGTTGGGTCATAAAGTGTGCTGCGCTGGCCTTTGATCATGCATAATGCACCATGGTTAATCTGTGACCAGTGAAACGCATGCAATAGTAAGCCGCCTCTGGTTTCTATTTCACGTGTGATCACTTGACTACACACCTCAGTGACTGCCATTGACAATAAAGTTAGTCTTGTTTTAAGATTGAAAAAGGCCTGTTCTGGTAAAACTGATCAAGTTGTAAAGTCATTCCAACTAAAACAACAGTTTCTTGGTTCACAAAAAACACTTGGCTTTGAGGATCCCAGTTCCGTTGAATTTTAGCCCCATTCTCTGAGTATTTTCAGGTTCCTAAACTTATGCAGAGATGAATAATTTTAAGGTAAGTTTCAAAATAAGCCATTATCTACCAAAATAACATGATAGTAATCATATACAGTAGGAAACCAATTTAAATCTGTTTAACATAGGATAAGTGGGGAAAGTTTGCCCATTACAATTTGCTGACCAAGTTTTCTTATCATTCGTTCATCCACTTATACATTCATTCAATGAAACAGTCATTTAATACATGCCATTGCCAGTTACTGAACCTGATTCCAGGCAAATAATTATGAATAAGACACCATTACTATCTTTGAGGAGGTCTTTTTTTTTTTTTTCAGCTGAGCCATCCTGCCACCTGTTGGCAGCTCAGCTCAGGCTGGACATCGAACTGCCATTGCTCAGAGCTCAGCTCGCACTCTTGAGTGAGCTCTTAACCAACTGAGCCACTGGGCAGGCCCAAGGAGGTCTTTTTTAAAAATTAAAATAAGAAATCATCTGTTTCAATTCTGATGTATTCTCTCACCAGAGGAAACAGGTTTCAAATGAAGATGAGACTCCAAGAGCACAGCAGAGACAAACCTACTTCACTCTGCTGTATGGCAGGCCAGCTGAAGGAATTTCCAATCATTCCATTTAATTACTCCTAGGGCAATCTGTCACTCACAATCACTGCCTTGTCACTTGTAAATTGGAAGGTAGTTTTTAATTAAAGTCAACAATCAAAAAATTAATTAAATCAATACATATTGACTACCTTGTGACATGCTATTCAAGGAACTGCAAATTGTCCATTCAAAGTATTAAATAGGTTCCTACATTCAAAAGCTTGATGGGAATTCAAGATTGAAATACAAAACAACAAGACAATATTATAATATATATTATATATATGTATATATTAAATATATATGTATGTAAATATATATATGTATATATAATGCCAAAAAATGTATACATATTTTAAGAAAGGAAAAAGCTGTGTTAAAATTGTAACACTCTATATAGACAGATAACGAAAGATGAATACAAGTCACATTTGACTTTTGCAATTATAAGAGGTGCTCAAAGTGGTTACCATCAGTGTAATTTTAATACAGTTTTTTCCTTTCTTAAAATGTGTATACATTTTTTGGCACCCTCTGTATTTAAATTATATGTATATACTAACATCATAAGTATATATGTATATACTAAGATGCAAATAATCAAGTTCCAAAACCTATTTCCTTCAGGAAAAATGATATAGATATCAGGAGAGACAATATTACTAGTAGTTGAAGAAATTGAAAAGGCTTTGTAGAAGAAAGATGTGACTTCAGGTAGTTCAGAAATAATAGGTAGGGGGCCTAGCTTTTTCTTATGCTGTAGCATCCTTTAACTTATGATTTCATATTGGAATGACATTAGTATTAGAAATGCAATTCTAATTTCTTTATTACTTTAATTCAAAAATAAAACTCCACTGATTAAATCAAGAAATCAAGCAAATCAAGAAATCCATGTAAAATACCAGTTTTATCACTGAAAGACACCAAAAAGAGTAAATCATTAAAATCCTTTGTTGGCCCTCTGAGCCAATAATGATCTGTAATTATAATTACAATAAAGCTAATTTTATCTAATGTTTTATGAAGTATTTTCATCAACATTATGTTATTTGATTCTCAAAAGAACCCTATGAGTTCGGTATTAGTTTTCCAGCAAATGCAGTCAGGGGTGTAGTAACAAAGTACAAAATCACTTTGTCCCTGGCCCTGCCAATGTTGGTGTCCCCTCTCCCTGCACACCAATTTCTCCTCGTCCTTCTAGGCGTCACATGCGCTCACAGCAGCAATCTTCCCCATCATCTTTGCTGTTCTCTCTAGTTCTGACTGTTTAACCTGCCTCTTCACGCTGCAAGAATTGTCACCAGTGCTGTAGCAGCGAAGGTGCCAGACGGGTCCCCGGGGCACCACTGCCCACCTCTCTCACCTCCCCACTTCTCCTGAGGACGAATTAAGTCTGGTTCATTCCACCAGGTTCCCTGTCACATTGCTTCAACACCATCTGAGTAGGGACTCTTCGCTGATTTGTTGTACTCTGTGATGCAGGCCCTGCCTTCAATATCTTAAGGACATTTTAGTAAAATTACTCTTTTCGTTTTCACACTGCTTTTTTATTGCAGTCCTCTCTCCCTACCATCCGGGCATGAGTCCATGGAAGCTGGGTCAGCAGAAAATCTGGAGGACAGACGTTATGCTATTTTCAATGTTGTCCCTCCCTCTGAAGCTGGCACCCTCTCCTGTGCCTCAAATCCTGCGTTCCTTAGGATGAGCTCTGCCCTGTGACAAGTCTCTGAGCACTCAAGCAAAATGCCCTTGACAGGTCTAATCATCTAATTACCCAGGCGTGTCTAGGCGCATGTCTGAACCCTAGGGAGGGTATGCTTCAGCTCAAGCCACACATGTTATTTACTCTGTCTGTAATTCCTCTGGGCTAATCTGGAAAGCAACAGCTTTAATCAGTCACAGGATTATTTTTGGGTTCTCCTCTCATATGCAAAACTCTAACTCAAAATTTTAATTTAGGCTTACAACAAACAAAAATCCTATGTCATAACATTTTAGGAAAAAATATGTGAAACCTGGATGATCCAATAACTCTGCCTTATTGTGAATAAAACTGTGTCGTGTGAATCAAAGAAACCTAAATCTCAATGTCTGAGGGCCCCCTCACTTGCTTGGTATTAAGTTAGGTCTTTTCTCTGGCTCCTCCTCCCCAGTTATGCCCTCCAGGGGTCCCACAAGGTTTCCAAAGTTGGGGGCCTGCTGCATTAGCCCCCTTCAGCTCTATTGCTATCACTCTGATTCCACTGGGTTGCTAACAGTCTCTGCTCTCTTTCTCTCTGGTCAGCAGGAAATTTTCTGCTTCTCTAGAACAGCCCTTCCACACTTGCACAACTATTAGGTTTCTGATGACAAAGTCATTCCTTCCCTTCATGCCAAGCACCCTCTCCCTAGAGTATAGGGCCCTCCTCGGAGGATGCGAAAATATCTGTGCACGGACTTTTGGCCCAGACTTGTTCTCTTATGACACTTCTCTTTCCATTGTCCATTGTTGCTCCCTATTATTCAATATCTTTTAAGGACCCCACAGGGGTCTGAATATCTGAAACCTGGTTCTGGCCTATTTCAAGTTCTTTCCTATAAGCTGCTGGTTCAGTGTACTGCAGTACTACCTATGACTGTGTACAAATTCCTAGGATCTTCTATGAGAGTGAAGAAACTCCAAAACATGATATTCCAGGAGGCTGAGCTACTAGGGTCCACAGAGGGATTCTAAAGGGATGATCTGGCCTAATAGCACAATACGGAGGCCAAAAATATATGAAATAATATGGTTTGAGTCCCATGTAAGAACTATCTAACAGCAGTTATAATCCTTGTAAGCAATCAGAAAGTGGATGAAGTAAATAGGCAGTAACAGTCATTCATCTGTTAAAAGCTATCAAGAGGAACAAAGTAGGCCTTGAGTATCTACTATTTTCAAAAAGCACTCTCTCCCAGGAGAGTCCATGAGAAATAAAATAAAACATACATCTTCAATATTCAGTATTTTGCTTCATCAATTTCATAAAATGGTTGTAATCCGATTATAACATTAAAAGTTTGCCTTTTTTTTAAATTTCCCAATCAATGATACTATGAGACAGAATGGTTGAGTCATGTAAAAATACATATGTAATAAATATTTCTCCAAACTTTAATATCTAGGGCTAGCCGAGTGGCGCATTGGTTAAGAGCTGGCTTGGGATGCCAGCTCTGAGCAGCAGGGCCCCAGTTTGGATCCCACATATGAGGGCCAGTGACACTGCCCTCTACAGCTAAGATGGTGAACAACAGCTCAGCCTGGATGGAGCTGGGCTGGTGTGAGACACAGGCGACAGCATAGCTGCAGCCCCTGCTGCAGTGGGCTGCTGTGAGCTTCAGTGAGTGGCCGGCAGCCAGTAGCTGGTGTGAGCTGCCAAGAGCCACCATGAACCAACCGTGAGGCGACCAATCTGCCTCACCCAGGAAGAGCACAATGATAATACCAACATGGGCCAGAGAACATCCTCCACAACTAGACTGAAAAACAAAAAGACAGCAACTTGTCTGTTCCTCTTCCCTGATTTCCCAAAGCACTTGTCTGTTCCTCTTCCCTGATTTCCCTTCCACAATTCCCCAGTAAAATCTTAAAAAAAAAAAGTACTATAATTTATTTAACCATTTCACGCCTAATGGACATTCAATATTTTTCTACTGTTTTTGCCACTACGAACTGCTGCAATAAACACCCTTACGCATACATTCTTACTAGAGCATCTATCTATGTAAGCTAAATTCTTAAAAGTAGAGCTGCTAGGTTGAAGTTATATATAGCTTCAACACCAGCCCCTTACCTTCTTACAAGTATGTAGCAATGCATTTCCTGTCAATTTAATTCTTGTATTTGTTTTATATGGGTATAATATGGTATGTGCAATTTTTTAATTCTATTTTCTCTCAACGTTAATTACAGATAATTTTCTATGTATTATATACTTTCTGTAGTCATCTTAAAAGGCTGAATATGTCCATTAATGTTGTGAAGCTTCTTAAAAATTTTATTGAAATTGTATCAAACCTCAATATTCATACAGACTTATATTAATAAGAATTTCTATCTACTCCCCATAATATATGCCCAGAGAAAGATTAAAGTTTTGACAATAGCATTAGCTGTAATAAAATCTATGACAAGTATGCCTCTCAACCTTCAATCAGTTGACGTTAACTACATCTTTTCAAGGGCATGAGAACTGGTCAAATGATTCACAATATCAAGAAGAGCTGTGCCTAAAACACATGTTTCTATCACCCCTTCAGTGACTTCAATCAGAGGGAAAGATCACAAGGTTGCTGAGGGGCACACTGAGACACTGGGCATTTTCTTGAGGATGGTGAGCCAAGTTCCATGTGACTCTTCTGGCATTGAAAGGATCTACTTCAGATCAAAGTTAAAAGAAATGCATCAAAACAGATAGGAATCTTGCTTCCACTGTCATAGATTAACTGTCTGTATATAAATGGATTTATTTCTGGGGTCTCTGTTCTGTTCCACTGGTCTATGTGCCTGTTTTTATGCCAGTACCATACTGTTTTAATTACTGTAGCCTTGTAGTATGTTTTGATGTCTGGTAGCATGATTCCCCCGACTTTGTTCTTATTTCTCAGGATTGCTGAGGCTATTCGGGGTCTTTTATGGTTCCATATAAATTTTAGGATTATATTTTCTATTTCTGTGAAAAATGCCCTTGGTAGTTTGATAGGAATTCCCTTGATAGTTTGATAGGAATTGCACTGAATCTATATATTATTTTAGGCAGTATGGACATTTTAACTATATTAATTCTTCCTATCCATGAGCATGGTAGATGTTTCCATTTATTTGTATCTTCTTTGATTTCTTTCTTCAGTGTCTTATAATTTTCTGAGTACAGATCTTTTACTTCTTTGGTTAAATTTATTCCTATACTGGGGTAAAGATAGTCTATTTAGTAAATGGTGCTGGGAAAATTGGACTGACACATGCAAAAAAATGAAACTGGACCACCTCCTTACACCATATACAAGAACAAATTCGAAATGGATTAAAGACTTAAATGTAAGACCTGAAACCATAAAACTCCTAGAAGAAAATATAGGGAGTAAATTTGCAGACATTACTCTGAGCAATATTTTTACTGATACATCCCCACAGGCGAGGGAAGTAAAAGAAAAAATGAACATATGGGATTATATCAAACTTAAAAGTTTTTTCGCAACAAAGGAAACCATCAATAAAACAAAAAGGAAACCTACTGAATGGGAGAAGATATTTGTCAACGATATATCTGATAAGGGGTTAATATCCAAAATTTATAAAACACTCATGCAACTCAACACCAAAAAAACAAACAACCCAATTAAAAAATGGGCAGAGGAAATGAAGAGACATTTCTCTAAAGAGGACATACAGATGGCCAACAGGCATATGAAAAAAATGTTCAGCCTCACTGATCATTAGGGAAATGCAAATAAAAACCACAATGAGATACCACCTCACTCCGGTCAGAATGGCTATCATTAATAAATCAACAAACAAGTGCTGGCGGGGCTGTGGGGAAAAGGGAAACCTGCTGCACTGTTGGTGGGATTGCAGATTAGTGCAGCCACTATGGAAGTCAGTATGGAGGTATCTCAAAAAACTGGAAATGGAACTACCTTTTGACCCAGCATTTCCACTCCTAGGCATTTATCCTGAAAAACCCAAGACACTAATTCAAAAAAATACATGCACCCCTATGTTCACTGCAGCGCTATTTACAATAGCCAAGACTTGGAAACAATCGAAATGCCCATCGGTAGACGACTGGATTAAGAAATTGTGGTGCATTTACACAATGGAGTATTACACAGCTATAAAGAAGAAAGAAATCGTACCATTTGCAACGATATGGATGGACCTAGAGAACATCATGCTAAGTGAAATAAGTCAATCAGAGAAAGACAAATACCATATGATCTCACTTATATGTGGAATCTAAAGAACTGAATAAACAAGCAGTGTAAACAGAAATAGTCTTAGAGACACAAAGGAAAAACTGATCAGGGCTAGATGGGACAGGGATGGGCATGAGGGAGAAGGGGAAGGGATGAGACAACATAAACTGATAACTACAATATACTGCAGAGACAGAAGAGACAGTTTAGGGCATATAATCAATAAGGTTGTAAATTTTTTTTTTTAGGGGAACAGAAGGACTCATGTCTTTTTAGGGAGACCAATTCATGGATGGTGTAGTGGCCTGACCACTGCACTGTACATCCGAAGCTGCCACTGAACAATATTATATGTCAACTATAATTTAACACATATATAGTCATGGGATGTAGAATACAGTGTGGGGATGGAGTCAATGGAATTGTAATAGATATGTATGATATCGGGGGTGGGGAGCAGTGGATAGTCACTTTGTAAGGGGTGAAAAAAAATAACTATTGCATTGTTTTGTACATCTGTAATTAATAATAATAATAATAATAATAATGTTAAAAAGGAAAAAAAAACAGATAGGAATCCCAGCCACAAGCCCCCTGCTATGCGGGCTCACACAACTAGAGTCCCTCAAGGTTTGAGAAAACAGCACATTCCACAAAGGCTTGGGAACATTCTATAGCAGTTTTCATCTCAACATAAAAGACTATAAAACCAATTCCAAGGTGGGAGAGTGGGGGGAGAAAGGGGCGGGCCACCAGAAGACAATTCTGGCCAGTATTTGTTGTTAGTGTATTCTCTATTTGAATATCAAGAAATTCCTGGGCATTCCCCTTGAAAGGAAGGGTTAGGAAAATTACAAAGCCAATAAGATGTGAACCGATAGCCTCTGTGATACCTTAATGCCATCTCCTGAGCAGATGGTAATGTTGGTTTTAACAGCTTGCTTCTGTGAGAGGAGAAAAGGATTTCACTCTTTCCTGGGAATTACTACTTGTCTATAACACTTAAGAGTCTTCCAGCCAAAACAGGATCTGATTACTTTTGCCAGACTTAATCTCTTACTTGAGCAGTTAATGGGAGTTTGTAGTAATCTTAATCACATCGCTTCAATCAAATACCTACACGTTATTTCCCCAGGAAATAAATGTCCACAGACCATAAACTCAGCCTGGTAATAGCTAACGTGGGAGAAATGGGGAAACTGGATTCAGATAAGGGGGCCACTGTACAGCGACGTAAATGAATTATAGACCCCTCTTTCGAGTTGTGGAGACTGCCTGAGGCCTCTGCTGAATAGTGTGGGAAGAGAAATAATGTCAAAGACAAAGGCAGCTGGAAGCAGGAAAAGTCTCCCCGTGTGGACCCACCAACTGCAGGAAGTCACTGAAGGATCCAGAATGTGAAGAGGATTCATGGCTATAAAAAAGGGGAATTAAAGGGAAGAAAGGGGACAAGAACACGGGATACAGTGAAAGGTACTACCTAGAGACATCCCTCTTTTAGTGCTTTTCAAAGCAGGGCCAAGATAAGAGATCATGTTTGGATGTCCTGGGGGTAGGTCCCAACAAAAGGGAAGGAATCCATGACAGAAAAAAAGATCTCTCCACACTTCTATTCACCTTTCCTTATCCAACTACTTTTATAAGGTTAGAGGCACAGGTGTTCTCCCTGTGATTCTAATGACTGGCCCTTGAAAATGCTTCTGAAGATCCCAAAAAAGATTGGGACCAATGTAAAGGGAATATTTATGAGCAATTGTATAGAGAAGCCAAGGGAAAAAGTGATCATCCGTCGAACTTGACCTTCAGTGGGCTCATGGTCAATCACCACAGAAACTGACTGTTCTCTGTGTCTCTGCCCTTACCCAGACCAGACAAAGCATTTATATTTTTTACATAGAAAGAAAATAACAAAATAAAAAGACAGTTCTAAATCAGGGGACAAAAAGATTTACTGAAATTCAATGTATTTACTATACATCTGGATAACAGGCACACAGAATCCTAGAATTTGGTGTAATTTCTTTAAAAAAAAGAAACAAAAACACAAACCTTCAGAGAGTTAAGATAAGCTATTTTCCACACCCATGCCTCCAAAAGTCTGTCACCTAATAGTTGTAGAAAGTTTCCTTTCCAAGTATTTCGAAGTATCCAACATCAATAGAAAGAAAGAATTTTTATTACTAGGGTTTCAGGATACATGATATAAAATCTACAATTCTATGACTTTCTTGGTGATGCAGATTGGTTATCTTATGAAAGAAGCAAGTCTTATCAAACTAAGATCAATATATTGATAAACAAGATGAAAAGCACATTTTCTAGAGCCACTCCCTGGACCAATGATTTATAGAAATTTCAAAAAATGTCAAGAATTCAAAATGAACAGAAAGCTTTTGAAGTTTCTCTTTCCTGGATAGATACTTTGATCTCAAAAATTGCACATGATGCTTTCTCTAGCCCTTAAGAGACCACGTATCATATTGCGAGGCATTCCCTAGACAAAGCATTGACCAGATGCTGTTTAAGAACCACTGAAAAAGAACTCGTTACCTACACAATAGCACACAGGACCCCGAGCACCTGGCCACATTGGTCTGGAAAATGTAATGAACACAGGAGTGGTACTTCTTATACACCGTCTTTTTTGGTCTTATTGAACCCACTTCCGGAACCCCCAAAATTATTTTCTTGTGAAATTTTGAATCACATTAAGCATACAAGCCAGATTAGCTTTTTAGCACCTTTTGCATAAGAAATGTTACATTAGTAGCAGTAGTAACCCATAAATAAAATCTAACCTCAGCATAAACAGTACTTTGTGCTTGCTCCCTTAGGAAATTAAAAAACAAGGTAAAAACAGAAAATCTGAATTAAGGCTCTTCAAATTAGACTGAATTCACCTCTCTTCTCGTGAAAACAAAGTTTCTGTAATAAAATCATGTCACAAAGATGGTTACCAAAACCAAAAACCTCTAACAACAGACAGACGAGTGAAGACACATGCTTTTGCTCTGCTCAGAGAATCAAACTCAAGCTACGCCAGCAGGGCAAACAGCAAAATTTAGGGCAAGGAGCCAACTACCCAGTGTTAGCATCAAAGGCAGCGACAGGTGGCTACTTCGCTCTGCCGTTTGCTTATTTCCTTCTGAGAGTCCTGTGTTAAGCATCCATGAAGGCAGCTGCCCCGCCAAAATAAAATAAAATGAAGACATTTACAAAATAATGCTTCTGGAAGCAACTATGTCCCTGACTCCGTAAGTCCACACCATTCTCGCAATCTCCACGCTGCCCTGTACCACTCCCAGTTTTCTTGCTACAAAGCGAAGTGACTAACAGGCCTAGGAATTTTGATTCACTGCTAATTTACCAGCCTCTGAATAGCACAAGCAGTCTGTGAACCACCCAAAACACAGATGTAAAGAACAGGGACTAACCTCGAGGTAAGTGGTGCTGAGGCTGAGCTGTGATCTTCCCGGGCCCCAAGCCCCTTTCCAAAGGTTCCCCAGGCACCAACCGAGGTTGGTCTGCTCTGAGGAAGGCTGAGCTGGCTCCTTTGGTCTCCGTGACCTTTGCAGAGGATGGTGGCTCCAAGGTGTCAGCAGAGGGGGACCCAGAGAAGGCACCGCTCTTTCTACCAGGAGAGTCATCAAGAGCAGCTTCCCTCTCGCCAGGCAGCTGGAGGATCCTGTGATGCTGCTGAGGGCTGGGGAGCCCTGGGGATAGAGGTGAGGGAACAGGTGACATCCGTTTGTGTGTGCCAGACTGAGAGCATGAATTATTAAGTGCCGTGCCCAGGGCTGCCAGTGCTGGGGGGAATGGCCTCTTCTCATCACCTCCAGGCTGTGAGGAGTCAGGGCCCACGCTGTGGGGCAGATCCAGAAACAAGGTTTTGTGGCCACTCAAGGGCAGCCCAGCTCTCCTCTTGCTTTTAGTGACTGGGAGGGTGTGGGTGGCTGTGGTACTGAGCGGGAAGCCCAGCCTTTTCCCCTCGGTGGCTTCATCTAACTTCTCACTCTCTTTCACCTTCAGGAGAACCTTGTTCACAGCCCCCGCGGCGCTGGCTGGAGGACGGTCCCTGGCTGAGGACTGCAAGGACCCATCCGGACGCTGCTCCTTGCCCCGCTGCTTGGCACTAGGAGCCCCAGCCTTGGCTCCTGGGGGGGTGAGCAAGTCTGTGCTGGGTACAGACTCAGCTTTGGCTGCTGGGAGCACGGCAGCGCTTCCCTTGCCCTCAGGATGCGTTTTACCTGTGCTCTGCACCTGAGCAGACAGGCCCTGGTCTCGAGCCACCACTTTGGATACAGGTTTCTTCCTGCGAGTCCTCCCAGCAGGCTTCTCCCTCCGGCCCCTCTCTGCATCAGGATGCTTTGCAGGGTCCTCATGACGTTGAGACAAACCTGTCTGCTGATGTGCCAGACCGGGAGGCCCCTTTCGTAGTCCCCTAGCATCACCGTCCCCTGGTTCCCTGGAGCTGCCATCAGGGGGCAGCCCTCCTCTTCTAGGCTCGATGTCCTCAGAGGCCGACCTGAAGCTCCCATGGCCATGGCCAGGGTCTGGCGTCCTGGGGATCTCTGGGGGCCAGCTTTCTCTTCTCTGCAGGGAAGAGGGAAGGGGCCTGTTTGGGAGCAAGTTGCCTCTCTCCTCTAGGAGCCAAAGACCAGGCCTGGCTCGAGAAAGAGGAAGGGAGCTGCTAGAACAGACCTGGTCCTTGCCCATCTGAGGAACCGGTTCCGGGTCCCCACGCCCTTTCCTTCTTGTCCTCTTCTGTGGAAGCACCTCAGAGCTCTCTCTCCTTCCACCAGACCTCCGGGGCTTTCTGTTCCCATGGGTGCCCCTCTTATTGAGACAGCCCACGGGGGGCTCCCCCTGCCAGTCGCCAGCACCCTGGAAACAGTCGTCCTCGGGGGCCAGGCTCACAGACAGCTCCGGCAGCTTCCCCTCCTGGTTCCCCATCGTGATCCCCAGGATGTGGTCTGAACTCAGCAGATCGGCCAGCAGTCTCTCTTGCTCTGCTGTGAGTTTGTACAGTTCCGTTAGAATGTCTTTCGTGGGCGTTTCCTTGAAAAATATGTCGCCTGGATGTTCGTTCGGCTGCAGGCTGAGGCTGCTGATGTCTGACCCCTCCCTGACTTGGTAGCAGTTATGAAACCCTTTCTTGGATCTGTCTAGAGTTACGGTGCCCTTGTATGAAAATCCTCTGACTCCCCCCCTTGGAAGATAGAAGCTGATGTAGCAGAGTTCAGTAATGGGCGCACGCAATTGGAGGGTGCAGTGAGTGCCTTCCATTATGCCTACCTAATTATTCATGCCTCGGAGAAGCTGGTCTGTGGTCAGGCTTCCCAGGCTCCGGTGCTGGGGCATGTGATGGTGGCTACGCAGGGAAAGCAGCTGACAGTCATCTCCAGCAATGAAACTGCCTGAGGAACAGGGGAAGAAAGCAGCTTGTCTAACAGACTGCATAAATCACACAGTGACATAAATCAGAGCATCACCATGACTTAGCCTTCTTCTCTGGCCGACCTCAACCAACTCAAAGCATCAGCCAGGAGGCTGACTGCAACCTCTCCCCAATCCCATGCCTCCCTTGACCAGCAGAGCATCTCTGCAGCTGAGAAATATGGGAAAGTGCTCGAATTTTAGCCCCAAGATAAAAGTTCCTTTTTCCCACACGGGAACTCACGGCATACCCCCCAGATCTCTCAACTACTCTAGGTTTCAGTTTATGTTCTTCTATAAAACAGAGCTAATATTCCTTCCAGCAATCCTGAGGAAAGGGGACTTTGAGACCTTTAAAAAACATAGCCATTTTAATAACTCACATTTGGAATATTACTTTGCAAAAATGACATTACTCTCCAAAAAAGCACCTTCTAAGATTTGACATTATCTGATTAACTTAGAGTAGGGGAAAGGTATGAGGATGCAAATTTGGAGTCTCTTCTGAACACAACTCATATATTTTGCCAAAAGAGCTAAAAGTGAAAATTTTAAAGTTTAAAATTTAAATAAGTAATTCAGGAGTCTTAAACAAGTTTTCTTTTTCTTTTTTCCATGCTTCTTGTCAGTTAAAGGCCAAACAGAATGTCAGAAAAAAAGTAAAAATCTGTAAGACACTGTTGGCTCTGTATGGATTTTCCAGTATCTTCACCATCGAAGTGGCTGAAATGTTACATAAGCAGTGAGTGTGGCTGTTCCCTTGTGTCATTTGAAGGACCCCAGGAATGTCTCTATGGCTAGCATCCCTACAGACAAGCATGGAGCTTAGAATTCTGTATTACAACACTTCATTTCTTTAATTAAGGCATTGCTCAGTTTGTGTAGCTAGAGAAATTAAGGTTCAGTGACCAAACTTACGCTTTTTTTTAAACCCTATTAAACCCTAGCTCTGAAATCTTTTAATCATTGTAACCGAACTGAGATGAGAACCCCTTTCTTGAAGCTAGTGTTACATTGAACTGTAGGACTTTCATAATGCAAGTAAAGCTTCATTGCTCCCTTCCCTGACAGTAACAGGAGTCACATTCCCATTTATATCTTTAAATCCTTAACTTCAGCCTCATCTGTCACCCCTTCTTAAAGACCTGTTGTACTTTCCTGTATTGCTACATTTTCTTTTGCAGAGGAATAGTGTAAAAATAGTGAAAGTCACAACCACAGTGTTGTACTAGGATGAAGACCATCTCAACTAGGTATTAAACCATAGCATACAGAAGATGAAAGGAGTGACCTCAGGGTTATAGAACTTAACATTGGCAATGCAGCTTGTGGCAGGATACATAGCAAAAATAACCCCCTATCAATTGTAAAAGAAAAGTGTCCCATTTTTGGAATTCTGAAATTTAAAAAAAAAAAGAAAAGAAAAATGTTGCAGAGTTGTACTTTGTTTCCAAGATAAACTACTCTTCTAAAAGGTTCTAGGGGCCAAATCCAGGCGCAAGTGAGTTTCTCCATGCCATGTGTTCATAATTTCTGAGTTTCCAATGGTCATATAAGCAAGTAGAAAAGATATTCCTAGTATCTCTCTCTCTTGGCCTTATCATTTAACAAAAATTTCAGGCAAAAGACATTATCAGCAATGAAAGGTAGGGGTTGACGATTGAGGTGAATTGTTTTAATCATAATGTGGAGTCACTTGGAAAGAACAAGTTTCTCCTGTGACTGCTGAGAGCACAGATGATGATACATCAATGGGACAAAGACAATCCAACTTGCCTGAATTTGGCAACAGCAGGACATCTTAATGAAAACTTATAATAAAAAATTTTTCATATTTTCTCATCCTAGGATGTTTCAGAATTAGCTTTGCTACAATTTTGAACACCCAAAGTCCAAACAATTTAAGATAGATTACCACAAAGAAACACAAGCAAACATTGCTAAATGTTTCCCCTTCTTTTCCATAGTTTGAAATTATTTTGTCAAAATTGTGCACGTCCTCCACTGTCATAAATGAATATTTACAGAGCTGCCTCCCTCTGAAGCATAGAATAACTATTCATGGTTCTTCCCAAACAACCCTCTCTCAATCAAAGGAGCCTGTCAGGATTCAGCCTAGCGTTCCTGTCAGTATCTGTATCTGGATAAATGGACTTCATCTACTTCTTTCAAATTTCATGTCCTTTGTGAAATGAGAAATTTAACTTCTACATTTTCAATCCACTAACTCTAAATATTATTTGGTGACACCTACTAGATTACCCAGAAACTACAAAACTCCTCTTCTTTGAAGAAGGAAGACAGATGCCCTGAGAAAATGAACTTGAACCTCAACACTCTAGTGTGCACCATGGCAAATGAAGGCTGCAAAGTCCCGTCTGTGACAATCCATTAGCAAGTGAGAGGGCAGTGCTGAATCATCACACATATTTTCCATCTGAGGAACGAGAGGAAAAACAACTAAGTCTTAGGAGGGAAAAAAGCAAACTAACAAGGAAAACAATAGGAAGTGGGATTAAATACACCAGCACCGCAATTCCATGCTGAGCTCACAGGACTATTTCAAGCAGCACTGCCTCACTTTGCTTTGACAGCTCTGCAGGTTCCACACGCTAAATTATACACTTTCATTTGGTCTACAAAGTGACCTTTTTTCATTGTGCTCAGTGTAAGAGCATTTTGTTTCCTGGGAAATCTCCACGTTGTCCATTTCCTCTGGCAGAGCCCAGCCTGATGTTCTCTCTAAGACAAGTAACAGTGGTTCCCTCCCGCCCCCCAACTCTTTTTGCAATAAGTAACTCCATGATTTTACTCTACCCCAAATGGAACTATCTGTTGTATCTCATCATAATGGGAAGTTATTGCCTTTTAGTAGATGCTATTCGATACTCATATTTCACCAATGCCTAAAATAAGATCCAAGAAGTAGCTGCAGTCATTCTATCTGCTTACTGTAGATTTTCTAATTGATTTTGGCCCTAAAAGGCCAATGCAAAGCTGTATTTGTTCAACCATTGGAACCGCCATGCCCTATGATTCCATCTGAGCCCAATATTGCTAAGACAGATGACTATAACTTCCATTACTAAGCTGGAAATTGTCCATTTGGAGTCAGGCTCTACCCTTCTGCTCACCACTCTAAGCATCAGGATACTTGACTTTCATGGATTCAAAGCTGCCCTGAACTCTGGCTTCTACTGGGTTCAGCCATTAGGAAATACTAGCAGCAGATGGGAAAGCAGAATGGAAGAAGGGTCAGGATGCTTATTCTCTGGCTCCCTCCCTCCAAGGCTATGGTTTTGCAGTAGGTGTATCCTTTAATGAAGACCACAGTTCCTCTTGGGTAACCCTCTTCCAGTTACAGCTATTTCGTCTGGGTACTAGTTATATATGCTCCCTCTGATTGCTTTGAATTCTGTCTCTCATGTTTGATTTTGGACAAGTAGTGTCTGTTTGTCTCCTTACACCCCCCGCCCCCAGAATGGAGTGCAGTGCAACTGTTCAAATAGAAGATATAAAAACAAAGATAGATCTGTAATAGGTTTCTAACTTTTTTCCCCCTAGAAGAATTTTTCTTCAAAGAATCTACACACTGTAGGAGTAGGAATATAGGAGTAATAACTAAATTTGCTAAAATACAAATCAGAAAGAGACCCATTTTATATGACATTCAAAGAACAGTTCAACAGAAGTCAAAGAAAGGAGAGACCACATCATGGTTATAGAATAGAAAATGCTTTAGGAAGAAGAAAGCACTTGAAATTGCTCCCCACTAAAGGGTAAGATTTTGAGAGGCAACAATTTAGGAAAGAGAATTTCAGGAAGAGGGGCATTACACAAGACTGGGAAATCTGCTAACATTGTACATGTTAGAAGGAAAAATTACTCTGTTTTTAGATACATTCAGGAGAGATAAGAGGTACGATAAAAAAAAAATACGGTGAATGCTACTGCCGAGTACCATCCAACGGAAAGGCAGGGATCTTCAATATGGAAAGGGTGCATCGAACCTTAGTGACAATGTGTGACAAGTTTCAACTTTTCAGCGCAGTCAGTCAGGTGTGAGCTACGGTTGAGAGAAGGTGTGTTTTAAAGTATGTTGTAAATCATGGATCACGAACAACGCATTAACATGAAATGGGCAAACAATTTCATCCTCCATCATGACAATGCTCCGTGTCACCCATCACTTCTGGTACAGCAATTTCTGTAAAATAAAAACATTATGGTGTGTCCTCATTTACCTTATTCACTGGATCTGGCATCATGTGACTTCTGGCTCTTCCCCCAAATCAAAATGACCATGGAAGGTAAACATTTTCAACTAACTCAGGACATGGAGGCAGCCATGATAGCACAACTAAAGACACTCATGAAAGAGGACTTCCAGAACTGCTTCAAAAAGTGGCAAAAACGTTGGGATAAGTGTGTTCAGAGCAAGGGGGAGTACTTTTAAGGAGATTAATGGCAATGTGTCTTTTACTGTAATATTTTTTTAAATTTGAACATTCATCTTATCTTTTGATCACACTTCATAAGTCAAGAAAGATAGAGTGATAACATCTTATAGAAAGATTTGAATCCATGTTGGTGGGAAATTAACATTAACTTCATAGACAAATGGGAAGCCATTGATACATTGAATTAGGGAAGTATTATGTTCAGCACTAAATTTAAGGAAGATGAACTTAGCAGCAATGTCAGAACAGAAGGGTATTGAAAGACCAGACAGAGAGTTAAGAATGAGGAGTTCAGGAAAACATCAAATTCTGCAAAGAGGGTGAAATCAGAAGGGGATATTACAGGCAAAGTTTTAAATAGTAATTTTAGTAGAGTAATAGAACACCAAAATCTATTACAAAGAGCAGAGAGAAAGCTGACGGTTAAGAGAAGGAAACGAGTAATAACCTGTTCAGGTGTCAAGGCTTTGTCTTTGCCATTACTTTTGTTTTGTTAAGACAAAGGAAACTTAAGCATGTATTTAGCGTGAGAAGACAGATGTTGTAAAGAGGGAGATGCTAGTGATACAAGTGAAAGGTGGGATAAAATATGGAGCAATAAATGAAAGAAGGCACAAGAGGAAGGAGAAAGACACAAGAGGAAGGCACATGGGCTAGAGGACACATAGGGAGGGTCAGCCTTGACAAGAAGGAGGGTTGTTTCATGCTGACTAGAGCTAAGTAAAGGGGAGAAGATGATTATGAGGTAGAAAGCAGTGAAACTGAGAGAGTTTACATATTACCTTGATGATTTTTTTCATTTTTTCATAAAGACTATATAATCATGTGATTTTCTCTGCATTCTTACAATGTCACAGAAAAGACGGCATTAAGCCAATCTGTACTGCAGAAGCAAAATTTCTACCTTTCGAACTCGGATTTGACTATGAAACCACCAACACTTCAAGCTAGATCTTATAACTGGCAAATCTCTACATAAATAAAATAGAAGCCAAAGCTTAGTCAATAGAATTATTTTTAGTTGATAAATATATAGCCAAAGTCACAGCTGGTTAACAAAGGATAAGAAAAGGGGCTCCTTTTAGTGTTTATTTATTTTTTGACCCATATACCAACCCAATCAGATATCCAAGTATGTTACAAGGTGTGAGCATTGAAGATTCTGTCAAAGACATCAGAGAATCCTGTTTTCATCTCTCCCTTACCTCTTCAAAGTGTCAGAACATAAAGATAAACAAATATCAGCTTCCCACATGATCTCCATAAGAATATTATAAGATGTCTGGCTCATGTTTTGAGGATCTATCTGACTTATACCATCATCTGTGGAAGATATGTAAGTTTACAGAAGAAATAAACCCTTCCCCATGATTAGAAAAAAATATCTGTAACTATAAGCATCTTACTCATTGAATGCTCAAGGTTCAGTCAATGTTTTACTACACACCATCTCACAAAGGTGGGGTTGGCACCTTCTTGCTAAGACAAAGATAGCATCCTTTTCAAAAATTAAAAGTATCTTTTTATGTATGTGAACCCATTCTCTGGAGCTGATTTTATGAGAACTTTACATCAAGAACAATCACTGCAAAGGTTAAGTCAAATTTGTATTTCCAGATTAAGGAAGTTGCTCTTGAACAATGACTTTCCAATTAGACAGCATAAGGGATTTAAATAGGCTTTTCTATTCCACAGACCATGGCAGCCCCATTTTATGGAGGAATAAGGACCCAGGCAGGGTGTTTTGGAGGGATGCTCTTGTTTAAAGATGTGCCACAGAGCACAGCCCTCAAGGAGCAGGCAGGAACACGGGGACACTCAGAGAGAAAGCTCCTCTGTCTTCTCTCCTATTTCCCCTAGAGCCCCTCTGTTGGAAGAAAACCTGTTTTAACTCTCACGTTATGTATTTTAATTCCATGAAATGCTCCAAATATTTTCATACATCACAATAATATGATGTGTAAAACTTCCATAAGAGAAGTTGTGTGACTCAAACTTCCACGTAAGCCATACAACCACTCTGTGAGGCATGCATGACAGACGTTGTCATTGTCACTGCACAGACAGAGAGGATAAAGGAGACCAGAAAGTTTAAGATGACTTTCCCGTTGTCACACACATAGTGAGCAATACAGTGGAACTCAAATCCAGGTTTCTGAACTCCCAGTTTGGTGTTCTTTCCATAAAAATTTTGTTGTTGGGGCTGGCCAAGTGGTTCAGTTGGTTAAGAGTTGGCTTAGAGCATGAGCTCTGAGCAACAGGGCTGCTGGTTTGATTCCCAAATTGGCCAGTGAACACTGCCCTAGCTGAGCTGTCGCTGAGCTGGATGTCATTGGCAGGAGGGCTCAGCTGGTATAACAACAAGATTGCCTGTTCAATCGTGGGCTACGCCCACCCGCAACTAAAGATTGAACTTAGCACCTTGAGCTGAGCTGCCAACTGGATGGCTCAGTGGATAGGGCATGCGCTCTTAACAACAAGGCTGCCGGGTTCGACTCCCTCATGGGATGGTGGCTATGCCCACCCGCAACTAAGACTGAACTCAGCACCTTGAGCTGAGCTACCGCCCAGATGGCTCAGTGAATAGGGTGAGAGCTGTTAACAACAAGGCTGCTGTTTCGACTCCCGCATGGGATGGTGGCTATGCCCACCCACAACTAAGATTGAACACAGCACCTTGAGCTTAGAGGCCATGAGCTGCCAACTGGAAGCCAGATGACAACTGGTGCCCTCCACAATGAAGACTGAAGAACAACAACTTGGCTGGTCCCCTCCCCCATTTCCCCAACACTGTTCCCCTCCCCTAACTCCCCAATAAAATTAAAAAAAAAAAAAGATTTTGTTGTTGGATAGAACCTTAAAGCAATGTAGTACTTCATAGAGTGAGGTAAACCTTTACTCCTTGGTAAAGGTTTCTCATTTAAATATGCTTATTAGAAGAGTTGTATGTCTCATTAAATATTCAAAATCCTATAAGGGACTATAATTTATAGGCAATCGTCAAGTATGTCTGTTTCCTTTTGGCTTTGCTGCGGGAGACACATTGGTATCCGAGTTTCACAAACTCTTAAGTTTACCATGGGGATCAAAGAAGGTCCTTATTCATCTAATGTAGTGCCACTTCATAAAATCTGCCTTAAAAGTTTTTGAGAAGCATTGTGCACAATACGAGTCACTCTATATAGAGTAATGGTTAAACAGAAGGCCCTCCCAGAAAAGGGCAGGGGGACTGGCACTCACTGAGTTCCAATCAGTGGTCATGCCTGTTTCAGCACAGACAGCTGGAATCACCTCTGCTGTCCCACAGCTCATGTTTCTTAGTGGACGAATGAAAAGGCAGGAAGATAATAATTTGGGGACAAGCAATAAAACATCCATAAATATTAACAATAGAGGTGTGGTAATAAAATATGTAGGCTCATACTTGTTTGAGAAGGAAAACGCAGAGGAAGGGGAGGAGGAGGAGGAAGAAATTAGCCAACAATGTATGAGTGCTAAACCAGAGCGAAGCCCTTGGCTAAGCGCTTCCTATGCCTTATTCATTTCATTCTCATAGTCCTTTGAGATGAATACTAGTGATTCTCCCCTTTTACCCATGAAAACCATGTAAGATTAAAGAGGTCAAGTAACTTTGCCCAAAGTCACAGAAACCTTAAGTCACAGAATTGAATCAAAGTCTGAGTCTCTTAAAAGTCTGCAAGTAGAAGTTACAAAATATTGAATTTCTTAAAATTTCAGGGAAAGATAATGAGCCTGTTATGGGAGACCTGCAGGAGACCTCTAATACTTCTATATAAGGATTATTTATTTTCTTTTTGGAAAAAGATGGTTAACAGATTATGGCAATTAAGCAAGTAACACCATGATCTGTGTGCCCCGTAAGCAGAATATAAACTATCCATCTGGCAGCAAGGAAAAAGAGCATGTAACGTTTGCGACACTCCTGCTAGCTGTTCCTCTTTGTCCTGAAAGTAAGACAGTGCTCATGGTTTAATGGGTCTGCCAGGGCCTAGAGAAAGACTTGTCCCACGATGTAATAAAGACTAAAATTGAACCTCACCATTAAATTTGCCTCAAGTGAAGTAAGAGAATTAATATTGAGTGTCAGGAAGTTTCTACTGCAGGGGTTGTAATAGTGCCAGAGCACCCACAGCCTTTGAAACAGCCCCCCTGTGATCAGGAGCTTAGCTCTGGGTATGGACAGTTAGAACTATGTTTGCTCAAACATTTAAACCAATCCCATCTTCAGGGGAAGGCTGGAAGCTGTAAAGGGACTCTCTTAACACCATCTAACTAGACCCCATCTTTTGAGATCTGAATTTAAAAGAATTAAAGTCTCAGCCACAGAGGATAATGATGTTATCCTTAGTTTCAAGAGTCCTATGATAGACACCTTCTATGTCACAACAGCTAGAGTCATACCCACAGGCTTAGCAAAAGAAGCAGTACCATCTTGTGCTCACTACGCATCTTCCTTTTAATGAACTGAGCTGCTCTGAGAGTTCCACATTTGATGGCTATGCACAGTTTCACCACTTTATGCAAAAATATCACGTCCACAATTCCTACATCTGTAAATGTCACACAGATGGTATCTAACAGTTCTTTCATAACCATTGACATATAATTTTAGAAGCATTTCCAGGTGATTCCACAATTTCATTCTCAACAATCTGTTAATCGATCTCAATTGAAAGACAAAAACATAAAAAGCATATTACTATACCAG
Organism: Aselliscus stoliczkanus; assembly: GCA_033961575.1. Taxonomy (NCBI): domain Eukaryota; kingdom Metazoa; phylum Chordata; class Mammalia; order Chiroptera; family Hipposideridae; genus Aselliscus; species Aselliscus stoliczkanus. Next base: position 89,782,747 of record CM066732.1, on the reverse strand, counting down.
AAGTAAAAAATTACAGCTATCCAAATGGCAGGCTTAGAAATGATAAAGGTGAAGATAAGTATACATTTATGAAACTGATGAAGGAGCCAAATCTTTGAGTACATATAGATGGTTTTCCTAGATTATAGCAACCTCACACTGCTTCTAGAAATCTCCTATGTTCCTGGAATTCAAAACATATAGAAATAACTCCTTTGAAAAACATAAATCAATTTAATAAGAACATTTCTGAATTTGAGATTGCTAAGATCTCTAGGTAGGTTGAAGAAATAAATACATGCAATAAAAAATTAAAATTGAATTTTGAGACAAATGGCTGTTGTTCTGATTCCTAACAGAAGGAGTGGTGGGTCTCTCCCCTTTACCAGAACTCAAGAGGGTCCCTGGGAACTAAAGGGCTGTGAGCATATTTCTGATATCTGGAAGATTTACATGGTTTATGACAAGTTTCAAAGACAGTTTGAAATAAAAGCAAATATATAATAAGTACAGCAAATAGGTATGCAATGGTAGTTAGAATGCAGAATGAGAAGGAAATTGAGGCCTGGGATTCCATAACTTTTTATAGCTTTTTATAAAAAGTTGCAATTGGCACAAATTTCTGTCTCATAAATTGCAAAGTAAATCTGTGAATCAGATGAGGTCAGTAGGGAGTGCACTATTAAGTATTTTGTTGTTGTTGTTGTTTTTATGGTCAGATTAAATAATAATGTTCTCTAAAGTGGATATGTATCTGCATGAAGATGAATCAATTTTCCTGTTAGGGGGATTCTGTGCGGATTAAGAGATCAGCATTTACCAAGAAAATCCTTCTTAAAGGGCCTGCCACCATCAGGAGAAACATCCATTTAGCTGTACTGGGGGACTGTTTGAGCCAAACACATTTGCAGCATTCAAGTCATTCTTCCAAAAGCATGTTTTGGAGCTTTACTTATTTCAGTAAATACCAACATTTTACAATATAAATAACTTCCGGGCATGGAAATTTAATTTCACCAATGGTTCTTAAAATTCAATTATTAACAGAGGAAAACTAATAATGGGGTCTTCTTAAGTTTGATATTGGGAGACAGAATACAACATTTACTCACTCCTTTCTGTAGGTCTCAATAGCCTTCTCAGAACCAAATGTCACTAATTTAACCATAACAATAGTTCTTCTTCAATTCTAAGGTGTTTCATTAAGATCAATACAACAAACACATTCACAAATGCAATTAGAAACTGTGTGTTAATATCACTAGTTGTAATCATAACATATGGCCATTGTGTTGTGTGCAGTGTGTAAAACACAATGAGTCAAATGGGAGATGCGTATTACACATCTAAGGGTGCTCACAGATTTTACAGTATTCATGAAAATTTGACATCATGACTAAGGTACAAAGAGGTGGAACATGTGGATTTATGACGAAATGATCAACTCCAGGTTCCATGATGAACTGAATGCAAAGGCCACAGATATACTGAGTAACCTGGAAAAAAAATGGCAAGATGAGCAAAGGTACAATACCTGCTACGGGAGTGTTATGCAGATCTACATGCAGTGACAAGCCACAGCCAGCTGCACAACTAAGTGCAATCTGTAATCAACAGATGGGACAGAAAAGGGAAGGAGAGGGGACTGACACTGGTTATGTGGTTTGACACTGAGTTGGAAATTCTACTTTGTTATCTTTAATCAACAATTACCTTCTGCCTTATAAGGTTGTTATCTTTCATTTATGTATCATAATAAATGAAATCCATAAGAAGGAAGTGGCAGAGTTGGGCTTCAACACAAGGCCAGTCTTACCCTAAAGTCCTCTCACTATAACACATTCGCATAGGTGGGGTTTGGAGACTGTCTCTCTATACTCTAGCTTATCAGATAGCATTTAAAAATAGGAAAAGGAAAAAAAAAAGCAAGTTGTTTCAGTAAGGCTGGAGAAAATATAAAGGATGGAGAATGAAAGAATGTGACTTTGAGGAGGGAGATAATAGGGTGAGGATGGGAAGCCAAATCACTGATATAATGCAGTATGAGGATAATCTTCCCATAGACTTTTGGATAAAAGAGCCACATCATATATGACACAGCAAAGTGACAGAGCAGCTAAGAACATCAGTCTAAAGTTGTACAGCAGAGTGACCTACCTGAGCCTAGCTTGGGATATCCAGTCCACTTCTTTGTGAAACTGATCAATGAGGCATCCTTCATGAGTTTATTATATGAGCAAATATAACGGGGAGAAGGTTTTGTGTCAGAGGGACAAGAAAAAGGAAGAAGACATATTTAGTTATAGGAATTTGAGAGAGAGAGGGAAAATTGCAGGTAAGGGACAGGAATAAAGAGAGAAAAATGAGGACAATAGAGAGAAAGAGGCAGTATTTGAGTTAAACAGAAGAAAGAAGACAGGATATTTCTTTTGTGTTCATAGAAGATTTTGTAAGACTATGAAACCAATCAGTGCTGCTTCAGAGCCCAGGAAAGAGCACATGACCAGAGCTGGAGAAGGCACTATTCTCACCCATGCACCATCTCCTTCAGTGCCCTAAAAATTCAAAAAGGCAATTACTGAAGTCCGCTGTGCTCAGCAGGGTGTTGTTTTCATGGAGGGCACAAGCAGCAGAAGCCAGGCAAGGCGCAGTGAAGACAAGGCTGGAGGACAGTGTGATTGGCTGACTGCTAAGCACATATGAGACTCCAGGAACTAACTAGGAAGTTTTAAGTAGTGGATGAAGTCCTATGTAAATAGGAAAAAAAGTAAGCTTCACCATAGCAAGGTATTTTTATTAATGTGGCCTCACTGGACCCCATAAACAAGTGATTGGTGAGTTATTAACTTTATATATGGTAAAGCAGAATCAAGTAATACCAAAAATAATAAGAGAAGAAACTCAATGATAAATATGGCTCACATCCCAAAGAAAGGAAAATCAAAGTTATTCAAATGAAATGGGTTTCTTTGGAAGGTTTGCTATCACTGGACATTTTTAAGTGCATTTTGATGGAGATTCTGAGGAAATTAAATCATTACCCATCCAGTTCTATAGACCCATCAGTCCTCCTTAATGCCTACTCCCTCTCAGATTCCAGTCCATTACCAGATCCTGTTGAATTTACCCCCATGAATGGCTAGATGCTTGGATAAGGTGGCCTTTAGAACCACTTCCATCCTGAACTGGTATTACTTTTTTGCATACAAGATGGCATTATTCATTTTGGAAAGGCAAAGAATCTTTGTTCTATTAGCTATTTTCCATAATATCCAACATCATTAAATTTTCATTTCAAATAAAAATAGCAGATCCCAATAATCATTAACATTTTCTTCATTCAATTACTTAGACCATTTAATTCCAGAACACCCAGAATTTGATCTACTGATATTTAAGGACATCCAGCCCAATAGTAGCCACCAACTTCTTGGAAACTTAGGATCATATGAGCAAATATCATGTAGCTTTTCATGTTCCCAACTCCTATGCTGTATAAACATTACTAATGCCAAGATTCCTGTGTATGACTGACTCCCATATTTGGACTTAGAGAAGAGTCAAGCAATAAGAGATAGTTCTACATTCCATACTATAGTGTTTCGTAAAGCAAAGAGTAATGGTTCAATTGCATCATGATTTCAGTTTGAAAATCTGGATGCTGACCCATGGGGCTATATGAGGAGCCCATGACATTGAGGGGAACTTTTAGATGGAAAAACTTTTTCCTACTACATATTTGCTTTAATTAATAAAACTTTCAGATCTTTTTAGATTACTTTCAGAGGGAAGAAGTATTCTTTAAGGGCTAGGGTCTCAATCATGGAGAATTCCAAGATTATTTCAGGGAAGGAATTGACATTCTAGAACAAAATCCCCTTAGTCTTTTAAGTGCTTTAGCACCTATTGTCTCCTTTATTACTTTTGGTTTATTAAAAAAAAAAATTTAAGAAGGCAGGTAGCCCCTATTTTCCTACATCACATCCCTTCCCATTTCCTTTGTTTTTAAATAAAGAATTGAGTCTTCAGAAGTCAAGATCACTTGGCTGACAACACTTCACACAGTGCTGGCTGTCTATCGGTGGGCCTGGGAACCGGAAACCAAATGCTAGGCATGGCGCCTAGTGAGGTCAAAACTTAGTATACATCAAAGCAGAGGAAGCCTGAAAATACCTATGCCTCCTTCCCCAACATACACACTTAGTAGTACTTTCCCATGAAAAATCAAAAGCATCAAAAAATTCTTGGGCCGGCCGAGTGGCTCAGTTGGTTAAGGGCTTGCTCAAGAGTGTGAGCTCTGAGCAACAGAGTCGCTGGTTTGATTCCCACATGGTCCAGTAAGCTGAGCCTGAGCTGAGCTGCTGCTGAGCTGCCAACAGATGGCAGGATGGCTCAGCTGGTGAGAATGCATGCTCCTAACAACAAGGTTGCCTGTTCAAGATGGTGGGCTATGCCCACCTGCAACTAAAGACTGAACTTAGCACCTGGCCTGAATTGCAGCCTGGGTGGCTCAGGGGACAGAGCATGCGCTCATAACAAAGAGGCTGCTGGTTCAACACCTGCATGGGATGGTGGCTATGCCCACCTACAACTAAGATTGAACTCAGTACCTTGAGTTGAGCAGCATGACTAGACTTGGAGCTGAGCTTGCTGCACCCTCCACAACTAAAACTGAAGAACAACAACTTGGCTGTTCTCCCTCCCCAATTCCCCAAAACTGTTCCCCTTCCCCAATTCCCCCAATAAAAATCTTAAAAAAAAAAAAAAAAAAATTCAGGGGCCGGCCGAGTGGTGCAGTGGTTAAGCACTGGCTTGAGAAGCCAGTGGCCCCGGTTCAGGTCCTATATATGAGGGTCAGTGACACTGCCCTCAAAAAAAAAAAATTCTCCACCTATTAAAAAAAAAAAGAAAGAAATTCTCACTTATATATCATCCCCCTCAAATGAGAGGTTCTGCCCAGTAGAATTCTTTATTTATTATCAGAGCTGAACAGAGGCTACAATGCCTCAAAATTCCACAGTGTGTTATGTTTTTTTGAAGGACTCTCACATCCGTAATCTTTTTTAAATAAGCAATTTATCTGAAAATTGTAGAAGATGAGATCAGCATGTGAGACACAACAGACTTGGCTGAGGGAGGTTTGAGAGAAATACCTGGGTGGAGTGCCACCAAAGCAAAGGGCATATTTTCCACTTAAAAATCATTCCCTGAAGGCTAACTGTATGTCAGACATCCTTGTCCACACTATTCCAGGTGGATAATTGGTCTTTGGCTTCTCCAGCCAGCCTCTTTGTGCTTCCTTTCCTCTCACTAGTAATGTATTCTCTTTCCTCCCCTTACGGAAATTCACTTTTAAAATATGACCATTGAGCTCGATAAATCATTTAGCTTTGGGCCACATATGTTAGCCATCCCAGGAGTATTTTCATTTTCAGGATTACCCTGTCAAAGAGAATGATAGGCCGTGGGGCCAATTTAGGGGATTCCAGCTTCGCTTAAATAAAAGAGGTATTGATATAGTCAGAGGCCTCCAGCACTGACCGCATCCTAATGCTTCTGCCTGCAGCTAAGACATGACTTAGGAGTTCCGAAAGTGTTTCTAAACTTTGGTTCTCAAGAGAAAGATGAAGGCACAGCCTATATCTTTAAATAGTTAAGGCAATTACTATTGTTTAGTGATCACTTGCCAGGTGCCGGTCACTCTTCTTAGGGCTATACCTGTTTTAACACATTCATTTTCACACACACACACACACACACACACACACACACAAATCTATGATGTAGATACTATTATTATCCCGTTCTTCAATGAAAGAACTGAGGCACAGAGTATCTGACTTGCCTAGGGTCTCACAGCAATGTGACTGAGCCGGGATTTGAACCCAGGTAGTCAGCCCCAGAAACTTGACTCTGAAAATCCCTTACAGGACTGACTGGGGACACTGAATTTCATTCAGATGACAGACCCACTCATTTACTAATTCTTCTTCATGAAGTCATAGGATATAGAGCACTCACCCCATGGTACAACTGATCCAGGACTGATGAATCTTCATGGAAGCCAGTTTCCAGCCGGGCAGCGTAAACCAAGGGAAAAAAACAACAATGAATTCAAAGTAAGAGGGATTGCGCTCAAGTCCAGCTCTGCCAGTTCCAAGAGCGATCTTTTGCAAGTCGCTGTTAACCTCTCTGTGCCTCAGTGTGTTCATCTGTAAAAGAGCTTTTTATTCTCCCTCCCAATCCCATCATCCCTTCTGCAGATAAATGGAGCCCACTCTCCAAATTACTTTTCTAGATAGATGGTAAATTAAGAGCACACGTGGGATCAGTACCCAGACTCCTGGAGCCAAAACACTCCACGGGATGGTAAGTAAGGGAGGGAAGTAGGCAAGGGAAATGGCGTAAGAAATTTACAAGGAGAGGAACAAAGCCAAACTTTCATTATTAATGCAGAAACTAGAGCAAATGAAGTGTTGCAAAACAAGTAACACTGAATGTAAAATTAACATGCGTGAAAATCAATGAATTAATCAAGGTTTATTATTTCCATCTCTATTGTAAAAGAAAATTCATTTTTAGCTTAAATGAGCCCCAGGACACAGTGATGGCCATCCCAGCACTTCTAAAGCCTTTTCCCTCTGTGGTCCAAACACTTTATTGGCCACTTAACATGTACCTTCTGAACAGGTGCTTTAATCACTCCCTGCAGGTCCATGCAGAAAGGCAAAAATCTTTAATTTGAGACCTTTCTCAGGTTCCAACAGTCTAACCCAACCTGTGATGCCTCCAGGTCCTGCTCTCAGTCTCCAATCGGTTTAGCTTTCTCTGGCAGAATGTTTGCCTCAGTCCTGGGTCCATGAACTCAGACTTCAGATGGCCTTGGGCTCCATGCTTCACAGTCTTGAGGGCCAGTGTCCCTCCCTCCTACCCCTTAGCACAGCTTTGGAGCATATATTTCCTAGGTTCAAGTCCCAGCTCTTCCAACTCACATGGCAACCTTCGCTCTCTATGGAATCTCTTTGTGCCTCAGCTTCTTAGCCCTAAAATATAGGTAATAATGATACCTGATAGGCCTACTGGCATTCAGAACACAGTGTCTGATGCATAATAGGGGCTATATAAGTAACCACTATCATTACTATTATGTGTTCCAGATACACATTATTCAGGAATGGTATCCCAACATACCCTGCCTCCTATTGTCAATGAACTCTTTGTATTTCTCCTATTTGATCAAAAGACAGTCCCTAAGAGAAGGGACTGTCATGGTAATCATCTTTATTTCCCCTACAGTACATGCCTTAAAGATGGCAGATATTCAGTAAAGAGTGGACTAAAGTGTCATTATCTGAAGATACATTCAACTTATGTCTCTGCTTAAAAATGTAAGCATATTGGGCCGGCTGAGTGGCGTGTTGGTTAAGAACTGGCTTGGATGCCAGCGGCCCCGGTTTGGATCCCACATATAAGGACAAGTGACACTGCCCTCTACAGCTAAGATGGTGAACAACAGTTCCACCCGGCGCTGGGCTGCTGTGAGTCCCAGGGATGGCATAGCTGCAACCCCTACTGCAGTGGGCTGCCATAAGCTACAGTGAGTGGCCGGCATCCAGCGTGAGTGGCTGGCAGCCAGTGTGAGCTGCCAAGAGCCACTCAGAGCGGCCATCCAGAAGGCAGCAACCAATCTGCCTCACCTGAGAAGAGCACAATGATGATACCAACATAGGCCTGTGAAGCAGCGTCCTTCACAACTAGACTGAAGAACAAAAGGACAGCAACTTGTCTGTTCCCCTTCCCCGGTCCCCCAATGCTGTTCCCCTCCCCCAATTCCCCAATTTTAAAAAAACTTTAAAAAAAGAAAAAAGAAATGTAAGTGTATTATTATTTGTAGTTGGCATTAGTGATTGATGATGGCTCCAGTTTAACTTTCCAACAAACACAAACAAAGTACACAAAAAGTCATAATCATTTCCACCATTAAAATGTGTACTAAGAAAGAAAAATATGAAAATTACAAAAAGCCAGATTAGAAGGTAAAAGACTAGCTTGATACCAAAATTTCCATTAATCAGATAAAAATGGAAGCAAGGAATGTGAAAAGTGAAGAGATTTTTTTTTTTTTAATACTCCCAGGTAACAATAAGGGGAAAAACTGGATTTATGAAACCTTGATCAGTGTCTGAGAGAAATATAAAAGGTGTGATTTCAAGATTCCAACATAAACTGAAAATATATTTTTTCATTATTCCCTTTGCCTACACTGCTCCAGAATCTTTATAATTCAATCTCTGGCTGCCTTCAGGTATCTGCTCCAATGATGCCTCATTAAAAGGCTTCCTTGGTGACTCAATCAGAAAGCACGTCTATGGTCAAGGTGACTCCCCAGCCATCACCCTGATGCACCTGTTTCTATGGAACTTGTCATCTGCCACATCACACATCTATGGGTCACTCAGTCTCTCCCCCACACACTGCAGAATGTAGCCACCATGAAAGGAGATTTGTTCCCTGCTGTGTCCTGTGCTTGAGAGTTTACCTAGAAAATCACGGGTGCTCAATAAAAGCCTGTCCAATGAGTGATCCACCTATTAATACAAATATTAATAAATATATATACAAAGTATTTAAAATAGTGGCTGGCACACACAGCGGGACCAGTTAGCTATTTATAGTGAAAGTAGAGTAGGAGTATTTCTCCCTCAATTCTTTTTGATGGTTTAGTAACAAAAGACTTCTGCCTTGGGGGGACTCAGAAGAAATGGGAAGAGTTAGAAAAGGGAGTGGGCCCACACCTTTAAAATCTAAGAGTGGAGCCATTTGCTTTATTTAGGGGTACCTGGAAACTACTCAAGTGCTCTATAGTTCAGTATGGTCAAAGAACGGGCTCTTGTGGGATCTGGGGGGCTAACACTGTGTGGGGGGGAAGCAAGGATGGAACCAGGGCATTGGGGATGAAGAGTGCGTGAGAAGTGCCCCGCCTTGAACTTCTGTTCAAGCAATGACTTAGTCCACCTTCTCACCTAGGCCCACCTTCGTCCCGGCAGGCTCCAGGCTTTGAGATGTTAAAAACATGATGTCACCAAGCTTGTGTAGAAAAAAATAAATAAATCCTGGCTTACCTGAAGCAATTTGTACATTAGGGGTGTGTGTGCATGTGTGTATGTGTGTGTGTTACTGCGTGATCTGTATGCTGGGGGGGACCAATCCTAAGGGGCTTTCAGAAATAGGACATCATGTTGCTGACTCTTTTTGTACTGATGTGAGCCTAGGAAAGAGAAGATCCTCCATGAGACAACAGTCATCTCTCGCTTGAACAACAGCATAGCACAAGTGACCTACCAGATGGCCTGCCAGGAGGGATTGCTTCTAGGATGTAGGCCTTTCAGTGCTAAAATCAGCACAGTCCTGGGAAAACCAGTACCAGCTGGCTGACCTGCCACCATGGTGCCTCCAGCCTGCCCTGGACTCATGCATCTGTTGCATCACACTGCAACCAGAGCAGTGTTTCCACAACAAAAATCTAATCTTGTCACCTCCTCAACTCGTCACACAGTTAAAATCCTTAAGAGGCAATCTTGCTCTTAACACAGATTTCAGCCCTTATCACAGCCTGAAAGGCCCTCTGTGATTGGGCTCCCACCTATTTCTCTGGCTTCATTTCTTACCAGGCCCTGACCACTGTTATCTTTTAGAGGCTCACGTGCAGGCCACTCCCTCCTGCCACGGAGGCTCTGCAGCTGCTGTCCCTCGGAACAGAATGTGATATGTTAACTCATTATGTTAACTAATAATCATTCTTAATTTAATATCATAGCTGCATCACCATCACATTTTCACAGAATCTTTCCTGACTTCCCTGAGCAGACAAATCCCCTTTCCTTGGGGGCCCTTTTGGTGTCACAGCCACTACTATTGCCTACCCACACTCTCTTGGCAGTCACCTCCACACATGGAGAACTATCCACTGCGAACTCCTGTGACTTTCTGCCCGATGGCTTTTGCCTGTTCATGGGAACCCTCACCTGCACACTGGCTGGTGCCGGAAGAGATTAGAGTGACAGACAGGAGCTAGATCTGGTAGATTTGGGGAGCCATGCCATAGAGTCCAGATTCAATTCTAAGTCCAATGTGAAGCTATTTGAGACTTTTAAGCTGAGGGAAAACATGATCTGATTACATTTTTAAAAGGTCACTTGGGCTGCTATATGGAAAGCAGACTGTGAAAGGGCAGGCGAGGAAGCAGGGGGAGAGGCCCATTGGGAGGTTAGTGCAGTAGCCTAGATTATTATTCTTCCTTTCACTGTAGAAGTGCAACTGAAAGCATAATAAAAAGTAGCTATTTGTCACATAGCAGATCAAGACTTCAAGTTTAGGGTCTGCTCCAGACCAGCAGCTTACTTGAGAAGGCCCTCTGAAGTCTGTTTCATTCCAACGGGTTCCTGGGAGGGGGTTAAAAATATTACGGGAAGTCCCTGACTTACAAATGAGTTCCATTCCGGGAGAACGTTCATAGGTCAGATTTGTTTGTAAGTCCGACAAAGTGAGTCTTATACACCTTTGACACAAATATACAATGTAAAGCATTAAAAAACTAAACACACACACAAAAATACTGTGAAGAAACTATTTTTACTTTTATAGTTACCTTAAAATGGTGGTACAGTACAGTGCAACAACTGGAATAGAGGGGATCGCATGGAGTGAACTGACAAGAGCAGACACATGAGTTGCTTCTGCGATTTGTTCGCATCTATGAATGTCCGTAATGCGAGGTCCGTTCGTATCTGTGAAAGTTTGCAACTCAAATGTTCGCAAGTCGGGGACTTACCGCATGTACTCTTTTTTATGTATGACATAAGAATGAACATATAGTACATAACCAGATACTCAGTTCATCTGTGGTACTAACATTTCACCGGGGGCAAGGGTGGGGGAGGGGGGACAATTAGGAAAAAGTCTAAAGGACAGATACAACGAAGAAAAGCCTGAGAAACACAGTTCCAGAATATCAAACAGGCTGCAGGCTCCTAATTAGGACCATCAGGTGCTCATAAACTGGCCTGGAATGGCCCCTGGCCTCCTGGGGACCCATAACCTTGGAGCTGCCCTGTCACCTCACTTTCCTCAAAGCTGTCCAGACACTGACTAATTCACCATCTCAATGGGAAGATGGTCCAGTAAGATAAGATGGTCATTTGCAAGTCAGCCTCTCTAAACACAGATGCTCCTGTGTGGACATTCTCGAGAAGTACAAAAAAAAGGACGGTTCAGCAGCTGCATGGGATACGGCAAATACTGTGCATCTTGGCAGGATCTCTTGTCCTATGTTTCATGCTTCTCTTCCCATCAAGACTTTCTACCTGTTACCTGATGAATTTTCTCACTTTAGCAGAGCCCAAGCACAAATGTCTCTTTCCCCTGGAAATCCAGGGTGAAAAATTACTCCTTCTTTTGCGTGTCCAGAGCACTTTGTAAAATAATGCTAATGGAACTTATTTCTTGAGCACCTGGGGCAGGCTCACCTGAATTTATTTCATATAATCCTTCTATTATTAATTCCATTTTACAGATAAGAAACTGAGGCTTAGAGAAGTGAAAGAGCTTGCTCAATGTCATATAACAAATAAGTAGTAGACAGATTGAATCTCTATTTATTTAAGCAGCCTGTTAACCTCTAGGCTGTATATACTCTATTATATTACTCACCCCACTGTATTATAGTCATCAGTTCATGTGCCTCTCTCCACTATTATTTCTAACATAAGTGACCCAGGCCAGGTGTTATAAAACAAGAATGAGTTATACAATCAAATCCTGTTTTGTAACTTGGGGATATTACTTACTGAGAATCTGCTTCCTCTTCTATAAACTGGAGACAATAAATGCCTACCTAATGGTTTATAGACAAGATAAAATCAGACATAACTTTTAATGCACTTACCACAGTTTCTGGCACATAAAGACCCATTCAATTAAACAAGTATTAATTGAGGGCTTATGAAAAGCCAGTCTTTAGGGAATGGAGGATAAAGAAATAATAAAACAGCTCTGATAGAGCTAATACATTAGGAATTTAATATATTCTTGTTGCTCTCACTTCTTGAGAACGGGGACTATGTGTTATTCAAAGTGAATTTTTAAAGTTCAGTAATGCCTACCACCAAATAGTCACTCAACAACTTTTTAGTGAATGAATTAAAAATGGTTTACACAGTTTTAGAGACCCTAAGTATTAAGGATTATGAATGACTGTGTCAATTTACTGGGTTGACATTTATCAAACTGTTGATAAAATAACTGAAAGCAAAGCACAAGGATATCACATCCAGGATCTGTATACATTAAATTCATTTACACATACAGCTACTACTAAACAACTCTCAAAAGTAAATTCTCAGAGCAAGATAGAATACTATAACTTGAACAAATAGTAGAATGTACTATGTCTAATATGTACTAATGTGTACGATGTCTAATATACAAATAGTCTAATAGTACCCAGGATGTGAGCAGATGAACAGGGGAGAAAGTTTCAAAAATGTTACTCTTCAAAAAAAATGGGAGGGGGAGTCAATTTATACTGTCTAAACAGGAAAGTATTAATAAAAAAAAAACAGCTATATAATTAATTACAATCACTTTAACCTCTTAATATTTTTCATGATATTTTAGCCATAAGAGATTTTTTTAAAAAAGAAATAATATACCTCATGTCTTTAAATTGCTTGAAAATTTTAAAAATTAATTATTTTTGTTTTAAATAGTATCACTATTCAATTGTATATAAAGTATTTCTATCTAAACATCCATCCATCCATTCTTAGATACATACACCCATACATACATAGATACACACATATATACATACACACACACATACATACATACACACATACACATACATATACACATACATACACACATACATACATATACACATACATGCATACACACATACATACACACATACATACATAGACAGATAGATGTAGGAAACGATGTTCACCTAAAGTTAACAATGGGAATTGCAGTGTTTGAAATGGTGTTTAAAGATTGTTATCTTTGCAACTTTCTGCCTGAATGCTTGATAATCAGCATATATGATGTTTTAAAAGCGTGTTCCCTAAAAATAGAGAGAGAGAATATGCCAAGATGTAGTTAATCCTTCCTGGTGGAAATATGGATCATTGTTATTTTCTTCTTTGTACCTTTTTACATTTTTTACATTTTCAAAACTGATTTTTAAAGGGCTTTACATCACACTCTACATTCACGATTATGTTTCTTTCCTCTCTAGTTAGACTCTAAAATAGGAAGTACTTTTTTTACTTAGGTTGCAAATAGTGTCTTTAAAATGACTTGAGAATCCAGTGTGCAAAGCAGACAAGACCGGATTCTTTTGAATGTTCTTCATAAATGTAATCCACTTAGATAAACAGAGTGGAGAGCTAATGAATGGTTATGTGCATGTTTATATTTTTTAAGGTTTTCACATGAAGAATGAGAGGTTATGAAAGGGATTATAAAAAGCTTCATGATGTCAGACTGTGTCTGATGGGGTCTTTTAGGACCAGGATTTCAAAGTAAGTGGCTTTCCTTGTCCCTTAGTGTTTAAGACATGTTTACTGAATGTCAACATCTGCTTGAATCAACTAGAATAATCTGGTTATCGCCCTCTAGTTATGAATAATAATCTAAAGTACACAAATGGTTACATAGTTGTCAAAGGGACTAGTTTATGTAGCACATTTGGGAAATGGCAGATAAGGCATCTGAGCCACCTGTTTAGCTTTCACAGGAGGTACACAGTGACATTTTTTCATTTATAAAGGTTTGAAAGAAAAGTTGGGATTCTTATATATTCCTAAAATAACTCAAGAAATCTATTCAATTTCATGTAACCTAGAATTCAGTATTCCCTGAGTTTTGTATGATTACATGAATATTACAAAAAGTTTTTTTCAATTCAGTGAGTCACTTGGATGTAAAACCTTCAATCATTGTCAATTCCAGTTTATAGAATAGAAAATAAATTTTTGTTTCTGATAGTTTTGGAACTTTCTTCTCTCAATTAAATTTCGTAGCCTATGGTTTCTTTATTTCTCATAACGGAAAAACATTTGCATAAAACTATATTTGTGAAATGCTTTAACTCCTATTGCATCCTGTCAAAACGTGGGTTGGTATTTTTCTAGCCTAGGAGTTAATAATATTCATAGAAAAATATTAGACTCTTAGATTTAAATAAAACTTAGAAGTTATGCATTCCATCCCATCTCCCTCCCAATGTGGGACTCTCTTCTTCATTGTAACCCTCATGAATGGCCATCCAGTCTCATCTTGAATGAACTCTTCCATGGCAAAGCATTCTTTATCCCACAAGGAAAGCTTATGGCATCCTGGACAGCTCTATATGTAACAAAATGTTCCCTTATTCTAAGCCAAATGGGTTTCCATTCATATCTTTCCACTGGTGCTTTTTCTAACTTCCAGAGCTGCAGTGAGGACATCCAACTCCTGCCCTAGCCCACAGTCCTTTAAACACCGGACAGCTAGTCCTGTTTCCTGAGACAGCCTCTCGTCCTGACTAAACTTCCCTGCTCCCTTCAGCAAGCCTTCAAACAGAAGCACTTCCACCCTCAAAAACCCTGCACATCACCTCAGTGTTCTCTAGTGGGTCCATGACCCTGCTACAAAGCAGCACCCACAGTTAAAAACAGCTCCTCAAAAAAGTATCAAAAGTGGTTCCAGAATCACAAGTACCATTCTTGCAACAGTCCCTTTAAATCATTAGACGCATACGTTTTAAATAGCTAGATTCTATCTTGCTATCTCTTCACCTATCTTGAGTTTCAGTTTCTTCTTCACCATGTTTTTCTGCCTTTACAATTTTGAAAACCATTCTTAAATTACTTTTGGTTGCAAGCAACTGAAACTGATTTTGTCAACCTTAACAAGAAAAAGAAAAACATATCCAATATCATGAAATTCATGGGTAATTTCATGAAACCAGAGAAAGAGTTGAAAAGCTAAGAGCAGGGACAGGAAGCAGAGCCTGCCAGTGGCCTCTGGGGCAGGGCCACTAAGGCTGTCTCCCTGGGGCACTTCTCTTACTGGGACTTAACTCTAGCAACTCTTAGTCTCTGCAAGCCTTCCATCCTAAACTTGGGGAAGAAAATCCAACTGACTCAGCCTGGGTCAGATTTCTGTCCCTGGTTTAAGTAGCCCTGGCCTGGAACATGGTGTTGTGCATATGGTACCCATGCTTGTTGTATACGAGGGTCATTTTCAGAAAATGGCAAATGGGTATGAACGAGACAGATATCCAAAATTACGGTACTTCCAAAGGAAAGTAATATGCAGAAATATTAAGCTATGTTTCTTTTTATTTCTCCTTGTGTTTTTCCCTTTAAGTTGATCCCCCAAAAGGTTGGTATTTTGAAATTGGTTTTCACTGCATCAGGAGGAAAAAAAAAAAGAAATAGCCTGAGAACATTTCTGGATTTTGTTTTCCAAAATCCTAAACTCTTAAAAGAACTCAGGTAATGTATGGATGAGGTAAAAAGGAATGAGATGTATGGACATGAAGAATCATGAAGAAACATGGAGCTGTATCTCCCCAGGGCTGTTGGGAAAGGAAGGAAGCAGGCTTACGGATCTTGGAGAAGTGGGGAGCCGGGCCTTGCTTCCTGGCAGTGTCTCCAGAAAGGCCACTGGACTCCAAAGCTGTGGGTGGTACGTCTAGGCAGAAGGAACCATAGGAAATGTCACCAAAACAGTTCTGTGGACCAAGGATGACCTGGACGTGTGTAATGAAGAGAGCAATGTAAGCTGAAACCTCGAGTGCTACCGTGTAACCTGTGTGGTCAGATGCTTCAATGACCAGAGGGTCCCCTCGCCCAATGCTGCCCCCTATGGCAGCCCCTTGGTATTGACACAACTCTGGGGAGTGGTGTGACCATAAGAAGGACTTAGGGTAAGTCTTCTGCCTTCCCAGAAGGAAGAGGCTTGAAACAGAAACGGACATGGTTTGTAAAAAAAAATAAAGAGATGAGACGTTTCTTGTATACCTGTTTTTGGAGACAGAGATTCTCATCTGCCACACTTGAATGGGAAAGACACAAGCAAAATGAGAACTGAGTGGTTCGGCTTCCTCCCTCTCTGGACTTGACCTCATCTTTTTTTGGAATCCAGACATTCATGCACTGATTGTAATGTTAAAAGCCCTCTTTTATATAAATTGGCTTAACAATTTTTTTCAAATCGTCTTATTCATGGCCTTCCTTTTCCTGATGCTATTCTCCCGGGGTCCATGTCATGTCTCTGTATGTGTAGTCTTAGGCTATATACCCCTTCCCCCTTCTCCCCTCTTCTGTGTATTTCTACATTCATAGATGTGGTTCAACAACAATCTCCCTATGCAACCTCTTTGGAACCTTCAGCTACCTTTCCCTTTTGCTTTGTCATTTGCCTAACTAGTGACTATGATACCAGAATTGTGTTTATCTTAAATTTTTTATTGATTTTGGTAAGAACACTTAACATGAGACCTACCCTCTTAACAAATTTTGAAGTGTACAACTGACTATAGGTACAGAATTTTGTACTATTGACTATAGGTACAGTATTATTGACTATAGGTACAGAATTTTATTTTTCTTAACAAATACTGAATTAGTGAAGATCCTAAATCTAACTAACAGTGCTGCAATTTGGAAGCTATTGATATGTTTTAACCAAATAAATAAATAAACAAATAAAGACTAAGCCCAAAAACTGAGTCTGTATTGACTGTCCTTTCATTTTTGGAGTAGGCAGGACTGTCACTTCCTGAATAGAAGTTGAGTGATGTCATAATGAACAAAGCCCAGGGAGTCGGGTGACCTGGATCTATTCTTGGCTGTGCCACTGACCGTGAGTGACCTTGGACAAGTCACTTTTTATCCTCCCATCTGTTTTCTCCACTATACAACTAGAAAACATATCTTGTCACCTACCTAGAGAATTTAGGTACAAGAATTATGGAATAAGAAATAAAATAATACTACTTAAGAAAACAGTAAGTTTTTTTCAATTTGCCACAATTTCCTTATGGCACTAGGGTATGGAGTTTTAGTCCTTTGAATAATCATGAAAATTAGAAGTAACCTATGTTTTCAGAGCTTAAAAGAAATCAGGGCCAAAATCTGATATGACATATCAGAAAGTGATCTTAACACGAGGCCAATACCCCTGATTACATGTGCTATGTTCTAGTCATATTTATTTGGGGGTTGGGTGGGTAAGAAAGAGTGATTTCAAAAGCCCAGTTGGTCTCCTGTGGGTAGGAGGTAGAAGAAGCTATACCAGAAACAGAGATAAAAGGAGACTGGGACTTCGGCAAATTGGGACAGGACAGATGCCAATTCTGTAAATGAATTCTGTTTTTTGCAGACCTGTGGGCTGTTAAAAAATTATTTGTAAAGCTTTCCAAATATGTGCTGGGCTTAGAAAAGTTTCTAAAGTAGCTGTCTTTATCTAAAAAGAGAAGGGATAATTATTTGAATGCTTTAAAAAAGGCAACTCCTGCTTTTCACTAGATCCATACCCAGAATACTGCACTGTATTTATGGTTTATCCTGCTTTGAAAGTTTAAAAAATTTTAAAGCCAGGGATATTTTCTGTGGCCTACTAAGTAGGGCACAGACAGAAGGTGGAATGCAAGCCCAGGAGGTAGATTAAATGCTACCCAGATCCCATTTACTGCCATACTCTTAAGCTGGTACGTTGACTTCTCTGAGCCCGGATTTGCTCATCTACATGAGAGGCAGAGCACCAGCCATCCACTGCACAGATGTGCCTCCTGACAGATTAGGTAAGCAAGGGAAAGAACGTAAATCTGTTTTAAGTACAGGATGAACAGAGAGGGAACATACGTACAGCTCATGCTCTCTGCTTGCCCTTGGAATGGACTTAGAGGGCATTTTTCTCAGTATGGAACACCAACAAGTTATAGGGACTCCATGGTATAACAGTGAGAAATCGGCTTTGTTAGTACACAGGGCCAAAACCATAGGGATGGGCTTTCAGTCAGTGAACAGACCAAAGCAGCAATGCACCCTGTAGAAAGGTTTTAGTTACTACCTCCTGGGAACTGAACACATTTAACATAACAATATCTGCCCAGTTGTAAAGCTCACAGAGGAAAACGATCATTAAACACTAAGACAGCAATCATCATTCCCAAATACTTTCCCGTCCTAGCTCAGCAATTGTAACATTGAAGAGCAGACCGTCTGTTCCTTTATGCTTCGAGAAGTCAAGACATTGGAAACAGGGAATATGAAGAAATACCATGATCACCTATATGCTGCTCAGAAAGGTTTTCTCTCAGACAGATGATGCCATTCTTTAAGAGAATTTCACTGGAACTACACTTGTATAAATGTCCAGGTTTTGGAAACGAGTTTCCCAAAATTACCATGGTGAGTGAATCACTGGAATTAGCATCTCCTAATAAGTAGACAGATTCTCCACTCTCTCTGAGATGCCGTAATTTTCTTTCCATGTTTCACACAAGAAATCACTGGAGAAAGCATCTGAGCCTGGATGAGTGTAGACAGATACTCATGTGAGTCAACACAGACCAGCCATAGCTAAAGAGCACCCACATGCTGCTCTGTTAGACGGATTTTGTTAAATGCTGGTCTGCAGGTCATTTCATGTTCTCTGTATTTCTTCTACCAGAACATGCACTAGAGCACTCCTACTGAGATATCAGGACTAGTATCTTCCTGTTAGCAATGAAAGGGTATTTCCTGCTCTGTTTTAAAGTCTCATCTACCTTCCTCGATCAGCCCCCTGGCTGCATTTGCTATTTGTCCATTAATACCCAGATCCTGATGACCAACATGATTACTAAGAAGTCCTGCCACCCTGTGTTTCTGTTGTTGTACAGGCCACTCAGAAAGCTCACCAGAACATACAATGCCTTCACCAGGGACATTCAAACTGCAATCTGAGAAATTCACCAAATTGCCTCTGCCTGTCCCCACTCTGTATCTAAGGATGCTTTGAGGCCAACATTTAGAAATCTTGACTGACTGTGTCCTGGACTAAAAACTGTTCTATTGTTTCCATAGAAACACCCCCCACCCCTTATTAAATATCTGATTGCTCACACTATTGTCAAAAAAGAATCAGGTCCAAAATGGAGCCACTCATGCTAAGCCCATGTCACCAAACCAAGACTTAATACCTAACCTAAGTGCAGTTTCAGCATCTCTCAGGAATATAATTTTAACCAGTCAGCCTGGAACTACCTGGTCAGCCCTAGTGAGGTAATCTGCCAGATAGACCCCTGCCTCTCCCCAAAGGAAGGTGACCTTGCCTGAACCGATTCACTCTTTGAAAGATAACTTCCTTGTCCTGCCTCTTTCTACCTATAAAAGTCTTTCATTTTGTACAGCTCCTTGGGGCTCTTTTCCATTTGTTAGATGGGATGCTGCCCAATTAGTCAATCACTGAATAAAGCTAATTAGACCTTCAAATTTATTCAGCTGAATTTTGATTTTTTCTTTTTTTTTTTACAACATAGAAGCCTAAGTTAGGTGCACCCCCTGACTAACTCCTATACCATTGCCTCCTAAAATGAGACACAACTGTTTAACTGGACTAACTTATTCCCAGGACTAAGTAGCTGATTCAATGAGATGGGCAGTGCATTTAAATTTCTCATTTTTTGCTTTCTCATCCTTGTTCCAACCTGTGCTTGTTTTCTCTCCTCCTCTGCAGATCTCTTATCTTGTAAACCCTAACCCTAATCTCTCTACAGCTACCAGGTTGGCTTTTGATACATGAAACTTCCTGGGGGGGAAAAAAAAAAAAGACAGTTTCAAAGGACAAATGAGGGGTACTAAAATACACTACTCCAAAATATGCCACTTTAGCATATTTAGGATTATTCTGAGCTAAAGGCCTTGGAGAACCAGGCAATGCAGAAAAAGCTTTAAAAACAGTGCACAAGTTTTCCTTTTGCAAAGGAAATTCACATTTATAAAGACATTTTCATGTTAAAACATGTCTCCTCCCATGCCAGGAAGAGAACTCTTATTAACTCATATCAATAGAGACGATACTGACTTAAATCTGCATAACAAACTACTAAACAACCCTTGTTTATCATACTTTTCCTGGTCACTTTCCCATAACTTACCTCCACCACCCAGAAGCCCCAAACTCCTTTTCCTTTAGCCTAAGATCTTATTTAAGCTCAAGTTCTAACCACCCCTTGGAGTTACTCATGTCTGGGTACTCCCATATGTAAGTGTGATGCACATGACAATAAAGTTCTGTTTGTTTTTCTCAATATATATATATATATATACTCAATATATATATATATATATATATATATATATATATATATATATATATATATATATATATATATAAAGTTCTGCTTACCTCTAAAATATTTCTAGTCTGTGACTAAGAAGACCAAGGTAAGAAAGTGTTTACTTTGAAAGATGTTTGTCTTTAATATATGTATGACTCTTCAGAAAGCAGAAATAGGCATAGCCCTAATAAGACGGGACACAGTATAGGTCAGTTTTGATTAAGGTAAGGACATAGATGAATTGCCTTTAAAAAAAAAAAAAATGGGCCGCCTGAGTGGCGCAGTGGTTAAGCGCTGGCTTGGGAAGCCAGCGGCCCCGGTTCGGATCCCACATATGAGGGCCAGTGACACTGCCCTCTAAAAAGAAAAAGAAAAAATAAAAAAATAACAATAACAGAAAACCTAGCTGGTAGCCCGATTCCTGCAGAGGTGAATTACAGAGGTCTTGGTAATTTCAGGAAAGCAGTGAGGTGAGGTGGCCCAAATGGGAGAACAACTGTTCCCCTTCCCCGGCCTCATACATATATGATCGCATTATATATGCAAAGCCTAAAGAAATAAAGGTTACTCTGGGATATGTTTTATATCTAACCAGAGAACTTGAGAAACCTTGGTGGGAGGGAATGATCCATTTCCCAGAACCCTGCCTTTTATATGTTGACTAGCTAAGGAGGTTCGTAGCATTCTTTCCATCTTCCTACTTTCATAATTATCATATTACAGGATACCCAGATGACTGCTTTGTCAGCATCTCTACACAGACACTAAACACAGGGATGTTCAATTCCTTCACAAGGCCAGCCTGTTGGTGCAAGCTCATATTTGTTCCAAGAGGCTACAATTCCCATGGTTTAGCATCTCTACAAGATCAAGCAAATCAGATTAACGGCTATAACTCTGTCAACACACAGGCTGGGATCTACTGAGAATAAAGCTGATTATTCTTTTTTTTTTTTTTTTTTTTGAGGGCAGTGTCACTGGCCCTCATAAGTGGGACCTGAACCGGGGCCGCTGGCTTCCCAAGCCAGCGCTTAACCACCGCGCCACTCGGCCAGCCCGAAAGCTGAATTTTAAGACAAGACTTACGTGCATCTAAAAATAATGACTCCAGTTAAATTAAGTCCCAACAGGGAATCTGAGTAACCCCTAAATGGTGATCCACCAACAGTAGGATCACTTTACAGTATTAAATATCTCTGATGAATTTTTAGTCATATAAGTAAAATTTTAATAAGACTACCATTACAGGCAAGACCATCTAAAACACACTTTTGCCTGGAAAGACATGCACAAGTCCAAAGCTTGAACAAAAGTGGACTTTGACTCACTGTATATGAGGTAGGAAATTAGTGTTTCTGAATCCTCTTTCAAGAATGTTTACCATCATCACATCAAATTCCAATCTGCTCCCATTCCTCCCACCCCCCTTCCTTTGGGGACAGCTCCACCAATTTTATGTCTTGAAAGGGAAGAAAGCCAGGAT
This sequence comes from Aselliscus stoliczkanus, assembly GCA_033961575.1. NCBI lineage: Eukaryota > Metazoa > Chordata > Mammalia > Chiroptera > Hipposideridae > Aselliscus > Aselliscus stoliczkanus. Next base: position 89,760,905 of record CM066732.1, on the reverse strand, counting down.
ATGAAGTCTACCCTCAGACAATGACAGTGCCCACAGGACCCCTCTCCCTTGGTCTGCCTAAGCCTGTGACAGAGGACCGAGCAATCACAGTTATTTCCTGAGATTCACTTTGGAGCTGGAGAAGGCAGCTATCCTTGGGTTACAGAGCTAGATGGATGTGAATCTAGAGCTTATGAAGACACTGAGAGGACAAGGTGTGTGATGGAAAAGAATAAAGCCATGACAGACAAAGAAGAGCAGAAATAAAAGACTGAACTGAAATAGACAGACAGGGACAAAGAGACAGGAAACAAGCTATGAACCGGAAAAGGACTTGATTCTCAGGACCCAGCTTCCTCACCAAGACATTCAAGTTCAGTCATGACTCAGTTCTGTTCTCCCAAAATGCTCATTTTTCTTAGGATTTTTTCTACTGGATTTCCATCCCACACAACCGAAAGGATCCTAACTGATATAATTGACAATGTACTTTAAATTTTAAAAGTATCCCCAAAGAGCAAATAAGAATGCTAACCTCTCTTTCTAAATAAGAAAACTGAACCACATAGATATTCAGTAATCACTTGCTGTTTTCTACTTGGGAAAAATATATGAAAATATTGTAAAACACAAGTTCTTCCATGCTGGCAAGTTAGAGTTTCTTTAATTCCCAGGGGCATTTGAAGAAAAGCAGTTTTGCTTCTCCAGGGCAGAAGCCAATGCATTCATTAGTGGGTAAACAAGCACAGTTTACCAAGTCAATGCTCTGAAGAGCCAAGGAGAAAGGAGCACCCTAGGACAGACTTAGAGGCCCAGAAACCTTCTCTAATGCTGCATCTTTAATGCATCTTAATAAAGCTTGCTAAGCATTTGTGCCGAATGGTGAGAGAAATGTCTGTCCAAGCACAGGGTGTTTTAATTAGTGCCACCCCTCTAAGATGGGGTCCTATAAGAACCTGAAGACTGCCATCCCGCATTAGCATCAGCTTTAACACCTAAAAAAGACAGAGGAAGACAATGGGGGAAAAAAATACACATTTTAGGGACTTTATTACCCTTGTTGGCAAGTATTACTATTAATCACAGTTACCATTCCCCACAGTATGTGCCAGGAACTGCTAAGCATTTTAACTATATTATTTAATTTAACCTTTACAGCTTTCCCTATGAGGCAGATAATACAATCCCGACTTTATAAACAAGAAATTAAAGTTCAAGAAAGTACATGACTTGCTAAAATCACTCAGCTAGTAAGTGGTTAGTCTGGGATTTGAACCCATATGACAGGTTTATGAGAGTAACCATTATGATAGGCTGCCTTTCAGCTTTTATTTTATTGTTTCCTTCCAGTAGGGCCAGTGTTCCCTAGTTCCTGGAGTACATCTAAAGGCATCTTATTCATTGATCCTACTACTGGGCTATAAGCACAGTTGAGAAAAAGGACACTAATGGTTAAATATCTCTGACCAAGAAGACCTGAGACTTTATAACACTTTTAAAGCAGTATCTCCCACAATGACAATTACTCTGGTATGCAACTCTCTGCTTTACTGTTTTCCCTTCTGAAAAAAATGTTAATAAGTCTAAGAGCCAAATGATCTTGTAGTAAGCCCTAGGAACTGAGCAAGGGCTGAGCAAGCACTGTTGAATCCCAGTTATGGACCAAGAAGATGCTACCTGCTGTAGACAATACGACATAGTTCTCTCTCTCTCAGATCGCATAGATCCCCTAAAGCGGCATAGCACATGATGATACATATCCCATATGCAAACATGGATCATGCTTTAGTACAACTGGAGCCACTGTGGAAGAAAGTCAGATGCTAAGTTACTTGACCTGGTCCTCATAAAGACTTGGATCTGAACATTCACCTCTCCATGACTGAAGCACCCATATTGCACAAGTCTGCACCACAGGTCCGGGACTCTTCATTCAGCTCATCAGGAATATGTGAGTGTCAATGTCAAGCTCTCCAGGAGTCAGCAAGTAGCAGTGTGGGTTATTAAAACAAGGGTTTTCTGTGTCAATCTCAACTACAAATGGGGATAAGGAAACTTCCCCTCTTCACACCCTGTTCCCAGCTACTTGTCCTTGAGTTAAGTGAGGACAAGGCTCTGGCCTCGGGGGTCAAGGGCATTGCTTGTTATTTGGGGGGTCAGCACTTACATTGCTGAACAGAGTCTGCCTTTGCAGAACTTGAGGAGCTCTGCTGGAGGAAGAGAAATGATGGTGATGAAGGTGGTGGTGACGATGATAGTGATGATGGCGATGATGGTGAATGAAGAAAACGGTGATGATGAGTTAAGTATCACCTATAAATATAACCACAAAGCAACAACAGATATCCTTCTAGCCATTGCCAGTCATAATCATGAAGCAGCTTCTGTTCCCAAACCAACCCTAAGGAGGTGCGACCCCTCCAGCTTCAAAATAGAGCGTTGCATCCCTCCCTCCCCCTCCCTCCTGTCCACCCTTCTACCCGTCCACCCTTCCAGTGCCACGCTGGGAATGAGACTGCACTGGCGAGTCAAGAGAGCTGGGACCTGTGAGTTAAAGACAGTTCTGGAGCTTTAGGGTGACTCTGGGGGCCCCACCAACGCACTTCGGGACCGCTTGGCTAGGGAGCAGAAGGAACGAACGCAGAAGAGGAGGAAGATAGGTAGCGGGGCAAAACAGATTTGATGCCTCTTTCCTAGAGCCCTGAAACCCCGGGAGGCGGAGCAGGCAACCTTTGGTCGGAAAGGAGAAGAGGAGGGGCAAACAGCCAGCAGGATAGACAAGCCTCTCTTTACCTGACCAGGTGCAGCAACCGTAGCGGCAGCAGCGAGGATGCTGCGCTGGAGTCGAGAGCCAGAAGCTGAAGCAGCCGCAGAGCCAGCCTCTGCGAAGGCCCCGCCTTATCCCCGCCCCCAGCCCCAGAGTCCCGCCTCCCTAGCACGCGCCGGGCGGACGGACTGTTTGGGGGAGGTGAGCTGTGAACTGATCGGCAGAGCTGCTGACCAATGGGAACGTGCAGCGGCGCCCGGGGGCAAGGCCAAAGAGCCCAATCAGCAGCTAAGCAGCTGAACCTGGCTAGGGCGCGGTGAGGTTACTGGGAAACTCAAGTCCTCGCTGCTGGGTTGCAGGCGGTGGTCCGCAGGTGAGGTGAAAGGTCGACAGCTACAGCCAATGCCCTCAGCTTGCCTGCGTCGGGGCACCTCTCAGAGCGCGCCCTCTGGACTAGTTCAGAAGCGAGGAAGGGAAGGGAGAAGGTCGGTGATTCTCCCACTCCTCGGAGACCCCGCAAGACGGTGCTGCTCTAGTGGTCAGGGCAGCTCCTGCCCCCCAGCCTAGCCATTCTCGATTTTAAGTACAAAAAGGAGCCAAGGAGGAAAGCTCAACAAATAGAACGCAAACCCTTCTGTTGATCTTCCTCACACCCCCAGTTCCGCCTTCAAATAGCTCTTTAACCAGAACTGCTGGCAGGTAAATGATTTTGACTACTTGGAGATGAGAGCTAAATTGGTTTGTGTGAAACAGTGTGCTAGGGCCTTGGCTATCGGGCAGAGAAAACTAAGTCTGGATGTCATGAGGCCTGGTCCGCCCAATGGAGGCTACTTGACTGGCTGGAAAACGTGAAGTTCAAAATCTTGTTGATCTTGCAAAGCACTGTTTCTGTACTGTCAAATCAATGTATACCTTGATGCCAAGGTAAAGCATTTTGTCCCAAATGCTTAATCATTACTGGAATGAACTACCTTCAAATGTTTCATGAGAGGATTTGAGGGCCTTAATGATATAGTGATTTGGTCTGTTTTACCTGTTCCAAGTAGCTAGGCAGGAAAGAGAACTCACTTTAAACTACTTCCCAATAAACACAGAATTTGTCGTGCATCTGGTACTTAAGAAGAATCCTGAACAGATTCTATTTCCAAATAATAAGTGTGAAAATCTTTGGGAAGATATTTTAAAGTGATTTTCCCCCCCATAAAAATGCTTTTCCTAGAAATAATAACTTATTCTTACTCATAATATTAGTCAAGCTCAAATAGGCATTTTATATATAGCTATTTCCTTCAGTCCACACACTTACCTTGTGTAAATTCCACCTGATAGATAAGAAAACTGAGGCTCAAAGAGGTCAAATTATTGTTCTAAGATCTCATAATTAGGAGTAGAGTCAACACTAGGTCAACACGTCTATTTAAAACCCCTCATTATGAATTAGAAGAACAAGAAGCATTTACACAACTCTTATTTCTTTGAAGTTTTTTGTTTTTTGGTTTTTTTTTGACCTGAAAACCTATCCTAAAGGGACCAATTCCCACGCTACTGATTTCTTGAAAGTGCATCTTCAGAAGCACTTCCAAGAGTGAAGCAGCACCTCTAATATGTGTTAGGAGCAATTACAAGTCAGCTTTGCTCATAGAAGGGAAATGTGATTTGATATTGGTGGGAGGAAAGTAAATTTTTCCAGGGCTTGAGTCTAAATAGATTTTAATTGAAGTAGGAAACATTTAAAGCAAACCAACAAAATAATACCATGACCATAAGAGCTTAGTCCTAGAAAGAAAACCAGAGAATATAACCCAAAGTGTTATTCCAGCATTGTTTTAAAAGCTTTCTGAAAAGATTCATAAATTCTATTCTGATCTTTAATTAAATTCGGAAATATGTACTTGCTCTAAGCTTGGGAGGGAGGAGTGTTTAGGAAGTGGTTTAAAAGAGAGAGAAGAAAAGTGTTTTTCAAAGAGGTTATTATAAAAACAAAACATAAATAAGTTAAAAGATTATAGATCAATATAAAGGTATACACTAATTAACAGGTTAGTGATATAGGCATTTAGGGTTGTTTGTGCTCCTCATTTAATAAACAATTACTAAGTGCCTAATACTGTATGTTAGATGCTATATTTGACTGGGGATATCCATTTCAATAAAACCCATTTCTTGACCTCAATAAAGCACAACTGAGTTGAGGACACACAATCTAGATCAGACTTGAAAAGATCACTATAAACATAATTGCTGGTCTTCACAACTACCCAACAGAGTAGGTATTATCTTCATTTCACAGATGAGGAAACTGAGACTAAAGAGAACAATAACTCACTTGAGGTTAGGCAGTTAAGAAAAAGTCTTCATCTCAAATCCTTCTGACCTGGAGGCCCACCGTTTTGTATTACACCATGCTTGCTTTCCTAAGGGAAGAAGCTATCGCTAATAATCCCCACAGAAATGTATGCCTCTCTGAAATACATGATGCAATGCCTGCAAATTTTTAAATGCTGAATTTGGTCCATTTGTTTATCAAAGTACTCTATTTCGTAAATGAAACCAAGAAAATATAAAAGAATGGTTTTTGCCCCCTTGAGGCTTGGCTTCATGTAGGGCCTACATGTACTTTTTACGCCCTTAGTGGTGTTAGGAGGATTTCATGTAATTCCCCGTCTATTCCCAAACTCTCTTCTTTACCTCTTAGTTCAAGTCTAGTTTGCAAGGTGGTCATGTTCACTCCGATGTGTGGTCAAGAAGACCAGCAGGGTTGATCTCACCTGGAATCTTATTGGAAATGCAGACTCTCAAGCCCACCCCAGAACTACTAAGTCAGAATCTGCATTTTTAATAAAATATCCCAGGTGATTCCTGTGCACTGAAGTCTTAGAAGGATTGTTTATCTTGTGTGAAATGCATTTAATAACTCCAGCAGCTTACTTCCCAAAGAGGCTTGCTCTTGACCTTGAACTGGGGAAGGGACGAGCGGCCAGAACAGGAGAGGGGGACTTCTGCAATGCACACATTCACTTATGCTTTTACCATTACCTCGAAAAGCAGGAAACGTTACTGCCCACAGATCACTAACTCTCAATGTCTCTCCGAAGGTTAAACCATCCGTTTCCTGCATGAAAGGGAGAAGGAGAAATGTAAGCCAGGCTCTGGATTCACATGGTTCCCACCATATACCTGAAGCTTTCCAGTCCTTCTGTTGCAACCTTCTCCAGTCAATGAAAGCCACGGATGTCCTAGTTTAACCACTAAGTGCTTCCTTTCAAAGAATGAGATAAAAAGGTCTTTCCACCATTAAGCTCCGGCTTACGAACCACTTCCTCCCTGAAGCCTCTTTTCATCCCTGTCAGAATTCATTTCCAGCTTTGTGCTTCTGTAATATGTTGTGTATACTTCTTTTACCCCCTTATTCCCTGTAAAGGACCATGGACATATTTGTTTCCACCTCTAGATTAAAAGCAACTCGAGGGAGAGGATTGGCTGTGGTTTACCTTTTCATCCCCACAATAACTTGTATATAATAAGTGATCTGCTTTGTTTAATTGAATCTCTGTCCTTCCCTAAGGTGGATAACTTTAATGAGTGGCCTGGAAAACCAGGTGTTCAAAAAGAAGCAGGGAAACCAAACACAGAGAATTGAACATATACATTTTGGTGGTTCCATTGGGAAGGACTTCAATCCAGGTAGGGGAAAAAAGAGATGGTCTGTGGCAAGTGACATCATCTGTTGCCTCAGAATCCCACCTTCCCATTATGTGACCAGCCCAGGAGCAAGGCATTTTCTTTTGCCCAAGAGAGGATGTCAGGAAATAGTCATCTGGTGAACCCATGTGTGGATGTCAAGGAGAGACCAACTGGAGTGAAAATGGAGACCGGACACTACAAGTAGGAATTCTGGGAGATGTGAAGGAAACTTGGACAGGAAGAACACAGGGAGCACACCCAGGGGAATGGCTTTTGCCCTTCCATAGAGAAGGACTGTGCTCTGACAGGATATGACAGCATAACAAATAATTCTAGACAGAGCCCAACACTTTTTCACACTTACTAGTCATGTGGCCCAAATCACCTTCACCAGTCAACCTCAGTGGCCTCATCTATGTTGGATGGGGGATGACAAAATTATCCCAGAGCACCTACCATTGGACCACTGATGTTAATGTTCTTTATCCAGAGTGGGGTAAATTTATGCACGCAACATTCTCCAGGATGGGTTTTGTTAGACGTATTTTAACCCCAAGACAAATAACATGTAGGAAGAAGAAGGCTGCCATGGGAAACATTAAACATGAAACCAATGATCACGTCGCCCTGAAATGTAGGACACTGCTTGCAAATCTCCAAGATGTTTCCACCTCATTTGCCCTCAGCTGTGTAATCAGCTTTTCATCTCAACGCCAGCTAAATGCAACTTGCCTGCTGCCGCATTCATCCTAATATAGATGCTGTTCTGTTGATCAATAGCTGCTCATCACCCCCACATTTCCTGAAAATACTTAATGGCATCAAAATGCCAATCTGCAGTATATCTAGGGATCTAAGACAGAAAAACTAGCTTTTTGCTGCAACACAGTCCCTTAATGTGTGTTCACAACCTGAGAAAAGCTAAATCTGGCCGTGGAAAAGTCAGAAATTAAACGACAGTTGAAAATACTTACTCAAACCCCCAGAATGATGCCTCTTCATATCAAGGGGTCTCAGTCTCTTCTGATGCATTATCTGTATTTATTTATTTCCCAACTCATTTCTAAAAGGATTTGAAATGACAAATTCTCCTCGTAACGTTTCAATGTGTAGGTGAACATTGTGGAGGCTGGTAAAATGTTTGCAGACTAACAAGATTTTTTTAACTTGCCTACAGAAGTATTAAAAATATCTTAAATGCCACTTGAAGCACCATATGGAGAAATTACTCTCGCTTAGCTACAACCATAATTGCATTTAGGCTCTCAGTTTGTAGAAAGAAAGCAGGAATTTGAGTCTTAAGCTGAAGCCATTAAGTCACTCGTATTAATTCCCTGAAAAAGCTTAGGTGTGACTCAACAGGAAAAGTCACAATGACTACCATTCTCCTGAGTACGGCGGGGGGGGGGGGGGAATGAAGTGGAATGATGTGTGAGGGTTTCATGCCAAGAGATATCCGCAGACACTACAGCAGGACTTGCACTCAGTAAAATCCCACTGTGTTGTCATTAGCTGGCAAGACAGGCTTGTTATGCCACTTTGTCAAAGAGTCATTTGCTGAATCATGAAAGTCGCCAGGCTGCACCCCTGAGGCAGGAGAAAAACAACAGCAGGATTCTGAGTCACCTGCTTTGTGGCAAATAACCCAATGGTGATGGGCAGGGCAGAATTACCCCACCTGGGGCACAACTTCCGGACAATGCAGCATAATTGAGTTCCATGGCATGAGCTAGCCTAGAATAGTAGCAGTCAGAGGAATCACTGCCAAAGACAGCAGGCTCTGCAGAGAACAGCTGCAGCCTCAAAGCCAAGGAAAAGCTTTTTTTATGATTTTTCTCTTTATTATAAAAAGTATCACATGATCATTGCATTTTGAAAAATACAGAAAGCACAAAGGAGAAAATAAAAATTGATTATAATCTCTCTATCCGTTTATTGATTCAGCAAGTATTTCCTGAGCACCTTGTAAAATACCAGGCCCTTTTCTAGGCACTGGAGATGGAAAGATGAACACAAACCTGCTCTCTTTGAATGTAGAGTGCACGAAGGGTGACAGATGAATAATATCACACAAGGAAACGTATCGTTACTAGGCTAAGTGCCACCAGGAAAAGAATGAAGTCCCCAAAGCAGAAGATAAGGGAAACTGTCTGACTTGGGGTGGGGGGTGGGCAGAGTCGTGATATGAGAAGGCTCCCTGAGGAGGTGACTCTGATACTGAAATGTGAGAGAGGAGCAGGGATTGATTAGTCAAAAGGATGAAGAGCCAACCAGGCAAAAAGAATAACATGTGCAAAGCTTCCCGGCAGGAGGGAATATGACATGACATATATTGGAGAACTGAAAGAGGAAAGTCAAATAAGACTTGTTGAGATGAGAGAAAAGAGTTCTGTGCTTGATGGGCAATGGGCCAATCCTAATGAGGTGGAGGAATAGTGAGACCCAAACCAAGGATCCCCCGAGGAGACTTCATGCCAAGGAGAAAGAGATGACCAGTGAGAGAGAGGGGCAGCAGAGAGAAGCTATTTGAATAGAAGTTTTATGTCTTCACATGTCTGCCTAGGGAGAGCTGTTTATTTGTATGCATCATGCAGAAAGATTCACTGGTGTCCTATCTGTAAGTCCCTTCTGCACAAATGGATCTTGACCTTAGAAGATCAAGGCTGTGATCACATTCAGGGTGTGTGAGGGCAGCAGGGGCTTATGCATAAGTGATATGTGGCATATATGTTAATCCCTGGGAGTGAAGTCACACCATAAGGCTGGGAAATCTGCATCTGTGAGGAGGCCTGGGGTGACCTGGGAGTGGGACAGGGAGGTTTATCTAGTCTCACCAACTGGGACACCAGAATCTTGACAGCAGTGGTCAAGAGGGACTCCATCCAAAGAACTCTGTACAGCAACACTGGAGTAGTTGTTTCACCTGAGAATTTTAGGAAACAATAAGTCAAGAAAGATTGAACACACACTATGCATTGAGTTCTACATACATAACATGTTTCCCTGAAAATAAGACCTAACTGGAAAATAAGCCCTACCATGATTTTTTTTTTTTTAAATTTTGGAATCCCCAATTATTTATTTATTTATTTGTTTACTTTTTGAGGGCAGTGTCACTGGCCCGCATATGTGGGACCTGAACTGGGGCTGCTGGCATCCCAAGCCAGCGCTTAACCACCGCACCACTCGGCCGGCCCCCTACCATGATTTTTCAGGCCTACCTCAAACGTAAGCCCCAGTTAAGATGGTCAGCAGACATGACTGTTTGAATAAATGTAGATTTTTGTACATGAATAAATGAATAAATGTTGATCGTTGGAGCAAAACTTAATATAAGATCCAGTCTTATTTTCGGGGAAACATGATATTACTATATAGTCTATATGCCACAAAGCTACAAATACAATTAAGTGAATTTTCTGTATAAACGTCCAGTTCAGCTAACTAAAGAGGCTCGGAAGCTAACACATGTTCTCTCCTCTGGTCTACAATGAATTCCTCTTCTTTTGACTGGCTCATGTTCTGTAAATGACCTTCTGTGGGTCTCAGCTCCATACTCTCTTGGCATACAAGTCCAACTTTCTGGGTGTGTAAGCTGTGCAGTCACCCTGGGCCCCGAGCATAGTAGGGCCCCTGCTTTGTTTAATTCTCTGCTGTCTCTGGCAACAATTGTATCAACAATTCTCTAGGCCTTCAGGTACTCCTCAGTCAAGTATCAATATTTGCCCTCTCTCCATTTCTGCTTTCCTTATGTATGAAACTAGCCCATTCTGTCAGACAGTCTTCTGAATAATTTCCTCTTATAAGTTCTAGCCTCACTGTATCTAAGCACATCCACAAAAGTCAGGGTCTAGAATCACATCACATGTAGGTAATGAGTTCCAAAAAAGGCACTGGTTTTTCCAAAGTTCTCCCAGTGACAGACCCAAAAGAAGAACTCATAACTTCAAGTTAAATGTAACTTTTAAGAAGTGACTCTCTTGACTTAAATGAGTTGGAAGAGCCTTTGTAAATCCAGCATACTGATAAGACACCAATATATCACCTCATCTAAAATTTATGGTTATAACCCAGACACTCAGAGAAGCCTTTTGAAATAGGTACCAACTATTAATATTTTGGTAAATTGTACAGTCATGCCCTTCCATTCTATTCATCTACCAACCTGGAAGCTGAGGCCGGTGAAAACTGACAATCAGATCCATATATAACTACAGGTTACCCAGTAAAGCACTCATTTCTCAGATTCCCTGTGTCAAGCAGAACTAAGAAGATGAACTAGACAGGATTTCTCAGCCTCATGCTATTGACATTTGGGGCCAGATAAGTCTTTGTTTGGTGGGGGTTTGAGGGCTACCGTGTGCATTCTAGGCTATTAAGTGGCATCCCTGGCCTGTACCCACTAGATGCCAGGAGCATTACCTAGCACCCAATGAAAACCAAAAATGTCTCCAGACATTGTCAAGTGGCCTGTGGGGCCAAAATCATGAGTGCTTCAACATTAATTGTATGATTTAATTTTATACCAACTCTTTTTTTATTTTTTTTTATTTTTATTGGGTAACTATTTTTTCTAGGACCCATTAGCGGGAATCAAACTGGCACCTTGTTGTTAAGAGCACACACTCTAACCAACTGAGCTATCCAGCAACCTGTTGGAAGCTCAGTGGCAGCTCAGCTCAAGTTATTGTCTTCAATCTAATTGTGGAAGGTGCAGCTCATCGTCCCATGTGGGAATCAAACCAGCAGGCTTGTTGTTCAGAGTTTGGCACTCTAACCAGCTGAGCCACCCGGCCACCCCTATACCAACTCTTTATAGCTCAGAGAGAAAATTTGAGATAAGGCCCCAGAACTGGGACTGAAGCAAAAGTCTTCCATTTCTAAGACATGGGTTCTATCTACCGCATCACAGCTACCCTTAAAATAATTGCTAAAATGCTCTTGTGCCAAGGGTCTTTGGATTTTTCTCTTTAGTGCTAACCCTACTTCTTAGGGACCAGAATGCACATTAAAGTCCTTCCAGATTGCTCTCTTCTTGATTGTGCATACTGTTTTAGTAACTCAGTGTCACCTCAAGTAACCCCATTCACTCTCCAACAGATACCGCTCCTACTTATTGGATTTTTGGATGGATTTCACAGCAGACCCTTGGGACAAGCTGTTCAGCTTAGTTTTTCGTATTTAACACAAAGCATCTAATGCCTGAATACTGGAGTCATGTGAGGTGTAAGGATGCTGCTAGCCAGGAAGAAAACAATGATAACTACTGAGCTGGAACTTACAATTCCCTGCGGAAAAGGGAAAACAGGAGCAAGAGCAAGACACACCTAACGGGCATCTGAGCTTTCCCTCCATCCACACTTGTTACAGGGCACTGCCAGCTCTAGGCAGACAGGTGGCTTAGCTTACTATTACAGTGAAAGGAGAGTGCATTTATTCCTGCAATCTTAACAGGCCAGCTGCTTTACTAAATGTGATCATTAACAAAAATGCAATTCTTTGTGTGGCGTCAGCTCTTAAGTATTATGTCTCAGGATTTTTAAAAAAGCAAATTTGCACCTGGAGTGGAGGTAGGGCTAAGGTGACCAGATGTCTCTCTGCTAGTCCCTGGATTTATTATCCTCCTTACTATATTCATCTGGCTCCAGATGCTGGAACAGGCTTACTGGCTTCTTGCCTGGGGGCACATGACCTGAATGACACAATTCTAGACTATGAGAAAGGGAGATGAGATTATTTGGTAGAAAGGTAGTCTTCACCCTTAACATTGCTTTCTTCTCAAGTTTTATTTTAGAGATGTGCATATTATTGGTTTAGGGCAGCATTCGGTCATTAGTTCATTCTGATTAGTCAAACTATGAAACAGGATAGAGACAAGACATTATCTTGACTATATGAAACATATTTACATTCAAGAAAACAAGAGGTGTGGGAGGAAGCTCCTTGTTATGTTTTTTTCAATAATTTCCCTCTATGAGATAATTGGCTTATCTCTGGCAAATGTTAGAGATTAAGCTAATTTTAAGACTCCTTTCAATCTGAATTTTTGGAAGAAACAAATTGGGAAGATTTATAGATTTTTAAAAGCCCCCTATAAATAAGTACATGTACATACAGTAAATAGTAAGCTGAAACTTCTTAAAGATAAATCTCTTTTATAATGTGTTTGCAGAAGATTAAAAGGTCCCACCACATGGGTGGCAGGTGGCTTAGTTGGTTAGAATGAGTGCTCTTAACAAGGTTACCAGTTCGATTCCCATTTGGAGCTGATGGGTCCTGAAAAAAACACATGGTTCCCCAATGAAGTTAAAAAAAAAGTCCTATCATTGTCAGATGGGTACTAGACTTATTGGGATGATCATTTAGTAAGTTATATAAATGTCTAATCACTGTGCTATATACCTGTACTAATATAATATTATATATCAAATATAATTGAAAAATTAAAAAAAAATTATGCATAAAACTCCCACTATTGAACTTTTACCACTAGACAAAAGTTTTTAGTTTGATATAGTCAGGACCCTCTCTCTTCCTTTTCCTTTATCCTCATAATAAAGTATAAGGGAAGATGTTGTGTTTGATCTTTGAGTTCTCAGAAACTGTGATCTGTCTAGAGATAAACCTGGTAAAACTGCACCCTTGCCCTTATGGCCTAGAATATTTAACCATGTCAACAATCAGTGTTCCAGCTGAGCTAGCAAATCCAGTTGAAATTTGAGTCAGTTGTCCCAAATCCTCCACAGACCAGATTCTGAAGGTGGCCCCAGCTGGTTAATCTGAAATAATGTCACTTGGGCAAAAACATATTAGCCATAATGAGAAACACAAGAAGACAGTTGTGCCATAATTTGACTTATGTCAAATGGAGCTAGGCTCAGTTCTTTTGTGCTTAATATTTTTTGTGCTTAATATTTTATTGTGCTTAATATTTTTTTAAATGGTTTTTCAATTGTAGCTTGAAAGGAAAGCCCTGAATAGCTTTAGCTTAGTAGTCATGGATTGCACAAGGACTTAGACACTGAATATTGTTTAGGATTCAATGGGAGGTAGGGATAGGACTAATTTTATGGTGTTACAAAAGCATTTCCCAGTACCCTCCAGAACTGATGTTCTTATCCAGAGAGTCTGAGAAAATAGCCTCTCAATTAAGAGTAATATGAGAGCACATAAAGGATATGGCTTCATTGAATATTCAACTGTAAGTAAACTCCTTCTCTCTGGTGGGAATGCCTTCTTGATCTCATAAAGATTTTGACATCAGAGAGTAAGGAACAAGAAAAAGTACAGACTAGACCAATTTATAAGAGCAGAGTAGAGAGGATTCCTATTATCTTGTGAAGTTGGAGAGAATCCAAGGAAAAGGGGCTGAAAGTGGGGTTTAAAATAATTTTTATATAAGCTTCAAATTAAATCATAGACCATAAAAGATCTTATTTTAGTTGTCTGGGGAGATTCTTTAGTCCATTCTCTTGATTTTGGAATCATTCTGATAATTTTTTTTCAGTTTCATATATCTAGTTGTCTCCATTTATGTTTTTAGGTAAATGGTATATGATAAAGATTAACATTCTCTTAGGGCCGGCCGAGTGGCGCAGTGGTTAAGCGCTGGCTTGGAAAGCCAGCAGCCCCGGTTTGGGTCCCACATATGAGGGCCAGTGACACTGCCCTCAAAAAAAGAAAAAGATTAATGTTCTTAGCCACATTTATAGTTCTTTTTCTGCACCTCACACTTATCCATTATGTTTTCAGAAATGTAATTATATTGTGACTTACTTTAGCCATTTTGTATGTTCTACTTTCATATGTCATACTACACAGTGTTTAAAGGAATAATTTTCTATAACAAATTTATTCAAAGACTTCTAGTGTCTTATTTTCTTTGCATTTCATCTACAAATGAGTCAAACACTCCTGAGTTTTCATTTTGCTGGAGCTTAATATCAAGACTCTTATTGCTTGAAATATATATACCCTTGACTGTGGATCATTCACTCTTCCATTTCTCTCCCCAGAATTTTAACTAGGATTCAACTTAATCATGAATGGTCATTAATTATAGCTAATATTTCTTGAAAACCTACTATCCACCAGACACTGTAATTATTGGAAGAGACAATGTGCCTTAGGCTTTGAGCATTTCTGCATATTCTTGCTGGATGTGCCAAGAATGCAAGGCTTTGACCACTCTTTAGCCAGTCCATTTCTCAGAGTTGTGTTTGCAGTAAGTAACCTTGAGGGATGAGGTAACATCTCCCCCTTGACAAAGAGCAAGCTTGCTTCTGCTTACTAGAAAGTGGTAAATCCCCAAACTTAGGGTCTGTCTCTTATAACTCAACCCACTGTGTATGTATCTATCACAGGCCTTGTGTTGCCCTCATGGGACTTGGGGGACATAGAGAACCAATGGAAATGAGCATGAAGCTCTGGCCACTGCTTTTGCTGTGAGTAATAAACTTCTTTGTTTCTGTTCCAGGAGTCTTGTGTCTTCTTCCAGCATCCTGTGGCAGGCTAACTTGTTCACTTGCATGCAGGCTGTCTGCATACTTCCTGACAAAATTTGCATGTTGATTATCACATATAATTTTCACAGAGCCCCTATGAGACTTTTATGCCCACTTTTCTGAAGTTATCAGCACTCTACTGATCATAGTTTTCTTCATTACAAGTCTGGACCCCATTGTCAATTCTCTTGTCAGCACCCTCAACTCTTTATGTTTTCCCTGCAACCACCAGGTAACACCCACAAAGCTGGACCAGTGAAACTCCTCTATACCTGTGCTGTTGAGACCAGTCCTTTCATCTGCAGTCACTGAGAGTCACACCATCCAGCCTCAGCTGAGCCTCTAGCACCATGTGTGACTCCTCTTTGCTTGCCCTTGGGCAGCTCCTCATTCCATTTTCCTCAAATGCTAACCTTCACTCTTTCCTGAAAGCTCCTCCTCAAACTCCTTGACTCCAGTATCCTATTTCACAGAAACCATAGAAATTCCAATAAAACACAACAACTCCATCAACTCCCCTACACACAGACACTTACAGGTGTTTCTATGAACATAGCGCCCATAGTTTCCTTCCTTAAAAGCCCTAGCTGTTCAAGTCAAATGCTGCTTCCCCTATGCCTTTGATTTCATCTCTGCCTGTCTACCACCAGTCAAATTATGCTCACATTCCTCTCAGCCTATAAACATGCAAATTTTCTAACCTGAAACAAAAATATTTTCTCAAAACTCCTCCCTTAGGACCTTCTCCTATTTCTCTCCTTTTCACTGATTATCACTCCACCCCACCTCCATTCTTCCTCCAGGCTTCCCATCCATTGCACCACAGAATTCATATCTAATTTTACACAAGTACATCAACTAGAACTTGGTTACTGATATGAAAATGTATGAAAATAATGTGGCTGTCTTATATCTGAAGGGCATTTTAAATCTCTCTTTAGATATTCAAGGAGGGTTCTAAAAAGTACAATTGATTGTCTAAGTGGATTATATTCTTGTTTCTAAAAGAGGGACACTTATTGGACTTTAATAACATTAGATTAGGATCACCAAAGGTAGTATACAGTCACTTTCAAAATAACCATATTTCGCCCAAAGATTTTAGTGATCTCAAGGACTAAGAAGGAACTGGCTGTGAATTAATTATTGCTATTTCCCTATTTGAAATATTTGGAGAAAAAATGGTAAAAAGAATCGTGTGTGCAGGTCCTCCAAGGAGCAGACAGTAAGATGTGATTAAACATGTAAAGATGTTGTTAAGTGACATGCCTATGAGAGAAAACAGAGAGGAATCCAGAAAGGGCTGGGAGAACAATGGGACTGTGATGCCTGTTTGACCACGACTGATGGAATGAGGCAAAGAGGGTTGGGTGGACATATTCTAGGCCACCAAGCAATCTAAGGAAGGCTTGTCAAGGCCATCAGAAGTTCTTGAACCAAAGTTGGCCTTCAGAAGAGTCCTATCTCCAGGAACAGAATTGCCTTAGTATTTCTCCTGCACTTAGGGAAGGGTGATAAGTTTGGAAACCCATGCATAGCTGGAGGTCTTTGGTTTATTAAGTTCCTTAATTTAAGTCTTTAGGGTGCATTCTCAAAGCCCCCACAAATGTCTCTCCCTTTGACTTTTCAATATCTTAGGAAGTCTTTGTCTAGGTCCCAATTGTCATTTTACTGGCCTTCTCCTACAGGTGATCCCTCAAAAGAAGAATATGAATTTCAGTTCCATAATTTCTACTTAACCCTTCTGGAATTAACTTTCTCTACACATAATGTTGGCTTCCCTTATTGGTCTAATTAAATAAAACATATTAATATGAAACATGATTGGAAAGCATCTTTGTAGAAAAGTTTATAAGAATGGGTTAAGCTACCAAAATTGTCACAAATATATTTTCATTTATTTAGTGAATTAGAAGGGAGTGGAGTATTAAGGCAATATTTTCCTTCATGTCTTTTTGTTTTGTTTTGTTTTGTTTTTTTATTGGGGAATTGGCGGAGGGGAACAGTGTTGGGGAATTGGGGAAGGGGAACAGACAAGTTGCTGTCTCTTTGTTCTTCAGTTTAGTTGCGGAGGATGTTGCTTCACTGTTGGTATCATCATTGCGCTCTTCCCGGATGAGGCAGATCGGTCGCTGGCCTCTGGATGTCGCTCACCGCGGCTATTGGCAGCTCACGCTTGGCTGCCAGCCGCTCACGCTGGCTGCAGGCCACTCACTGTAGCCTATGGCAGCCCACTGCAGCAGGGGCTGCAGCCCACACCATCACCAGGGCTCGCACAGCCCAGCTCCAGGTGGAGCTGTTGTTAGCTGTAGAGGGCAGTGTCACTGGCCCTCATGTGGGATCCGAACCGGGGCCGCTGGCATCCCCAAACCAGCGCTTAACCAATGCGCCACTCGGCCGGCCCTTCCTTCATGTCTTGAGAGCTGGGCCTGGCCTGATCTTTGCTCACAAATTCTAGGAGCCACAAAGGGAAGATAGAGAAGACTCATGGGAATGGTTGGAAAGGACCCACCTTCATATATCTACACTTCTGTCCAGCACTCCCAAGTGTCAATTCCTCTCATGATGGAAGCCTCTTATCTAGATATTTACTGTTGTTGTGCCACACCATTCCTGCTCTGGGATGGACTTTTCCTTATGTTTTAGACCTTATTGCTAATTTCAGGAAATGTACATGCTCTCATGCAGTTACTCATGGTTTAGATTTTATTATAAATCAAAACTCCTCATCTGTATTTAGAGAAATTTATTTGCTTTTCTCCAATTGCTCTCTGTTAAATGCCTGCTGCCAGTTTTTTTTCACTTGGGAACGTGTTTGTTGCAAATGGATATAAACCAATTTGGTCACGCAAACTCTCTTAAGTTCTTTTTAACAACAACGAAAAAATCATAGTCACTAAAAAGTTTGAGCTTGCTGAGGGTTAGCATTTCTCCCCAACCTTGCTACCAGATTTTAAAGAAAGCAAATTCTAGACCAAATTCCGGCACATATACATGTACTAAACAAATATTTATTTGCAAGCAAGTTAATAAAACCTGTTCTGTAAATTAGATGCCATTCTTGCTCTCTGTTTTTTTTTTTTTTTTAGGTGCTTCGACCACAGCTTGAGTGACAACATTCCATGGGCAGGATTCTGTTCCTCTGGTCATCATCAGGGCAAGAGTGATCCTCAGTGGCTGGACACAGGACCAAGGCTTGGGTTCCATACAGAAGGTACAGGCTATATGCTTCACTGGATTCATATATTCTCTGTTTATGCATGATTTAGTGGTGCATTTCAAATATTTTGGCCAGCCCACAAAATTGCATACCTTTACTTTTACCAGCAAAAGCGAACTTTCCAATGTTCAAACATATTAATGGGTCATAAATAGCTAAAACACACTTTTAGATTTCATTTCATTACCCAAACTTCTGGTGTTGATTGGGTGATGGGCAAGGGACGTGCATGTAATTGTGGACGTTACAGCCTGTATAGGCTTTCGGATTAGATGGTAGCTGACCCTGGAGGCCAGCTGCATTCATGACTGGAATACCAGCTGAAGCTGGGCTATAGCTTCCCCTAATCTCTGCGTGATAGCGCATGGTCTATGCAGAAGGAAGTGCCTCGAGGTCACTTAGAGATATTGTAATCAGATTTCTGTTTCTCTTTAGGGGACACTATAGTTCTTTATTCTTTCTGTCAGCACCTCTCTGCCACAGGGATGTGAGTTATCTTTCAGTACTCTAGCTGCTGACAGGAAATGCCTCCCCTCCTTTCCCACCTCATCTGCCCTTTCCTCTCATTTTCTCCCAGCTCCACGCTGGGGAAAGCCAGTGGCTTCCTGCCTCAGGGCCTTTGCCCTTGCTCGTCTCTCTTCGAGTGCTTTTTCCTTGGCTCTCCATTCTCCTAGCTCATTCTCAACTCAAATGTCATCTCAGTGTAACCTTCTCGGTGCACCCTGTCTAATTCAGTTGACCCTTCTGCTCAGTTATTTTTTATGACACCACCCAGAGTGTTTCCCTCATATTACCTTTCATGTCTATTTTAATTTTTTATTTACTCTCTTGTTAATAGTTTGTTGTTTCGATCGTTTCTTATTCATTATTGTCTTGTTTTATTTTAAGGGCCAAGAGGTCAGGTACTATGTCTACCTTGTTTATTACTGTATCATTGGTGACTAGAGTAGTACTTGCACCTAGTAGGTATTCATTAAATATGTGCTGAAAGAACAGACATTGTCTCACCCACTGGGCAGGAGAGATGAACCCTATGATCCTTTTTATGTATATAACACTATTAAACACTATTGCTTACCACAGCCAGGGTTTTCCTAGTTATTCATTTTAGGTCATAAGGCATCTTTGGGGTTCTTTGAAAAACAACTATTCCTTTACATTTCACTAAATCTTTCATTCTTCACTCCCAACAAACCGCCTTCACTTTCTGTCTTTGAGAGTAAGATTTCTCTTACTCTATGGCTTATACAGGTCTTTTCCCGCCATTGATCGAAGTTTTTATGCCAGTTATAGATTATTGATTCTGATCTCCAAATTCATCCTATTGTATTTTCCTTCTCTGTAAAAATGAATCTTGGCCCCTCAAAATTTTTCCTTTACCAGGTGGCCAAGTGTTAAGCTTTGTCAATAGAGGAGTCTGGAAACATTGCATGAAGAAAGGGTTTTGCTTCCTTTCCTGGTTTACTACACACAGATTCACTAAAGCCAAGAAACCTTATAGAATGTCTATGTATCTGAAGACTATAGGCAAAAGGCACTGGATAAATATTACAGAGGAATAACACTGGGTTCCTAGTCAAATTGTACTGTGAGAATTCACCGTCTCAGTAGGTCTTGTTTGCATGACTTGATGCCAAATCATTTGTTAACAGTTTCTTCTAACTTGTCAAAATCTAATTGTTGCAGAAAAATGTGTGCTCCTGGTTCTTCTAAACAGTGTCCAATTTGTAAATAGCTCTGAGAAGCACAACTCATTAAGAGGAATCTATTGAGAGCTCCTATGCCATAAGTTTTCCAATAAACACTACAAAAATATGAGGTAAATTGAATCTACAGCACTTTATCAAAAGTAGAACAATTACAAGTAACATAGCAACTGCAAAGTGATATATTCATCTATAAAGAGTTGAAAGGATAAACAAAATGTAGTATATACATATAATGGAATTTGTCCTTAAAAAGAAGTGAATGAACCTTGAGAGTATTATGCTCTGTAAATAAGCCAGGCGCAAAAAGGACACATATTGTGTGATTTTACTTATATGACATACCTGGAGTAGTCAGATTCATAACAACAGAAAGTAGAATGGTGGTTGCCAGAGGCTGGGAGGAGAGGAGAATGGGGAGTTATTTAGTGGGTGGAGTATCAGTTTGGAGAGATGAGGAAGTTCTAGAGATGGATAATGTTGATGGTTGTACAACATTGTAAATATATTTAATGCCACTGAATTGGACACTTAAAATGGTTAAAATAGCAAAATTTATGTTATGTACATTTTACTGCTACAATAAAAAAGTTAAAAAGTGACATATTCCAAAATGAAAACTTAATTGGCATCTTGCCCTGACCTCCACCATTTCCAACACACACATTCACCTCACCCTGTCTGAATTTTGTAGGTTTTGTGAATGTCATCCTTTTCCTCTGAAGAAATGGTACACAGTACTTCCCTAACTCCAAAATTGTGGTTTTTTTTTTACCCAAAGGCAGATTACTTACATACCTTAAACCAGTGTTGTCCAATAATAGTGTAATAAAAGTCACATATGTATTGAAAAATTTTTTAGAAACCACATTACAAAGGTAAAAATAAACAGGTAAAATTAATTTTAATGTTACATCTTATTTAATCCAATAAATCCAAAATATTATCACTTTAATGTATAATCAATATAGAAAATTACTAGTGAGATATTAAACTATTTTTTATCATAAATCTTTGAAATCTGATGTGTTTTAGATCTACTTCACATCTCATTTTTGACTAGCCTATGTAGCTAGTGGCCACCATACTGAAAAACACAGCTTTGAAGTCTCCAAAGAAAAATGAGGTTTTTCTCAAGTAGCACATGTTGTAAAGAATTTGATTTTTGGTCTTTTTACAATGCAATGTAACAGTTACTTTATGGAAAGTTGTGTCACTTATTTTGTGATTTTTGAATTAGAATTAGAAATGGTATGTGTTGATGATGTGTCATAGTTTAATTAGCAGTCTTTTTTTCCTAGTGGCACACAATATAATGGTGTATCTTATAATTCCTGACATTTGAGATTCTAAGAAATACAAATCTTAACCCTCAAAGTCTCTGGTTCTTCTTCCATAAAAAGGGGCAGTAAAAGGATCTATGATATAGGATTGTTGTTAGGATTAAGTAAGACTGTATATAAACTATTTGGCAGCTTTTGGAGACTGCCCGTATTTCTTGGCTCATGGTCTCTTTCCATCTTCAAAGCCATTGGTTGCTCCACCTTCGGTTTCTGTCAATCCCATCTCCTCCAGCTCTGACTCTCCTCCTTTCTCTCATTTGTAATAACCTTTGTTATTACTACACTGGGCCCACTCAGATAGTAGAGGATAGTCTCTCCACCTCAAGGTCCTTAATAATATCCGCAGAGTCTCATGAAGTACACACTTACAAGTTCCCGAAATTAGGATATGGGTATCTTGAGAGGGAGCATTATTCTGCCTCTCACATCTGTTGGTAAGTTGTTGTTTTACCCTGATCTCTATACTCTCTCCATGGAATAAAAATACCCGATATGCTGACGAGTATGTTCTTATCAGTACGAGGTAGGTAGGAGCAAACGTAGGCCCAGCTGGAAGATGCCAAAGCAGCTGTAAATATGAAGAAAGCATAATCAGGATGCATGGCTTCAGACTGAAGTGAACTCTGTCTTCCTCCATAGAGCTGTCCCTGCCTCTTCTTACGTATTCTCTCAATCTGAAAATAGCTCTCCTCACCTCTTATTTTTGCATAAAGAGTCTGGAAGTTACTCTAAATGCTTTTAGAGCAGTTGTTTCAACCTTGGCTGCATATTGGAATCACCTGGGTGTGTGTGTGTGTGTGTGTGTGTGTGTGTGTGTGTGTGTGTGTGTGTGTGTGTGTGTGTGTGTGTTAAAATACCGATACCCTTAAGTGAAATCAAGATACCTGGGGTTGAGGCCCAGGTGCCATTATTTTTAAATATCCCCAGGTGATTCTAATAGGTTATTCTAATAAGTTATTATTAAGGTTGAGACTGGTATAAAGGAAGTAACTGGATTCCTCTTCCACAGGCCCACAAAATGTCCCTTACTTTTTTATTTTCTTTACTCAATAACGTGTCCCTTTAGTCTGAGTACCTGTGGGAATCAGTGACCTTGAAGGCTGAAGAATTTATAACGTTCAAAATGGAAGGGTATTGGAGGAGGCCGCTGAGAGGACGTGAGCACCAGTTGACCCACAAGCTGGACCCAGGCAATAGGAGGCTCCTCAGCCCCTCTCCTGGCCTTGGATGGTGTGTTCTCCTGCCTGCCCCACACTGGAAGCTACACAGGCTTGAGAGAGTAAGGTGCTGTTGAGACCATCTGGATAATATATGCGACTGAACTCAGGTAAGGCCTCTGTATAATCTTTTAAGATTCTAACGGGCAGGTGCGGAGATCTACTTGTCTGGGAACCTCCCAAAACAGGTCTCATATGCGGGTTCCTTTGCGTATGTAACCTGCCACCTACCAATCTGGAGTGGCCTGTCTCTTTCTCTGGTCTCTCCCTGCCCTCCACGTACAGGGGCCAGTTTGTGAACCAACAGGGGGCCCTCGGGATTCTCTGATACCTTCTCCTCCCTCCAAAAATGTCAGTGTCTAATGCATTAGAGAAAAAAAGTTTACTGCATCCATTTTGAACTCTTTCTTGCATAACAAATGTAAGTGAATAATAATGTCTCTTGAACAATTACTAATCAAGTAAGCTGCTATTAAAATTTTTCTCTAATGGGAGAATTTTCTTTGAATATTCAGAGGATTAGTGTAGCTCTAAGCTCTCCCCGGGTAGTTTAGTTTATTTAGAAGCCTGGGGGAGGTTTTGAATCATCATCTCTCACCTTCCCTCATAGGAAGTTCCTTCCTCTTTCATCTTCATGGATTGAAATCCTATCTCTCTGTCACTATGTATATCAAATGACACCTGTCATTAGCTCCTTCCTGTTCTAGATGTAATCTGTTTCCTTTAGGCTTCCTTGGCATCTGTATCCTTTTACTGGTACTTCCCTCACTCTTGCATTACCGTGATTTTGTGTTAATTCTTTCTTTTTTCCTTGTTAATAGGTTATAAACTCTTTCAAGGTAGGAATTCTATAATGAAATATGTAACTTTTTTATGCCTACTTTTCCTAGCACAGTAGTGCAGGTAGGAGGGAGGTGACAACTTGTTGAATTGACATTTTCTCTTGTAAGGTTGGTCAGTGGTGATCTTCCCAGTAGGAAAAAGCCTTGCGGAGAGGATAGGTTTCCCATTACAGAAGAACTCACTGGTACGTTAGGCTCCGGACTCATGTTGGTTCCTCAGGTGTCTGGACCAGAGATACCCGGACCCCGTGTAGAGAGGCAGGTGGAACTTTCAGCACCTAATCTCAGATTTACCTCTTATTTCCAGGCTGCATTACCGACTGTGAACTGTATAGCATTTAAATTGCCATGTGGTTTTGTTTCAAGTTAACTGCAAGTGTAGTTCTAGGTTAAACGGGCCTGGACGGTAGGGAATCTCCTAATGCCTTGTTGGGATGGAGGGCCAGGAGAGCAGCAGTTTCCAGGCTCTTGGCCTCACCTGGAAGGGTGCTGGCTTAGTTATTAGGTGGCCATCAGCTGTGACTGGTTGGTCACCAGCTGTGACCAGTTGGCCATTAGCCACTACTGTTTTGTATATAACTGCGTTAGCAAGTACAAGTGTTGCGGACAGATGTGTGGACCCTACATCCTGTGTTTTGCCATGCCGCCAGAGAGGCTGTGACGGCAGGAAGACCCCTTGTTGGGGGTATCGGCGGATGTTTGCTTCTTATATCTCTACCAGCCGCCATCAGGAATATAATGGTATGAACCCCCTATCTGTGACTCTGTTGTTGTTCCTTTTCGGCTGCACCAGACCCCGCATTCATCTGCTGGGAGCTGAACCCCAACATGACATTTGGCATGACGCATGTACATGTGCTGCAGGAAAATTCTAGCAAAAGGAAAAATCGATAGCCAGGGAACCCATTTCCTTTCCCATGAGACGTGCTTGGACCTTTCCCATCTGCCATGCTTCCCTGGCCTCAGCATACCCCATCTCACACCCTGCATTGTAATTCTCTTAACTGCTTTCACTCTTCTGGGATTTAGTTGAGTGGGATTGAGAAATTCAGAGTCTGAAAAGCCTTGGGTTAAATACAGGTTTCACCCACCTGCCAAGAAACCTCTTAGAAGAAAAATAAATCCCGATTTCCAAGATGGGGGTCGGGCACCTACAGATTAGAGGCAAAGGATGGAGAACCCCACAGGAGGGCAGCTCTGCTACCTGAGACCCATGGGGACAGCAGCCAGGAAGACTTCTACTTACCCAAGCACATGGGGGAGCGGCACCTGCCCATTCATGGTCGCTGCCACAGAGCTGGCGGCTCTCAAGCTTGGGGATTCTAGAACCCTCCAGGATTCAAACCCACTGAACTCCCTAAGGGAACAGATGTTGTGCTCTCAAGCTGGCACACACACATACAGGGTGATGACCATGGCATCAAGGCAAGGATTTTAAGAAGCTGATGAAATCAGCTGAGTATATATGGAGGGTGGGAGAAAGACCCGCCATGAACGTTTCAACTGGGCTTTGAAAGAGATCAACCTGAAGCGGGCAGTATCACCTTTGGATGGGTTGGGTTCCCTCCAAGTCCAATTATGTTACACAAAAAGCTGTAACATGAGAGTGGCATGGCTATGTATGAAAACTAAAGTTTTTACTTGGGCTGTACAAGGGCTATCTCAGGCACAGCTGCTCTGGGTAGAGTCATCATTCCAACGATTACTTCAATTTCTCTGTTATTCCCTCGCCTCAACACCCTCACCCACCTGCAATGACAGTGGCCTTAATATATCCTTCAGACTCCCCCATAAAGCCTAGCTCTCCCCCTTTGTATTCATACTAAGGTCTAAATGGCCTGTGATGACTTAATAAAGCATCTATCCAAGGCATTTTTAATTTTAATGGGAATCATTAAACTAAAGGTATAATTAAGCTCCAACGTAAAATTTAAGACAGTGAGTGGAATGACAGTGGATCTCTAGAGTAACTTTAAGTGAATTAAAGAGGAGAGAGGAAAATAAGTAATGGAAAAGTAACTGATTCAATAGTTCTGCTAATTAGCAGACTAACACTGGATTTGAAGATGACTTCAAGGGTCTTTATTACACCTGAAATATGAAAGGTCAGTGTCCTCTGGGACTCCAGGGTGATCCACGAGCCCTGGCTCTGCCATTTACTAATCCTGCAAAGTAAATCCTGAGATTACTGGATAATCTCAGGCAGTTCACCAGACTATGAAATGGAGACCACAGGGAAGCATCTAACACAGAGTCTGCAGTACAGTAGATGATCAATAAATGTGGCTATTGATAGCTCTGAGCTTCCATTCAGCCACCAGTTAGACTTCCGAGAAGCTTCAGTGACCTCTGACCTTGAGGCTGAATTCTGGAATCTGCTATAAAACTGAGTCTTTGAAAACATAATTCATTTCTTGAACTGTTTGTTCCCTCTCCCTTCTCCTCTGTACCCTAGTAAATTCATTGTGCAGTTCCTGACACATAGTAGAAACACTCAGTAAATGTCTGTTGAACTTAGCCTTCAAACCAAACTTCTTAACTAATTATTAAGATATACTATTATTTTCTCAAAAAGGTATGAATTATGGGAGCATCACCTGCTGCGACTCCTGACAAGGAAAAGTGATGGAAGCACTTCCAAACTTCCAGAGGGATCCCATGGGAAAGAGAAAAGGGCAGGAAAGGGCTCAGATTGCTGGGAGGGCTGACGCCTGACCGGCTTAGAGAAGGTTAGGAAGAGGGCTGTTTCACAACACATAAGGGCCTGAATGGACTAGTTCATAGAATCAAAGAAAGTCAGGATGAATGAATGACCCAGAAATCAACCTCAGGCCCAGAGAGAGTATATATCTAGTATAAAATCAGATAGTAGCAAAAAGGTTGGGACAAGGGTCCAAGGGCTGATGCCTTATTCAGTGCTTTTTTTTTTTTTCAAGAAAACACTGGAGTTTCAAGAAGATAATGCATTTCTTTAAAAGACATTTTTACTGCTGTGTTTGGGACAGGGGAAAAGAAAGGGAGAGGCCCCTCCTTGGGATGTGAGGTATAATGTTAATAGATAAGAGTCCTATTTCACATCAGTCTTCTCTATCAAGGAAATTGATCTGTAGCATGATAAAAAGGATAGTCCAAAATAGTGAACAGGTAATTAAGTTTTAAGATAGGTGAGAAGATACAAGGCGAGCACTTAATCCATTTAATTGAATTCAGTCCTTAGACCCAAAGAAATTCCATTTCAGAATATTGAAAAGGACTGATGGCTTTTGTAACTCCCTCCTAGGAGAGAGTATTATTAGCCACTTTAAACGGGGGGTTAACTTGCTGTCTGGAGTCCACAATTATTACAAGGCCAAGAGAATTCACACCCAAGTTTTTCTGCAGCTAAAGTTCAGCAGGTGTCTCTGGTCACTAAATGGCTAGTTAGTTCCGTTCCTTCATAGCATCAGGCTTTTCAATGACTGCAACAGGCTAAAACGAAGCAGCCAAACCACCAAAATGAAATTTAACAGAGCACGTGGAAAGTCCTGCTTTTAATATTGTTTTTGAATCTGTACAAATCCAAAACAGCGGAGATGTAGTAGAGTGAGAATAATTCATGTTCAAAGGGTTACTTAGGGATCTTGGTGGATGCCAAGCTCATGCCTTTTGTGACCCAGCTTCCAGCGTGGCTAATGAAGTCTTAGGAAGCATCAATAAAGGCATGGTGTGCAGACTAGAAGGAGAATAGTGCCACTGTGCTTTGCCAGTCAGACCTCATCTGTAGTATTCTGTTCAGCCCAGCGGGTGTCCAGGGAAGGGTAAATTAGATAAGATCTATTAGATAATACAAGATCTAGAAGCCATGCCGTGTGACAGCTGAAAGGACATGGGAATGTTCATTTGGAGAACAGAAGGCTGTTCAATGTTAGTGATTAAAATGTGAAGGAGACAGTCATTTTGTGTGGCTTATAAAACAGAACTCAGATTTACTACTAGATAAAGGCAAACATTTATCTCATGAGGGAAAGGAAGCTCACGCTGGTTGAATACCCACCACGTGCCTTTTGTTGTGCTAGATGCTTTATGTCACAATCTGTCAGGAGCTGATGGGTATTTGGAGGTGGTGAGTTCCCAGGTGCCAGAAGTCAGCTGTCTAGCTCAGCACTGCTCATCTAAAGCAGCAGTCACCCCTCCTCTGTTTCCCAGGCTTGGGGATGCCATCCAGCCCCTTCTGGGCCCCACTTCCTCCTAGGAAGCTGCTATGCTTCTGCAGCGTGGACTTACAACCCAGTTTCCCCAGCTTCATGGTTTCAAACCCCCATCAGATCAGTGACTGTAAGTGAGGGGCGACCTAGCCCATCTCCCAGGCTGATATTTCCTAGTCTCGTGGGCCCACATTGGTCTAGGATGGGTCTGTAGAAAATGCTGGAATATGGAAGACAGCCTAAGAGTTCCAAGAGCTTATGAGTGATTGTGTAACCGTAGACGGGAATGGCTCAGGAAATAATACTCTCTGTGCACATTGCTTGGCCAGTGCCATTTTCTTCCCACACACCTACAGTTCTAGAATCACCCAGTGTGGAAACCCTCCAGCCTAAGGAATGCTTCTGGCCAGTGAACAGTGTATCAGTCACAGTCATGGCAGGAGCCAGAATTCCACTTGGAAGATTCCAGTAAAGAGAATTTAATGCAGGGACCATGACAGAGGTGTCATGAGCAAGAAATTAGCTAAGGAACCTCAGACATACCAGGCAAACTCCAGCCTCAAGGGCATGTGCTTGCTGTCTCCCTGTCAGCCAGGCCACCCGCCTTTGGTATGCACAAGGCTCTTCCATCTCATTCAGGTCTTGCTTTGAATGCCACCTTCTCCAGTGAGCTTTGCAGCTGCTGCTCCTCAGCACTCCCTCCCTTCTCCCTCACCTCACTTCTTTTTATGTCCCCTAGTATCATTTGATATTTATTTCTATATTTTAACTATTTGTTATCTGCCTCTACCCACTAGAATGTGGACATAGATATCTTTTTTTGGTCTGTTTTGTTCATTGCAATAATCCCCAGTGCCTAGAGTACTGCCTGGCCCAAGAAAGAGAGGCTCAGTAAATATTTGTTGAATCAATGGATAAAATAATGAGTGAATGAATGAATACTAACTGGACTGATTAGAGCTCATAGAAAGAATTGTCCCGGAGTGACAACTGATCCATCTTCTTTGTTTCAACTTGCTGGTCACACTCTTGCCTTTTGGGGTGAAGCCCACTGAAATGCAGAGAGCTTTCATTTGGCCACAAGAGGGTGGTGTTGATCAGTTTTTCATTTTTTTAGGAGCTGCCTTCTGAGACATTTCACCTTCTTTCCATTCCCCCCTCCCCGCCCCCAAAGGTGGGACAGAGTCATGCCTGCAGCCGAAACAAGCACGTACTGTGTCTCTTCCAAGTGAAATTCGGTTAAAACCTGTATCAAGAATGGTCCTGAAAGGAGAAAAGCCTCCAGAAAGCAAGAGCCTGGGGAATGCATAGGAGGAAGAAGCTACCAGAGAAAGGTACCCTCACCACTTAGCTTCTGTAACCTATAGAAACCACCAGCTGGCCATACAACCGCGGGCATTGAGTTCTGTTCTTTCCCCTTTTCACCGCCAACTCCTACTTGGCTGTACCAGCAAAAGAGTTGAGCTCTCACCACACAGGGTCTATCTAGACTTCCAGATGCCCTCGAGAAGAAATACAAACTCTCCAAGGAATCATTTCCTCTTTCACTGAGTGCCTACTTTGTGTAGACACTGTGCTAGGGCCCGTGTGGAGTGACGCAGAATAAAGGGGTCAGAAGCAAGACAAGACACACAGTGATGACACTACAAGGTAGCAATAGGTAGGGCACTAAAGGAACCCCCGGGAAGGTACAGGGAACATTCAGTAGGGGGCAAGTGTGGCTCAGGTCAGGAGGGATCAGAGGAGTCATTATGGGAGAGATGGCGTTTGAACTGGGATTTGAATGATAGGTAGGGGCAGAATTGTGTTTGTCTACTCCATCTAAGACACTTTCTGATTTTACACACCGCTTTTTATACAGCACTTAAATTTTAAGGTAATTTTCTTCTCAGTTGAGAAGAATAACTATCTGTGTACATGAAAAAGCTTTTGGGGACATCCCACTCCTATATGATACAGTGTTGTATAAAACAAAAGAGCTTCAGGGCCGGCCAAGTGGCGTGGTGGTTAAGCGCTGGCTTGGAAAGCCAGCAGTCCCGGTTCAGGTCCCACATATGAGGGCCAGTGACACTACCCTCAAAAAAAATAAATAAATAAAAGAGCTTTAGGAAGGATAATGTGTTAATAAAATATTATACAGAAGCAAGCTTTATATTTACCTAGTGGCTCCTCAATTAAAGGTGCCCACCTCAGAGTGGGTAAAGAATCTAACACATTAAGCCATATTTTTTTTCTCTACCTTTTTTCTTTTTCTTTCTTTTTTTTTTTTTTTTTTTTTTTTAGTATGGAGTAGAGGATGGAAGTCATGGGGAAGGTTTTCTTCTTATCTCACTTTAAGTGCAGCTTTTCTCAACATCACAGGGTGGTAACTATGACACCTAGTGAGGCCCCAGGACTCACAGATGAAATTCACAAACACATGAACTCTGGTCAAACATATTCTTTATTTGAAAGGGATACACTCCAGAGGGAAAGCAAGGGAAGAGGATGAAATGAAGAGGTCAGAAATAGGAGTAGCAGCTCTGAGTGCAAGCTCCCACTTCCTTCCAGGCCCATCCCCCACATAGGCCAAAGCCATGCCTCCCCGCCCCCACACACACACACACACACACTGGGGTGTCCTGTGAAGCTCCCCAAGCCACTCCAGACTAGTGTGGTAGAACGTCTTCCACCTCTAGGGTCAGGAAGGGAAATAAAACATCTCTCAGCCTGTTCAAGGCGCTCCTGCTCATCATCATGGGAAGAGCATCCACGAGAAGGTCTGGGTTTATGTACTGCAGGTGGAAAAGCACATAACCCAGCAGCCTAATGAAGATCATGACCATGAAGACAAGACACTGGAAATGCCTGCAAAGGGACGTTCATGATTAGGAAAGAGACAGCGCAGGACCCAGGAGGAGGAGGGGAACCTCACGCTCATAAATGGCTGGTGAATGGCTTTCTTCAGGCAAAACTGATGGGGAAGTGGGGGATGGAGACACAAAGGGTAAGGGGAGGAGATAGTCGATAACAGAAGAAGACGGAGGTAGTGGTTAGGAATTGGATCCAGTCCTCCAACCGAATAGATGTCCACTTAGAAAAGTTAGAGGTGCAAAGTGGAGACTTTCCAGGTACTATATATAGGGGAGGCCTTTGGGGGTTGTCAGAAAATGTCCACGATCATCACGCTTGGGAGTCTCATGACCAGTGGCTCTCTTCAGGTCCACTATAGCAAGCAATTCTAGAATTTGAAATAAGACTGGCCCTCTCTGACATTAACATCCAGGTGAAATGATTAGGATTGGCTTTTTCTAAACATCAAATGCCAAAAGAGACCAACTCAAACTACAAAAGGTGTGTGTGTTTGTGTGCGCCCAAGAGAACTCCACCCTGAAAACTGGTCTTTTCAGTCTTCAACTATATTGAAATGTCATAAAGTGACACTTTTCATTAAAGTGCCACATGTAGCTTTTTAGAGTCTGTCTCCTTTTTCAATTTCTTTTTTAAAAAGGTACAGAGTTCAACTGATATTTTTTTCCCTACAATTTTGCAGCCTGTAGTAAAAGAACCAAAAAAAAAGTTAAGGCACCCTGAGCTTTCTTCCCAGCAAAATGTATAGCAGAGATTATCAGGTTCAGGATTTGAAAAACGGGAAGAGGCCATATCCAGGCTCATATGGATGGAGAGTGAAAGTGAAATGCAACCTGCAGACTTCACCTTGAACTTCTCAAAAATAGCCACTTTCTCCAATGACCAACCCCTGTATAAACGGTGGTGTTGACAAAAAGAAGGAAGGGTTGGGAGAAATTGCAGGCTGCCTGACATTTTCTGGTTGGTGGATGTATGTATCCTTATTCCTTATTCCTTTGTTAAGACCATTCGCTTCTACAGAGTGAATGTGGCCTAGTCTATGGAAAACAAACAAACAAAACAAGATTCTACCACTTACCGGTACCAAAAGATTCTCTTCTGTTTCTTAGTGATCGCCTGCTCCTGTGAGAAGCAATAAAAGCCACAGCTGTGCCTGGCCACGTGCTCACACGGCACTACAGCAGGGCAGCTAAGAGCTTAGACCCCGGAGTCAGGCAGCCTGGGTTTGAATCCTGGCTTTCCCAATGTATAGCTGCCATGGAGTGGGGCACAGTACTGAACCTCATTAGTTCCTAACTCTAGAGGTGTTAAAAAAGGAGGATGAGGGACAGGGGAAGAAGGGGTAAAGGAAAACTCCCAATTTGGGACATGGAAGACTTACCACATTGTTTTCAATGGTCTCCACTAGAATAGATCCAGGTTTCACAACTTGGGTGGAGTTATTCTGGGCTTTGAATCTGGGTGAAAAAAAGATCAAAGAATTATGTAACGTAATCTGAGGGGCTGATGAAAGAAGCACTTTAATATAAGTCATTCAAAATCTATGATTATTTCCTAGTACTTGATAACGTTCACAGTGCTCAACGTTCAGAATTCATAATGGCTTAGCATACAGGGAACCAGAAAAATATGTTCCAATCTCAAGAGAAAAGAATCAATGAAGAGTAACCCTGACATAACCCTGACGCTCAATTCAAACAGCAAAAAGTCTATCTCTTTGTGGCAGTTCAAATCTCAAGTCAGGTCTGACCTCCTCAGCTGAGTTACTCAGACTGCCCTGGGCACGCGTGGCTTAGAGGTCAGCCTGCAATTTGGGCAAAGTTGAGACACAAAATGTGAGACTCTCCATTTTTTTGGTTTGCTTTTTGTTTGCATTTGGCTGTTTGCTTTTTATCCGGGAGCGTCGACTGTCCCGAAATCTGTCCTGTATTTTATTAGCTCTGAAAGATGACAGGTTTTTCTCCCAGTGTTTCAGTTAATCTTCACACACCAAGCTTAGCTTGCCTTCAGGCTGACAGTGATAAAAATGGAGACATCACCTCCTTCTATTAGTCCCTTCTTCTAAGTGTCAACTCCCCTCCAGGATCTGCCTGCTTTTATTCACTCTCTAGTGCCTTCTGATAGTTCGTTCATTTGTTTCGTTTTGTTGTCCAGAGTTTAGAACTGTTTCCTGTCAGAGGGTCTGACCCAGTCAAGCTTACTCAGTCTTTTCGTGGAGATATCTTTATGTAATCATCAAATAGAGAAAAGGGAGACATGTTACAGACGCCAGGTTCTGGCCATGAGGGAATAGCTTGTATCAGACTAGATCAACTGTAAAAGCATAACCATAAGGACTGGACAAAATACATAACACAGCTGTTTGAATGCATTGAAGAACGCAGTCAGAAGCCAAGGGAATACAAGCCTAAGCGAAGGAAAATATACTGAGATGAGCTGCTCATTTATTCAGGCTATCCCCAAGGCCATTTGCCCTTTCGTGGTATGGGGAATAGAATCCAAAGAACATTAATTGGCTGAGGAGTCAGAGGTTGGAGTTCAAGACCGTCAGAGTGACTAGGACTTGAGGGGAAACATCGAAGGGAGAAGAGAACCATGAAGAAATGAGGTAAGGGCCGGCCGAGTGGCGCAGTTGTTAAGAGCTGGCTTGGGACACCAGCAGCCCCGGTTCAGCTCCCACATATGAGGGCCAGTGACACTGCCCTCTAAAAAAGAAAAAAAAGAAATGAGGTGAAATAGCCACGTGAACTTCCCTGCAAGGCTGTACATGAGTAGCTCCAGATCCCAAGAAAGGCCAGAAAGCAGAAGACTCAAAGAGCTGAAAGATTAGAGTGGGATTGCAGTGCTGGGCAGTAAAAGTCAGAATTTGAGGCCTCTTAAACATGAAAGGGCACTGGTTGGTACATTTCCAAGGGAAAAAACATGATCCTTTCAATACATACAGAGAAAGCATTTAATAAAATGTAATACCTGCTAATAATAATAAACACTCAGCAAACTCAAAATAGAAAGGAAGCTTCTTAATCTGATAAAGGATGTCTATAAGAAACACACATCATACTAATTGGTGAACTATTAAGCACTTTCCCCCAACTTGAGTAAAAAGTCAGGGATACCCACTATCTCCCCTCTAGCCATTATTGTACTGAAATCTTAGCTAATTCAATAAGGCAAGAAAAAAATTACAATGTATAAAGATTAAAAAGGAAAATATACACTGTTATTCATAGATGGAAATCTAAGAGACTCTGTAAACAAATTATTAGAATAAGTGAATTTAGAAAGGTTAAAGGATAGAAGTTCAATATATATAAACCAACTGTATTTCTGTGTACTAGCAGTAATCAATTAGAAATCAAAATAACAAACATCTCATTTATAATAGCATCAAAAATATCGAATACCTAGGAATAAATCTAATGAAAGAGGCACAATAACACTACATAGAAAATTGCAAAACATTGTGAGAAATTTTGAAAGATATAAATACATGGAGGGAAAATGATATTTATGACTTGGAAAACTCAATATTGTTTAAATGTTAGCCTCCAAATTTATCGATAGATTCCGTTAAATTCCAATGAAATTCTCAGCAAGGTTTTTTTGTAGAAACTGAAAAACTAATTAAATATTTATATGGAAAATAAAATGACCAAGAATAGCCAAGATAATCTTAAAGAACAATAAGTTGCAGAACTTATGCTACAATATATTAAGACTAATTATAAAGCTACAGTAATTAAAACAGTGTAGTATTGACACAAGGATAGAGACATAGACTAATGGTATAAAATGAAGTATCCAGAGACTCACACATATAGGGTCACCTGACTTATAATACAAGGCACCATTGAAAATTCATGGTTTCTTCAATAAATGGTCCTGGGTTAATTGTCTATCTATACCAAAAAAAAAAAATCTTGATGTCTATCTCACAGCACAGAAAATATAATTTGTAGATGGATGTAAACATAAGTGTTAAATGTAAAACAATAAAATAATTCTAGGGGAAAGCATAGGAGAATAATTTTATGAACCAAAGCAAGTACTAAGCAAAAAAGGATTGATAAATTTAATGGATTATACCTTCCTTAAAATTATAAATTATTGTTTATCAAAACATTCCATTAAGAGAGTAAAAAAAGAGAGCCATAGAATAGACTGTAATACCTATATCTGACAAATGACCTTATCAAAAATATATGTATCAGGAACCACAAATTAATAGGAAATGACTGACAATCTCCCAAATATAGACAAAAGACATGTCACAGAACAGGGTATCCAAATTTCCAATAAGCATTTGAAAATACATACAACATCATTAGTAATTAGTAATAAACTGCATTATTAACATCAAAATTAGGTATCACTACACACTTGTCAGTGTGGCTAAAATTAAAAAGACTATAAATACGAAGGGAAAGTGAGGATGGAGAGTAACTAAAACCCATATACATTTCTCATTGAGGAGATATTGGTACAGCAACTTTGAAAAATTGTTTGACTTCAATAATAAAGCCAAATATATATAATATATATATATATATACTTTACGACCCAGCATTCTACTCCTTGTTATATATCCAAGAGAAATGAGTGGATGTGTTCAAAAGACATGCATAAAAATATCTGTAGCAGCTTTATTTGAATAGCCCCAAACTAGAAATAACCAAAATGTTCACCAGTAGTAAAATAGATAAATTGTGCCATATTATACTACACAGCCACAAAAAGGACAAAACATAGCTACATGCAGTAATATACATACATGAATCTCAGTAAGATATTTGCAAAAGAGAACATTCATATAAAGTTCAAGAACAGACAAAAATCAATTTTAAAAAATGATAAAAGTCAGAATAGTGGTTACTTTTGCAAGGAGAATTGACTGAGGGGAGGGCACAGAGAGCCACCTGGGGTAATCAAATTGTTCTATAATATATCTTGATCTGAGCTGTGTTAACATGTGGATGTATATGTATAAAAATTTTCCAAACTATATACTCAAGATTTGTACACTCTATGTATATTATGCAATATGACACATAATATAGTTTAGAAGTATAAACAAACAAAAGGCAAGTGTATCAAGAAGTTCTGAGCCATATATAAGTCTAGAGATACAGAGCATACATAAAAGGGCATCCCAGGGGTCCCCAAGCAATGTGGCAGATCCACCATGTCCTGGGAAAGGAGGCAGCCCACACACATGGAGAAGCATTGCTGAGTCTGCTGACCTCTTTTTACTAGAATTCTTCCTGTTTGAACCTAGCCTGAGTCAGTTTTCAAGAATAAAACTCAACTGCGGACACATGAAAAGAACATAAAAAAGAGGCCTTTCAAACACTGATTGCTGAGAAATGCAAGAAAGAAGCCTGAGTGCTGATGATTTTCCTGTCTAGAACCTGGAGCAGAGGCTGATTTGCTGGGGGCCATTTATAGTGGCACCAACTGGTCTGAGAAGTATTTTGCTTTTCAGAGACCACCTGGGGACTGTCACTTCAGTCCATCAGGGAAGTCATTTTTCCAAACTTACACTTCTTTTTCAAGAAGCAGCACCTCTTTTTCCTTTTCCATCTGCCTCAGGATTTCCTGGTATTTCTTCCCATGGAAACGAAAAAAAAAAAAATTGTCATAATGAAGAATTTCCATATATTTCATTACAATGTCATTGATGAAAGTTCTCCTAAGACTAATTCCTAATATCCTAAATGGTGCATGCATGAGTGTGTACGTACACACAAGGAGGGAAATGTCCCAGTAAAAAATTAGGAGATATTAGTGACCCATTGAATATATATGGGGGAAAAAAAGGACTTCTCTCTTTAAATCTTGCTTATATTCAAACGCAAACTCTGACGCTTACTATCCGTGTTCTTAGAGAACATTCCCTAACTCCCGTTAACCATAGTGTCTGCCTTTTTTTTTTTTTTAGCTGAGCCATCCTGCCACCTGTGGTAGCTCAACAGCAACTCAGCTCGGGCTGGGCATCGAACTGTCGTTGCTCAGAGCTCAGCTCGCACTCTTGAACGAGCTCTTAACCAACTGAGCCACTCGGCCGGCCCTCAGTGTCTGCCTTCTTGATCATAACAATATCACCCCATAGAGTTATGGGACAAAATGATTTGAGAAAAGTACTGTATTTTGAGTGCTTACAAATACCGTATGTGCCAGTACCTGGTACAAAGCAAATCTTTAACAAACAATTGTGTTGTTGCTGCTGTTGTTTAAAAGACATTTTCATTTTTCCCAGTGGCAGATTTTCGCCTAATCAGAAACCGAGGAATACCCGGCCTTGGAGAAATTCTGTCACCGCTCTGACTTTCGTCCAGAGGCAGCGTACCTTTATGTAGTGGGCCTGGTCCTCACAGAGCTCATACACAGACTGATAGTCACTCTCTACCTAGAAAGAAAAGAGAAACAAACCTCATGAGTTAAATCAGAGCCAATGTGGGCTGTTCTCTGAGACCCTACCTGGTGCACTGGATGTTTGACTGGTTACCTAGCAACTTCTTACTTGCTGAAGGGAAAATAACCACATCACAAAGCAGTGATCTCATCATTCCTGGGCAGGGTCTGATTTGGAGCAAAGGAAATTCCGCAGGTTGTCATATGCCTCTCAGGTGAAACGTCAGGTGTTTCAGGGCACTTAGGTTTGGGATTCAACAATACGATGTGAGACTTGCCTCTCAGGTGAAACGTCAGGTGTTTCAGGGCACTTAGGTTTGGGATTCAACAATACGATGTGCGACTTGAGGTAGAGGGCCTTTACTATTTGAAATAGTAAAACTGGTACTTTTAATATAAGCTTTCTTTCTCTTTACCTGCACGTGAATCAGAAATTTATTTGCCAGAGGTTCTTGCTCCCCTTTTCCTCCCTCCCCCATGCCTCAAGCTATTCAGTCCCTGGGACCTTCTGTTTCTCTCCCATTTATATTCTGGACAGACCCTTAGCAGAGAAGGCACTGCCTCTACCTTTATCAGTTCCTTCTCTTGCTTTGCACAGGACTCCGTTGATGTTTCTAGTCTCACCTGTGGAAGACAATGAGTGACAGCAAAAAGTTAGTAGCATTCTTTTGTGGAAAGCAACTGGGTAATGATCACCCTCTCTCCAGACTAGCAAAGATCGTGATAATAATGGCTGTCGCATTGAGGGTGGGCACCGTTATAAACCCCATTTTACAGATGAGGAAACAATGGCCAGGAGAAATTAAGTGCATAAGTCACACAGTGGCAGAGCCAACATTTCAGCCTTGGTGGCCTGACTGCCCAGCCTGGGGACCTAGCCATCCTCCTCCTCCTTCCAGCACGACTGACCAGAGCTCAGCCTGCTTCTCTCTCACATTCCATAGTGTGCACTCACGTGCCATCTGAATCGCGGAGAATAAGAAAAACCCTGAGCTTCTTTTTCTGAGACAAACAGGACAGTAGGGCTCTGCCATGGCGGGCTCAGCCAAATTGCCATATTTGCCACATAAATATGCAGAGAGCTTCCCAATAGGCGTTCTGCCCTCTGTTGGACATCCAATTCATTCATTCATTCCACAAATATTTATTAGGCATTTGCTATGTGCCAGGCACAGGAGAAATAGGAGTGAAAACATAGGCAAAAATTCATGCCCTCATAGGGTTTGCCTTCTAGTAGAAGAAAAAGGTAAATTTAAAAAATAAAACTTCCTTGTGATCATGGTTGGAGAAGCAGATAAGATTGTTGACTCATCCCTGTATAATTGTGGAAGTCAGTATTCTCTTCCTCCGTGACTATCTGCATTTGTGTGTCATTTAGATCTGAAACTTCTTGAGGGCAGGTCCCGGTGGGCATTCAGACCTGGGTTCTGCTGACTGATGGACGATGAGGGAAGTAGAAGGAGCAATTCCCTCTACTTTCTTGCCATTGCAGTCACTCCTGCCACCAGGGTGACTAATAATGTTATGGGTGCCCTACAGCCATGGGGTAAAGTAGAGGGAACAAAGCACTTTGGCTCACCTCCAATCAACACACAGACATACCTAGCCTGGGGGAGTCCTTGAAAGCAGTTCCTCCCCAAACCTAGAACTGAGACAGTATCTCCCAGAAAATCTCTAGGTTTATTTTTCTACTCACCTTCAATTCTGCCAACATCTGCTTTGAGCTTCCTTTATCAAGGTCAGCATTCTTAAATCTCCGTGAAATCTGAAATATCCCCCAAATCATAAACTGAACAAGGCACAGACATGAACACTGGGATAGTGGCAGACTTGGGGCGGGGGGGGGGGGTGGTCTCAGGGCTGCAGATTGGCATTTAAATGAATTTAGATCCTAGCTAGAAGCTTGATAGAAAAGCGCCTCCTTCTCCCTATGGAAGCTGACTGACTGTGCTTTCTGGGCAGGCCTTTTCATTCCCACAGCCCATGGAAACAAGGGCACCAGGCCGGAGAGAGAGAAGAGAAAATGGGGCAGTGTGGTTGGGGGAGGGAGGGACAGATCTTTCCTCTCTCTACAGCCCTGTAGCTCTCTTACCACCAATCTGTATACCCAGAGAACAAATGGTGGTGTTAATCAGAGTTTGAGAGATTCAGAAGGCTGCAGTGAGCCTGGAGCACACAGGTTTTGCTGGTTGCTCCTCCCCCAGTCTGACTGGAGAGTTCAGGACTTCAGATGACTTGTGATTCCTTAGCAATGAGCCTCCTTCCAAGAGCTGCCTTATCCCGGGGTCCTTGGCAACCCAGGGCCCACCTTACCTTTTTCTGAAGCTCCACCACATTCTTGCTTAGAATCTTGTTACTTCTTTCCTGTGAAAGAAAGAGGCAATGTGGACAGACCTGCTCTGCACTGTACCTTCCCCCCGACGGCACCACTGAGTTAAGGTCTGGGATCCACACAGAGGAGCTGGGGACAGAGCGCTTCATTCCTAGAGCTGCCATTCAACACCTGTGATTTCTACAGACCCAGAAGCAATGACGGCACGACGATGACCCCCCCAGGAAAAAGAGAGCCCCAGACTGCAAGCACAGTGCACCAGCCGGCTTTTCCTAGATGCCCCCTTACCAGCTTCATGGTTTCTAATTTCAGTTCCTGCAGGGCGTCCTCCTTCTCAGATATGACATGGTTCACCTCCTCCTTCTCTTTGGCTCCTCCTAGTGACTGGGTGATCTCTCTTTCCAGACTGAAAAAAATAGTCACCCCAGTGTGGATCAGTCCTAAGGAAGCTGCCAGGACCCCAGCTTGGGAAGTTACTGCAAAGTCTCAGGGAACCAGAGTGACTACCAAATGCAGTGGCCATGAAACCTCAACCTAATAAGGAGATTTAAGGCAAAAGTCTATACACAAGGCCTTTGGAGGGCACTACATTTCATGTTTCTAACATGCCAAGATTCACTGACAAAGAAGTAAGCCTTTCTCCCCAGGGGCATTCGATGAGAATCCCTTCCCTCACCCACTGCAAAGCCCGACCTTTGAATCATTCCTTCTTTTTCTTGAATTTTTCTGAGAAGACCCTGATTTGCCTCGTCCAGTCTCTGCAGGTCCTTTTCAAGGTCTGAGTTCAGGTAGTTGAGGTTCTGTTTTGTTACTTCTAATTTTGATATTTCCATCATCTCCTGCCTACAGAAAATCATCTCCATTACTAAACTCAGAACAGGAAAACATAGGAGCCGTAGGAAGATTTTCCCCATGATCTCATCCATTGCTCCATCTTTTGTTGTTGCTATGCCTAACAGGCCCTATGTCTTAATTTTCCATGATAAATTAAATTCTACAGTGTTTTGCATAAAGTTAATTCCTGGATTCAGATCACATTCTAATTATAAATATTGTAAATGGAACCCATTAAAACACAAATCTTTTATGAAGCAAAACAAATGTATTTTAATTATGCCCTAACTTACTTGTTTTGAAAAAAATTATATGCCAAAATTTATAAAGAACTCATGAAACTTAACATCAAAAAAACAAACAATTCAATTTAAAAATGGGCAGAGGGTCTCAACAGACATCTCTCCAAAGAGAACATAACAGATGGCCAATAGACATATTTAGGCGAATAGGCAAATAGACAGGCTCAATGGCACTAATCACCAGAAAAATGCAAATTAAAACCACAATGAGATATCACCTCACACCTGTCAGAATGGCTATCATCAATAAATCAGCAAACAACAAATGTTGGAGAGGATGTGGAGAGAAGGGAAACTTTGTGCATTTTTGGTGGAATTACAAATTGGTGCCATTATGCAAATATACAATAATATGGAGGTTCCTAAAATTAAAATTTTATAGAAGTACTTTATGACCCAGCAATTCTACTTCTGGGTATTTATCTGAAGAAATCCAAAACACTAATTCAAGAAGATATATGCACCACTATGTTAACTGCAGCATTATTTACAATAGCCAAGATATGGAAGCAACCTAAGTGCCCATCAATAGATGATTGGACAAAGAAGATGTGAGATATATATATATATAAAATGGAATATATATACACACACAATGGAATATATATATATATATATAAATAATGGAATATATATAATGGAATATTACTTGGCTATAAAACAGAATGAAATCTTATCATTTGCAACAACATGGATGGACCTAGAGAGTGTTATGCTAAGTGAAATGAGTCAGGCTGAGAAAGGAAAACACCATATGATCTCGCTTATATGTGGAATCTAAAGAACAGAATAAACAAATAAACAAAACAGAAACAGATTCATAGATACAGAGAACAGAGTGATAATTGCCAGATGGGAGGGGGTAGGTGAAAGGGGTAAAGGGAGTAAGAAGTATAATTGATAGTTACAAAATAGTCACAGGGATGTGGAGTGCAGCAGGGGAGATACAGTCAATCATGTTGTAATAACTCTGTGTGGTACCATGATGGTACTGGATTTATTGGGGGGATCTCTTCATAAATTGTACAGATGTCTAACCCATGTGTTGTACACCTGAAACTAGTATAAAATAATATTGAATGTCAAGTTTTTTTAAAAAAAATTGTATGGAGTATGCAGAATCCAAGCCACACCTATAAAGCATTTAAAGATCTACAAGAGGGAAGATTACTCTAGTCCCCTTGTATTACAGTCTCCTAAAGAGTTTATTTTGCATATTTTTCTACCCCAGTCAAGCACGCACATGAGCTGGGTTGGGGCAGGGATGGGAAGGGATCTTTTCCCCAAATAAGACTGATTGCCTTTTTTTGAGACTCTAGCTATCTCTGAAAACCCCACATTAGTATGTCGAAGCCCAAAGAACTGAAACCAAAGTCTTTTCTCCCCAGGAAGCCTCCCCAGGCTTGAGGAGATGATGTCCTACACAATTATTTTCTTCCTTATTAGATTGCTACAGACTCTTCCCAAGTAGCGCCTCTACTGAACTCACCCATTATTCTCATTACTTACACATCATCCAGTGGGTCCTGTTCAACTTCTTCCATTGTCTGTTCCCTGAAATGTTAATACACACGTGTGTTATGGAAATAAAGTCCCTAATGTCCAACATAGTAATTGGCCCAGGAAGGAGCAGGCGAAAGATTTGACCAGACAAGGCAGCCAAACAGAAGCCCATGACTCCTAGACCCTCTTACTTTCCAGGATCACTTGCTGTGTTTTGCTAAATTTCAGTGAGCCAGATCATATTTTAACTTAAAATCTCATAAAAGAATCCCACTGGAGTACAGAAATCTTTTGGTTTTCACCAATTTTCCTACTTAGGCTGCCTTTCTCCTTCCTGGCTTGCATTTACCCAGTCACAGGGCAAGTGCTAAAGGTACTTAAGCCTG
Source organism: Aselliscus stoliczkanus (assembly GCA_033961575.1). Lineage (NCBI taxonomy): Eukaryota > Metazoa > Chordata > Mammalia > Chiroptera > Hipposideridae > Aselliscus > Aselliscus stoliczkanus. The sequence goes on along the minus strand of CM066732.1, from coordinate 89,718,841 downwards.
TGTCTATTGGCAAATACACTGAGAATTTATTTCTAGCACAGACCTTTAGGGTAACTTAGAGAGAAAAATAATAGAAGAATCAGAGGGTACCAAAGAGTTGGCTGCCTGATTTCTCCTAGTGCCATCCTACTTTCTAACAAGCTCTCGATGTTACAGGCTAAGTTGATCCTGAAAAAGCAACCGAAAATAGCAATGTAGACAGCAGGATACAACTACCCAATGGAAGAAACAGACATGAGTCTCTCAAGGGTGGCATCTCCTATCCATCGCACCAAAAATAAAGTTCAGAACTGAAACCAATCTAACAAAAATTGAATATCAAAACTTAAATACCTTCTCCTTTCACATTCTATCTGCTCTTCTTTTCTCTTCCCTTTAAAACTTTTTTTTGTTTTAATTCCCTTTTTAATTCCTTATTCCACCTCCTTCTCCTTTCATAGCTCTCCCTCCATTTTCCTTTACTTTACTCTCTTTACACACACTGGCCTCTGATGCTGTCCTCTGAGCTCACCTGTCTCTACCCAACTGAGATTTCTTCTTTTTCCACCAAGGTTTCCACCTAAATGTCAGAATTTTCAGAAAAGGTATCTCCTTGCTGATTGAGTTCTCCACATATTGTTGAATCTGTCATCTCTAGCTGGGTGGGGCAGCATGTCACAGTGGGTGGGGGTGGGTGGGGTGGCAACAATTCATCATCCCTGTAGACAGAGTGGGAGCAGAATTCAGAACTTTAGAATAGCTTAATTCTCTTCCTTACCAGCAATTAAGATCTATGAAATAAATTTCTGCACATAGTTTAAATCTCTTCTGAAATATTGTAGTAGTCAGCTCTATGGGACACATGTCCTCATTTCCCAAATCCCTAGGCCTACTTGTAATTGAGATCACTCTCATTTATCTTCCATGATCTTTGTGGGGTATGTGTGCAAACAGCTGCACCCAAATCCAAACCATGCATCTCTATTCAATGCATCCAAGAGGTATGGGGTAGGAAAGTCACAGCTGCCAGGAAGAATCTAAGGGATGTCTTATCTAAGAGCTAAGCAAGCTCTCCTTCTGACCAAGTTAGATTCTTGGGGCTGCAGAACAAACCCCTTTATTTCCCCCCAACTGGCACTGTCAAGACATTGGGAAAGAAAGGCCTTATGTTTCAAGGATGGAATATGGGGAGGTGGAGCAGCAAGCAGCAAGGTTAGGTCCAGAGACCCAATTCTACTGTCCACTCCTTCAAAATTCCCTCTTTATTTTTTGAGGTCTTAAGTTACTTGGAAGTTACTTGGACAGTAGATAGCGTTTTACATATCAGTGTCACTCCACGATGCAGTTCTGGATTCCTCTCTGTGCTGATTGTGAAGATGAGGCAGGATACAGCATTGGAGAGATATCAATGAAGATGTGTGCTTGGATTTCAAGCCTGTCCATTTTCTGTCCCTTACACTCAATTCAGTCCTTCATGAGTAAGTCTAACCTTTCCCAGGTAAATTGTACTCATCTCTAGTCCCTGGAAAGGCCCTGTAGGACATATCCTGTCTCTTCATGAAAATGTCTTTGCCCCACAGTAATATCTGTCATAACCTCCATTTTTCTCAGCTCAAATTCTGCTTCTTCAACCTCTTCCCAGGTACCAAGCCCCCAATCTTGGCAGAATTAATCCCTCCAACCCCTGTTCTCTTTTGGTGTTTTATATTATTTTTAGGAATGTATACACGTTGGTCTTCATTGCACAGTTAGGATATGAACCCCTTGAGAGTGTGTGTTTTAATGACAGCCATTTTGATTTTCCTCACCAGTCAGGCTCCTGGGGCACCATTTATACAATACCAATGGAAATGGTGGCCCCTGGAGTTGTTCAAAAAGGAAATAGCCCTGGAATGGAGAGTGAAAGTAGGTCGCATTCGATGCAGAAATCACCTGAGTTTCATTCTATCCTGGCACTTCATAGCTGTGTTACCTTGGGCAAGTTACTTAACCTCTCTGAGCTCAAGTCTCCTGACCTGGGAGACGGGCTTTATTCTTACTTGGTGTAGATTAGATGAAATCATATATGTAAAGCTCCTAATACAATGTATAGCACACAGAAGTACTTCATTTTCATCCATTCTCCAACACAATACATGTTTAATTTTTTTCTATCGCAGAATACCTCTTTGCACATGCCTGTGCTGAATGTTTTTAGAATAAATGAATGAATGAATAAATGACTCATTCCACACCCTTTATTAGAACAGGTGTTATCCTCCCTTTCCTTCCAGGACACCTGAGAGACTATCACCTATGCACTCCCTCCCATTAATACACTCTCAGAGCAGCACAGTGCACTATCACAGAATTCTCAAGAGACGGCCATGTTCCCCAGGTGGCTGATATGGAATCATCAGAGACGCAATTTGAAAGCCTCTGTTAAATGTCCCAGAGTAGTTACCTCTGGTTGAGAATCACTGATGAAAAACATATTCTCTCTTTTCCTTAAAGACATTGCACAAATTTACCTTCCCCATGAAATCTTCCAAAATGAACATTTTTTTAGGTGATTGCCCCAAGTAGACAATGTGCACTTTGAAAGTGACCATTTTTTCCTTTTTGTTTTGACATCAAGAAGCAAAAAATGCCACATTTGAAGCCCCTAATTTCACTTGTTTATTGTTGGTATAAAGGAAAGCAATTGACTGAATATTAGCCTTATATCCTGCTACCTTGCTGTAATAAAATGCTTATTAGTTCCAGTTTATTTTTGTTGATTCTTTTGAATTTTCTACTTATATGATAATGGCATTTGCAAACAAAGACAGTTTTATATCTTCCTTCCTAGTCATTTTCTTTTCTTGCCTTATTGCATTATCAGGATTTTCAGTATGATGTTGAAAAGGAATGGGGAAAGGGGCTATCCTTGCCTTGTACCTGAACTTAGTGGGAAAGCATCGCATTCTCAACATTAAATAGGATGTTTGCTATATTTTTGTAGATAGTCTTTATCAAATTGAGAAAGTTTCCCTCTATTCTCATTTTGCTGAGACTTTTTATCAGGAATAGGTGTTGGATTGTCATTATTATTTATTTTAGTTAGTTTAATAGATTTGTAGTAATAGCTCATTATGGTCTTAATTTGCATTTCCCTAATGGTTAATGATGTTGAACATTTGTCATGTTCTCAATTCCCATCTGTACATTCTGTTTAGTGAAATGTCTCTTCATTTTTATTTTTTTTGCCCATTTTCTACTTGGATTGTTTTTTACTGTTGAGGTTAGGGAATTCTTTATATATTTTTGTCAGATATATGCAAATATTTTCTTCCATTCTGTAGCTTTTTTTCCCTCTTGACACGGTTTTCACAGAGAATTTTAATTTAATGTAAATTTATAGACTTTTTTTTTTGTTTTATGGATCATGCTTTTCTTGTCATGTCTAGAGCTCATGTCATGTCATCAGGCTCTAAGTCCCTAAAATTTCCTCCTATGTTTTCTTCTAAAAATTTTATAGTATTAAATTATACATTTAAATCTCTGATATGTTTTGAGTTAACTTTTGTGTGAGGTAGGGGTTTATGTTGTGTTTCATTTTCTTGCCTATGAATATCTAATTGCTCCAGCATCATTCACTAAAAAGACTACCCTTCCTCCATGAATTGTTTTGCAACTTTGCCCAGAACCAATTGGCCAGATCATGGTCTTTCAAAAGTTTTAGCTGGGTTGATCCAGTTGTAGTGATACAGCATTTGTTTCCAAATCTTGTGTGTGAATGCTGTTGTCAGTGGAAACTTCTTTTTTCAATGGCATAGACAGAGTAGAAATATATAATTAAATATATTTTTGTTGACTTCTCAAGTAACTCTACTAGCCCTTAGCTAATACATATGTATGGCTAATTAGTAAAGTGGGTCTTTCTACAGCATACATGGTATGACAATTAAGTTCGTGAACTTTATTGCAACAAATTTGCTAACCTTTTCTTGTTATCAGAGGGATTATTTGTTACAAATTTGTACCAACTGGACAAATAGTTAACCAGATTTACTATTTGGAAGTGCTGAAAAGGTTGTGTGAAAAAGTTAGACCACCTGAACTTTTCACCAACAATTCATGGCTCTTGCTTCATGACAATCCATCAGCTCACATGGCACTGTCTGTGAGGGAGATTTTAACCAGTGAACAAATAACTATCGGTATGTCCTCCCTGCTCACCTGATCTGGCCTCCAGTGACTTCTTTCTTTACCCAAAGATAAAGAAAATATTGAAAGGAAGACATTTTGCTGATGTTGAGGACAACGAGGGTAATATGATAACAACTCTGATGACCATTCCAGAAAAAGAGTTCCAAAATTGCTTTGAAGGGTGGACTAGGCACTGGAGTCAGTGCATAGCTTCCCAAGGGGAGTACTTTGAAGGAGAACATTGTGATATTCAGCAGTGAGGTATGTAACACTTTTTCTAGGATGAGTTTGCAAACTTAACTGTCTGTCCTTGTATAATACATTTTGAAGTTGTGGATATATATTTATATAACATATAAGTGTGTGTGTGTGTGTGTGTGTGTGTGTGTGTGTGTGTGTACATAAACTTTTAAGAGAATGGACCATGTGTTCTTTTTCCTTGGTTTATCTCTGCATAGTGCAGTGCATAACCCATGAATGTGAACCATTTGCTGTGAGTATATACCCACTTGCTTTCCTAATATAGTTCCATTCATGTCATCCTAGCAAATAGGAAGAATGATATCATATATGTCAAGATGACAAAGGTCTTTTTAACACCTCAAGTATTTGAAAATAATAGAAGTCTAAATAATCAGCCCTTTGGACTCCCTGTGGCCCTCCCTATACCTAGCAGTATACTTGTAATGATGCATCAGGGAGCTCTAAGCTTCAGCAGCTTGGGGGAACAAAGAATTGACGGCTCCTATTTCTGTCTTGAGTTCTGACGTTTTATTCTCAACAGCTTAGTTTTATTAAGCACTGCTCCTGTTTTGTTCCAGTACCCAAGGCTATAGAGGAAGTCCATGCTAATTTGCATGGCTGCAGAATGCAGTTTCAACCTTTTTGTTAGAAATCCCACAAGTCCAAAGGATTTGTATCGTGCTATTTTTAGTTCTCTACAAATATCATATTATCTCATCATGGCAAGACAAATTGTTGCGGTGTTAGGAATTAACTTTGTTTTCTGATTAAAGGGAATTAGTTCTTAGATTGAATTGTGTATCTGGAGGAAGATCAAAAATGTAGATTTAATGTGTGTTAAAGACCTTGCATTCCTCATTTTGCATGCAAATATATGAAAAAATAAATCTTTTGAGATTTAGAAGAGATCCACTTGTTTTGCATTTTGTATAACTTTTCATAACATTAAGATTAAGTAGTCAGTCAATCTAAATTAATAGAATAAAATAAAATTTTTTTACATCATTAAGAGAGAGTTGTTCACAAGGAAACAGTGGAATTGCACAGTTTGTAATCAGTTTGTAATAACACCAGTGTAAAAAGATAATGAATGCTTTTATCACCAAAGAATATATATAGAGAGAGGGTGCCAAAAAAATGTATATACAGTTTAAGAAAGGAAAACTGTATTAAAATTGTAACACTCAATATATATTGATAACAAAAGATGAATACAAGTCATGTTTGATTTCTGCAATTACAAGAGGTGCTCAAAGTGGTTACTATCAGCATCCACACATTTCTTTTTTTAAAAAACATTTTATTGGGGAGTTGGGGGAGGGGAACAGACAAGTTGCTGTCTTTTTGTTCTTCAGTCTAGTTGCGGAGAACGTTGCTTCACTGGCCCATGTTGGTATCATTGCGTTCTTCCCGGATGAGGCAGATCGGTCGCCGACCTTCGGATAGTTGCTCACTGCAGCTATTGGTAGCTATTGGGATCCGAACCAGGGCTGCTGGCATGCCAAACCAGCTCTTAACCAATGCACTACTTGGCCGGCCGGGACATTTCTGATTACAACGAGCTACTGCTTGAGCAAGGTTGACCAAAGTGCCCACTTGTACATTTTTTGGCACCCCCGGTATATGTTCCTTCCAACCCATCATGATAAAAAGCTTTTCTCATGATATTCTTAATAGCTGGGAGGGATCTACACTCCAAGAATCCCTAGATTATTTTTAGAATACTGTGATCATTTATGATCAAAATAATGACATTGGATTCTTGAAAACTCCCAAATCTGATTTCTCCTCTGTAAGTTCACCTATAGTAGAGTACGTTGTTGAAAACTTTGCTGGTGTCCTACCTTTTATTAAATTAGCTGAATTTACTGAAAAAAAGAAAATTTCAGTTAAACAATGTTAGGGATGGCCTGATAACTTATGCACAGCCACAAGACTCTTACACACTGTTGTTGGGGTGTAAAATGACACAGCCATATGAAACAGTTTAGAGGAAACAACCACTTGGGCAAACAGCTTTTGGAAAACCATAAATGGCAGGGCCGGCTGAGTGGCTCAGTTGGTTAGGCTCTTGCTCAAGAGTGTGAGCTGAGCTCTGAGCAACGGTAGTTCGATGCCCAGCCCAAGCTGAGTGGCTGCTAAGCTGCCAACAGGTGACAGGATGGCTCAGCCAAAAGAAAAAAGAAAAAAGAAAAAAAACTGTAAATGGCAAATTAGAACACGTGCCCACCCTACAAGCTGGTAATCCTACTATCCAACATACGCTAGAAAACTTTTGCACACTTACCCCAGGAGAGAACAACAATAATTTTTACACAGCCTTGTTAACAACAGAAGCACTGGAAGCAGCCCAAATGTCCATCAACAGTAGAATGGAGAAATAATTGGTAATATGCAGCAGAAGAAATAATTGTCAATTATCCTCAGTAACATGGATGAATTCCCTAAACATAATGATGACCAAAAAGGCAGATCACTGGAGAATGTGTGCATTCTAATTTGAGACATAGAGAGTTCCAAGCAGATTCAACTAAACAATGTATTTAGAGTACATACGTAGGTCATAAATCTATTATAAGAGAAGCAAGGGAATAATTATCACAAAATCCATAATAGTGTTAATATTCTGGAGGAGACAGGAAATGAGAGCAGGAGAGGGTGCAAGACACTTCTGTAGTATATTTTGTTTTTTGGCTTAGAGACGTGAGTGTTGGCTAATTATTATTCCTTAAACACTATACATGTGTTTTAATACTACATTTATTTTGTGCTTTATCATAAAACATATAGAGGAAAGGCACCTGGGTTTAGGGGTTTTTATATCTTAGTTCCTTCACCCCTGAGGGGTGTGGGGGATGAAGGAGAGGCATGCACAGTTTCCAGCTGAAAGAAAGAGAAATGGGCCATCCACAAAAGGCAACCTCCAAACAGACTTTCTCTCTTAGTCCAAGTATGGTCTAGGCCTGTTGAAGCAATCACTGTGGATCTGCTAAGATGGGCAAGTCATGGCAGGCATGGTATTTATTTATTTATCTATCTATGTATTTATTTATTTATTTATTCATTTATTTATTTTTAAATTAAACTCATTGAGGTAACATTGGTTAGTGAAATTATATAGGTTTCAAGTGCAAACAAGCATGGTTTTAAGCAAAAGTAGCAAGAGGCCCATTTCCCAAAAAGGGGCACTTGGTTCTGGGGCTCAGAGTTCCCAAGATGCCTGAGGGGGTGGGGCTTACATCGGGCATGGACATGTTAGGCTCCACCCACTCATGTTTATAATTTTTTTTAGCTGAGTTGGTAACAACCTTGAAACAGATGATTTCATGTGAAAATCTTGAATTTCATTTCCTCTAGAAAACAAATTTGATAAATGGAATATCTATTTAGATGGAATATTCACTCGTCAATTCAGTCCCTGTCACTCCCTATTGGCTTATACTGAACTTGCTAATTTACAATAATGGACTGAACCCTAAGGCATGCATAATACCTGGTTTTTGGACTCTATGGGTGGCACAAAGTGTGGCCATTTTGCTCCCAGTGCTCCAAAAACAAGGATGGACATAGCAGAAGCCTAGGCAATGCCTTGTGGCAGCTAGACATTAAGTGACAGTGTCCCTGAAGCAACAGTGAGGGCCCCCGGGGCCAGCTCACATGGACCTGGCATGGAGGGACTGGGCTGGGTGAATGTGGCCAGAGGAGCCATAGCTGCTCCTTCAGCCTCACAGCAGCCTGGATAGGGATCTTGGTACAACACAGGGAGGTGGGAGTGAGGAGGGGAGAAAGTCATAGAGACATATTGATATTGGGCATCTCACTGATCTTGACAAGGTGGGCTCAGAAACAGACTCAACTTGATGAAGAAATAAAAAGAAACATCATCTTCTTTGCATCTTGTTTGTGGTGGAAACATTCATTCATGTCTTTTATGAGGTGTTTTACAATTACCTTTTTTTATGGGAGTTAAAAAAAAATGAAATTATAAATGTTTCCAGTCTCTTTCCTCCCACTCAGAAAAGTGACTCTTGTGTTTGCTAGTTCATCTTCTCTTCATTTATTGCTCCCAGAACAGCTCCAGATGACAGGAGGTGGGAAATGAAAAACAGAAGCCAAACTGAGCTCCATAATAAAGAGACAGAGGGAGAGAGAGAAAAAGTGGACGAGGTAGAAGAGGCTGTGAGGTGGCATGACGAGTAAATTAGTCTGAGGGCCAAGTGATGAGCAAGAAAGTTGTGGAGGACAGAATGGTCAATTATAGGGTCACATCAGTCATGGAATGGGTAACACTCCCTTAATATTTAAATTTTACTTGATATTTATGACAGACACAAGTCAAAGTTTGGAATTGCTTGCTGTTTGGCAGTTGGTGGGGGCAGGTATCTGAATTCTTTGAATCTGATGCTGACGCTTAGAGAAACAGGATGATGAGGGTCTAGGACTCATAAGGGTTCCCCACAGTGTGGGATCCAACAGATTCAGACTCTCTGGAGTAAAGGAGGGACTTTTAATTAAGAGGGATGTGGGCAACTTTAGAACGGGGCAGAGGAAGACAGAATCTGATGGAACAGACAAGACCTGGGCAAAATCCTGAACTAGAAGGGAGTTAGCAAGGATGGGGCAGCAGTGAGGTGAGTGGTTGGAGCTAAAGCATTTCTCACTGCCTACAGGGGCAGGAGGCTCCATGAGAAGAAGGTAGTCAGATGAGGCAAGGAACCCCTCAGCTGAATTGCAGCAGTCACTAAAAGGGCCTCATTATTTGAGGGAGAATATTTGGTTAAACATTTTCCATTTATTTGCCTAACCTGACCATGCCTTGCTGTTGATTGGGGGGATGGGGGGTGGAGGAGGTCTTTATTTGGAATATGAACAAGTGTTGATTTTTATGATTGTTGTACTGTCAATCATGTCTCGCTAAGTATTAGAATACAAGCATTTAAACTTAAACTCATTTAAATTCAATGCACATTTGCATAATGCCTATTGTTTATATGGTATTTGAGTTTTGTCTATTGTGTCAATAGTATTCTTTATAGCATTTTTCCTATATCTAGGACCCCATCCAGGATCACACATTGCATTTACTTGGCATGTCTCTTTAGTCCCCTTTTACATGGCACAGTCCTTCTTCCTTTTCCTGTCTTTCACGACATTGATATTTGAAAAGTATAAACCAGTTGCCTAGAATGTACCATATGGGACATAATATATACTTTCTTTCTTTTTTTTTTTTTCATTTATTCATGTACAAAAATCTACATTTATTCAAACAGTCGTGTCTGGCAGACGATCTTTTTTTTTTTAAATTAATTAATTAAATTAGCTTCAGGTGTACAACAAAGTGTAATAGTTATTCTTTTTACCCCTCAAAGTGACAACCCCCCTCTCCCAATTCTCCTCCCCACTCCTCCCCCCCATATCATACTATCTATCACAATTCCTTTGACTCCCTTCCACCGTATAATCCACATCCCGTGACTATCTATATATTCAATTACAGCTGGCAAACAATATTATACAACATCAATTTCAGGTATACAGTGCAGTGATCAAGCCTCTACTCCATCCATGAAGTGGTCTCCCTAACAAGACAAGAGACCATCTGACACCCTACAAAATATTTACAGCATTATATTTCCCGAACTGTGTTTCATATTCCTGTGGTAATATTGTAGTTGCCTATTTATGCTGTCTAATCCCTTCCCCTTCCCCCCATCCCCATCCCCCTCCCAACTAGCAACCCTGTTTTTCGACTATATCTATGGGACTGTTTCTGTTTTTTTTCTCATTCATTCAGTTTTTCAAATTCCACATATAAGTGAGATCATAATATATATTTTCTTAATGCTAAGAAAGATATGGAGAAAGAGAGAATCTTAGTGCTCAAGAGACCTGTTAAATTATTCCACAATGCTCTTATTTATTTATTTATTTATTTATTTATTTATTTGAGGGCAGTGTCACTGGCCTTCATAGGTGGAACCAAACTGGGGCCGCTGGCTTCCCAAGCCAGCGCTTAACCACCGCACCACAATGCTTCATTTTAAACATGTAGCTAGTCTACAAGCTAATTTAAAATTAATTTTAAAAGAGTAATTCAGACATTAGGTTTTCATTAGGTGGTTGGCGCATAAAGAAAGGTTTGGTGAGGGTTCTAGTGTATTCAGAAGGCTCCATGAAGGAATCAGGAAACTGAAGGTTGGGAGGACTTGAATAGAGATAACAGAGCATCAATTACCTTCTGAACCAAGTCCCTCTCGGTGGCAGATTACACTTTCCAAAGAAATGAACATATTATTAGCACTTTCTTGGACCTGGTTACTATTTTATCAAGTGAGAAGTCCAGGTGCCTTCCTTCTTGAATTGGGCTGAACTTCTGACTATTTCCATAAAGAGAATACAGTATAAGTGACACTGAGTGGCTTCTGAAGCCAGGTTAGAAGTGGCCACACAGCTTCTGCCTGATTCCCTTGGAATCCAGCCACCATGCTTTAAGGAAGCTCAAGCAGCCCATGGAAAACATCAAAACATCAGGCCCATTGGCCAGGCTGAGCTCCTTGGCAACAGTTAGTGTTAATTTTCCAGCCATGTGAGTGAGAAATCGTGAAGGTTGGTCCTGCAGCCCTGAGTCAAACAGCTCCAGCAACATTATGGAGAAGAGAGTAGCTATTTCTTCTGGACCCTGCCCAAGGTATAGATCTTTGAGGAAAAAAAGAAAATATTGTAACTGTTTCACCATCCAAGCTTTGAGTGTGGGTTATTGTTACATAGCTGTAGGTAATAGCAATAGGTTAGAATGCTTTCAGGTGTCACATGAGGAAGAGGCAAGAAACCAAGAGTGAGGTGCTTCGAATGCTTTCAGATACAAAAACAGCATTCCAGTTCAAGAACACTACAAAAGAAAGGACCTGATCAGAAGTTAAACAGATGGCTTATTACATCTACTGGACTTGATAAGCAAGAAACAGCCTTCACACCTGAAAGGCTAAAGCTGAAACATTGACTGTCATCCCAGGCCCACAGCATTGCTCCAGGGAGCTTTTTGGCATTAGCCCTTCAACCACCTGCCCTCCTAATCTTTCAGACTAAAGACCACATCTCTCAACTTTGTCCTGCTGCTCTTGTTTATGGTGACTGTCTTCCATTCACTCGCTGTTTCACCCTGAGGGCATAACTCCAGGTAATTGAAACTGGGGCACTTAAAAATGTGAACCCTCTACAGTATAGTTCCCAAGTCAACAAAGGCAATAAGAGCTATCATGCCTCAGACCAACCCAACTCCACAAGAGTGCCTGCACAAAGGACCCAATTCCAGAGGCTGTCTCAGGAAAATACGAGCTACTCTATGTTAGACTTCCCAAGTTCAGGTTAGGATTTTCTCCCATAGGTCGATAGTGGCCTCTTAACAGCCATAGAAAGAGCTTTCAATCTTTTCTAAAATTTATCAGCAACTCTTTTGCTTTTCTCAAGTACATCTAGGGAATAGTTGGAAGACTTAATTGCAATTGATAAGCTGTAATTAGGTTTCCCTAGAGCTGAGGGCCAATAGCTACAGAATCTTATTAGAAAATGTAATTAATGTATTTCCACTACATTTTAACTTACTGGGTAGGGTCAGGGGAAACCAGAACAGTGATGAAAGGCTTTTCATAGAAATTTTTTAAGTTAGCTAAATTACCATTTTTAAAGCCTCATTATAAAAGAAAAACACTCTTTTAATGCAGTCTTGTTCAGCTAAATGAGTAAAAATCTTTCTTGGCACTTTGTTTTTAATTGCTATTCTTCTTCCTAGTTTTAAAGCAAATTAAGATTTAAAATATTTCAGCTTCCAATGAAACCAACTCATCATGGACTGGGGAAAATGTAATCTTGATTATAAAGGACAAATGGAACAAAGATTACCATGACTAAGAGACAATAACAGCTGATTTCTCAAAAAAAAGGATCATATTTCACATAGTTCTCCACACTATTCTAACAGATGTTACTGCACTAAAATATATCCCCACCAGGGGTAGCCGGTTAGCTCAGTTGGTTAGAGCGCAGGCTCATAACACCAAGGTTGTCAGTTTGATCCCCGCATGGGCCACTAAGCTGTGCCCACCACAACTAGATTGAAAATAACTACTTGACTTGGAACTGATGGGTCCTGGAAAACCACATTGTTCCCCAATTTAGAAAAAAAAAGTTACTGCACAAAATTTATTTAAAAAAAAGAACTTACTGTATAAAATTTATAAAAAAAAATTTACTGTATAAAATTTATACACACCACACCAATCTACTAAAATCCCACAAATTCCAAATATTTGTTTATTTGTAGGAAACGTTTTTTTTCTTTCTTTTTTTTTTTTTTTTTTTGAGGGCAGTGTCACTGGCCCTCATATGTGGGACCCAAACCGGGGCCGCTGGCTTCCCAAGCCAGCACTTATCCACCGCACCACTCCGCCAGCCCTGTAGGAAACCTTTTTGGATTTAGGAGCAACCTTTAAAAATATTAGTATTCCTGGAAAGAGTGCTGTATCAGTTATGGTCAGTTATTAAGGTTCTTATCTTGGTCCTTTTGAAATAAAGAATTGTTGGAAAGCTAAAGCAAATGTCCTGAGTGAAGGAGGATGCAGGGCAGATACATTTTGATGTGTAGCTTTTTGGGGGAGCTGATCTTTGTGGGATACACAAAGTATACCTATGAAGTTGAAGGGAAGTCTCCTCATCATTTTCCAGGGTTGGCCCTCATTTTTGGCAGTAGAACCAGAGTAAACTAGATTCTGATTCCTTGAAAATAATTGCCAAATTAAACGTAATGAAAGTTTACCCCCTTTCCTCTTTATCTGAAAGTCCCCCCCACTTCTATCCTTGGCAAACACAATTTTCTCAAGGTTTAGCTCCTCCTTTAAGCCTTCTGTAAACCCCCAACACTTCGAGCAATTAATTAGCCATCTTTTTAAATCTCACAGCATTTCGTATATACCGCCATTATAAATGTATCACCTCTGTTAGAACACGAGCTCCTAGAATTTTGAGGGTGCCTAAACAGAAGGGTGTCTAAAGGTTAAGAGAGGAAAGAAGATGACACCTGTAATTTCTGTGCAGTGGGGGAATTCTTTTCCAACTCCAATTCAAACCCATATACTATTTTTCCTGTAGAGCATTCAGGAACATTCAGAATAGATACAGAAAACAGCACCAATATGCAAATGGAGAAACTCCCAGTTAATGAGTATATATATATTGGCAAGTATTTGGCCAAGCTTACTTCACAAAGCAAATTTCCTCAGAAATAAAATTAATGGTGATCCTGCTCTATAATATCTGAACTTGTACATTTTCAAAGAAAAAAACCCAGAATTTTCTAAAATTGGCAATAAGGGCCTTGATACAAAAAAGCAGCCATTGAAGGCCAGACCAGCACAGAGCAGAAATTATTCTCAGAGAATCTGAGTAAGGAGAAAAAGAGGGTGGAGGTGAAGAGAAATAATTCTCCAATTTGTAGTAAGGATGGATTAGAAGTCAATCCCTAAACACCAGGATATAGCGTTTTTATTTATTCTATTTTGATCTCCTCATATATCTATCATTTAGTTATACTTCAGTTGACTGAAAGTAAACTATTGTTCTTGTTTATGAATTTGAGTTCAATCATTCTGAATCCTTTAATTTTACAATAATTAGAAATTATCTCTCAAGTATTATAGCTAGTAAGTTGAATCAAATCAACCTATCCAAAAATTGTGTAGGTAATCAATATTCTGGCGCTCAGAATGAGTCCACCAGGTAAGCCTTTTTCCTTATGGAATTGTTCCTTAACAAAGCGTATTTCTCTCTGAGTGTACTATATACCTTCCAAGCACGCATTCATCCTTTCATCTTCTCAAGTTACACGTACAGCGACTGACATGTAGTAGATATTCAATAAATATTTGTTGTATAAATAAGTGAAAAGGGGTTTTTACTTTCACTTTCTCCTTTCAGCTAAATCCTCAAAGCAAATTAGTTGAAAGTTTGGGTGGTGGATACACAATCTAGCTGTTGATAAATGTCATACAATAAAACTATTGGTACAACAATAACTTCCATTAAGTAAAAGCCATTTTTTGCTTGTGTCTTCACAATATACTGAGTAACTGATGTGAATGCTGTCTTTTCTTAAATTTTAACAGAGAATAAGGTTTCTATAATATTTTTCTTATTAAATTTATATATATATATAAATTAAATATATATATATATATATAATTAATTTATTTGTCTTTCCTCTGTCAAACCTTGAGCCAACCACTTTCCCCAGGCTGCCTGGGGAGGTATAGGCAAAGGAACATACAGGGCAGAGGAGACACAGGAGAACTATGGGCGTTGGATAGGGACGGCTCCTTCACATGTCGAAGAGGATGAGAAAAGCCATGATGAGGCAAAAGCCCTGAGGCCTCTTGACAGGGCAAAGCCCAGAATGACGTAGAAGAGCTGTTGCTTCAGAGAAGGGTTCCTGGCATGACCAGTGATGAAGCTCCCAAACAGAGTCCCAGTTCTAGCCCCTGAGCCAGCCACCCCCACCACCCCGCTGTGGCAGCCCCAGCCCCGGTGAACTTGGCTGCTGTGTCGATGTCCCTTGAAATGGCACTAGTTTGGAAGTTGTAGCTAGAAATAAGTGAGGTCAGAGTATGTGGGGCTGCCAAGCTGCTGAGACTCTCATCTGTGAGTGTCTCTGGTCGTTTCAGGACCACTGCAGGCAGTGATGGGCTCAGCCCTGGGAGGTGCTTTTGAACAAGGAGGGGGTGGGGACAAAGTTGGCGCACGTACATTTTCAGGGGATGAAGGGTTGTGGTAGGTAAGCTGCTCCCAGGGCAAAGGAGATATATGTATATGTATGTATAATTTTTTTTTAATGTATTTTGGCAGAACAGAGAAACCTTTTCTAAACCTAATTCAGATTGATTTGGGTGGATGTCTCATAACTAGAATCTGAATAAGGTATCCATCCTACTGTCAGGTTTTAGGCTGCTTTAAGCCAGAAAGTACTGTTTTTCCTTATGTATTCCTCCAAAACAGATTAGTAGATATTTCCTTTTCTGATAAAAACATGCCAAAGTCATAGTTGCTACTTGAAATGGGGACGATGTTAGAACAATTATTTCAATTTAACACTTGGCAGATATGCATGGTTACACATATTTTTGAGTAAAGTATTTGGAACTAGACTGAATGTCAGCACAATCAGCTGTCATCATTTGTATTGACACATCAAAGTAAAGTTGTAACTCTGGGATCAAGAAAAAGTAATGAATAGTAACAGTAAAAGTTATGTTCATTAATTGGTAAATTGAGTTATAGACAGAAACCTTTTTTCAAATTAGAATCAGAGAGGTGGTTCATGCAAACATGATAGACTTGAAAGACAAATGCTAAATATTTCAATTTCCTTTCATTTGATTAAAATAGCCTCTTTTATTCACTTGGAAAGGTCCTAGTCTGTGAGTAATAAAACAACTCTTGAGATGGAAACAGAAGTATGCTAGCTCGTGGGAAGTCTAACTGAATTCAAGCTAAGAGGCAGGAGGGCTCAGAAATGACCTGTTGGATATAAATGGAACTCCTGTTTCATGCCATAGAGTCTGACCTTCAGAGAGAGTGATTTTAATTATAATACTATGCAAATTAGACTCTTTATCATATGGAATGGAGCCTCAGCCGTTGAGTAGAGGGGAAAAAAGTGAATAATAAGGATCCACAAAAACCAGACTTCAGGATATGAGGCAGTTCTATTAACCACATGCTCCTTGCTTTCACTGTGAGCTAGTGGAGCCCACTCTCGTGAGTTCTTGCTTTACTGGGCATATATCTACTTCATCAGCCTTTTCCCTTATTTATAAATGAGGTGACTACTTCCTACTTTATAGGGCTAGTGTAAGGATTAATGAATTAATTAATAGAAAGCATTTAAAGCAAGGGTCGTTTCTTGAATCCACTCAGTCTTCCTTTCCCTTTAGAGCAAAGCTTGCAAAATGAATTGCCTCTGCTGTCTGCAATTCCTCTTCTCACATACCGTCTTGAAACCACTCCCATTAAGCTTTTCATTCCCCCAACACTTGCTGTTGTTGAAGCCATTAATACTTTCTACAATGCCAGCCCCATTGGTCTCCCTTGGCTGTCTGCAGTATTTGGTACAGTTGATCCTTCTCACCTCCTTCACTTCAGCTTCCCACCCCTAGCTCTCCTCCTACCTCACTGGGTTCTCATACTCAGTTTCCTATGCTGGTTTTTCTTCATCTGTCTGATCTCTGAGTAGTGGCGTGACCCAGGGATAGTCTTTAAACCTTTTTACTTCTTTACCTAGTTTCTCCTTAGATGATCTTCCATCTTATATACGTGCAGTTCTCAAATATATGCCTCAAGGACAGTTATCGCCACTTTTACATTTAATAGGCACCTCACACTTAACAGGTGTAATCTAAACATCTGATTTTCCTCCCATAACCTGCTTCTCCCATGGTTTTTCTTTTTTTTTTTTGAGGGCAGTGTCACTGGCCCACATATGTGGGATCCAAACCAAGGCCGCTGGCTTCCCAAGCCAGTGCTTAACCACTGCGCCATTTGGCCGGCCCTCCCATGGATTTTCTTATCACAGGAAATGGCAACTTTATCTTTCCTATTGCCCTGTCAGCCTCGAGTCCCCTTTTTCTCTGAACCCCATTTCCAACCTGTCAGCAAACCCTGATAGTGCTACCTTTGAAACATATCCAAACCTTGCCACCCACTTCTCACTATTTCCATTACTATTGCCTCAGTCCAAGTCACCACCGTCTTTCCCCTGGGGCATTACCATAGGTTCCCATCTAATAGGTTCCTGGGCACACACAACAGTCTGCTCTCAACACAGCAGCCAAAGGGGTCTTGTTAAAAGGAAATCAGAATATGTCGCTCTCCTATGTCCCACACCCAGGGGCTTACCATTTCACTTGGAGTAAAAGTTAAAGTCGTTACAGTGGCCTGTAAACAAGGCCCAACACAAATTGGCCCTTCCTTCCACCAACTAACCTCCAACCTCTTCTCCTCTATCTGCCTCCTTATTTCTACACTCCAATCCAGCTATTCCGGCTGCTTAGGACCTGGGCACTTGCTATTTCCTCTGCCAAGCATGCTTTTCTCCCCAGATGTCCACACAGCTCACTCGCTGACCTCCTTCTGGTACTTACGCAAATGTCAGCTTCTCCAAGAGGCCTTCCTGACCACTATATTTAAAATTTGACTCTCCTGCAGCCCGCTCCCCTTTCCTGCCTTATTATTCCCCATAGCATTTATCATTAGTTCATGTACTGTTTATTTTACTTGTTTGAAAATTTGTTTACTTCCATACAAGAACAGAAGTTTCATAAGAGCAGGGTTTTCTTTTGTTTTATTTCTGTTTCTGGTGTGTGGAAACGTGCTTGGAACAAAGTAAGCACTCAGGAAATAGTCAAACAGCGATCAACAAAGGATAAAGGGTCCATAAATGTAGTCATTATCACCTTGTTCTCAACTGGCCAGATTTTTTTTCCCCTGGGCAGGGAAGTTGATGGGAAAATTCAATTACCAGAGAGGGTGGGCTACAGCGGAATCCCAGGGGGCTTGCCTCTGTGTTTTTGTTGAGCACACTGCTGCCTGCTCAAGCTGCCGCCATTGCAGTTAGCACTTCTGAATTCTGCCCATGAGAAGGTCCTGAATTGTGTGCTCTGCCCATCCCCTCTGCTCTGTCCCCAGTTCCTCACCCAGAGCTAGGATGTTCCCTGGCTGGGAATGGGGGGTGGGGGTAGGAGCTACTGTGCTCAGAAAAGATCAGAACAACAACTGATAAAAATAGAGGAGTCTGGAAGAATCACCAGTAGTTTTCCCTGGAAAGGTATTTTTTTATTTTGTGTGTTTTGTTTGTCTGAGCTTTCTTTAATACACAAATAGAAGAAAAAGGTATGAAAACTTTGCTTGGTAAAAATGAGAAAGAAAAATTAGATTTAGAGATTCTTATGCCAGCAGTGTGTCTCCCAAATGTCCAGGACAGGAAGTGCCCCACCCCAGGAGTGAGACCTACTGACCTACGGGCAGTTGTGCTCCTAGAGACGGGGCAAAATGTACTCATCTCAACACCAGAAGGTATTTGGTTCACCCAACTAGTTCCACTTGTTGTAATGTCATGATCACCAAGCCACATTCTGAGAATTTAGTGTCCCAGGAAAATTGCCTACAGGGAGAGGGGTGCTCCCTAAACATGAGCATCCGTTTTCCTGCTGGTTACAGTTTCTTCATTAAAAATGAATATATTAGCTTTCTGGGTTTGGTTTTTAAGATGATGGAATTTTTTACAGATCCTCTCTGGGAACAACCTATCCTCAAAGTTATCCCATTCAAAAACCCTATTTTAGGCTAATGTGTTTGTTCTCAAATGTCCTTGTGTGGACTCTGGCCCCGAGTCATCTGGTAGGGAGAAGCGGATCTGAATTTTAGTTAACAACTGTAACCAATTACTGGGGCTTTGGCAGAAAAACAAACATGTTGTTGAAACTATGGCAGGGAATGGAAGAGAGACTCCACTGAAAGAAGCAAGCGTGCCTTACGATGACAGTGAAGTAAATAAATCTCACTTTGGTGGAGAGCTGCATGTTAAACATTTATTTCATGCCTGCAGCTGCAAATTTTAATCTTCTCCTTGGAGAGTGAATGACAGGATTTATTCCTGACAATGACTCATCAATTTTATTTGTATAAAAATCTCCTGGGAGCTTATGTAAATTTAGATTCCAGGCCCCACTATGGGACTCCGCTTTGGGCCAGCATCCACAGAGAGTGGTCCTAACAGGACCTTCCTAGGCTGCTCTGTTCTGCATTTGCTAATTCAGGAAGGCTGTCACCTACTCCTTGTTCTGCTTTTCTCTGTTCTTGTCACTCACCTATTTGTTGTACAGCTTCCCCATGGCACTAAGCTCAGGCTCCTATCTTTGGTACATTCTTACTCCTTGGAACCCATGGTTTGCGATCATCCCAGAATGAGAATAGATATCAGGAGCCATTTTACCACAGGCAAATGTGTTCACTTTTAGAGTCCAGGAAAGAGATAAAGGCCTCCTAGTCTGCATTTTCAAATAAGAACTCCAGGAGGTTATGATATAGTATGTATGTATGTGTGGGGGGAGGGTATCTCTGGATCAAGTTTTGAGAAACATTTTTAAAGGCAGTATGCATTTTTCAAGTTATAGATCATAATCTACTAGAGGGTCATGACATCAATATAATATGGGTCATTACTGGCATTAAACAAATAATAAAACAGACTAGGACAAAACAGAATAGATCAGAGCACATCACAGAAAATAAAATGCATTTCTTATGGGTTGCAGTAGAAAAACAAAAGGAAAGACCTTGGTTAAGGGATAGAGTCAGAAATTAGCATAAACATTTATCATTGAATGCTGATTTTGCTTTTCATACTAAAACAGTAGGCGACTTTTCCCTATCTTTCTATGATTATACTCTCTCCTGGGCCAAAGACGTAGCTCAAGTTTAGAGTGTAGTTTGTCGTTGCCATGGTGATCTTGACATTAGATCTATCCCATTGCAATTCCCCAACAAACGTGGCCTTCCTTATTTTCTAGGTTTAATTTGAGATTTAATTAGACAAATTTACAGAACCTTCTTCGTTTAATATTTATTCAAAGATTATCTTGTAGTATTTTCAGTTTAATTACATAATGTAACAGTGGAGAGAAACAAAAATCTGAAAGACTAATTTTACCTGTTCATCAAATCGTTGGGAAAAGATTTATAGGTGATCGAAAAGACCAGATAACCTGCATTTTTTATCTTGGTAATGAGGCTACAGAGGAAAGAAGAGACTAGGCAGTGCACTTTTGTTCTATTGGGTAGCTTGGGGGTTGCCCCTCTCAAGGGCTTCCATTCATTCCCTATTATAGAGTGTGGCTAAATACACCAGGGTTGCCAAAAAAAAAAAAAAAATGTATACACATGACTTGTATTCATCTGTTGTGATCAGTATATATTATTACAACTTTTTTTTTTAATTTGTTTATTTTTTTAGCTGAGCCATCCTGCCACCTGTTGGCAGCTCAGCTGCAGCTCAGCTCAGGCCGGGAATTGAACCCATGACCCTGTTGCTCAGAGATCGCACATTTGAGCAAGCTCCTAACTAACTGAGCCACTCGGCCGGCTCTGAGTATTACAATTTTAATACAATGTTTTTCTTTCTTAAAATGTGTACACAATTTTTTTGGCACCCTCTGTATGTATATAGCATAATTATATTTACTATATGTATAATTACATAATTTTCTCTAAACAGATAGATATAATTGATTTGTTGTCATTTTTACTTTTAAGTCAAATACTTGTGTCACACGAGAAAAAAGTGGATACTGCATAGAAAAAGAGATGATTTTTATTTCAGATTACAGCGTTTTTTATTTTTGTTTAAGCAATTTAGTAAATTCAAAAGTCTTAAAAGCTTTATGGAGATAGACAAGGGATGTCTGTCTATCAAATCTCCCTTCTTTCACAGATCAATGTGTTGATGAAAGAGTGTCCAAACCTATAGCAATGTTTTATAAGAGGTTATTTGAGCCAAATTTGAGGGCATGTCCAGAAGCAAGATCTCAACAGATTGAAAAAAAAAATGCCCCAGAGAAGGGCAGTTTTGCAGCTTATTTTATACATTTTGAATCAAAGGAGGAAACATAAGGAAGTTACATGAAATCTATTGGTAGATTAGGGAGGCAGGAGAAAGCAAAACGAAGAAATGTCTAGGATTGGATCAAAAGCAAAATGGAGGAACACACATTTCTTTTACATTGGCGGGTACAGGATAGTTCACATTTAACATTTATAGTAAATAGAGCTAGTATGCAGGGAACAAGATAATAATGAAGGGTTCTGTGGTCCCGTGCTCTGATGGTTTTGTGCTCTGGTACCAGTGGTTGGCCTTTGAAGGGTAGGAAAAGCAAATTTGATGTTTCGAAGGTATGTTACCCTAGATGCATAAGAACAATGGATAGAGCTCACTTAAGGTGAAGACTTGACCTTTGCTAAGGAAGATACAGGCCTGGGATATGACTACCCACCATGACCTGCCCAGTTAAGAATCTGTGATCAGACCACCCTGTGTGGTTGCTTCTGGTCACTGAGCTTGTCAGGCCTGCCATGTGGTGCCTGAGTCTGTCAGGTTTATTGCATAGCCCCTTTACCGTTCACACATACCTGCTGTCTTGATCATATAGTCTTAGGTGGGGAAAGGGCTGTGAGATAAGCTGGACAGTGATAAGCCAGAACTTTTGAATACCTTCATGTTTGTGGAAAGAAGAAAGGAATCGATGGTAAGTCCAGAGGGATTTTGTCCTCTTCTGGGAGTGGGGGAACATTAAGGTAAGTGTTGAGGCATCCACAATCCTGGTGCTCAGGGCTGCTTTCCTGAGAGAAACCTGGAGGAGGCTGCAGGCTTCTTCGGGAGCCCTGGCCTGCTGTTTGGCTCCGTGTCCAACATGGTATCAGAATGATGGAGCAGAGTCAGCTGACTGGACAGCTGAGCCTGGGGCAGTTCTCCTGGTTCCCCACCAGCTTCATCTTGCTGCAGAGATGCCAGTTTCAGATCTTGTTTCAGAGTTCCCTGTCGAAGGGATAGAAAGTGTTGTGAGAGCCAGGGAAGTAGGATCAAGAGGCTCCTAAAGGGGTCTTCATGAAGCGGGCAGGGGGCTAGGACCACAGACTCCAGGCATGGGTACCAGGACACGACCTGAGAGGGCCAGCCATACCACCGTGATTAGCAGTTAAGGATGTAGATCAGATGAGCCATGCTAGATCAGACGAGTGGAGACCAGCAAGCCTTCAGAGGACACCCACTGCAGGAACCCAGTAAGATGCCGTGTACACCTCTGAGGAAAGAGGAGGGTTAGAGCACCACTCTGAAAGGCTGAGAAGTTACCCAAGAGACCTAGTCATCCAAAACATACGATTTATACCAGCCCCTCTAGGAAACTGAACTTTGAATAATCTAATTGCTTAACTAAAAGGAGATTGTTTAAACCCTAAGAGACAGAAACTTTAATAAGCAAGTTAATTAGCAAGTTTCTCTGAAACCTAACGAGGGTGGAGACTTATAGAAAATTAACTACATCTCTGTATGTATGAGTATGTAGCCTGTGTTATAATATTTGTAACCCTGCTACATTGGCTGAGAAAACACACATGAAACCCCAAGGAAAAAATTTTTTTTTCCCTTCAGTTTTGCTTTGCTTGCAAACTATGCTTAGTCAGGGAGGAAAAGGCTGCGTCACCCCAGGTCACTCATCCCTGGAGTCACCCATGCTCTGTCCATGAGCTCAGGCATCGCTGCCCACCCTTTAAGGTTATGGCCTGTGGACACCCCTCTCACCCTGCAGTGAATCACTCCCCTGGATCTCTATCTCTTCCCCAACTCCTAGTGACTAAATGGTAAGGAAATGTCTGATCTTCCATAACTGCAGTGTGGAGGCTTCAGGCTTAATTCAGTGGCTCAACAATGCTACTAAGGCCTCAGTTTTGTTCCATTGCTCTGGTTTGTTATCATAGTGTCACCTTAGCTCTCAGGCTGGTAGAAGACTGCTGAGGTAGCTCCAAGAGTCACATGCAGGCATAATCATGTCTTGAGGAAACGAGATCAATTCTTCCTGGGTTACCCCAATGCCCTCTGCAGACTTCTCCTGAGTCTCATTAGCAGGATTTTGTTACCAGCCTATTCTAAGCCAAATGCTGGCAAGGGTGATGGAATTACAGAGATGAACTTGTTATCTTCAATGAAATTGGAATTGTGGGATCGACAACAAATATCCACTACCTCTTCCCCATTTTTTCAGCTCTAGTAATGGAAGATTCATTTCTTCCTATTCCTTGAAGTCTTGGTGTATTTCTGGGAGGGAGGTCCCCCCAAGCTCTTCTGAAACCTTCCAGCTGTTAGCATTCACTGTACTGAAGACCAGTGCTGAGTGGAGAGGAGGCAGGAGCCTTAGGCTCTGAGAGTAGAACTGTGGGGGAATGCAGCTGAAGAGATTTGACTCGCCATATTTTTTCTTTTTATCTTGATATAATCTTTATAAAAAAAAAAGGCATCCTTCACTGTGGAAGTTCATCTTCCATCTACCTTTTAAAACTTATTGTGCCAAAAGAGTGTCTGCCTCCCTGTCTGGGTTCACTCGACGAAGCAGTCTCCTCATAACTTCCCTTGCCTTTTCCAGTTTAGCCTTAGGTTTTGGTGTTTCCTTACCGGCTTGACTGAAGGATCAAATTGTCACAGTAACTGTTAAATATGTACTGTAGTAGAAGAAGCACAGCCTCAACCAGTGAGCAGGGAAGGAGTGGGAGCTGTGTGCAAATGAGGACTACAGAGATTAGTTCAGAAGGAGAGGAACGAAATGCCTACCTCAGTCTGGGCTGTTCCTAAGCTCCAGAATGGGTGGGCCTTTCCTGGTTTCCACTGGGAGTGGGATTCTAGTAATTTGGAGTCCAATAGGAAATGACTTGAATTTTATTTGCGCAGAGTATAGCTCACTTCGTAGCTATAAAGTTCTAAATATAGTCTTTAATGGTCAACTCTTATTTTAACTCCTACTATGTAGGTACAAAATATTAGACCTACTAGAAGGAACATATATTAATTTAATGACCAGAAGAAAACATTCACAAAAATTATTTTTGTCAGCTAATAATGTAAAACCTGTACTCGACTGCAAGTGCTCTTCCTGTTGGAATAATACCCAATCAGTGTTTTCATTTTGTTATCAACGGTTGTCTTGACTTTGGAGAGCCACCTGGGTGGGAGCATTATTCATTTAATTCCTACATACTGGGAATTTGCCCGTTGTCAGGCATGAAGAAACCAGTGGTACACCAGACAGATGTGGTACCCGCCTTGAAGGAGTTAGAGTCCAGTAAGGATGCCCACCTCTAAACAGACAAGTACATCATAGAATCCTAATGGTCATACGTGACAGGGGTGGGTAGAGTGCCCCCTGGCAGCACTAGGGGGCACTCTAAAACCAAATTGGGGAGAAGGGGCAGTCAAGGAAAGCCTCCCAGAGGATGGTTTCTAGGCTAAGAATGGAAGGACAAGAAGCAGTTGTCCAGAGAAGAAAGCAAGGGGTGAGTGAACTACTACAGTAGAGGGAATGGTACACGCAAACTCATGAAAGGTGGTAGTAACTGAGTTTCCTATGCTGAATGAAGCCACAGAGTACTGCTTTTGTGTTCACAGTTGTTTCCTGTGGCCCATCTTGTTTCCACCCATTTAAACCCAGAAATAAAACTTATAGTTTTTGTCCCTTAGTAGGCATTCAATTGAACAAACATTCATTTCTGCTGTTTTACTAATGACTTTCCTAACAAGCTTAGCTGTACATTGACACTTAGCTCTAATTTGAGAGCTTTTTTCCCCCCATAAAACAATTATACTCAAATAGCTAGATGCGGACTTAAATGAAAATCTCAACAATTACTTTGATCTACTGTACCACAGAGATGCCCCATGGCGTAGAGGGATACTTGCCACTGAGCTTTTTGTTTTTTCTTATGTCCCATTTTAATAGTTTTTAATCTATTTTCCCACCAGAATGTCAGCTGTCCCTTATCACTGATGTTGGTGTCGCTGCTTAGGCCCACAGAAGTGGCCTTAAACACCATATAACCATGTTAGTTAAAAGTGCCGGCACTGTAAAAAGCATTGCAGTTTTGGAGTGGGGAGCTCTCCTCTGGGTAAAACATTGCTGCCCTTGGGCATGAACTTGGGGAGCACGTCCGAGTTTCACTATCCACAATCATTTTCCACTCCATTTCAGTTGTGTTCTAAGGCGGAAAGCTTCCTGAATTCCAGAATGTCACATAGGTAAAGACCTCTGTGTTCTGAATACAGCCTAATCACCTCATGTCTCTTTTCTCTTCTGTGGGCCTGTAGACATCCAGTGGGAATGAAGTGGCAGCGTAAAGCCATGACGGGCGAGAGGTGTAGGTGGGGTGACTAGGAACCATATGATCCACAGAGTGAGGGTGTCTGATAGGAGGGATGCCAGGGAGGCGAGAAGAACCAGAGCTTAGTTTGAAAGAAGGCTTCATAAGCATCAGATTCAAAGGATGGGTGAATAGCTGCAAACCAAATAGACGAGACTCTTGCATTTAGGTACTCATCACTTTTTGCTGTGATTATGCTCTGCAGCAAACTCCCAAAACTCAGTGGTTACAACAACAAACCTTTATTTCTCCATCATATCTGTGACGCCACCTGTGGCTCTGCTTGGCTTGCCTGGACTTGGCTGGACTTGTCTCGATTTGGGTGCAGGGGGTTCCATATGAAGGAGGCTGGAAGAGCAGCCATTAGTCAGGGCATGTGGTTCTGAGGATGGGAGGACAGGAGGGAAAGTAGAAACAGATGGTGTTTCTGCTCAGAACTTGCACCTGTCATTTCCTCCACGTGGTCCAGTCCAGAGTCAATATGTGAGGAAGTCCACTTGATGAACAGGGCAGGAAGGAAGAATTGTGAACAAATAATATACAACAATAGTCAAGAAGAAACGTGTTGGGAAAAGTAAAGAGGATAGAGGCTTAACACTTCAGGAGATGAAAGTATAGTCAAGAGGGTACCAGGAAGCTCTGTTCCTCAGGGCTTCTCTTATTGAGCCTCATCATACGAGTAACCTGATAAAGCCACCGAGTTGGGTAGAATACAAGGCTCTAGGAGAAGGCTGTGTTTTCGAGGATGGTTGGCCCAGCCCAGCACCTGCCCTGTTTGGAAAGCTTATCTCACAACTGTGGAGCTTGCTTTTTCACCTTTAAGCATTCAGCCTTTTTTTTATCTTCACTGGAGATTGGTAAAATTATTTTCTGGCTGGTTGCACAAATAAAAATTTACCAGCTGGATCACAATTAAATGTAATTAGATCCTTTAACAACAAAAAAAAGTGCTTAACTTACTTATTTAGTGTTCAGTGATTCTACTCTGTCCATTTTATTCATTCACACCTCTTTTCCAGAATTATAGTTTTTTTTATTTTAAAACCTAATCAATAACTCACTACCATTGACCATTAAGAAAATGTGTCCAGCTGTAAAGGTGATGCAATTCTCTCTGGCATTCTGACTTGAAAATTCCAAGTCATCTGAGCTCTTACATCTTATCTACTGAGTTGTGGAATTTCTTTTTTTTTTTTATAGCTGAGCCATCCTGCCACCTGTTGGCAGCTCAACGGGAACTCGGCTCGGGCTGACATCGAACTGCTGTTGCTCAGAGCTCAGCTCGCACTCTTGAGTGAGCCCTTAACCAACTGAGCCACTCGGCTAGCCCTAAAGTCTGGCTTTGGTTTGGTCTTATCCTCTGGTCTCACTGATTTTTGTTTTTTGTTTTTGTTTTTCTTTCCTTTTTTTTTTTTTTTTTAGCTGAGCCATCCTGCTACCTGTTGCCAGCTCAGCAGCTGCTCAGCTCGGGCTGGGCATTGAACTGCCGTTGCTCAGAGTTTAGCTCGCACTCTTGAGCAAGCTCTTAACCAACTGAGCCTCTCGGCTGGCCCCTGGAATTTCTTGTTGAATGCTTCTCACTTCCTTCTCCTGTCTATTTCTGCCATCACCTGGCACTTACCACCTCTTACCTAGACAACTGCACTAGCCTTTTAAGAGCCACCTAATCAATCATGACACTACACTCCATCACTACCTTATGTATTTTATTTTTTCTTTTAACTTTTATTTTGAAATGATTTTAGTTCTACAGAAGAGTTTCAAGAAAAGTACAAAGAATTCTGGAATACCTTTTACCCAGATTCCTCAAATACTTACATTTTATCACATTTGCTCTTTTATTCGATAGATAGGTAGATACATCCCACATATGTGTAGTTGACATATTATATACACATATATATCTATGTTTCTGAACCATTTGACAGTTGTAGATATATGTCATTTGACCCCTAAATGCTACAGTGTGCATTTCTGAAAAAGAACATTCTCATATATAACCACAGTGCAATTATCAAAATCAGGAATTATATGACATAATAGTATTTTCTAATCTACAAACCTTATTCAGATTTTGCTAATTAAACCAATGACATCCTTATAGCTAAAAAAAAAAAAATTCCAAATAACATGTTGCATTCAGTTCTCATGTTTGTTTCCTTTACTTTGGAATAGTTTCTCAGTCTATCTTTCTTGGCATTAATACTTTAAAGAGTAATTACAGACTAGTAATTTTTTTTTTTTTTTGAGGGCAGTGTCACTGGCCCTCATATGTGGGACCCGAACTGGGGCCGCTGGCTTCCCAAGCCAGCTCTTAACCACTGCACCACTTGGCTGGCCCCAGGCTAGTAATTTTATAGAGTGCCCCTGATTTGCAGTCGGTTTGATGCTTTCTCACTATTTACATCACTCTTTTGAAAGCTCCTCTTTGGCCAGGAAAATACCTTCAGTTTCTGCTCATTATATCCCCTGCAATGTTCACTTTCTCTGGTCTTAAGGATCTGACTCTATTCCTCTTTCCAGTCCAACTTTTTATACTCTAGCCAGGTTGGACTAAATAGTCTACTCTCATCTTTGACTGTTTCTTTTTCATTTTTATTTTTCAATTACAGTTGACATTCAATATTATATTAGTTACAGGTGTACAGCATAATGTTTAGACATTTATATAACTTACAAAGTGATTCCCCCCCATAACTGACTCTTAAGATGATCCTTCATACTAAATCATTCTCTCTACTCCCATTCCACCAATTGATGCCCAATACTCTTCATCTTTCAAGAATAAATGCAAATACCACCTGAAATGACTTCTATTTTCTCCCCAGTCATAGACTCATCCTCACCCTTTATTAAAATCCCCTTGGATTTGTTTAGGGTTTTATGTTGATTCCTAGCAAAATTAGAATGGATTATGAAACACAAATATATGAGCTCTTAAAATAAGCAAGCAGTACTCCCTAGGAGCTAGCTTCCCACAGTGAAGGCAAGCAACATCAGCAGGATCTCATTCCCTTTTGTGATAAGATTATAAGACTGAAGACCCAGGGAAATACTAGAAGCATCTCCATCTGAGCAAAGCATGTGACCAAGTCTTGCAGGTATAGAAATTTGAGCTGCTTGTTACTATTAGCATACTGATTCCTGGCCTCTAGAGCCCTCCCTAAATCTGGAGTCACTGATCCCAGCCTTACTCTGTCTCCATTCAAGAGGCTAGCAGGCGAGCCAGCCGGGTGGCGTGGTGGTTGAGCACTGGCTTGGGAAGCCAGTGGCCCCGGTTCGGGTTCTACATATGAGGGCCAGTGACACTGCCCTCAAAAAAAAAAAAAAAAAAAAAGAGGCTAGCAGGCGATCTAGCCCAGGTCACACTTGTGATCAGTCCAGCTCTGATTATGTTGCATTCCTAGTTTGCTTTCTTGCTTTTGAAACCAAGTCCTAGCTTGGTGTTCAAGTTCTGATAACTAGATCCAGTACTTACTTTCTATGCCCTAGTACTAATCTTTTTTTTTACATTCTTCATCCTTTTTTACCTTCAGGACTATGCTTTAATCTTACTACATCTTCCCCTGGGAATTGGAGTCTTGCCCATGAACTTGACAAATAGCTGGGGTTTTCTTCTAGATCGTATACTGTTTTCCGGATGCATAATGCCCCCCAGTATTTCTTTCATCTGCCCTATCACTCTGCCCCACTCACATTTTGGAATAAGCCCACTGGGTTACATAATCCTCATCCTCTGCCTTCCCCACTTGACAACTTGCTTGTTTTCTGTTACCATCATTTCAAGATACTGGCTGCTGCTCGTTGGACTGGGTTGCCTCCAGCAGTGACATGTGGCTCTGTCTTCTGATGCCTGGCCTCCCCTTTGGCTGGTGCACTTTTATATCTGGATCCTTTCCAAGTGATCCTAACCTGTCACTCCTGGCTCTAGGTCTCCATATTATCTCCCATTACTGTGGAGCATTAGCTAATTAAACAACCATATGTGTGGGCTGTTGATTGCTGGGTCAATGTCAATTTGGCAGGAGATCTCTAGAGAATTCTGAAGGGCTCTGGTCTTGATGCTGGTCAACTTTTTTTTTTTTTAAATTGATGAAGGACTAGGAGAAAGCTAGAGAAAGAATGTTCATCAAATTTTCAGATGACCTGTAGCCTGGAGAAATAGTGAATATAGATAGATCTTTGATATTTTGAGAGTATTCTAAGACTACTATGAAAGAGCAAAACAAATAATATCGATGTTAAAATTAATAAATGTAAAGGCCTTTACCTAGGCTCCAAATGTAACTTCTCTGGAATAGGAAAGGAAAAATCTGATTTCCAGTGATTTAAACTTGACAATCCAGCAATAAGGAACTACAAGTGACTCCTGTTCACGTCATGCTGTTTCTCAATTCTGGGCCTCCACTTGCTCTGCCACCTAGAAAGCCCTTCCCTATTCCTTTCATGTGCCCAGCTCCTCCATATCCCATAAGACTCAGGCAATCACCTCCCTCGAAAGTCTAGCTCCTTTCCTGTGCGTTTCACCGTCATTGATTATACTGACCACCTTGTAAGGTAGGTAGATAGCCTGTGTCCAGCTCCCCAAGGAGGCTGTGAGAACTCTGAGACCTGGGCAAAGGCCTTCTTCCTTAGTTGTATGCAGTGCATAGCCAAGGGCATGGCACATATAAATGCTGATTAAGTGAAGGCACTGGAATGGAATAGGCTTGGTCCTCTCAAGAGCTTCCTTTTCTTCTCTGGGCTTACCCCTGGGAGAACTAAAGTTGTTTCAAGTTACTTTTCTGGATTCCTTCTGAAACCTGCTTTTCATTGAAGCTGTTTCACTATGTATCTTGATTTTTAGCTCCACTAGCTCCTGAGATGTTACATTTTTAACAATCCCTTGCTTTCTGGCCTGCCTTCATCTAGGACTCCCTTTTTGATTTTCTCCTACCCTGGGCCCCCAAACCCAGGATATTCCTCTGTCCACGGCCCAGATTCTGTTCTTGAGACCTACCTAGCCAACGAGGCATTTCCTTAACTAGCCCTCCCTCGCCCTCTCTGCCCTCCCACCACACATCCTCTTCCCCTGGCCAGGATAATGGCTGCAGCAGCCAGATCTGGGACTTTAGCTGACTTCAAGTATAATAAAAGTCATCAGTGTCCCACAGATTCTACATAAGCACATACTTTTGTATAATTCATTAGAAGCATAACAAATACCATGAAAGGACATAGCCCCATTACACTTGAAATAGATCAGATCTGTTACCGAACTCAAGTTCAGTGCCGCTTGCTGCCTGAAGAGTCCGAAAAAACTGGAGTGATGAGGGTTGGTGAGGAGAAAGTGTCCTTTATTCTAGATGCTTGTAGCTAGGGAAGATGGCAGACTCATGTCTGAAAAAACCACCTTCCACAACCAAAATGATTAGGAGGTTTTATAGGCAGGTAAACGGGGAAAGAAAAAAGGAAAGCAGGCCACAGGGCTAATAGTTGAGAAATCATCTCCTGGGGTCTTCTGAGGCCTTAGGTTAGCCTGGCTCAATGTTATCTTAAATCTCATTGTCCACAGCCATCTGCAGAAAAACTGCTAGGGAGTCACAATCTTGGGTCCAGTCTCGGCACCTGAGGATTAAAGAAGCTGCTCTTTTCAGGTTAGGATGTTTGTTAATTAACAAGGTATGGTTAGCCTTGAAAAAGGGAACAAAGAGAGTTCATCAGTTAATCAGTGGGAGAAGAAACAAACAGAAAACAGATGAATATCAGGATGGATCAAACTGCAAACTAGTTACAGGTAGCTAGATAGTGAGCTATGTGGAGAGTCAAACAGCAAACTAGCTAAGTCTAACTGCTTATTGATTCCCTGAATTTCACCCTTCCAGATCCATTTCAGGCGTCACATTAAGGACAACACAAATTTAGTTCTTCCAGAGGAGGCAAGCCAGAATACAGGAAGATTTCCAGGCCCTCTCCTGGGTAATGGACAAGCTAGGGGGAGAGGAGTTCATTATTATAATATCTATCAGAGGTAAAAACTTTTTAGAAATTGTTAGCACAGCTTTCTAAATAAAGATTAAATGAAGTGAATATTTTATTTGCTTAATATCAGGAAGAATGTATTCTCGGTGAAAATTGTTCAAATGCAAAATGGGCTGTTTTCTTTT
Organism: Aselliscus stoliczkanus; assembly: GCA_033961575.1. Taxonomy (NCBI): domain Eukaryota; kingdom Metazoa; phylum Chordata; class Mammalia; order Chiroptera; family Hipposideridae; genus Aselliscus; species Aselliscus stoliczkanus. The sequence goes on along the minus strand of CM066732.1, from coordinate 89,687,297 downwards.
TACACACACACACACACACACACACACACACACACACACACACCCAGGGGTGCAAAAAAAATGTATGCACGTTTCAAGAGACATTATCTATGTATTACCTTTCGAAGTTGAATTGAATTACTTAGTAATGTGTACTATGACGTTCACTCAAAAGATGGCGCTTATCAAATGAATGCTAGTGTCATTCATTGTATTACAATTTTAATACAGTTTTTTCCTTTCTTAAAATGTGTATACATTTTTTGGCACCATATATATATATATATATATATATATATGCATATGTATACATGCACACATACATGTACAGGCGTACATATCTCTCCAGGGTCATTTCTCAACACTCTCAATACATATTTTAAGAGTGTTGAGAAATGACCCTGGATACCAAATATTCTATAGAGTGTGTACTACGAGAGAAGTTGAACTGCATAATTTCTAAGGTTCCTTTAGCTTCTAAAATTTCAATCCTATCAATTTTAAAAGCACCCGTTTCAGCCTATTTTCTGTATTTATACATGTAGTTGTCTGATTGGTCCCACTATATTGCAAGCTCCTTGAATACAGTGATATATTTTATCTTATTCACCTTTGCTATCCTTATAAAGGTACATACATAATATACAGATTTGTTCAATACGTGTCTGATGAATCAATGGATGGGTGGATGGATAAATAGATGGTTGGATCAAACAAGAACTATGTGGACACTTCCAGGAGTTTTTCTGTGACCTTGAGAAATCCCTCAATTTTTTTCCCTAGTTAATAAAATTAACATAAACTAACAATCCTACTCCCTGGATGTTAGAGGAAATAGTTAATGTAAGACACTAAAAACATAAAACTGTTAGTCAACTGTTAGTCAACCAAGAAAACTGTTAGTAAAAGAGTACTTTATCAATAATCTTTGCTCCTGTCTCAAATCCTTCTATTAAAATTGACTTTTTTTTTTCAAATTATGGAGTTCTATAGCAGGCATTTCAGGCTCTGATGCATTTTTACCTAAGAGATTATTATGTGTTTGTTTGTGTTTTACTGTGCCATATTCCTTATAATAAATCTTTACAGAGCCGTAAAACCTTTTTGTGGCATGTGTTAGAATACACTAACTGAACAATAATATAGCTTGAGTTTTACTACCTATATTCAATGAAATAAATTTAAAAAAAATCCACTTCCTTATTAATTGTCAACAACAGCAGCAGCAGCATAAACACATACTTATCAAGGGTCAAAGCAAGAGATTTTCACTTTTTTAAGACTAATACAAGTTTGCCCTTGTGGTAGGCATCTACTGAGTTATCTGCCCCAGTCCCTACTTCCATCCTGTTTACTCTAGTCACAGCTATAGTTATATAAACCTCAGTTTTCTCAGACCAAAGCTGCAGTCATCACAGCCTCTCCCTTCAAAATCTGAGCTTGAGATGAAATGTCAGGCTCTCTCCTTGTAGCTGTGTCCATACATGTCAACTTAACACTCACTTCTGCCATATTTCCCAGTGCCTTTCATATATCATAGGAAATCTTCCTCAGGCATACATTGTTTTTAATGGTCTTTATAATGTATATGTACATATTATTTGGTCTATGCTGATTGCCGTCTCCTGGAGAGTATTAATATTGAGTTAATATTAATTTAATTAATATTTGGGTTGCAAGTAATATTGGAGGTATTTTTTTTTTAAATAGGAAATTTATTTTAAGGCTATCAGAGTATCTAATGAAACCCAAGAACACAGAGATAGGTAGCAATAATATCAGGGCTAGAATCCAGTTTGTTAATTAAGTGTGTTTCTTAGACAATTATTGAAATTCATTTATTAAAATTTTTTCTTATCTCCTGGATATTTTTCTTTTTTTTCTTTTTTTTGAGGGCAGTGTCACTGGCCCTCACATGTGGGATCCGAACCAGGGCTGCTGGCTTCCCAAGCCAGTGCTTAACCACTGCGCTACTCAGCAGGCCCACTTCTGGATATTTTCAATAATTGTTGGTCTTTTTTCTTTTCAGTTTCAAGTACGTTTATGAAGCTTGTCCTGGCTTAGAACATGTCTTTATAACCCAGTGTTTTATTTGCCATCTAACAGTGAATGCTTATTTATCAGACATTCTATCAGTCTCAGTGCCACAGAATCCCTCTGAATGACACCTGTTTTAATATATTAGAATGAACATCACTTAGGTTCTTCAAGATCCCAATTTGTTTTCTGAATTCTTTACAAGAAATTAAACAGAAATTATAATTAGATGTTCATCGTTTCTTAATTCTGTAAACATTGTGAGTCTGTATTTGAAACTCACAAACTGTTTACCAAAAAAACGCTGTTTACCAGAATATTGAACTCTTAATCATAGGGATAGCAGGGGATACACAAGCTTTATCAGAAGCTATTGTAGATTAGCTCCATGCCACCAGAGGGCGATGTAACCTAATTATGTGTATGCTTGACTCTCAGGAAGGGTGACTTATAATAGAATATAGAGTGAGCCTCAAATAGTTGAGGAGGGAATATCACAAAAAAAGAACATATACTTGGAAAATTGAAATAAGCACACACATGCCCACAATATTCCACTTTTTCCTATTCATACTTCCTCGTTTCAAAAAAAAAAAAATTTCGGGCCGGCCGAGTAGCGCGGTGGTTAAGCGCTGGCCTGGGAAGCCAGCGGCCCCAGTTCGGGTCTCACATATGAGGGCCAGGGACACTGCCCTCAAAAAAAAAAAAAAAAAAAAAAAAATTCATTCACTAAGGATATATTCACTGTTGGCTACTTGATATTTTTATTTCTTGTCTTGGTTATTTTTAATTCGTGCTATTACCTCCTTGCTGTCTGAGGTAATAATAGAACTTCAGGTCAAAAGATTATGTAGAAAATAATACATTATAATATTTCAATCACTGCCTAAGATTGAAAGGCACTCCTAACACACAAGGGCCCCTTCCTGTTGTAAAGATTCACTGAGGCATTTGTTCCATTACCTTCCCCGTCCCCCGTCCCACTGTTCCTAAAACAGCCGAGTTCTCGTGGTCCAACCCAGATTCCTCACAGTGGAGTAGAAACCTACTCCCTCACCTCTTTTGTCTAGCAGTAATGGAAACAGTTTGTTAAACATACAGAAAGTTGTGTTGTATCCTTTCCTTGGCCTTTTACTTTTCTAGTGAAATAATATGCATTCTTTTTAGCTTCTTTTCAGACACTACTAGCATTGCTACTTTCCAACTTTCCTATTGTTTTGGTGCCTTCTTCTAAAACAAGTAGGTTGGTTGATTTCATTTTTAGCACTCTTTTGTCCCAAACCCCTGGCATTAGTTTGCCTCTGGTGGAGCCAAGTACATCATTGGTGTGGTGGTGGGTGTTTTTTGTTTACTTTGGTTTTAATTCAAGCACACACAAGAGCCGTTTGGTTTGAATCCATGCTGATTTCTAGTCCTTCAGCAGAACATGAAACCAGAACCCTGCCCTTCCCCAGGTCCCCTACAAGTATCATATCATTGCCTGAAATCAGCCCTTTGATTCCCAAATGCAGGTACCCTGCAAACCACAGTCAGCTCCCTGCTGAAAGATCTTTTCTGGGCAGGCTGCCACACACAGCCCAGCTTGCAGGGCACTGTGAGGGGAGGAGACTTTGAAGTTAGGTGCTGCTGTCCTCAGGGGCCCATCACTCACAGCATTCATTCCTAATAATACCTCATGCGGACAGCCTTTAGTGGGAAACAAATCAGATGGCCGCTGCAATCTGTGTGACGGAGTTCCAAGTCCTGTGTCACATTGCAAATATATGGGCATTAAGGATTATGTTTTCCTGCCTCCGGACCTGAAAACCAACTCTGCTCTGAGACTTAACCAGCAGCCCAAAGACCAAACAAACATGCTGCCTGGTCAATGCTGTGTCCTTTCTGCTCTAGCAGAAGCTCCTGTTGAAACGCAAACAGGATCCTATTGGATTGAGGGAATTGTAGCAAACTCACACACCACAGAAAGTCAAAGTGGGAGCATGTTCGTTCTCTTTAGGGAATGAGCAGCTGTCCTCCCCCTCCTCCCCCTCCTCCCCCTCCTCCCCCTCCTCCCCCTCTCCTCCTCCTGCCTCAAACTTTGGGCTTTTAATTAGAATGAAAAAAGAAGCAAGACAAGATCTGTTGTTTCCTTTTCCATTTTCAGCAAGCACTGTGGGAAACAATTAGTCTCTCTAGTGCTTGGCATATTAAATATTAACTACCAAATAAGAACAGCAAATTTATTTTCTAGTCCCTCTACTCTTCCTAACACAAGAAATATTAGCTAAATAATAATAGTAGTAGTTAACACTTTTTTTAGGTCTTTTTGCTGTGCCAGGTACTTGTGCTAAACACTTTGGCATATATCAATTACTTTTCATGACAACCTTTTCAGGTAGTATTACTATTATTCCTATTTTACAAATAGAGAAACTGAAGCTGCTAGATCTTTGCTCAAGATCTCACAGCTTTGACTCAGCACTATTGAAAACCATACTCTAGTCTGGACTTAAAAAGTGTACCAGAATGGAACATGTATACAAGCAGTACACCTTGGGCTTTATATCATCAATTACTCATCTATATTTCATCTAAGAGCCCATGCTGTAAAAACAGACATGATGTCCTACCAATTTCTCTAGCCAAAGTAAAAGTTCAAAAGTTTTCCTGGACTGGGTGACTCCATGAACTGAGGGAAGGCTCCAGGCTGGAGAGACCAGTCCTGGCTTATTGAGTGCAGATCGGACCTCTGTCCTGTCTATATCCCCCAACCCTGGACTCACATGGCAGCTGCAATAAGCGGAGGGAGGGTGGGTCCCCAAAACTGCTCAGGTTTTAGCCCTTGAAGTTGACATTAAGCTTCTTGAGCTCTATGGCAAATATCTCTTTCTAAATTCATACGTTTTACACAGTTGAAGAAGATCAACAAAAATTAATCAGTACATTTTATAGAGTGTGTATTGCGTGCTCACGATCCTGCTGGCACTGAAAGAAATAAAGAAGGAATATGAAACATGGCCTCTCATGTGGATTTGAATATTAGCAAAACGGACAGACTCGTGGCTCCATGTTACTCTAAATTGCTCCCAATTCCTGGAGCCAGCCAGTCACCCCTAGGGGTACACTGTGTTTTCTGGTCCAGCAAAAATATAATCAGTGATTTATAGCAGCAGTTTTGCAAGCTTAACCATTATTGAGCACACAAAGAGCTTTTGTTTATGTGTGTTATATCTAATGACATTTATCATATTTGAGATTAAAGCAGATAACATTTTTAAATAGTTATTAATTTACTTTAAAATAACAATAAACCCATTGCACATAACATTTTATGAAAAATAACTGCATTTCCTCAAAACGTTAGTGAAAAAAATGACATCGTTTTACTTTTTTCAAATATCTTTAATAGATGACTTAATAAAAAAGAGCCTAATTCTCATATCTGCTTCTTCATTTATGATCTGTTGGGATATGTTGTTTGGACCAAAGGAGATGAAGAAAATACAGCTTCTCACAGATATGTAGCTGGAAAAGGAGGACATAGCAGATCCCCTGAAAGTGTTTTGGGGACCTCTAAGGGTCCTCAGACCATCCTTTGAGATCACACAGTGATCTTTATGTAGAGTTTGGGCACAGGCAGCTTGAATGGCCTGATGGGAGCCTAGGATTGCATATTGGAAAACATACAAAACTGTAGTCTGACGATGGGTGGTCAGTTTGGCAGTTCCGTGATAGGATTTGAGAAGTATGCGAAGGTGCTCCTGTCCTTGATCATTAGTCTTATCTTTGGGTTAAGGCATTGAATCTTCTATTTAAATATAAATTGATCAGTCATCTTTTCAATAAACCTGTATTCAGTGGCATAAATGTGCAAGACTCAGAGCTATGAACAGAAATGTGATTAAAACAGAATAATAGAAAATGTATTACCAAGTAGTTTCCTGGTAACAAGTAAGTATTGATGGAGCAGAGAAGAGGGGATGAAAAAAGTCTGAAGAGGATATTATCAAGGACTAATTTGGTCCAAAGTGGAGGTAGCCAGCAATGGTATACTTGAGGGACATCTAGAAATCTCATCAGGAAAAAAAAGAAAAAAAGAAAAAAAAGTATCTCTGAAAACTTATTTCTTGGAGTTATTCAATTCTTCTTTTCAAATGAAAGTACGCCCTTTTCCCAGCCACTGTCAGGACTATTGGACATTTCCACCTGTCATTCAGGGTTCCACCAGAAAAACAGAACCGCTAGACTATTCTATTTATAATTTTGTTTGTTTATCTGGATCTAGATCTTAAGTCACAATGTCACCACTAGGCAATTAGGGCAATTAAAATTAATTACTGTCCTTTAGGTAGTTAACCCTGCATTTTCAACATTAACTTCCCAAGCTCCTGCTAAATCTAGATCTAGATATATATCCACATACATACATTATATATATACATATACACACATATATACATACATATACATATATGTCATGATTTTTTTTTCTATATTTTTATTGCAAAAATGCATCGACTTTTCTGACAACCATATGTGTATATATATGTTTATTTATTTATTTACCAATTTATTGAAAGAACTTGATTTATGGGATTGTGGGCTAGGCAATCCTAAATTCATATGGCAAGCTGTCAGGACAAGAAAGCTGAAACTCTGGGGCAGGAGCTGATATCACAGTCAACAAGCAGAATTTCTTTTTCTGCAAGGGATTCTGAATTTTAACTGATTGGATCATGACTGCTCAGATTATCCAGGATAATCTCCTTTACCTAAAGTCAACTGATTGTAGATCTTAATCATGTCTATGACATATCTTCACAACACCTGGATTATTGTTTGATGAAACAACTGAGTATTATGGCCTGAACAAGTTGACACATAAAATGGACCATCACACCATCTTTTAGTGAATTTGTTGATCGACTTTTTCCTTCTTAAAAACTTTTTAGAAATTAAAATTTAAAACAACCTAGGGACTAAGAAGGATAAAAATTAAAGAAAAATACAGAGCAAGAAGATAGGGGGAGAAAGTTGCTCAGGTGAGAGGGGAATGGAGGAGACACAGAATAAAAACAGAAAAATTGCCACAGAGATGTACATATATATAAACAAAATTGTAGAGGGAAAGACAAGAAACAGGAAGAGAGAGGAAGAAGGAAGTGTGATTCTTCTTGAGTTAAACTGTTCCCATCACTAACTGTAAAGTAGGAATTAGGGAAATAATCATTATTCACAACTCTTCATTTTCCTTACTCTGAGCTAAATGGCATGGCTGTCAGAACTTGACAGGTAGGGAAATATAATTTGTGAGGCTCAAGTGACCTTAAACTTACTAACTTTAGATCCTGGCTGGAGCTGGCCTCTGGGCTAGAATTTCCCTATCCTTTCACACTTTGTTGAGATAGGTTTGGTTGTTCTGAATTTAAGCATAGGGAAGTGTGTGACCTCTCTCCTTTCTTGGTCAAGGTCTTGGGTCCTATAGTCAGGTTGTGTGGGAGGCATCCTTTAAGGGGTCCCCCAGTGATCCTGTCCTCTGGTATTCATGACTTATGTTATCCACTCTCCTTGAGTGTAGGTGGGACCTAGTGAATCCCTTTTTTTTTTAAAAGATTTTATTTGGGAATTGGGGGAGGGGAACAGCATTGGGGAACTGGAGAAGGGAAACAGACAAGTTGCTGTCCTTTTGTTTTTCAGTCTAGTTGTGGAGGATATTGCCTCACTGGCCCATGTTGGTATCATCATTGGATTCTTCTTGGGTAAAGCAGATCGGTTGCCAGCCTCTGTACAGCTGCTCACCGCAGCTATTGGCAGCTCATGCTGGCTGCTGGCCATTCACTGTAGCCTATGGCAGTCCACTGCAGCAGGGGCTGTAGCTATGCTGTCCTGGGGACTCACGGCAGCCCAGCTCCAGGTGGAGCTGTTGTTCACCATCTTAGCTGTAGAGGGCAGTGTCACTGGCCCTCATATGTGGGATCTGAACCAGGATGCTGGTGTTCCAAGCCAGCTCTTAACCAACGTGCCACTCGGCCAGCCTGTGAGTCCCTTTTAATGAATAGAATATGGCAGAGTGATGGGATGTCATTTCTGAGATTAGGTTTCCAAAGACTCTGACTTCCATCTCTCTCTCTCTCTCTCTCTCTCTCTCTCTCTCTCTCACTCTCTCTTTCTCTCTCTCTCTGAATCTTCTAGCTTACTTGTTCTAATGAAGCAAACTGTAAGCTTCCCTGTGGGGAAGTCCATGTAGGAAGGAACTGAAGGCAGTCTTTGGCCAACAGTCAGAGAGGAGCTGAGGCCCTCAGAGCCACAATTCACAAAGAATTGAATGCTGTCAATGTTGGAAGGGGATCTTTCCCCAAACCGGCCTTGATATAACCAACCCTTGCTGACACCTTGAATGCAGCCTGTGAGAGGCTCTGAGTCAGAAGTCCCAGCTAAGCTGCACTCAATTCCTGACCCACAGAAACTATGAGATAATAAGCATTGATTAAAGTCACTAAGTTTGGGGGTAATTTGTTATACAACAATAGATAACTAATACAGACTGCCTAAATTTAAATCCCATCACTTATTAGCTATGTGACCTCAGGCAAGTAACTTGAATTCTATGCCTCAGCCAACTCATCTTAAAATGTAGACAATAATCATAGCACTGTTTGCATAGGGATATTGTAGAACTAACTAACTAAATATATATATATATATTAATATATATATATATATATATATATATATATATATATATATATATATATTATAAAACAAAAAGTGTCTGGCTCACAGTAAATGCATAGTTAATGTTAGCCTGCTACTGCCACTACTACTATTATTACCATTATCATCATTAAAAGTTTAGGGAAGGATTACTGTGTATATACTTCTAGAGAAACACACTGTCACTGCCTGGCAATTAAGATTAATTGCTGCTCCTTAGGGATTTAGCCTTAAATTTTGAACATGAGCTTCCCAAGCTCCTGCTAGCTTCTTGCAATTCTAAATTTGAAATGGCATGTCCACACACACAAGTGGTCCCTGAGACCCCAGTGTCTTGCTAAGCCCAGAATATCCTCAAATATTCCTGAAGTATTTGGGAAATATCTTCCACTGCTATCTTTTCACATTTTATTTCCTTCACTCTGGCACAGTTTTACCCAAGGATTTTCAGTGTCTGGTCATGGAATTGCCTGCTGAGAAAATGGAGAAGACCTCTGGTCTCAGGGATTGGTGAGCCATCACTTAAACAGAACACAGAGCAGAGCCTGTCACCTGCTCTGCCTGTGATCTACTCCAAAATCGTGCAGAGCTTTGTCCTCTGGGGATGCTGACTGGGTCAGGAGGAGGGGACTGTCTGCAAAAGTGAAAGGCCAAATGAAAGGGTCTTTATTGGTCATCTTCTTTCCTTACTTTCAAATGAAGGATAATATTTTACCCTCTCTACTTTTCTAAGCTGTCTTACTAGGAATGAATGAATGAATGAATGAATGAATGAACAAACCAATATCTGAATGATGGTGTCTTTAAAACATCTGTAATAGCAAAAGGAAGCTTCAGGTAAGGAGTGCTTTTGATTAAAAAAAAAAAAAAGAATTGTTAAAGGGCAACAGATGGAATGCTAAGTGTTAGCTGAATACTCGTATGTCTTGCAATTTGCAGAAACGGAGCTGAACTCAGATCTCAAGGAATTGTTCCGCTCCTAGAGATCCAAGAATGCCACAAATGCACCATCTGTTGACCAAGGCCAGGAAGCTGCCACTCGTATGGATTTCAATCTATTCTCTTTTGTCTCTTCCCAATTTGTTTTCCATAAGCACACAGAAGCTGTTGTGATAGATGTAGCCTTAGAAAAGGTCCCATAGCTGTGTTGATATTGAAGGAGACTAAACCTATAAATACAAGTGCTTTGGATCAATCGCGGGATCTAATTTGACTATCTCCAATTTAAAGTAACTAACAGAGCTCTTTTTCTTCTCTTTGGAAGCATCACTATTGACTTGGTCTGACTTTGAAATCAGATACACTAGGGTGCAAATCCAAGTTTAGCTGTAAAACTTTAGGGAGGCTCTTCAACCCTTGCTCTCAATCTCTACATCTATAAAATGGTGATAAAAGTGCCTACATCACAGGATTGTTGATAGCTATTATTATGATATGAGAGACAATGGTTAAGATGGAAGGTCAGTGCAGTGTTGGAGAGAGACTGAAAGCCTGATCTGTTTCTGAGAGTGGTGATTTGGGGAGAATGGCATCGCCACTAGAATAAAGTACTTTGCATATTCCAGGAGAACTAAGGGATTGTGTTAAGCACAAGTCCCAGCTCCTAGTTCTTTCACATTGACAGCCAGTATCTAGATCAGGGGAATCCTTGGGCCCAATCAGTGTATTCTTACCCTGGCTCTGTTTTTCCTGATCAAAAACTAACCATCCTATAGGGCTGAACTTAATCCTATTGACTCAATGGAGCCCATTCTGTCTGCCACAGCCAGTAGGACTCTCACCCCTCCAAACAATTTCAGCTCCACTAAACGGAGGTTTAGCAAGTCCTAACTTCTATAGCTGCATAGTGTACTGTGCTACATACATTTACACACTGTCTCTGAAACTAAGTTCCAATTCTTTGAGGACAGGGAGTAGATTTTTACCTTTGTTGAATCATTCCCAGTAGCAGGCACCACAAATTGTGTTCCACAAACTGCTCTATGGATCTCTAAGAGTCTGTAGAGGTGACTGAGATATGTCACCTAGGATGAGAGAACTGGGCTCCCAGCCAAATCCTGGGCTCATCAACCACACGCTTGCCTATCAGCTTCAGCCAGAATAGCCTGGTTTTCACCTGTTTTGCCTTTGGGCTTCAGTGGTGATGACAACTATAGCATATTTATTGAGCATGCTGGTAGAAAATGTCCTCGTGTCTCTCCTTGGGCCCTACCATTATAGGGTACTGGCCAGCTCAGTTTTCAACTTCCTGAGGGTTCTCTCTGGCAGCTAGAGCAGGTGGTAGTGACAAAGAATTCACAACCCTAGGAACAGCCTTTAACACTGACTGACCGGAGATAGTATATAAATACCCCAGCTTTCTTGTCCTTCTGGGGGTTGACTCTGAAGTCGGCATTTCTCACTGAATCCCAGAGTTCCCCAATGAAATTAGGCTCCATTTCCTCACAGTGGCAACTGGCTTGATAACTTACCCTTTACTGACTTCTTTTCTTTCCCTGTCTCATTTCCTCACTCACAGGTATTTCCTGGGATCATGTCCCAAATCTTTGTCTCAGGATCTGCTTCTATAGAAAATCTGACATTAACTTAGCATCTGTTCATTACCAATCAAGGTTCTAAAAACTTTACAGATATTGACTACTTGTATTTTAACCACCCTATTCAATTTGTTCCATTTTATTTTTGTTTTGCAAATAGAGAAATTGAGGTTAGGTGTCTTACCTGAGTTCATGAAGCTAATGTGTGTTGATACCAGGATTCAAAGTATAACTTCCCGTAATGAAGGGACTTTGAGATTTACTGATCCAGGTAGATACCCTGCCCACTGGATAGCAATAACCACTTCTTCCAGAAGTCCTTGGCAAAGCTCTTTTTCTCTCATTAACTCCTGAATCATGTCTTTGCTTTAAAATTTTTCTAAGTCTAGGTGACCTTGGTATGTAGTTTGAAGGTAACTCTTTATTGGATGCATTACTTTTGTTTCTTACACACCAAACTCTGTTATGATGGCCAAGCCAGGATAGTGCAACAGGGAGAAGCAGTGTGTCTTGATATCTTGACTCATTATTTCTACTGGTTCCCTTGCCAATGTCACTGGAGAAAGAAGGCCTTCACTCTAGTAATTGTTCCTCCCAGGATGGTGGGACAATAAGGGAGATAGAGATGTTGGGAAGAAGGAGAAGCCAGTTGGTGTGGAAAAAGGAGAGTTGGGGGTGGGTCCTTACTTATGGGATGAATTCTGTTTTAGTCATGTTGTGTTTGAAGGAATGGTGATACACACAGTTGGAAACATTCAGCATGTAGTTAGAAAAGTGAGTTTGGAATTTGGAAGGACTGGTAATAAAGATCTGGGCACAGAAGTGGTGGTGGCTGAAGTCACAGAAGATAAGACTTGAGTTTACAGAGAATGAAAGAGATACAAGGATGGAATCTTAGAGAATGCTTATGTCTGATGTCAAGGAAAAGAATAGGAGTCATCAAAGGAGGCATAGAAGGAGACCCAGAATAGTACCGTGATATGGACCCCAAGGATAGAGAGTAGTTCTGAAAAATAGCAACTAATCAACAGGGCCAAGTATGCAAGGGTCAAGTAAGAGAATGAGGACCAAAATTAAAACGTCTTCCTTAAGATGTTACTCTTAACCTTTGAGGCCTGTGACTAGAATGTTGAGGTAGAAATTAAGATGAGGGAGGATATGGAAGATGTGAAAAGTGTTATGTAAGTCATACAATTTAGTAAATCAGCCCTTTGCTTTTGTGAAGGCTATTCTAGAACCACCCAATGTATGGGCTCCACCAATCCCAAAGCCTCCTCAACATACTGTTTGAATGTATAAGTGTTTAAGTGAGGAAGCTTTAAGATTGACCTCAATCTTAATTCTCTGGGTTTGATTTGTTTGTTGTTATTAGTTTTAAAGACTAGTAAATAATCCCTTAAAGAACCAATACTCTAGCTAGCCAGTAGAGAATCCCCACAAATGTATCATTCGTTTCAAAAGAATTAGACCATAGCAAATTCACTTAACCTCACAACTTTACAGAAGTCAAAATAATTGTATTTGATGATTAAGAACACACTCCAGGATCTTCCTGTACTTCTGAGCCATTACCCTGAATTCCGTTACAAAGAAGGCAGAGAAATTAAATACTAGACAAGGAGCCTGGAGATCTGGGCTCTAGTCCCAGCTTTGAATTCAGTTCAATCTCACAGTTTCCTCATTTTAGAATGAGGAGATTGACTTTTGTGATGATTCCCAAACCAGTGCTGGTCTCTGAAGATGTTTTCATTTCCTTTGCAGCAAAGGAATAAAGGTAGAAGGGAGAGAGGAAGAAAGAGAGAAATTATGTAGTGAATTATTCATAAAGTCAGATTTATATATTTTTCATTCTAAGATTTGTCCTTTCTACTATTACGCTAAAATGTTCTTTTATAAAACAATAGGCATCAGCAGTTGGATTTTTAATGTGCTTAAATGGCAACCTAAAAAGTTGGCAACCTCATGGTACTGCTGAAAATTTTCTCTAGATTTCTACTAGAGAAAAAATTTTTTTTTTTTTTTTTTTGAGGGCAGTGTCACTGACCCTCATATGTGGGACCGAACCAGGGCCGCTGGCTTCCCAGGCCAGCGCTTAACCTCCACGACACTCGGCCGGCCCGAGAAAATTTTTACTAGCTGAAAATTTTCTCTAGATTTTTACTAGGACCCACTGGGCTAGAATGCTTATTTCCTCCTCAATTCTAGATTGAATGTCATGGGTAGAGTTTTAAATCTCTGACTTTTATTTGGATCTTAGATGAGAGCAACAGGGGTCACCTAGTAAAGCTGCCTGTCTCCCCAACTCCTATTAGAGTCTGGGAGCATCCTGCCATACTCGTACTTGTCGCAACAGTGACATTGGGAAGGAATTTCCAAAGCAGACTCACATCCCAGGACACTGGAGCTCTGAATGCCAACCAAAAAATGTGCATCCTTGTAGAAAAGAGACAAAGAAGATTCACTTTGATAAGTTCCTTGAATCATTTTAAAGGAAATTTCACCAGCTTGTGAAGATACTAGAAATGAGATGTGCTCAGAAGAGACAGTAGAAACAAATTGAACCCAGGGGCTGGCCATAGAGATATTCCCCTAAAGCCAAAACGAAGTTAGTTACCTATATTTTTACTTACTGAAATGTAGGTCTTATCCTGGCAACTGAAATAAATGACACAAAACTCCACTCATCTCCTTCCCACTGTGTGCACGCCTACTTTGGCAGGGACTATTAAAACTGTAGCAGGTCAGAGAGAATTGACGCTGGCAGCAGCCTCAATTAATCTGTGCCACTGAACTGCAGGAAGAAGTAAAATGCAGAAATTAGAAATCAAAGGCATTGAGTTTAGTAGGAGACTTATCTGATTAAGTGTAGTTTCATCAACTGCTAGATCTCAATCTCATAAAGACTTAGGGAACATCTGAGGGGTGTGAAGCCATGAATTTCTATATGCAACCCAATACCTTTCTCACTAAAGATGTGGATACAACCTAGCTCAGACCAAAACGACCTAGGATACAAACCCTGAAAAGTGGCATTGTTGTTCACCATTAACTTACTTACAAGTCATGAGATCTTCCCAGAACGTTTTGCTTCTTGGTGCAGGAAACTATTTCCTAAAATCAAAAGACGTTGTTGTCTTTTTGTGTGTTTGTGAAGAAAGACCTCATGAAAAGTCAAATGAGAATGGAACTTTAAGAGAGGCAGGGGTAAACAGACCAGGAGGGTAGGCATTGGACACCAAGACAGAAGAGGAGGAGGGGGACAGATCTGCAAGGGATATCTCAAGATCTTACACTTAGCATGTTTACAAGACACCCTGCTAAACATTTTCTAATTACCAAATTATTTAATCCTCAAAATTACCTTGAGAAGTAGATTATTTTCATTCTCATTTCCCAGAAGATGAAATTGGCCCTGAGAGTTTAAATCACTTGCTGAGGGTCACATAAATCTTAAATTGTAGTCTTACCCAGGAGTCATATCCTAAAGTCAAAGTTTGTGCTACACAATCACCACAGTGCAAGTTTGAGGTTAAACAGAGGTTGACATGGTGGCAAATACAGATGAGCTATGACACTGTTGGTGGCTTCATCTATTGCTTAACGCACTGTGCCAGCTGGAGATGCCCTGAAGATGAATCATGGATGACACATGGTGGGAGGGTCCCCCTCCCCCAGGCTTCCGCACATGCGCGCAGCCTGCCTCCAGCTCTGCTGAGACTCAGAGTCGAACACCCTCTGGGACAGAGCCCCTTTTCTGAGTGGTTTGGTTTCAGGAGCCTTTCCCCAGAATGGCATATTAACTCTGACCTTGTTATGTAATCTTCTGATTTTAAGGTGTCAGGGGGAAAAAAGACATTTCCATGTGTTCAGCTGCAAGAGGTGTGGATCCTTGACTGTTAAGCGGTTGTAGTATCGATAGTTTTGTGAGAGCGATAAAACAGATATCATCAGAAAAATAAAACTATTTTCCTGCACCTGTCCCCTCCCTAATGAAGAAACGAATTCAAGTCAAGTCTCTTTGGTATGGCTTCTAATTCCTTGGACCAAAGGAACAATACATCGACTTAGTAACTTATTGCAAAGATCTTGGAAACTAATGATAAACATTTCTTTTTTTTTTTAAATTAAAGTTTATTGGGGTGACAATTGTTAGCAAAGTTAGTACATAGATTTCAGGTGCAGAATTCTGTAATACATCATCTATTATCACATTGTGTGTTCACCACCCAGAGTCAGTTCTCCTTCCATCACCATATATTTGATCCCTTTAGCCTCATCTACCACCTTCTCCCCGCTTACCCTTTGGTAACCACTAAACTATTGTCTGTATGTATGAGTTTTGTTTCTTCATTTGTTTTTCTTGTTCTTTTGTTGTTTTCAGTTTTATATACCACATATCAGTGAAATCATATGGCTCTCAACTTTTTCTGTCTGACTTATTTCACTTAGTATTATAATCTCAAGATCCATCCATGATAAACAACTCTTTTTTTTTTTTTTTTTTTTGAGGGCAGTGTCACTGGCCCTCACATGTGGGACCGAACCGGGGCCGCTGGCTTCCCAAGCCAGCGCTTAACCACCGTGCCACTTGGCCTGCCCTAACAATTCTTAACATTAGCAAAAAAGTCTTCTGTAAATATGTGTGCCGCCCTTCCAATTGGCACCAAATCAAAGGCAGGTGTTCACTTAGGAATAATCACTGTTCAATACATTAACTGGTGACAACACCTTCTTGCCTTATCACCACTAAAAGAGCTTCACAATTTAAACACTTGAGGAAAAAGGACAGAAAGGGTTTTGTTTCTCCTGGCAAATGGAAAAATAAGTAAATCTTCAGTCAATGTATGGATAGTATTTATGTATACGGTAATGTATCAAGAAAGATGGCAACTAGCAGAAGCCAGCCCCTTCACCTCTACAGTTATTCTGTCATTGCCTTTTATATTTTCCTTAGGCAGAACCCGAATCAAGGCAGACCAAAGCCATGAACACAATTAACAGCAGAAATCTATTTTCAGCAAATGGATGACTTTTGCAGTTGAGAGGTGAGGCTGAAATGGATATTGAAGACAGTAGAGTTTAATATATCTTCAGTAATCTGGTGAAGGCCTCTTAGCTTCTGCGTCACTAAGTGTGGTAGGTCTTAGTCACCAGGCTTGGGCCTGCCTTCCCTAAGGCTATACCAGCAAAGATTTATGAGGCTCTTGTCCAGAGTGAAGGGACCTGAGTCTTTGGCCAGCAAATAGAGTGAAGCGAACGGGCCCTCCTAGAATTCAATGCACAACCCTGGCTTCATTAACACCACTTGGGCAATTGGCCACCATGAATAATAAAACAGCAAATGAGATACTGAATTCTATAACGACAGCCATTTTTCATCAGTATTTTAAAGCTGTATCAATCTTGCTGGTAAAACACATATAAGAGTCATGGTTATGTGAGAAAATCCTAAGGACCAATACTTTGAGAATCTGTTAGAGGGGAAGATAAATGCATACATTGTATCTCAATAAGCAGGCTTCAAATTTTGTCAGGTCTTTAAAAATTATATATGTAAAAGGTACAGCACTGCTGAAAAGATAAAAATGAAAAAATTCTAATGTGGCCCCTAGGCCTAGGGTTGTTATTGTGTGCTTTCCAGCTGCTGTTGACATTGGCTGCATAGTACCCCAGCATTCAAATCCTGCCCATTTTTAGGGCTAGCCTTGAACAACTTGAGCACCCCAAAGGTCTTTTACTGCTCTGTGGGCACCTCACTGAAGTCCTAGTAATGGCTGATGGCTTTCTCCAAGGGTTCAGAAACCTAGGAGGCATTTTTTCCCCCGCCCCGGTGAGACTGTAGCAGCTGCTGTATCTTCTAAGACCTAAGGTCCAAGTCTTCTAGCTCTCTACAAGGAGTGACTGGTTTTGGGAGAGGCTCAGTTTTGAATCTGAAATTATCCTCCTTTGCTGTACTAAAATTAAGGTGGTGTAGTATAAAAAGTAATGGAAAGTATTAAGCTTAGAGTCAGATAATCCAAGTCTGAATGCCACTGCTGCCACTGACCACATGTATAAATTTAGACAAATAACTTAATCCTAGTTTATTCTCTCCCAGACTTGATGGGATGACTAATAACAAAACATTTAGCAGAGTCCAATGTCTAATCTATCTATCTATCTATCTATCTATCTATCTATCTATCTATCTATCTATTATCTATCTATCTATCTATCTATCTATCTATCTTATCCTAGTTTCCTTTCTTCCCACTTTTTCTTCCAAGTATTCCTGAGGAAAAAGACTTTGGCTGTCATATTCAATGTCATAGCTTCAGACCTGGATGAATTAAATCCTAAGGTGGTGAAATAATTTGAGCACCTGATCACAGCATCATTATTGGTGAATTTTGGGGAAATCTTAGAAAATGGAAGAGGATTTTACATAGTGGCAAATGTTCTACTTTCCTCAAACTATAGGCTGAGCCAGAGAATAAATCTTCAACTGGCTAATTAGCTCCCTTTGGAGCCCACTAAAGGAATGCTGGGGTCATCAAGAATCCAAGTGGGTGCACTAATAGTGTTGCAGCACTCCTTTCCCAGGAGTGGGGTTACTTTACTGATAAAGCAGATAGTAACTCAGTTCACATATCTTGATTTCAGTGAAGTATGTGAAAAAGGCATCTGCAGTCTCCTCATGAACAAGAAGAAAGTTGGGCTGTAAAATAATAGGTTTAGGTATGTTACTTACCTATTAAATAATCATACACAAAAGTATGAAAGTTAATCCAAGAAGCTGTCTAGTGGTTTACCAAAGGTATGTCATATCATAGTTTAGTGATAATTAGCACTTTGGATGGGATAATCTAGATTCAAAAATATTTTAAAGGATCATATATAGACAAAACTAATAAACTATAATAGGGAGAAATTTTTTTTAAAGCTGGTACTTATGTACTTGGACATGACTCAAATGGGAGAAGACTTCACTTCAGTGGTTCATGTGGGAGAAAAAAAAAACAACAACACCTAGAAATTCTAGTTAAATGCAAACATAATAAGAGTCATCGGTGCTGCACCATAGCTTATCCAATGTTAGGCTGCATGTACAGACTGTCCAAAACAAGGGAGCAAGGAGGAGAGCATTACAATTACAATTTAGGAGGAAGAAGAAAAACTGGAGTGCTTATAATCAGACCATCAAAGAGGACGTAGGTGCTGCAAACCATGCTACAGGGGATGGTGAGGAAAAGGAATCTTCAGCCAGGAGAAAAAGAAGGTTTGGATGGTGGGTCACAGAGGTGAGCATGACAGGTGCCCTCCAATAGGTGGAGGGTCACAATGTGCAGAGGGTTTGACATAATCTAGGCAGCCCTCAGAAGAGGCACTAGGGCCAGAAGGAAGCCTCCAGAAGGAAGCCGTTTGGGTACAATCTAAGAAAAAAAAACACCATTATTTTTGCATTTCGGATGTCCAGTAGGCAATGTGGGACTAGAGCTCAGGAAAGAAGTCTTAAGGCAGAACCAAGAGAGAAAGTATAACATAGGTTGGAGTTTCCAGTGTCCTCTGCCACCCTCAGCCCAGAATGGTCTTCTGGGTTCCTCACCATACATCTTCTAGGTTATTCTTCATCCTAGGTCTCCTTCTCTTCCTACTGCCCCTTCTTTTGGATGCTTCTCTTGCCCTGGAGCTTCCTGGCCATCAGACAGAAGGGGGCACCCTCTGTCCTCAGCTTTAGCAATGATGGATCCGACAGCCCTCAACCCTGGAAAAGGACCTAAGGCTAAGTGGGATGTCCGCAGCCCAAGGATGGGGAAGGGGTCCCATTGTACATACTCCCCTCTTTCCCTTTTAGAGTCTGCAGAGCTGGCACCCTGAAATTCAGAATAAGTTTAGGAGATGAGGGGTAGGCAGAGAGAAAGGGTTCTGATGCCATCTGACCTCCGCATTGCGGATGGAATGGGGAGCCCCGGAAGCTTTCTGAGATACAGAGAGAAGTGACTCTGTCCAGGAACGATGAGTAATGGAAGGGTTTGGTGAAATGTACTGATTGGACTTTGAAGGGGAAGCGGCTCTCAAGGTGAGAAAGCGCTCTCCAGGGAGTTGTAAACTTTGTTATAAATGGACAAACACCCTCATTGCACCGTTTTCTCCCTGCCGCTCATAAGGCCTCTTAGCCTTCCAAGGTACTCAGGTGGGTGCAAGACGTTCAAGTCCAACACGCACATACACACACACGTAAAGTGGGCAAAGCAAGAAGGTTGGTGGTCAGTTTCGGCGCGCTGGAGTTAAGCAACTGGCCTTTGTTTGTAGATCGGAGCAGGGTAGAAGGCACCCTCTGGTTGCCGCGGGGTGGGGGCCCCCGTTGAGCAGGCGGTGCGGTGCGGTGAGGTGCAGGGAGGTCCACCCGCCCCCGCCCGGGTTTCCCGCGCCGCCCAGTCCACTGAACGCACGGGGCGCTACGCTCTCCGCTGGGCCCGCGGCCGCCGCGCACTTGGCTGGGGCGAGAGGTGAGAGGGGTAGGCGGGTTGCTTGGTTGGCGTTGGCGCTCTGCAGTGCAGTGGAGTGTTAGCCCAGCTCCCTATATGGTTGGGGATTAGCTCGGCGCTGCTGAGGCTGAGCTGGGAGCCCGAAGAGGAGGAGGAAAAAGCAGGAGGAGGAGGAAGAGGAGGAGAGAGAGCGCAGCAGCAGTCAGCGCACGCTGATCGGCTGCCGGGAGGAGCAGAGGCGCCGGAGGCTGGGGCAGCGCCGACGCCTCCGAAGTCATGGCCGAAGGGGGAGAAGGCGGCGAGGACGAGATCCAGTTCCTGCGGACTGTGAGTCTCCGCGGCGGGGAGAGGTGGTGGGCAGGTGGGGAGGAGCGCGGAACCCGGCGAGAAGGGGCTGCGCTGCGCTGCGGTGCCTGGTGCCCAGCGCGTTCTTCGCACCCGTGGGCTGCGGAGGCGGACCAGTCACACAGCCGCGTGGACACGAGGGGCTGCGTGGCAGTGGGCTCCTTCTCCTGTCTGTCCTTTCTTTCTCTCCCGCCATCCGCACCCTAGACCTCCATCTCCACCTCTAAACGCTCTCCTGGCAACTTGCTACTTGATCTGAAACCTTTGATGCCCGAACTTCCATCCAGGGCTGGCTCGTGGTTGCCCTGACCCGTAGGGTCAGAAGTGGAAGATCCGAACCCAGAGTCGGCCCGCTTTGTCACCCCCAACCCTCCACCCTAGCCTCCTGTTTCAGAGGCGCCCCGGTTTACTGGGGAATCGCCAGAAGGAACCAGCGGGGCAGGGGTGAGCGTGGTGAGCCCGGCGCGAGAAGCGGGCGCAGGCGTTCCATCCCAGTCCTGGGATGGCTCCGAATTCACCTAGCGTTGCCCCCTGCATGTTAAGCCCCAAGGCGGCTACTGCCGCTGGAGCGTTACTTGACTGCCCCAGTTTAAGAGCCGTGGCTTCTGCTGCCGGCTCCTTCATGCCCCGCAGGTCAGGGAAACCCCGGTCTGGGGCTAGGCGTCACTCAGGTCCCCTCGCTGGCACCGGAGGGCGCTGCTCTGCTTCAGATTTTAGGGGAAGTGGCTGGAGTCTGTTGGAGTCACATTAACCTTGTCCTTTAGGAGTTAATGAAAAGCCTTTCAAGGTGGACGACAACCAGGATGGGTGGGAGGCCTTGGGGTGCATCCCAGCTCTGATTTCAGCCCGGTGACCTTGAGCAAATAGCATATTCCGCCCTTCCTAGCCTCAGTTTCCTCATTGGTAAAAATGGAGAAACCATAACCAGCGTTTCAGAGTGATGAGGATTAAATGAGATAGTGTCATAATGTTTTGTAAACTGTAAATTGCTCTTTAAGTGGTAGATCCCTTTAGATGCGGCTCTTTAGTTCACAGGCATTAGAACAAAATTCTTTCTCTCCCTCTCTTCTTCTGTTTGTGTCCCCACTGACCTAGTCTCTAAAGATTACAACTTTGTCCATTTTTGGACCATTCATTCTCCTTGAAGTGCTTCCTTACAATTCCCTTTAATTTCTCTTTGAAACATGGTTCCTCTCTTAGGGCTGGACTTGCTTCTCATTTGAGAGATACTGTAGGATCCACTACCCTTATGACACCACCAAACTAGCCATCCGATCTGCATATCTAGACCCCATCCTCCTCTCTCACAGTGCACACAAAACAGCCCACAATTGCCACTGTTTATAGCCCTTTTGTTGTCAAGATGCCTGTTCCCACAAAGCCGTATGGAATTCCTAGGTTGTCTTTCCAACAGGTGTATTGGATGGGTAGCAGCTCTGGTCCTCCCTGCTTTGTGTCCCCCTCAATCAGTGGTTTCTTCTGTTTATTGTTAAAGATCTTCCAGGCATTGCTGATTGAAGAAATTCCCACTGACAGATAGGTTCAGTGTTGAATATTTGACAACTTGGTGGTTTTCTTGAGATCCCTCCATCCTACGTGTTTCTCTTTGCTTCTGTTGCCATCTTCCCTGACTTTCGTTCTCCACTGGGCAGTATAACTGTTCTTGGCATACCCATAACCAAGGCTTACTGTAGTGCAGTGGTTCTTAAACTTTTTGTGTTGTGGGCATCCTGCTGCAGACACAAACACCCATCCACAGCCCCCATTGGGGATCACAGAGCCCACTGGGGTTCAAGGACCAATGTTAACAACCCCTGTTGCAGAGGCAGTACATATCAGTTATGGCTTTGAGGAAGACCTGGAAGTAATCATGGAGCGAGTGACTCCAAATGTGTTATTACTGATTCTTTTCCTTCTAGTAATCACCTTCAGTACCTTTTAGGTGTAGTCCGCTCTAACCCTATAAAGCAGCTTAACTTCTTCATCTTTGACTTGCTGGGGAGAAATGAGCTTACTGGGAAAAAATAGGTGATGAAGCCAAGGCACAGGAAATCAAGTGACATGGTTGCTTAGCAAGTCACTGATAATGGTCATCTCATAATTTTAAATTAACTTCCCACCTGAACCTGGCATTGAGCATTACTCCAGAGGTCATAGTCTTAAGAATATAACTGAAATGAGAACAGTTGTTTTCTGAACTCTGACACTCTCCCTCAATATCCCTGAATGGAACAAAATTATTTCTTTGAACCTAATCACCCTAAGTTTTGATCCACACAAAATTTTGAACTTATCGTGCTGCTTTTAGGGGAGGCAGGAATCATAAGGCTCTGATTTCAGCTTTGAATATGCTTGGCTTCAAGAAGTTATTTCAGTTTGAACTTCCCCACCTACCCATATCTTAGGGTTTCTTTCTTTCCCCAAACAGTATCGTTTAAAGCATTTTGGCCATGTTTGTCACGTAATGCCTCCTCACCTTAATTTTGTTCTGGATCAGAAGCTGGTTGATATTTGATGATGGAATAGAATCCTGTCTTTGCAGCCATGAACTTTAGAGGAGTGCCAGTCCAGAGAGCAGAGGCTTTTAAACCTACTAAAAAAAAAAAAAAAATAGGGCCGGCTGAGTGGCGTGGTGGTTAAGCGCTGGTTTGGGAAGCCAGTGGCCCCGGTTCAGTCCCACATATGAGGGCCAGTGACACTGCCCTCAAAAAATAAATTAAATAAATAAATAAATAAATAATAAAAAATAGACCATAGAATAGCATTGTGTCGAGGATCCTCATTGGGTTGGTGGTTATGGTGTCCTGTTTATTATGATAGTGACAAAAATAAAAGCAGCTATTAATAGAACTATCGATGACATGCAATGGGCCAGAATTACTGCAGTAATGGCCATAGATGTGTGTAGCGGGACTTGAGACAGTTGCAAGGTGGTGGTGTTCACCTTGGTTGCAACCCCTGATATCTTTGAAGCCCACCCCCTCCTAGTTAGGGGGCAGGCTCTACATAAGTGGTTTGGAAATGGAAGTATCTCAGGTTAACTAAATGCCCCTGTACCCCAAACCTTAAAATGGCTGTATAAAACATGTCCTCTTCTGGCCTTCTGAAACCACTGGCGGTCATTTAAGTCAGTGAGAGAGTCAGCCAGCCAGACCTAAGAATTTTCTTTAAGGCTAAAATTTTCCCTCCTGCTGCTGCTGGCAGTGACATCAGCCTCCCTTTTGATTGCTCGTGCTGACGTAGCCAGTGTCACTGACGTGGCGTTGAAGCTGATCAGAAGCAGATAAACCTGCCAGCTGCTGATTGGAAAGCAAGAAGTTATGGTGAGAAGAGCTGACAATTACCCTATCTCCAGACAGTTGGTGGAGCAGCTGGCACTGCAGCATTCTTTGAGAGTGCCAGGCAGAAGATGTTTCCTCCCCGCAACTTTTCCTTCAGACTGTAGTATCCGTTAAAAGAGAAAGAAGAATCTCCAAACCTCAGCTTATCGATATCAAGATCTCACCACCTTCTCCTTGCCAAACCCCTCTCCACCACAGTTAATTGAAACAGAACTCAAAGTGAGATACTCATTCGTTTCTATTAATTGCAATTAAAGATTGGTCATAGATGCCTCATTTAGCCCTCCTTATAGAAAGTTGCCCTCTTTCATCTAAATTTGCAGCTCTTAAGGTCCAAGATAAGGTACTTGGGCTGAGAAACAAGACCGCTCCCATTGTCTTGGCTCCCTCCCTACAGGGTGACTAGGACAAATCCCTGATTTGAGCTGTGGCACTCCTGTGAGTTTATGTCCTTGCAGAGCACACTGTCCAGGTTGAGATGACTGTGAACTTTCACTTGGTGGTTTATAGGTTTGCGTCTTCCATCAGCAGAGTCCATTTACATAACAGCTGCGTGACACCAGTGTCGTGCTTTTGGTAGCTTTTCCTCAAGGAGGCAGGGGGAGGAGGTGGACACAAGTGGCTTCTTCCTTCAGGCACAGTGGCTCAGGGTGACAGTGAGTAGTGATGGAGGGAGTGCTGGAATGCAGGCCCCATATGCCCAGGTGTATGTTGTTGGAGAGCTGGGCTGGGCTGTCCTGCTGAATTAGGCTTGATGGTTTAAATGACAAAACTCAGAATATTTCCACAGTCTCTTTTCCGTTGGCTTTGGAGAGTTGATCTTATTAAAGAGCTATGTTAGAGCAGCTGGGGACCCAATATCCCCTTCTTTCCAGGGAGATGCCCTGGGTGGATGTGAGAAGGAAGCTAGATCCTTCGTACAAAGAAATTAACTTGTGTCAGAAAGGCCGCATCACACTGTGTGTGTGTGTGTGTGTGTGTGTGTGTGTGTATGTGTGTGTGTGTGTGTGATACCTCTGAGGCACTGATTGACCCTGACCAGAATGGTCCTGAGAGATTTGAAGCTGCTGAGTTTCAGGGGAAGGAGGTGATGATGGTGACTATGAACTTGGAAATATTTGGAATGTGTGGCAGCCCATTGTAAGCACAGTGAGACTAAGAACAGGTCTGTCGTTGAAACATAAGTATATCTAATGTCTGTGGATCTTTTTTCTTATGCTAATATGATTGTTAAGGAGGACGAGGACACTTCAGGGAAATACATTTTTTAACAATTCTTTCTTCCGTTTCCAATATTGATTTAGAGAGAAAAAATATTTCTCAGGTTTCTTAGGGTTCATCTGAGGATAAAAATGTTGAAGAAGAAAGGGTGAGGAGAATTTATCTGGAGAGCAAAATACCCTGACGATTATTTTTGAAGGACTTGTGTTTAGATTATGCCTGTGTTTATTTGCCTCTTTTGCCTGTTTTGTGATCATTTGTTTTCGCTTGTTCTTGGGAAGGAATTTTATTTCATACCTTGACTTTTCCTTTACTTTACTACTTACAGGGTTTTTAGTGTAGAAGCTACCTGTTCCATCATTTCTGATTGACTTGGAATCTTCCTGAGTGATTTGTACCAATCTCATGTGTAGGCCAAGGAGGTCCCGTGTCTTCACGAGCCAATATTTTTTAGCTGATTTTCCATAATTCCACATCCGTATAAATCCTTTTTAAATGAGCCCTGTCTTGAAGGTACCCATAATACAAGATTTATCCAGTAAGAGTGGAATGATGTAATAAAAAAATTGAACTTAGAAGCAGGAATTCTTATTTCTAGCCCTTGTTCATCATGACCTTGAATGAGTCACTTAAGAAAACGGAAGTTTCATTTCCCCCACTGTATGAGATAGCACCTGTTTTAACAGCTTCACAGAAGGGCAATGAGAGGCAACAGTAATTCTAACAACACCCTGAATGAGAGAAACAGGTGTTTTTCATAGGGTATTGTCCTGTGTTTCTCCTGCACTGGGAAATCAACTCTGCTCATGACTGGATCTTGTTGAAAAAGCACCACATTGCGCCTTTCTTACATATGTTCTCTGCTACAGGTTCCCGCCCTCATCCCAGAGTTGTTAGACCATTTTCAGTGTCAGTCCTATCTGGGAAATTACTTGACTAAAGCAACTGCCAACTTTTTTCAAATGACATTACTAAAAGCCTTGATTGAGAAGGCAAATCAGTTGGTGCCATAACCTTCAAAATGCCAGGTAGGCTCCCTGGATTCCAGCCATGAAATAGAATATTCAGAGGTATTTTTTGTCTTCTCAGAAAATTACCGAAGCTATTATTTCCCATGGGACCACCTTTTCTTATTGAGTCCCGTGTCTCGCTCTTTCAAAGCTATCCCTCCCATTGCCTACCTCCCCTTTTCTTTTATGAGCCCATTTTTCCTTTCCTCCAAAGCACTGGGGCCAGCTTTCCTGTAAACCAATCGCACTCTTTCTCCTGGAGATTTTGCTGCTTCAGTTACGTCTGTTTAGGGAGTTAGGACCTTTGAAAAGTTCCTGTTGGCTGCACCTTGATGAAGCAGATGCTTTTGTGGTGGGAGCCCAGCCAATGCTGAGGCTGCAGGGAGCACTTCTCCCCAAGGAGCCAAGTCCAGTCTTCAGGGCTTCAGGCTGGTGCGTGTCCTCTCAGCTATCCTCTTGTTTGGAAGTCAGTGGGGTATTTTAGGGACAAAGACATTTCCAGCCACTGCAGTTTCTTTTGCTTCAGTGAGTTTTGCCATCATAGCACCTCTTCAATTCAGAGAGAGGGAAAAAAAGGTTCTGGCACCTTAGCCCTGATCCTGCTACAAGGATGGGCCTCGTGAGGTGCCAAGATTTTTTTTTCCCCTCCTTATGTCATTTCTGATTCCTGATTGTTAGAAAACAAAGTTCAGATCAGCTCCTAGACTGATGATGCAGTGTTCAAAAATAAAAGATCCATGCCTCCTCTCCCCACATGTACCTCCTCTCTTCTCTAGCTCAGAGCACATTGCTGACTCTACAGGAAGATGTGGGGCTATTGTCCTTTAGGTGGGACACAGCCTTACAGGTAGGAGACACTGAGGCACCAGACCCTGTTTTCCTGTACTTTTTTTCCCCTTTTTCTTTCACCTTTCACCTCCTTAGACAGTGAATTCCTCATTGATTTCTGGTCTTGTCTACTTGAGGACGTCTTATTTTTTTTTTTGACTCAGTGCCCAAAAAGAAGGTAAACAAACATTATATCCTAAAATCAGATTATAAAGAGATTCAGAAATTTCATTCAACACAAGCCATCCTCTGGAGTGACAGCTCTTGCTGCTGCTTACTATAAGAGCGCAAAGAAGGCAGGAGAGAGCTCTGGGGACAGAGCTTCTGTTGCCTGTGCAGACTCTTACAGGACATCAAAATCTTACAGGACATCAACAGTTTGTCTACTGAGTTCAGTGTATATGTCGTTTTATGCAGTGGGAACCAACCGGTGGATGAGCAAGGCAGCATAGCTTTAAGGAAAGTATAAGAATAAAAATCTGGGTTGGTATTGATGTCAACGTGACCCATGACCCAAGAAGAAAGGTAGCTTTTTAACTCCTTGGTCTTCCTTTGGGATGAGGCACTGACTCAAGAAATTCCTTATACCAAAATACTGAAATATAGACTTGCTCTCTCATGGGTACCATTACTGATTAGCATCATTAACAGCTGAGCAGAGCCAGCTCCTGTGGGAATAGAAATAGGATTGTTGACAGATGACATCCCTTGGGAGCATTACTGAGAGGGCGAACCTATGGGAGCTCTGCACTGATTCTTGGAGAACTCTGAGTAGGCAGAAGAAACATTAAGGTGGAGAAGTCCGGATTCTGGGGGTGATGCCAGAGAGACCCCATTTTTCTCTCCTTGTGATTCTTTGAGAAGAATTCTTGAGCTACATAAGAGAAAGTGGCCAATCTCATTGCGGCATGGGGCTGGCACTATTTGCAGCCAGGACTGGTGCTCATAAATACTTTATTTCAGATAATTCAGAATCAGAGGCAACAATTAGAAAACAGAAAGTCTTGGGTTTTTATAAGATGAGGTGACTCTACATCCAAGTAGCAACTAAGCTGCTGCCTTCCTGAAGTAGAAAACTCCGCTTTCAGTTATCATATTTATTGATATGTTACGCATTGTTATCCTAAGCAAGTACTCCAGACTTCCTGAAACCAAATTAGAACAGTTCCTACAGGAAAAAAGAAAAAGAGGGAGAGAGAGGAGAGGGAATGCCAAGGAGATCTCCCAGCACAGCAAATAGGAAGGCCTCTTACTAAAAGGTACAGGCTTCCTAACATACCAGTGACAGGGCCTGACATTTACTCTCTGATAATTTCACAGTTCAGTTCTCTAATGGGCCTGAGCAGAGAGAGCTAAGTCAGTGGGACTACAGGAAGAAATGGAAAATTCTCCATCAATGGTGCAAAAATGTCCACATGGTGTAAGAAGTATTGATTGCAACTGCTGCACCCTAAACCATGGAGCAGATCCAGACGAAATAATATAACACTAGGGCAGAAAGAGAGAGCCAGTTGACCACAACTCCACATTGAGCCTAAAGCTGAATGAATCCAAGAGGTCAATTCGAAATAGGGCCACTGGAGGAGGGTGAGCCCTTCATAAACCCCTTCATGTCCATAATTCAGGACACGTGGCCATTGTTCTTACCTGGAGCAGTGGTGTGCCTCCAAGGTACCCTCTCTTCTGTCCAGGCTGGCTAGAAACAAGGAGTCCAAGGCTATGTCATGGTGATGTCTTGAACAAGTCTCATTTCCTTGCAAGAGGCATTTTACGATGAAAAACACAGCCAAGTGAGTAAACTCAGCTAAAGCCTTTGCTCTATTTGGTGGCATTTCTGTTGCCAGATACCTGTAGGATTGTAATCCCTTCCCTGGGTTTTAGTTTATATTTAGAAAGAATTAATAATGATGATTACATCTCAGAGATTCCTCGAAAATAGGAGTGAAGGGATTCCAAATCTCTTCCAGGAGAACTAGGCGTGTATATATGGAAGGAGTAGCTTGGAATAAAAGTTGTTTAGTTGCCCGATTGCCTGAAAAGGTTCCTATCAACCTAATAGCATGAGCCATATATTATAAACTCCAGGGGCCGAGGGGTGTTAAAGTCAGTCGATTCCAAATCCCTAGGCACCTATAGATCAGAGAGAGCTCACAAACTTAAACACTTCTGGAGCCAGGCAGGTAACTAAATGTGTGAATTGGGCTGTGTGTGTGTGTGTGTGTGTGTGCGCGCGCGCGCGCATGTGCGCACATGTGGCAAGCCTGTTCTACACATTAAAAAAAAAAAAAATTCTTAAACACTGCCAGCCAAGCAAAACACATCTGCAGCAGGATTCTGAGCTGCCTGCCAGTTTGCAACCTTGCGTGAAGCCTCAGATTGTTTGAGTGAATGCGCTCCCTATAATGCATGAATATTTTCATGAGCAGGACCAGGCTCACAATACACATCAAGGTCCTTGGATGAAAATGTCAACATAGAAGACAATGTATCATTTATCACAGTGTATAAGAGCGAGATTGGCAGGCAGACAGATTAATAGGCTTAATAAACAATAGACTTGATCATCAAAATGAATTCAGATTGTGCTGTCTTTTACGCAGCCTTTAAAATTGTCATATGGATATAGATATGACATTTGAAGTAAGCAGGGTATCCATTTATTGACCAACTTCTCGATGCCTGTCCCTAAACAAGTTACCGTGAGTGTCACACAGATGAATGTGATGTCTTAGCATTTGATGCCTCCACGGGCTGAGGATCAAGAGGGAGCTTCTTGTTTTGAGGTAGCAAGGACATTGGTCACTTCAGATATATTATACATTTATAATACAGATATTTATAACATTTAATTTAACTTTTTCATCCTTCTGTGGTACAAAAGTTTTCTTTTTTTTTCACTTTTTTTAAAGTTTTATTAAAAATATAGTTAGCATACAATATTATATTAGTTTCAGTTGTCTACAATAGTTATTAAATATTTATATGAGTGATCATCATGGTAAGTCCAGCTGACATTGTACCACACAATCACAATATTATTGACAATATTCCCTATGCTGTACGTTACATCTGCATGACTTATATGTTTTATACCTGGAAATCTGGACTACTTCTGGCAAAACAGGCTGGCCCCAAACCTCAGAGTGGTGGTTGAGAATCAGGAGGGATATCTCAGCCATGGAGGTTTGCACAAAAGTTTTCTTATTAAACTGTGTGGCTCTGGGGAAATTTTTTAACTTCTGTGCTTGTTTCCTCATGTGTTCAATGAGAGTCATGCTTGTCTCGAAGGGTTGCTGTGAGGATTAAATGAATTCATCCAAGTAAGGTGCTTGGAAGAGTACCCAGCATATAGTAAGCCCTCAATAAATATGTATTAGCTATTAATATTCTCTCAACAAACAGAGTAAACATTGACATTAGTCACACTAGCTACTCCAAATGTCATTGCACATTCATTTTATAGATGAAAGTACAAAGGGACAACACCCTGTGAATATTCTGTGTTTTTGGTTCCCGGAATGCCGCTCAACTATGTGACCCGGCTTTGTGAGTGGAAATGAGTCTAGAATGGACATGCCTCCAGAGCGCAGCAGAGGTCAGTTGTCAGAGGGTCCACTTTGCAAAGCCTCTTGGTGCTGATTGACGTTTTCTAGGGCAATTTTTGATTACCCACCTCAAGGGATGGGCAACATGATTTAGAGAATCCTAAACATGAACGACCCATTGTCCTTTTTTTTTAACCTCTGTTTTAAATATGGAAATTTCTCTTACTGGGAATTCACTGTATTTTCAGCAACACACACAGTAAAGATCTGGCTGTGCCTTCCGGATCTCGTCTCATGTCTGCAGATATGAAGCATGAACCTAGAGTATGATCCTTGTTACATACTTGAGTGCCCTCTCCCCTGAGGGTCTAAGCCTCTGATTCTTACCCCCTCCTCTCTATCAAACATTATTCTCATTTTTTTTCCTCTCTGCTTTCCATGGAATTAAGTTGGATACTGTTGGCTGTTTGATCCCTACCAGCAATTGTCCCTTCCTTGGGTGAGAATAGATGTTTACCTAGTTAAAATACTTTGCTCCTTGAACAGTGACAGGTATATAGGAAGTCTAGGCATATGAACTGGCTAATGACACCTTGTTTTTGATTCGGTTGTATCACTTTAATTGGCTCTTCATTTTCACTCATAAAGCTGGTCCCCACAACTGAAAGCTAAATTGGGCTAAATAGATACAAAATTTTGTTTAAAAAATTAAAGTGAGATTTCCCCCAAATAATAGAGAAAGGGTGGGCTTTTTCTTTTGTTAAAGAAAAACAGGAGATTTCTTTTGGTGTTAAATTTTGGTGTTTCACTAACTAGCAATAAATTTCACTGTTTTAGCTGTGGATAGAAAACTAAACTATATGGTTGAGTTATTTCATGTATTCTAGCCTCAGTTTCCTAGTCTATAGAATGATGAAAAACATAACTAATTCACAGGGAGGGGTGAGGATGAAATGATCAGACCCCAAGATTTCCCAGAGCAAGTCCCTACTTTCTTACTATTAGCTGCCTCCTTCCCCCAAACATCTAATAATGTCTGGCACTAAGGATGTCCCCAGAAATCACACTTTGTAAAGTATAAAATGCGGTAAAAATGTCACACATGCCTATCAGAATCTGGGCAATGGTGAAGTCTGATTACATATGTAGAGAACTCACTATTCTATTCAAATCAATGTTAGATCAAAGTTATTTTGACATATTTTTATACATAAATGTTATTTTATTGGCTTATAATTAGGCATAATTGTATACAATTCATATGAATGACGATAATTAGTATAAATTTTGCCTAGCCAGACCAATCTTTTTTTTTTCCTATTGTCAATGTTAAAGTCGATGGTTTCTCTGAACACTACATACCATTTTCAGATCACCATTATTATTGTCATCAGTGTCAATATCATTATCACATGTAGTCTCTATTGAGACAGTAGCTACAAGCTTAAGGTAAAACAGACCTGGGTGTGAATTCTGGATTTGTCATTTGCAAGCTATGAGACCCTGACAGTTCCTTCATCTCTAAAATGGGGATGTTAATAGCTTTTCATGTTA
Source organism: Aselliscus stoliczkanus (assembly GCA_033961575.1). NCBI lineage: Eukaryota > Metazoa > Chordata > Mammalia > Chiroptera > Hipposideridae > Aselliscus > Aselliscus stoliczkanus. Next base: position 89,655,739 of record CM066732.1, on the reverse strand, counting down.
CTGTTTACATAATTAAATGTGGTAAAGTTTGTAGAGTTGTAATGAGTACAGTACTTGGCTCATACGATGCATATTTTCTCTTCTGTGCTACAATATATGATGTGATATAATATATATTTTAATGGTAGAACCTGCTCCCCAGTGGCTGGGGATTCCCTTTGCAATGCCCTACCCCCGTGCTCAGCCTGAGATACCTGAGACCCAGAAGCAGCTGCTTCTCCGTGACATGGGAACTGTTTGGGGGAGGGTGGGGTGGGTTGGCAGGTAGAAGATGTACTTAAAATGTTTATTTACTATAATTTCTAACCCAATTAATTGGCAGAAAAATCTAAATTGCTCTTCCACCTGCCCCCTAGAAGCCTTAGCCAAATGAAACCTTGTGGATGTGCGTTTGTTCATGCTTGATTTTCTGAATGCATGAAGGTTGCAGTTCCAAATCATGCTTTTCACAGGCAACAGGGACTATGCCTGACTCCCAGCTGTTTGATAGGTGATGACAAGCATGCTGACTGATCCCGGGACTTTGCTCTGGTCTCTGGCTGTGCTAAGTGAATGTCATTCATGTTGACGTCTTGGCGAGGCTTCCAGAACACACACAAGAAGGCAAATAGCTCATTAAGCTAGGAGAGGCCCCCAGAATGAGTCTAAACTACCGAAATCAAGTGAAAATTAAGAAGTAGATTTATTGGGTTTTTCAGAGTAAAAGATCTAGAGTTACCCTCTCTCTAGCCCCACGTTAGGTATAATATGTCCTTGGGGAGGATGTGACTCCTTTGCCCAGACTTGTCTTTCATCATGTGGCAAGGCGCATGGAATTCCTGAGATTCAGTATGCTCCTTTGGGTTAAGGCATTATCTCCAAGGCAAACATATTTTTGTCTGGAGTAAGGGAGTGGATTTAGATATTGTTATACCCCCTTTTGAATTGTCAGATTATCTAGGAATAAATCCTTGATCTGGTAATGTGGCATTTGGGTTGAAAGATAAGGAATGGCCACTAGGGCCGTGGCAGGTTCAATTCTATAGCACAGTATCCTGGATCTCCTAGAGAAATAGAAAGAAGAGAGGGTGCATTTAAAAAATAAAGATGTGGGCCAGCCGAGTGGTGTGGTGATTAAGAGCTGGCTTGGGATGCCAGCGGCCCTGGTTCGGGTCCCACATATGAGGTCCAGTGACACTGCCCTCAAAAAAAAAAAGAATAAAGAAAAAGAAAAGCCAAGATGAAAATTTTCGACACAGAACTAGAAATCATAAAAAAGTGACATAGTGGACCTGAAAAAAATAGCTACATAGAAATTCGAGAACCAAAAAATAAAATAAGTAAAATTTAAATAAATAAATAAATAAATAAATAAATAAATAAATAAATAAATAAATAAAGATGGCACCTAAAGGATAAGGATAAGGAGCAAAGAAGCCAAGCATCATTAATTTCATGATTTTCACCCCAATCTTATTTGGTAAATGCCAATATCTTAGCTGGAATTCAAAGTTTTCTATTAATAGAGGAGTGATTCTAATGTTAAATGCCTCTTTCTGCACTGCATACATTTCTTCACCTTTGGCAATTACCATCATCTAACATACTATATGTTTTATTATTCTGTTTGTGTCTCCTACACTCAACGGTCAGAATTGTCTTTTGTTTTTCTTTGCTATGTTCTCAGTACTAAACATAGTGCTTGGCATATAGTAGGTGTCTGTCATTAGTTGAAAGAATGAATAAACCCTCACATGCTAGCCTTCCAGCCCACACCCCTACCTCAGTGAGCACTCTCTATCTAAGTTCCCTTCTCCGTGCCCCTGCGGTTGGGGAGGCTGATGTAAGTGAAATGTTTGTTACCATGAAGATAAAAACCCAACCATGGAATCTTCCAAGCCTGGGGATATGGGGACTAATGTCTCAGTTTCTGACCTCAGTGACTTATATGACATCAGCTTATGTAAACTGAGAAATAAGGATGGCCCGACATCATATATTTGTGTGCCCGCCTCTCAGGACCGACACACTGACGGGACAGCTGTAGGTCCTTATGGAAACAGAAAATGGATTGGGGGCAATTCCATATATATGAAGCATTTGTCTGCTCTATATATCATTGCTCTCGCTTTGATGACTATTGATATTTTCATAGTTTTTGTGTTTTAGGTGTTTGCAAGCTGATCTGTATTTGAGAAACTGTCAGTTATTCATTCGGATGTCGGTTTACCTTGGAAAAGATTTCTGTGTGTTTTCAAAATCTCCAGTCTGTACCATATAAAAAGCAGAAACCACCCTAGATGGTCCCTTTATTTCCATGAGATTATTTTTTTTGAAGATTTTTTTTTTTATTGAGGAATCGGGGAAGGAAACAGACAAGTTGCGATCTTTTTGTTCTTCGGTTTAGTTGTGGAGGATGTTGCTTCACTGGCCCATGTTAGTTTCATCGTTGCGCTCTTCTAGGGTGAGGCCTCCGGATGGCCGCTCACAGCGGCTCTTGGCAGCTCACACAGGCTTCCGGCCACTCACTGTAGCCCATGGGAGCCCACTGCAGCAGGGGCTGCAGTTATGCCGTCCCGGGTACTCATGCAGCCCAGCTCCAGGTGGAGCTGTTGTTCACCATCTTAGCTGTAGAGGGCAGTGTCACTGGCCCTCATATGTGGGATCCGAACCAGGACCGTTGGCATCCCAAGCCAGCTCTTAACCAATGCGCCACTCCGCCGGCTCCTCCATGAGATTCTTGAGAACTATGGACAGCAGACACCAGCCTCCACCACTGGTTAAGTGAGCATGCAGGTTTGGAGCAGAACTAAGCCATCATTCAGAGATGAGGGGAAGCCATTTTATTAGTAGTTCAAGCTGTTGAACAATTCAGGATTGATTTTTGTTTGGCTTTGAAATGTACTTTACTAATTTTATGTGGCTTAGCTTGTTTTTTACTTTTTTACAAGTATTACCCCTCTTTCTCCCTACTCCCATTCCTCCTTTAGGACCTATAGGTTCTTCTGAATCTTCTTCTGAGACTTCCTCCTGCAGGATTCTGAATAGAACTATGATGGGGTTCCTCTTTCTTTCTCATAAGAGTCTACTGAGGTGCTTTTTTACATGTCTACTGATGTAGATAAGAACTAGTACCTTTATAAATGGATCATAAAACATTCATGATTATTATTACTTTTATGATTTGGTGTTACATTACGGGTCTAGGTAAAAACGCTTGGCAATCTTCTGTTAATTTTTGTGTAGGGAAACTGAGATGTCATGTGTTATTGAGTCAGCCAGCCAGCCAGCCAGCATTTGTTGAGTACTTATTATGTGAAAGGCATGTGCTAGGGATTGGAGATTTAAAGTTGAGCAAAATACATAATCCTATTCTCAAAGATCTTAGAGTAGGAGAGTTAGACATCTAATGAACTACAGTAAAGTAGGACAAAGACTAAAGTAGGATAAATAAAGGCAAAAGTTATGTATTCTAGAAGGAATAGTTAATTTTCACTACGGACTCAGGGAAAATTTGCAGAGGAGTATTGGAACTGGGTGAATTCTATGAGGTGTTGGTCAATGGAAAAATGGGCTGGGCTTAAAAGTATATTTTGAGCAAAAGGATCATCATAAAGTAAAACCTAGAGTTGTGAAAGTATATGACATGTTCAGGGAACTGTAAAGCCTAGAACATAAGGCGTACATGGAGAACTGTTGGGAGATGGGACTGGAAAGCTATTCTGGGAGCAAATCAAGATGATCTGGCCTTCATTCTTGAAGTAATGGAGAACTAGGTAACATAAATTCAATTAATGCTGAAGATTTCAAAACAAAATGCTTATGTTAATTCAGTTCTGCATGATTTTGGTAAAGTAGAATATATAGATATGGATTATGTGAGTGTGGTTTTTATATTGGTTTCTTCAAATAATAGTTGGATATCTGATGCTTCGAGAATCTAGTTGGCCCTTTAAGGACAAATATAGCTCCCTTGAGTAACTGCATCTGTAAAAGCTGGACTTGCTATGTCTGAGGCTATTAGCAAGAAAGAACCGCTGCTGACAGGAAGCTGGCCTTGCCCCTGGAATGGAAACGAAAGAAGAGTTTCATGTTGCACCTAAATTACTTCTTCATGGGGTGAGAACTACTCTATAGCCTTAGAAGATGATTGACCTTGGCTCAGGCCAAGGGGTGTAAGATGACAGAAAAAGAAGTAGGTACTTCAAGAACATTTAGAAAATAGAAACTGACTAGTACTGAAAGGCTCTAGCCTTACTAAAGGCCTTCTTGAGGACTCTGGCCGTTGAAAGTATAAGTACCAGCAGTGTCCCTCCTACGTCACACTGTTACACGTTGGTTCCTGCACTTCTGCCAGAGGCCATCCTTAGTCCATGGTGCACATGCGCCCTCTAAAGCCACTAGGGGTAGTATGATGCAACACTTTCTTGAACAGACTCTATATCTCTGACTCTAACCCGTTGGGGACCTACCATTTGTTCACATCTAATAGTAAGGAAAAATAGGAGATCAAAGTTCAAACCAACGCATTTTGATTGTTTGCTTAAAATGTTGCTAAAATTTTCATGAAGAATATGACTGAAAAGTAATTGTTAATTATTGTTTTCTGGACTGATTAAACTGGTACTTGATCATATTGTGCAAACTTTGTCTCATGGTACATAACTCTCCTTTTCTCCATAAGACTGAACCAGCCCCCTGGGGACAAGGTCTTCTTTGCTTAGTTCGATCTCTTACAGTTCCCATTAGTGCTCATAGTCACACATGCAATGGCTCAGTGAGTCCCTGAATGATTCTTTTTCTTCAGTGTTTCTGCAAAATCTCATTGCTTAGACTTAGGTATTTGCAAAGTGTTGCTTTAGGACCCCCAAATGTGTGTTCTTGCCTAGTCACTTTATAGAAGGGGACTCCATATTCAGAAATTGCAAGTCCCATTCTGAATTAGGCAATGGGAACTTCTAATGGGAATGACTCTTCCATAAAGTTTAAAAGGTGTGTGTACACGTGTGTGCACGTGTGTCTGAGACTAAGTCAGGACCTTTAGATTTTTGTTGTTGTTTCTGATGTCTCCCCAGTGGCCAGCACCACACAGCCTGTTACATGTGCTGAATAAGCATTTATAGAACAAGCTAATAAAACAAAATGGAGAAAACAGGAAGAAGCACAAGTTTCTTTGAAATCTGATACCTCATGTTCCAACTCAATGCTACTCCTAAGTCCACCTATGTGGTGCCCTTATGCCCCTGTGTGGGCTGTGATCAAACATCCTTATCTTCCTGGAGTGCTTTTCAAGCTTACCACTATTCCCTTGTAGAAGTGCTTAATTAAGAGGGCCATTCATCATGGCATCATTCTTCTTCCATCTAATCTTCAGTTATCGCTTCTCAGGTCTCTTTCTTCAGGTTGAAGCTTCTGTACTACAGCTTCAGATGAGATCCTTCTCTATTACTAATCCACATGGGATCATTAAAATGAGTGCCTCAGATAATACTCTCTTTGCTTTCAGCAAGACTGTCATTATAGTTATGGGGGACATTACATATATGCACGTATGCGTGCACACATTTCCCATGTTTTAGTTAGGATCGTTCTGCAGACTTCCTTCCCAGATGTTACTGTTGGTGCAATTGCTATCTTGGACTTTGGTTCATGGATCTAACATTGTCCCTCAAATGCCTGAATCATTTTGCAGCTTTTTAATAAACTCAGACTTAGCATTCATTTATATGCATCTAAACCTGTAAGACTTCCTTTTTCCTCCTCCTTCTCATGCTTCTATATTCTCTTTTCCTTCATCCCTTGCTCACATTTTTACATTTTGCTCTCCTCCCCACCCCACAACATTTTTTTTTATCAGCTGCTTCTCTCCTTCCTCATTGCTAGCTCTCTTTTTCCAGTCTCTCTCCAGAAATAAACATAAGTACAAGTAAAGTTTAGCCCTGGAATAGTAATGTAGGCCATCAGAGCTCCAGTTAAAGAGATGTGAGGTCAGAGCAACAGCAGCTTTATGCTTTTTTTTTTTTTTCCCCCCCAGGGCAGTGTCACCGGCCCTCATATGTGGGATCCGAAGCAGGGTCGCTGGCGTCCCAAGCCAGCTCTTAACCACTGCGCCACTCGGCCGGCCCAACAGCAGCTGTTCTCTGCTTGTTGATCTTCTGTAGTTGCCCATCAAGTCTGGGCTGCAAACCTAGAAACTGTTTCCTGCCTCCTCTTCTTACCCAAGCCCATTTCTTCTCCCCACCAACCCCCAACTTAGAGAAGATTTCTAGAGAATGTGTCAAGCACATGCGCTGATAAATTTTTTTCTCCATTTTATATGTAGGTAAGAGCTGGCAGGTAGTGCTTAGCTAGGTTTCCATGAATGGGTCAGCATCAAATATTTAACTTTGTCTCCTCTAAGAAACTAAAAATTTTATGTCCCAAGGAAGTCACTGGCTGAGGGACATGAGTGATGCTAATAAAAGTTTCAAAAGATTTATATAAAAATTAGAAAGTCAGGCTTCAAGTTTACTAGGAGAAATTACTTGGCCCAAACCTATTATCTACGTAGGGTTTAAAGTTCGTTAAACTGATGAATGAAGAATTGATGGTGAAGGAAACTGATGTTTCTAAAAGGATATTTGTATCAAGCACACTCATTTTAGTGTGTGGAGAGGTATTGTACTTTGGTGCATTTTGGTCAGAAGAAGTGGAGCACATATTACATACTAGAAGCTGGAGCCACACTAGTAAATGCTTACTCTCCAATTCTCAAAATTCTCAATATTTCTTAACAGCAAAACTTTTTGCCAGTACAACATTATCTATTTCTTATGGTCTGACAAATGGTAGTTTATTTTTTATTAAATGCCTGACCACAGCGCAGGTCTTTGCCAAGTATAAGCAGCCAACAAAATGGCACCCAATATCAGGAGACTCCAGAGTCTATTGCACAGAGATGTTAGTCCGAGGTTATGTAATGCCAAGAAGGAGCTATTTATCAGAATCCAGGAAACAGAACCACAAGTTGGGAGTTAGGAAGGCTATAGTTGCTAAATCAAGATGGCAGTTCAAATGGACAAAAGGAAGTCATCCTAGATCTAAATACAAAGACCCTGAGGGTCCTTCAGGGCAATCTTCTTACACAGGTTTGAGGCATTCTGGGCCTTAGTTGGGGTGGTCAGGTTTTGTGTTACCTTCTATGGAGGCACCATCCTGACCAATCAATCTCATGCATAACTTATTTCATGGTGGTGATTTTTATTGACTTCATTTCAGGATAACACTTCCTTTGTCCCTAAATTATTTAGGCTCACCCTTTATGGGCTATAGTCTCCCATTCACCAACCTAACCTACCTATGCTCTTTCTTCATGCCTTCTATTTATTCCCATAAACAAACTTACATTAAATAGAGCTAGAAGAGGAGTTTCTCTGTTTTCATTTACTCTGTCCTTTCCCTTTCTGAAATAGTCTCACAGGAAGTGTTGCCAGAATGCCATTTTTTGCACCCAGCTTTCCTCCCACTGACTGACTGTACCTTCCTACACACATACGGGAAGTAGGGGGTGGGCGGTACTCATGGCCTGTCTCTTCTGTGCTCTAATGTTTCCTACTCTTCTTTCCAGAGTCTGCCTGCTCAGTGTTCCTTTGCATCATGGTTCTATTTGGTATCTTGTTACCGTTTCTATGAATTAACTTGAGCTAGGGTATTAAAGATTAACAAACACTGTACCTAGATAGTTTTATTTTAAAACCAGTCTTCAGTGCTTTGACTCATGTAAGTGGATTAATAAGTGGAATTCTAGGCATACTAGTAGCAGGGTGGCATGGACTGTAGTAGCAGTAAGAATAGCTGCTGAGAACGATCCTAGCCCCAGATTATCAATCCCCTTCATTAGTTTTATGGATATAGTTGTGCAGAATTAAACTTTGAACTAAAAACCAGTGAAATATTAGTTTTCACAGGATTCTCTCTTTAAAACAAAAAGTTACCCATTTAGCATTTGTAGTCTCAGTTCTGTCACTAGTTTGGCAAACTTGGGCTATTGCTCATTCATCTCTAATATGAGTGGGGCCAGATCATTTTCCATTTCAGTTCCAGGTCTGATAGTATTCACAATAGTAACTAACTGACATTTTATTTATGAAGAACTATATGTGCGCTAGGAAGCATTGCATTTATTCTAGTATTTAACAAGAATTTTTTGAGTCCCAGCAATAGGCCCTAGGGATGTGATAGTAGACGTGACATAGTGAGCTTCTGCCCTCATGAAGCCCATGCTGCAGTGAGGGAGACGGTGAGTCTAAAAACAATGAGTAAATATAATTTTAGATAGAGCTAAAGGTTAGGATGAAAAGTAATATGTATTCAGGGGAGAGAGAGTGACAGTTTGTGGAGGTCTGGTGGTTATTTAAGGCAAAATAAGAAGGTTACATTTCAGTTTAGTTCTGAATGGTATGAGAGGGAAGTCACAGAAAGCATAAGAGAAAAAAGGGAGAGAGAGAACAGGTCAGAGGCCCTAAGGCTGGGGAGGCTCTTGTGAATGAGCAAAGGGAAGATGAGGTTGGAGGTAAATAGTTTCTATAAGTTAACTTGATCTAGGGTATTAAAGATGAACAAATACTGTTAGATCTAACAGGGTCTTATAAGCCAATTTAATATATCATGTGGGGGTTCCTATTCAAAATTCTTTATGTGTTAACTCATTGAACCCTCACATCAACCTTATAATGTAGATAGGTATTGTTATTATTTCCATTTTACTCGTAAGAAAACTAAGACTCAGAGAGGTTAAGACACTTGCCTAAGTCACACAGTCTGTTTGTGCCAGAGCCAGGTGATCTGGCTCCAGAGACTCCACCTTTGACCATTGTGCTCTACTGTCTTTAAAGAACAGGGAGTTGGGATGTTGTTTTGATGAGAAGTCTTTGGGAGGTTTTAACAAGGGAGTGACATGGCTAAGAGCTCTGGCTTCTGTGTAGTAGGAAAGGAATAGAAGCTGGGAGACCCATTGGAAAGTGACTGCAATGGTCCAGGTGAGATGGTGGCTTACACTAAGGTTTGCTGGAACCCAGAGCCATGTCAGAGGCTGGTCTATGTGATGGTGTGCCTCTTCATCTTATTGAATACATTTTAATACATTAGAGTTAAAAACTTTTTTCAAGACAAATATACTTTGGACCTTAGTGAAGAATAATCTTTTAAAAATTGATTGATTCTCTTTCAAATAACTTAAAAATGTTCCTGATGCCTACCTAGCATCTTAGGTGTACATTGACATAGCTGAGAAGGCCAAGTAACCTGCCCTTAAATTCATCCTGCCTATTATCTTATAGCTGTATAATTTGCTGGTCTTCTTATAAAGTAGATCACTAGCTAATTCCCCATTTTTGGAAGATGTACTGAAGCATAGTCTAGTTTAATTAAGTAATTTTTGGTAGCAAATTAGAAATAGACTCTTAGCTAGAAAATAAAACAGACTCTTAACAGTTTAACTATTTCAAAATAGACCCTTAGTTTCCATGATTCACTTAGTGATGACAATGTTTCTAGCTTTCTGCCATGATAAGAAATATACACATAATATATATTTATATATTCAATATAATAATTACATAATTCTTCTAACAATAAATGTATAAGTAAATAATTCTACTGTGATAAAAAACATATACATACAATGTATATTTATATATTAAGTGCTGAAAATAAGACATTCAGTGAAATGATCTTTTAAGAGTAAAGACTAAATAAAAACATTTACATATAAAACAAATCTAGGAAAAGTTGCTAGAAACAGTGCTTCATTACCAATGTACTTTATGAGGAATACAAATGATCTGAGAAAGAGGGTCTGAGAAGGAATAGGAAATGGTAAGGAAAACAAAATAAAAGTGGTAAACACAGAAAAATGGTAAATAAGTCTATATTGAAATAATAACAATAAGTAAGTTTTGGAATTAAATAAATCAATAGATATTCAAAATTCTGAACAATAAAAGCATATAAACCAGGAAGGAAGTCATTGATTATAAGGAATTCTTAGGTCCTTTTATTGTTGTAGGAAGGTAAAGATACTAATTTTTTAGTTAAGTTAAATATTCAAGTTAAAATTTCTAAATTAGCCTATAAAAAAGTAGAGGTTAGCAAACTTTTTCTATAACAGAGTAGATAGTAAATATCACTATTTACCGTCACAACTCTACTTCAACTACTCAACTTTGCTCTTGTAGTTCAAAAGCAGCAGTGGACAATGTGAAAATGAATGGGTGTGGCTGTGTTTCAATAAAATTTTACAAAAACGGGACAGTTTTAGCCACTGCTCTTGATTTGCAGACCTCTGCCTTAAAAGCTGATATTAGAAAAAGAGAGTAGCTGTAATGAATGAACTAATCACCTAACCTAAGAACTTACAAAAAGAAAACAAAAATGGAACAACAGAATAAACCTAGAGAAAGGAAGAGAATGGAAATGATAAAGATAAGAACAGAAATAAATAAAAATAAAGACCCCCTAAACAAAGCCAAAATTTGCTTATTTTAAAAGACTGCCTTAGCCCCGAAAGCAGAACCTTAGATACCCACTAAAGTTTCTAATACAGTCATCCCCACCATTATCCAAGGTTTTGCTTCTCACAGTTCCACATACCTGTGGACAACCACAGTCAAAAATATTACATGGAAAATTCCTGAAATAAACAATTGATAAGTTTTAAATTGCATGCCATTCTGAGTAGCGTGATGAAATCTCTTGCTGTCCTGGTCCATCCCTCCTGGGTTGTGAATCATCCCTTTGTCCAGCATGTCCACGCTGTACATGCTGCCTGCCCATTAGTCACTGAGTAGCCATCTTGGTTATCAGATAGATTATGAGAGAGAGAGAGACCACATTAACATAACCTTTATTATAGTATATTGTTATAATTGTTCTGTTTTATTGTTAGGTATTGTTGTTAATCTCTTATTGTGTCTCATTTAAAAATTAAACTTTGTCATAGGTATGGATGTATAGGAAAAAAACAGTATATGTAGGGTTAAGTACTATCTGCCATTTCAGACCTCTAGGGGTCTTGGAACCTTTCCACAACTGTACTTTTATTTGGGAGGTCCAAGCCCAGGGCGTGAGAATGGGTAAGAAGAGTAGCAAAAGCATAGTGAGCTCTCAGAGGGAACAACATGTTACCTGTCAGCACACTGGCTCAACCGTGTGATCTTTCATCCGAGTTTGACAGTGGAGGAGTGATTCAGAAGAGGTGGGCTCTGTGCAAGAGAGAAAAAGAAGAATGTGATACATAAGGTTTGTGTTGCAAGACAAAGACTAAAAATGCTTCTCAAATTCTGAAAAGACTGATGGAAACATGAAAAGGCATGAGTAAACAATTTTAAAAATAATATTAAATCTGTGATGCAGCAGCGATTTAAAAGATAAAGAGAATATTAGGAACCACTTTATGCCAATAATTTTGAAAACTTAGGTATTAGATCAGATTCTTAAAATAATATAAATTTTCAAAACTGATTCAAGAAGCAACAAAATTGAATGCCCTTATAAACTATTAAATAAAATGAATCAACATTTTTTAAAAAATTTCCTCCCAAAACAGTAGCAGAAGATCCAGCAACTGACACCTTGCAAAACCTTTTAAAAGAGCGTAAAGAGAAGACACACTCCCAGATTAATGTATGAGGCCAGTACAACCTTTAAACCCAAATCAGTCAATGATTATTTGTTGCGTTTCTGCACGACAAAGCAGGTGGGAGTGGAGAAGGAAGGGCGAAAGGTTAAGGAAAAGAGAGACACAAAATAGGAGAGAAAACAGTTCTGGGCCAGGGGACTTCAGCCTCACGGACTGGAGCCCCCGAATCGTGCCTGACTGATCCTTTTATTATCTTACACAAAAGCAAGGGTCAATGTAGCTTCCGTGGTCTGTGAGTCTCACACCCAAGAATTAACCTCCAGGCCTAATTTCCCAAGCCTGCAAACTGCCATTACCAGAGGCCCCATGAGGTTATTGTCATGCACCTCTTAAGAGATAGAAGCTTCTTCTGTCAAGGTGCTTACTGATATGAATGCAGGAAGGACAGGTATTATCATATCAATAGGTCATTTCACCGGCAGGCTGCCAGAACCTGAAGCAAAGGGTTTACGCCCCATTTCTCCTCTCCCTGATTTCTCCCATGGCACTCACTTGCACCCACAGGTACCCACTGGCACCCACGGGCACCCACTGGCACCCATGCGACTGCGTCTGACTTGGGTTGTCCCTCTCGTGGGATCTTACCCATCTCTGACTGACCGGCCATCCTTTGGTGCCAAGTGGGGATATATACAGTAAGCATAATATTGAAGTTATGATCTGTCTTTATGGAGAGGTGCATGGAGACAGACAGGCAGGGTATAATTTGACAATTATTATTATTTTTTATATCTTTTTTTATTAGTTTCAATATCAATGATTATTTGAGAAAAGAAAATTACCAAGTTTGCTTTTAACATAGATACAAAATCCTAAGCAGAATATCATCAAACTGAATTTATCAATAGATGAAAAACACAATACATCCTGACTGTCAATTGGTGCAGCCACTTCGGAAAAGAACATGGCGCTACCTGACAATATGGTAAAGTTGAACATATGCAAACCCCGTGGTTTGGTAGTTTTCTTAGATACTGTCTCTAAACTCATGCACATGGACATTAACATGTGTTCAAGCATGTTCATAGTGTTTAACAACCCACACACCCACCAGCAATAGAATGGAAAAAAGTATACATACCACACATATATATTCATATATACTTATATAGAGAACAGTGAAATGAATTATCTACAGTTACCTGCAAAAATATAGGTAAATCTTATGAATATAATAGTGAAAAAAGCAAGTTCTCAAAAACTATAAACACTTGGTTTTTCTTATAAACAAGAAAAGCTAAACAGTATATTATTTATGGGTACATATACATGCAGTAAAACTATAAAGGAAAGCGAGAGACTGAAAAACCTGCAAATTAAGGGCAGCTGCTACCTCTGGCAGATGGAGGACAGGACATAGGAAGAGAGGGCTTCCTAAGATGGTAATATTGTTTCTTATTCTTATATTGGGGGAGGGAACACAAGAGTTGTTGTCCTATCATATATGACATTTTACACACACACACACACATGCGCGTTTACACACACACACACACACACACACACACACACACACACCAGAGGCATTTTCCAGAGGGAGTTGGGACTACCACATACAGACCCAGGGGAGTGAAGGAGTGTGCTGGGTTCAGGACTAGGGAGGTGAGCTGCTGCTCAGCTTATGGGGGTGAGGGGTGTGTGGCTGAAAAGCAGACTGGGAGGACACATAGGAATCTAAAGAGCCTGGTATGGGATTTGTGTTTTGGAGGGAAGACCTCTGACCATACGTTGGAGAGGACATGAAAGAGTAAGACCAGTGACCAGGAGACCAGTTACAAGCCTTCCAGTTTAGTTTAGGCAAAAGATGACAAAAGTGTCATCCAAAGTAGTGGCAGTCAGGATAGGGAAGAGATGAAGGATTTGAAAGATACTTTAGAGGGAGAATGGATAGGATTGGTGCTGCCTGGTGATTAAGGGAGATGAGGGAGTCAAAAAAAGTCATAGGTGCCCTCAGGGGTTCCAAGCAGCATAATCAGAGGAGTGAAACTGCCATTGCCATCACCTGAGCTATGGAACACCAGAGGAGGGATGCTTTGTGACCCAACAGAGAAGAGGAAAGGAAAGATGACAGATTGAATGTGAAGGGTTTACAAGACTCTACTCCAGGGTTGGCCTATCAAAGGGCATTTGTTTAGTCACTGCCCTTCCTAGATACCTGTCTCAATACTACCGCTTGCTTCTTCTGGAAGGACGAATAGTGCTTATCCTCTTCGTCCTTACTCAGTCTTCCTTAGCTTCTTCTGAGTTAGTGGCCCCTTTGAACCCTTTTATGAAAGACCAGAGCTCTTGCATCACTGTGCAAAACCGTTACACAAGTCACGGGTTTGGAGAACTTATCCGCAGAACAGTGTCTGACCTGAGCACGTATGTCAGGGGCTCTGGGAAGTGTCTTCTTACTGCCTGCCGTGGTTACAGAATAGCTATGCTATAGATTCATTTGTTTCTTTAGGCTTTGGAGGCTTGTGCCAGAATTCCAAAATCACTTAATTAAAATATTCTTGTCTAGGGAATCAGAAGACCCACAGTATTCATGCACTAGAGCTGCCGTAATAAAATACACACAGCCTCGGTGGCTTAAACAACAGACATTTATTTCTCACAGTTCTGGAGGCTAAACGTCTGAGATCAAGGTATCTACAGGATCGGTTTCTCTTGAGTCCTCTCTCCCTGGCTTGTAGATAGTCACCTTCTCTTTGTGTCGTCACATGCCTTTACTTTGTGTGTACATATCCCTGGAGTCTCTTCCTCTTACAAGGACACTAGTCCCATTGGATGAGACCCTACCTTACGACCTCATTTAACCTTACTTACATCTTTAAGGCCCCATCTCTAAATACAGTCACATTGGACATTAGGGCTTCAACATATGAATTTGGAGGGAGGACATACTTCAGTTTATAACACCTGAGTTCTTCTAGTCAAGGCACTAGAGGTACGATCTTGGGCAAGTGACTTTCCCTGCATCCCTGCTCTCCTCATCTGAAAATGAAGGTGTAAGGACTAGAACAGTGACTCTCAAAGATGAGCATGCACCTGAATTGCTTGTTGAACCAGGTTGCTGAGCCCCATCCTCAGAGTGTCTGATTCAGTGATCTGGGGTGAGTGAGACTGCATTTGAACAAGTTTCCTGGCACTGCTGCTGCTGGTCTGGGAACCATACTTTGAGAACCACTGGAATAGAATGATCTATATGGTCATTGTAGTGTTAATGTTTTATAATAATTCTATGGAAAGAGAATATCTTGTTGCCTTTCTGGACTGGGGTTCCTCATCTGAATCATGCAACCTGGAAATTGATCTGAGTGGCTATTTTCTCAGTTCTCCTAAGGATGGTACATAATTAGTATGTACACATCTAGATGCATAGGAAGGAATTCATTCATCACAAAGAGGGGCTGACTTAGGGCATTCAAGTTTAATTCTCTCGTGGAACACCTGTTGAAAAATGCTGATACAAGAGAGAGGCCCAAGAATACTGTGAGGACTCCAGTGATGGGTATTACTTCCCTCTAGGTGGTGTCCACAGCCTGCAGGAGAGTCAAAACCCTATTATACCTATCACTGCCTTCTGTCCAAAAAGGATTAAAAAAAAAAAAATCAAAAGATGTTAGAGTTCAAAGAGATTGTAAGTCATATCTAGACCAGAATTATACTTTTTCAGAGGAGGTAACTGAGGTGCAAGGATGACCTACCCACAGCCACACAGCACATTAGTCGCAGAGCCAGAAACAGAATTTTGGCCTAATGACTCACCTGGCCAATCCAGGTGCTCTCTACCACTTAGCATGCTACATAAGTGATTCAGCAGGGGAGTGAGGGAAGCAACATGGAAATGCATAGAGGGCAGTATTTCTGCTTTCCGGTTGAGCAGCAGGTTCTGCCCCGCATCTGTGGTGGGTGGATTACTTCAGCATTTAGGAAGGTGGCATATGTTACCTGAGGGCACCTGCTGGGAGCCTTCACTGACTTCTAGCCTCTGCCATCTGCACATTTCCATAGTGTGGGCTTTAGAAAACTGACAGTTTGTGTCATGGCCTCAAAACTCAAATTTTACGAATTGGGAATAAAATTCAACATAATGAAAGTTATGCTTATAAAAGAAATTTTTTTTGGCCGTTAAAAATTAAGACATGTTCATTCTTTTCAGCTGAATTGGGATTTGGTATTAATTTCTTGAACCTTAAGATCTCAGCCTTTGATGCCAGAAAGCCGATCTCTAGTGTCTTGTACACAATATTACTAATGGTCTTGTTTATTCTATTTAAAGCTAATTTGTATCAGTCAGTGTCTTCTTTCAGAATCCTTCTTTCTTCCCCCAAATTCAAAATCAGAAACAAGATTGTTGCCTGACAACTGTCGACTTGCTTGCTACCCCCATGCTTGCCCCATGTCAAAAATGACATAAGGAAGTGTCTCGGAAAACCGGGACCTTATGGAATGATATCGGTAAAGCTTCCTTAAGGGAGAGTCATGGAACACTGGGGCCTGGTGGAATGATATCAGGCTGTCTCCCTTATGGGATGGTTTCTTTACCTTGGAGCCATCTTTTGGGGTGAAAGCGTGGGTGCATGAAGTCACAGTACGTGTTGGAATGCAAATGGGAGTTGTGGGGAGATAGCCAGCATACCATATCACAGACCTTGGAGAGAATACATTTTTCTTCCTTTGATGTTTCTTAATAAAAGCTTTTGCTCAGCTCAGTTTGGAGCCTTCAGTCCTTGTGAGACTGTTAGTTCTTTGGCCCCAGCTTGCACCTAAATCATTGGCTGTTTGTGTTTATTTCAACGTTCATAGCCCCTTCCTGAGTCTCATTGCTCTTTGTCATGCGGGACGCGACACAAGATGCCTCTCTTCAAAACTGCATGATTTTCATTTTTTTTAAAAATTTGTTCCACTACCTGAATCTATGCCTCAGATTTCTGGTTTACATTGCTATTGTAATCAAACTATAAATTTACCAGCTATACCCTGAGACTTAACCTAACAACCATTTCCAAGGGAAAGAGATATTTCTTATTCATATTAACGCAAAGCTCAGAAGTTCTGCTCAAACTTCGTCCCCCACATCCCTCCTCAGAGGTAATGTTGGAGGACAAATTGTGATCTGTGTCGTGGTATCTGTATACAGTCCTTATCTCTTGGGATTGAAAAGGGGCAAAATAGAAGGCTTTGAAAAAACCGGAGTTGGTGGTTTTTAATGTTCTGTCTTGCTCCAATTAATTAAGAGAGATATGACATCCACAGCAAAGCTCTTTTTGATAATGGAAATGAGAAATTGGCATCAGGGAGCATGATTTTATTACCTTCTCACCTCCTCACCATTTAAAAAAAAAAAAAAAAAGCAGCCTGTGAGCTAATGCATGGAGCTGTCTTTACTAGCAGTCAGTATTTGACAGCAGCGACATGGTGTAAGTAGAGGTAATCTGTTCCCACAGGTCCTCTGAAAGTCCCTGGTTCCTTAAAAGCATGGGGGTGGCTCTTTGCTCCCCCCACAAGCTCCCAGTTTCCCTAACCTGTCCTTCTGTGTCAAATGCAAAATTAAAAAAACACAAAAAAACAAAAACATCTTTTATTCATTTTCTCTTTTGCAGCCTAACAAACACCTCCCTTTGTGTATCCCTGTGTATTCTCTTCTTTGTGATACTTACTGATAAATCTCACAAGAGAATTCATGTTGGGCTATTTTGTCACAATGTTGTACTTCTCCCCAACCTCCCATTTGACTTCTTAGGTGCCCTCACTTCACTGTCTTTTGATGTTTCCAGCCCTTTCCATCTTGATTTGTGATCATCCTTAGCTAATTTTTCACTGTCTCGGGAAAAGGGATTGCTGCTATCGGTGGAAAACCGTTCCGTTTTCCTTAGTATCATTTCCTGTCCACACATCATGATATTTTCAAAATAGTTTGCCATTTATTATTTTACTCAGTCCCCATTGTTTTGATTCCATTTTTTCAGATGAAATAAATTCAGAATAAAGTGGAAGGTGTCTCGCCCTGGGAGTGGAAGCAAGCTTTCGCCCCGGTGTCTGATTATCTAGCCCAGTTGCAGACAACTGTACTACTTAGCGATTCAGAAAGCTGGCTGGGTATTTGCATTTTTCCCATACAGTAGTAATTCTTGATATCTTCTGGCTTTAGAGCAGTGATTAGTGTAATGGAGAAAGGTTAAGAAGATTTCCAAAGATGGCAGCTCCTAGGAAGCTTATTTTAAGATTCAAACAATTTTCTGCCAGAGGAAGTCCTGAAATGCTGTGGCAAGCTGAAATTCAAAAACACATATTCGCTTACGGGAATTTTTGTTGTTCCTTTTTACAAAGCAGTTTTACTGCAGAGTAATGAGAGGCTACTGTCTACTTCAGCCAAAGAGCGAAAACTCTCTTCCCTCACTGAAGGTGAGGTTTCAATCCATCCTTATAAACATGCACTGAAAAAGCAAATCTCCCTGTCGATGTTATTCAACAGCTTGTACCTTGTACCCCAATCTGCCAAATGGTTGAACAAATGTGTTTTAGTACCGTTGAGTTGTGCCATGAGAAGTCATTTCTTCCAAAGAAATATTTCCCAGTACTGACCACTTGCCAAATTAAGGCTAAACTCAGGAAAATTAAATCCTACCATGGCTGTATCCACTCTGATGTTTCCTAATAAAGCTTTCACTTCTCCATTTGCTTGTTTTTATATATTAATTCTTAATGGACGAAATACTTATTTCCCCCAAAAGAAGTTTTGGAATCAGCTGATTCATATAGAAAAAAAATGTGGTGGGTTTTTTTTGTTGTTGTTTCTTCAGGCAGATTGTTTTCTTCTGAGTGGTTCTTAAGACCACAACCTTCAAAATCTTTCTCAAATGTTTCCACTCAATTCTAACTGTGTGAAAGTCTTTTTATGAGTATAATAATATAAACATTTTGAAGATAGTTTCTTTAGGCAATAAGATCTACTTTCAGTTCATTCTACTTTCAGTTGGGTTACCAGATCTCCAGCCATTAGAAAGCTGAAGTTGTGGGAGTAGGGAATGTAACTTAATATACAAAATAAGAGAGCAAAACATAAAGGTCATATTTAATAAGTATAATTGAAAAATCCTGGGCTTAGGCCTGAATACTCATATAGGATGGCAGTAGTCCTGATGCTATAGCTTATTTTCAGAATTTTATTGCTGAAATCCACTTTCCCCATCCTCCCCACATAATTTATGTAGATGCTCCACTCTCAAAAAAGTGGAGCGTAACTCCCCAGTCCTTAACTGTGGGCTATACAGTGACTTCTTCCTTCCTGAGAGGACAGTGGAGTTCAAAGTAGGAAGGAGGAGTTCAAAGATGTGAAATGACTTCCCCAAATTTGCACAGCCAATAAATAGCATAACCAGAAACAGAACTCATGTTTCTTGATTTCTAATCCATTGCTTTTTTACAAGTTCAGGATGAAGTGACTATGTGTTGTAGTGGCCAAAATATATGATGCCAACTCAAGTAAAAAAATTACAGAGCTGAGTGTAAGCTTACCTACCCCAAACAATCAACTTATACATTCAATTAATATTAACCGAGTAGCTGCTACCTGCCATGCATTGTGCTAGGCACAGCATAAAAATGATTATTTAGGATGTCATTGAACATTTATAATTTTAAGCAGCATTTAGAATTTTTTTTTCTGGAAATATTGAAAAGCTCCTGATAATATAATGTCTGTCATGATGTAGCATGGTCCCTGTATCCAGCCAGCCTCTGGATAACCAGGTGAGGATTCAACACAGCACTTCTTCAATGAGTGGAGAGTTGAGTGAGATGGACTCCAAGGTTCTTTACAGCTCAAAAGTCTTATGGTTCCTGGAAAGGCTTCTATAAATGCTTTTATAATAGTGTTAGCTATGGATTGAGCAGAGGAGAAGGTGTGTGTAGCCTGGGACTGAGAAGAAGGTCTCAGATTTCATTTTCTGCCATGCATAGGCCCAACCTGGGTCCTGGCAAAATTTCAAAGGAAGGGGTGCACAGCTCTCCCTTGAATTGCCAACACCTCACTGCATCAGGCCACAGGATATTCAAAAGGAAATATATAGACATTTTATTAATATTGAACAATTTTCAAGTTATGAAATTAGTTTACTCTGTTAAAAAAAATTTAACATTACAGAGATCCACACATGAAAGTGAAAATCCTTTATCATACCCTCCTCCCATAAAGCAGTTTGGAGTGCTGTGAATATGTTAACATGTCATTTTTTTGATAAAAATCTAATTATGTTTACTTAGTTTACTACTTTTTTCTACTTAATTATCTTAGATATTTCTCCATGTTAGTATATTTACTTTAGAAAGGCTATGTGACATGCCACTGAACAGGTATATTATAATTTTAAACTATCATTTACATTTTTTTTTCTTCTATTTCTAGAACAATACCAACCAACTTCTAAAGAATACTGACCTTTTGGTTTTTAAGATAAAAGTGACAAGTGATTCTTGGAATATAAGAGAGATATCAAACTCTCTCTCTCTCTCTCTCTCTCTCTCTCTCTCTCTCTCTCTCTCTGTGTGTGTGTGTGTGTGTGTGTGAGGGAGACATAGCTAATGGAGAACTGGTCATAAAAATGTATTGAGAAAAAGGAAATTGTAATTCCTCTACAGACAACACTGTGACATTCTGTTGTTCTTACATACTGACTTCAGTGGTTTCAAAACAGTGCTACTGAAATGAATGGGGGAGATCCACTTCTCTTAATTATGTACCTGAATCTTCAAATAAAACTTATACCAAAGTATGGCAGTGACCCATGGAACTACACCAGGAAACCTAGTGCCATTTGGGAGGGCAGTACAGTGGTTTATACATGGCTTCACCTGCTTATTTGAAAAGCTATATCCAGGGAAAAGTTTCAAATATTGATGCCTAAATGTAAAAATTGACATGTGTTTAACTGCTCTAGAAGTTCAAAATTTTCCAAAATGCCCTATTTTGGAGGGGTATCTGGTTGTAATTAGAAATCCTGTTGACATCAGAAAAACTGGTAGGCAATGTTCTCCTGTGACCCTCTCTTCATAAGAAACCGGAAAGAGCAGCAGGCAGCCAGCTTGATTTGTGAAGGTCCTAAAAAACAGCACATTGGCATACAAATTGGTAATGCTGATTACTTTTATTAATAGGCTTTATTTTTTAGAACAGTTTTAGATTTATTAAAAAAAATTGAGCAAATCGTACAGAGTTCCCATGTTACTTTACTCCCACTTCCTGCCTCAGTTCCCCTGTTACTAACATCTTATATCAGTATGGTCCATTTGTTAGAATCAATGGACTGATATTGATATATTATGAATAACTCATGTCCATAGTTTATTCAGATCTCCCCAGTTTTTAACTAATGTCCTCGTTCTGTTCCAGGATCTCATCCATTATACCCCATTACATTTAGTTGGCATGTCTCCTTGGGCTCCTCTAGGCTCTGACAGTTCCTTAGATTTCCCTTGTTTTTGATGACCTTGACCATTTTGAGGTATGCTCATCAGCTATACTGTCGAATGGCCCTCTATTGGAATTTGTCTGATGTTTTTCTCATGATTAGGCTGAAGTTCTGGGGTTTGGGGAGGAAAATCACAGAAGCAAAGTGTCATTTTCGTCACATATCAAGGGCACATACTATCAGCATGATTTATGACTCTTGGTGCTGAACTTGGTCACCTGGCTGACGTAGTGTGTGCCAGGTTTCTCCACAGTGGAGTTGTTTTTCACCCCCTCCCCACACTGTCCTCTCAGGAAGGAAGAAGTCACTGTATAGCCCACAGTTAAGGACTGGGGAGTTACGCTCCACTTTTTTGAGAGTGGAGCATCTACATAAATTATTTGGAAGTCTTCTGCATAGAAGATTTGTCTCTTCTCCCCTTTCATTAATTTATTGGGGCACTTATTTATGTAAGGATGAAATCATAGATATTTATTTTACAGTTTGAGTTATAATCCAATATCACTTTATTTTGTTTGCTCAGATCGTCCCAGCTTTGATCATTGGGAGCTCTTTCAGTTGGCCCTTTCATACCTCTTCATCCATTTTTTTTTTTTTTTGAGCACTTCTCTACTTTCTGGCACGGTGCTCTAGGCTCATCTTGCATATTCCCTGCCCGAGTCCTAGAGTCAGCCATTTCTGCTTTTATTGGAGAATGCCAGATGTGCTTGTTGCTACTGGCATTTTGCTTATTTTAGGGTCTTTCAACTGACAAAGAAATACACGTGTTTACTAACCTTTCTATGCATATACATCTATAAATATTCTGTATATAATAATCTATATCTATATTAAGTTCAACATGAGTTCTTATGGATGTCTCCAAATCAAATATATTACCACATGGATCATTCTAGGCTTCTCCCTTGCTTATCTGTAATTTCCACTCCCACAGTGAGAAACTTGCCTCCCACCATCTGCCATCCATTAATTTAATTGTTCAGTTCCAGCCTACATATATAGCAGTATCAGAACTGTTTACCCATATAACTCTGTGGGAAACAATTAAGTCCGCTGGAGTACCAGACTACTGCAGTTGATTTTGCCATTGGTCTTACAGATGTCATTCAAAGTTACTTAGGTTAGCATCTTTTCCCCTCTCCCTTCAGTGAAGTTGTTTCATATATTTATAAAACAATTAGATCCTCTTATCTTTATCTGCTTTCTTTTCTTAGTTTTTCTGATCTCCTAAATGAGTTTTTTAAAATTTGTGTGCTGTAAAGTTCAATGAGTTTTGACAGATACCCATGTACCCACCATACTAGCATCACACAGAATAGTTTTATCACCCTAAAACTCCCCTGTGCTTCATCCTGCCCCTCCTGCCCCTAAGCCCCTGGCAGTCACTGATCTTTTCTTGTTCTCTATAGTTCTTCCTTTTCCAGAAGGTCATATAGTTAGAATTATACAGTGAGTAACCTTTTCACACTAGCTTCTCTTGCTTAGCAATAGGCACTTAAGAGTCAGTCCTTCATGTCTTTTTGGCTTGATAGCTTGTTGGTTTTTTTTTTTACTAAATAATATTCAATTGGATGAATGTATCACAGTTTATCCACTTGCCTATTGAAGGACATCTTGGTTTCTTCCAATTTTAGCAATTATGACAAAAGCTACTCTAAATATTCATGTGCAGGTCTTTGTGTAGACATAAGGTTTCAGCTCAATTGGATAAATACCTAAGAGTGTGAACGAATGCTGGATTGTATGGTAAGATAATGTTTTCTTTGTAAAAAATTAGCAAATTGTCTTCCAAAGTGGCCATACCATTTTGCATTTCCAGAAGCAATGAATGGGACTTCATGGTGCCCAGCGTCCTTGCCAGGACATGGCATGTCACTTTTCTGGATTTAGCCATTCTAATAGGTACATAGTGACATCATTGTTTTAATTTATAATTCCCTAATGACAAATGATGTTGGGCACCTTTTCATATGCCTTTCGCCATCTGCATATCTTCTTTACATGACTATTCAGATCATTATCCATTTTTTAATTGGGTTGTTTGTTTTCTTATCGTTGAATTTTGAGGGTTTTTTTTTTCTTCTTTTAAATATATATACTTTGGATACAGGTCTTTTATCAGATATGTTTTACACACATTTTCTTCCATTTTATGGCTTGCTTTTTCATCCTCTTAACAGTGTCTTCCTGTGTTGTTAATTTTATTATCATTTTCTTTACTCTCAAAGAGTAGCTTTAAGGTTAAAGCCTTCTGGTAGTTGAAAAGATCAGTTGTTCTGATACAGCCAGTGCTGCCTTCCTCCCCTTTCTGTCATGATAACCTCTTTTCTAGATTCCCATTGAAACATTGGGGAGGTAGGTGCATGGAAACCTGTGAGATTTGGTGCTTAGTTCTGGCTTTAAATGGACAGTGGTATTTTTCTGTACCTCAGTTACTTTGGATCTGCTACTCTTTAAGCTGACATGTGAGATGTCATTCACAAGCAAAAGCTTTAGTGTCAAACCATTTGATTGCTTTCACTGAGGTTTGAAGTTAGCTACTACAATTAGCTTTTAAAGCCAACACCTATCCCCACCTCTGATCACTCACAGTGGACATTTAGAGAGTCAATGTGAAGCTGTAACTGGACCATTTCTAGATACTATGTACAAGCCAAGTGCCTTACTTAACACTTGAGGACATCTTAGACCCATTTTCTCTTCTCTTAGTGTATTGTATTTACTCTAGGCTTTGACATCTTCCCTAGGCCTGCCATGGGGTCTCCTTCGGAACGTGCTTGCCATGATGGAGAACTTACTCTGTGAAGCCTCCTTCTGCCATTTGTTATAGCAAGTAGAAAGGTTTAGAGCAGCAAACCCAGTATTGTTTCATCTTCTTCACTCCTCTGAGGTATATAAATGTGTATCTTTAGTTTGAATTTCAATAAGAACAGCCTAAAATGGCCATGAAGAAAATAGTAATCTACAGCCCAGTATGATTTTTGCCTTGGTAAGATATTTCTAAGTTATTCTATTTGTCAAGGGAAGCAACAGAAAACTTTTAAGGAGGATATTGATGTGATTTGATCTCTTTTATGAAGAGATTACTCTTGATGGTGTATACAGAAGGGACTTTAGGCAGACAAGACTGGAGATGGAAACACCTGAGGGAGTGATTGTGATAGGCAAAGCTAGAAAATGGTCTGAACTGGGTGACAGCAGTGGAGTCGGAGAGAAGGCGTCAGAATCGAAGCATACTTGGGAGTTAGAGCTAAGTAGACTTGCTGATAGATTAAACTTGATTGAGGAATAAGACAACTACTGGCTGGTTTGCTCAAGATTGTCCCAGTTTTAGCACAAGTCACGGTAGTGGGGGATTACCCACTCTTGAAATCAGGGATTAGATTCACATATCATAAAAGTTCTTTTTAGCTCTAATGCTCTACATTTCTGTGTTTCTATGAAATACTCCTGCAGAGCAATTTTCCTCCAATTAATGGAAGATTTATTGGCAATCTTGGTGTTTTTTTCTGACAGGGCGAGGGTGGCAACTTCAGAAGAAGGCATTCTCTATAAGAATAACACATCCCATCCTCATAAACATCTATGTAAAAGAGAGTTCTTTCCCAGGAAGAGAGATTCAGCTTCTATAAAACAAAGAATTTTCTAACTGTATAGCTCTGAGAAATAGAATCCTGTGACTCCTCCCTTATGAAAGGTCTTTGAAGAGCAGACTCAGACATCGATTCATAAGGCTGCCCAGAATCAAAGGAAATGTCAGCATGACCTCCTGAGGTCATTTTTGTGACTCTGGCAAATGGTTTGAGTACTATAGCAAAAGAAGTTGGCAAATGCAAATTTTCATGACTATTTATTATTATTACCCAAGATAAATGTATAACCTCCCATTTTCTCAGATACAGGTGGCCTTGATGAGAATCCCTTAGAGATACATTCGATCTTGCAGCTGTTAAATTCAGCATCTTTGAAGCACCTGCCAAGAAACCACTTGTAAAGGAACTATGTAGTAAGATGCCCATTTGTTAGTGTTCCCATCCACTGCAGTTCTATTTGTCTTTAGAACCTGGTCTGCTCCCCCGCACTCCACTTCTGCTGTAGCTTAGCTTAGCATCCTATTTGCTTTTCTTTCTGCAAACTACACACATTAAGTGTAAACATTTCGACTAATGCCACACCTGAAGCCTGAAACCTGCCCATAGGGACATACCAAGAGTCTTTTCAAAACCTGTAAATGAGAACATCTTTACAAAACAGAAAAACTGCCAAGTGTCAAGTTTCGCTTCATAATGCAGCTCTTGACTTATTATTGAAGAATGCCAGGCCTTTCATCTGCTTTGCAAACCTGCTCTAGATTTGATTGATTCAGTGTTCTGAGCATGGAGGGAAGTTATGGTATAGGAGTGAGGGGAGGGAGTAGTTTCTCACTAACTGTCACATATACTCTTTATAAAATAAGTAGATCTTTCTTTTAGGGAATGGTTTATCAAGGCTGGTGTAGACGCGTGCTCTGTTTTGTGACCCTCAATTTTCTTAGTAATTCACAAGTAGTTGGATTTCATCGGCTCATCTATGATAGACCCATCTTTCAGCAGCATCTGCCATGTATCCTGAAAGCCAAGGTCAACCATGTCATTAGTTGCTTTGGGCAGGCTTGTCATCCTTATGTCTTCCAAATGAAGCATGGGATTAGGGGAAATTGTGTTTTCAATATTTAATTATTAAGGGTTCTAACTTGCAGCCATTTAATAGCAAGGAGCAAAAGACTCATGCTTATAATAAAAGCTAATATTTATTTGGCATCACACAATACCTCATTTAACAGTCCACTACCAGCCCAATGCGGTGTATATTATTGTCCCCATTGAACAGATGAGGAAACAGATTTGGAAACTAGATGGTTGTATAGGCTCACATTGCTAGGAAGCATTATGCTACTACTGTGGATACCATAAAACAATCAAAGCCATGCTGGTTATCTTCAGGCTTCTCTTCTGCCACATTTCCTCATGGAATCTTTTTTTTTTTTAATTTTTTTTTTGAGGGCGGTGTCACTGGTCCTCATATATGGGACCCGAACCGGGGCTGCTGGCTTCCCAAGCCAGCGCTTAACCACCGCACCATTCGGCTGCCCCTCCTCATGGAATCTTAAAGAACCAACCTCTCATCCAGTCATAAGACAGCAGAGTGTCTAGGCCTCCTACACTGAGGTTGTTCCCAGTGCAACTGGCTCCATGGTGGCCCTTTGTCACTCAAGCTCCAGAGGAAATGGCTGCCTCTCACCCCTGGTCAGTGCTAATGCCAGTGATACTCATCTGGGGTGCAGAAGAAGACAGCTTGGTATCTCCCAGGTCCCCACCACACCATTTAGCTCAGTATTGGACTTTATCCCTTATATTGCTTAAAATCCTTTATTTATTGATTCAAAAATTATTAATAAGTGCGTACTTCATGCAGGATCCTGTTGTAGATACTGTGAGAGAAACGGAAGAGTAAGACCTTCAGCTAGGACAGTCAGATAGAGATGTCCAGCAGATAGATAGCAGTTATACTTGAATTTGGGAGATAGATAAGGTCTTTGAGTACAGATCTGTGAGCCATACATTTAATGAGGTTCAATCTAAGTAGAGCAGCATGGTTTACTGAAAAGAGTCCAGAATTTGAAGTGGGAAGGTCTGTGTTATAATCTCATTTCCACCTCTTACTAGATGCTTGACCTCTGGCAAGCTATGTAACCTCAACTAAACCCAAATCCTTTATCTCTAAAGCAGAATAATTACCATTCCTGCTTCACAGCACTGTTATAAATATAGCAGGAAAGTATTTTGACATGCTTCATAATTTGTTATTAAAATTTTAGTTGTTGTTATTATTATTATTACTGTTATAAACAAGTAAGTAAAACGAAGTGGTGGGGCTGGATCAACATGGAACTGACCCCCTGGTGACTCTCCCGCTTTAGAGGTAGGCTTAGAAGTCTGGACCTGAATTCATGGACCTTTCCCTTTGGACAGATGCAATGGCACAGATGGAAGAAACAGTGATAGTTCAGAACATACCAAAATAAATACAATTATGTATGGGAAAAAGTTGAGTTGCTTGATCTATCTGAGTCTTGGTTTCTTCCTCAGTAAACTGTAAATGATTATATAAACATATATTTATTTTGAGGATTAAATAAGATTAAAAAGAAATCTGTACACAACTCCTTAGCATAGCCCCTGGCACAGAATAACTAGGAAAGAAGTTGGCCCAATGACAATTGAGAAACAGCCTAGTATTGTGGTTGGTAAGCCCTGCCACTTATTGGGACCAGTTACTCAAGTTTTCTTCCTTCTGCTCCCTCATCTGTATGTACATAGTTTATTGGGACAGTGGCTGGCATATAGTAAGCATCCAATAAATGGTAGGTATTACTAACAAATAGGTTTATATAATGAGTTAGTAGAGGATTTCAAGCCAATAGAAGCTAAATATTTAGACAGACGGGACCTAATGGGAATTGCCCATCTGTCTTTTTCCATTAGTGGGAACCAGTTGTTGAGACTGGTTAGGGCCTGTTTCTCACCATTCTGATATTCAACAGAGCTAGAGACAATAGATCCCGAAAAGACAGGTGGACATGGAATTGCCACAGGTGAGCTATTTATAGGTAAAACCGAGAAGTAGAAGTAGAAGCAATAATCAGCTGAATTTATTGCCTCAAATTATGTAGGGAAAAGGAGAGATCAGTTCATTTTACTCACATGAAAGAATGTAACCAAATAAAATATTGGTTTGATGGGATTATGGATTCATTAACTTCAGTAAACATCATAGTTAGTCTGTCCAACAACAAAAGCTGTTAACTCTAAAGCTATAATTAGAAAAATGGATTGTTATGGTAAGTCACAATTCATCAAAAATAATTTACGAAAGCTATTGTTATAAGCTTATGTAAGGAGCCTTTACTTGTATTCATTATATAAGAAGTACTAGGATCTTTCTGGGGGCTTGCTATTAGCAAATCTGAAAATGGTTTTGTTAAAATCTGGTGATTTGGTGAGTTCTGAAATTTAAGTCTATGCAGTAGTCCACAGGAATTGACTGAGTAAATGATGAAAATATTAACACTCTGTAAACCCAGTCTGTTTTAAAGAGGTGTCATCTTGGATTAGATTATCAGCTCTAACCCAGCCTTGACTGTAGGAAGATTCACTTTGGAAGTGAATTTAATAATAGCACCTTATGCCTCCTTTGTAGTTCCGTATGCTGGTATCTGTGATTATCTGTCAACACTGATGGAGCTCCCTTTCTACACAAGCAAGATCAGGGGCTCTAGATCCAGCCTTAGCTCCTGAGGCCCTAGGCTGAGGCCCGGGGTCAGGCAGGGCTGACCACAATACATGAATCAAGGTGACTTCTGAGGATCCTGGGAGTGAGGTGGAAATCAGAAGCCAAACAGCCCTTTTGAAGAGGTTCTGAGGAGGAAGTCAAGAGACAGGATTGTGGTCAGGGACACAGGCTCAGATCAAGAGAGTATATAAACCTTGATAGGGAATGAAGGGGGAAGAGGTCCCTGGAAGCGCTAGGTGAAGTATTGAATACATCTTAAGTGATACTCCCAAGCCTTCACTCAAGCTCTCACATCTAGGAAGCAGAAATTTCCTCCAAGCCTTAAGGAAGTTGTTCAGTAGGACAAGACTGAGGATTACTCCCGGGACCAACGCAGCATTTAACTTCCTTCTAACTT
Organism: Aselliscus stoliczkanus; assembly: GCA_033961575.1. Classification (NCBI taxonomy): domain Eukaryota; kingdom Metazoa; phylum Chordata; class Mammalia; order Chiroptera; family Hipposideridae; genus Aselliscus; species Aselliscus stoliczkanus. The sequence goes on along the minus strand of CM066732.1, from coordinate 89,626,896 downwards.
GGCTTATAGTAAGCATCTAATAAATGGTAGCTAGTAATAGTTTATAACATAGAAAACTAGAACTTTTGGGCCATAGTTCAGCATAGTCATTGATTATTAGATAATCTAGCCTGGGAGCTTCTTTGGAAAGCAATGGTTCCATGTGGCTCGTGATTCGTTCTCTGACTCTCTTGGCAGTGTCTTTAGGAAGTGGAAGGTGTGGTGTGCCAACCTTCCCTTCTCTATCCTACCTGCCTTTACCTGTCTGTTTGCTGCCTCTGTCTTGGCTTTCTCACCATGTGGCCTGGTACTACTGGACAGACATGTGTGGTGTTTGCAGCAAACAGAAGTCTAAACATTTGAAAGGGCCTAGAGCTACTTTTCTGCCACTTATCAGACATTGATGATTTAGGTTCCACTAGGCTTCTCTAAAATAACTTCAGCTCTATTCTTGAATGATCTGGGAAAGAGTTCCTTAAAACAAACAAAAACACACTGCTCCTTTAGGGACTTACTTGTTTTAGAAAATTTAATTGACACATTGGACCAGGAAAAAGGTAAGGCTATGCAAATTAGAGTATAACCTGTGTATCATTCTCATCCTTTAGGGACACACACTGGACCAGGAAAAAGGTAAGGCTATGCAAATTAGAGTATAACCTGTGTATCATTCTCATCCTTTAGGGACACACAGGTCACTCCATATCTGCCTAATCTGTCAGGACGCCAAGACCTTCCAATATTTCAGAACTTCTCTGATGTTCAAAAACCTTCAAGTTTTAAAATCAGAATCTAGTTCTCTAGGTTAACCCATCCAGATATCCCAATTTGCTACATTTTGTCTTGCATGTTATTTTATAATGCCTATTTGAAATGAGCAATCATCTTTATAAGTATGCTGGAAATTTTAGAATTTATTTATGCATATGCCATTAAATCTCTCTTTTCACTAATTTTTAGTTGCCATTTAAAAACAAATGTACAGGGTACCCTCCCACGCCTGTCAACACCCGTGGACCTGATCATGGTTTGGATCTTTTAGATGAGAAGGATTTTCCATGAATGGCAAAATTCTATTGGACCAGATGAGAAAAACGTCACTCAAAGGTGGACTATGTCCACGCTTTTTTTACACCAGTATAAACTCTAAGTTATAATGGAAATCACCAGGGCACAAGACTACATTGCTGCTGCTTACCTTACTTAGCAACGGCATCAGAGGGACTCTCCCTCTGATGATTTCCTTCTGTGCTGGAAGATTTGAGTAAAATGGAAAGCATGGGGTCAGCCTGGGTCCAATTCCTGGCTGAGTGACCACTGCTGACTCAACAATCTGTCTTGAGCTTTGCTTCCCTCCTTGGTAAAATGAGGATAATAATGTGACTTCATGGACTTGTCCAGCATCATCACAGTGTTAATCAAGCTACTAGTCCCCCAGAAAGTGCTGGGCGCGACACAGGCGTGGTCTTGTGCTGAGCACTACTGCCTACCTAGGGGTAATGAGGGAAACATGCCCACGGGTTCTCCCCTGGCCAAATCTCATGGCCTCCATTTAGCTCACTTAAAATTTGTGTGACAGTATCTCTAGCTGACCCATAAAGAGAGACATTTAGACAAGGCTGAAATGCATCACATGTAGTCCTGTCTCCACAACTAAAAGTCTTTGTCGTGCTAATGTGTAAAAGGGCTGCAGAAACATGGTGACTTGACATGATTCAGCCTAGGACCAAGATGGAGCTGTGGCCCTCAATTCTTGCCCAAGTCTAATATTCACAAGAGTTTTGACCTAGTTTCCTAGCAATGACTATTGAAACAAGGGTAACAGTTAAAAAAAAAAAATTATGGAGAAACAGGAATTGTGTTAACTTTAACATTTTGTTCAATTTTCCTTCCCTCACAGTCCCTAGCACCTTAGCAGTAATTAAACTTGTGTAGATGAGGCCCACTGATAACCCTTTGGCCAAAAAAAAAAAAAAAAAAAAAAAAAAAAATGAAGTGCTGCCTTCTCCTGAGGGATGATGACTATTCTCCCAGAGAGGAGTGTTGATCCTAGCTAGCTCATGTGGCTGAGTACTGGACTGTGTGCCAGGTGCTATTCTAAGCACTTTTCAGGACCTTAGAATATTGTAAACACACTTTAGAATACCCTAAGTACTATGCTAAGCATGATTTCAGCTGCTCAGAGCATATGAAGCACTTTTCAGTGTTTCCTCAGAGCCACCCTAGAAGGTAGATACTCTTTACTCTACATTTACTCTGAATACCTTCTACCACCTTCTTGGTTACACCCTAGCCCAGGCCCCATCACCTCTTGCTTGTGTACTACGGTAATCTCATAACTCCTGCTTCCATCTTTACCCACTTGCATGTCTTCTACACAAGAAACCACTATGATGTTTATAAAACCTAAATCAGATATCAAATCATTTTCCTTCTCATTATAAAAAGTCACAGCAAACAAAAGCCGCCACTTACTTTCCAATGTACTTCATTCTGACTCTTGACACAATCTTCAGAGCCCCTGCAGAATCATGTCTTCACCGTCCCACTCTCAACTGTGCTCACTTGGCTTCAGCCATAGTGGTTTCTCAGTCATCCCAGACACAATTTCTTCTTCTTCTTCCCCTTCCCCTTCCCCTTCTCCTTCTTCCTCTTCTTCTTCCTCTTCCTCTTCCTCTCCTCCCCTTCTTCTCCCCTCCCCCTTTCCTTCTCCCCTCCTTTTCTCGTCCTCTCTCTCTCTCTCTCTTCATTGAAGTTTCTACTCAAATGTAGTTTCTTCAGACTGGCCTTCTCTGAGTCTCTATAGAAAATTGCACCCCTGTCCCTCTCTGTCCCTTACCTTGCTTTATTTTATTTATGGTATGTATCACTATGAATTCAATCTATTTTTATGCATCAATTATCTGTTGTCCCTCTTTAGAAAGTAAGCTTCATGAGGGCAAGGACTTTCTTTTGTTCACTGTTGTATCCCAACACCTAGAATAGTGCCTGGCACAGGGTAGTGCTGTATATAAATAAATTTCATTAAGGTGTTATTTAAATAAAATCAAATGCACCCATTTAATGAACACCTTGATGAGTACTGGCAAATGTATAAACCTGTGTGATCACTACAGCAATCATGAGCTAGGCCAGTTCCCTAAAAGGTTTCTTCCTGCCCTTTTACAGCAAATCCCTACCCACTGCCCACCTATTAGCCCCATTCAATTGCCAGTCTGCTTTCTATCGTTATAGATTAGGTTTGTGTTTTCTAGAATTTCATATAAACAGAATCCTATGGTATGTACTCTTTTGTGTCTGGCTTCTTTTCTAAGCCATATTTATTACATAGATTCACCTATGTTATTGCAAGTACCAGTAGTTTCATTCCTTTTTATTACTGAGTAGTATTTCATTACATGGATGCACCACAGTTTATCAGTTCACCTGCTAATGGATACCTGGGTTATTTACTGTCTTTGGCTATGATAAACACAGCTGTTATAAACATTTATGTACAAGTCTTCTTGAGGATATTTATTTTCATTTCTCTCTAGCAGATACCTAGGAGTGGCTTAACATATATGAGAATGAATTTTACAAATAGGGAATTGGAGCATTGGAGGGGACAAATGACCTTCCCACGGACACCTAACCAGGAAGTGGGGGAGCTAGGGTTTGCACCTGGCTGGTTCAACTCCAAAGTGCCTGAGATTTGAATCTTTCCTTCATGATTTCAATAGCTCAAGGCAGCTAAGGAGTCTCACCCATATTTCAGAACAGCCAGCTGTCAGCACTTGGACAGAACAGTAGACTGGGGCTGAGCAGGGGTTGGACACCCACATTTCTGCTTGCTCCCATTCTCTCTACTCCCCTTCCTACTCTTCTCCTGTAGCTTTCTCCTCTGAGCACACAGCAGTAGTATTCAGGGGAAGGTGGCAGCAGCCACTCCTATTCTAACTGGAGCATGTGGCGTGATCCCTGCTGGCTGGAGGCTTCTCAGCTGCACGCAGACGGCCCATGTTGCTCATTGGCCTGGGGGCAGGTTACAAGCTGGGTTGCTGTGGCTTTGCCACTGCACCTTCCGTGTATATGGTGAGAAATACATACCAGATCTGAGTTTTCCTGTGTGGTCAAGATGCCTTTGCCTTTCTCCCCTGGGAGACTGGCTAAACATGTGACATAGAATGGTTACAGAGGATAGACTGCCTTGGTCATCTACAGCCAAATTGGAAGGATGATGAGCAAATATACATGAGGGTGGTTTTTGCAAAAACGGGAATAAAACTACCTGTCCACGCAGGGCTTTCTCCAGTCTAGCAGTATGGGAATTACATGGTGGTATCAATAGGTGTGACTTCACAGAAGAGGATGAGGAGAACAAATTTCAGGGGTTCCATATTACACCTTCTGAGGAGCAGCCAGAGAAAAGAAAAGTAACCTGCCAGGTTTGCAGGTGCCCAGGTCTCAGGCAGCATCATACATGTAAAATATGGGTTAAACAAGCAGTGGAACACTTACTTCACTGTGAGGTTAACAGCTCCCCAGCCTTGAGGAGTCCCTTTATTTTGTGGCTTTTCCCCTCGGGACTAAGAGTGACTTGGCCAGTGGGTAAGCCCATGGTACCCAGTTCCTAGTGTGTGAGGAATAACCTGGTGGTGTATTAAAAACACAGATCCCCAGAACCTAGTGATTTAGAGTGAAACAGTCTGGAATGGGACCTAGGAATCTGCATTTTAGCAATTCCCAGATGATTTGCATGCTTGTTGTTAGGGACCTATTATTAGAGAAAAAGTGATGGAAGCCCAGCATCTTCCTCTGTGAGCAGGATTCCATGGGAGCCCCGTGGAGGTAATTGATTGGAGGCCCCTCTGCTCTGGAAGACAGAGCAGTGACTGGGCTTTGTCACCTGGCTACCAGCCATCTATGCATCACCAGGCCTGACCCTCTCCGACCATCTTGATGGTCTCCCCCGGGAGGTGAATCTGACAGGTAACTGCTGTGTTATTTATACCACATCACTCCTGCTTCCTGCAGTGTGTCATCTCTTATTTTTTGTACCAAATGCCCTGCAGCCCTTATAAATAAGAACTCCCTGTCGGCTTGTGCTATTGCATTTATTGTTTGGTATTTTTGTCTTCTGTTCTCTTTTGCCTCGCTATGTTCCAAAATGAACAGCTTGATGCTTCCCCTTCTCCGCTACATCATAGGGTTGTTGGGAGAATTAAATGAGATAATGCATGCAAAGAAGGCACTGAGAAGAGAGCCTGGCATACATAATCACTCAATAAATATTAGTTATCATCATCATTATCATCATCATCATTTTATGAGCATAAACTTGCTTTGTATAAATACATACATATGTTTAAACCTTCTGTTCAAATGTCTTTATGGATCCCAGTGTTCTACTTAATAGGGCCCAACTCCTAGCCTGGCAGCCAAGGCCAACCTCAGCTTTCCTTGTCAATTTTAGCTTTCTCTTCCACCCACACAGTGTTTGAAGTGAGCTGAATTGCTCAGTGTTCCTTAACATGTTTTCCCATGTGCCTTCTCACACTAGACTTCATTCTTAAAAGGCCCTTTCCTGAAACATCATACACCATGACCATCCTTCAGTGCCCAAGACAAAACACTAAAGTCATCCCTCCCCCAAAGTTTCCCCCACCCCCTAGATGGTATTAATAGCTCTCTCCTGTATTAATAGAATCTCAGGGGTATACCTGTACAGTTTGTCTGACTTTCCTTAAGCTACCTATACTTTGTACATTGTGATAGAATCAGTTGAGCTTGGGTCTTCTGTCCCCTATTAGATAATAAGGGTAGTGGCTTTAGGACAAGGCTGTGAGTTATCTACTTCCTCATGTCCTCACCCTGTCCTAACTGCCCTTTCCCCAACACAGTGACTTGCATATGGAGGTATCTCCATACACTTTGGTTGAATGAATCAATAAAAATATAATGAGGGCTGGCCTAGTGGTGCACTGGTTAAGAACTGGCTTAGGATGCCGGCTCTGAGCAGCAGGACCCCAGTTCGGATCCCACATATGAGGACCAGTGACACTACCCTCTACAGCTAAGATGGTGAACAGCAGCTCCACCTGGGGCTGGGCTGCTTTGAGTAGCCAGGGACAGCATAGGCTGCAGCCCCTGCTGCAGTGGGCTGCCATAGGCTTCCGTGAGTGGCTGGCAGCCAGTGTGAGCGGCTGGCAGCTGGTGTGAGCTGCCAAGAGCTGCTGTGAGCGACCATCCACAGGCTGGTGACTGATCTGCCTCACCCAGAAAGAGCGCAATGATGATACCAACATGGGCCAGTGAAGCAACGTCCTCCACAACTAGACTGAAGAACAAAAGGACAGCAACTTGTCTGTTCCCCTGCCCCAATTCTCCAATTTAAAAAAAAAATGATATATATAATGAATATCACAAGGGTGCCAGGTCTATCAGTCAGCCGCAGGCAACAAAGAGAAGGCAAGTACATAGCTTATGTAGTTCCCGCCTTCCTTTTCACCTCTCTTCATCTTTTGCAGAGAGGTCTATTCAGGCTGTGTGACCTCGGCTCCAAAGTCTCTCTCATCCCCTCTCCCTCATTCCAATTCAGATGTCTTGGTTCTGCATTATTGTTGGCTTGCTGACATTTGATAACCAATTTCTGTGAGTATTCTAAAGGCTGATAATGGCTCAAGAGCTTTCTCTTGTATTTTAACTGGTACGAATTTCTAATGTGCAGTTTTGGGGTGCAGGGGAATCCTTTGGACGGTGGATTCTACCTTGTAGCATGAGTCCTCTTGAGGTATGGCAGGAGTTATTATGGTGGGTTTTCAAATCCACATGTGAATGAAGAAGTGTGTGCTGGCTAAAAAGATACGATCCTTTGACATATTTATATTGGTATTTTTTTCAGGTATGTGTAGGTAATAGTATGATGAGTAAAATGAAATTACTTACAGGAATTACCCAATGCACTGCATCCCTTTTGTCAGTTTACATTTTCTCAGTCATGAAATATGAGCTTTAAAATGCCCCATGTGGGGCCAGCCAAGTGGCGTGGTGGTTAAGAGCTGGTTTGGGACCCTAACAGCCCTGGTTCGGATCCCATGTATGGGGGCCAGTTACACTGCCCTCAAAAAAAAATAAAAAAAATAAAACATAACCCATGTGTTGATCCTAAGGAATTTTTGTTAAAAGAGTGGTTATTGTACTTAAAACTTGCTGTGTGTCTGGGCTGTGCTCTCTGCTGTGGTCACCAGCCACATGTGGCCAGTTAGCACTTAAAATGTGGCTGGTGCAACTGAGGAGTGGAATTTTAAATTTTATTTGATTTTCATTTAAATTGAAAACTGATACTGGATCCAGCTATTGGAAAGCGTTTTAAGTGTCTTTGGAACTACTTGGATATAAGAATCTATTTTTTCAACTGTAAATTTTATGATATCTAAATACAGATGAAGTATGTGTGATAAAAATTTAGTATCTGAATTGAGATATATGGTAAGTGGGAACCACATACCCGCTTTAAAAATTTGGTATAAAAATATGTACCTCAATAACTTTCTGTATTGATTACGTGCTGAAGTGACAATATTATGGATATATTGGGTCAAATATTATTAAAATCATTTTCACCTGTCTCTACTTTTTAAAAATATGTGGCTACTAGAAAATTTATATTACATATGTGACACATTATGTTTCTATTGGACAGGGAAGCACTAAACCATGTCTGTCAGTGGTTAACTAATTCTTCCTGGAATAAATGTGTCCGCTCTCATTATTCTGTTTCATATGGAACAAAGAGGTTCTAGGATTACCTTAAAAAGAGTGATTAAGCAAAATTGCTGTCTTCCAGGCACACCTCATGAACACGCCTTTGTAGGATTCCTCTGCTCCCCATCTGTACCTTTCCCCTAAATTCTCCTTTTCACCAGATCATGATTTGTGTTAGCAGCTTGTAAAAATGTGGGAGACATGCAAGAGAGAGTAATGATGGCAGATGTCAAATATTTGGGCCTGTGTAGGCCGACTCACTTAGCTGAAAAACAGAATGCCAGACAATGCATCAGCCTGCTTTGCTGTAAAATCCATCTCCTAAGAGATAGAAGGGACAAGACAAAGCTCTTTCCAACAAGGAAGGCCCAAATCGATGAACTGGAGAAGAAAGGGGCCCTAAAAGACAGTGATTCTATCCTTGGGAATTCATCAAAAACAGACTCAAAGAAGACTTGAGCATGGCACACTTCAGAAGTGTCAGAAAGCAGCAGAGGTGATTCCATGGCATCTAATTCTAACCGGAAGAGGGCTCAGTAATGTCAGGGAGGTCTCAAAAAGTAGCTCAGCAACTTGCAAATGATCTCAGCAGAGACTAACAGAAGATGTATATGTATGTATGTTCTTCATTCCTGAGATTATTTGCAGTTGCATTCTAAATGCTCAGGGAGCTTCCGTAATAGCTCAGAGGCAAAGAGGGCACACACTAAAGATGGACAGAAAGACATGTAACCAAAAATAGTATGACAAATCAGCAGCACTGTGTAAGAACAGCACCCGGAGAGTTGAGGGTTCAGATCAGCTGATGCTGGTGACAAATAATGGCAACCCTAAGAGCCATTTTTAATTAGGTTGGTGCAGAAAGGGGAACAAGAGGGACATTCTGGCTGCACCTTGAGGACACAGTGCTTATCTTTGTCTTAAGATTGGGAGAATGGACATTAATTAATAGCAAGAGCTCTTGGCTTCTGGCCTGGGAGACTTATATCCCATAGGACCAAGGAGCTGTCCATAAGATCATTGAATTTCTGACAGAACGTTTAAGAAACTGAAAAACACAATACAGGTGCTCAGGACTTGGGGGAAAAGATGTGAATTTTCAGATTTAAAAATAGAAAGAAGTGGATTGTAAAGACTCTAGGATACTGAGACCTATCAATTCCAGGCAATACTCTGGTGTATTTATGAAGAGGGTAGTTTGTGAAAATTAGAAAAGCTATCACTGGTCAGCAGAAGCCAGTTTAGGCTCACCAAAAATAAGTCATATCAAAGTAGTTGATCTTCATTTGTTAAGATTGGGATAGTGTTTTACATATGTATCTGCAGCTCATAAGGCTTAATTAGGTCTTTTGTGAACCAAATTGAGAAATGTAAACCCAATGATGTCAGAATTGTGCTTGGTAACTAATGCCCATAATTAAAGGGCACTCTTCATTAATTACTTGCTGGAATAAAAACAATTTTTTTTTAATGAATTAGGTAAAGTTAAAAAATACATGTTTTTCAATTTGCAGATGTCATGAAGCTTTTAGGAACAGTTACTATATTGGATGGCAGAATTAAAAAAAAAAAAAAAAGACCTTGACAGTTAGGAATGATGGCCCTCATCTAAGAAGAGGGATTTTAATAAGGAACTAATGTGGGGCCCTGCACTTAGTTTCAAAAAGCTAAGAGAACCATCAGTAATGGTACCTGTGAACAAGTCTTAGGGGTTTTTAATTGATAGTAAGTGCAATATGAATCAACAATGTGGTGTGCCTGATGAAAAGCTAATGTAAGCATGGACTATGAGACAAAGGTAAATTAGACAAGGGGTTTGCTAAGAAAATGGCAGAGATGTTGAGCTACTTGTGCTAGAAGGAAGCATTGGACCTATGGGAGAATGGTGACTGGAGACACACTAAATGGCTTTAACTACTCACAGTAGGAGAAAATGTTGCTATATGTGAGAGACTTGCTATACCTGCCTCAAATGGAGAACCATTTGACCAACAAGTAGAAATGAGGGAGATGAATTTGAGCCCATCAAAAGGAAGCATTTTCTAACAGCTACGATGAAATGGAGTATCGATCACAGGAGGAAGCAAGCCACCCTGTCTCTAGAGAGATGCAAAGGTGTCTGGATGACACTGGGTAACTCTGATATCAGAGAGGTCATTCTAGCACTGGGAATATAACGTTTTATTCATTGACTCATTAGAATGCCACTGAAGACATTGCAGATGATTTAAGAATTGTGAAAAATAAATAAAATATTACTTCTATTTTGTAAGTAAATTATTTTCAGCAGCCAGAGGCTGTGATACTGCCTAGTTCGTTATGTCATCAAATCAGAAAATATGCAGTTTATTGCCAGATGTTAAATCTGTCACATTGCATTTCTGAAAACTGTTCACAAAGTATAAAGAAAATAAATAACCAAGTAATGTTTTGATGCTGAGTTGTGTGAGTTCCTTATATGTTTTGGATATTAACCCCTTGTCAGGTAGACGGTTTGCAAATATTTTCTCCCATTTCATAGATTGCCTTTTTATTTTGCTGATGGTTTCTTTTGCTGTGCAGAAGCTTTTTAGTTTGATGTAATCCCACTTATTGATTTTTTTCCTTTTGTTGCTTGTGCTTTGATGCCATATCCAAAAAAAAATCCTTGCCAAGACTTGTCAAGGAGCTTTTTCCCTATGTTTTCTTCTAGAAGTTTTATGGTTTCAGTGCTTGCATTTAAGTCTTTAATGCATTTCTAGTTAATTTTTGTGAGTGGTATAAGATAGGGGTTTAATTTCATTCTTTTGCATGTGAATATCCAGTTTTCCCAACACCATTTATTGACAAGACTATCCTTTCCCCATTGAGTGTTCTTGGCTCCTTGTTAAATACTAGTTGATCTTGTATGTATGAGTCCCCCACCCCACCTCCACCCACACCTCCCTGGGCTCTCTATTCTGGTTCATTGATCGATGTGTCTGTTTTTATGCCAGAACCATGCTGTTTGGATTACTATAGCTTGAAATCAGGAATTGTGATGCTTCCAGCTTTGTTTTTTCTCAGGATTGCTTTTGCTATTTTGGGTCTTCTGTGGTTCCATATGAATGTTAGGGCTGTTTTTTCTATCTCTGGGAAAAATGCCATTGTAATTTTGATAAGGACTGCATTGAATCTGTAGATGGCTTTAGGCAGTATGGACATTTTAACAATATTGATTCTTCTGATCCATGGACATGGATATCTTTTCTTTTATTTGTGTCTTCTTCAGTTCCTTTCATCAATGTCTTACAGTTTTCAGTGTACAGATCTTTCACATCCTTGGTTACATCTATTCCTAAGTATTTTATTGTTTTTGATGCCATTGTGAATGGGATTGTTTTCTTTATTTCTTTTTCAGATAGTTTGTTGTTAGTGTATAGAAACACAACTGAGTTTGGTGTGTTGATTTTTGTATCCTATAATTTTACTGAATTCATTTATTAGTTTTGACATTTTTTTTGATGGAGTCTTTAAATTTTCTATATAAAAGATGATATCATCTGCAAACAGAGACAGTTTTACTTCTTTCTTTCTGATGTTGATAATTTATATTTCATCTTCTTGCCTAATTTCTCTGGCTAGGGCTTCCAGTAGTATGTGACTAGAATTGGTGAGTGTTGGCATTCTTGTCTTGTTCCTGATCTTAGCAGGAAAGCTTTCAGACTTTCACCAGTAAGTGTAATGTTACCTATAGGTTTGTCATGTAAATTCCTTCTTTAATTTGTTGAAAGGGTTTATCATGAAAGGATGTTGAGTTTTGTCAAATGCTTTTTTTGCATCTATTGGGATGATCATATTATTTTCATCTTTTATTCTGCTAATGTGGTGTATCACATTTATTGATTTGTGTATGTTGAGGTACCATTGCATCACAGGTACAAATTCCACTTGATTATGATGTATAATCCTTTCAATGGCTATTGAATTTGGTTTGATAGTATTTTATGAGAATTTTTGCATCTTATTAATCAAGGATATTGGCCTGTAGTTTTCTTTTCTTGTAGTCTCTGTATCTGGCTTTGGTGTCAGGGTAATACTGGCCTCAGAAAATGACTTTGGAAGTGTTACTTTCTCATCAGTTTTTTAAAGAATTTACTGGAGTCCTTGGGTGAGCAGGTTTTGTCCCTAGGGCCCCAGGTGTGCAGGCCTGATGCTTGCATACACAGGGGAGAGTCCTAGATCCTGGGGTCACTGGGGCAGGCCTGGCATTTGAGTCTGTCTTCATAGATAGATCTGGATCTTGGGAACCACAGGGGCCAAACAGGTGGGGTGGGTCTAGTATCTAAGTCCTTGGGGACCAGTGTGGTATTGGGATAGGCTGGGAGCTTGGATTCAAGGGAGCTTATGTTTGAGGGTAGGCAGCCTGGCAGGAGCTTGGAGCCTCAGTGGTCGACTTGGTACTGGGCTCCTCTGTAGCCTGGGCTTGTGGGTACTCACCTGGAGCCTAGGTTTCTGGGAGCTGATTGGGAGCCTGGGGCCACAAGAGCCACCTGAATCATAGGACCTGGCCAGTACTGGGATGTGCTGGGTACCTGAGTTTGAGGCAGTACACTGGGAGCCACTTTGGGTGACAAGAGCTGGCCTGATGCTGGAAAAGGCTGGTCGTGCAGGGGCCTAAAGTGAAATCGGGTACTCCCTTCACTCTCCTACAGGGAAGGTGTCTCTCTCAGCACTGCCTGGACTTGGGGGCGAGGTGATGGGGAGAATGTAAATCTTGTTCCTATCCTACTCAATGTGTTTCTTCATATTTTTTCACTTCACCCAGGTGCTGTAATTCCTCACCTGGAATTCTTAGATCTTTTGAAGGAATCTTCATGCATGGATAGTTGTTCAAATTGACATTTCTAGGAGGGGGCAGGTGCCAGACATTCCTATACAGAATGGCCAATTAAATGGTGGGAGAGTCCGATAGAATTAATGAAAAAATCGGAACAATAGGACATTTTATCATAAAAAGAGCTTTTCCAGTCATAAACGCATGTACACAGAGCAACCCTCTGGGGAGAACAAAGAGAAACGAGGCCCTACAATTCCACCCAGGCTTTGGTTCGATGAGATCCGTTTCTAAGGAGCACAGTTGTTGGTTGGGTCATACGGTTGCCAGGAAAGGGTCTTGTTCTTAAGGAGTTAAACAATGCTTGCGCACACTATGATTTAAAAACAAAACAGTTAAGTCCTTTCTTCATACCTAAACATGGTATTATAAGTTTCTGAACTGCTTCTGTATCCCAAAAACTACACCCAGTAGCAGAGTTCATTGGTGTGGTGACTACACATTCCCCTAAGTTCCCAGACACTCTATGTTGCAAGGAACCCAGGACATCTCCCAGTTCATCTCCCAGCTCACCATTTTGCAGACATGCAAATCCAGGGCGACAGAGTTACTGACTGAAATAATCAAGTCATGTGGCTCTTCTGCCACAAACAGTCTTTGACATCAGAAATTGTCTTTGACCTTGGTTAGGTGACACATATTTTCCATGATGAAAGAATATAGGTATTATTAGCAGTATAGGTGAAAAGAGGCAATAGAGGCTTACACTGAAATCAAATTTTATTTATATGTCATTATTCTGCCAGTACGTTGCAAAAGCCCTTTAACTTTCTGCCTAATCATCCCCTTGGAAAAACTAGCCCAGCTACCAATTACAAAAAGATGTAAGGACCCTGTATAAGGAACAAACCAACCCCTGCCGAGTTTGAATGACTTCAGCTCGTCCAAATATATAAGTTAGACTAGATTCTGGGTCATAGCCTGGTTTTGCAGCTTGAGAACAGGAGGTTTGTCTCCTTGCTGCAATTGTTCTGCGCTTTCCCAGGCTGGTTCCCTGTCATGAGGCCTGGCTAATTGCTTTGCAGCTCTCCTTTTCAAGTCAGCAGGGCTCATAGCTGAGAGGGGCATCAGGGTACAGCTTTCAGCAGCCCCCACACTGGTCTGTGTAGCCCACATCTACTCCAGGCTTTGCCTCTGGGGCCTACCTGAGGCTGTTGAAGCTGCACCTACAGGAAGCAGTGATATGGATAACTGCCTCCTGGTCCATGCCAGTGGTGCTCAATTCAGCGATTATGTTCAATAAAAAATGGTTACATCATCCCACAGAGACACATTGCTTCCAAGAGAAATGCCATGAGTAGCCTCCTGTCCTACCTCACGGGAAGGCAATCTCTTCACCTGCAGCCGCCACAGCAGTCTACGCCCCACAGATGATCAGCTCCTTCAGTGGGGAGGGCAATGGGAGGAAGCTTCCATCTGCTGGGAGGCTGAGGATTTTGACATCTGAACTGCAAGCATCAAGGTCCAAACTTACAGCAAGGTCTAGAAGAGAAGATTGAAATCTGAAAGAATGTAATGTTCTGAAAGCTTCGCCTTCCTCAGTCTCCCTACTGGGGCCTTCAGTCATCATCAGGGACATTTCCCAAGTGGAAGGAGGGCCTGAGTGAGCTCTTGCTTTGCACCAGCGCTGTCAGAAGTGCTTTACCTGGAGCAACTCCTCTGTTCAGGGGTAACATGCATTGCTATGTGCCAGATACTACTCAACATGTTTGAATTGTATAAAATCATTTACTCCTTAAGATAACTCTATAAGCCCCCATTTGCAGGGAAGGAAACTGAAATGCCAAAAAGCAAAGTCATTTGCTGAGGTCACACACCTAGGAAGGGGCCGAACCAGGCAAGCTGTTCCCTAAACATTGTGCTCTGCAGTCCTAGCACAGATCTTGTTAGCGTCCCTCCTTCTGACACTCTTCTTACAGTCTAACCAAACCCAACCACTCTATTGTCCACAAGTACCACTGGCACTCTCCCACCTCTGTGCCTTTGTCCAGTTTCTTGTCCTTGGATGCCCTTGGCCCTCTCCCTATTTGTTAAAACCTACTCATCATCCATGGCCAAGTTCACCTACTGCCTCCTCCATGAAGCCTACCCTTCTTCCAGCTATAATAATTTCCTACCTCCATGCTCAAAAAGCACATTTATCATAGGATCCTGTCTGTTACCTTCATGATAAGTATCAGTTTGTTGTCTATATCTATCTATCTATCTATCTATCTATCTATCTATCTATCTATCTATCTGTCATCTTCGTCATCATTTATTTCTATCATTTACTGCTCAGATCTCTCCCTGCCCTAGACTGTAGGGGAAGAATCCTGTTTGTTTTTCTTATCACTGGATACCCAGTATGCAAATATTCATTGAATGAATAAGTAAATAAAAGAATAGATTTTGTACCTTTCCTGTAGTAGCTACCACATTCTGCCTTACGTTTTAGTTTTCTTTGTGAAATGTTTCTCTGCAAACTTAATTGTAAACCCCTTGGGTTCAAAGGCTTAGAGCATGGACAGTACCTTATTCACTGCAGCATCTATACCACTCGTAATATGATGTGCCTGACACATAGGACGCCCTCGTCAATCTATGTTCGTTCACTTGCTTGAGAGGAACCACATGACACCTTCACCATCACATTGCCATTTATTTGAATATTTCAAACATGTGTTTGAAAATGCATCTTTTTTTTCCCCCTGTAGGATCCTTGGTACCATGGCAACCAAGTTGGTTTGACTTGGAAGTATGCCTTAGGAGCTGAAGGTTTTTCCTTCTACCTGCTGCTATTAAAACCAGGCACTGAGACACTTTTTAAAGAGGTTATTGTTCCCATCTGAGCAGATTTGAGTGGGCAGAGTCTTTCACCCTGTACCCTGTGACATGGTTTCTACCTGTCTGCACCACCTCCACCTCTCACCCTGCTACTGATGTTATTTTGAGTCCTGTAATCGTGATGTCAGAAAATCACCAGCGATAATTCCCTAGGTGCTCTCATTGGCTCATAACTACAAAGCATGAAACTCTAATGCCAGATGTGCTGAGAAAAGCAGCTGGCCAGTTGTGCTGCTGACAGACTGGACATAACCGGCCATCAAGAGTGCTGATTCTCAGTTCTTGTCTGGGCTTCTCATCTTTCATGTAGGTAATCACTATTGTGGCCCAGATGCAAAATAAACTTATTGACGTTGTGATGTGTACCCATTTTTCCCCATTTTCCAGCTGGGCATTTTGTGGGAATTATCATGCCAGGATATTGGCAGCTTTGAGGCAAGACAAGCAAGGCTGTGAGCCAGGTGGATGGAGAAAGACAAGTAAAATATCCAGAGGGACTGCAGAGAAACCTGGAACTCAGGCAAAGTCAGATTGAAAGCAGCTTTAGACAGGCAGAGAAGACAGATATAAGACACTGGAAATGAAGATAACTCATAACCAAAGCAATTGCTGTTAGAGATGTGTGCAGCCACACTGTTCACCATTTACATCCTAGGGAGATCTCGGCTCTAGACCATAAGCACCATGGGGCAGGGATCTGGGTCTGTCTTGTCTCCTACTCGCCCCTCCCCTCGTGCCCCCCCTCACCCCCCCACTCCCTCCCACCTCCCTGCCGCCAGCTGCAAGAACAGTTCCTGGCACATAGAGGATGTTCAGTAAGTATTTGATCAATGAATACACAAGCCCAGGACAGTTATATTTTATTTAATACTTACTTGTAACTTGCATTTAGCAAAAGCAGCCACACACAGTAATGTCATATGATCTTGCAGCAGCACTTGGAGGGGTCATATTAGCCTGTTTCATGAATGAGGGAACAGACGAGGAGTTGAAGGGGCCTAGGGACAGGGGGCCTCTCAGCTGGAAAGCAGCAATGCAGGGCCTCAGCCTCAGCGCGGAGCTCCTTCTGCCACTTGCAGTTAGTTGCTTCTCAGGAGAGTGGACATTAAGGTCCGCAAGAGCTGGGAGCTAGGGACAGACTGACATCTAGCAGGAGGACATTTTTTTTCTGAGAACCACAGACCAATTCTCCAAGTGGGGCAGCACCAGGCTAGAAGTGCAGCAGTCCCTGATGCCTTGCAAGCTTTGACTAGCATGGCCCCGTTCTAGCCTGCTGCCCAGGAGTCCAGGGCCTGCTGGGAGGTGGGGAGCTTGCAGAGGGCTGGGGAGCTGAGCCAACAGTGAAGGCTGGCTCTGCTGGGGCCCTTCAGAGCATCCGCTAATTTGTTGACTGCACATTTCTGCCAAGAAGCTGAGGCTGGAGGGCTTCAATGGAAGCTTACTCGCCCTAGCCACCGAGGCATTTGCCTTCCTGAAACTGCTGTGCAAATGATACATGACCCTCACTGAAGCTCACCATGCCAGGTACTGTGCCAAGTGCCTCATGTGAGGGATTCCAGACAGTGCTCACAGCAGGCCTGGGAAAGTACCGCCGCTGTTCCCAAGGAGACCAGTAGACTCAGGCTTTGATAGTGTCACTGCCCAGCTCATGAAGCTTTGTCACCTCTTCCCTGGACACAAAGTGTAAACAGCCTGAAGGTCCTGTCCTCATTATGAAGAGCCTGGCCTTGCACTGTGTGTCTCCTGCTACTCCCCATCCACTGGTGACCCAGGTGTGTTCTTTCCCTCTCTCCTGCTCCTCTCACTATGCCTTGTGCTGGCCTTCCACCTGCAAGGCTCTCTCCTTTTTGTCTCCTCCCACAATTCAAAGCTCTGCTCAAGTTTTAACTGCTCATCAGCCTTCCTGACGACTGCAATCATGTTAAAGTTTGCTTTCTCCAAAATCATAAGACTTTTAATTTAGCGCATAACAATAGACACCCTCACATCGCTCATTGTCTCCATGTTTACATTGGTACCCAATCTGGATTACCCCTCCCCTGCAGGTTGGGACACTGTCTCGGTCTGCTCAGGTTGCCATAACAAAATTCCAGAAACTGGGTGGCTTAAAAACACCAGACACTTTTTTTTTCTCGCAGTTCTGGAGGCTGGAAGTCCAAGATCAGGGTGCCAGCATTTCTGGTGAGAGCACTCATTTTGACTTGTGGACAGCCATCTTTGTAGTGGGTCTTCACCTGATGGGGCCAGATGCAGAGCTGGAGAGAGAAAGAGAAAGAAAGATTTTGAGAGAGGAGTTTTCTATAAGGGCACTGATTATAAAGGCACTAATCCCATCGTGATCAGGGCACTCATCTCACCATGATAGCTCCACCCTCATTAACTTACCAGACCTACTTACTTCCCAAAGGCCTGCCTCCTAATACAAATACCATTACATTGGGGGTTAGGGCTTCCACCCGAATTCTGAGGGGACACCATTGTCAATAGCAGACACTGTCGCCCAGAGGCTCACGGGGATGTCCAAGAGAGGACTCAACCTGGAGCAGCAGTTCCAGGTTTTTGTCTTCACACAAGGAGAAATTCAAGAGCAAGATAGATGTAGGAAGGCACAGGAAGTTCATTGAAATGAAAGGACACGCTTGAGAGGAAAGTGTGGGCAAACTCAGAGATTGAGTCGAGCTGAGGAAGTCCTGACCAGGAGTATTTATACCTCCTGGGGACAGGTTTTGGTAATGTCCCGTTGACCAGGCTTGTCATTTTCCTCCCAGTAGATTACAGCCTCAGCTTCCCCGCTCTTTCTTCCTTATTTGGTTCCTGCAAACTGCCATGGCACCAGATGCCTGCTGGGAGTCGTAACCTCAATGCAAATGAGATTATAATTAGCTAAAGGTCAGGTCCTGGTCAAGGAGATTAACCTAACTGGATGACACTGGTTGTTGTTCTTCTCCAGCTTTAGGTGCTGGATACAGTCACTTGTTACTTGTGTACCCAGTGAGGCAGCTCACATTGTATCCTGAGGGTATTGTCAGTTTCCTAGGCTACCTATCCTGCCTCAACACCATCTCATATTCTTCTATATGTCTCTTTGCCGTTGCTCCTTCCTATCAGTGAATTTACTGAGAGACCATTCACTTTGAATTAGTTTTCTAGTAATGGTAGGTTTATGCTGATCAAATCTCCTTCCTGATCTCTCTTGAATTCACCAATAAGCATCTGCAGGTGGCTAACCTGGGGCATCCTAGTTCATCAACTGCTCCCTGAGGAATACATCGTCGTATGGTGTTCTTAGAACCCCTGTTTGTTTTTGCTTTCTTTGTCTACCATCTGTATAAATCCCAGAGAACGTCCAGATCATGTGCTGCATTTATTCCTAGTTCACCTACCAGACGACAGACTTTCAAGTTATTTAACTTCTTTGACCCTTCTTTCTGTGCCTGTAAATTCAACTGAGTGATACCTATTTCATAAGGTTGCTGCAAGATCTAACAAACGATTCATGCAAAGGGTCTGACATAGTAGATGATCTCCCTATTTTTAGGATAAATAACAGTGTTCATGATACACTGCTGAGTGGAATCTCAAAATATAATAGTATATTGCTAGCCATTTGTCAGATACTGATGCAACAGCCACTTGATGTTTTGTTTGGCTTTGCTTTTTGTCCAGGATAAGTTTCCAGGAGATGACTTGCTTTTCATATTCGGATGTGTTTTAAATTGCATACAATCTTTGTAAAAGGCACCACAGTGCTTAGTTCTGCTGCAGACCCACAACAATTAGATTGGATGCCCTTGAATAGCTCCAAAATGATTAAACTGAGGGCTGTCGGAAGTAGTGAACAAGGAGGAGAAAAAGGCAGTACACTGTCTCCCAGTTGCCGTGGTTACATGAAGATGCAGTTGGTCCCCAGGGTTGGCATGGAGAGGGAGACAGGGAACTGTGTTCCGGAGGATAGTGCAACACAGCCCTGTGAGCAATGGGGCGCTACAACAACAGGTATGGGCTATCACTGTCAGAGCAGGGGATGTTCTGAAGTGCCCTAATGGCTTAATTTATAAGCAGCTTAAATGGTATGTGGGGCTGAACACAACGTTTCCTTTAAAAATAGCCAAGAATTCTGACATTGCAACCTTTAAAATACAATGTACCTCCCAGGGGGATTAAGCAAACAGCTATTTCATGGCAAGGGATTTGGCCCTACAGGGTATCTGTTTCTAAGTCCAAATACAAAGCATTTAAGATGTGACTCATGCCTTCCCCATAACTGCTGCCAATATTTATGATATTTCGTAAAAGTACAAGACAGGTAAAATGGAAGTTAAGACCAAATTTTAATATGTTGGGGTAAGAATAGAGAAGAATAAACCAGCAACTACAAAGGATAATTGAAATGTACAGATAAATCTTATTTTACCCGATGGTTTAAACCACCTTCCTCATAATGACTTCAATCAGGGATTCTGTCCGAAGACAAAATTGGCTGGTTTAATTTGGTATCTTTCTATTTACTTTGTCAAATCTCCAGCGGTGCAACTAATAAGTAGTGAAATGTTGATAAGATAGGTAACTAGAGAGATGAAGATGAGTAACGACAACAGCAAAAGAAATTAAAGAAAAAAAAGTAATTTTCAGACTCTGGATCCTCCGCATCTGACTAATCAAGTAATAACTGCGGCTGCCTACCCAGCTGACTGACATATAACCAGGTCTAAGCTCATCTGTCACTAGCCTCACAAAGTAAAGTAGGGACTATCCACACTTCATGGCATCAAGAAAGATTTATCAACATGCCAGATCAAACATGCCCCTTTGGGACAGTTTAAAGTTGTCTGGTGGCCTGAATTGAATCTCACTGGGGTTTTAAAATATCGACAGCAAATCTGTACTCTGAGAGGTAATGAAGTGATAATGTTATAGTTAAGAGCAGGTGAAATATATTGCACTAAACACTCAGTGAGCAGAATGTAATTGTGATAGCATGGGTTGGGGCATTTGGGGAGTCTCCCAGTACTCTCCAGGATATTAGCAGCTGTATTCATCTGCTCCAATGGCTGTGGCCCAGGTGAGCTTTACCTGGCTTAAATTGGAGCTGTAATGTGATGCCCTTTGTTTCTAAATAACAACAAAAATTCTGTGATTTCGTTTTTAAAACTCTCTTGGATATTTATTATAATCATTGCATTAATTTTTTTTAATTAAAGCTACAGTTATTTTATTAAACATATAAGCAAATAGCGTCTAGTGGAGAGGATTCAGCTTTTGGATTCAGATAGAATTTGCTCAATAAATATGGATAAGTTGCAGAGTTTCTTTCAATCTCAGCATTTTTACTTGTAAAATGGAGATACTCATACCTACTTTAAAGGGTTATTCTGTTTTTAAGTGAGATAATGTATGTGCTCTAGACTGAATGTTTGTATTCCACCAAAATTCGTAAATTGAAGCCTAACCCCCAATGGGATGGAATTAGGAGATGGGGCCTTTGAGAGGTGATTAGGTCACGAGGGTGGAGCCATCAGGACTGGGATTAGCACTCTTATAAAAGAGAAACTTCTGCCATGTGAGGTTATAGCAAGAGAGACACGCCATCTGTGAACCAGGAAGCAGGGTGTCTTTGTATAGCAAATCTGCCAGCACCTTGATTTTGGACATCGCAGCCTCCAGAACTGTAAGAAAGAAATTTTTGTTGTTTGTCAGCTACCCAATCCATGGCATCCTGTTACTGTAACCTAATGGGGCTACAAGTAAACAAAGTGTTTAGAACACTGCTTGACCCATAGTAAACACTCAGGAAATGGCAATTATTGTTACGCTGCTGTTATTAAGGCCTCATAGTTCTGGGGATGGAGGAGAGGTGGATTCTTTAGCTGGTGAAATAGTGAGTCTGGCCATCTGAACTCAGAGATGGAGAATATATGGAGAAGGAAGTTGTTACAGTCCTCAAGGAACCTTAAAACTCCCCAAAGAGGGAAACTCAGCCAGATAAAATGCAAAAGAGAATGAAAGGAGAAGGTCCGAGTCCTGAGTGAAGCCACAGAGGGAAGTTTCAAGGATTCGGACTCAAACATGGCAGTCATTTTATTAACCATTCTTTAAATCCACTGCAGTGGTATAAAGAAACCTGCCCACCTGTGTTGATGAGAGAGCAAGCCCACATGCCAGACAAACTTTTTTTATTGAGATTAGTCTTCCTACAGGAAAATGTGCAGATCTTGAGTGTCGAGTTTGATCACTTTTGACAATTGCAAACACCTGTGTCACCACCCTCCTGATTAGAATATAAAATATTTCTATCAACCCAGAAAGTTTGTTTTCAAGCAACTTCCCCCTCCCCACCGACAACCACCTCCTAATTTCTAGTATTATAGTTTTCCCTGACCTGCTGTTTCATATAAATGGAATCATACCATGTGTACTTTTGTGTGTTTGGCTCCTTTAGCACAACCTCATGTTTTGAAGATCATCCATGAAACTGAGTGTATTAGAAGTTTGTTCCTTTGTTATTGCTGAGTAGTATTCCCTTGTATGAAGATCCCACAATTTGTTTATTCTCCTCTGATGGACATTTGGGTTTCCAGTTTAGGGCTGTCATGAATAAGGCTAATATAGACATTGATGAGTAAGTCTTCTTGTATCCATGTTTCATTTCTCACGGGATAGCCCTTCAAAGTTGTCTCAGGTTGGGGCAAGGGGGCATATCTTTGTATTCCCAGTTTGATCAGTCATTGAATGAGGGCTGCCCCTAGGGTCAGGATGGAACTGGTTGAAGCAGCTTCCTTTTGCTGCAGAAACCCCTGGAGACAGACTCAGCAATGAGCACAACAGCCAGCACCTGCATCTAGGGGACTGAAGGTCTTGGTCCGACCTGGGTGGTACCCCACAGCATCTACTACACCTGTCTAAGAAATGTTCTCTGATTCAAATGTCATGTTTTCTTCTAGAAGTTTCATGGTTCTTTTACATTTATGTCTGTAATCCATGTCAAATTTATTTTTGGGTATGGAGTGAGTTAGGGGTTGAGGTTTGTTTGTTTTTTATATACAGACATCTACTTGTTCCAGAACCATTTGTTGAAAAGACATTCCCTATTGGATTTCTTGGTTCCTTTGTGGAAAATCAATTGACCATATATGTGTGGGTCTATTTTTAGATTCTCAGTTCTGTTGCATTGATTTGTTTATCCTTGCATGAGGCAATGTTTTGAAAGAAATCTAGCAGAAACAGTGGAACCCTTTTTGATCAGGAAGGTAATTTGGTAGCTTAGGGAAGCAAGGAAGGCAGCATGGATCATGCAGGTTCATTTAGACAGATATACACAATAAAGGGCCCAAATAATTAAAACCTGAAGTAAATTGCATGGTATGTGCTCAGAATTGGCTAAGCTATGCCATAGTTACAAACCAGTTTTGAAATCTTAGTAGCCTCACTCCATAGAAGTTCTCTCTTCCTCAGAGCACCACCTGGGGTGAGTTGAATGACCCTACGGGCAGCTCTTCTCCAAATAGTACCTGGGCCATCCCAGGTGCTTCCATCTTATAACTAAGCCATCTGGAATTTGTGCCTTCACGGCTCCATGGATGGGGAAGAGGGAGGTGAAGGGCTGCACAGGACATTTTTTAAGTGTCCAGCTTAGATGCACTTACCTCATTTACACTCATATCTAGCTGTCCAGTACCCAGCCACGTGACTGCAAGGAAGGCTGAGAAAATGTAGTCTTTGTTAACCACTAGCATTGTCTCTGCCACAGGTGAGCCTGGGAAGAAGTGGGACTGGGGGCAAGGTAGAGTTTGGTAACTGGCATCGTGGGAGGCTTTATAGAAAGCTGTACATACATGAGCTCTAGAGCTAGATTCCTCCAGGTTCAAACCTCCCTCTGCACCTTACTACATGGGTGACCTTGAGAATATCACATACATTCCCTGATACCTCAGATTCTTTATCTAGAAAATGAAATGGATAATAATACATAAGGGGTTGGGCTGGCCGAGTGGCGCGGTGGTTAAGTGCTGGCTTGGGAAGCCAGCGGCCCCGGTTTGGGTCACACCTATGAGGGCCAGTAACACTGCCCTCAAAAAACAAAAAAACAAAACAAAAAAAATAATAATACTTAAGGGGTTGCTGCGAGAATCTAAAGGATTAGTATATACAGTCTTTGCCAAGAGTTGCTGCAGTTTCCTACTTCAACAGTGCGTGGATGGGAACCGGTGCTTGTCCCCCACTCTGGCTGGCCACTCGAGCCACCACTTCCTTACAGTGCCTCTGACTGCCCCAGGCCCCCGCCGACACCTCTCCTTAGTGCCCGCCATGATGACCGCACCTTCCTCACAGGTGTGCCAGAACTACCACCAGGACTCAGAGGCCACCACCAACCACGGGATCAATGCCTCCTTTGTCTACCTGTCCATGTCTTAGTACCTTCACCTCATTGATGTGGCTTTGAAGATATTTGCCAGATATTTTCTTCACCCATCTCATGAGGAGAGGGAACATGCTGAGAAACAGATGAAGCTGCAGAAACAGCGAGGCAGCCGGATCTTCCTTCAGGATACAGAGAAACCAGACTGTGATGACTGGGAAAATGGACTGAATGCAATGGGGTGTGCATTGCACTAGGAAAAAAGTGTGAATCAGTCACTACTGGAGCTGCATAAACTGATCACTGACAAAAATGAACCCTGTTTGTGTGATTTCATTGAGATGCATTACCTGAATGAGCAGGTGAAATCCATCAAAGAATTACCAACTTGGCAAGATGGGGGCCCCTGAATCTGGCACAGCAGAGTATCCTTTGAAAAGCACACCCTGGGAGACAGGGATGAGAACTGAGCCTTTGGCTGGCTCCAGTAGCCGCAGAGGTGTCTTCCCTGGTCACCAAAGCAGTACATGCATGTTGGGGTTACCTTTCCCTTTTCTATGAGTTGCACCAGATCATCTGCTTATGTTCTTTAATTTGTACCATTTCTTCAAATAAAGTAATTTAGTACCTCCCCCCTTCAAAAAAAATAGTACACTTAGCATAGTGCTTGGCATAGAATAAACATTTAGTAAGTAGTAGTTATTATGTACATCCACAGATATTACTTGAAAGAGTTCAGATCCAGGGGAGACAGCCCAGCTTCTCCCCCTTCTGTTCAAGACTTTCTTCCACAGATCCTGAGAGCTTTTGGAGGGATCAAAACATCGGCACTGAAGCAGCTCTGTGTCCCCTCTGCCTGTCTCTGAGCCTTACACCACTTTAAATTTTTTTTTTTTTTTTTTTTTTTTTTAGATTTTATTGGGGAATTGGGGGAGGGGAACAGTGTTGGGGAATTGGGAAAGAGGAACAGCCAAGTTGTTGTCCTTTTGGTCTTCAGTCTAGTTGTGGAGGACGATGCTTCACTGGCCCATGTTGGTATTATGATCACTGTGCTCTACTCAGCTGAGGCAGTCAGTCACCGGCCATTGGACGGCCACTCACGGTAACTCACTGCAGCCCCATTGCAGCCTACGCCGTCGCTGGCCACTCATGGCAGCCCAGCTCCAGGTAGAGCTGTTGTTCACTATCTTAGCTGTAGAGGGTACAGCATCACTGGCCCATGTGGGAACCGAACCGGTGGCCCTGTTGTTCAGAGCTCACTCTGTTAAGCTAACTCTTAACAACAGAGCTGCTAGGCTGGCCCCCTAAATTTTTAAGAGTGGACAGAGGCCATACATAGTAGAATTTTTAAAGGATTTCTGGTTCCATGCATATTGGATTGTAGGTGTTTTGAGGCTTTCTCTTCAACTTTGACAGTTGAATGTCAAATTCAATGTGGTTGATGATTAGCTGGTTTGCAGCGACAGCCAGTGAAACCTAAGTTGTTTAAAAGAGAAGCAAATAGGACTGAGGACCTAGTGCTTCTTTATGGAATAAACTAGAAAGGTGTTGATACCGTGACTATTTGGCTTTTCAGAAGTTATCAGAACAGGAAGTAGATTGAAAATATGTTTTAGTAATAAATTTAATTAAATTGAAAGTCTTGTCTGGTGTACTAAACATATTTCCTTCCTTCTGCGTGACTATAGATAAATTACTTCACCCCTCTGGGTGTCGAGCTCCATACGCATATAAAATGGAGATGGTAAAAGACAGCAAATTCTGATAGTCTCTGGTTAGAAAACAAATGAGTACAGGCAGTTCTGGCTACTGCTTGGTAATCACAGAAAAGAGAAGAAATGCTTGCCCATGATATTGTACAACACTGGTTTTCAAGAATTTGAAAGTTTGCTGATGTCACATTCTGAAATAAGAGTGAACGGGACACTTGGTTATCGATGACCAATCATGTGGCTATTCCTTATTACAGTTTAGAAGGAGTGAAACTGAAGGGTCATGTTGAGGGGATTGGGACAGAATAGACTCTGAAAAAGGGAATTTGGCTTGGTTTGATGTCTGGAAAAAAAGTGTCTTTTGTCACTATTCTGTTAGCAAAGTCCACTTGACCTGAATTATCCTGCCACCTGAGATTTAATCACTTTTCAGTTTGTTTTTTACCCATTTGGAATTAATAAGTCAGGAAGAGGGCTGAGATGAAGTCTACATTGGTGTCCTCTCTCCCTGAGGACCTTACATACAGAAGCTCCCAGCACCCCAGGCTTAGCAAAAGCACTGAGCACAGAGCCTGCTCCTGGAGGCAGGAGGCACAACTCAGGATGGGGGTCCTTAAGTCAGTGCCTATTACTCACACCAGAGAAACCCTTACAACATTCTATTTTAAGGTATTTTCTGGCAGGGGACATTTGTCTTTGAGTGACTTCTGAAGTTCTTTTATCCATGGGAAGGCTGAACTAGAGATGGCTGAGTGATTAACTACTAGGGGTGATAAGCACTCTAGAATTTTCTAGGGAGAGGGCTAAAGATAGGAAATGCCACATGCTGCACTTATTTTCAGAATACCAGGGGAGACAACTCATATTACTTGGGGTTCATCCATCTTACACGATATAGACAGTCATAGTTCTACACATTATGAAGTCATACTGCGCATAGTGTTTCACAGCTGGTACAGGCTGTACGGTACTCCTATGGCATGCATGACAGCCCTTTACAGCTCATGAAGCAATATGTATACACTTTAGCCCAGTCTTATACAGAGATCCAAAATTGCCTTTAGCCTGCAAAGCTCCCCCCAGTTCTGCAAATCTTGGTTAGTATCATGGCTATGAGGCCTTTATAGATGGCTATTTAATACAGCCAATATTTTTAGGAAGAAGTGGCTTATTCATGATTTATCAAATCTGTGCTATTCGCTCATGATTTTGAATCTTAGGACGTATGTCTGAGGCTTTATCACCTTGTAAGGATCAATTATTTCCTAAATTGTTTACAACCTCCTGTTTTCTCTCTTCTGTCTTCAGCTTATCATACCAGTATCCCTAAACCTCCTAAATCTTGAAAGAGTCTCCCATGCACAGATCAACAAAGACTATTCTGCCCAGATTAAGGAGTCCAGCTTGCTGGGCACATCAACATCTGGTTCCACAAACATTTCCAACCTCTTCCTATTAACCTTAGAATATTGGAGAGGGAAGTGACCTTAGAAATGCCCAAGGCCCATATGTTATGAATAAGAAGGCAGATATATAATTGTGAAGTGATTTGTTCAAGTTTATCCTGGGAATTAGCAGCAGAACCCCTGGAATGCAAGCGCCAAGAGGTCAGGGATTTTGATTTTGTGTCACCAGTGCAATAAATTCTCCTATTTGTTGAATGAATTCATAAAGGAACCAGGCCTGGACCACCATTCATCAAAAATCTCAGATCAGCCTTCTTTCCACCTTCCTGCTCTCCTCGACAAACTTTGGCTGCCCCAGCCTAATTGTCCTCCAGGTGTTTGCTCATAGCATCCTTCCTACTTTGAGGGTTGTTTTATCTGATTCTTCTTTCGAGGCTCAATTCTATCCTGGCAATCATTCCTGATAGCCCCAGATCTCCAGTCTCTCACTCAGTGGGCCTCCTGTGGCACCTGCAGTATTCATGGCTTAGTTAACCCTCGGCTGCCATGTTGTCTCATGTGAGGTCATTTTCCTGTGCACCCCCTGCAGCACCTTCTGTGCTGCAGGAACTCTGTTTGCTGCTGGTGGGCATGGCAATGACCCGGGGTGTGATGGCAATTTTTATTAGGTTCCTATAGGCCTCATCCCATCTTTTCAATCCTGTAAACCTGTATTCTTTCACTTAGTTCTATGCCTGCCTTCATGTATCTTGTGTCGGGAGTACTGGGCAGTGGTAGGTATAATTATTTCCAGAGCTCATGGAGCATATTATAGCTCAGGAATCAAGGGAGTTCAGAATGGGGAGGAGGGACATCAAAATTAGAATAACATTTGAGTACTTTCATGCAGTAATTCCTTTTTTTCTAAATTGGGGAACAGTGTGTTTTTCCAGGACCCATCAGTTCCAAGTCAAATAGTTATTTTCAATCTAGTTGTGGAGGGCACAGCTCAGTGGCCCATGCAAGGTAGAGTGCTTTTAAAAGGTTAGTGAATGTTGGCAGATAAAGAATTGCAGAGGACATTACAGACAGATGTATACTAGCAGGACTGTGTTTTAGGGAACTACAAATATCTTAGTGTAGCCAGAAGGGAAAGTGGAGGGATGAAGCAAAGTGTGTAGGCAGCATCCAGATCCTAAAGGACTTGCCTGCTGAAGTGTTGAACTTGATTCTGCAGTCATTGCAATTTTGTTTCTGAGAGCAAAGGACTAAAAAACAACATATATTTCCACAGAAAGGTGCTAATTACATAAACTGATTTATACTTCAATTGACTACTTAATTCAAAAGAATGAATTAGGTCGATATATTCAAATGATATACTCTTCAGTATAAATAGGTTAAAAATGTCAAATTATACATATGTATATGTACACACAGAAAATTTTTGTGATATGTAAGAAACTTAATAGTAGGAGCTCTTAGGATCTGGATAGAATGAAAATTTGACATTTCATTGTATATACTTTGGCAATACTTAAAAATTTAAACTTGTATTACTTTATCTAAAAATAAAATTTTGTTAAAACATGAGCGGATCTTTACCTGGAACCACTCGACACTGAGGTTTTAAAATAAGGTTTTAAATAAGGAACTGATATGATCAGATTTCAAAAAGATCATAGGACATTAATGGGGAACAGATGGAGGAAGTTAATGGATGTGGGGACCAGGTGGTTGTTGGAGACTATTGCAGGAATCTCAGGGATAAATGATGGGGGTGCAGCAGTGGGGATCAAGGTCAAGTGGGGTGGAAAACTGCAATACGAGGTGTGATCAAACAATACAGTGAATGTTTAAGTAAAAAATGTATTACAGTAAAAGACACATTGCCATTAATCCCCCTCAAAACACTCCCCCTCCTTTCAAACACACTTATCCCATTATTCTTGCTACTTTCTGAAGCAATTCTGGAAGTCTTTCGTGTCTTTGGTTGCACTGTTGTGGCTGCCTCAATGTCCTAAATTGTTTTGACTTTGGGGAACAGCCAGAAGTCGCATGGTGAATAAGGTGGATGAGGGCACACTGTAATGTGACAGAAATTGCTGTACCAGAATGTGTGACATGGAGCATTGTTATGATGTTGGATGATTTACGTCACATTTTAAAACACACCTTCTCTCAACTGTAGCTCGCACCCGACTGACTACACTGAACAAGTTGAAATTTATCACACACTGTTACTAAGGTTTGACAGGCCACTTCCCATATGGAAGACCCCTGCTTTTCCATTGGATAGCACTCGGCAGCAGCATTCACCATATTTTGTAATCACAACGGAAAGGCTCCATGTCACACATCACTTCTGGTACAGCAGTTTCTGTCAAATAAAAACATTATGGTGTGTCCTCATCCATGTTATTCACTGGATCTGGCACCATGTGACTTCTGGCTCTTCCCCAAAGTCACAATGATCATGAATGGAAAATGTTTTGAATCGATTCAGGATATCGAGGCAAGCATGACAGCACAACTAAAGACACTCAAGAAAGGACTTCCAGAACTGCTTCAGAAAGTGGTAAGAATGGTGAGATAGGTTTATTTGAAGTGAGGGGGATGAATGGCAACATGTCTTTTACTGTAATAATTTTTTTTTTAATTTAAACATTCACCGTAGTTTTTGATCACATCTCATCAGAGCTCCAGGACATAAGAACAGAGAAGAATGTAGCATGACTAAGCTTGTATTCTTTCAGCAACGGGCTATCTGATGTCAGTAAAGGGGGAACATAGGAAGAATCCCTCCCCTCCAAATGGCTACAATTTTAAGATATGTCACAGTTGGGGGATATGTCACATTTGAGGTGCCTCTGTTAGGTAGTATTCTTTAAGAAGACAGATTGTCCTTATTGGTGTCTTCCCAGAATTTCCTTCTTGATTTCTTACCCAATGCTGGTTAACATCCAGCATTTTCATGGCATTTATCGCACCTAATTCTTGTCTTTCCAACTATAAGGGTCTAGTTAGTCTCTAGTCAGTGGGACCGTGGATGCAGAAAAAGAAAAGCAGTGTTTTCCCTGTGCTGTCTGCCCTTGTTTGATAAGGGAGGTTCGTTGTGCCTCCTAGGTCTTAAATCTAGTTCTCGCTTTGGGAATCTTGCCATTGTGAGAATGTAACATATAGTTTTTGGACCCAGACTGAAGAGAGATGGCTTGACTGCTGATGTTCTTTTCTAAACCTTCAGAGAGCTCAGCAACCTAGATCATCTGCCTCCCTCTAGGCACTTGAAAGAGTAAAGTGGAGGAAGGAGTTTATGAAATAATGCAGGCCATGCGCATCAGGGCGGATTTGGCCTGAATTATCTGGATAATTCCTTTGCTCCTCTGATGGTAATTCAGTTTTGTGGACACAAATTGAGTACTTTGCATTTGTTTTGACTAATAGTTTGGTAAAGTTTGATTAGGGGTAGTTTAGCATTCCTAAATGCTATATCATAAACATTCAAAGGTGAAGAGTAACTATGAAAGGAATAGTAAAATACAACTGTAATACATTAGCCTCAATGTTTTACCTCCGCAGTTAGATGGTCCCCACAAGGTATAGAAAAAAGAAGCTAAGCTATTTCCTGGGAAATTTATTGTAAGACCAGTTGCTCTGCTTTTATTCTTATTCCTCTACCTTTTCATCTATATTAAGGGTTGTTTATTTTCTGGATTTGTACAACACTTGCCATTTCACTCAGAGAAGGGAGATGCTGCTTGATTCGTTAATAAGTGTTTATTGATTATTTCTGCGCCTCTTGGCAGAATTGAATTAGAGCCAGGTGCTATCCCATTGTGCTCAATGGTAATGTGGTTTGTTGTTTTTTTTTGAGGTTTCCTTGTAGAAGATGGAGAAATATGTTCCTTTAGCTAACAATAGTGATAATGGAAAATTTCGTTTTTATCTTTGTAAACGCCAGGATGCGTAAGCTGGACTGATTATTTTTAGCTGAATGATGAGCAGTATAATTCAAGTCATTTTGTTCCATAGCTTCCTCCACTACTGCTTTGATATGTATAGTGAAGAGACCCTGAAATTAAAAAGTGCCTGCCTATCTTCCTACATTCAAAAACAGGAACAAAACCTTTGAGTGTAAAATCTGAATGACAAAGCTAAATACTCATCTTTTACATTATTACTGATTTGGGTCAGGAATGACTTGCATCTATATCAAGAATTTTCAAGAAATATGCTGACACCAATGTCCTCTTTTCTCTAAACATGTCTACTATTGTAAAACAGAAACCATATTTTTTTTTTCAGTAAAAAAGAACTTATGGATTTAAGGGGCTGAAATGTTTAGAAAACTATTACCTTCTATGTCAGTTTTTCTTAAGTTGGTAGCATTTAACTTTATCCAGATAGCCTGATTTGTTTTCCTTCCAACACCACCCGTTTGGCTTGCTTTGTATGTTTATAGAAGATGTGAATTAAGAATCAGAACTCCTGAGCTTTGAGTGGTTTCTTCAACTAACTGGCCTATCATTCCTTGATGCCTCAATTTCATTTATAACCATTTACAAATACAGAACAACTTGAAAAGTGTCAGAGAGCCGGTTCTCTTGCAGCAAAATATTTATATGAATGTACAATGTTAATATTGAGCATTATCACACCCCAGATTGATGAAATTGCCATGAATTGGCACAGTAAAATCTAACGGAAATCATGCCAACATGGGCTGAAGTGGTAATTACTGAGAAATAATGGGCAGGACCCCAATGCTTCTGCTAGAGCTCCCTATCAGTTTTTGTTTTGTTTTTTAAACCATCTTAACTTTTTAAATGAACAATTCAGTATGTTAAATATATTCACATTGCTGTACAACTATCTCTGGAACTTTTTCATCTTGCAAAACTGAAACTCTATGCTCATTAAGCAACCATCCTCATTTTCCTCTCGACTCAGCCTCTGGCAACCACTATTTTACTTTCTGTTTCTATAAATTTGATTGCTCTATATAGTACCTTCTATAAGTGGAATCATACAACAGTGTCTTTGTAACTGGCTTATTTTACTTAGCTTAATATCTCAACATTCATTGATAGTTGTAGCATGTCAGAATTCCTTTTTTAATGTTGAATAATACTTCATTGTATGCACAATATATATCACATGTTGTCCCTCCATTCATCTGCTGATGGACACTTGGGTTGCTTCCAGCTTTTGGCTAATGTGAGTAATTCTGCTGTGAACACAAATGTACAGATAACTGAGACCCCCTGATTTCAATTTTTGGAGTATATGTCCAGAAGTGGACTAGTTGGATCATATGATAATTCTATTTTTTAATTTTTTGAGGAAACACATACCCTTTTCCATGGCAGTTGCGCCATTTTACATTCCCATCAACAGTGCACAAGGGTTCCAATTTCTCCATGTCCTTGCCAACACTTATTTTCTATTTCTTTTTTTTTTTTTTAAGATTTTATTGGGGAATTGGGGGAGGGGAACAGCATTGGGGACCAGGGAAGGGGAACAGACAAGTCGCTGTCCTTTGGTTCTTCAGTCTAGTTGTGGAGGACGTCGCTTCACTGGCCCATGTTGGTATCGCCATTGCGATCTTCTCAGGTGAGGCAAATCAGTCACCGGCCTCTGGATGACCGCTCACAGTGGCTCTTGGCAGCTCACACCAGCTGCCGCCCGCTCACGCTGGCTGCCGGCCACTCACTGTAGCCTATGGCAGCCCACTGCAGCAGGGGCTGCAGCTATGCCGTCCCCGGGGACTCATAGCAGCCCAGCTCCAGGTGGAGCTGTTGTTCACCATCTTAGCTATAGAGGGCAGTGTCACTGGTCCTCATATGTGGGATCTGAACTGGGGCCGCTGGCATCCCAAGCCAGCTCTTAACCAATGCGTCACATGGCCGGCCCTTATTTTCTATTTCTTTAGTGGCATCTATCCTGATGGGATGAAGTGCCTGTAGGCTTTTAATTACTTGATTCTTCTATTTGAATAACTAAGCATCACCAGATATTTGAAGAAAATCTGAAAAAAGAAAAAAAGAAAAATGATGAATACACAGGAAAAATGGACTCAACAGAAAATAGAAATAAGGCAAATAAAAATGTGAATAGATACTGTGTCCATAAAACAAGATGCGCTAAAAAATGGAATGAACAACAAAACATTTAAAATATGACTGTTGAAATTAAAAAAATATATTGTAAATATGGAAGGTAATATTGAGACAATTTCTTACAAAATAGAATAAAGAGATACTGTGAGGGAAAACATGAGAGAAAAGTAAGTTAGGATAAATCCAGGAGGACCAGAAAAAGGGAACATAGAAAAGAAAATTATCAAAGAAATATTTTAAGATAATTTCCTAAAATTGAAGGGCCAGAGTGGAAGAATTCGCTAAATGTCCAGCACAGATGTATAAAACATCACATTGTTTCTGCATGTTCTGAATACTACGTGGGATAGAGGAAAGCTTTTACAAGCTTTTTAGGAAGAAAACAAAACAAACATAAAAGCAGGCCACCCACAAAGAAACAAGAATCATAGCAACAAGGGATGCAAAATTTAAGAGTTAAAATGTCAAGGTTTTTTTTGTTTGTTTTGTTTTTTTGGGTTTTTTTTGTGGGGTTTTTTTTTTTTAGCTGAGCCTTCCTGCCACCTGTTGGCAGCTTAGCGGCAGCTCAGCTTGGGCTGGGCATCGAACTGCTGTTGCTCAAAGCTCAGCTTGCACTCTTGAGTAGGCTCTAAATTTACCAACTGAGCCACTCGGCCGGCCATAAAATGTCAAGTTTTTGAGTGAAAATTATTTTCAATTTAGATTTCTGTGTCCAGAAAAACTATCAGACAAATATAAGGGCAGAATACAGATATTTTCAGATATGTTCTAAGACTAGGAAACAAACAAACAAACAAAAAGGGGATGTGGAATCATGGAAATGACAACTTTAACCCAGGAGTGTAATGAAGGAGAAACCCAGGATGATAGCTGGGTTGTACTGACTGAGTGGTAACAATTAGTCATGATTGGAGGAGACAAAATTGCTTAGGAGGGAGGCATCAGAGAGTAGGGATGGTAGGGGAAAGAGATTCTACAGATACATTACTACCTTTAATTATTTAGATAATATAAGGATGTGATATAGAAAAGCACTGAAAGAGGGAAAGCACATGCAACTAGAAACTACAGGAAAAATAAAAAGCTGTACAGAAAGGAGGTATAATCACATTGTACAACTTAGCTCTAACAATGACAATGTTTATAAAGTCATCATTACATAGATAATGTTTATTAATTTCAACTTTCAGAATTAGACAAAGCATATGGAAGATGATCACGGCTACAGAACCCTTTGTAAGAGGTGTCAGTCTTACATATATAAAGCACACACATGAGCAGCAGAACTTTAGAATTGGAAGTTGGAGAGGAGAAAGGAAGGGGAGGCTAAGGGCACTCCTAACTCTTCATTCTCACCGAGTGGGAACCTGTAAGTAGACAGAAGAAGAAATAGAGGTAAGGGTGACATCTAATTACAAAGAGAAAGAATAAAGAAACCAAAAGTAATAATTAATAGATATTATCTAAAGTCAATAACATCTAAAGTCCTAACTTCATAAAGTTTATATGCATATGAACAGAGACCAGACAGTAATATGCAGACAAAATGTAGGTATTGCATGTGAAATTCTGAATGATTCTCTTTGTAAAATTGTATTTAGTGTTTTCCCATTGCTTGTTCAAGGATACAGCTTACAATTTATGGGTTATTATTCTGTGCAGCTGTTTTACCTTTCAGGAATATTTATGAAAATGTAATGTGACAGTGAATTACATGAGAAAATAGCATCCTATAAATATGCTGCCTTAGCACTAAAAAAGGTCACTTTGGCTATAAAAGAGTTACAATGAAGAGGGCCACTTATTTAGGGTATGCTAATCAGTTTCCAATTTCTCCCATTTCAGATATGTAAATTATTGCTGAAATTGTGGTTTATGTTTGTGGTAAATGGATTTTATGTCATCGGATGAGTTGGCTTCATTACTGGAAATGTGCACTTTTATTCCAAGCAGAGTCTTACTGTTGGGAGACAGGAGAAGAGATGGTCTCAGTATTTAATGTGTTTTTCAAATGAAAGCAATCATTAACTATAGCCTATTTGTACTGTCTATTCAAGATTTACAAAATAAGAAGTTTTTCTTGCTCTGTTATTCTGGCATGGCCAAGACTGGCTTCATACCTGTATACCTAGGGGTGTCTAAATCTCACCTGAGCTAGTTAACATGGACTTGCCCAAACCACACAGGACAAGTTGCTGCAGAAGAGAATTCCTACAAAACATTCTACTAAGTTGCTTTTTTTGTTTGTTTGTTTTTTATTAAAGATTTTTATTGGGGAATTGGGGAAGGGGAACAGCTAAGTTGTTGTCCTTCAATCTTAGTTGTGGAGGGTGCAGCTAGCTCAGGTCCAAGTCCAGTCACCATCTGGCCACCCCTCGGCAGCTCTTGGCCGCTCAGCTCAAGGTGCCGTGATAAATCTTAGTTGCGGGTGAGCATAGTCCACCATCCCAAGTGGGCGTCTAACAGGAAACCTTGTTGCTAAGAGCACACGCTCTAATCACTGAGCCATCTGTCCGCCCGTTGGTGGCTCAGGGCAGGTCAGCTCAGCTCAATGTACAGTGTTCAATCTTAGCTGCAGGTGGGCATAGCCCACCATCCCTTGAGGGAGTCAAACCAGCAACCTTGTTGTTAGGAGCATATGGTCTCACCAGCTGAGCCATCCTGCCACCTGTTGGCAGCTCAGCGGCAGCTCCACTCGGGCGCAGCTCACTGGTTTATGTGGGAATCGAGCAGGCCACCCTGTTGCTCAGAGCTTATGCTCTTTATCAACTGAGCCAAGTTGCTTATTTTTATCTGTTGATCTTATACTGAACATAGGAGAGAATTTGGTCCATTTGATTTCACAACTTCTAATCTACAGGAGTTGGTAACCATGCAGAAAAGAGTTAACATAGCAGGCCTGAGGCCTTCTTTAGAAGGGCCTGCCTTCAAAGCTGACCCTTGGCTGACATTTGGGAATTTGGCACTTGTCTCATTTTCTAAGATATAAGAGTGGTCCACTCTGCCTAAGACTGTTTGCACAAGCAATGTGATTATGTTGAACACCTGCTTAGTTCTGGGAGTCTAGAATAGTGGTACATGCTAGGAAGAGCATGATAAAATAATAATTTGTTGAGTTTTTATTTTAACTCCCAAATGAAACTAAATAGTCCTTTCAGTTCCTTTAGGATTGTTTGCCCAATCTGATAACTCACAAGGGATTAGAATAGACTGAGGGCTCTTCCGCAATGCTCTGGCCCCATTTGTCTTCTCTCTGCAAGCTGCCTCTTAAACCTCAGGGCTTTTATACATGCTATTTCCTCTGTGTGGGATACTATTCCACCCACTCTTTTTTTTTTTTTTAATTAAAATTTATTGGGGTGACAAAATAGTAAAGTTACATAGGTTTCAAGTATACAATTCTGTAATACAGCATCTGTATATCACATATATTCCACCTACTCTTTACCTTGCTAACTCCTACCCACCCTTTAGCCTTTTGCTAAAAACTGCTTCCTAAGGGAACTCTTCTCCCCATCATAGATGAGTCTCCTTATACACTCCACTTGTGTTCTGCACTTAGTCTTCATAGCATGCATCAGTTAAATCTGTACTTGTTTGATGTCTGTCTCCCCTGTTAGACCACAACTTTAATGAGAAAGGATGGTGTCTTGTTAAGTCTCGCAGCCCTAGAATCAGGCAAATGCCAAGTCTTTGAAAAAAAAAAACAAAACTGTTGATAAAGGAGTAAGGGAAGTCTGTCTTGGTGCAATGGTAAACATTTCTGGTCTCATTGCATGTGTCAGTGTCTTAGGTTATCCTGACTCATGAGTGTATCCTGAGATGAGATTGGAGTGCAAGTGGTTTCTTTGGAAGGTGATATCAGGAAGCGTTGATAGGAGAGGGGGTAAGTGAGGTAGGGGAGGGAAGGTATCCAACACAGGATTAGTAAATAGAGGTCACCCCTGTGGACAGCTGGGACTCAATCCTGCTCCAGGCCTGGGAGAATGTGGAGACTTGTTTCACCTGAGGGGTGAGGAATTGGGTATTTACCCACTAATTCCCTTCTATCTTGTTTGAAGGCTACTCCCTGGATAATTCAGTCCCTGAAACTTCCAGCCTGTTTCACTTGAGGGTTAGCAGGCTCCGGTAACTAGACAAGCCCCTTACGCAAGGGGTAGAAAATGTTTGTAGTAGTAAGACCTCAGCCCCTACTGGAATGTGTTGAGAGGATATGCACAAGTCACCAGCAGCCTCTGCTATGGTCAGAACCCCAACTGGAATTGAAGCAAGGAGAGCTTATAATTGTTATCATGTGTTGGAATTGAAAGGAAAAAAATTATATGTATATATGCAGTTATTGCACAAGCATATTTTAGGAGTGTGCAAGGGCAGTGAATTGCATGAGCAGACGGCACCCTACAGACACATAGTTGTGGCAATAGATCACGTTGGGTATAGAATTGGAAACTGAAAACAGCTTCTTTTAAGGGCCCTGAATGAGTGGCTGGTACCACCTCACCTCTGTCACATGAAGCTATCTCTATACAAGAGGGATGCTAGAGAGAGGCTGCCAAAAAAACATATACACATTTTAAGGAAGGAGAAAACTGTATTAAAATTGTGATACTCAATATATACCTATAACAAAAGATGAACACCAGTCACGTTTGACTTCTGTAATTACAAGAGGTACACAAAGTGGTTACCTTCAGTGTAATTTTAATAGTTTTTTTCCTCCCTTAAAAGGTATATACATTTTTTGGCATCCTCTGTATTAAGAGAATTTTCTCCTTACTTACAGACCTTCGCCTCAGTGCAGTGGTTTTATTTCTACAGCAAGGCTGTTATAAAGACCACAGGACATGCTGAAAACTTACATAGCAGGTGTGAAAATGTAACATTCTCCAAGCCATTTCTGGGCAGAAAGGAAGAAGGGACCACACATTAAAAAACAGAGGGAACAGAAAAAAAAATGGCCATTTATATAGTGAGGGAAGCAGTTATACATTTTGGGAACCATAATAATGAGGCCACTTGAACCCATTATGATCGAAGAGCAAGATGTAAAAAATTCAGCAACTTGGGGTGTTTGGTAGCATTCAGGATTAGGAACCCTCCGAATGGGTCTTAGGCGTGACAAATGGCGGGTTTGGAAAGTTCTCAGAGGCCCTGTGGGACCCTGGTACAGGATGATAACCTTGAATTCCAAACCAGGCAAACCCCCAATCTTGGATCTTTGGAGCACAACACAGCTTTTCCTGTTGTCTTTCCCGAGCTACCCCAGGGAAAGAAAACTAGCAGCTACTAAGCCAAGATATGTGCCGGACACAATGTTAGGTGTTCTGCAGTATCATGTCTCATAACGCATCTAGCAGCCCGAAGGGATAGATGTTGCAATCCCCTTTTCAGATAAGGAAATTGAGACCCAAATTAAACAGTTTTCTTAAGGTCGGTCAGCTAATGAGCAGCAGGTTCCAAAGTTTGTGCCTTTGTACAACCCCAGGCTGCACAGCTATCTCTCCATTCTCCCCTAATGGTGGGAAATTAGTTGGTGTTATTATCCTCATTTTCCATATTCGGGAATGTGGAAGGCCACACACTTAACACCATGGGGGTGTCACCTTTCTAGAGTAGAATAGCCCTTTGTATTTGCATGGTGGCTGAGACAGTGGGCAAGGAAGCAAGGCATGGGACATAGATTTTCACTCAAATTTAATATTGTTTAAAATATTTTCTGCAGAGCCCAAAAGAGAGATGGGGAATCAGAATATCAGAGCATGTTGTAATCTGAGTTTGGTGGTCAGAGAGAGAAATGATTCACATTTTAACTTGCAAATTTCTGTGCAGTTTGCATTGGCCCAGATTACAAATCTTTCATTTTGAGACCTGGGGCAGGTAGCAGAATATGAGGCATGCCGTTTTGGGGGGGAGGCTTTGTTGTTGTTGTTTGTTTGTTTTTAATCTTGTTGAGTTTTTTTGTATCTCGAGTCACAAGTTGTCACTTTGGTTGCTGAGCTGACTTTCCGCTCAGTATCTCTTTGGCGTGTTATCCTGTGAAGAGAACTGTAATTTCAGTGGAAGAGTCCCCTGTATTGAATGAGATTCTTGGCTGAAGCCACAAACTAATTTGATTCTGAAATGATGCCACATAGAAAAGCTCATCTTTGAATCTCTGGGGCTTCCACTAACCAAAGATGTGCTGATCCTGTTTTTTATTAAGTCAAGCTAATTTCCAAATAATATAGTAACCAGTAAGGACAATAACAAGAGGAAGAAAAGCCAATTCTGAGAGATGAAGGGCAATAAATTTGAAATTTGAAAGGGAGGGAGAGCCAGACTGGTATATAATATACCATTAGTCATGAGGAATTTAAAAAAAAAAAAATACTGATACCTGCATCTCAGAGTTTCTGGTTTAATCGATATGATATGGGATGCAGTTTAGGCATTTGGGATTTTGCAAGCTCCCCAAACTTTGAGAACCACTGGACTAGAAAAGAACATGTATTCTCCAAGTATGATGGCATCAAGATAATTTTTAGAGGACAAACAAGAAATTTTGCTAAAATGCACGAAGGAGGATTTTGAGTCCAATTGTGAAAAACTAGTGTCTCTGCCTAGCTGTGCACACGAGATGTACTTTTTCATATTAGTCACAAAAGTGGGGATCTAGCCAGAGCCAGTCCCTCCAACAGTGAATGCTTATGAGAGATGCTTCTAATGCAGGTGTTCTCATGCTGTCTTCTTCCTCTCCAGTAGCTCCTGAAGCACTATGTTTATGATAGTTTCTTTCAAAAATGCAAGTTAAAGGGCCCTGCATGGATTCCATTTTTATCTCCAATGACTGCTAAATAATGCAATGCAAAAAGTAGTTCAACACTGGGCATTTCGGCATGTCAGGCCACACTCTCAGATGACTGACAGGCAAAACAGAGAGACAGGCTGAGCATACAATTTGAGCTGGTGATAGAATCTGTGCCAGACCCATGATTGACAGGCCGCCAGTGACATTGGCAGGAGCTCGGCTAAGTCCTTCCCCTGTAGCCGGAGCCCCATGTTTGTCAGACATCCTAGAAATCACATTTGGCTGCTTCATGCAGTGACGAACGTTGACGTAGTTCACTCTAAGGAGCCTGCTTGTTAAGCCTTTCTTAGGTTAGCTATGCGATTTATCTTGGGGACTGCTCGCCTTGAAATTGAGTTCTTATCTGTCCCTCTGTGTCTCTACCCTTTGGATGTCTGGCCTGAGTGAGTGGGTGGGAGACTCCATTCACCTGTTATTCAGCGACCAAGACATTTTTAATTTATGACTTTCCCCAGGGCCTGAAGGGAGATAGGTGTTGTCAGAGGTGATCTCATCTTCAGTTGTCGGCCCACTTGAGTAATTCTGAAAGCGGGACTTAACTCTGGCCCAGAGTAACACACCTCCCTAAAAGAGCACTGTACAGGCCCTTTTGGGACTGTTCTCCTTGACATGAAAAGTCGGAAAACATCCATTGTGGGTAGGTGGGGAGTGGAGGACCTTTCAACCCCTTCCATGTTCTGTGGCTGATTCCGTCAGTGGCATATTTGACCCATGCCTAGTGGGGACATTCTGGTTGTCACCTCAAGGGCCTGATTCTGGCCTCTGCCCACCTGAGAGCTGCTTCACCTGCTTTTTAGTCAAATCCTGGGAGCTTAGCAGAAGCTTTCCAACTCCTGGTCTTTTCAGCCCCTCTAGATTAGAGATCTCAAGCCCATATGATCACATGGCCAGACACATGAGGCAGGAGTGAGACAGGCCAGTGGAAGACACACTCGGAGTGCTGGGATTGTTGCAAACTGGAGGACAGGTGTCCTATAAATAGGGAGCACCTGCTACTCCACCCCAGCCAAGAAAAAACTCAAGACCAAAGAGTTACCAGAGAAACTATAAATACAGAATATTATGTGCAATCTCTCGATTGTATATATTGACCACAAATTCATATTATTAAAACTGTTTGAGACAGGCAAAAACTTCTATGGGCCAGAGAGGGTCTGGGGCTGCCATTTTCGATCTCTCTTGGAAGCCACCTTTTTTTTTTTTTTTTTTAAGGATTTTATTGGGGAATTGGGGAAGGGGAACAGTGTTGGGGAATCGGGGAAGGGGAAGAGACAAGTTGCTGTCCTTTTTCCTTTGCTCTTCAGTCTAGTTGCGGAGGACATTGCTTCAGTCTAGTTGGTATCGTCATTGCGCTCTTCCCAGATGAGGCAGATCGGTCGCCAGCCTCTGGATGGTCTCTCACCACGGCTATTGGCAGCTCACACTGGCTGCTGGCCACTCACTGTAGCCTATGGCAGCCCACCACAGCAGGGGCTGCAGCCTACACCGTTGCCGGGGCTCGCAGCCCAGCTGCATATAGAGTTGTTGTTAGCTGTAGAGGGCAGTGTCACTGGCCCTCATATGTGGCATCCCAAGCCAGCTCTTAATCAATGCGCCACTCAGCCGGCCCTGGAAGCCTGCTCTTTCTATGCCGTTGGGTATCTAGCCCCGATCCCCCACCCCTGTCTCTCTCTGTCCTTCAGTACCAAAGGTTAGCATGTATGAGGGATCTAGCCCTGATATCGTGTCTCACTGGTATCAGTGAGATAACAGGTGACCAAGATCCAGAGTCCTGGGAGACTTGTGCCTTTCATCCATAGATACCTCATTCCATAGGAGAAGAGAGACACCTTCCTCCCTCAATCCCCTTTATAGACTTTGAAACCCAGAAGAGTAATGCTTACAATGGCCAAATAACACAAACCAACCTCTTTATTTCCTCGGTCAAGAAACTAAACCAGATGTATTTTATTAGTACTGTTATAATACGCAAGGAATAATATCTGCCACAAAATTGGGGCTTATACATCCTAGAGAAGGAAAAATAATACATTTAATTTTTATGATATACCAAAAGCCTTGTATGTCATATGTAATATCTATATAATAGTATAATCTATTTCAACTCTTGCTCTAGTGTTTTATTAAGATAAAATATTCAACTCAGGGCTCTTGAAAGAATGATATCTTATGAATTTAAAATAGCTTTAAATAAAATGTATGGCAAATACATGATGTTTACAGACACTATTGAGGGAACTACCTTTCTTGAAACTTCTTTTCAGTTATGTAGATCCTGTAATGTCAGTGGTCAAAGCAAAGTTGATAGGTTTTGTTATTAGAAACTCTCAAGGTGGCCATTCATCCACAGCATCTGTACCTTGTTGTAGCTCCAGTGAGAAGAATCTGTGACTTTGTAGCATCTATATTCTCAAGAACATAAGATGTGAACTCTGAACGGTGTTTGGTAACCCCACAGTCAGAAAACTGGGGATCAGAGGGCCGGCCGAGTGGCGCGGTGGTTAAGCGCTGGCTTGCCCCAGTTGGAGTCCCACATAGGGCTAGTGACACTGCCTCAAAAAAAAAAAAAAAAAAAAAAAAAAAAAAAAAAAAAACTGGAGATCAGAGTCCAAGGGGTGAACACTGAAAATTTGGGCAGTACTAAATGTGCTATCCTGATAGATCCATTTACCATTTGAAGACCTTCTATAATAATGTCCTTGTGTATAAAACAGGAGATTTCTCTGCATGTGATTTTTTGGGGGAGAGGAAGTTGTCCCATACTATTCTCACCCAGGTAGGTGGGGCTTTGGGTGCCTCCTGTAAGAGTGAGGTGGTGGCATTGGGAGCACTGTGAAGCCCTAGAAAATGTGCCAGAGATCACAAGCTGAGGGGGTGATGGGTGGTGTGAACCCACAGGGGCAGACTTGACCCGGTGGCTTAGCTCTGAGGAAAGCGAGGTCCCAGCCTGGAGGGGCTCACTCACATGGCAGGATGTGGGTGTCTCTGATGGCCAGGGTACCTGGGTGCCGATGGAGATTGTCACCTGCCCACAGCATGCCAAGAATGGACTCCCTAGATAGTGCTGACATTTCTTGGTTCTCCAGATTGAATGTTTAGTTCCTCCAAACAGTAGCATTAGGTGTAAATCCAGAATCATGAGACATCATGTTTCAGAGCACAGGCTTTCGAACCCGTCACACCTGTGGCCAAATCCTGGCGTCACCTTTGACAAGTGACCTGCTCTAAGCCTCTATTTCTCCACCTGAGCTACATTATGGTGAGACTTATGTGACATAATTTGTGTCTGCTTGTTAGCCAATTTAAGGACAACATTTATAGTACTATTAAGGGCTGCACTGTTACAATTTAATGAATTAGTGGATCCAAAGCCAAGCCTTCTTTCCCTATATTCAAAAAGATAGCCTGAATTGTTTGTGGGGCACATCTGCCTTACCCGCACCTCCCCACCCCACAGGCAGTAAGTAAAGTGACACAGCAGCTGATAGTAAAGTAAACCTGAAAGAAAAATAGACCTATGTCTATCATTATAGTTATAGCTGGAGCTATAAAGATGTGTGTGTAAATATATGCACGCAAAAACAATCAAATCGTAATGCTTCCTTTTTAATAAACTTCTAAAATTGAAGGACCAACAGAAAAACGCATATATCCTAACAGTACATAAATGACCATGAAGTCCATACATCACTCAGGTCAAGAAATTGAATGTTATAAAAACCCCCAAAGCCCTCTCATGTTCTTCTCCTCCCCTTCTCACCTCCATTGCCCCAGGAAAATGCTAACCTGACATGTAACCCCATCAATAAGTTTTACATATTTTGAAATGTACTTAAATGAAATTGTGTATGTATTGTTTTGTATCTGAATTCTTCCACTCAGGATTGTATTTGTGAGACCCAAATACAATAGGGGTCTAAGGTAACACTAAGGTAACCGGAAGTAAACTAGGGCCGTCCTAGCTTATGTTATTGTCTTGTAATTATTGATGGCACACTTTTGCACTCTTGAAAGTGTCCTGATGTGGGTAATAAATTGAATGACCAATGCTATCCATCACCAAGGCCAAAAAATGAAATCTTTCTAACGTATCCTTTAAAGCCCACACCCAATGATGAAGACAAGTGATTGGACTTGCTGCTCTTTATATTTATATGCTGGGCGAAAGCAGGTGAGGCCCTGAGTGATTTTCCTGCTTAGAGGTCTGTGGAAGCTGCAGAGGGCTGAGTTCTATCACTAATTTAACATCTTCATAGAGTATCTTCCTTCATGGGTAGCTATACAAAATAAGGTAAGGGAACAGGGCAATTTTGTAAGGCCATGGAGAAAGAGTGCTTGATTTTTTAGTCTTAAAAAAAGTTGGCTTCCAAAGCAAGGTGCCTGAGTTGCCCTCCACTGGGGAGTGGTACCACTAATATTATCATCACTCTTTTCATTTCTCCCCGCCAACTCATCATTCAACACAGTAAAGCTATGACCTGAATGAGAAAAATACTCTTCCTTTGTAAAGTTTTAGTTCCCTTTTCTTACCTCTGATGTCTGAGTTACCGCTTGGGTCAATCATACTCACTAAAGCCAAGGCAGCCTTGGTACATTTTTTTTATTTTTGAGGGCAGTGTCACTGGCCCTCATATGTGGGACCCGAACCGGGGCTGCTGGCTTCTGAAGCCAGCGCTTAACCACCATGCCACTCGGCCAGCCCCAGCCTTAGTGCATTTTAAATAAATGATTGGTAAGGCCAGAAGCATGCCTTCGCCACTACTGTGACCTGGTCACCCTGAAACAACTGTTTCTGTAAGAGAGATTTTCCTGGTTATCAGACAGGTTAAAAGCATTGGCAACCCTGGGCCTAATATGAGTGAAAGCTGTTCTCTGTAC
The DNA here is from genome assembly GCA_033961575.1 of Aselliscus stoliczkanus. Classification (NCBI taxonomy): domain Eukaryota; kingdom Metazoa; phylum Chordata; class Mammalia; order Chiroptera; family Hipposideridae; genus Aselliscus; species Aselliscus stoliczkanus. The sequence continues at coordinate 89,582,193 of CM066732.1, read as the reverse complement.
CGTGGGAGAGGTGTGTCCCTGGAGAATCTCATTTAGCAGCAGCATCTGCTCAGCTGCTATGAGGTCTTAACAATAGTACCGCCTTGTCGGGGCAACCATCCTGAAGGGTGATAGAGTTAAGAAGCCCAGATGCCTGCCTTAAGATAATGGAAGCACTAAATTATATTTCTTTAATATTTTTAAAAAAATATTCAGGGATGGCCGGTTAGCTCAGTTAGTTAGAGTGCAGGGTGCAATGCTCAGACTAACAACGTCGCCAGTTTGAATACCACATGGGTCACTGAGGTGTGCCCTCTATAAGTAGGCTGATTTGGAGCTGATGGGTCCTGGAGAAACACACTGTGCCCCAATTTAAAATAAAGAAAATTCATTTGAACTTAAAAAAAGAGTTCGCTCATTTCTCCTACCCCCTGCCTCTTGCAACCACCAATTTATTATCTGTATTTCTTTTTAAAGATTCCACATATAAGAGAGATCATGTGATATTTGTCTTTCTCTGTCTGACTTATTTTACTTAGCATAATGTCCTTAAGTTCCATCTGTGTTGTAGCAAATGGCAGGATTTCATTTTTTATGATTGAATAATATTCCATTGGGTATGTATACCACAATTTCTTTATTCATTTACCCATCAATGGACGCTTAGCAAAGTAATTTATATACTACATTTATAGAACACTTTACTTCTCAAACCTCTTTCAAAAAATTGTTAATTTTATCCTTGCAATAGTAGCCTTGGTTAGGATGAGTGTAACTTTCTTGTTGTCAAAGTGTCTGCCTTCACAAGTATACCATTGCATGAATTTAAGCCACCTGGTAAAATCCTGCAACAGACCTTCCAGGGGTTAGATTCAGCTCTGTCCCTGTCCCCTGCTGAATACTATTTAGCCATTAAAATGAGGTAGAAATTCTATCATTTTTGACCTGTAGAATAATTTTTTACATGGAAAAATGTTCACAATATTTTACTTGAGGAAATGAATTATAAAACAGTATGTTTAGTGTGATGCCATGTGGAAAAAAGATTGTTACATTTCTTTAAGAAATGTTTGTCCTTAAGACTAAGATACGTTTTTTCCCATAGTTTAACATTTTTGAAATAAGGGTGGGGGTGTTCCCCACCCCCAACGAAGTTCTCATTATATGATAAATCTTATATGTGACAGCATTTTGGAATTAAATATTGTGATCTCTCTCCCCCTCTCTCCAATCTGTATCTAAACAATTTGAAGGTTATCTTCCAAGATGTTCACAATGATTATCTCTGGGTGGGGAACTTTGGTAATTTAATTTTCATTCTTTTTATTTTTATCCTTTGTGTTTTTCAAACTTTCTAAGTGAATGCATATTAATTTCAACGACTTTTTAAAAAAAGACAACATATGAAAGTCTGACAATTAAGTTCTTGAACTTGTTGCAACGATATTGCTAACCTTTTTTGATATCAGAGGGATTATTCATTATGAATTTGTACTAACTGGACGAACAGCTAATCAAATTTACTATTTGGAAGTGCTGAAAAGGCTGCCTGAAAAAGTTAGACGATCTGAACTTTTCGCCAATTCATGGCTTTTGCATCACGACAATGCACCAGCTCACAGGGCACTGTCTGTGAAGGAGTTTTTAGTCAGTAAACAAATAACTGTATTGGAACACCCTCCCTACTCACCTGACCTGGCCCCCAATGGCTTCTTTCTTTACCCAAAGATAAAGGAAATAGTGAAAGGAAGATATTTTGATGATATTCAGGACATCAAGGGAAATACGACAACAGCTCTGATGGCTATTCCAGAAAAAGAGGTCCAAAATTGCTTTCAAGGGTGGACTAGGTGCTGGTGTCAGTGCATAGCTTCCCAATGGGAGTACTTTGAAGGAGACCATAGTGATATTCAGCAATGAGGTATGTAGCACTTTTTCTAGGATGAGTTCACAAACTTAATTGTCAGACCTCATACATGCCCAAGGCCCCCTTAATTGGGGGCAATATTCTCTAACTGAGAAAATCAAGGTTCTTCCTCATTTCATGATTATTGTAAAGCAGTAGGTGGAAAAGTGAAGCAGCTACAATTAACTTCTTCAGAAATAGTTAAAGGGGTTTAGGGAGAGGTTGGTTAGGGAGAGGTTGGTTTCAGGAAAAGGAAATAGAAATTAGTTTAGGGCCGGCCGAGTGGTGTGGTAGTTAAGCGCTGGCTTGGGAAGCCAGGGGCTCCGGTTCTGTACCACGTATGAGGGCCAGTGACACTACCCTCAAGAAAAAAAAAAAAAGAAATTAGTTTAAATGTTTTATTTCAAGAACATTTTCTTGGTCGTAGATATTTCTGTACAATATAAGGATATCAGAGAGGAAAGAAATGATAAGACACTAATACATTCATACTTGCGTCAGTGGTTGATTTCATTTACAGGTGCCTTCCTAGTAGAACAGGAAGACTAAGTTTCCATTTTATAGATGAGAAAGGGCAATGAATAGCACAGCTGAAGTAGTCTGATTAGTAAATGACAATGGAGTTTAGGTTTCCTTATTTGAGTTTTACTCCCGCAATGTTGAAGGTAACAAAGGAGGTTTTCATAAACCAGTTGCATCAAGTACGTGACAAGCGTTAACCGGGTGCTTGGCGATTTTGTCATTATTGTGTAGAGTCACAATCTGCCTGGATAAATACCCTTTATTTATCAGCTTAACCAGGACCTCTGCTATAAAGCCTAATTTACGGTGAGAATATAGTCAGTCAGGCTGTTGTTGCTTTGGTTAATATGAGGTTGAATATTAAACAACTTGCTAGACTTAGGCCACTGGCTTCAAAGATGACTCCTTCAGTGTAAAGTCTGCACAGACTAAGCGCTTGTCAGTCAGAACTGCCCTTAGGCAGGGGTGCTCCAGGGATGACTACTCAAGGACTCAGAAGATGCTAGGATATCAAGTTTGTGTTTTGTCAAGTCTCAGGTGGACTTGGTATTATTTGTTGTTATGAAATCATATGCCAGATAGGGCTGAGACTAATTAGGTTGACCGTGGTGTCAGCTGCCGAAATATGGGCGTTCGTGAGCTTACCACAGAAGGATATGGGTGGGCACTGCCCGCCTCAGCCACAACGCTGCCATGAGTGACCCAAGTCCACCATCGAAGGACTAGAGACAGAATTATTTAATGGCATTTTGTTTTGGTATTTTAGTTTGTGTCTTTATTCTGAAGCAGTATAGAAATGAATGAGTGGCAGGAACAGCTGATTTGGACATGAAAAACCTTGAAGACTTTGTTTCTGAACCAGGACTCTATAAGGAGGTTTGTAACCCCGTATCTGAAGAAAGATGTCGTTAGCATGTCTTAACTGTTTATGTTGGTATATACTCTTGAACTAGACATCGGTAGCAAATCAAACCAGTTTGTGATAATGCTTTTCCTTTTTATAAAACTTTAAACCAATATATTTCGTTAATAAAGTATTTGGGTTTGTGAAGATAAGCAAATCTAAACTCTAAGTAAGATATATGCTTAAAGCCATGGAGCTAAGTCTGGAAAGTATACTGAGAAATGCTGGGGTTTGTTTTTTCTGTTGTCGGTATCATGGGTTTTTAGTAATCAAACTGATAAATTGAAATTCCTTCAAAGTATTAACAGTACATTTTACCCAGTAATGTATATGCCTGATATGTATTAAATACAAACGTCCTTAGTATATAAATATACATGCACATACACAAGAAATGAAGATGTAGTCTCTCAGTACTAACAGGTTTGATGAAACCTCTAAAGATTTTTCTAGGTCAAGTTGAGAGTTTTACTACAGAATAATAATTCTGTAACCAAGCTCCCAGTAAATATGTATGATGATGCATTGGCCTAAATTAATGTAATTTTAGAAAACACAAAATGAATCACTTTTCTTTTTGCATTGAAATTAAGTCATAATTTTGTCTCCCATCAGCTTCTCCATTAGTAATTATATGTAAGTATTTCTGTGTATCTGTGACATACCATGCTGAACTTACATGGTTAATGAGTGGAATCTATCTGTGTATAATCCAGTCCACTGGTTTCCCCAACTCAAAAGATCTTTACTCTCAGTTGGATTCAGCTGTTTGTCCTTCAAAATCTTGGATGGTTTCCAAATTAAAGCCAGACGAGAGACTCTTAGCCAGCCACAATTTCAGAAGAGTTGTAAAAAAAGTAAATACAATTACTAAAAAGCATATGGAATGTCTTGTCAACTCCGAGATAAACAGTTGTTTCTTATAGCTATTTCTCACATATAATAGCAGGCCACATGTTCCTGCTCTTTCAGAAGTGTTTGCCTCTCCATCTCCCATGATGGGGAGAAACATTTACGGTTTGCTTGCATCTGGAGTGGTGCCTTTCATTAGTAGAAATGATGATAGGATGTAAAATCAAAATATTGCTTGTGCTGTTGTTTTTTAGCTTATGCTGTTGCCTATGAATGATGAAACCTATTGGTAATCTTTATAGGGAAGGATCTCACTTTTATTGAACATTTATATGGTCATGTGCTCATTTAATCTTCACAACACCTCTACAGGGCAAATATTCAGCCCTTCTTAGCCAATTTAAAAAAAATGAGCCTCAAACCTGCTAAGTAACTTGGCCAAGGTCACACAGATGGGGTGGCTATGACCTGAAACTAAGTTTATCTGATCTCAAAGCTCAGGTTCATTGGGCTAGAGACCATTCTCTTTAGCCAGCTGGTTGTTTATGTACAACTCTCACTGCAATAGCTGATTCATTTAGCACAATTAACATATTGACAAAATTGGGACCTATTTATGATTTTAAATGAAGAATGACTGTTTACTGTTCATTCCTTTTTGACTGTCAAAATCGGAAAACACTAGACAAGGGTCACTGTAAAAAGTGTACAGACCAAGCAAATTATGAAAAAAGCTGAAAAGCATTAACCACTGTAACAAATTCTTAAGACAAATGAAAAACAGTTAAAAGCTCATAATAAGTTCGTAATAAAAGTATAAGCAGACACTAGTTGAATTGATATTTGAAAGCTATAGACTGATTTTTGTCCTTTCTAGATAGAGCATATACCTTTATACATATAATACTTAAGTTTAAAATCTAGTATTTTTTGTTGTTTTTAGTATCAGGAGTCAAGTATCTAGGGGCTATCTCCTGGGGAAATGGAAACAGAATGAAAAGAGCATGAATCCTTAAGTCAGGTGACCCGAGTTTTAAGTCCTGGTTCCATCACTAACTAGCTCTGTGACCTTGGACAAATGGCAACCTTGGAAAGCCTTGGTTGTCTCCTTTGGAAGATGGAATGATAACCCTTACCTTTAGGTTGTCCCAGTGAGATAATGTTTACGGAAACAGCGTAAATATACATAACATGTTCTCTGAGTCAAAGGTGATGTGTTTTTTTTGTTTTTGTTTTTTTTGTTTGTTTTTTTGTCAAACAACAAAAGACAACTTTGGTCTTCTTGGGTGGATGTTTTAAGTGTGGGAGGTGGCTTAGCAACCTGGGCAAGCAGCCATGTCTGATTTTCACTTTTTAAGGCCACAGTCCTGGCATCAGAGACAGAGGCTATAAACCATTCCCCTGACACAATGCATTAAGTATGTGGCTTGGAGCTTACCCAGGTAAGATGTGACCTTATAAACTGCCTTGTGTCCACTCTCTAGGGATGTTCCTAGGCCTTTTCACTGAGTTATTTGGCTAAGATGCTAGGCCAGAGATAAGATTCTGGGACTGTGGCGGGGGGTTATCTTGGTTTTCATAGTAGAAAGAAATCGGGTTGAGCAAATCTGGAGAACCATGAACTCTCTCTGGTGTGTTGATGTATTCTTTTACCTGTTTATGTGTTTGGTAAATAGGTTCTCTGCTAGAAAGCATAATGGTCAGATTAGACTGATGCCTCTCTGATACAAACAGGTAAGGCCTGTAGGTAGTAAGGATATATATTAATGATACTCATTCAGTTGCAAGTGTCAGAAACCCAACTCAAATCAGCTTGCAAAGTGGAAAACATTTGCTCATGTAACTGGGAAGTGCGAGCAATGCTGTTGGCTTCAGACCTAGTTGATCTGAGAACTTAGATGATGTCACCTAAGTCCTGATTCCCTTGGTTGGCTCTGTCCTCTGCTCCATCTTCAGGCAGGTTCTCTCTATGGGGGAAAGACGCCTTGTGGCTCCAGGCCCATAGAATCCTCACTGCTGTGCAGTGTCCCTCTCTTCTCCATCATCCATACTAAATTTGTAAAGGACCCTTAATGGCCCTGTGTAGGCCTTGTGCCTACTCTTGAACTAAACGATGTTCCAGCCTGGGTTACCAGCTCACCCCTATGTTTGGAAGGATGTCTAGTGCATGGGGTTGGCCCAGAAAGAGTATCCCAGTGTTTGATTAGAACACTTTCTGTGCTTTGTCATGGAAATATGGAAATAGGAGTCCCTTTGGATGCCAATGAAATGCTTTCTTCTCATTTCACCTTCCCTGATTGAAATACGTAGTTAGGGACAAAGAAGTCTCAAGGAGTGCCTCAATTGGTAACAGATAGGCTAGCTCCCTTTGGCCAAACAGCTGGGCCTTTGGGTGTTCCAGGCCTGCTCTCAGGAATCCTCTATTTTTCCTCCACTCCTAACCTCACCCCACTTTAGTAAAACTTCTCTCTGTGATCTCTTCACATCAGCCTGACAGTGAAAGTGTTGACCAAATGAGATTTAATTGCCTCCCAAGAACATTGAGACTGGAGATTTTTTTCAAAGATAAGCTTTTAAGAGCCAAGGAGTAAAGAATTACCATGAGAAAACAAACAAAAGGTCTCTATTTGGGGGTCAGGCAGCCCTGCCCTGCAAATCACCAAATAATGCCATGTAGGCAGCCAGCTAGCCTGCCTCAGGCTACAGTCACCAGGCCTGTGTTCTGAAGAATCAGTTTGGACATAGCTGGAAGTTAGACATCAGATGAGAGCACGCCAGTTGAAGAGTGGAGAACCCCTTAGGCCAGGCCATTGATTCCTTCAACAGATGTTTATTGAAATCCAAACACATGCCAGGATCAAGTCCAGGTTCTGAGGATACATCAGTGAGCAAAGTCACGTTCCTGACTGAATGAAGTATTTATTCTAGGACAGGAGAGAAAGTGGCAATAAATATGTAAGCAAGTAAATATGTATGTCAGAAGAGAAGTTAAACAGAGTAACAGGTAGGCTGTGTTTGGGGGGAGAGGATCCTCACTGGTCCTGTTGGAAAAGAGACAGTGAGCCTTAGAGATATCAACAGAGAGAGTTCTAGGCAGAAAGAACAAGAAGTGCCTGGTCCTGAGGCAGGTCATGCTTTGTGTGACAAAGGAACTGCAGATGACGTAGTGGGATCACTATGGGCCTTGGAGCCACTGTGAGGTCCTTGGTTTGTACTCTGACAGAGATGGGAAGGCACTATAGAGGTGACATGCTATTTCATGCTAGTACCAAGACCTGAGTTGATTTTGTATCATTAGATGGAGTGGGATGGGATCATATAGCTTCATACTAGCTAAATAGAAACCTTGATCTGTGATAGTGGAAGAGATGAGTAAAGAGGAAATGGCAGCATCTGTAGAAAACAAGAGTGTAAAATCTAGAGAAAGGCATTTACTGCCCATGTGGCCACTGGATTCCAGACTAACCATGTGTTATGTATAGTTGTCATCTCACTACTTCCTGCAGCATGTGCATTCTTTCCACCTTCTTTTCCCTCAGAAGAGTCAAATCTAGTCATATTACTCTGTATAGCATTGCTTGGGAGTAGGTTTGCCAGATTGAAAAAAAAAAAAAAAGACACGCAGTTAAACTTGAATTTCAGATAAACAACAAATAACTTGGATGTGTAAAGTATTTCTAAATGATGCATATCATCCTATAGTTTATCTGGTAACCCTACTGGCCAGAACAGGAAGTTGTAGTATTTCTGGTCTGAACCTCAATTCCTGTTCCTGTAGAATGGAAAAAAAAAATGGATCTTTAAGATTTTTATTTTTTTTATTTTTTAAGATTTTTATTGGGGAATTGGGGGAGGGGAACAGACAAGTTACTCTCCTTGCTCCTTAGTTCCAGCCATGGAGGACATTGCCTCACTGGCCCATGTTGGTATTGTGATCATTGCTCTCTTCCCAGGTGAGGCAGTTGGTCACCAGCCATTGGATGGCTGCTCACGGCGGCTCACGGCAGCTCTTGCGGGCTGCCGGCTCAGCTGCTCATGCTGGCTGCCAGCCACTCACTGTAGCTGAGGGCAGCCCGCTGCAGCCTCACTGCAACCCACGCTGTCGCGGACAACTCACGTCAGCCCAACTCCAGGTTGAGCTGTTTTTCACCATCTTAGCTGTAGAAGGTACAGTGTCACCAACCCCCATGCGGGATCTGAACTGGCAGCACTGCTGGGCAGAGCTTTCACTCCCAAGCCAACTCTCAACCAATGAGCCACTCGGCCAGCCCTTAAGATTTATAGTCATCTACTTACTCAGTTACCTGTGCCTGGGATTGTGCACCTCACAGATTTGACAGAAATGCACACTTGTGCATGCATCTCCGGATGGGGGTAAAAAAAACAAACAGAAACATCACTTTTTCATAATGCAGCAGGGGTTTACCTTTCAATTGCTGACCAGTGGCCTTTCTTCTGCATGCACTGATAGGCAGAGAATTTCGTTATCCAGTTGCCTTGGCCAATGCCCTTGTTAACTGCATTTTGCATAGAAATACAGAATAGGCTTTCCTGTCTCAGGGTACCACCTAGAGTCCTCTCTCTCTGCAGTTCTCTTCTCTCTGGCATTCTGCTCTGTGAACACACTAGCTGTTTTGGTCTCTCCAGGTGATTAGCTCTGTCTCCTTCACTCAGCCACTACCATCCCCACCCGCCCCGCCCAGGAGCTCCTCTCCCCATGGCCCAATCTGGAACCCCCACAGGCAGAAATCTGGGGCAGTTGTAGGGCTCACCATCTTTCATTCACTGTTATCCAGTGTCTTGAAAATCATCATTTCATATACAGTATCATCTTCATTTTTTCCTCTTGTTTCAGGCAGGAACATAAACCTGGACCTTTTATTCCATCGTGGCCAGAAATGCATAGGCAACAGTATCTTAGGAATGTCTCACTCCTGGAGTTCTAGCTATGCCTGAAAAAAAGAGAGCTGAATTAAGTAAGACTCAACGCTTGGAGGGAATCAAGATTTATCTTGTAGATGAAAAAGGCCTGGATTAGAGGAAGATGGTTACCTGAGAGAGCCCGGAGAGAATAAGGGTCCAGTGACCTTGGGATTCAAATTATGTCCCTAGTTTAGACTAGTCCAATGCAGGTATAAACCCCGAAAGTGTAGAGGTCAAGTAAAAAGAGATTCTGTTTCCTTTCTTTCATTGTTTGATATCGAACATGGAAAAATTGTACATCCCTCTGCATAAGCACAATCGGGTTTTGTGTATAATGATAAATGACAGTGAGAGGAGCCTGCAGGAGGCTCATACATTCCAGCTGTCTGGGGCATACACGTCAAAGCGATTGAGCAGATATTTGGCCTGGGCTACTAGCTCATCAGACTCAGTGGCATTATTGCTCCTCCTGTATTTTTAAATGATGCTTTGCTTCCTCAGAACACTTGACAGGCCCAGGCTCCCCAATTTGGAATCATCTAGGATGAATTGAAATGAACAGACTGATAGCCGCCATGGTGGAAATTAATTATTCACTGCATGTCAAGATGTTGAAAGTGATTTGTTACAAGTGTAGACAAAGTTTTTGTTACTAAAGTTCATCCTCATTATTCAAACACAGGACCAGCCATTTATAATGGATTCAAGAAGAAAGACTAGTCAGGTGAAGGAAATCAACTGCCCAGGAAGCAATGAGCAGTCTATGCATACCTGGTTGCCTTATGTTCATCTAATTGTCAGAGGAGAGTTGGAATTGAGATGTAAAGATCTCTTAGAGAAATTCATACTCCACTGTAAATTCTTTTTGGCTTTGGAGTGGTGTCCCCTCTACCTCGTCCTTTCTCTCCCTCTCCCCACACACATACACAGCACAGCAGTGGGGAAGGGCCTAGCTGGGTAGCATTGCCACCATCCATCTATGGCTTGGAAGCTGCTGGCACTCCACCTCTCAGCCCCCTGTGCCTGGGTTTTACTTCCTCCGGCTGTTTGAAAGTCTGCGTCCCTAGTGCTGAAGTTGTCTTTCTGAGCCCCTGAGAAAAGTTATGAGATATCTGAACTAAACTTAAATAATATATTATTCTTGTCTCTACACAACACTTGGCCATAACCCTGGCATCTTTGGGGTATTAAGTGATGCAGGCAAATGTGTTTTGTGTCATTAAGAATTATGAAGACAGACATTTGTAATGACAAGGATTGAAGCAAATGAGTCTACAGATTTTATTCAAATGTACATAGTGAGAGGGGTTTATATGGGCATGAGAAGGAATAAGATACAAGGTTGGTTTAGAAAGGAGACATGCACATAATTAAGCAGCACCACCTCTTCCCTGGGCATGCTCTGTCCTCAAAATTATTTTTTAACTTATTTACTATTTTGGCATAGCTGCCAAAGTCTGAATCACAAAACTTACTACAGTATCAACTTTACCTTACTACTCGCACAAAAGATCATGAGAGCATCCGAGGTTTCATGCTTTCTGAGAGGCTGTGTCTTTATTAGAAAATTGTGTTTCTGAGCAGGTCTCTTCCCTTTGGCTGTACCATGATGGCTTCTCATGTACCATGCTGGTGGCATCACCTTGGCAATAAACATCAAGAAATAGGGGGAAGCTGTTCGATACTTTGCAAATGTCTAGTCTGTCTTGCCCGTCTTTTGGATGTTTGTTGTAGTAATCAGTTCCATGAAGACATTTTAGGGCCAAATTAACCCCAAAGAAAGAATTTGTCATAGCTGACTGTCAAGAAATTTTGTATTACTGTGCCTGCAATACCAAATTTATGTTTGTTGTGTGTCACCTACACCTATTGTTGCCATTCACAACGCTTCCTTAGTTTCTTAAGTTACTTAGAATAGTTCCCTAGGCATATATTGTAGATTATAAATATGATCATTAAAATGAAATAGACCCATATTCCTTTCAGACATAGTAGTTTCTGGTGAGGAATGTAGCTTTTCCATGGAATAACCCCTTTGTTCTGAGGCTGGGAAGGCCATGGGTTGTTCTGGGCACTTGACTTGCTGTTGACCTCTTCTGCCAAAGGAATGCTCCCAAGCTGGACCTGGGATTTGGTGCTATTCCTCCCAGGGGGACAAGCTGACAGCAGAAACTGCAGCTTTCTTTAAGGCTTTGGGAGAGACAGCAGGGTGGCGTGTGAGTTTCCATTAAATAATTTGGTTGCCCGTAGTAGGATCACTTTGTAGCCACCCTAACCAACCGTCTGGTCAGTGTTTGTTGGCAGAGGGTCTCTTGCCCTCTGAGGAAAGGAGAGGAAAGCCCCATGGTTTCCCTGTGGGGCCCAGAGTTGGTCGCCAGGGCTCAGGAGGATGGGACTGGGGGTGCACGGGCTTGGTTGGAACTCCGGCGCTGAGCAATGTGGCTAAATCAAGCTCCTACTCCACAGTTGCCTTTTCAGAACTGTCCTCCGGTTTGCGTGTTTCACACCCTCCCACTTTGGCGGCTTCCTGTTTGCAAACACATTTGCTTGTTAAATGGAGAACACCAAGTTTGTGTGCATTTGTGTGGGGAAAGCAGGGAGGATAGTCAGTCTTCCTGGGGGAAGGCAGCTGGGGTTGAATCTTGATGAAGAGAAAAGGATTCTATTCAAGAAAATAAGATTCCCTAGGCCAGTTTCTCCATCTTGATAAGTATGAGTTTTTAAAGTATCAAGGATTTTTTTTTTTTTATGGCTAAAATGACTCTTCTCTTTCTTTTTTTCTTTTTTTTCTTTGTTTTCGAGGGCAGTGTCACTGGCCCTCATATGTGGGACCCAAACCGGGGCCACTGGCTTCCCAAGCCAGCGCTTAACCACCGTGCCACTCGGCAGGCCCATGACTCTTCTCTTTTGAAGAAAAAAAATGAGGCATATTTGCAACTTCTTAAATTCTGGCATTTGTGCGTTGGAGATGAGGGGAGTGCTTGTTCTGCTCTTCAAGAAAAAGAAGATAACTTGCATTTCCTGGGAAACTTGGTCAAAACACATTCATATTGTCCTAAAACTCTTCTCATGAATGTAGATGATTCTCGAGAGATTTATGTCTTGGGTAAGAGTTCATATTTTAGCAACCTTCTCAAAGGATGAACATTAGATGGAGATGGTATAGCAAGTGTGATTTTTAAAAGAGCATGAAAGAACTTTGAAACCAAAGTAGAGAACTGTTAATTCCTAGCGGAAGAGCCATGCTGTTTGATAGATGAGATAATCTTCTTTTAGAAATAATAATTACAATGCAGTATGTTAAGTGTTGGCAATAGAGAAGTGTACTAGCGCTGTAGGGGCACAGAGGGAATGGCCACTGCAACCAGGGGGTGAGGAAGGCTTCATAGAGGCGTTGACACTGAACTAAATTTTAAAGGAAAAGTGGAAATAAACCAGGTGGAGAAAACAGGAAGAGCACATTCCAGATAGTGAGAAGAGCGTAAAGGAAGACAACAAGACATGAAAGAGCTGGGCAGAGTGGGTTCTAGCAAGAGTTCGGTGTGGCCAGATCAAATAGAAGATGGTCCCGGAAAGATTATAGTTGGAGAAACTGAACTTTTATCTTACAGAATAAGCTAGACTGCAGTGATATGTCATGGAGGGTTTTTTGAACAGGAGGTGACATCAGATTTGTATTTTAAGACAACTCGCTCTGGAAGCAGTATAATTGAATAACAGGGAAAGGCAAAAACAGAAGCCCTCAGGCATCAGGCCATTGTCAAGAGATATGAGGGCCTTGATTTGAGACATTCGCAATAGGGATGAAGACAAAGTGACATACTCACACAGTGCTTAGATGGTGTAGAAAACAGAATTTGGAAGTTGAGTTGCTTTGAGGAATCAGGGCAGTCTGCTAGCATGGTGGGGGCAGAAGTCAGAATGTAGGGAGTTAGTGTGTGGGTGGCTGTGAGGATACATGACTATTTCCCAAAGCTTGAAAGTGCAGGAAAAGACTGAAAGGTGAGTAGCCGCGGGGGCAGGGGGGGGGGGAGGTACACAGCCATCCTGCTATGTGCTTCGTGATGAGGGAAGCTTAAGTTTTTGGTGGGCAGGAGGATAGGACCCTGAGTAGATAGAGCAGATGTGTAAGAGCAAGGGGATAATTAATGGGGACATTTTCCTCAGAGACATGGGCACAGGCTGGGAATCAAGAATTAAGTAAAGTAGAGAAGTCAAATTTGAAAAAGTCAGTATGACACACTGAGGTTCCCGAAATCCTCAGTTCTCTCTTGATATTTGGCCCAACAGACTTTAAATTCTTCAACTTGCAACAAGCATCTGAGAGGTGTCACTTCTATTTCTGCTTGCTGTTGACTTTCCTGGAAGGGGCAGGGAATCCATTTCAAGGGAAGTTAGTATCAGCTGTTGGAAGTGGGCTCTGTGCCACGAAGCCATCAGTCCGATATTGGAGTCTGCTGTCGGTAATCATAACACTTAGCTCCTCTCCCCCATGCATCCCTTTTTAAAATCTATGTGCTTTCCCTTGGACTTGAGTTTGAAAAGACTTCAGGAAATAAAGTGTCTTTCTGGTGAAGGGCTCTCTCAAACTTAATGGAAATAGTACCTTTACCTGACAGTGTGGCCATGTAAAACATACTTTCTGAGCTTCATTTATTTTTTAATTTGTTTTCAATTACGGTTAACATTCAATATTATATTCGTTTCAGGCATACAGCCAAGTGGTTCGACATTTATATAACTTACAAAGTGATCTTCATTTTTTTTCTTAATCTCTAAAAAATCTTAGGCATTAGATCTGATTATGGCTAAGGCTCTTTTAATTCTGAAATTCTGTGGTGGTGGGGTTCTAAGTTGAACTGGTACCTATTGAAAGATGTGAAGCAGAAGGAAAAAGTGATAGAGCGTGTGTTCAGCAGTGAGGAAGCTGATGTTGGTAGACCACATATGTGTAAAACCCCCAGTCACTTGGCTGGGTATCTGCAGTACAAGGACGTTTTGCCTGCATAAGCAGTGAGTGCTTCAGCTCAGAGTATATGCCAAGCACACTTGAGAACTTTGGGATTTTGCAGCTGAGTACAACACAGCTGGCCTCCTAAATGATTTAAAGTCTTCCTCTCCACCAGCAGAATTAAAAGCTAAGAGACTTGTGATGATGCCTCTAAGGGAATGGAGATGCAACCTATAATTATGAATTTATCAGACAATAGGTGACTTTCACAGAAATCCTTAACGTGTTACCCTAATCACACTTTCTCCTTTGGAGAATCCAGCCTTGTTTGCAAGTATTTGAGTTGCATGGAGGGTGGAATAGGGGAAATAGATGTGCTGCTCATCCAACGATACTGAGAAAGAAAATTTAATGGGTTTCCTCCGCACCTGCAGTTGAGCAACCTAGAGACAAGAGAATCAGGGTCTCAGGGGGGTGACCCAGGGGTCTCAAGACCAGGACCCTGTGTATACGCCCCCACAAAAGCTTAATACATTCTTGTATATAATGTTACTTGTATGGCTATTTGAATTTGGCTAATATTTTTGTAACAGCATATAAGAGCAAGGAAAATCTGTTGGCTTTCTTGTAGGCCATTCCTTTCAGAGTTCAGATACCTTTACTTCTTATTTGTTCTTTCAACATCCTGATAAGTAGGATTTATTGTCCTCATTTTATACCTGAGGAGGTTAAAGTACAATATAATCAATTTCAGCAAAGCAGGTCAGGGACAGGTGAGACATTAGAATCAGGCCTCTATGCTGTATGTCCCTGTCCTTCCCTTTAGAGAGAAAAAAATAAATTTTAAAATGTGAACCAGTGTTTGAGTTGAGTACCTAATTCTTTGCCTACCTTATGAGAATCTATTAGCTCCTGATAAGGCCCATGATAAATATACCCAGATAGAAGAAATAAAAAAAAAAAAAGGAAAAATATTCTGGATCAGCACCCACCACTGGTAAAATGGAATCCCACCATGCCCATTGCCTGTGTGTTGCAAATGGTAAGTTGTCATTCTAGAAGCGTCCATAAGCCACCTGCATTGTGCCAAGCTGTGTGCTCAAGACTCAGGATACATGGGAACGACAGATACAGCACCTGCTCTCACAGCTCACAGTCTAGTGAGAGATAGACACAAGTAAAGAGATGGTTCACATTGTACGAAAACAGCTGTGGTCGCAGCAGTACAAAGTGTTGCAGGAACACAAAAGAGGAGCTTCTAACCTTTTCTTGGGAGTAGTGCTTAGGGAGAATTGCCTTGAAAAGGTGAAGAAGTGAGACCTAATGGGTTAGCCAGGTCGATAAGCGTAAAGTGTTTGGGGAGATGGAGAGGAGGGATTCACTTGCTATTCATTCTATCCAGGACACAGGTCTAGAGGTAAGACGGACCCTAGAGAGTTGGAGGAGAAACGGAAAGCTGAATTTTAGAGTTAAGAAGGGTGCTGAGGAGACTGGAGAAAGAAGCAGAGAACACTGTAAGACTTAGCAGGCTGTCATAGACTCGCAAGGGCCATATGCACAGGAGTTTAGCCTATCAGGGCTTTTTTGAATCAGTCACTCTGGGTCTAAGATAGTTTGGAAGGAGGCAAGGCTGAAGGCAGAGAGACCAGTTTGGAGTCTGTTCATACTCCAGGTTAAAAGTCTAGGCCTGGACTAGGAGGATGGCATTGAGCATGGAAGCCATGTGGATGGTTTGGGAAAGACTTAGTGGAGCTTGGTAATGACTGGATGTGGCAGAAAAGGCAAAAGAGGGAAGCTTTGAGATGGATGCCTGGGTTTCTGGTTCTGAAACCAGGTAAATGGTGAGGTGAACACTGGAGGAGGTATTGGTGGCTTTGAGGGGTGATAGGAGACAATGGGCTCACTTTTAGACACCAAGAAATTCAAGAAGAGATGCCCAGAGGCGGTGGATGTATGGACCAGAAGCCCTTTTGAGAGATCTAGGCTGGAGATAAAGACCTGAGTCTTTGGCAGAGGAAACAAAGCCATGGGAGGGGATGGCATTACCCAGACAGCAGTGGAAAGCAGCATGGGGAGGGCCTATAAGAACCCTAAGGCACGTGCCTCATAAGAGAAGGAAACTAAGGTGATGAAAATGGTTTAAAACTACAACAGATGGTAGTGAAAATCCCACACTTTCTGTGAATATACTGAAACCACTGAATTGCACACTTTGAAAGGGTGACTTGAATGTGAATTATATCCCAATAAAGCTGTCCTATAAAAGCAGCTTCAGTAAATCAAACACTTAAATTACCAGAGGAATAGGGTTAATGCAGGATGGGGGGCACATGGATACTGTAAATGGGTGTCAATTTGCCCCTGCTTCTCTCCAAGTCCTACAGTAATCAGGCTGAACCCATTACATTTCACAGAATTTCCAGTGTCTAGAGTTTATGCATACAATTCAGTAAGTTAAATTAAAAACAAGAGACCAACATGAGAAGGACATCTCATTTCAAACCCACAGGACTGTGAAAAGCATTTTCTTTGGTACAATAAGCACAAAGCAGCCACGACAGAAAAGGACTTGGAAGCATCCAAGGGTTTGAATTACCATCATTTTTCACATCACTCCTGGGTGAACAGCGTTATCTTTTTTCTATTTAACCACAAAATAAACAGAACTTATTCTTGCAAAAATGCCAATTTAAAATCTTTTGACTTAAGTTGAGTGTTTTTTGTTGTTGTTGTTGTTTTTTCTTTCTGATATTGCTTCCCAGGACTTGGCTTCAGGCCTTTATTCTCCTGGGGACCTCACTGAGCTGCTGTCTCTTTGTTGCTTCAATTCTCCAAAGCCACCCAGGGAGTTAAAATGGATAAGTTAAAATGGAAGCAATGCAGGGAAAATCCAGCCCAGCCAGTAGTGAGAACATGTACATGGGCAGCAGATGTAGGAGAGCCAGGCTTATGAATCCATTTTAGTAATTAGTAAAGTTTAAGTTTTCGGTCCTTATGTTTACAATGATCATTTCTTAGTACTATTTTTTTTTTGGTCGGGGGGGCAGCTTTTCAAATGTTAAGATTTATATGCAGTGTATTAAAACTGGGAATGCAGAGGCTCAAAGGAGTGAATAATAGCCACAGGCTCATGCATGGGGTTAAGTCAGGGAGCTAGAATTGAAACCAAGGGCTTCAGCTGTCTGTCCTGTGGTCCTCGCCATCTTTTCTTGCTGTGGCATCAGCTGCAACATGTGTCCAGCTGTCCGGTGTGAGAGATGGGGAGCATGGGAGTGAGGACTTAATGAATTGGATTTGCTGAAACGCATATGTGAGCCTTAGGTCCAGGGCAAGCCATGTCCTTCTGAAATGAGCATCTTAAAAGCCTCTCTGGGGTTCTGATGAAATGTGGCCTGACCTTTAGGTAAACTTCTCAGGTAGGCCACTGGGGACTCAGTCACTGCAGAGTCCAGCTTGTTTCTTTCTGGAATGCCTTCGAAGACAAGTAAGGCAGCTGCTGTCATGTCAGGCGGTGCCTCCATGAGAGAAGACCCAGGACACTAGTCATTTCCAAGTAGGGCCCCATTTCCTAGTTGGGGCCCAGGCTTCCAGGATGTTCCTTGGCTTACTGGTCCTAAAAAGCCCGAAGAAGCAGAAGAGTGAGATTTTGGTATTCGTGTCTAATTCTCTGTCCTTTAGAGGACCCAGCATACTGGTAAGAATATAGTCTTGTTAGCATGGCCAGAGTAGTTCAGGGGAATAGCACAATACACACATCTTCAATGATGGTTTCTGTCTAATCAGGCCATGGGTCCTTAGTGGACTATAAGTTATAAGTGGTCAAATGTTTACTTCAAAGCTGTTTCTTAGGGATGTGGAAAGAGTTTTCCAAATTAAATAATAATGTAAATGGGAGTCATTTAGATACACAAAAATTGAGCTGAAATTAGCTAAATAATGAAAAGGGAGAACGTAGGGAGCGTAACAACCAGGCGGTATGTTGAATAGGAGGAAGAAAGGAGGTGACTGGGAAGAGGTCTTACTTTATATAACCCCCTATAAAGAAGTGCAGTTGGGCTGGCCAAGTGGGGCATTGATTGGGAGCTGGCTTGGGACGCCAGTGGCCCCAGTTCGGATCCCACATATGAGGACCAGTGACACTGCCCTCTACAGCTAAGATGGTGAACAACAGCTCCACCTGGAGCTGGGCTGCTGTGATTCCCCAGGACAGCTTAGCTGCAGCCCCTGCTGCAGTGGGCTGCCATAGGCTATAGTGAGTGGCCAGCTGCCAGTATGAGCTGCCAAGAGCCGCTGTGAGCAGCCGTCCAGAGGCCGGCGACCAATCTGCCTCACCTGAGAAGAGCGCAATGATGATGCCAACATGTCCTCCGCAACTAGACTGAGGACCAGTCTGTTGTCTGTTCCCCTTCCCCAGTTCCCCAACGCTGTTCCCCTTCCCCAATTCCCCAATAAAATCTTAAAAAAAAAAAAAAAAAAAAAGAAGTGCCGTAAACCTGGAACAATGTAATTCCTAATGTTTGAATTCTCAGATCTAAACAACTACGTGCTCATTTTTAATTCTGCTCATATAGGGCTAATTAGACCCTTATCATACTGATAAACTCTGAGTTTATTGGAGGATCAGTTCATTTTTATTTAAAAACATATCTTTCTGATAACTGGAAACCCCTTATTTGTATCTGTTCCATCTATTAGGTAGAATTTCAGAGAGTAACCCAATGATCAGATGTATTTAGAGGCTGAACAAAGGAAATGGGTCGATTTTAAAGGAGGTTTACTTGAGTCATGCGCAATGTGGAAGGTTTTCTGTTTGGAAACAGACGTGTTTAGTGACAAAAATAATCAAATTACTTACTGGAAGTAGGTAGTGTTGGGTGATTACTAACATTTTTATTCTTCACCTTCAGGTGGTTTCCCTTCATTGCGATGCAGTTTCAGTGCATCTTTATAATTGATCTATTCGATTTCGTATGAAGCACGTTTTCAATAAACTGCTTCTCAGTTGCCTTCTCAGAAAACTTCTTTGGGTTCCAAACTGTGTGGATTCCTTACAGTCCCACAGGTGTGGGTGAACTTTTCCAGCTTTTCTGACTTGGATTGTTTTATGTTTTACTTTGTACCTGGTGGTCATCATGAAATTTGGTGTCCATTGAAGGACATGGAGGAAGCACCAGTGAGTAACTAACTGCTCCTCAGAATTTGGGAGAGAGGCTTCACTCCCGGGCTGACTGCTAGGCTTACTCTCTTGCCTGCTTATTAAAGAACCAGTTATGAACTACTTGTCCCTGCAGAGAGAAATAAAGTGGCACATTACTGTTTTCAACAAAAAAAATGGTCTAGTAGAATAAAGACATGCTAATAAGCAGTTGGGATATTGTAATTGTTTTTACAAAGGTATCAATAATTAGAGGCAATGGACCATAGACAAAGGGCCTGGGAAGTCTGGGGAAGGCTTCATGGAACTAAAACCTGATTGATTAGGCATTTGCTAGATGATAAAAGTTGGGGGTGGGAATGGGAGTGAGCTGTTTACAAGCACACAGAAGAGCATGGGCAAACAGAGAGGCATGAGAGAACCTGGCATGTCCTGGCATTCTTCATTATAAAGCTATAGAAAGCAGAGGTAATGTGGGAGATGAGCTTGGACTTGGACAGGTAAGTGGGAGCCAGATCAGAAAAGGCCTTGTATCCACTGTGAAACAGTTAAAATATTAGCCCATAGGTTGTAGAAAGCCACTGAATTATTTTGGGTAGCACATTTCGAAGGCATCTATTGATAGTTGTAGGTTCATTTGCATATATTGCCATTCTTCCCTAGCATGGGAGATGAGTTTGACATAGGTCTACAGACAGGAAAGTTTATTTATTCTCGCTGCCAGTGGTTGAGGCAACTCTGCACATTGATTTTTTTGTTTTTGTTCCTGTTGGGGAGGGGGATTTTTTTTTTTTATCATGGTAGCATATATAACAGAATTTTCTGTTTTAACCATTTTTAAGTGTACAATTCAGTGACATTAAGTACTTTCAAAATGTTGTGTAACCATTGCCACTATCAATTTCTAAAACTTTTCCATCGCCCCAAATAGAGAGTTTGTAACCATGAAACAATAACTGCCCATCCCCTCTACTCCCCTGGTAAAACCTCTAATCTACTTCTGTGTCTGTGAACTTGCCTATTCTAGATAGCTCATGTAAATGGATCATACAATATTTATCTTTTATGTTTGGCTTCTTTCACTTAGGAAGATGTTTTCCAAGGTTCATTATAAGTATGTTGTAGCATGTATCCGAATTCCACTCTGTTTTATAACTAAATAATATTCCATTGTATGAACAAATCCTGTTACGTTTATCCATTTCTCTGTTGATAGAAACTTGGCTTCTGTCTACCTTTTGGCTATTGTGAATAATGCCACAGCATACATTGGCCTACACATATCTGATACAATCTCTGCTTTTAGTTCTTGTGGTTGTATACCCAGAAATGGAATCACTAGGTCATAGGATAATCCTATGTTTGACTTTTTGAGGAGCCACCAAAATGTTTTCCACAGCATCTGTACCATTTTACATTCTCACTGGCAATGTACAAGGGTTCTAATTTCTTCACATACTTGCCAACACTTAGTTTCCTTTTTTTGTTATTTTGATTGTTTTGTTTTACTATTATAGCTATCCTAGTGGGCGTGAAGTAAAATCTCGTTGTTGTTTTGTGCCCACGAGTTTGGGGATGTTTTTTAGTGAGCTCTACCAAGCTCTGAAGATATTTGCTTCTTAAGATTAGTGTTTGCGTTTTGCCATAGAAGATGTTTAATTATAGACTTGTGTTTCCAAGTCAAGGCTTGTAGTTGGAGCATTCTTTCCAGTTTTTGTTGTTTTTGTTGTTGTTGTTTGTTTTCTTTCAACAGAAAACGCTTTGCTCTGTAATACCCTCTAATGCATTCAGGATCAATTTGTTAAAACTGCAGCACCAGGCTATCACAAGATGCCTGGCTATACAAGTGCTGGTTTCCTTGCCCTGCTTCAGACCCTCCTTGTCTCTATCTGAATTAGGGCAGTGGCCTGCCTGTTGCTCTTTCTGTCTATAATCTCCTCTCCTTCTTCTTCTATGAGCACAAGTGTCAGACTCAGACTCTGGTCTGCGTCGCAGCTCTGCCGCTACAGCTGTGACACCTTGGACAAGTCATTTAACCTCACTAAACCCTGTGCCTTTGCCTATAATGGGAAGAACAGTAGTGTCTACTTGATTGGCTTGTTGTGAGGACAGTGCATGATGAGGCCTGGGTACTTTGATCGACCCATAGAGCATGCGCAGTAACTGTTTATTTGAGGCCTGTCACGCAGCCTGCACACTTACCCTTCTAAAAACCTGATTATAGAACTCTTTTACTAGGATTACTTTGGATTTCTACTTTCTCAAAACACAGTTCAAACTGTTGGGCAGTCCATACAAGGCTCTTCACAGCCTAGGTTGCTAGCCTTGTTTGCTGTCTCAGCCCTTCTCCTCAGCCCTCTGAGCCCCTGGCCAGTGTAGATCAGTACCTTCATGTAACCCCAGCTTAATGCATGCTCTTTCCTCTGCCCGACTGAACCTCATATAAGGAACGTGTCCTTGACTCTCAAGCCTCTAGCAAGACCTCTTCTCTGTGAAGCCCTACCTGGCATATGGGGCTGGATCATGGCTCACTTAATCTGTGTCACCGTGATTATCTGTTGTCACATGGGTGTTAGTACATTGGACTCCTCCGTCTGATTTATCTCATTTATCATATCCAATTTATGTCACACACACTGTAAAGTTGTGATCAAGATGTGAATTTGGAGATTACCTACCCAACTTATTCACAGAAACCAGCCCTATTTTTGTCCCTTGTTCTCTAGCTTGACATGGTTGGTCCGGATTGTGGCAGAGTTTCTGTGTTGTAAAACTTACCTGTTTTTTCATGTAGCCATATAGTCATCAGGACAGACTCCTTAAAAGGGAACCATGGATTAATTCTATTTGCTGCTGTTGATCTTGACAGTGTTTTGTTTATCCGACAACTTTATTGAATACCCAGTTTGTGTGGGTCCCTTAATAGCCCCTCTAACAGAGACATAGAATTGCATTGGAGACATAGGATTGCATAGGACATTTCTGTTAATGGGGCTTCTGAAAATAAATGTTCTTGCTCACCCTGTGGCTTTGAGGAATGGAAAATAGCAGGAGAAGTTGTAGTCCCTACTATTTCCTAGAGAGGCTTTGGGAAATTCTGGCTCTTCATGGCATCATTGTATTCTCCCAAATAGTTAGTTCACCCTTCTCATGGGCAGGCGGGGCCACTTGCATTCCTAACTTGGCTCCTGAATTTCTGGTGAAATCTGAAACTAGGGAGACAAGAAAAATCCTGCTATGTGTAAAGAAGCCAAGAGGGAGCTCACAATAGGTAGCAATTCAGAAATAAACATTCAACAAAATAATCCTGTGCTGTCTACAGTCTACAGTGAGTTTTCTGATGCCAACTGGTTTGTCTGAGGTTCTACTGTGAAACTCACAGCTTTGTCACCTTTTATATCTAAAGAAAATGTGTGGGTATGTTCCTTCGTTCTTTATAACCTGCCTTCCTGACTCTCATGGTCTTATGATAAAAGCTACACATTTGGTAACATTCTTTTGAAAAGACATTAATGAAAGAGGGAGGGGAGGAGAGGATGTGTGAGTCAGGAGAAAAGTTCTAGCAAAAGGCATAGGTAAACATTCTTTTTAAAACTAGACCTAAAACTTAGTTTTGAGCTTCTTGACAGTGAAGGTAGAAGAGAATAATAGAGTAAATATTAGTAGGCTTTGAATTAACACTTTGAAATATGATGATTTCAAAACTCTGAAATCATTTAGTTGAAAGTTTCTCTTTGTTTTTAAGAAAATGTGATGGTAGGCATCCACTGGGGTTCCTTATGTGCTTCAGCCTTGCTTCCAGATTTGAGATCATGGTGGATCCAGCCTTAGAAGTGAGAATGGGCTTTTGTTCCTAAGTTTGAAAGTTGGCAGGCTGCAGTCACTCATTATTCCACCAGTTTTAACCTACTCATTAAAAATGTTGCCTCTGGAAGTGACAACTGACTATTCTTTTGGTGATAAGAGTGTAACGCTTTTAAAGGCAGTTTAGTAGGTATAAAAGCCACACAAGAGTTACATGGTTTATTAAATGCTTTTACATACATCTAATTGTATTCAACCCTCCCAATAACCCTCTAATGTTTTATTATCACCCACATTTAATAAGGATAAAACTGAGACTCAAAGGTTAAGTAAATTAGCAGCTGATTGGTGGCAGAACCAGGGTTGGAAAACAGATCCTAGAATTCTCAGGTTTCATTTTTTCCCACTCCACCACACTCAACAATTTGCCAGGTTCCGTAGTAACTGGCTAGACAGTGTTTCTGATGGATAGATGCGAGGGTCCGGAGGAGAATACACAGCAAAGCACTGAAGTAAGTACGTATTATGAGTATGTGAGGCAACGAATGTTTATGATAAAAGTTAAGTCGTGTCAAAAGGTAATATTCTACTCTTTCTTGAATTTGGCCCCAGTCTCATTTTACAGAGCTAGGGTCATAAGATATTGCTGGTGAAGAATAAACAAAGATTCAAACTGTGATGATTGGTCATAATAGAGATCTCTGCCCATAGCTATAATTTTGTGTGTTTATGAGTGCTCTCTTCAGTGCATATTTATGACTAGTATTCTTTCTTCCTTGAAAAATGCATTTTGGGACAATGACTTAGAAAAACAACCTGGATTTTATTTTCTGAAACTGGATGTTGTATGATAGTGTGTCACTAAAAGTGACTGTCTGGGCAAAGCTCCCCTCACATCTCCAAGCAGGACCAGTCACCAATCAGAGACATCACAATGGAAGACAGAAGTGGAAAAGGAGTAAGTAGGCCCAGATTCATTAATATTTAAACCATGAAACTGGAGTCTAGCATTAAGGAGGTATCATGGCCACATATCACTTCCTGTATTCCTTCTAGGAAGTCTTACTCTGGTTAGGAACCCTGCTTCAAAGAAAATAAATAGCAAAGGGGGCAGGTCTCGAGTAGACTGGAAATGCTGTGTTGGTGAAGCCTTTTGAAATCCACTCTCCAGCCAAAGAAATGCCTCTGACCTCACCTCCTCCCCCTTGTCTATCCTAACCATCAGGTATAAGAAGCTGCCACGTATTGTCCACTGTCTTTGTAGAGTAAGCTCCTGGAGGGCCTTCCCTCAGATCCATGTCTTTGTCCGTGGCTTGTAGAAGTTGAAAGCCACCCTGATACTCCTGAACAATCGTGAATTTCTAGGTGAAACCTATTGTTCATCATACACATAGAACTACGGTACATTTCCTCCTTTCACTACATCTGTCTCCATTTCTTGTGTTGCATTAGAGTGAATAAGCTAAATACGGTATCAAATGACACAGTGACATTTAACATGTAATTAATGATGATAGGCACTATCTCAGGTTTAACAAGCTCTGCTCCAAAAACAGTTTCATTTTCTCTCTCTTAATTTCCTTTATGAAGATTGCCTTTGTGAGGGCAGATATTTAGATCTTACATTATAGATTTTAATAATCCTCACCCAGATATTTCAGATAAACAAAATCCTCTCTATTGAACAAATAACAAAAACAAAATACCTCAGACCCATGATTCTGGATCTTTCCACATCCATTTAAGGCAAAATAAAATGCCCATTTGGAAGAAAAACCTTAATCTAAGTTTCTTGAGGGTTTTTTGGGTTTTTTTCTTTCCTCTATTTGAAAGGGAAGATGAGTGGGAAAACTTCTCAGATCTGTTCCAATTCTAAGATTATTAAATTCTTTATTCTTTTTATAATAGCATTCACATAGACCCAATTAATTCAGACAATATTTTCTGTGACTTGATTTTTTAAAAGTGAGTAATAAATAATGAGTTGTAGTTTAGAGGAAACATTTTAATAAAAAAAAGTCAAGGTTGTTAACATGCTTCTATAGGATACTATTTTAGGATTTTCACTAAAGATTTTTAAATTTAGATATATAGCATATTAGTTTCAGCTGTACAACATAATGATTCAGTATATGCATATATTGCAAAATGATCACCACAATAAGTCTAACATCCATCACCACACATAATTACAAGTTTTTTCTCTCTGATGATGGGAACTTTTAAGATCTATTCTCAGCAACTTTCAAATTTACAATACAGTATTATTAACTATAGTCACCATGCTGTCGTTACATCCCTATGATATTCATTTTATATCTGGAGGTTTGTACCCATTGACCAGCTTCTCCCATTTTGCCCACCCCCCACCTCTGGCAACCACCAATGTGTTTTCTATATCTGAGTTAATGTTTTTCACTTTTTTAGATGCCACATATAATTGAAATCATATGATATTTGTCTTTGTCTGACTTATTTCACCTAGCGTAATGCCCTCATATTATTGTAAGTGGCAAATTTCATTTTTTTATGGCTGAACATTCCAGTGTGTATTTGTATATGTATACATATGTGTGTGTGTTTACACATATGTGTGTGTGTGTATATATATATATATATATATATATATATGTGTGTATATATATATATATATATATATATATATATATATATATAAAATCACATTTTATTTATCTGTTCATTTATCAATAGCCACGTAGGTTGTTTCCATGCTTTGGCTATTATGAATAATGCTTCAATGAATATGAAGTGCAGGTATCTTTTTTTTTTTTTTTTTTTTTTGAGGGCAGTGTCACTGGCCCTCATATGTGGGACCGAACCGGGGTTGCTGGCTTCCCAAGCCAGCGCTTAACCACAGCGCCACTTGGCCGGCCCCAGGTATCTTTTTGAGTTACTGTTTAATTTTCTTTGGATAAATCCTCAGAAGTAGAGCTGCTGGATCATGTGGTAGTTCTATTTTTAAGTTTTTGAGGAACCTCCATATTGTTTTTCATAGTGGCCTCACCAATTTACATTTCCACCAGCAGTGAACAAGAGTTCCCTTTTGTCCATATCTTCGCCAACACTTTTTCTTTTTTTTTAATAGCCACTTAACAAAGGTAGGGTGGTATCTCATTGCAGTTTTTATTTGCATTTTTCTGAGGATTAGTGATGTTGGGCATATTTTCATATACCTGTTGGCCATCTGTATGTCTTCTCTGGAAAAATGTCTATTTACATTATCTGCCCATTTTAAAATCAGATTTTATTTTTTTGTTATGGAGTTGTATGTGTTTTCTACGTATTCTGGATATTAACCCTGTGTCAGATATATAATTTGTAAATATTTTCTCCCATTGAGTATATTGCCTTTTTATTTTGTTGAATGTTACCTTTGCTGTGCAGAAGCTTTTTAGTACAATGTAGTTTCACTTGTTTATTTTTGCTTTGTTTCTTTTGCTTTTGATGTCAAATCCAAAAAAATCATTGCCAAGACTCATGTCAAGAAGCTTATTGCCTATGTTTTCTTCTAGGAATTTTATGGTTTGAGGTATTATGCGCAAGTCTTTAATAATCCATCTTGAGTTAATGTTTGTGTATAGTGTCAGAAAGAGGTCCAGTTTCATTCTTTTGCACTTGGCTGTCCAGTTTTCCCAAAAAAATTTATTGAAGAGACTGCCCTTTCCCCATTGTATGATTTTGCTGTCTTGTCATAAATTAATTGACTATATATATATGTAGGTTTACTTTTGGGGTCTCTCTTCTGTTCATTGATCTTTGTGTCTGTTTTTATGACAATATCATACTGTTTTGATTACTGTAGCCTTGTAGTATAGTTTGAAATCAGGGAGCATGATGCCTCCAGCTTTGTTCTTCTTTCTAAAGATCACTTTGGCAATTTGGGGTCTTCTGTGGTTCTATACAAGTTTTAGGATTGTTTGATCTATTTCCATGAAAATGCTACTAGTATTTTGATATGGATTGCATTGAATCTGTAGATTACTTTGGATAGTATAGACATTTTAACAATGTTAATTTTTCCAATCCATGAGCATGGAATATCTTTCCGTTCATTTGTGTCTACTTCAGTTTCTTCAATTAATATCTTAGTTTTTAATGTCTTTATTTGATTTAATGTCTTTAGTTAATATCTTACAGGTCTTGCACCTCCTTGGTTAAATTTATAGTAGGTATAAAATAACCATGGGAATGTAAATTATAGCATAAAGAATATAATCAATAACATTGTATACAATTGTATAAAATTACAGAAAGTAATAACTATGTATGGTGTCAAATGGGTACTATAATTATTGGGATGATCAGGTCATAAGTTACATAAATGTCTGATCATTATGTTTTCTACCTGAAACTAATATAACACTATATGTCAACTGTACTTGAAAAATAGAGAAAAACATCTGAGAAAAAATTTATTCCCAGGTATTTTATTCTTTTTGATGCAATTGTAAATGAGATTGTTTTCTAAATTTCTCTTTTTGATAGTTTATTATTAGTGCATAGAAACACAACAGATTTTTATATATTGATTTTATATTTAGCAACTTGACTCAATTTGTTAGTTATAATAGTATCTAGAGACTTTAGGATTTGCTATATGTAAAATAATATCACCTTCAAAGAAAGACAATTTTACTTCTTCCTTTCTCATTTGGATGTGTTTTATTTTTCTCTCCTAATTGCTCTGGCTAAGATTTCGAATACTATGTTGAATAAAAGTGGTGAGAATGGGCATCCTTATCTTGTTCCTAATTTTAGAGGAAAAGCTGCTTTCAGCGCATCCCCACTGTGTAATGTTAGCTGTGGGCTTGTCTTTATGTTAAGGTACGTTCCCTCTGTACCCACTTTGTTGAGCACTGTTATCATAAATGGATCTTGAATTTTGTTAAGCTTTTCTGCATCTATTGAGATAATCACATTTTTTATCTTTTATTTTGTTGATGTGGATATCACATTGATTTGTGGATGTTGAACCATCCTTGTGTTCTTGAAATTAATCTCACTTTAGATCATGGTGTATGATCCTTTATTGGATTCGGTTTGCTAATATTTTGTTGAGGACTTTTGCATTAATATTCTCCATGGAAATTGGCCTGTAATTTTCTGTTAGTGTCCTTGTCTGGTTTTGATATCAAGGTAATGTTGGCCTTGTAAAATGAGTTTGGAAGTGTACCCTCCACTACAATAATTTTGAATACTTTGAGAAGTGTTCGTATTAATTTTTCTTTAAATGTTTGGTAGAATTCACCAGTGAAGCCATCTGGTCCTTGGCTAAAATTTTACAAATACCTGTGATAATGCAACCTCATACCTGAGTGTGATTTGAATATCTGGTGATTTCTGCTCCTTTAAGCTGATGATATTCTTTACTATTGAAACCTGAGAATTTTAAGGGCAGCCAGCATCTCCACAAGAACCTTCCTTGTCTTCTAGCCATCAAAATGGCCAGTGGCTTTGACATCTTGGGAAACAAATGATAATGTTTAAGGATGGGACACTGCAGGAGTTTGTTTTGCCTTTTCTACCATTGGCCCTTTATGTTTTCTAATATTTCCTTAGAACAGTTGTTGAAACAGATGATACAGGAGGCCTAGGAGGCTAATATTTCAGTGTGTCTTAAGTTTTTTAAAGAGTTGTGCCACCAGGACTCTAGACAAGTTATAATTTTATTTCCATTCCATTATTAGGGGTTGATATGGAAATTTCTGAGGAAGCAAGGAGACATTTTTTCAATCCAATGATTATCCTACATTAACAAAGTGGAGGAGTCACTAAGGTTGTCACATAGCTCAAATAGATTTCGATTTTTTTCTTATAAACTACTTTCCTTGCAACAATAAAGTTAGCCTCTTCTGAGAAAGGTTTTAAAAAGTGAGATAGTGAGTTGCAAGTATGTAGTGCTGTAGAATTCCATTCTTTCTTACTCTTAGTTTCTGGCAGGCTGACCTTGATTATCAAATTTGAGCTTTTAATGGTACTCTAATTTACTGGTTAAGATGTACCATTGATGTCGCTAATGTTTTTATTGTGCTTAAATGAAGCTCTTTGAAGACAAGAAAAACTGCTCAGACTATGAATGCTTCCCCAACACTTCTCTGCATCACCTCTCAAAACACTATTTTAAGGTACTTCTTTTTGCTTAAATAGATTTATTGAGAACCTCTTGAACATATATAGGAAAACCACAAAAATCCAGTGAATAATTTAGAAAGCTACTTAAAGTGACGGGGTAGCTTTGACAGTTGGCTTTTGGAAAGGCAGAGAGATCTGTTAAATATTGTATGACATAAACAAGATTTATTTTAAAATATGGGTCATTATTAGTGTTTCTTCAGGAAAAAAGAAGTAGCAGCAATGGGATAAAGCTATTTCTTTGGTTTTACGATACCTTCAGTCACAGGTTCTCCGGAGCACACCAGGCCCTCTGGCTGGGTATTCCTGGAGCTGGTCTAGAATGAGAGACGCATGAGTGCAAGTGAATGGGTGAGGTTTCCAGCCAACATAAGGAAGGACTAGGGAAAAGGAGGCATAGTTGTTTTGTGATATGCGATTGCTAATAAGCTCATGAACTGCTGGCAGCCTCAGAAGAGTCTTTAAATTGCTTTCTTACCTCTCCAATTTTTTTAGGCTCATGTTCCCTATCTCTTCCCAGGAAATGACTAAACTCAGGGATCCAAAAAAGAGTAGGTCAAAGTGAAGTGTCCTAAACAAAAATGTTGACAATATCAAGAATAGGTGAGAATGTGGGGTAACTGACATGTTGCTGGTGGGACTATGAATTGATACCATCCTTTAGAAGATGAATTGGAAGTTTCTATTTAACCCAGCATTTCTATTTCAGTATATCTTGCAGGAAGTAAGCACAAAAGTGTCTACTGACAAATAACAGAGGTCTTCTCATACCATGGAAAACTAACTATGAAGCAGTAAAGGGGAATGAGCTAGATCTGTCCCAGCTCAACACAGAGGAATCCCCAAGATACATTGAATGGGGGAAAAAGTTGACATATATATGTATTTTATGAGGTACCATATAGTTTCTGCATTTACGTATAGTCACACATGGATATGAGTCTATGCATACATGTGTGTAGGTATGTCTGGAAGGAGACAAACCTAATTTTTATCTCTGGGAAGAAAGAGAGGAGACAGGATGGAGGATGAGCACAGAGAATTTAGCTTTTTCTGAACTACCAAGAAGGCCTAACTATGTGTTCATGTATTACTGATCTAATTTAAAACTTAAAAACAGGGCCAGCCAAGTGGCGCGGTGGTTGAGCGCTGGCTTGGGAAGCCAGCGGCCCTGGTTCAGGTCCCACATATGAGAGCCAATGACACTGCCCTCAAAAAAAACAAAAACAAAAAAACTTAAAAACAAAAAG
The DNA here is from genome assembly GCA_033961575.1 of Aselliscus stoliczkanus. Taxonomy (NCBI): domain Eukaryota; kingdom Metazoa; phylum Chordata; class Mammalia; order Chiroptera; family Hipposideridae; genus Aselliscus; species Aselliscus stoliczkanus. The sequence goes on along the minus strand of CM066732.1, from coordinate 89,551,794 downwards.
AAGACATTGGCTCTTTTATAATGGGACTAGGAAGTTTGTGGGGTGAGGGGAGGTCTTTGAATCATCAAGTAATCTGCCAACATATTTGAGATAACAAATGATTTATTGGAGATAGGAATTATTTCACTGCTAAGTCAATGGGTGACCCTCACTCATAGTGCTTTCCTTGGCCTTACTTCAGGTTTAGCTACTTGTAAAGTACTAATGTAATAGCTGGCTGTTGTTTAACTTATAGGTGCCTCACAAATATTAATTATACATTTTGGATGTGAATAAGTTTATGTTGTCTACATGGCTAAAAGAGTTTTTGTTTTTTTGGGTTTTTTTTAGAGAAAGCCAAGATGAGTGTCACAAGTAGGAACTTGTAAAAAATCATAGGTGCCAATGTAAAAAGATAACAAGTACAGCAGGAAAAAAGCCAAGTGTCTGCTTTAAGTTACAAGGAAGGATAGCGTGATATCTTGGGAGCAGAAAGGATGTTATTGAACCACATCAACGTAGTTCTGAAAACAGCACAACTACATTTAACCTGCCACCCCTCATCCTGTGTCTGCATCACTTGTTTGAGAAAAATTGCCGTTTCATGCTTTTCCTTCCCTCTGGGCTCTGAAAGTCCCTGTCACTTCAGATTCCCACTCTCGAGCATTACAACAATGCTGCATTTAAGTCTAGTTTTCAGGTGACTATGGAACTAGTCTTGAGATAGAGTGAACCATCGTATCCATAAATTTTTGACCATGGGAGCCACTTGTATTCTACTAGATGTGAAGCTATTTCTAGTCCCGATAGTTCCACATTGAATTAATTGGTTTTTCAATGTCTGGCTTATTATATGAAGTGAGGATAGAAAAACCAATAGACTCCAACTCTTTGGCCTAAATTAATCTAGTCTTACAGCTCTGGAAATAATGTCCATCTTGTTTGCCATATCAAATTAGTTTAATGTTCAACCCTTTATAGCCTGGTTTGTCTATTGTCTGAAACGTAGATTGACCTTTTCATCAGTCTTTGACTCATGCAAGCATCCTGGAGGAAGCTGAAATGGGATTTTCCAAATCGTTGCTATCTGCTGTATAGAGGTATATTTTATGTTGTATATAGTCATGTGTATATTTCTTGTTAGTGTGTGCAGCGCATAAAACTGCCACTTGGAGTTGGACCCAAGACAGCTCAGCTTGCAGTCTACCACAGGAATCCCATTGTTACTGAAGAGCATCCTTATGTGAGTTTCCTTTTGTATACATTAGTTTCAAAGGTTAGGCATGTCCCCTAAAACCCTTTATCCTATTATTAGACTATTAGTGTACCTTTGGATTGAACTAAAGCTATTTTGGTCATTCATCATTTCATTTAATAAGTACATATTAAGTGCTCAAAACTTGTCAGGTACTGTGTGCTGGACATAAAAATATCAGAAAGAAGTAATGACACTCTCAAAGAGTTTAAGGGACACGATGGAAAATTAATGTGTAAATAAATGAATGCAATGGTAGAAGTATGAACAAGAGTAACAAAAGATAAAAATGAGAAGCAGCCCACTTAAGTATTGATTCTGTAGCATCTTTTGGACTACTGAGTTCCACATGATTACTCTATAAAAATTGCTTATAGTATTTTAAAAATACAATGAATATGTATGAGAAAGCACCTATCTTAGTAGCTAGTATATTTCAGGCTTCCAATTTATGGTGGTTTCCTCTTGGGATAAATTGATGCATTTCAGTTACATTTCTTTTCAAATCTCATTTTACAGATTGGCTTTCTCTTGTATTTTAGTGTGACTTCATTGGACAAAACTTCATCCCCTTGATCACTATACTTAATCTTTTCAGATCTTCTCCAGATCTGTAACATTTTTCCTCAAGTGCAACAATTTGAGCTGCACACAATATACTAAACACAGAAGGACCCTTGTTCTCCAAAATCATAGGATAATATTTTGTACCTTTTCGATAGTTAACATTTTGTTGGCCATTTCTTTTAGGCACTAGCACATGAGGTCACTGTCTTTAAAAATAGTTTGTGATGTCATCAAGACCTGTTTTCTCTAACTTGTGCCAAAGAGAAAGCTCATCAGGCAACTGGTAGAATATGGATTTTATTTTCAGTAAAAATGTTGTCTTGTGTCCCACAGTGAAATACACCAGTTATTTATTTGTTGACTGTTTGCTAGTCACAGCTTCAGAAGTTCTTATTAGCTACAAGAACTTTGTGCCATCTGCACATTTAAAGATTTCAAAGCATATTTCCTCCAGAAGGTTTTAGAACTCAGTTGAATCCATTTATTCCTCCCCATATGTCCATGTTCTAAATCTACCTCTTCTCTTTAATACAGAACAACATTGACCAAAATTATGGCAACATTTTAAAAAATAAAGTTTGACGTGGAATCTTGGCAACTTTATGAACTGTTTCATGCATATAAAAATATATAGTATCTATATGTAAAGTACAAAGAATAATGACAGAATGAACTCATGTATTTACTTTTCAGCTAAAGCAACAAGACATTAGCAATAACTGTATGTCTCTCCCTGATTACATCTTCCCTTCCTTTCCAGAGATAACCTCTGACCAAAATTTTGTATTTGTCCTTCTCTTGCTTCTGTTGAGGGTTTGCTATATAAAGATTTTTCTCTAAATACCAATAAACAATGTTAAGTATTGAGTGAGCCAACTTAAAATATCTGCTACAGTGGCCTGTTTCTGAGCTATACTTTTCCATTGATCTATGTACTTATTTTAGTCCCTCCACATTATCTTACTATTAACTTTTTTTTGTTTTTAATATTTTATTGGGGAATTGGGGGAGGGGAACAGACAACTTGCTATCCTTTGGTTCTTCAATCTAGTTGCGGAGGACGTTGTTTTACGGCCCATGTTCGTATCGTCATTGTGCTCTTCTCGCGTGAAGCAGATTGGTCGCTGGCCTCTGAACGGCCTCTTACAGCAGCTCTTGGCAGCTCACGCTGGCTGCTGGCCACTCACTGTAGCCTATGGCAGCCCACTTCAGCAGAGGCTGCAGCCCACACCGTCGTAGGGCATCTTACCTATAGAGGCAACCAGGTGGAGCTGTTGTTCACCATCTTAGCTGTAGAGGGCAGTGTCACTGGCCCTCATATGTGGTATCTGAACTGGGGCCACTGGCGTCCCAAGCCAGCTCTTAACCAATGCGCCACTTGGCCGGCCCCATTTACTATTAACTTTTAAAGTGTGTTCTGTAGTAGGGCAATCTCCCTTTCTTATTTCCTATTCTTCTTCTTTCAAGTGTCTCTGTTATTCTGGCTCCTTTTATCTTCCATATAATGTTTAGAATTAACTTGTCAAGTTAAACAAACACACTGTATTTTTGTTGTTGTTGCATTGTGTGAATTCATAAATTAATTTGAGGATAGTTGACATCTTTTTAATATCTCTTTTTATCTTTGATCATGGTCCATTTATTGAGGTCTTCTTTAATTTCAATGAAAGTTATGATTTTCTCTTGAAATTGATAAATTTTAAAACATGATAACTAAAAGAAAGAATGGAATAAGTAGCATATTACCACTTATGTCAGATACATATATATGCACATAAAACAGTAATCTACACCTTATAAGAATTCATACAAACAAAGGGATGGCTACACATCAAACATATTAGGATGTTTTTCTATGGGTTTTGTGAACTTGAAGCAGGAGAGAAAGTGAACACTCTAATATTGATTTATGGGCCACGAGATGAGGAGTACTGTTAGCTTAAAGTTCAAAATGTTAAAAAAATATATAAGCTCTGTAATCTTTTATTAATATATTTTCCTGGTTTATTTGTTGTTACTGTTGATATTTAAATCTTATTATTTTTTAAACTTCATTTTGTAATTCTTTTTTTTTTTTTTTTTTGAGGGCAGTGTCACTGGCCCTCATATGTGGGACCTGAACGGGGGCCGCTGGCTTCCCAAGCCAGCGCTTAACCACCGCACCACTCGGCAGGTCCTTCATTTTTTAATTCTTTACTGCTGGGATATAAACATGTTTTTGCTTTTATGGATGTTGATCTTAGGAAAAGCCACCTTGTAAAATTCTTGATATATCTTTTTGTCTTTGGGTTAATTTGGGATTTCTATGCAAGAAATTATATAGACTGCAAATAATGGCAGGTTTTGTTCCTTTTGTGATATTGCACAGTACACTGTTGAACAGTATTAATGACAGAGGATATACTTGTTATATTCTTTAAAAAGATTTCTTCTAAACATTTCCCTTTGATTCTTAGTTTGGTCAAGTTTTTCATCTTTCTTTCTTTCTTTCTTTCTTTCTTTCTTTCTTTCTTTCTTTCTTTCTTTCTTTCTTTCTTTCTTTCTTTCTTTCTTTTGTTGCTGTTGTTTTGTGAATACATATTCCAATGCTTTCTTTTTCATCTGTTAAGATCATCATGTTTTTTTCTACTTTATTAATATGATTGGTGCAACATCAGAAAGTTATTTCTGTATTCAATCTTAAAATCCCTAGAGTATGCTCAATTAGATTATGATATATCTTTTTCTGGCTCTATTGGATTCAGGTTGCATTATTTTGTTGTTTTTAAATTTATACTCACAAATGAGAGTAGTCTTTGTCTTTTCCCCTATTCTCCGCATGTGGTTGTAATCTCATAAAATGAGTTATGGAATATTTCTTATTTATAATCCTTATTCGAAATGTTTTAAGACTAAATCGACTACAACCATAAAATGGTTGGGTGATCCTGGACAAGTTATTTAATCTCATTGAGTCTTTACTTTCCTTATAAATGAAGTGGGGATGATAATATTACCATTGCCATGTGTTATTGAGAGGATTAATTCAAATAATTCCTATGAAGCATTTAACTCATTGGCTGACATACAGGAAGCAAGCATACAAAAATTATAGATATGGTCATATTATTCCATTGTCCCTTCTCATCCATAACATAAGTGCTTGCTCTTTCCTTATCATAAACAGGTGGCCTTTTGTGTCTTATAATTACACAAGTATGGATATTATTTGAAACCACTTTATGCCCTAGGATTAATTTCCTTACACCACAGTTAGAATAACCAAGCATCAGAGAGCAGGTCTGTGGGAGCAGGGGTTTGCCCCTTGGTTTAAAACTCTCTTGGTGTGGTTTGATGTCAGAGCAACTAGCAAGAGGTAGCTCAAAACCAAGTCTCTTAAATTTAAATTATCAAATTATAATTCTTCTTTTAACAAATTGAGTCCAGCCTCATACAAGGTGTTATGGGAAACAAAAATAAATATGAGACTTGGTGTATGGAGCACCACCTTGAGCCTGTTTAAACAAGGAAGCACATAGGTGAACATAATAGGCTAACAGCTTCACTGAGGCTGTCATCTGAGCATGGGCCTCACATGTGTTTAAGGATAGACTAGCTCAGGGGTTTTAATCCAGGGCTGATTTTGCCCTCCCACCTTGGGGACAGTTGGCAATGTCTGGGGATGTTTTTCGTTGTCAACAACACAGCTGTTGGTGGTTGGCGGTGCTACTGGCATCTGGTGGGTAGAGGCAAGGAATACTGCTAAACATCACACAATGCACAGGGTAGCCCTGATGACAAAGGATTATCTGCTCCCAGATGTCAGTAGTATTACCTTTAAAATGCACATGTATCCAAGTGACTCCCCAACCTACCATCTCTATCTTTTGGGTTTCTTCCTCAAAATTCTAAAATTCCAGGCTCTACCCTTAGAAAATCTTTCAACTTGGTAGAGCCCACAAACGTGGATTTTTAAACATGCAAATGTAGGGGGTCCCAGAAGTTCACGTAAGATATACTGAAATAGACACAGCAAGAGCATTTTAGTAAATGATGCATTGACCAAGCACATAGAGGGCAAAAAAGAAAGAATGGTAGCACTGCCGCAAGAGTGCTTAGAGCTCTGGATTTAGGAGCAACCAAGGCCCATGGGCTTGTTCTCATTGTAGTAACAATGAGTCTGAAGTCCCTCGCCCTTGTGTAGCAGTGGTTTCTTACCCCAGTTGCATGCACTGAGCACAGCCTAATGATTTCAGCACTTTGTGCTCAGCCAGCCATGTTTTTAGGGGCACTTCAGTGAGGATGATGTGCCATCATTCTGGGCAGCCTGCAAACTAAGCTGAGGGGCTGGATTAAATTATGCTACTGTTCACAGAAATTCATTTATTACAATCTTGGTTGCAGTTTGGATTGAGAATACCAAGAGGAAATTGCCCATCAAGTTTTATGGGTTTTTTTTCTCTATTTGCCAAATTGTTCTGGCTTTCTGACCATCCATTTCAGCAACAGCATTAAATGATGCCACTTTGACCAAAAACCCATTTGTAGAGATCACCTTTGTATAAAAGGTGCTTTTAACCAATACTTACATAGCACTTACTTACAATTTTCCAGGAATTGTTGTAAGTCCTTTAAATGTATCAGATGATTTAATTTTCACAATAACCCGTTGAGTAGGTGCTATTATCATCCCCATTTTTAAGTGAGGAAACTGAGGCAGAGAGTGACAAGTAGTTTTCCCCAGGTCACACAACCAAAACAAAATGTTCTCATTCCTGAGCCCATGTCTCGGCCACTTGACCAAATCAGTTCACCCAAATATTATCTGTGATCATAGAATTTACAAAATGCTTATGCCCTAGAAGTTCACTGTTGAAAAGACCTCTGCTTTTAAGTGACGGCTCTGCTTTATACATTTGGATTTTTGGTTCTACTTTATTTCTGTCAGTGTCCTAAGGATCTTACTGCTATTGAATATGAAACACTTGTCCTAGATCCTTATATGGTCACCACATTGGATTCCACAGAGAACCTCTTACTGGAGACTGAATTATTAATTCCTTGAGAGCAGAGGAGAGAAGATAAGAATAGAGAAGAGAAATTAATTGTACAGAAAGAAAGTAGTTTTTGGACATATCACTGGAATATTATTCAGCAAATTCTCAGTGACTACTTTTTGGATTATCCATAGAAATTTCCAAGTTCCATTTTCTCTACCACCCAGGCTGTTGGCTGAACGGTTAAACCAAAGAGAGGTTGAAGCCAGAAACAGTGGTTAGTATCAGTGAGTGACTTCTGAGTGTGCCCCTACCAAATAGAAAATGTTTGATTTCTCAACCTGCTATTATCTGTTCCCTACATTTGTATTGGAAAGTTGACTATATAGGATTAAAGTAAGCAATGTAATAAATTACCTTTATTTTTTCTTCCATCCAAGAGTGGAAACATAGCTAAAAGATGATTGTGAAAACAGTATTCAGCCAAGCAGTTGGCATTTCCAGTGTGATTTAATTACATCGTTACATGCTATTTCATTTTTATATTCTCTGGGAACCAAGTTAGAATTTTTTATACAACTTACTTTTGAGCATTTCTATACATTTTTAAAATTTTGCTTAATATTAGGTAGTTTTAAAATTTTAAATGTATGTAATGCTTTCTTACTTTGCTTCTAAAATTTTTTTTAAAGTTTCAAAGAAGAATTAGATTTGAGGGTTTCAGTGCGAAATGGTTTTCTATGATGCTCTGGCAGAACTAAAGAGGGAGAGTGAGTTTGCAAAAAAGTGACATTCAGTAACGGTGATGCTGATAACAGGCAATTAGTACCACAGGTTATGACTACTGATGGTATCAGCAGGTTGCATATGGTTTGGAAATGTCATATATTTTTGTTTCCTCAAGCCAAATAGGTTTTAGACAGAAATTTCAATCATAACAGTACTTCATTTATTTGGAGGTCACTTATCCAGCATCTGTGAACATTTAAAATAGAGTTGGTAATCTAATAATAAGCAAAGACCTCTGAACAGACAAAATAGATGCCATGAGGCCACAACACTGAGTGTGTGTATTTATTCATCGAAAAGGGCCATGACAGGGTGTATTTGTTCTTAAGTTAGAATAGTTGTTTTAGTAATTAGGATTTCCAGACTGCAGCACATTAGAAAGTGGAATAAAGGAGGTAACTACAACTGTGTGAACAAAAGGAAACATTTCTAGTTGACAACTAGAAAATGAACCAAACCCTGGAAGTCAGAAGAATTCAAACGGCAGTGCTCTGGGTGTTAAGATAGGCTACAGACACATTAAGGACACAGCATAATTACTTAACTTGATTACAGTGAGCCCAAGATGTTAACAGTGGGATAAATTATGTGTAATATTGGCCTTTTAATAAAGCAAAATTTTATAATCCATCTAAAAAGAGATTAACCCATTTTTCTTTTCTTGAGAAATTAACAAACAGCCCCTAATAAAGTAACAACATTACGACAAAAGCGTTGCTTACTTAAGATGGTAAAAAAGGGTGGCTCAGTTGGTTAAGAGCTTGTTCAAGAGTGTGAGCTGAGCTCTGAGCAACAGCAGTTCGATGCCCAGCCGGAGCTGAGCAGCCTCTGAGCTGCCAACAGGTAGCAGGATGGCTCAGTTAAAAAAAAAAAAAAAAAGATGGTAAAGGTTTTGATGTTGTTAAGAGTAATAATCCTTGCAATATGCAGGAACCCTACCATCTGGAATTGATGAAGCAGACACAGAATAAACATACCCACCTGGCTGGTCTGCTCAGGGCGTGCTCACTGGGCGTGCTGCAGCCGCATGCACACAGGAGAGGACTCTCTTTTTGCATTTTCCTGATAATTCCCTCTTGTTTTCTCCTTTCATCAAGCTCCTGTTACCTGTGGTGACTTCAACCTATGTGTTGACAATTGTTCTGGGGTTCCATGTAAGACAGCCTGAAAATCTGTTCTGTCCAATACGGCTCAGTCCCTGGAGGAGGCGACGGTAGCAGGAAATCGTAACCTCACACCCTGTAGGTTATATTGGAGTGGTAATTGCTAGGTGTCCTGTGTGCCTGGAATGCACTTAAGGACTTTGTGCTTAGCATTTTTTGAAATTAAAAATTTAGGAAAACCAAGTTGGGTCCCACAATGATAAAAATGTGGTGGGACTTTGCTTTATGTCATCGGCTGCCAGTGGCTATCGCAGGCTCAGTACAGACACGGAAGTGACACAGTTCTTAGGCTCTGTGAGTAGGAAACTTGTTGGAGACAGAAGTTTTCTTAGCAGCAGACCCTCAAATTAAGCTGACTTGCATTTTAACTTGCTTTGTGAAAAATAGAATTTTTTAAAGTATTTCTTATTTTGCTAATTTCCATTTCAGAGCAATAGGCAAAAAGTGCCTCATTGTGCTGGGTTCAGTGTGAAACCACCATGGTACCTACTCTGAAGTCATGTTTGTTCGGTGGCTGTTTATAAAGCACTAGCCATGGGCATAGCACATGGTAGAGGCAGAGGGACGAAGAAGACAAAACTGCCCTGCCCTCAGGGAGCTTACAGTCTAGTGGGGAAGAGACAGAAGAGAAAGCATGTGAATAAATATGGATTGTGGCAGCTGCTCTGAATGCGCGCACACACACACACACACACACACACACACACACACACACACACTGGGGATGCCAAAAAAAAATGTATACAAGTGGACACTTTGGTCAACGTTGCTCAAGCACTAGTTCTCCATAATCAGAAGTGTCTAGACACTGATGGTAACCATTTTGAGCACCTCTTGTAATTGCAGAAGTCAAATATGACTTGTATTCATCTTTTGTTATCGGTATATATTAAATATTACAATTTTAATAGTTTTTTTCCTTTTTTAAAATATGTATATATATTTTTGACACCCTGTGTATATATACACATACACGTGTGTGTGTGTGTGTGTGTGTGTGTGTGTGTGTGTGTAGTGATGTGAAAGAGAGTCAAGGCAAAGGATCCTGTCAGCAGTTCCATTTGAGGTGTAAACCTGAGGGGCGAGTAGCCAGCCACACACAAAAGCTAGCAAGAGAGCACTGCAGACAGAAAGACAGGAGAGTTCAGAAGCCCTGAGAGGGAGAGGGCTTGTCCAATTCAAGGAGCTGAAATAAAGTCAGTGTCAGTGGGTGCCGGTGACATGGAGGAAGCATGATGGCAGCTGAAGTAGAGGTGAAGGTGGTGGACAGCTCATGCTGGCCTTGTCAGACACAAGATTTTGGATTTATCCACAGAAAAAGTGGAACCAGGGAGGGGTTTTTAGCAGAAGAGTGGAGTGATCTTTGGTGTTTTGAAAAGATTCCATTTGACTGCTAAGATGACTGGACGGACTGGAGAGAAGCAAAGTGAAGCAGGAAGGTGAGGTAAGAGGCTGTAGCAGTGGTCGGAGCAGAAGTGGTGAGAGCTTGGGCTCAGCAGTGAGGGTGCTGTGAGATGGAAAGACAGGGTATGTTTTGGAGGTGGAAGTAACAGGAATGGCTGAGGGGTTGGATATTGGAGGGTGAGTAAGGGAGAGAGTGGAATCAAGAACAAATCTTAGGTTTGAGGTTGGAACAACTGGGTGAATGGTGGTATTTTCAGTATTGAGGATGAAGGAGAGGAAATTAAAAGATCTATTTTTGGTATATTTTCATTGATACTGACTAGCCATCTAAGTAGAGAAATTGATCTCGTTTCTTCTGATTGAGTCTCCTCTAGGGAATATGGAAGAAGCATGGCAGGCCTTTGGTTTAGTAAACATCATTACACTGAGGAGAACTGAGAACCTGCCTCTCGGTGTTTCAGTCTCACATAGTGAATGTCAGTTCCTGCCTCTCCTTATCTCATTTTGCCACAAAAATAAATACACACATGTATGTGAAAAGCCTTTTGAGACTCAGAGAAGAAATTCAAGGGGAGGATTCCATGAGTATTGTTTTAATGAAAGTTACAAGTCGACTTAATTGAACCTTATTTTGTACTGGGATGCTAGATTTGAACATTTTTATAGAGGAAAATTAATGTAATTTCTAAAATGGTCATAAATAACAGTAGAAAGTGTTTTTAAGTTGAATAATGAAGATGAGTTTAAGATTCTAAAGGTTCTGGGCCCTTGAGGCACCTAAGTAGGAAATGTTGTAGACGTGCTTTTCTTAAGTCTTGACATGAACTTTCAGGAGTGGCTTCATTGTCATTGTCCAGAGTAGAATCCTGAGGATAGTAGAGGCAATTTCTTAAGAATATTTCCAGGGCCGGTGAGTGGCGCATTGGTTAAGAGCTGGTTTTGGGATGCCAGCTGGCCCGGTTCAGATCCCACATATGAGGGCCAGTGACACTGCCCTCTACAGCTAACAGCTCCACCTGGAGCTGGGCTGTGCGAGCCCCGGCGACGGTGTAGGCTGCAGCCCCTGCTGCAGTGGGCTGCCATAGGCTACAGTGAGTGGCCGGCAGCCAGCGTGAGATGCCAATAGCCGCGGTGAACGACATCCAGAGACCGGCGACCTATCTGCCTCACCCGAGAGGAGCGTAATGACAATACCAACATGGGCCAGTGATGCAACGTCCTCCGCAACTAGACTGAAGAGCAAAGAGACAACAACTTGTCTGCTCCCCTTCCCCGATTCCCCAACGCTGTTCCCCTCCACCAATTCCCCAATAAAATCTTAAAAAAAAAAAAAAAAGAATATTTCCACTCCTAATATCTAGTTTCTACGTGAGAAAATTCTAGAATGGAAATTAAGAACCTGGATAAAATGCCTTTAATTACCGTTGGCCCCACTAACTTCTGTTTTCCTGATTCTTTTGCTCAAGTTAGTGTTCCCATGAGGACCAGGCAAAAGAGATGGGTGTAAAAGATTTTCTTTTAATGTTGAAGATATAAGAAAACTGAGCTCTTCCCTCCCAGATATGGAAGCTTTAGAATAAATACCAACACCTCTTTATATGAGTGAAAATTGACATAAAAATAGGTTTAATATATAAAGTACCACAGACTGAGTGGCTTAAGAAGGAAATTTGTTTTCTCACAATTCTGGAGGCTAGAAGTCTAAGATCAAGGTGTCAGCAGGGTTGGTTTCTTCAGAGGCCTCTCTTTTTGGCTTATATTGGGTTGTCGGAAAAGTCACGATGTATTTTTTCTATGTTTTTTGTTGCAAAAATGTGTCATGACTTTTCCAACAACCCAGTAGATGGCTGTCTTCATTAGGGGTCTTCACATGGCTTCCCTCTTTGCTTATCTGTGTCCTAATCTCTTCTTCTTACAGGGAGATCAGTCATATTGGATTGGGAGCCAGCCTAATGACCCCTTTTAACCCTAATCACCCTTTTAAAAGTCTTATCGTCAAATAAAGTCACATTCTGAAATACTGGGAATTAGGATTTCAACATATGAATTTGAGAGCACACAATTAAGCCCATAATAGTATTTTGATATTATTTAAAACCCCTCCTCCCATACAACTCATTCTAGTGTAGAAATGTCCAACCTTTCTTTTAGTGCCTCAGTATTGTTAACTGTTGTTGATTCCCCATATCTGTTCCTTCCCCTCCACTCACACCCTTACCCCTCTCATGCACTAGTGCAGGTATCTCCTAACTGATCCTCATTCTCTAGGCTTGCCCTCTGTCCAGTCCATCTCCCACACACATTCAGAGTGATCTAACACACAAACCTCTATTGCTATCCATTTGATATCCTTCAGCAGTTTCCCATTTTCTAAGAGAAAACATCTCAACTCCTTAGGCTAGCCTTTTGTGTTCTAACCACACTTACTTTCCATGTTCTGCCCAGCGGTGGCAGTCAAGAACTATTGATGCAGCCGTGTCAGGTTCTGTACATGGTTCTCCTCTGCCAGGAGCACCCTTCCTTTCCTTACACACTTTGGAGAAGGCAGGTTCCAAAATGCCTTCACCACTTTGCTCAGCTGCCTCCTGCACTGACTCCAACAAAGGCAGTCGATGACAGACCCTTTTATGCCGCTATATTGTATTTCTTACCCGATACCACAATTGTTTACTTGCACCTCTAACTTTGATTAGAATGAGAGAAATGAGGTAAGAATTGTCTTAACTTTATATTCTAGTGTTTAGCCTGCCATAGCAATAAGTGCTTAATAAACAGAAAGGTGACAAACATACAGGTGTTATAGAGAATTGGAGACAACTGATATTTCATGTAGTGGCAATAATCTATTGTTCATTGCTTAGAACTTGGTTCTGATTACTTTAAATCCCCATACCCTCCTTAGCTTCACACAGAGAACCCCGTGACTTCATCCAGCCAGTAGCCATTAAGGTGACTAGATGATAATGATAACTGAGTACAAAATGACCAGTATTCTTCAGAACTACTGGAACTGAATATCCTATTAATGGAAGGTCAGATGCTCAGTTGATGCCAGGAAAGAACTTCCCTCTTTCCCATGCCCATTTACAAAGTGCTTTCTTCTGAGCAATACTGGGCTCTTAGACTCCTTGAGGTCAAGTTTACATTTTGCTGTGCTCTCTGGTCACTGCAGGCAATCTCCTTGTGCTCCCCATGGGATGGACATGAGAATGCTATGCATATTCTTGGATGAGATATTCCTCTAAAGCTGCATTGTCCCATATGGTAGCCACTGGCCATTATGTAGCTATATAAATTTAAATTTTAAAAAACTTGAAATTTAGTCTCTCGCTTAATGCAAACCACATTTCAACGTTCTCAATAGTGTAGCTAGTAGTTACCATATTAAATAGCACAGACTATAGAACATTTTAATCATCACAGAAAGTTCTATTGTTCAGCATAGCTCTAAAGCTGAGGTCACAGCTTTTAGTTGGTCATTTGCTTCAGTGGATGATAATCCTAATAAGTACCATTTAGAATGCACTCACCATATTTTACATTCTATTGAATCTCAATTTGAGCATGTAGAAATGGAGGCTCAGTGAATTAAGTAATTTGCTCCAAGTCCTCAAATTAGAAAGTAGCAGAGCTAGGATAATAATAAAAATATATTCTTTTAAAAACTACTAATGTAATACATAGAAAATGGTCCTGTACTAGAGTTTCAACTTGGCATGTCTTTGACAGTGAAGTTCAAGAGTGCAAAGCTAGTCCTGTGAAGAGGTTGTGTCTCATAGTAAGCTGGTATCAGGTTCCTGCTGCCCACCTTGTCTTGGTTCCCAAGGACTTGAGGGGGCTGAGTCTTCCATTGAGGGGTTCCCAACTATGGGCAGCCCCTCTCAGGAAAGCAGCAGTCTCCCAGCTGCTAACCACAAGAGAACGTGGAGGCATTTTCCTATCCTGACAACTCATTTAGAAGGAAAGGTTTGAGTTCTGTGACGGCTTTTTCCTCCTCCCCTTTTTCCAGGTCCAAATCATGTTTAATTGGGACTAAGAGTAGGATAAGACTAAGCAGAAGACCCTTTATTCTGAGGCAACCCAATCTACCATTTGAAAGATGCACTGGTTGAAAAGAACCTTGAAAGACTTAAGGAGGCCAGTGTTTTGTTTTGCTTTGTTTTTTGTTTTGTTTGTTTGTTTATTGGGGAACAGTGTGTTTTTCCAGGACCCATCAGCTCCAAGTCAAGTAGTTGTTTCAATCTAGTTGTGGAGGGCACAGCTCCACAGCCCATGTGGGAATCGAACCGGCAACCCTGGTGTTATGAGCACTGTGCTCTAAACACCTGAGCTAACCGGCAGCCCCAGGAGTCCAATCTTTTATTCATGTTTCTATGTGAGTTATAAAACGCCCTGACCAAAGGAGACTGTTAAACTTAGAGAAATGAGTAAGTATTTTTAAAGAAGGGAACAAAGGAAAAGCCTTGAAAGTGAGATTTGAAGATGGCTGAATACTAATGACATAAGGGAGTGTACATAAAATACCTATCATGGGCTGGAGTTTCTACAGATGGTGACAAAGTAATGAGAGGCCTTTTGCTGATGGGGCAAAGGTGAGATTTATCCAGAAATTGATTTTTTCTATAGTTTTACTCTTTCTGAGTAGTTGGGCTCCTGAAGAAAATCAGACAGTAAGGGAACCAAGGCCATAGGAAGCTGATGACGGGCCCCATTAGATGACATGTGATAGCACTTTTTTCATATAGTCAGCTCCTGAGGACAAATGACTTTGTCGGCCCATCCTGATTCATAGGAAGTGGCTGCCTAGAGTGTGGGGAAAGAATGTGGTGATGGATTAGCTGCCCCTTCCACAGGTTTAGAAAGAGAAGTGGTGGTACAAATGTTGGGCATTTTAACTCAAGGTCTATGAAGAATATCCTGGGGAGAGTTGCGGTGCTCAGAACATCTGATGTACAGGTTCATTTGTTGCCTGTTGCTGTATAACAAATTACCTCCAAACTCAGGGGCTTCAAACAACAAACATTTATCATCTCCGTTTCTGTGGAACAGGAATCGGGATGTGACCTAACTGGGTCCTGTGATCTGAGGTCTTGCACAGGTTGAATCAAGGTGTTACCAGGGACTATAGTCATCTCAGTGTTTCACTAGGGGAGGATCCACAGTTCTAAGCAGATTCACCTGGAGGGTAACAGCCAGTGATCCTTGCTGGCTGTTGGCCAGAGTCAGCGGTTCCTGACCACATTGACCTCCATGTGGCAGCCGTCATCCACCAGAGAGAGCAAGAGAGGACATACAACATGGAAGCCCCAGTCTTTTTGTAACCTGATCTTGGAAGTGACGTCATACTATTTTTTGTCTGTATTCTTTTTATCTGAAGGAAGTCACTAGGTCTAGCCATACATACTCAAGGACCAGGGGGCTACATGAGGGTCCCAGGAGGTGAGAATCACTGGAGGCCATCTGAGAGGCTGTATAAGGGACAGGATATTGGATATGTTACAGAAATACTGGGGGTGCCACAAAATGTATACAAGTGAACACTTTGGTCAATGTTGCTCAAGTAGCCGTTCACTGTAATCAAAGCTGTCTGGAGGCTGAAGGTAACCATTTTGAGCATCTCTTGCAGAAGTCAAACGTGACTTGTGTTCATCTTTTGTTATCAGTATATATATGGTATAACATTTATAATGCAGTTTTCATTTCTTAAAATGTGTATATACATTTTTTGGGCCCCCTCTGTATATTTGTTTTCTCAGCAATATATTTTAAAATGTAACAATGCCATGTGTAGCCCCATACCGAATATAAAAATAACACAAATGTAATAAAAATATTTCCTAGGGCTGGCCAAGTGACACAGTGGTTAAGCGCTGGCTTGGGAAGCCAGCGGTCCTGGTTCGGGTCCCACATATGAGGGCCAGTGACACTGCCCTCAGAAACAACAACAACAAAAATATTTCCTAAAGTTTAATCAGATTGCTTTTTGTGATAACATCAAGGGCATGGAAGTTTTGACAAGGTGTGTAGGAGTAGGTCAGCAACTTGGGAGCATGGATCTCTTTGTTCCAAAGACCGGATGCCCATGCTGGCACAAAAGGATTCAGCCAGAGGGAAGCATAAAGACGCAGAGATTTGGGGAGAAAAGAGACAAAGGACAATCAAGGAGGGAAGTGTGTGGAATAGGTTCTGGATGAGGTAGGAAAATACCCAAAATAAAATTTCAACCTATATGAATGTGTGCTTAGGGGCAGTCCTAGCCTTCCCTACTAGAGAGTAAAGCATCTACAAGCTCCTTCTCTTATCTCAGTCCTCTTGTCCCAGCCCTCACTGTAATGGAAGCATTGAGACCTACAGAGAAGATGGGGCAGCAGGACAGAGCTAGTTCATTGTTACCTTAGCAGGATCAGTCCTCCAATGGAAGGAAGCCAGGGCATCACTTACCCTGTGTGGCTTTTACCCAAGTAAGGGTTAGAGAACTCAGGTGTCAGACCAAGAATCTGAGCATCTGCAATGCCCTTCTGCATAAAGAAAACGTCCTGCTAAATAATTACATCTTGAGTCTACTGGCTAAGAGTCTGACGATGAGTTTATAACCCATAATTGATTCCTGAGACTTGGAGACAGAGAGAGGAGGGACTGGATACCATCAAGCCCCAAGCCATGCCGACTGGAGCTTTGCAGCAGCACAGGCCCTCTGTCTCCTGCTCTCATCTCAGGCTGCCCTAAATCAAATATTTCCCCAAGCAGTTTACAAAGCCCGGGGTGCAGATGTGAAACTGGGGAACACAGTGGCCTATTACTGCACAGAGCTCTGCACTCCCTCGTTTTTGTTCATTTGTTTGAATACAATGTCAGTTTATGGACTAATACATATCCTTTATTGAGATGGCAGAGCTTGCAGGATCCTTATCTTTGCAGAAGCACTGAGTCCTGGTCATGCACAGTTCATGTGCACATGTAGATGCCCGGAAGGATAAGGCTTCCAGAACACGTGCTCTGAGCCACAGGAAACAGAGCAGCACTGCATGTCTCCTTCTCTGGTAGCTTCTCACTGCTCCGAGGTAGGAGGCATACAGGGTGACTTTCCAGCTTATAAATTCAAGTGCATAGTCCCATACCTTCCGAGGTTTGCAATGATCTCTGAAAGCAGCAGAAAAAAAGATGCCCCGTAGCCCTTACTGAAAAGCCCTTGTTGAGATGGCTGAAACAGCCTGAAATTGGCAGAGGCAAAGCGAAGATGAGTTGGCTTTTTTCTTAATCCATTCTAGCAGACCCAAATTCTTATCTCATCTCTACTGCTGCGTGGCTTTGGGTAGATGATGTGTACTCTGAGCTCTATTAGTTTTCTGACCTGTAAATGTATGGGAGGTTGTTGTCAGTATTTCATGAAGCACTGTTTTTATTTTATTTTATTTTTCTTTTTTCTTAGCTTCTTTTTTTTTTTTTTTTTAGAGGGCAGTGTCACTGGGCCCTCACATGTGGGATCTGAACCGGGGCCGCTGGCGCCCCAAACAAGCTCCCAACTACCGCGCCTCTTGGCCGGCCCATGGAACACTGTTTTTATAATGCCTCACACAGAACTGGCATATAATGGGCACTCAGTAAATGGTGGCTTCCTTCTTCTTTTCTCCAGCAGATAGCAATGGCTGGCAGTCAGTACCTCTGTTCAAACCTGCACCCTATTCTGCCCCTCCCCCTCCCTTCCCACCCCGTATACCTTTCAGGATAGTAGCAGTTCCCATTTGCCTAGTAGAGGCTCAAATACAGAAACTGAATGGAAGATAATGCCCACTGGCTGCATATCTCTAATAGAAGTTGTCTGGATTATCAGGAAAGAGGAGCCAAAAAAATAATAAACCTGGGGGAAAATATACTGCACATCAGATTAGTGAGGCAGACAAGCAGGTTACATTAACTCCAGGATTATTCATTCTTCTGTAGCATCTGCAGTGTCCTGGGTGGAAGAGAGCCCGGAAGACCTAGAGGCCAGAGGTCAAATCCAGGCGGGAGCTAGGAGTTACAGAGCAAGGACGTTAGGGCCACGGGTAAATTGGGAGATGAAAAAATAAAGTTACATGCTAAGAATTTGGCTTATTAATATTTGTTATCATCACGCTGTGTTTCACAGTTTACAGAATGCCTCCGCATGCAAGATTATATCACTTATCACAATAGT
The DNA here is from genome assembly GCA_033961575.1 of Aselliscus stoliczkanus. Classification (NCBI taxonomy): domain Eukaryota; kingdom Metazoa; phylum Chordata; class Mammalia; order Chiroptera; family Hipposideridae; genus Aselliscus; species Aselliscus stoliczkanus. Next base: position 89,533,485 of record CM066732.1, on the reverse strand, counting down.
CTTTGGCTTAGGAATTATTAACTTCACTTTGTAAATATGGCTCACAGAAGTAAGGCTATGTGGCCAGTGAGTAATGTAATCAGCACCCAAACCCGGCCCTTTAGAATCTCATTTTGGTGCTTCTATTAAATCACCCTCACAGGCTGTCCAGGGCACTGGAAGTCTGGTTGAAGGACAGGGAAGGGCCTCGGTGCCCTGGCAACCAACTAGAACTTGAGAGTGGGACAAAACTTTACGGGCCAGGACATGTCTATTTACTTCTTTTCTAGAATTAGAATTGGCTTCAAAGAATGGGAAAGATCCAACCTTTATTTGGCGTAAGCGGGCAAGCTTAGTTATGAGGTACGAGTGGGAGCTGAAGGGGAGTGCAACAAGTTGTTTCTGGTTGTTTGAGTCTCAGTGATCATCCAGAATGTTGACAGTTCATTGCAGAATGGTAACAAGACGTTTCTCCCTTAACTTTCAACTTCCAAAACCAGGACTGATATTGTAGGTTTAGGTCAGTGATCTGTTGGGGGGATTTTGGATTGTTTAGGTTTCAAGTTGCATCTGAGTTGTCAGAAAAGCAACAACAACAAAAATATAGCCTACTTTCTCCTTCTAGATCATGGTTGTAACGTTGGAGATATCAGGGATATGTCTGTGAAGATCAGAGTTTTCTATTGCTATAAAGAGATATAGACCATTGAACGGTGGGTATTCTTAAAGGACTTTTTGAATAAAATGATAATAGCAATACGAACAAAATACCATTATCTGTTGAGTTCTTATACGAAAGTACTATTTCAGGGGTTTTATATTTACTAACTCATTTAATCTCAAACAATGCATGAAGAAATTATTATTTCCGTTTCACAACCAGAAAAGAGAGAGAGAGAGAGAGAGAGAGACAAGAAGGTAATAAGACTTGCCAAAGGCCACACTGCTAGATTCAGAGGTAAGATGGCAACCCAGCCAGCCTGATTGCAGAGTCCTCTCGACCACTCTGCTGTAATGGGGTGATATGAAAACTAAAGTAGCCAAATCAATCAATGCACAAGACAGACATAAAAAAAAATCATAATGCTTTCACCATAATTACATAAAAACCTGCAGCAATATGGTATTGCCAGTGGAGGTTTTATCTCTCTGAGTGTGTAACTTGTCAGATAACCTCTCCGGAGTCCCAAGGCCAGCAGTACTCTGGCTATGTCTTCTTTCCTCTCTTCGCAGACTCCTGCGAGGTTTCCTGCTACTTAAACGGGGATTTTCTTCTTAGGGGCAGTAACTTAAATGGTAGGTTATAGTTTCAAAGGGGGCTATAGTGAAGCAACAAGTTCTGTCTCAAAGCTCTGACTATCCTAAGACCTTTATTAAAACGTCCATTTGTCAACTTAAGCTGAAGAAAATTGAGAAGGTTAAGTGCCATCTTAAAGCAAGATTTGTAGAGAAAAAACCTCGAACAACTATTTAGATGTCTTCTAGGCATTCTATATCCATTTACCTTTGATCTTGGCCCAGATTCAGTTGATGCCACAAGCTTTACACAGCTTTACCTTTAGCTATTCGGGGGCCTTTTATATTTTCCTCTAGAGCAATCTCTCCATAAAACATCTGACATTACACATGGTCGAAAGAGACATCACCTGCTTCCATGATGGCCTGGGTGAGAAAGTTCTTTCTACATGGCGATTGCTTGTCCATAAAAAAGCGAAAATCTAAAGTGGGACACACAACAATTCCATAGGTTTAATGTGAAAAGGACCAACTGTTATAGTATAGAGACAGACAATTTAGCCTCCCTAAAAATGTGTATCTGCATGCAAATGTTGACTGACGTTATATCACAAACCCTGCTGTACTTGGAAAATGAGCAGCTGGTTATGCATTGTCTTTCTATTTCTGCAATAATCAACAAAGATTTTAGTTCATGACTCTTTATCTAAAGAAAAAGAAATAAGGATGTTGCTAAAGAAGGTATTAGTTTCAGAGGGGCAGACATGTGGTTAACATACACACAAACAAAGGAGCTCAGACTGAACCAATGATTAACCCTTTGACTCAATGGGAGAGGAACAGCAAGTCAGACATAGCCTCCCCTCTTTATTAGATCCTTTCTAGGGTCCATAGGCAAATGAGTGACTCATTTGAGTTAGTTGTTGCTGAATTCTTCTCAGGCTGAGACTTGGGAGATGGAATTGCCCCTGATAATTGGCAGTAACTCAAATCTGAACAACTGGCATAGTGGGAATTTGACTTAAGCCTGGAGGAAATCCCCTGGTCTGTTCCTTCAGTACTTTCTGAGGGGAGGGTTCACTTGACAAAGTACTGTGAAGATACTGGAGTACTGAAAAACATGGCTCCTGACATCAAGGAGATTCCAGTAAAGGGGAAACTAAAGGCTAAGAAATGCTGTTGCTGAACAGCCTCAAATCAAAGTATCCGGCCAGAGAAAGCAGTGAGGCATTTGCCTATAAGACTATATTTAAACCAGCCTGTTACTCCATAGCATGTAATGCTGGCCTTTTGTTTCCACCTCCTTTCCCATCCAGTGGCCTGGCCTAGCCAATAAAACATAGAAATGAAACTTGAGTAACTATATTGGTGTAACATGGCTGAATTTAAACTTAAGACTCTGGGTCAGCTCAATAATCTCAGCCATCCATTCATTGGGCATTTACTAGGCACCTCCTCTGTGCAAGGCCTTGTTCCAGGCACACAGGTGAATCAGACATAGTCCCCATCTTCAGGAATCCTATAGACAGTAGAGGGAGGCAAACAAAACTGTGATTAGGGTACAAGGTGATGAATGCAATGCCAGAGGTATGCAGGGAGTACTGTGGAAGCATAGGTGGGCCGTTCCAGATTAGATGATGTGTACAATAAGTCTTAGAAAATGAGGAGTACGACAGACAGCCATTCTAGGCCGAAAGAATGGTATAGGTAAAGGCTCACAGGTAAGAGAAAAGTGTGACATTTCAAGTAGGTATAGAGGGCTGAAGTTTAGCATCTGGGTGAGGGCTGGGGGAGAGGAGTAGAAATGAGGCAATGGAGATGAGAGCAGGAGTCAGATAAGGAGGAACTTGAACTCCTTCCACAAAATGTGAAAGTTATGGGCAAACCACTGGAGAGTTTTAAGCACTGGGGTGAGATGCTTACATTTGTCTTCTGGGGATATCACTCTGTCAGGAGCATGGAGTGCTGATGGAGAGTGAAACAGAAGGCCAAGCTCCGTAAGGAAGCTGCTGTGGTCGTGCTCGGGGCCCACACTAAGGCAAGGGCAGTGGGGATGGGGAGCAGAGGAGAAGGGAAGGAAATTCTAATTGGATATGTAAGAGAGAGGTGCTGTGGATGACTACCAGACTTCTGCCGTGGTGTGTGGGTGAATGATGATACCTGTCACCCACACAGGGCGTGCAGAGGGAACAAGTCTGGGAAAGGAAAGATAATGGATGAGTTTGGGATGAGCTGACTCACAGTGTGTCAGGGACTTCCAAATGCACATGACCAGTAGCCTTCATCCCAACACAGGGGCCTGGGGCTCAGATGAGAGAGATGAAGGAGTCATCGGTGAAGGTGTGAGTTGCAATCAGTCTCTTGGATGGAATCACTCAGTAAATAGTCTGAGCAGAGCAGGGGACTGAGAACTCTCTGAGAACTGTCAAGGTGGAGAGAGGCTGAATGAGAGGTGAGAAGATGGGAAGACAACTAGGAGAGGAGTGCATTGCCTTAGAAGCCAGAAGAGAAGACCGTTTCCAGAAAGAAAAAAAATGAAGGAATCTGCAGTGTCCATTGCCACAAAGAGAGGTCAAGAAAGACAGAGTCAGAAAATGTCCCCAGATATGACAAATTGGTGATTGCTGGTGACCTGAAGTAAAAGCAATTGGCTACCGGAGCAGAGATTGTATCACACATCATTAAACACATGGATAAGGCTTTGTTACAGTGTCACAAGGGATAGACCCCAGGATCCTGGTCTCTGGATATTGGTTTTAGAAAAAAACCTAGGCAAAACAGTCTACCTTGTTATAACAACGAGCAGCGAAAATACTTCGTTACCTATTTACTTGCACAAAATGCCATGTTACACAGACTAGAAGGAGAAGTAAGCAGGGTTTATGCATTCATGAAGCATGAGCATCAGGACTCTAAAATTGGGTAAATTGACCCAAAATGATCTTTTTTAAATGACTGTTTTCATTGAATGTGTTCTCACAGCAGAATTCCAATCACAAGATGCTTTAAAAATCCAGAGAAGAGAGTTCTGTATTCCATTTGTAAATAATTGTAATCCAATTTTGATAATTTATGGTAGTGTTTAACCCTCACTTTCAGTAATTCCTTTTTCATAGTTCATTTCAATTTCTTCTGCTATATTTTTAAGGGTATGCTGTCTCTTCCTGACCTCAGTGGATAACAGATGGTTACCATCTTCCATATATCAATCCTTCCCATACTTGCGGATGAATAATAAATTTCCTGTCTGCTTAGAATCCCCCAGCCTAAATAATTCTAATACAACCCAAAGAATTGATCTTGCAGAAAGCCAAGAAAAGGATTAACTAGTTAATGGTCACTATAGGCAGGGCAGGCAAGCACAAGACAGGAAGTTTTTTTGTTTCGTTTTTTTTTTTGAGGGCAGTGTCACTGGCCCTCATATGTGGGACCCGAACCGGGGCCTCTGGCTTCCCAAGCCAGCGCTTAACCACCGCGTCACTCGGCCAGCCCAAGACAGGAAGTTTTTAATCAGAAAGAGAAATGTGCAAAATAGTAGTACCTTTTAGCTGGTTTTAGGTTTCAGTTGTTGATACAGATTTTTTGGTGCTTTCCATGTGAATTCCTTGACTTTTGTATGGATGAACTCCCAAGAGGTTTGGATTCAATGAGATCTGGGGTGCTTGCCTTCTAAACATTCTATGATTCCACATAGACCATTTTCCTTCCCTTGCCTTGGTTTGGAGGTATATTTGCACAGAAGAACCTGATAATGGCCATGCAGGAGAAGTGAGGTCATGAGCACTTTCTTAGGATTTTGCTGGTGGAGATGGATGATGTTTGGGGCTGTTACTGGTATGCTCTGCTCTGTACTGGTTCAGTCAGTCAAAGCTGAATCGGATTTTTTTTTTTTTTTTTTAAGAGGGCAGTGTCACTGGCCCTCATATGTGGGATCTGAACCGGGGCCGCTGGCATCCCAGGCCAGCTCTTAACCAAAGCGCCACTAGGCTGGCCCTGAATCGGAAATCTTAACAGCTATAATTAGTCGCCCTCTAGGATAGAATAGGGGCCTCATCTGTATCATTGACCTGCTTTATATATTAGGAGCAAATATTGATGCTTAGTTCTAAATTCATTCAGGGATTTACAATCTAAAATTATTGTATTAAAGGAAAGTCTCTCAATCCATGGACCATGAATCTTTCATAGTGACTAGAATTTGGCTTGTGTTCAATACATGGATAGGAACCTATAGATGAGCTATGATTTCAAAAGTTTGGAGTACATTTACTTCTAAATCAAGCCGATTATTAAACATGTGTGATATCAATTTTACAGATTCCCCATATTTTTTTAAAGAAGACTAAAATTGCTTTTCCTATTTCTAGGTGAAAATATATGCCCAAGAAAAAGTAAGATGGATACATATTAACTCTGGAACACTGTTTGAATATTCTGACTCCAGCCACTGAGAAGGAAATGCATTAATGTAGAGAGGGCGGGAAACCTTGATTTTTCTTCCAAAATGTACTGCTGTGCAACTGTGAACAAACAGTTCCCTGATACATATTGAGGCTCAATTAACCTCAGTTTCTAAGTACTTCAGATTCAGTAACATAACCACTTCAGTTTCTTTAGGGATTATAAAGAGTGCTATTCATTCAAAATAGTGTTACTTGCTCTCCTTTGAAGTTCCCAGAAAGTCATCCACACTTTCCCAGGAGGGTTTGGGAGTGGGCTGGGGAAAGGAGAGGAAAAATCCTCAAGTATCCTGAAGGGCAGTACCAGGTCCATCGAGAACATTCTGTAAGGACTTGCTGGTTGGTTGGCTAGTTTTCTGTTTTAAATTTCTCAGTCCATTGCTAATTTATGGTTCCCTAGTTCTGGAGGAGTTTGTGGGATAATTAGTTTCTCCTGCTGCTTCACTTATAGCTAACAAATCACCTTCCTAGTCCCTGTACTCAGGGGAAGAAGTCTCATGAAGCAGCATCTTTAAGGCCTAGAGAAAAAGGGTATCAGGCAGTGTTGCAGAGGAATACATAATGAGGGGACCATACACGGCAGCCTTGGGGGTTGGAGGGTCTTGGGTCAACAGTGACCTAGCTTTTGGGTCTACCATTAAAAAGACACCAGGGTCCAATACCTGATCTTTTCCCCACCATTTTCCTTTTATCACATCTAAGCCTCACTTAATTTTCTGTGATTCCATACCTATGTCGGAATACCAGCCAGCCCCCTCTGGTTTCCCCAGCTGTTACCTCTGACCTGAGTGTGTAGAGGACTTCTCTGTCTACACTGTGCCTCAGTCACCTTGGGAGCCCTTAAATACCTGCACCCAGAACCCTTCCCCAGAGATTTCCTTCCTTTGGAACAGGGTGGGGCCCCAGCATCAGTATATTTTAAAAGTGCTCCAAGTGATTCTCTTGTTCATGTAGGGCTAAGCCTCACCGCTTTATAGCAGAGCCAGGTTGATTTTTTTTTTTTTCTTGTCAACTAAGCCAAGTGAGAAAATTTCAGGGAAAAAAAACATATCTCTTCCTTGGCTTTCTCACCAAGGCAAGCAGGGCTTTGTGCCTTAGAGATCTGGGCTTCTTTTCCCCTGGGGTGAAACTGAGACTTTTATGTCCCAAAGTCTCTTGGAGGTGAAAATTTGGATGGGTCTAGTGGGGAGTGGGCCTTGAGGCTTGCTCAGGGTGAGGCTGAGTGGGGAGTCCTAGGAAAGCCTAGCTTCGGAGGCTGGAGGGAAGGGCCCATGGAACTTCACAGGTAACAGACCTGCAGCTCTGCCCCTGTACTCTGCCTGGGAGACGATGGTACTCTGAGGGCCAAATGCTGGCGGCCTGGCACTGTGCCTGAAGCACAGGACCTTAGGGACAACAGTCCCTGTGGCTAAGAACAGTAAAGAAGCAGTGGGTACCTGCTGCCAAATGGACTACACAGACGTGGACAGTGGACATCTTGGCAGCAATCTTCATGGATATAAGACCAGCTGCTTTGCTCCAAGTTTCATGGAATACATAAATCTCCTAGGATTGTTATGCAGCAATAAGGAGGGGAAAGCTTCCCCAAATGTGACTGAGATTGACATTCCTGCAAGGAAGGATTCAGAGCCAGATGTTATTATATTTATAAAAATTAGGCAACATGGAAATTGTTTTCATCAGAAGGATGTTGAGTAAATTCTAGTCTCTGTAACAAAAGGAATCAAGCAATCAGGCTTAAATGAATTGCATAAGCCCATCTCATGTGCTTTTAATTTTATTGGTTTCTTATTAGATTTTGGTTTGGCCACGAAGAGCTCTGAGGACTCTTGCTGCAGGAGGGTACTTGCATTTTCTGAGTCTGTTCTTAGGATGGAGTGGTTGCTCAGGAATTTTTTTATGGCAGGGCTTAGGGGCAGCAGTGTGGTCATGATGGGGGTGGTGGACAGAGCGAATGACCCGGGGGCTTGAAGTTAGGTTCTCATTTGATGTAACACTGACAAACAATTGGATGTGTATCTTTTATTTAAGAAAAAAGGCAGCTGCCTCTTCAATTAAAGCCTTCTAGCTAAAGCACCCTCCTGTATCCCCACCACTACTACCATCACCATCAGCCCCAATGAGGTAAGAAATTGAAAATCAGCATCACTAAGTGGGAGTGGAGAGTGTCGGTTATGGAATCTACTGAAATGCTTTCCTCACACAGTAGCCTTGGTTTAGGGAAGAACTTGGGGTTTGGCGTCACACAGGACTGGATTTAAACTGCCACTTAACTAGCTTTGATGTATTTTGTATTTTGGGAACCTAGCAGTGCATGGCTTATAGCAGGCACTTAAATGAATGCTGAATAATTAAAGAATAATGAATCATGAACAAAAGAAATAGCCATCTGACTCCTTGCAGTCACCTAACATACCTGAGCCTATGCCCAAGTGTCATCCCTATAGAATGGTATGGAGCAGGTTTTTCGTTTTTGGTATGTTTGTCTGTTTAAGGAATTTATGTTGGATTTTTGTTTTTTAAGTCTGATTTCTGTTCCTTTATCTTAGGAAGTTTTTAAGTCTAGCTGTTACATCATTTTTTCCCCTTTTTCTTCTTAAGTGCTAGACAATTATACATCCAATGTCCTGATTTTTTCTTTACATCTGCAAACGTCTGAAGGCAAATAGGAAAAGGTATGCGTGGACTTTGATTTTTGTTTTAATTTCTGTCCTTCCATTTTATTAAGGGAGTCTTAATGGCTAGCCATGTTATCAATATGTGACCTCTCATAAATTTTATTTTTCTTCTTAATTTAGAATTTTTTCCAATTCAAGGGATCCTTTGTCTGGCCATTGAGGAGTAAGTATGATTTATTTATCATAATAGTGACTCAAACCAATAATCCTTTTATGGCTTAATCAACAACACAAGAGATGTCCCATAAGATGTCCCCTAAGTCAAAAAGCTCATTCCCAGAGCTAGCCTAAGGAAGGGGGTTCAGGGAGCATGAGCATTTTTTTTTTTTTTTTTTTTTTTTTAGGGCAGTGTCACCGGCCCTCATGTGGGACCCGAACCGGGGCCACTGGCTTCCTAAGCCAGCACTTAACCACCGCGCCACTCGGCCGGCCCGTGAGCATTTTTTTAAACAGCTGTTTCAAATCACTGGGAATCACTTGTTCTCTTCCTACCCCTCTGCACAGAATAAGGTTTTTTGGGGTTTGTTTTAGATTTGCTAATCTCAGATCCCCAGTCTGTTTGGCTGCTGCCAGGTGCGTATGCATCCTTCACCTGGGGAAGGTAACAGAAAACAGTGACCGTCTCTGGGACAAATGGGACCAAGGGAAAACCAGAGTACTCAACCCAAATTTTTACCAGAGTTGTGTTTGCCCAAGAGACTAGTTTTCACCAATATTGTCTGCCAGTTAATCTAAATTTAGAAACAGGCAAAATTTTTAATTTTTTTTAACTGAACCAGCAGATAGAGACCTTAGGGGGCTGAAGAAGGTTAGAAAAGCTTACCTGTTTGCCTGCTTGATTGTCAGACACCCAGGATCTTTCAGCTGCAGTCATCTCAGTCTCAGAAAAGGCAGCTTTCCAACTGAGAAGCTCTGACTGGCTCACCAAAACTGTTGCAGAAGGGGGGAGTCCCTCCCCTCCCCACAGCCGGATAAATAAATAAAGATAAAATTGACCCAAGACTAGATCAACAAGAGAAAATGCACATGGGAGAATCATAATAAGATGCTGAGATCATAAAATGAGGCTCAAAGAAATGATTGAAACAAGTACCCTGTAATATTATTTTAGACAAAGAAACAATACATTCATGAGAAATTGAGAGGACAAAAAAAAAGGTAGTGCTCATTAGAAAGGAATCTAAGCAAAGTTTGTGCTTTGGTAGTAATAGTAAAATCAGTAAAGGCATTTGAAGGTTTGTTTACACAGGCTTTTTGACTCTGAGTCTATCTTTTAACTCATGTGATGGGATTGACTTTCAGCCCTGGGAGCAGGGGGGCACCTGTCATGGAGATTTATTTCCTGCATTTAGAAAGGCAGAGGAGAATCAGATAGTGTTTCCTGCTCCTGCTGCTTCTCAGGTGATTGTAATTCAAATAATCAATATGCCACATGGGGTGGCCTGCCCTGGGCCCTGATAATGGGCATGTTGATAACTAACTTGATGAGATTTTTGAGGATTTTATGAAATATAAAGGGCTTCACCGGGTGCCTGGTGGGGTCTCCTTATATTTGGGTTGCCTGCTGGCACATGCCTTCCCTTATTCACGGTAGATAGAAAGAGCCACGCTGAATTGAAACCCTCAAGTATGGAAAGCTGCCGACTTTTAACCCCACATTAGGCTCAGAGAACTAAACCCTGAGTCCTGAGATAGGAGGATGTGTTAAGAATTCCTGTCAGCAGAAACAGGCTTGGCTTTCAAGGGTCCTCTGTCTCCTCATGAGGTGTGCCGCAGGATTCCTGACTTAGGGGTACTCTTGGTCTACAGCTTTTCACTCAGACTTGACCTACCCTCCTGATCCACTATTTCTCCTAACCTTCATTCTTTTCATTTGACAAACATTTATGATGTTTGCCATATGGTAGACATTAGGGATACAAAACCCATGAGACAGATGAGCAGGATGTAATCCTTGCCTTCTAAGCAGAAGAGTTCTGGTAAGAGGGGGCTTAGACAAGAAACCCAAGAGTTACAATATGGGAGCAAAGGGGGGACTAGCTCTCTGATAGAAACATATACATAGCAGCTCTTCCTGGAACAGAAAAGGTGTCAGAAAGAAACGAGAAGCAGCTCAAGCCTCCCTGCATTCTTGTCTCTGTCTTCGATTCTTCTGATGCTGCGCTGTATCATCCTCTCTGCTTACCACTGCAGCCTAAAGCAATTTTGAGGCCATGTATTAAACGACATAGTCATCCACTTACAACGGAGCCCCAGGAAGGCAGCTGCCTTGCCTGTCTTGTTCACCACTGTTTGCCCAGGCCATCAGACTGAATCTGGCATGTCAGTAAACACACAGATATTTCTTAAATGAATGTGCGACATAGTTCTGAATGGAGCTGGGAGAAATGGATGATTTTTTTTTTTAACAAATTAGTCCTGGACAGTTTGTAGGGCTTTGCATTCCATTAAATTATGAGAACACTTCTTTTTGTCTTTAAGTGACCTGTTTTTAAAGGCTTACTCATCTAAATGTCAGCCCATACATTTCATTACAACATACTAACTTCATCAAACATCCTTTTTGAGAAAGGTACAGTGTTCCTTAGCTATTAGATTTTGTGTGGAAATTACTGGATGCTTTGTTCTTGTCTTCAGATTTTACAACATCTGTCAGTAAATTGGAGTGATTATGCACATATACACAGAGTATTTGAGTGTGTCCTACATGTTGGGTATTTTAGTTTTGCTTACTTTTTCTACACATCTTACAGGGAACAATTTCAGAAAGTACCCTCTCTGAGGCACTGCCTTATACAACTAGAAAGAATCTCAATATTTAGTTTGCTCCCCCAAAACAAAAGCAGGTAGTATTGTGGCCCAGTCCCCTGAGCATAAGTATTGTTAGAAACCTGGCTGAAAGCAGATGGGCTGTCACAGGTGGATTGCATGGCCCAAGGAAGGAGTTATACCTTAACCCAGAAGCCAGAGATCCCAGAATCATTGATAAAAGCAAAAGAAATTGGCTTAGAGATAAAGAATAGATCTAATAATAAAATGCAGGATTCAATACACACTTCTCCAAGGTCTCTCAGTCATGTTGTAGTAGAATCAGAATCGGATGCTCTTTGTGGCTTTCTGGGGTCACAGTGCTTAGATTGCATCAAGATGGAGACACAGTGCAAACTTATCAGCATTTGCAATATGAACTTGGAGAGTTAAAGTATCCTGGTCACATCTCCTTTTTAAAATTAGGTTCAAAATAATGTTAGATCCAGAGACCTAAATTTTCCTGCCATAACCTTATTATTGACCCTTGCTGCCTCTTAGATTAGACATGGAACATTGTGATTTTCTTTAGTAGTCCAATTTTTTCTCCCATTCATTCTTCACCCTGCCTGATATCTCCAATTACTCATTCATCATCTCCACTTGGATGTCCAATAGGCATCTCAAGCTTAGAGTGTCCAACATCTTACTCCTCATCACCTCTCCCAAGTATGTTCCTCCTGTAACCTTTTCTATCTCAGGGCATGGCAGCTTCATTCTTCAAGTTTTTTACCTGAGCAACTTGAAGAACAGAGCTGCCATGCCCTGAGATATAACAGAAAAGGCTACAGGAGGAACATACTTGGGAGAGAAGATCAGGAATCAAATGTCAGACACACTAAGTTTGAGATGCCTATTGGACATCCAGATGGAGATGGTGATATTGGGGATATAAGTCTGGAGCTTAGGAGAAGTTTATCCAAATTTTCAAATTTGGGAGTCATTAATATACACATGGTTTTCAAAGGCATGAAACCAAAGGAACTCACCAAGGAGGGTGGCGCAGGTAAAGAAGAGAACTCTGAGGATTGGGTCTGGAACTCTACTAGTTCAGCATTAGAGAAGATGAGATGACAATATGCCCGCCAAGGAGACTGAGAAAGAGCTGCTAGTACGTGGGAGGAGAAAGCAAAAACAAGTGTACCCTACAAGCCAAATAAGGAAACTGTTTAAAGAAGGAAAGAATGATAAATTATATCAACTTTGTCTCTTGAGACCCTGAAATTTCCATCTTACTGAATTTACAACTGTCAGTGAGTAGTAAGGAACCAGAAGTAGGAGCCATCCCTAATTTTTGACAGATTCAAAAACAATGAGTTCCAAAGGTATCATAATGCTAACACCAAAACTGATAACAGCAGTTGTAAAACCCTAGAGATGTCCCAGGGACACAATATAATGTCAGCTCCTGAGAGCTGGACATTGCACTTGTTAAGCCTCCTCCTCAGAACCTTTAGCTTCATAATTTAAAAAATGAGTTTAAGAATACTTGTATGTCTCATAGGGCCATTGTGAATGCAAACAGGGTATCACAGATCCCTTTACATAATCCCAACTATTTCCATGTTGGCATCCCAGACCCTATGAGTAAGAAAATGCAAAAGGATCTTTATTATGCAATTTTGATGCATAAGCATCTTTGTTAATTTTATTAGTTGTTTTCAAAATACACAGTTCCATCATTAAACTCACAAATATCTGTGCTTTTCTATGCAATGCTAGGCACTGAAGATTTAGAGGGAAATGAGTGGTTCTTGCCCCCAAGGAGTTTAGAGTCTAAGGAAGCAAATAGTCAAAATGATTGCTATTTAGATCATAAAAGTAAACCACCAGTGTCATTAATCCTTGGGAAATATCTCTGAATAGTCTCATTATCTCAAAAGCCCATTTATTTATTTTTAATTAAATGTAGTGGGGTAACACTGGATAATAACATTATGTAATTTTCAGGTGTACAGGATTACAATTTGTCATCTGTATATTCTATTTCATGCTCCCCACCTGAAATTTAGTTTCCTCCTGTTACCATATATTTGACCTCTTTATCCACTTTGCCCTCTCCCTACCCTCTTTCTCCTCTAGAAGCCACCATTCTCTTATCTGTATCAATATGTTTGTTTTGTTTTGTTAGTTTGTTCCCTTTTGGGTAAAGCATTAGAATGACTCTCTCACCCATGTTTTTACACAAATTTTGTGTAGTATAGCTCTAACTGTATCAGTTCCCTAAAATAGGACCTGATGTTCAAGATGAGTAGTTAGGACACATCTTCCTTTTTTAAAGCAATAAATGGTTATAGATTTTCCTCCGCAGTAATATCTGCACTTAAATGTGGACCATGAAATCTGCTGGCCTGCACTCTGCCCCACGTGCTCCCTGCTCACGAGCTTCTTGGCACTGGTGACATGCCAATCTAACTATAGGGCTGTCATCAGCTGCCTAATGATCTACTTTAAATAGGGCTGTCAGCCATTTTGTTTTGTTCCAAAGAGTTCTCTGCAAATGACCCAGAGAGAAGAGGGGGAACCAAGGTGCCCCGGCCATCAACTCCATGGTGGTAAACATGGTCATTCCCGCCCTTGGGTTATGAGTCAGGGTGTAGAAGAGGCAAGCTCCATTCATTTTCAAGTTAAAAGCTCTTTAGCTGGAGGAAGAACTTCATTTTGTCAGATATGACCTGTGATAATAATATGAAATCTAAGCAAAGAGAGCCAAAGGCCATATATTCTTGTTCCAGGACAATCACTCAACACCACCACAAGCTGAATCTATAACAGGAATAGCAGGCACTTATGAACTGCATAGCGTGGAGGGATGCTGACATATGATATACCTTCGATTTTAATCATTTTTCCCTCTCTGCTACCAGTTTTGGGATGATATTCACTCCTTCTAGTGTTGTAGTCATTGAGAACAGAAAGCAATTTGTTTTATGGGATTTTTAGCTCTCTGGCTGTTCTCTTTGGCATTATGCTCTGTGATTTGGTTACGTTTCAGTGTTGTATGACCATGTGAGAGGACCAGGAGCTATCTGTTTTTATCGACACCATCATCATGGGCCTTGGAGTCAGGAAGACATGAATTCAGACCTGTCGTTAAGGGCAGTCTCTTGGGCTAAGAGAGACAGTTTGAGGCCATGGTAAAGAGGACTGGCTTCTGATTCAGATAGTCATAGGTTCAAGGTCAGGATCTGTTACCTGCTGTGTGGTGCTAGTCAACCTAATTAACCTTTCTGTGCATCAACTGCTTAACTGCCAAATAGAGTATATTAGTGCCTACCTTATAAGGTAGTTGTAAGGATTACGCTGAAATGCTATAATATGGTGGCACATAATGACTGTTCATGAAATATTCATTCATTAAAATTGCCTAATTCCTCTGAGGTTTGGTTTCTTCATTCTTATGATAATTGTAGTGTTGTAAATGTTAAATTAAATAATCTAGGGGGAAATCTCACCAGAGTGTCTGGTATAGAATGTATAGTTGATATTATTTTCAGTAATAATAATTAAGCAACAGAAACTAAAAACTTTCTAAATGGACCCCAAAAGCCTCATTATTGCATATTTCTCATTATTTTTTATGTCAGCATCTGTTCTCTCTTTTTTAATTCAGTTCTGACTCGTCAGTGAAACAGTGCCCCTTTCTACAATAGCTATTGTTATATGGCTCAGAGTAATCTCTTTTTTTGAACTTGATTCCATGTCCCAATTAATCAACATGGGTTTACCAAACACATTGTGTTCCCAACTTGGGTGGGAAAGCAGTTTTCTGCTCTAACAGAGTTTGTAATTAACTGAAGTTACAAGATATAACTGCACCCATTCACTACATTACAATTGGGTATGTAACGTGCATATAGCACCATACTAGAGATTGACACCATGATTCTGATAGGTGTAAACATGAACCAGATGTGGCCCCTGCCTTCAAGGGGTACAAAGGCAGCTGAGAGAAGTGGGAGAGAGAGCGTGTATACTGACTGCCAGGACAGGATACCAGACTCTATCCCTTGTCACCCTGAGATCTTAGGCAAATTACTTCACTGCTCTGTATAGGGGCTCCTCATTTGTCAAATGGTGATAACAACAGTGCCTACATCATAGTGTTGATATGAAGCCTAAAGAGGTTATTGTACATAAAGTGCAGTGCCTGTCAGGTAGAGATCAATAAGTGTTAACCATTTCAAATTATGTAATGTAGTGGGGGTAAGGCATGCTTTATAAATAACCATAATGCAAGAGTATGGTGATATTGCTATGAAAGTTCAGAGAGAAGAGAGATTAGTTGGGTTTCATAAAAGAAGGTGGTATTTGAGCTAAGCTTGGGAGGAGAGGTAATACCTGAATATGGAAAAATGGGGCAAATCAGGGCAGCTTTAGAATTAGAGACATCATGAGTAAATGCATGGATGTAGAGGAGGCCAAGGAACTCTTCAAGCAAGATGAGAAAAAAGGTTGGAAAGGGATGGTCCTCAGATACTAAATAAATTTTTTTTGATGTTTCTTTAATTTTTTTCTAATTCAAGTTTATTGGGGGTAACAATTGTTAGTAAACTTATATTGGTTTCAGGTGTACAATTCTGTAATTCATCATTTATATATCACATTATGTGTTCACCACCCAGAGTCAGTCCTTTTTCCATCACTATATATTTGACCCCTTTACCCGCATCAATCACTGCCCTCTCCCCTTATCCTCTGGTAGCCACTAAACTATTGTCTGTGTCTATGAGGTTTTGTTTCTTCATTTGTTTGTCTTCTTCCTTTGTTGTTTTCAGTTTTATATCCCACATATCAGTGAAATCATATGGTTCTTGACTTTTTCTGTCTGGCTAATTTCACTTAGCCTAGTAACCTCAAGACCCATCCATGTTGTCACAAATGGCACTATTTCATTTTGTATTTGTTATGTGGACAGTGGAGAGAGAGCCATTATGGATTTTCAGCAGGAAAATGATAAAGCCAGAGCTTTACCTCTGGCAACAGGCTGGAGAAGAATGCTCTGGTTCTGTGATTCCCTTGCCTTGGTCTCTAGACCTCCAGTTTCTCCTTCCTCTGGCCCATTTGCCATGGGATGAGGAGAATGAAGACGCAGAGGCAGGAGATGATGATTTTTCAGCTTGGGTTGTCGAGAGGTTAGATGTGTCATTAGCAAACTTCAGGAACATAAAAGCAGACTGAAAGGGAAAGCTTTTGGTGCATTGGGACATATTGGGGTGGTATTGATAAGTCTATAGAATAGGTGGAGTCTATGGGATAAGTTAGGAATAGGTGGAGGTTTGGAACCTTGGAGTGCCACCAGGTTGGAGGTAAAGATGGCATAACAACTTCTGAGACTACAACTGGAAGTCTAAAGAATGGATGAGATTGCTAAAGGAAAAGGAAGGACCAAGACCTACCCTTGGGCAATCCTGTATTTACAGATGGCAGGAAAAGGAGAACATGGGACGGCTGCATCATAAATGTAGGAAAACTAGGAGATTACAATGTTGAGTAAAGGAATGGAGGGGGTTCAAGAGGGAGCATTTTATGGAGGGTGGTCAAGATTTACATGGGAGACAGTAAGGTAATAGGAATGAAGGAGAGATATGGCTAGAGGTGGAGGGGAGAACTCAACTGGGTCGGGGGCACTTTAAAAATCAGGCAGAGGCCTTTTGACTTACTTGGTAGAAAGCCGAAAACCTTTGTGATCTTACAGATATTATTTCCTGGGGACTTAAGCAATTCGTACCCCTCACTGTTAACGATGGAAGAAGACAGGTCTGAAAGGTCTTACCACTACTGATTATTGTGCCTTCTCAACTAGCACTTTCTTTTCTTTAGTTTGTCGCTCTTTTCATGTTGATGGGAGGTGTGGTTACTTGGTATTGATTGAGTTGAATCTGCTGTGAGCCCTATAAAAAAGGGAAAACTTTATGTCTTGTTCAAACAAGCTAAAAATGTGTTACAAAAAAAAAAACACATCAAGCTTTAGTGGAACAACACCTCAAAGTTGTGTTTTCTCTAGGAAATAATGGACATAGCTGTGCCGTCTAGGAACTGGAAGTCGTCTTTTTTATGACATCTGACGTGAAGACAGTCCCTTCGCTCCCCCAAATTGAAATTATTTTTTTAAATATTTTTTCCAATTACAGTTAACATACAATGTTTTATTAGTTTCAGGTGTACAACATAGCGATTAGACATTTATATACCTTACCAAGTGATCACCCCAATAAGTCTAGTATCCACCTGACACCTTACATAGTTATTATACTATTATTGACTATATTCCCTATGCTGTACTTGATACCTCATGAAGGAACTGGAAGTCTTGATGAAGAGGAGTGAGAATAGTGATAGTAAGAGAATGAGAAAGCAAGAAAGAGAAGATGGGGTTCACAGAGTAAGGTGATCTAGTTTGGGATTTTAGAATTAGAATTGTTCTAGGCAATGTCAGGCATGTTCACGATAGCAGATTGGACATAATTAGGTCAAGGTGTTTGTTTTGAATAGATTGTCCCCGTAAACCTTGAAGTTACTCGAGATGATGGCTGAAGTGGAGTGGAAAAAGGCTGTGAGCTGGCCTCTCAGCCATCAGCTCCATTGTTACAGTATTTATAGATCTTATTTTATAAAACCTGGTGTACTCTGCAGTCTCCTGGCAGAATGCTTTGTCATTGGAAGGTGGTCAATAAATGTGTGTTGAATTCACACCAAAATTTTTATCAGATTTTCTGATAGTCATTAAATGTCAGACAAGTGGTGGGAGATGTATCTAGGCTGTTGATAAATGGCCAAAGAAGATGTGGAGATTGACTATCACCTACCTCAAAATATAAGAGTTTTTGCACCTGAGTAAATGAGTAATGGCCTGAATTTGGCACTGGGATATGTGGGGAGAACGTGAGCTTGTGGGGAGAGGAGATGCTAAATGGAGCAGGGTTTGCAACCTCCAATTAAAGGGGCTTCCTTGGAGATGGTATTCTCTGGAATTCCCAGGCTTGATTTAAAGCAAAGGGAGAAAGGAAAAGAGATAATGAGAGAAGGAAAAAGCACATCAGTACAGGGATGAGTAAACTAGGTAGGACCGGTAACTGGAGGGGCTTTTGTTCTGTGTTTTACTAGAGAGTGACAAGTAATGAGACGGGTTGAATTAACTCATCTCATGATTCCAAGTGGAACTTTGGTGCAAAGATTTCAGTGTCAGGCACTCAAAGGCTCCAGATGTCTGTCTGTTGAAGGTTTGTGGAGATCATAGCTGCTGTCTGGAGTGAAGGCAGGTACAAGCTGCCACTCCAGGTGGTGTGGTCAGCACTGAGCATACAGTTCCAGACAGCAGGTGGCAAAAAGTGAACATGTCTGGAGATGGGAAAGCTGGCTCTTAGGTCCCACACCCATCTGTGTGTCACTCAGAGTGCTGGCCTAGGAAAGCGCTTGGGTTGGACTGCTCTTCAGCAAATGGTTATTGGGCAAGGGACGGTTTGTTTGTTGCATTAGCTGATTGGTAGCCTAGGTTATGAGGATGTGAACTATAGGACAGGTAAATTTCAGAAGACAAATAGAGACTCCGAGGCAGCTAGTGCAATGTCAAGCCATGGGCACTTTTGGCTAGTAAGGACATCGGAAATAAGATCACGGAAAGAGACTCAAAGACAAATATTGGAAACTTTAGACTTTCACCAGGTCATGAAAAGTCTGGTTCCTAATCATGCTCCCATGATTTCCAAATGCCTGTTGTTTATTGGTGAATTGTGTGTAGGTGGAAGATATTTAATATTTCTCAATAGGGGGTCCTCTTGACATTTTGAACAGAAAAATTACATGTTTTGAAGACTGCCTCTTACAATACAGACCATTAACTTGCAAGGCCCTGGCTTCACAATGTTATGTAGCACTTTTCAGTCATCCTGACAACTGAGAGTACCCCCCACTGCCTGTGCCCTGTAGGAGGGTGGTGTGGCCCTGGTCACTACCAGATCTGGGGAAGACTCCACTTGGGGAAAGCTCCATTCCATTCAGAGAATTCACTGAGCCCCCATTTTGAAAGCAGTGATGTTCTGGAGTTTTCTTCTGTCTCAATTCAAATGAAGACCATGAATTCTGACTTGACTCTAAGCAGAGACCTCAATTTAATGGTGAAGAGTGACATTTCAATGCTGGTAAAGTGTGGAGCTTTTTCTCTTCCTCTCAGTTTTCTTTTCATGTCTGCAAATTGTGGCTTCTCACATTTCCCTATATCCCCTGACCAATCTCTGGGCAGCAACAGACATCTTTGTTGGAATCTGTTGCTACTGAATCTTTTAATCTTCCCACCAGGTAGAAGGATTTTATTTTTTCCATATGGCTAGGTGCACTGCAGACACCAATTAAGAAAAACCCAGCTTCTACTTTCTCAATACTCAGGGACAAACACAAAAGCCATGGGACATGGCCACCAGAGGAGAACAGGAGAGTAATTGCTAAGGAGGAAGCTCCAACTGGCTCTTTTTTGGTTACTCCTTTAACTTTACCGCACCTGGAAATCTTTCTGGTGTTTGAAGCCGACAGCCAAATGATGGTGGATAGAGGGCAGGTACTGACAGATTGCAAGAACAAGAATGGAGACATTGATAAGGAAAATGTTCTCCTCTTAGCCTCAAGCAGGGTTGTGTAAGAGGTGAGCATATTAGTGTAAATGGAGGATCAGCCTTGTATCTGGATTATTAACAAGAGGAATGCCATTCCAACAAAGTCTCTGAAATTTTAGGAGGCTGCTTTTGAGAATGATGCTTAGGAGAGATCCCCCTCCTTGGGAATTCAAAATGGCTCTTCTATTTGACCTCTAATTCCTCCTTCCAATCTGAATCCTCTAGGCATCTTTCAATGTTTCTTTCTCATGTGTCTACAACTCATCTCCTGTTACTCTCCAGGTTCCTTCTGTCATCTCTGGCAAATGTGCTGCCCACTATATACACCCCTCCCGGACAAGACATGACTCCCCTCCTCCACTACACAAATGGACTTTCTTTCTACGAGTCCCGCGTCCCTCTGATCTCTGTCATCTTCTCTGTTCCCTCAATCACATCTTAGAAACTATGAAACTTTCATTTCATAGTTTGCTTAGATTTGTTTGTATGTTCTCTGAGTGTTGAAATTATCTGCTTACCTGGATTGAGTGCACTGTATACATCTCTGAAGTGAGGTCCATGCTGTACATGGACGTAGTGTGTCCATTCCATGTACTTGTTTCCGGTGATCCCACATCCAGTGTACCTCCGGGGAGGAGCTCTTATATCATGTGAATATGAATATAGGCATGTGAATAAAAATGTTTTCTTCATATAATACTCAAAAGCACGTGCCTCTCCACATACCTGGTAAAGATACAGCAAGGTGACTTGGGGACCTGGTTCTGCATGGCGAGGCGATCCCTGGCCACTCACATTTGTGTCTCTGTTTGCCTGGCAGGAAGATGAAGTGGTTCTCCAGTGCATTGCCAATGTTCACAAGGAGCAAAGGAAGTTCTGCCTGGCAGCCGAAGGGCTTGGGAATCGCCTGTGCTTCTTGGAACCCACGTCAGAAGCCAAGGTGAGACGGATTGCCTGCGCTGCCCTGTCCCCCTTGGCCTCCCAAACAGTCATGTGGGTAGGGGACAGGGCTGCCAGAAGATGGTGAGGAGGGTGATGAGGAAGAAATTTGGAAGGACATATTTATTTTCATTACATGAGTTACAGGTGTACATCATTAGAATTCAACATGTATATACACTACAAATTGGTCACCCCCAAAAGTTGAGTTACTGTCCTTCACCACTTTTGTCCATCCCCAACCCCCTTCCCCTCTGGTAACTGCTGTTCTCTGTATCTATGAATTTGTTTTGTTTTGTTTGTTCTTTTTTTTTTTAAAGGAGGACTTATTTTTATAATAGGAAGCAGATCAGATTTAAAATATAACTTATGTTAGCCCAGAGAAAATTTCAGAGAGAACCCAGAGCAGTATGAAGAATTAGAGGGGATTGTGTGTCTGTTCACCAGGGCACAGGGGAAGCGTTGAGGTCACTGTCAGCCTTCATGGAGAAGGTTCTTTTTGTTGTTGTTCATTCCTAGAAATCTGAGTGCATGTCCTTTATGCCCAGCTGTCATTTATTGCTACAGGGATTCATGTGCTTGGGCCTGTGTTTCACAGCAAGCACACCGTTTTGAGTTCCAACTGTGCCAAGGTTGTTGGAACTGTCTGCCTGCTATGACCTGGGGGCGGAGAGGAACATTTGCACGTCTCTGCCTGCCTGATGGCATGGAGTGGCATGTCTCTTCAGCCAACCTTTTCTTCCTTCATTATTGGACTGTTTCTACTTTTCATGATCTGTATGTCCAGTGGATCTGTGTGCTCATCATTTTCAAAGTACTTAGCAGTCCTGGCAAGGTGTTTACATCAGTCAGGGTTCTGCAGAGAAAGAGAACCAATAGCATCTCTCCCTCTTGATAGTTAGAGATGGGAAGGCAGACGGGCAGATGGATGGATGGACAGATAGATGTGGATTTATTTTAAGGAATTGGTTCATGCAATTATGGGGGTTAGTAAGTCTGAAATCTGTAGGTCAGATCAGCTGAAAGCTCATACAGGAGTTAATGCTATCTTGAGGCAGATTTTTTTCCCCTCAGTTTTTCATTCTTAAGGCCTTCCACTGATTGGGTGAGGCCCACCATCTTAGCAAGGGTCTAATCACCTTAAAGTCAACTGATTGTACGTGTTAATAACATCTACAAAGCATCTTCACCTCAAAAACTAGATTGGCATTTGATTAAACAACTGAGGACTGTAATCTAACCAAGTTGACACATAACCAATGATTACAGCTTCTAAGCTCAGCTTTTCTCACAGAGCCTTTATTTCTCAATCAGAAAAATTTTCCAATGGGACCAACTGATTGGCATGTCATTTCTCTACATGAACATACCCAACACAAACACACATGCAGAGTTTGACGCAACTCTAGAGCACCAGATGTGCACTGTGATGGCCACATCTCCCAGAAGGCCCTCTTCTCTCATCACTTTCCCTCTCATATAGGTCCCTGATCCATGAGCACAGACATTTGTCTGTGGCGCATAGGGCCAGCAGGACACAGTCACATTAAAATACATGGGAGGGCAAAGAGACAAGGAATGTTTTTATCTTTCTAAAGGTCTCAAACTTGATTTTCCCTGAGGTCTTGTCTCATTTACTTTTGTTCTTAGCTAGATATTTTTCTTTTTTTTTTCTTTTTGAGAGCAGTGTTACTGGCCCTCATATGTGGGACCTGAACCGGGGCCGCTGGCTTCCCAAGCCAGTGCTTAACCACCACGCCACTTGGCCAGCCCTAGCTAGATATTTTTCTTTTCATTCCCAGCAGTCTGGGATAATAGGAAGATCATTAGATTAGAAGTCAAGAAGTTAATTCTCTACCATTAGCTTGTCATGTGACCATGAGCAAGCCACTCAACCTTGTCTTCAGTTTTCTCATCTGAAAAATGACGTGCAGTCTGGTGCAGTGGAAAGAGTCTTGACCTCAATTGAAAACCAGTGGTACCATTTTCTAGTCATACATTGAGAGGGACATGTGACAGTGGCTTAGGGCATAGGCTCTGGAGCCAAACTGTCAGACTTTGAATTCTGTCTCCACCACCCACCAGCTCAGCCAGGACCTGGAGCAAGGTACCTCACCTTTCTGAGCTTCGTTCCTTTACCTGCTTAATGATAACTTAATAGTAACTACCTAATTAGATTGTTATAGTATTAAATGAGTTAATACATGTGAAGTGCATAGCACTTGTAAGTTGCCTAGCACACTGTAAACACTGTATAACCATTGGCCATTATGATTTAACCTTACCTAACCTAGATCACCTAAAACTGATTAAAAACAACTATATATCATAACTGAAGAATGTTTGTATCCCCCAGGTGTAAAAATAATGATTCATGGTTATTAAAAAAACTTCATCTATGTAGTTTTGTTGGTTTACTTTTGCTTCCTGGAGTAAATGTCCAGGAGCAGAAGTAATGATGTTAGGAACATGAAGGGGTTTTTTTGTTTGTTTGTTTTTTGTTTTTTTTACAGTGAAAAATTTTTATATTTTTAATTAGCCAGCTGGACTCAGTTTAGATGATCCCACTTTTGTTGGCAACATCCAAAGCATCGTAGTCAGGAGCCAGTCAAACAGATGCCTTCTTCTGTCCATCAGGCTGATCAGGGTGCTGATCTTGGCCAGTCAGTGTCATAGAGCTTCCTCCTAGCCTGTTTGATCTGGTTGGCCTTGGCATCCACAATGAACACACGTGTATTGTTGTCTTCTATCTCCTTCATGGCTGACTCAGTAGTCAGGGGGAATTTGATGATGGCACAAGGATCAAGATTTTCCTGGGGGCACTCTTCTGAGGGTACGTGGGTTGCCTTCAGAGCTGGAGTGCCTTGGGCCTTTGGAAGGTGGGTGACATGTGGATCTTCTTTTTGGGGGGCTGTGGATGCCTTTCAGCGCTGCTTTCTTTGCCTTCAAAGCCTTTGCTTTGGCTTCGGCTTTGGGAGGACAGGAGCTTCCTTCTTCGTTCTTGGCACCATCTTCATAGGAGCATGAAGGATATTAAACCGCTTTCCCAAAAGGATATAGTTGGCATGCCCACTCTCATTTCATGAGTGTATGTCTCTTTTATATGTAGTATGAGAAAGTACATCATGAGAGTCCTTCATAGAGAAACAGGGTCAAGTTCAAAGAAAGGCTAGAGTAGGTATTCAGAATTCCTTGTTGCCATTCCTGGGAGCAGCCTGCTGGATGAACCCATTTTCTGTGGCTTCAGTATTTCTTGCAGTCAACAACAGCTATACACACATCCCTTCTGGCCTGTCCTCTCCCTTTTCACTAAATATTTCACCAAATTTTCTACTATCCAATTTCACAGCTGATTGTGTCATTCTTAGGTTCTTGGAAGCTAACATAAGTCATACAATGAAGTGAGAAGGTGTATTCCCAAGCCTGGAACTAGGCATCAAACGCCACTCTTATGAGGCTGCTCTAGAGCCAGCCAGTGACTTTGGGCTTTCCTCGTCAAGTGTCTTTCAAGCTAGTTGAGACACAGAGATAAAAATAGAGATGCACTCTAAGGAGAAGACAGACCTCACAGAAAGAAGATATGAGATAAGGTACTGAAAATATATTTTTAATGTACAAGTCCTGAAAAAAGGAAGTCATATTGAAGTAAGGAGAGAGTAGAAGAATAAGAAGTAAAAGCATAAGAATATCAACATTTGCTGTAGACAGGGCTTCTCTTTAGAACTTTGGAGAGCTCTTCTGACTTTGATCCCTGCATGGCATGGCCTACCGGTCTTTGAAGGCCTCCTGAAACTTCAGAGATTAATTGATATATATATATTTAGTATCTGCAGTGCCCATCAGGGGTCTTGTTTGGTTCAACTCAACATCCAGACTCGTGATTCTCATAGACCACTTGGCACCAGTCTGCTCAGTAGGACAGGAACCATGGTTTTCCTGCTGGGAGGTGTCAGGCAGTCCTTCAGGAATCCTTGCAGTGGCCCATAGGTTGGCTTCTGAATCCTCCACCCCAGATGACAGGTAAGAGGCAAAGAGACAAGGTCCACAGGCAGGTGTAATAATCACCATGGCTTAAAAGCTTCGTGTACCACAGGAGCCATTGTCTCTTCTAACAATCCACAGTCATAGCTTTGGAGCTCCCCACAAAGGACCACCCCAGCTACAAGAGTCTTCACACTTGGGAATTGCAAAGATAATGGCTTCCTATAAGGTGTGGATAATCTTCCCAGTTCAGATGCAGGATACTATTCAGGAATCATTTTTGCCATAAGCAGTGTTTTCTAACAGCATAATTAACATATCGATGTTATCAGGCTGTCCCCCAAAACAAAACTGGACAGCTAACTGAAGGTCAAATTCTCATGCAGGAGGAGAAAAGAATTTCATAAGCCGTATCCCACAGTAATCTTCATTGATTACACCTATTTAACTACCGTGGCCTTGTCAGATGTTTGCGGAAGCCCAGTACCTTTCCAAACCCTGACTTCTACCTCTTTAATTATAGGGCATTATCAAAAAGTAGGAAGAATGTAGGAACATTTTGTTTAAAATCTGTTTCCACAGACCAAGATTTGTTTGTGCACTGATTTTAATGATGATGAAACTGAAACTGGAGAAGTAAAACAGCTTACCCTAATGCCCTTCAAAAGCCAGAGGCATGTGTCAGGTGTGGCTCCAGGTGTCTCGGAATGAAGTCCTGCCTCTCTCTCGGGGAAACACTCTGTCTTACTGATTATTATCTATTCAAAGTGAAAATTCCAGTTTCAACTCCAATTTTCAAACTGAAAATTTCCAGGGGAAATTTCGTTCCTGTTATTCTCACCTCCTCTTCTGAAAATGAAAAATAGTCTTTTATGGTTTCTGAACAGTTGTATGGACTCTCAAGACCCAGGGTTAAACATCTGCGATTGTTCAAACATCATTATGTAGATGACATAAATTAAGATAACATTTTAGGCTAAAAATAACTTACTTTCTATTATTTTTATCTTTTGCTTGGAAATAGATTTATTTACCGATTACTCCTAAAAAAACTAAGCCTGTACAAATTTGCAGAGACAGAGGATCAGCCTGAGGTTGTACACTGTTCTTTGAACTTCTGATTGATGTTTTCATGTGTATTATTTTCTATGGACTTGAGAGCTTTTGAAAAGCCAAACTAGTGTAAAAGTTATTTCAAAAAACTCCCTGGTCATGTAATATAAAGAGACTTATAATTTGAAGTTTTGAACTTTTTTTTCTTTGAGACATATATGCAATATGCGGTGCACTGCAGTGGGTTCTAACATGCTCTCCCTTAGTCTTTACAACTCTGTAGAGAAAACATTGTGCTCGTTTACAGGGAAGGGGACAGGAATTTAGTTAAATGGCTTTCAGGAAATTATTCATGCCAAACTTGAATCCCTATCTCAAGTCTATAATACTCAGCAATAAAAACATCATGGCTCCAACTAAAGGATAAAGAAGACATATTTCTCCATGTGGTTAGATTTTAAGAATACCTGGGCTTGTCTCCATACTTCCTCCCACCACCTTCCCTCATCTGTCCTCCGAATGCCTGACATTCCAAAGTTAAAAATATGTATTTTGCTTAAATCAAACAATTAAATTTCAAATGCTCTTGACAGAGCACAGGAAGTAGTGTTAAAATTTTATAGCTAATTTTCTATGGTATAAATGAAATTATCACATATTTTCTAGAGAGTAGTTTATAAAAGGGGATAATGCAGATTACTAAATGCCTCCATTGGGATATAAGGCATAGCAATAGTTAAAAAAAAAAAAGTCAAGACATCTGCACAGAATTCTGACGGTTTACTTGTCTTTTCGCCTGCCATCCACCAGTCTAGGAGCACTGATGTCAAAGACAATAAAGCACAGCAGTTAGGAAACATGATCATGGAGCTAGGTTGCTGGGGCTCGTGATTCTGGCTCCACTGCTTAATAGCTTTTTCACCATGGGCAAGTGATTTTCTTTTCTTAGCCTTAGTTTCCTCATCTTTAAAACTGTGCCCATCTCATAGGATCATTATGAAGATTCAGTTACAAGACTTTGTAATTGTACAGTTGACCCTTGAGCAAAGTGAGGGTTAAAGGCACTGCCCCCTCTACCCCCACACATATGAAAATCCATGTTTAACTTTTGACTTCCCAAAAACTTACTGTCAAGTGTTGGCTGGAAGCCTTATTGATAACATAAAGTCAATATGCATATTTTGTATGTCATATGTATTATATACTATATTCTTACAATAAAGTAAGCTAGAGAAAAGAAAATGTTCAGAAAATCATAAGGTTCATCTGCAAATTTTTTCAAATTGTTGCAAATCTCCAAAATATTTTCCAGTATATTTGTTGAGAAAAATATGCATATACCCAGTTCAAACCTGTGTTCTTCAAGGGCCAACTGTAAAGTGTTTACGTCAATGCCTGACACACCCAAAGTACTATTTAAGCAATAGCCTTTATTATCACCAGTAGAGGGCCAGACAGACGTTAGGTCCTCAGGGACTCAGGAACTGTTGCTTGATTCAGTTTCCTATGTACTGAATTAAATAATTAAATAGTTTAAAGGCCTGATTTGAAGAGCAAGAGGATATTTATGACGCTTAAAAGTGAAATAAAAAGGAGAACCGGAGAGAGTAAGTTCGATGAAAAGGGTTAAGCAGTGAGTGAATGGTTTTTAAAAAATAAAAATCAGTGAGATGTAGATTTTTGTTATTGATTTCTAATTTAACTGTAATACGGTGAGAGAACATACTCTGAATGATTTCAATCCTTTGCAATTTATTGAGACTTATGGTACAGCATATGGTCTATCTTGGTGAATGTTCCTTGTGTACTTAAAAAAAAAACAAAAAAGAATCCCCTCCATTCTGTAGTTATTGAATATAGTTTTTATGACTGTCGAGATGGTTGATAGTGGAGTTGAAAGCTTATATATCCTTACAGAATTATACATACTTGTTCTATCAGTTACTGAGAGGTGTTAAATGTGATTGAGAATTTACATATAATTCCCTTTATTTAGCTCTATCAGTTTTATTTCATGCATTTTAAATCTCTGTTTAAGATTTATATTTAAGACTTTTTGTGTGTTTTCTTGATGAATTGATCCTTTTGTCATCATCAAATGTCCCTGTTTATCCTTGGTCTTATAGTATACATTGACTGATACTAATATAGCCACAAGCTTTCTAAAGTTACTATTTGTGTGGTATATCTTGTTCCATCTTTTTGTTTTCAACTTGTTTATGTCTTTATATATTTATATTTAAAATATGTCCCTTGTAAACAACATTAGTTAGGTGTTGCTTTTTTTCCCTCATTAACCTCTTCTGTTTCATTGGAGTGTTCAGTCCATTTATATTTATTGTGATAATTGATACTGTTGGGTTTTTGTCCACCTTCTTGCTATTTTTCATTTGTCCCTCTGTTTTTTGTTCTTCTGTTTTTCCTTTTTTGCCTTCTTTATATCAAATATTTTTTAAGTATTCCATTTTATCTCCTCTATTGGCTTTTTAGCTCTACCTCTTTGTATTTATTTTTTAGTAATTTCTTTAGGTATTACAATATGAATTCTTATCACAATCCCCCTTGAAGTAATATTATAACACTTTCCTCATATCCTTTGTGCTATTATGGCATATATTTTATTTCAATTGCACATTTCTAAATTTCTAATTTTTCTTTCAAAGAGTCAGTTGTCTTTTAAAAATTAAGAAATGGAAAAATTTTTGCGTTTTTTTTTGTTTGTTTTTTAGGGATTGTTTGATTTGTCTTTTTTAAAAATGATTTTATTGTGAAATAAACATTTTTTTTTTTTTAGTTTCAGGTGTACAACACAGTGCAATAGTTATACTTTTTACCCCCCCCCAAAGTTCGCCACCCCACTCAGCCCCATATCATACATATCTATTACAATTCTTTTGATTCCCTTCCACAGTATACTCCATATCCTGTGCCTATCTATATATTCAATTACAGTTGGCATACAATATTATACAACATCAGATTCAGGTGTACAGTGCAGTGATAATGCCTGTACTCCATCCATAAAGTGGTCTCCCTAACAAGACATGTGACCATCTGACACCCCACAAAATATTTACAACATTATTATATTCCCTGAACTGTGTTTCATATCCCTGTGGCAATATTGTAGTTATCTTTTTATGCTGTCTAATCCTTTCCCCTTCTCCCTCATCATCACCTGTGCCCCAACTAACAACCATCAGTTTTTCCTCTATATCTATGAGTCTGTTTCTGTTTACTTTGCTCGTTCATTCAGTTTTTCAGATTCCACATATAAGTGAGATCATATGGTATTTGTCTTTTTCTGGCTGAATTATTTCACTTAACATAATAGTCTCTAGGTCCATCCATATTGTTACAAATGGTACAATTTCATTCTTTATAGTGGAGTAATACTCCATTGTATAAATGTACCACAGTTTCTTAATCCAGTCGTCTACTGATGGGCATTTTGGTTGTTTCTAAGTCTTGGCTATTGTAAATAGCGCTGCAGTAAACATAGGGGTGCATATATATTTTTTCAAATTAGCATCTTGGATTCTTCTGGGTAGATACCCAAAAGTGGAATTGCTGGGTCATACGGTAGTTCCATTTCCAGTTTTTTGAGATACCCCCATACTGATTTCCATAATGGCTGCACCAATCTGCAGTCCCACCAACAGTGCACCAGGGTTCCCTTTTCTCCACAACCTTGCCAGCACTTGTTGTTTGTTGATTTGTTGATGATAGCCATTGTGACCGGAGTGAAGTGGTATCTCATTGTGGTTTTTATTTGCATTTCTCTGATGATTAGTGAGGTTGAACTTTTTTTCATATACCTGTTGGCCATCTGGATGTCCTCTTTAGAGAAATGCCTCTTCATATCCTCTGCCCGTTTTTTAATAAGGTTATTTGTTTTTTTGGTGTTGAGTTTCATGAGTGTTTTATAAATTTTGGATGTTAACCCCTTATCAGATATATCATTGGCAAATATCTTCTCCCATTCAGTAGGCTGCCTTTTTGTTTTATTGATGATTTCCTTTGCTGTGAAAAAACTTTTAAGTTTGATGTAATCCCATATGTTCATTTTTTCTTTTATTTCCGTAGCCTGAGGGGGGATATATCAGTAAAAATATTACTCAGGGTAATGTCTGCAAATTTACTCCTATGTTTTCTTCTAGGAGTTTTATAGTTTCAGGTCTTACATTTAAGTCTTTAATCCATTTTGGGTTTGTTCTCGTATGTGGTGTAAGTAGATGGTCCATTTTCGTGTCAGTCCAATTTTCCCAGCACCATTTATTAAATAGACTATCTTTACTCCAATGTAAATTCTTACTTCCATTGTCATAGAATTAATGACCTTGTATAGATGGGTTTATTCCTGGGCTCTCTATTCTGTTCCATTGATCTATGTATCTGTTTTTAATTCCAGTACTGTACTGTTTTGATTACTGTAGCCTTGTAGTATGTTTTGAAGTCAGGTAGTGTGATGCCTCCCACTTTGTTCTTATTTCTCAAGATTGCCTTGGCTATTCGGGGTCTTTTGTGGTTCCATATAAATTTTAGGATTATATTTTCTATTTCTGAGAAAAATGTCCTTGGTAGTTTGATTGGAATTGCATTGAATCTATATATTGCCTTAGGTAGTATTGACATTTTAACTGTATTAATTCTTCCTTTCCATGAACATGGTATATATTTCCATTTATTTGTATCTTCTTTGATTTCTCTCTTCAGTGTCTCATAATTTTCTGAGTACAGGTCTTTTATTTCTTTAGTTAAATTTATTCCTAGATATTTTATTGTTTTTGAAGCAATTGTAAAAGGGATTGATTTCCTGATTTCTTCTTCTGATAGTTTATTATTGGTGTATACAAATGCAACTGATTTGTGAATCTTAATTTTGTATCCTGCTACCCTACCAAATTCATTTATCAGTTCTAGCAGTTTTTTGGTGGAGTCTTTGGGATTCTTTCTATATGTAATATCATGTCATCTACATATAAGGACAATTTTACTTACTCCTTTTCAATCTGGATGCCTTTTTTTTCTTTTTTTTTTTTTTTGAGGGCAGTGTCACTGACCCTCATATGTGGGACCGAACCGGGGCCATTGGCTTCCCAAGCCAGCGCTTAACCACCGCGCCACTCTGCCGGCCCTAATCTGGATGCCTTTTATTTCATTTTCTTGTCTGATTGCTGTGGCTAGAACTTCCAGAACTATGTTAAATAGAAGTGGTGAAAGTGGGCAGCCTTGTCTTGTTACTGATCTTAAGGGGAAAGCTTTTAGCCTTTCCCCATTGAGTACGATGTTTGTGGTGGTCTTATCATATATGGCCTTTATTATGTTGAGATATGATCCCACTATTCCCAGTTTGCTAAGAATGGAAAAATTGTTTTTAATAATATTCAAATATTTACCATTTTCAGTGCTCTTCCTTCTTTCTTGTGTATATAGAAGTTCATCTGGTAGCGTTTTCCTTCAGTCTGAATAATATCCTTTAGTGCAGGTCTACTGGAGACAAATTCTCCCAGATTTTGTTTCACTGAGATGGTCTTTATTTTGTCTTGTTTTTAAAGGATAATTTTCTCTACATAAAATCCTGGTTTGACTTTTTTCTTTCTTTCAGCACTTCAAGATGGTTATTTGTTGTCTTTTAGCCTTGGTGTTTTTCTTAATGAAAAATTAGCTATCTTATTGTTCTTCTATATACAATAAGCCTTTTTTTCTGGATGGTATTAAGAATTTTTGCTTTCTGTTTTATTCTCAGCAGTTTAGATGATATCTTTCAGGATAATTTTCCTTGACTTTACCCTGCTTGGATGTTGCTGAACTTTATGGATCTCTTGGGTTTTAGTACTTCTTTTTCTATCAAGTTTGGAACTTTGGGGGCCACATTTCTTAAAATATTTTATCTGCCACATTTATTCTCTCCTTCTAGAACCTCAATTACTGATATATTAAACTGTTTTATGTTGTTTCAGAAGTCACTAAAACTTGTCATTTTTTTTCTTCAAGTATTTTTCTCTTTTTTCTTTAGTTTGAATAATTTCTATTGACTTATTTTTATGTTTACTGATTTTTTTCTTTAATGTAAATGTACTATTAACTCCCTCCAATAAATTAGGTATTATATTTTTAACTTACAAAATTTCTAGTAATTTATTCTTAAGCTTTTACATATTCTGAAATTCTTATTTCTTCTCCCATTATTTCCTTTTTTTCCAGATAAATTCATTAACACATTTATAATAGATTTAATTTTTTGACTATGAATACACATATCTGAGTTGTCTGTGAGTTTGATATTAATGACTAGTTTTTCTCTTGATTATAAGTTACATTTTTCTATGTATGTGAATATCTAGTAATTGTATAGTGAACCTTGTAGGTGATACTTTGTAGTTATTCTGGTTTGTTTTATCTTCCCCTGTAGAATATTGTATTTTGTTCTAGCAACTTGGCCAATTTTAGTTTTGCCTTTAGTTCTAAGGTATAGTCATTGGTCTGGGGATATAGCCTTCCTGGGTTTTAATGAAAATTCTGAAGTGTTTCCTAACCCCCTCTAGATAGCAAGACTTGAACACCAAATTCTGATATTCCACAACTGGTAGCTGCTGAAATTCTTGCTCATTTTTAGCATTCCAGCTGTTGCTCTCTATTGGATATTTAGAATATTGCCCTGTACAATTGATGAGTTGGCCAAAAATTCAAGGGGAATTTGTATGCTGATTTTGGGTTTTCATTGTCTGTAGCAATTCCATTTTTTTCAGCATTTTCCCCTTTAATTTCTAGACACTTATAGCCCCAAACTCAGGCCTCTGATTCCACAGAAATTTATTTTTTCTTGAGATCTATCCTCATGGGTCCTATGAACAGAAGAGTGCTCTCAGGGGAAACTTAATTAAATAGGGGTATCACCTAATTGGCTTCTCAACTTCAAGAGTCATATTTCCTCAGTTTTTGGTTGTTCCTCAGTACCTTCAAACAATTATTTTATAAAAGATTTGTCTGGGGCCGGCCGAGTGGTGCGGTGGTTAAGAGCTGGCTTGGGACGCCAGCGGCCCCAGTTCAGATCCCACATATGAGGGCCTGTGACACTGCCCTCAAAAAAAAAAGATTTGTCTGGAGCTGGTAACTCGATTATCAGAAGGGTTATTCTATTGTAAGCTTCTCTGTCATTACCTGAACCAGAACCTCATCAGTGAGCGTTCCTACTCTTTGAAGGAGTTAAGTGATGAAAGCAAGAATAGAAAACGATGTTGAAGCAGATCTCAGTTATAAAGGAATTTTGATGATGAGAGCATGTTTCCAGGAAAAGAGGTAGAAGGATCTAGAGAAGGAGATATTGAGGTTGTGAAAGAAAACTAATAGGTGGCACCATTAATGAAGGGATTAAATTGAGTACAGCTTTGGCACATGCAAAAGAAAAAAGAGTTGATGAGCATACAAATTTTGAAGTAGCAAGGATGGGTGCTGCACACAAACAGGGGCTTATGGTCTGAAAAAAACATGAACTTGAGGAAGCTGCATAGGTTCCTCATGTATAAAAGAAGATGAATGGACTGGAATTCAATTTAATTCAGTATGGTTAATGGAATGCATCGGATGGTGAATGGATTGACCTGGGAGGACTCAAGTGCAACTGTCGAGTTATGGACTTTAGCTGCCTGGAGAAAGCATATTATTTAGTAAAATGGGTATATTGAAGAAGGAATAAGTTAGAACAGAGGGTAGTGGTGATGCTTGTGAACTGAATTTTGGACATACGGAATTCCAAAGGCCTAGAAGGCATTTAAGAGGAAATTTTGATAGGCATTTGGATATAAGAAACAGATGATGCGAAGAAGTGGGTGGGATGAAGGAGCTGTTGGCTTAGAGATATTAATCAAGCTATAGGAATAAAGGGGGGAAATATGGATTAAGAAGAGAGGAGGACCTGGAAGATGTCAATATTTAAAAATTAGTGGATGGGCCGGGCTGAGTGGTGCGGTGGTTAGGCGCTGGCTTGGGAAGCCAGCGGCCCCGGTTCGGGTCCCACCTTTAAAAAATAAAAAAATAAAAAAATAAAAATAAAAAAAATAATAATAAAATAAAAATTAGTGGAGAAAGAGAATCCTGAGAGATCAGAGGGGAAATAGAAGTGTGTGTAATGTCATAGAAGCCACAGAGAGAAATGGAAGAGTGTCAAGAAGGAGCATCATCAGTACGGTAGAATGCCACTTGGAGGTCAAGTAATAATATGGACTGTGTCTATTAGAGGTGCATAACGTGGATGCTGGACAGCCATTCTGTTGGACCAAACAGCCTTTTCCTCTCAACTGCCAGAGTACCTGTTTGCAAGCTCAGGCCTTGCTGTCCAACATGTGGGGGTAACCCAAGGTGGCTGGGAGTGTTCTGTACAGTCCCACATGCATGGTGGGTTGGCCCTTTGGGGGCATTCTGGGGACCAGGGTAGACTCTCTGCATTGAGCAGCATTGATTTATTGTTCAAATTGTGCCAGCGACTATTACTGTTTTGTGCAAACATGACAAAAAGGCTCATTTCATGTTGGTCTGTATGTGAATTGATCAAGCTGAAGGGTTGGAATACAAATCCTAACTGTGCTCAGATTCTGAAAAGCATGGCTGCACATTCCATCTCTTCCCAATTAGCAGCTAAAATGTTTTCTTTCCACAAGTTGTATTTCCATTTCTATATCCACGTTGAGCCTCATGCTCTGTTATTTTTAGCAGTCAAGCGATGAGAAGGGAAACAAATATCCAGAGAAATAGCATAAACATCAAGGGCAACACAAGTCCAGTTTATTAATGCATTTGTCATTTGCCAGATCTGAGAACCCAGTTCAAGGGAAAAAATAAAGTCCAGCCTTTTAACCCCGAGATCTTTCCTTGTCTGTATTGTCCTCCTTCCCACTTGAGTTATTTAATACTGTCATGATAACTCATCCGCCTGAGGCAGTACCAGTCCCCTCTTTTTATTTAAAGACAGTCTGTACTTTAGTGGTGGGAATCTTCACAAAGAATTTATTCAGTGAGTGAAGAGGCACCGTGGCTCTGCAGTTCGCTCTGCAGTTCTCTTGTCATTTGCTTGTTCACAGCAGGCAAATGGCCCCAGGTGAATCATGAGGAAGTAGTATTCACACCCCACACCCCAACCCCCTTTGCAGGCTCAGTGCTTTGCCCTTCAGACCTAATAGCTGCTATTTTGGTCTCTGTTAGCAGAATTTTTTCTTCCTCCACCAACTCCTGAATTTACTAATTAAATCACAAACTCTTGCCTTTTTCCTTGGGATTAGGAGAACATCTCTTTTCCAGTGTTTCTTTTCCATGGAAGAAAAATGCTGCATCGCCTTTGTTTTAGAACTTGAGTCTTTAAAACCGAAGCCATGTCACCTCTATGATTTTTATTCCTCGTGGGTATTTTAAAACCTAAGGATGAAACTTAAGTCATGGCTATGACCTTTTATGTGATCTTTTGAAGTTATGTAAATAGTCATAATTCACAGAGCAAACTATTATTTACAGAGATCACTGGATAATGATTCAAGAGATCTGGTTTTGCTCTCTTTCCCTCTAACTTGCTGTAAGTTTTTACTCTGAATTGCCTGTCAGGTCTGATTTGGCAAGCCACCACAGAATGACAGTTTTGTAAAGAAAATGCTTACAATTTTTTTTAGTAGTTAAGATTTTCAGACATTTAAGTTGACAACTTTATTTCTCCTTTCCAGTAGTTCATTCTTTTATTCTTTTTTAAAAGTGACCTGAACAAACTGTGTGAACTGAAACATTTTATGAATCATTTGTAAACAATATCTTGTCTGTGTTTTATTTCCTGACATGCAGCAAATTGGTGATTTTTACATATTTCAAAACACTATGGTGGACTAATTTTATTTTTCTCTATCCAAATTATTTCAGATAATGATTACAAGGCATTCCTCATGCAGTCATTCCAGGATTTAGCTGCTTTCTCTCTTTGGACATTTTTAAAGCATTTGTCTTCTATTTCACTTAAACTCAGCAGAGCTCTATCCAAAGCCTGCAAAAGGGGAGAACAACTTGTACAAGAAAGCTGTTTGTAAGCCTCTCTGTCAGATAGCTGTTCCTCAGCTATGGAGTAGTTGACAAAATTTCAAAAAAAAACACCAAAAAAAACGCTTGACCCAATGATTCACTTCTTATTGGAGCACTTTCATCAAGGATTTTTGCCTCAATTGCTATTTTAGCACTTCACTGTACATCCCAAGATATTTCTACTTCAAAATATAACAGCTTATCCCGTGTTCAGGTACACTACTGCCTTGGCACTCAGAGGGTGGAATAATTGATCTCTGCCCCATCTCTTCTATCTCAAGAGCAATCACTTGAGATTTGAAATTTGAATTATTACCCTGATAATCTGTGGAATCTAGATTCAAGCAATTTCACTTCTTTTACCTAAAGATGGGAGTTTTTATTACTTAATTCAAGCCCTGAGACTCAGTGAACACAAGTAGGTCTAATCTTATCAACCTCTGTTGCAAAAAGCTACAGTGTTCCTTTTCTGGTGAAAAATTCAGCCAAGAAAGATGAGAACTTTTTGATGTTCATGAGAAAGTTTCCATAGCCTCCTCTGATCCCTCTTCAGGGTGGAAACTGAGCACTGTGGTTTTGCTCACTAATCGATTTCCCAGGTAAATTATGTCAAGGATGCTTTATCCTTAAAGATGATAAGCCTGGCCAGCATGGGATGTGGGGAGCGTGGCATAGAGCTCACCCAGAAGACCGGTGGTTCTCAGACTTGAGAGAGCATATCCTTCAGTCCCCATCCATGCCTCAGATAGGGCCAGAAATCTACCTTTTTTTCTTGAAACAAACTCCTACATGATTCTTATGCAGGTAGTTCTCAGACACACTCAGAAATTGTGCCAGGGCTGAATTTGCAGTGGTTGGCCTTACGCACCTGTTTCCTTGTTTCACTGAGTAATGACAAAGTAGCTAGCCGGCTTGGGTGTGCAGAAGTCATCACAAAATGAAGCCAAGCTACGACCTTGACTTCATTAGCATCACTTTCACTTACCTACAGAATGCCATGGAAAGTTTTCAATTGCTATAATAATGAATGAACTTGCTTCTTTCCCAAAATGTATAAGTTAAATATGAAACCAAACATGGCTTTCACCTCCATCTTGTTCAATGAGAACATAAGGACAAATGCCACTGAAGAGCAATGGGCTAATTTGAAGCATTCATCTTCATAGGGTCTGACAGCCTTTGCTAAAGAGCCACCAAGAACAAGGACTTTTTGAGGTGTGGCATTGTTCCACCAGTTTCTATCAATGTGTTCGTTCTCTCTCAGGTGCCAAGTGAACTCATCCATAGTTAACCGAATTGACCCCTGGTTATCCAGGAGGGGAGAGGAAAGGAAAGGTCATAATCTGTCCTGTAACACTATGCCCTGACATCATCATGGATGGGGAACCTCAATAACCTGGGTTAGTTACTAAGCAGAACCGAAGAAAGGAATTCAGGTGAAGGCCCAGTCATATGGACTTGGATGGTTGGGCACCGGAAGTATTTGACGTGGTATT
Organism: Aselliscus stoliczkanus; assembly: GCA_033961575.1. Taxonomy (NCBI): domain Eukaryota; kingdom Metazoa; phylum Chordata; class Mammalia; order Chiroptera; family Hipposideridae; genus Aselliscus; species Aselliscus stoliczkanus. Next base: position 89,496,190 of record CM066732.1, on the reverse strand, counting down.
TCCTGGCCACTTTCATCAGATGCTGAGTGGCGGGTTGGGTTCAAGTAGGAAGAGGCTGAGTCTCTTAATGGTTTCCTTGTGTTGATCAGAGCTGACTCATCCCCTGAGTGAAAGGTGTCAGTGACTTTAGTGAGGGAAGATTTGAAGAGAGTGGTATCCAACAGATCTCCCCAGGTTAGTGAGTGTTTTCATGATTGGCCATCATCCTGGAGGATACTGAGCATCCTTCCTGGTAAGGGTGACCCTGTCGAAGAAGATACAGCCTCAGGAGGTGATGGGTATCTCTATTACATTTGCATCCTTGCAAATGTAAACATCTAGCGGTGGGAGTTTAGCTAAGATACTGTGAGGCAGTTGGAGGGGATGGGGTCTAGTTCTCTCTGAGGGTACAGGAGGACTTTTTCCATATTGGAGAAAACTATTTACAACTGTTATTTATTTCCACAATGACTTTTAAAAGTGCAAATTTTATGAACCTCTATTCATGTATTTCCGCCCACAATTTTTTAAAATCTAGAACTTAATTTATAGTCTATCAAAGCAAAAATTCCACGTAGGGGGCAAAAAACAAACACTGCATTTCCACAGTAGAATTTGGACTCAGTCTGACAGTGGGAAGGAGATATTGGGGGTGGGGGTAAACTAAACTGTTTGGAAGTCAGGCCATTGTCCTTACCCTTTGTCATTCTGAGCTTTGTGCCCACTTCACATCCTGAGTTTGTGAGCTTCATAGAACTGGTGCTGCAGTCATGGAGGATGCAGTACACTGGAGGTTCTTCTCCCAAATAAGTGATGCTGATGACATTTGCACCTAAGGAGACAGCACCACCTTTGGGCACCCAGTGTGTCTCTGTTCTTTTTGTCAGCCTTCAGCTCCCACTTGGCATTTTCTCAGCCCTTGTGGGTGCCTCATAAGCTTTCCTCAATCTTCTCCTTCCTGTTATGCCATGAAAAGGCAAAGAGTCACACACTCTCCCATCCTGCAGCTGCTGGATGCCACTGCCTTGGTAATACAGAAAAGCCTCACCATGGTTTCGAAATTCTCTAACAACCACATCATCTGTGAAAAGGGAGGAGAGAGTAAGTGAGATAGAAAGGGGTATGTGGGAGGCACATGTTGATCAGGGTTCCTTCCACCACAACTAAAGTAATCCAAGCTCAAGACTCAAACATCAGCACTGAGACTAGGCTTCCCTACCGGCCCACCCCACTCCACTTTCACCTCATCTCTTGCTATCTTTGCCTACCACATCTCCTCTCACTCCGCCATCCTGGACTCTGTGCTATCTATCTAGCTGATGGTACACTGCTGCCTTATTCATGAACACAGGACATTCCTACTGGTTCCATCACCTTTCTGACATGCTGCCTTTCCTCTTTCCTGACCTCTGCTCTTTTTCTGATACACAAGCTCTTCAGAATACCAACTTCACAGTTTCTCAGTGCAGCTCCCGTTGAAAACTGGGGACTTAGGGGTCCCATTCCTTATCCACAGAGCTTGTTATATTGCCTGTGCTTCTCATTAAGCTAGAGTTTTATTTACGGCTATATTTTAGGACCATAACAGGAGGCATTGTTTCATTTTTCTCTGCCCATAAATAGTAGGTATTATGTGCTGCCCTCCGTACAGCTTGTGTTTCCAGGTGCAAGTGTGCCAAGTTTCCACCTTTAGGCACCTTTGTTATTTAACATGCTGACCATACCAGGCAGAGAGCAAAGCTTGGCTCAATTATGAACCAAATCAACCATCCAGCCTGTTAGTTACTCTTTTTCCCAGCAGACAGTTTGACAAGCCAGCTGCCCAGCATTTTGTCTCTTATTTTTTTTGGCTACCCCTTCTTCCTTATTGTAAAGAACACAAGCTTCACAGCACTAATTTTTGCCAGGCTCTTGGTAACTTTTTCCTTTTTTTTCTCACTTTTATTTATTTTTTATTAAATTTGTCAGGGTGACATTGGTCAGTGAAAGTATATAAGCTTCAAGTGTACAATTCTATAATACATCATCTGTATATTGCATTGTGTGTTCACCACCCAGTCAGTTCTCCTTCTATTACAATATATTTGACCCCTTTGCCCTCTTCTACCCCGCCCCCAACTTTACCCTCTGGTAACCACTAAACTGTTGTCTGTGTCTGAGGTTTTGTTTCTTTGTTTGTCTCGCCTGTTCGTTGCTCTCAGTTTTATATCCCACATATGAGTGAAGTCATATGGTTCTTGACTTTTTCTGTCTGACCTATTTCGCTTAGCATAATAATTTCAAGATTCATCCATGTTGTTGCAAATAGCAGTCTTTCTGTCTTATGGCAGAGTAATATTCCATTGTGTATATATACCACATCTTCTTTATCCAATCATCTAGCAAAGGAAACTTTGCTTGTTTCCATGTCTTGGCCACCGTAAATAATGCTGCGATAAACATCAGGGTCCATATATCTTTATGGATAAATGTTTTCAGATTTTTTGGGTAGATACCTAGGAAGGGATTCATTATTCTTAACTTGCCAGAAATAACGGATGCATGGCAGAAAATAGGTTTCTGGAGCACCTTAGTGTTATTTTTGGTTGGGACCTATCAGGCAAGATGATAAAAACAACAATTATGTGCATTTCAAATTATTGGATTACTCATTTGAAAGAAATTAGTATATTTTAATGAACTCTTTAACGAAAGCTCTAGAGAAAGAATCAGTTCCTCTCCATGGACCTGATTTTCTTTGTTTGGCCCAGTTGCTCTGTGTTGTCTCTCAAAGAAGGGTCAGAGACTCCTATTTTAGAATCATCTTTTAAAGTATCCACCTGGAGAAGGGTTCCAGGAATTTGAAATATTAGCAGTCTTGAGATTCTTGGGCCCACCATGTTTCTACATTAATGCTTCCAGAAAAAACTTATATTTATGTTAGCTCTTGTGAGTAATCTCTAAGCATCATTAAAAGGATAATTGATGTTGCAAGTATTGCTCTGACTTGAATAAATAAACATTCTCTCTAGGAGAGGCTATACTCTAATGGATCGATTGATCAGTGTTAATTAAACGTCCAATATCTGAGCATTTGAGGGATGGAGCAAAGAAACAGAGATTGTGGATATTTCTAATTCTTTATCACTCTGGGTTGGTATTTCTCAGCAAGACTTTTGCCAAAGGATATTTATCCTGCAATTTGGATTTCCTGCTTCTAGTTGGCAGTAGTATGTCTCTTGCTTATATAAAAAATGTTTCAGCAAGTGTTCTTTTTTTTTAAAGATTTTATTGGGGAATTGGGGGAGGGGAATAGACAATTTACTGTCCTTTTGATCCTCAATCTAGTTGTAGAGGACATCACTTCACTGGCCCATGTTGGTGTTATCATTGCGCTCTTCCCGGGTGAGGTAATCGGTCACCTGCTACTGGATGGCTGCACACAGTGGCTCACAGTAGCTCATGCCAGCTGCCAGCCACTTACGGTAGCTCAAGGCAGCCCACTGCAGCCCTGCTGTAGCCTACGCCACCGCCGGCAACTCCTGGCAGCCCAGCTCCAGGTCGAGCTGTTGTTCACCATCTTAGCTATAGAGGGCACAGCATCACTGGTCCATGTGGGATCCAAACCAGGGCCCTGATGCTCAGAGCTCGCGCTCCCATTGCCAACTCTGAACCAACGCCCCACATGACCAGCCCAGCAAGTGTTCTTCTTAAATAAATATTTAATTCCCTAATAGAGGCCTTTTATTTTATTTTTTAAATGCCAACACCTTTCTATGACTTGGTAACCTCTCCCTTTTCCTGTGCTTAATCAACTCCTTTCATCCTTGCCTTTTCTTCTGAATATTGGTCTTTTCTTGGAGTGAACCTCAGACCAGCATGGATGACATCAGACACTGTAATTGCTCTGTTTGTGGCTGTGAGTGTTTCTGTTTAGTAAGTCTCCTTGCACTGCAATACAATAGTATAATGATTACCAAAGGGAAGGAGGTTGGGGAGGAGGTATAAATGGTAAAGGGGGTCAAATATAAGGTGACTGATGGAGATTTGACTCTGGGTGGTGAAGACACAATGGAATTTACAGATGATGTAGAATTGTACACTTGAAACCTATGTAATTTTATTAACCAGTGTCATCCCAATAAATAATTCTTTTTTAAAAAAGAGGAACCACTGAGGGACTGCTCATGCTGAGAGCATTAATTCCTGTGGTTGATTCCCCTGATATCAGAAGGGACCTTTTTACTTCATTCTTTTAAAAGATATTGACATCGTCTTCCTCTCCTCCCAAAAAAGAATGTTTTCCAACTGTAAGTTTCAATTTTCTGTACTTTATTGTTTCCATATAATGGCTTTTGTTAACTAAGTCCAAGCAAAAGTTGGAGTTAACCTGTTTTGAATAGTTTCCATATGTATTTTCAAAACGACCCTCTATCCTTTACTATAGCAAAATATTAAAAAATAAAAAACTGAGGGAAGCTTGTATACATTTTAACTTTGTTCCATGATAACAGCTCTGAACACAGATAGGTAAAGCCATATCCCTCAAAATAGTTAAAATCTAGATATACACATGTTTAAAATCTACACATGTAAGTCTTTGGCAGAGACCTGCCCCATCATACCCAGAATCAAATTGTGTTTTGGAAGAGAAAGCTTACATGGAAAGCCAATCTCAGATTTTGGAAGTACATAAAAAGATAGAAATGATCTCACCTGTTAGAAATCTCAATTTTTATAAAGCTCTTGAGCCCGGATAATCCCACTAACTTGAGTCTGTAGTCTTTACATTCCCAGCAACCATCCCAAAATATAGAATCGTTTCTGTATAGTCAAGAACCTAATATAAAGTCCTTAAATTTTTATTAAAGTATGAGTTGGGAGAGGAGGTAGCCTAGTGGGATGAGAATTCTGCAAACTTGGTATAGGGCTGGGAACTCTCTCTGCAGGGATATTGACATAGTATGAGTCAGAAAGAGTTGAGATTGAAATTCAGGATTTAAATGCTCTTCAGAGCATGTGATTGTAGAGGAGTGTTTCAAGCTTTCTGAGTCTCTGTTTTCTCATCTGTAAAATGGCTATAATGTCTCCCCTAAAAGTGTTGAGGTAAGGGTTAAATGAGATAATATTTTTAAAGCATTTAGCACAATACCTGGTACAATTATATAGATAGGTAAAAAAAAAAAAAAAAGTATATGTATTCTATTGTTTCTCTTCTTGCCCATATAACTTTTACTTAATTCCTTGTGTCTCAGTTGACTTACCTCTAAAATGGTTATAAAACCATCATCTATTTTTGTAGAAATCCAGAGACTGGGCAACAGCTTCAGATTTAAACATTCACTATATAGTTTTCTTCATTATAATCTAGCAATAGCTTAGCAGAGGCGGCAGTGGTAGGTTTAAAAAGCATTTAAATGTGTAAATATTTAAATAAAACCTGGTTGGGATGGGATGTGGATATTAGTTTGTTTAATGAGTTGCTCAGCCACTGAACTATAAACACAATACAAATAATTATGCATTATCAGTAGTAGATAGGAAGTGTGTAAATGAGCTCATGTCTGCCATCGGTAGATGAGATAATGTCTATAAAGTGCTTAAAGCTCCTGAAATACTAATTACATGTGCCATCTCTGGCTTTCCTGATGCTATGCCATGGGCAGTGGGTCTTAGCCAACTCCACACTGTACACAAGGGGTCCCGTTTGACCTGGAACATTTTCTAGAAGAGAGAATGATTTTCTGCCCCAGAGGGCTTGTAAATGGAAAGTCTTCTCATACATGGTTTCTGAGTCAGATTATACTGAGCCATCATAGGTTGATCAGTTCTGTTTGGGGCAGTGTGGTGAAATGGAACAAAACACACTGCATCTTCATAAAACAAGTATTAATTTTAGAATTAAAAGTTATTTTTAGTTTTGATTGCCATGCCACCTATGTTGTTTGAAGGAACTAAATTTCAGTCCATCTGTACCATAAAGACTTTCTTATTAAAAAAACAAAACAAACAAACAAAAAAACCACACACTGCATGTAGAAATCAGGCCACTGGAGATTGAGTCCAGCTCTGCCTGTTACCAGCAGACATAGTGACCTTAGAGAAATAGATTCCCTTTTTACACCCAACTTGAAACCTAGAGCCATGAAAATGAACACCAGCCATATTTATTCCCAGACTAGGCAGTCTCAAGGAGCATGAATAATAGAGCATGAAGGCAGGACAATTGCAATATTGTCTTCCTTAATAAAATTCAGAAATTTCAAGGCTTATCCATGAATAGAGGCCTCCTGTTGGTGAGGGCCAGCTGGTCAAGGACCCCCAGCTTTGCCCCCTGAGTTTTGTGGCTGTCTTGTGGTCTCCTGTTTGATTACCACTATTGCCATCTTATTGGCCACAGGGGAGCACTTGGCTCTGTTTAATGTTTTGGCTCACCTGTAGACCAAATTTTTTTTCCTCACTTTACATAATCCAACCAAAACAGGCTAGAACTTCAAATTTTCTTTCTTTCTTTTCTTCTTCTTCTTTTTTTTTTAACACTATGAAATAACATAAGAAAAATAAAAATGAAAGAGCCAACATGTTCCAACATTCTGGCTTAAATTTCCTGATTCTTACACAATTAACATGGTCACTGATCTTGTCCCTATTTACATGAAACCCCAGATGAAAGAATGACCTGCCCAAGTCCCTTACTTCCTACCTACAAACCTGTTACTGTTTGGATGCTTCTGTAACATGTACAGTCCAAGAACACCCCACAGGCTATGTTGACTCTCCGTAATGTGGATCCGAGAATGTGAGATTCCCTTCTCCCAGCTACCTCAGCTCTGCTTCCTTAGTTCTGGCCTCTTTTCTCATAGTCATTTCCTCTCCCCAGGTGTTTGATATTAGAAATTTATCTTGCAAGTAAGATTCTGCTGCTTATCATAGCAGTAGGGCTAAGTCCATGTAAACCCATCAGCCCCAAAGTGTGATATGATATTAAAGGCATTCATCTACCTGCTCAGTCCTGGGACTGGAGTGGGAGGTACAGGTAGAAAAATTAGTAAGGAATTATCCACTGCTTTCTCTTTCCTTTGCCCATTCTCTTTACTGATTCAATACTTGACCTTTTTCTTTGGGGAGTTGGGTGAAAAAGCAAAAGAAAGTAAGGAAAGAGGTTCTATAATGCTGTTTCCACTAATGGAATTTTAAACAAAAGGGAAGAATGCACACAAGAAAGTGGAAAGAAGAATTATTGCATCTTGTTCATTACACAAAAATCCGAGTTCTTGCTGTGTGCCAGGAACTCCCTGCCCACATAAATCATGTTCAGGCCAAGGCAGGCTTTTTCTAGTCACAACATCCTTGAGAACAGCTCTGGGTCCTGCAGGGCATGGAATTCATACACCTCAATTTAGCATTGCATCAACCCTTTTGCATTGTTTCATAAAGTCTCATGTGCAGAAAAATCTGTCTCTTCAAATAGGTTAAAAAAATCCTTAAAGGATAGAAAACATGTCTTACTTTTCTGTTCCCCACAGCAGCTAGTATAGTACCGAATGCATATTGTTCTCTAAATACTAGCTGACAGCTTGATGGACATGAGAAAGGAAAGTCAGGTTAATTGAGCTGACATTGGTTGCTAGGTCTCCAGGAATTCTCCTTTTATGGAGAATATGTCTCATTTTCTCAGATTCCTCCTCTTCTCCCAGATGAGCCTACCTCGCTGACATCTGCAGGGATACCCAAACAGTCACAGAGCCTTCTGCACTCTCCCATCATCATTTTGTTGGCCTGAATAGGAGATTCCAGTGGACAATTTGCCAAGTGTAATTACTGTCTCTGTGGCCCTCTGACACTTAGTGTGGCTTTTTCTTGCTGAATTCTATCTTTTTTGCACCCTTTCCCATCCAGTAGAAACACTGATCATCTTCCACTCCTTCCTTATCGTCTCCCATGTCCAGTTAATCACCAGGTCTTATCTCTCCCAACTCCTTAGGACATTTCAAATTTATTCCCTTATTTTCATCTCCACTGCCATTACTTTAATTCATGCCATTGTCATCTCTTAACTAGTTTATTGCAATAATCTCCTTATTTGTTTCTCTGCCGTGGCCTAGCCCCCTTCACACTGGACTTGCAATCATCTTTCAAAGATGCAAATTTGATTATATCACTTACTGCATAGCTTCTTTTAATGATGTCGCATTGCTCTAAAGATAAAGCCCAAGCTCCTTGACAAGGGGAATCAAGACCCTTCCAAGTCGAACACCTACGTCTTCCTCAACCTCACTTCTCACCTCCCTTTGCTTGCTTCCTTCCCCTTTCTCCTCCTTCTGCTCTCCCTCCATCCCAGCTATGTTCAACTCTGTGTGCTTCTTTATATGCATTCTTACTCCTCACCTCCGCTCATATAGTTTGGAAATTGTCTGTTTGCTTCCCCAACACTCCACTAGACCATACAACTTTGAAAGGCAGGAATTTTGCTTTATCCTTACACAAAATAAGAATTTCAAAAATGCTCTATATATATAATGAAAATTTAAGTTGATGTTTTGATTTTACTGCTCTGTGTGGGATAAAACCTGACATTTATGAGTATTTACTATGCACCAGACTGTTCTAAGCTCTTTAAACATAAAAAAATGTAGTTTATTCTGAGAAATAGTTACTATTAAATCTTTATTTTACACATGAGGAAACTGAGGCACAGAGAGACTAAGTTACTTTCCTAACGTCATTCAGCTAATAAGTAGTTGAGCAGAGATAGGACCTCAGGCAATCCTGCACAATAGAGTTTACTCTTCACCAATGTACCCAAATCGCTTTTAATTCAGTGCCATTGATGCACTTACATGATGTATCCTTGAGGCATGGTTAGGTGAGAGCCAGATGGATTGACAGAGAAGTGGGAGGAGACCCATGATAATGAGAAAAGAAGGGTCTCTTGAATCATATGCAGGAGACTTGGGGAAAGGACTCAGCCAGGCAGCTGAGTACTCAGTGCAATTTGTCTGCAACCACAGCCGCCATCAGCCATATATTCTCAGATAGTCTTCTGGGACACAGAGAATAAGTTCAAGAAGACTTGAGTTGAGCACTTGCTGTTCTATGTATCAGGGATACCAAAAGTAGACTAAGACATAGATTTTTTTTAAGATACCCAAAATCTGGTGAAATAGGCTACACTGCATAAAGAATTGTATAAGCCAAAACAGACTGTAATAGAGGTATATCAATCCCCCTCCTTGTAATTAACTTCCCTCTTCATTTCCCTGAAGGCTTGACCAGTGCAGCTCTGGGTGCTTATTGTGGGGTGCTAGGTAGAAAAATGCTAAATGAATCCAATAATAGGAGTATCAGAGTCCCACCATCTTGGATTTAGTAAGTCCTAGAAAAATAATTTCATTGCAGTGAGGAAGATGTTACATAGACTTATGAAACATGGAGGGTCTTTCCTTCCCCTGTTTCTTATATAGTGGGGCTAAATGAATACCTTTAGTTCCTGGCTTGCCCAGGGCCTTGGCTTTTCAAGGTTTTCTGTAGAACATTGGGAAATGTAGTGCTTCTCTAGGCTAAGGCCAGGGCTGGGGAGAGTGATGAGGAGCGATTTCAGAACAGATGTCAACAGAGCAGTTCTCCCTGTGCTGAGAATCATCAAACACATGTCCCATGCCTTCCAGGCAGAGTGTGACTGAGGCACAGGATCCAGAGCATGGAGACAATGAGCTGGCTTCCTGGGGACTCACACTGAAAACAAATTATCTGTGATGGACGAGTAGCCTTTGCTCATTCTTGGGGAATGTGGAGGAGGGAGCTCAGGTTGGTGTGGAGTTTAATTAAGGATGGCAGCTGGCATAGCAGGTCAGATGGCTCTGTGCTCTGCACTCCATTGATGTCACAAGTTGCTAGTTGCATTTTGTTTTTCTCCAGTTATCCCTGTTGCCCTGTTCCCTCCCTTGCCACTGCCCATATGTTGTTCTGCATGCATTTGGAGGGATGTGACCTTCTCCCCATGCATAGAAAGTCCAGCAGGGACCACAGTCTAGAGGTAGAAAAACTAAACTGTAAGGAAACTATGTAAATAAGTGGCAAACCCAGTGCTCCCATATGAGATGCTTGCTCCCCCTGCCCACTTCCCCCTGTTTAAATGTACACATTTGTACCAGCAACTACATCATGACCACCTTGAGACTTTTCATATCTGGAGGGAAAAGAAAAATATGATTGGAGCATGCCTGGGTCTGTGTTATCAGTGGTCCTCCATCAGGATGGGTGAGGGCAGTGTCAAGGGAGAGCTCCTGTCTTCTGTTCAAGCAAACCAGACACAGGGAGGAGAGAAAGCTGACTTAGAATCACACAGTCTCCTGTAAGGGCAGGACCTTGAGTGATTGGAACTGTTGAAAGTTTCTGTCTTAAAGAGAATAGACTAAACATGGTTTCTGTAAAAGTGAGCATGAGTGTTGAGATCATTTGATTAGCCAAAAAGGACCCTTTACTGCAGACATTCCTGAATAGAAAATCTCCAAATCACATGCTCTAGTGATGTGGAGGAAGAAGAGAAAACACTCAAACCTGGGCTTTTTGGGCTTCCTGTTCTGGTGACCTGAGATCCAGGTAGACTAAGAAGTGGTGGAAAACACCTCTGTAAAATATTCTGAGATAGTGTCATATTTTGTGAGACAATGTATCATATATGCCTATGGCCTAAGGTCTTTAGGGAAATGCTTTATAATATTACTGTATGCTGCTTGTAACATACATGCTGCTTGTGCTCTAAAAACACTTCCTGTGAAGACTCCTCCAGATTCTAAAAGTGGCTTCCCCATTCTCTCCACCCCACCTTTCCAGAATAAAATTGTCACTGTTTACAGATGACATGATTCTTTATATAAAAACCCCTAAACAACCCACCAAAAAAAAAACTATTAGAAACAATAAACAAATACAGTAAAGTTGCAGGTTATAAAATCAATGTACAAAAATCCATTGCGTTCCTATATACCAACAATGAAATTTCAGAAAAAGAAATGAAAAAGAAAACAATTCTTTTTGCAATTGCAAGTAAATGAACAAAATATCTAGGGTAAAAACAAAGGATGTGAAGAACCTATACACTGAAAACTATAAAGCATGATTAAAAGAAATTGAAGAAGACACCAAGAAATGAAAAGATATTCCATGTTCATGGATTGGAAGAATCAACATAGTTAAAATGGCTATATTACCCAAAGCAATCTACAGATTTAATGCAATCCCATCAAAATCCCAATGACATTTTTAAAAGAAATAGAACAAAAAAGTCATTAGATTTGTACGGAATCACAAAAGACCCCGAATAGCCAAAGTAATCCTGCGAAAAAAGAAGGCTGGAGGTATCATGCTCCCTGACTTTGTACTACAAAGCAATAATAAGCAAAACATCATGGTATTAACAGAGAAACACACACACAGACCAAAGGAACAGAATTGAGAACCCAGAAATAAACCCACATAAATATGGGCAAATCGTTTTTCGACAAAGGAGCCAAAAACATACAATGGAAAAAAGAAAGCCTCTTCAATAAATGCTGCTGGGAAAATTGGAAAGCCATGTGCAAAAGAATGAAATGAGACTGCTTTCTGTCACCATATACCAAAAATTAACTCAAATGAAGAAAAACCTAAATATAAGACCAAAATAATAAAATACATAGAAGAAAACATAGGTACTGAATTTATGGACCTTAGTCTTACAGAGGATTTTATGAATTTGACCTCAAAGACCAGAGAAGTAAAAGCTGAAATAAATAAATGGGACTAATCAAACTAAAAAGCTTCTGCACAGCAAAACAATCAGCAAAACAAAGAGGCAACCAATATAATGGGAGAAGATACTCACAAACACCTCTAATAAAGGGCTAATATCCAAAATATATAAAGAACTCATACAACTCAACAACAAAAATAATCCAATTAAAAAATGGTCAGAGGACCTGAATAGACACTTCTCTCAAGAAGACAAACAAACAGCCAACATATACCTGAGAAAATGCTCAACTATTAGGGAAATGCAAATCAAAACCACATTGAGATACTACTTCACACCTGTTAGAATGGCTGTTATCAACAAGACAAGTAATAACAAGTGTTGGAGAGGTTGTGGAGAAAAAGGAACCCTCTGGTGGGAACACTGCTGGTGGGAATGTAAATTGGTGCAGCCACGATGAAAAACAGTATGGAATTCCCTCAAAAAAATTAAGAATAGAATTACTATATGACCTAGAAATCCCTTTTCTGGGTATCTACCAATTTTGATAACATTTATCCATAAAGATGTGGATATGAGTGTATGTGTGTGTGTGTGTGTGTGTGTGTGTATATATATATATATATATATCCTCATGTTTATTGCAGCATTATTTACAGTGGCCAATACATGGAAACAATCAGAATGTCCTTTGATAGATTAGATAAAGAAGATGTATATATACACAATGGAGTACTACTCTGCCATAAGAAAATATAAAATAGTGCCATTTGCGACAACATGGATGGATCTTGACATTATTATGCTAAGTGAAATAAGTCAGGCAGAAAAAGTCAAGAACATATGACTTATATATGGTATGTAAAACTAAAAGCAACAAATGAACAAGACAAACAAGCAAAAACTCATAGACACCGACAACAGTTTAGTGATTACCAGAGGGTAAGAGAGGAGGGGGGATGTCAGAAGAGAATAAAGGGTCAAATATATGATGATGGAAGGAGAACTGACTCTGGGTGAACACACAATGCAATATATAGATGAGGTATTGTAGAATTGTACACTTGAAATCTGTATAATTTTATTAACCAATGTCACCCCAATAAATTTAATTTAAAAAAAAAATTTCCTGGATGTGACGCTCTGCCCTGCATCACCAGCTGTCTGCTCACTCAAGTCCCAGACAAATGAGTTAATTACCTGCAGCAAAACAGACTTTGAAAAGAAAGCAAGAAGCATGGAAAATAAAGGCTGTTGTCTCCTCGCATTACAGTTTCTCCTTGGTTACATCACTTTCATAAAGAGAACGGGGCCACTTCCTGTAATACCAGAATCCTAAGGGGACTAGGTTTTTTTTGAACTTTTGACTATAGACACCCTGAGTAGAAAAGTTATTTAAGTAAAAAGTATTTAATGTAAATGTAAATGTAAGCTACCCACAGGCCAGTAGCCTTTGTGAGAATTGTCCATTCTTAGTTTAGGGGGTCTTAACATTTTAATGAAGGAAATTAGTAGGTAGATCCAGCCAGTGAGACATCATTTTATTTTTGAGGCCGTTGAGATTGGGGTGGGGGAATGAAGAATGTACAAATACTTGGAAATTAAAGGGAACTTAAAGATCACTAATTGCCTCATTTATATTTTAAAAATGAAAATGTTGATGTCAGAGAGGTTATCTGTGCCTTAGGAGCAGGCTTGCTTTAGCTTTTAAACTGGAGCTCCATAGAAACAGCTTTACCTAGCTCAGAATGTTAGACGTAGCTATTGGCGGCTTCTGTCCCTCATTCCTCATCGCTGTTATTCTCAGAGTGTCAATGTTCTGCCAATATGTAAAAAACAAACGTTTGGTATGCAACATGATTGATGACAAGCTGTATTCCCCAAGAAAATGGTGTATCGTGAAACTGGGTTGTAAACTCCCAAAGAGCAATGATTTTTGTTCTGTGTGTCTTTGTATCTTTCTCAGTACCAAGCACTGTGTTTTCCATAAATGTAACACTTAAATATTTGCTGATTAAAAATATTCTAATTGTGGAAAATACCTTTAATATTTTCGTCAACAGCAGAAACAGTATAGATTTATGTGTATGAACTTTGGAGACAGACTACTTGGATTTGAAACTCGCCAAGGATAAGCCCTGACCTTGGGCAGATAACCCAACTTCTCTGTGCCTTAGTTTCCTTGGCTAGAATATTAATCATCCCTGATATGATAGGGAGGTTGTGAGTATTAAATGAATTAATATATGCAAAGCACTTAAAATAGTGTCTGGCAGAGAAAGTACTCAACAAGCATTAGCTATTACGAGTCAGTATGCAGAGAAGATTGTCTGTAGCTATCGTTGAGAAATGTTCCAGAATGGGCATGAATATCATAATATTACCTGAGCATATAATTAGAACGATTGTTATAGGGATCATCAATTCTTATAGTTCTAGACACTTCTTTATTTAGAACTAATGTAGCTCTTAACCCCCTTTATTGCCTTATTTTACAATGTCGTATCCAGGTTTTTTTTAACAACTAAATGGATTTCCTGTTCTGGTCATTATTGCCTAGACCACGCGCTGGTCTGTCCACTGACCTCTTACAGGTTACATGTGGTGAGATCCCAGTGACTTTCTTTCTTGGGTCCCGCCCAGCCATCAGTGTAGGTCAGCCTGTCCTTCCTTTATTCAGCAAGGCTGTGTGTGTGTTCTTTCAAATGGGCCACCAGTCTTCACTCAAAATGATCCTAACATCTTGGTCCATGTTCCCTTGCAACTCAGGGTTTTTTCCTCATCCTTTAGAATCCAGCTTGAAACTCAACTTGAATAAATCTACCTTGTATAACCTCATTTACACACTCATCTAACTGTCATTTTGAGTCTAAGCTCTTTGTCCTTGAGATACTATTGTGAGACTGACCCCCTGCTAATATGAGTAGGTATCTTCATTCTGGTTTTATTTCCACAGTATGTTCCACCAGATCTCTGCGTCTGCAATTTTGTGCTGGAACAGTCCCTGTCTGTCAGAGCCCTGCAGGAAATGCTCGCCAACACAGGTGAAGATGGCGGTGAAGGGGTGAGTACCTGAATCATGACCTAGGTGAGGATTGGGACACACCACAGCCCAAAAGTGCATACTTCATTTTGATCCTCCAGCTTTGAACTGCAAAACCTTTGGGTCATTGAGATGATTCCTATAGAGAGAGTAAATCTTTCACCCTGCCTTTAATTCTAACTCTGATTTAGCAATTCTAATCCTGCTTCCTTTGGATTAACCAACTTCCATCACAAAATAGAAGAGATCACCATTAATGCTGCCTGAGCAGGGCATAGGATATGGAACCTACTCCCCTTCCCTCACCCATAATTCACCAGGAAATGTGGGGAGGCTGAGAGGGCTGAGAGATGGAGGGTGCCTGTTAGGGAGGTTCTTTTTAGGGGGGAAAGTCTCATTGGAGATTTATAACTGCCCCCATGGAGCATAACCAGGTTACGACAGTTTGGAAAGGGTTTACTGTAGAATTCAGTCTTGGACATGTATCCAGAACTCCAGTTTCACTCATGATGAGCAAATACAGAGCTGTCTTGAATTTCCATTGTCAGTAAAATGGTCCCTAAGTATTTAGCTGAGGGATGATGTTCCATCTCTCCTGTGTCAAAAGTTCTTGGGCCAGAGACTTCAGAATAACTTTTGACCCTTTCCTTAATGACCCACATCTACTTATAGCCATTTATCATCAATGATTAGGATGTCGGAAAAGGCATGATGCATTTTTGCAACGAAAACCATAGAAAAAATACATCATGACTTTTCCCACAACCCAATATTTTAATTCTATGGCCTGAATATCTCAAATGCAAATACCTCTATCTCCCTTAGGTACTGCATTAGATGACTGTCCTCTGGTGGGTTACTGCAACAGCCTACTAACTGCTTTGACTCCTTCTGTACTTAGCCCCCTCCCCGCCGCCACTCCATTTTCTTTTTTCACTCACCTGTCATAGTGTTCTTGATAAAATTCAGATCCAGTCATTGTACTTAACTGTTTTAAAACTTTTTGTCAACTATTACCTTTAGAAAAATTCCGAATTCCTTAACTAGACATAAACCCCTTCAGGATTTGGTGAGCCTTGCTCACCCTCCCTGCTCCATCTCTCACCACATCTCCCCACGCACTTAGTGTCCCAACCACACTGAACCTTTTTTACTTCCTCAAACAGGACCGTTCTCTTTTGCCTCTGAACATGTGTGCTAGCTAATCCCTCCTAATTTAGAAGAGTTTTGTATGCCTCTCTTCCCTTAGGTAATCTGTACTTTTTCTTTAAGGAGCCAGTTTAGATATTAGATCAACTGAGAAGCCTTGTTGACCCTGCAAGTCTGGGTGCCCTTGCAGGAGCAAAAGTCAGTAAATAGTTCTTATTCTGTACTCTAATTGCAAGTCTAATTTTTTGCATCCTGTACTGGAGAGTACACTGCATGTGGGTAGGAACTGTTCGCTACCCCTATCACAGATTATTCTTAACTCGACTCTAATGAACTCATACATAGTAAAGAAGTATCTCATTTATGGTAGACGAGGCAATGACCATGGGCTCAAGAGAACCAATGTTTACATTTAGGTCATTTTCTATATCTTTATGTGATCTCACACAAATCTAATCTCTTGAGGCCAGTGTGTTCTCATCTATAAAATTAAGGTATTTAATTAGTTTTCTAAGTTCCTTAATACCAATGTTTGTAATTCTTCACTCTTTTAGTTTAGAATAAAATGCTTTGTCAGCCAACTGAGAATAGCTTTGTTTTCTTCCTTAGAGCATTAATACGGGTGAGTTTTTTGGGCCGGCCGAGTGGCGCGGTGGTTAAGAGCTGGCTTGGGATGCCAGCGGCCTGGGTTCAGATCCCACATATGAGGGCCAGTGACACTGCCCTCTTATAAAAAAAAAAAAAAAGAATAAAATATGGGTGAGTTTTTGTTCTCTTGATATTCACTGAAGTCTGTATCCACGTGCCCCTTGCACTGACCTCAGTAACCCGTGCGTTCCTCCACAGGCACACACTCTCAGACATTTCCAGTTCAGTGGAATGAATTTATTTTTAATTGCTCACTCATTTTCCAAGACTAAGAACTCACACTTACAGATGCTTTGGTGAGAGGGACCTGGTTGATTTGGAATATCATCACTTTCAATGTCAATTTATGGCCCTCAGCTAGAAATTGGGAAGGTAAAAGCAATGTTCGCTGGAGAATTTTCTCTTGGGCATTCTATTTTGTTTAAAAACTGCATTTCAGAGGACTTTTTTCTTTATCATTTAGCTTGACTGGTTCAAGGAGTTCTGTAGATGACAAAATAAATTCAAAAGTTCTGGTTATAGGGCCGGCCGAGTGGCGCGGTGGTTAAGCGCTGGCTTGGGAAGCCAGCGACCCCGGTTCGGGTCCCACATGTGAGGGCCAGTGACACTGCCTTCAAAAAAAAAAAAAGTTCTGGTTATAATCCTTGCTGTTCTTTGTTGCTAAGAACTTAAGTATTAGCCTTAACTTGGTTTGTCTTAAAAAAAGAATACGGAATAATTCATTTTACAAACAGAATGCAAAGACCATCTTAAGACTGAATATTTCATTTGGGAACATAGAATAAGACCTCCATTAATTACCAGCCATGCTAAATCAAAAGTTATAGTTATTTATTTCAGGGGCCATCTTTAATTTATATATTTGAAAACCAAACCATTAAATCTTATTGGGGATCCATTCTTTTCGAAGACTTCAGTCCCAAATAAATGATCCATGACATTTTTATCATTAAATATTCATTGGATAACAACAATCACTAAGTTGGGTCAGACTCTGAATTTCCTGTGTGTCATATTGCGTTTTTGTACTCTTTTACCAAACAAAGAAAAGAGAGATCTAATAGTTATTTCCCATCTTGATACATTTATTATTATTATTATTATTATTATTATTATTATTATTATTAACTAGAGATCTTAGAGGTAGAAGGAAGGGACTAAAAAAGAAAGCTGGAGTACAGATGGGACAGGGTATTCTTTTTAAGTTAGTAAGAATTTATAATGCATTGACGACTCCACTAATCAGTTACTTAAATAGCAGCTTCACTTACTATAACCCTCTTTGAATGCTCTCACAATTCCATCTGGGCTCTCCATCTTTATTATAAGAAATAATATTTTTATACGACCTCTTGAGTCTGATTGTTTTGCCTTTCTGAAGTGATTGCACTGCACATTTACTATTAGTACTTAATTTGATTTCAGATGGTAATATTCAGCATGGAAGAAAGAAGAAAATAAAGAAGGAAACAAGTTAAAATGACAGACCATAATGATTCTCTGGGGAGCCTGGGGATGTTTGAATGGGATGATGCCTCCTTTGTATGCCAGTCCATTCTGTTTGAAAATAGGCATTTACTGCTTTTAAATAGGTATTATCTTCACTAATGATCGTGACTGCCATCAAACAGGATGCTTTGAAGAGTGTAATTTTTCCTGCTAGCCATAAATTCGTCCTTGTGTGGTGTGTCTGCTCACCGCTGTGCAGCAACTGAACATTTTAAAAAATGACTTGTTTGTTCATTCACGTGATGAGTGTACAGAACTCCTTTTTTGAGGGCTTACAGTCCTGCAGCAATCCTTCTTCCTAACAAGGAAAACAAAGGTGTCCAGCTTGGTTTTGTAACAGAGAGTTTATTATTGAAATGTCCCTAGCTACAGCCAGTAGCACATGGGACCCAGCCTTATGTTAAAAAGGAGAATAAATAATGAGAACCTGGGGGCCGAGAACGTTTGGGGCCCCTCAGAGTCCACCCTAGCTAACTGCATCCTTGGGTCTCTCTACCTCTGATTAAATTTTATCTGACTTGATTCTGAGGAAAATTGCCAAGAGACAGATGCTTGGCACTGTGGCCAATTAAATGGCTGGAGTTTTAAGTAAAATCCCTGTTTGCAAATATTAAAGTAGCTTTACATGTTTGATTGATTGGACCTACAGTATGTGACATACCCAGCCACCTTCAGCAGGACTTGGGCTAAAGGAGATGTCACCATCTCCCTCTGAGCCCTCAATCCCCATCATCACATATAAATAACTTTGAATATAGAGCGAGCAGCATTTGTAGTGAGAAAAGGTCAGTCTTTGGAGTGTGGCAGATGTGTGTTCAGTCCAGGCTATACTGGACCAGGTGACCTGTGGGTCAAATTATGTCTTCTTTTTGTACCCTACTTTCCACATCATTGAATGCAACCTACCTCATAGGTTTGGGTGAGAATTACATAAGTGCCTACAAGTGCCTGGAGGGGCAGAAATGAATATTCGTTACTTTCTTCTCTGGTCCACTTCCACCTGTCACAAATCCTTCAGGCATATTCAGATGCCTCAAAGGAAGAAGATCATCCATGCTGCATGGCCAGGTGCATGTTAACTCTCGGGTTGTATAACTACAAATGGGTTTTTACATGAATGGGCATAATGCTGCTAAAAAAAGAGAGAGACCTTGATTAACACAATTACCAGCTGCATTCTTACTGATAAGGGCCCTGGTTTTCTGTATCAGTCGGCTTAATCATTGTCAGACTTTTACCACTAAAAAAATGAAATTAAATATGCATGTAAAGCAATTTAATGTTATGGCTGCCACATTTATGTTACACTTTATATACTATCGTGAACCCATAGGATCATGCTTGACTTTAGATGCTAAAATACCTAGAATGGTAGTACACAATCAGCCTTCTAATCTTGACTGGGAAATGGGACCTGGAAAGATGTTATTTCTGCAAGAATCTTTCTCACAGACATCCTCACCGAGAGATGGTTCTTTAATTCCCTGTGAAAGTCCCATTAACCCTCAAAGGAGCTTAGGTTCCTTTCATTTGCCCTGGTTTTGAGAGTGGGGAACACTTCACACAGCACAGCTGATAGGGAAATGTACCCATATGGTATGGCACATTTGTCATGCTTGAGGACGATGTGGCTGTGCCTATGCTTTCTGAGAAGGTAGGGGTTTTCTCCTGGCATCACGTGACCTTTAAATGGCAGTGAGACATATACATGGATTTACATAGAGGTCCTTAAAGGACATGTCATGAGGTACTTTGCTGCCAAGTTCAGGACATTCATCCATCTTATCAAGTCACAGAAAATTTGATCACAGAAAAGACAACTTTAACATCATTAAAAAAAGAATCTGCTAAAGACATAGCTGCCCTGACATTGTTATGTAACGAACAAATCAAAACAGTTACTGATGAGAGGAATTAGAAGCTTTGTCTAAAGGGTGAACTCTGGGTGTGCCCAAATTTAGCGCTCTTGTGCAAACTCACCCAGAATGAAGAAGACTTTGGGATCACTACCTCTACTCCTGGGGCCCTGAGCTCCCACTGTCAGTTCTGTGTGATGGAAGGGAAGGGATACCCCATCGTCCAGACTTAGCTTCTGAACCTGAGGTTTCTGTCTTCCCTTCATAATTGTCAGAAAAGAGCCAGAATGAGAATTTATTTTGGTATGTGTGTGGGGAAGGAACAAGACTGATGGAGAAACCATGTACATAATTCTAAATAAACCTCATCCCCATGGACATTTTTAAAGACTACATTTTTTTAAAAGAGAAATAAATCATTAAATGAGTCAAGACTAACAGTAGGTACCAATTACACTTTTAGAATAGGACATAAGATTTCCTTTGGAGAAAAAGTACCCAGTCATGACTGCGTGCATCGTGACGTAAGTCCCAGGACCTGCCCATCCATGCCTTACTGCCAGTGTAGCCAGCACCAAAATAGCCCCATTAGGTATTCAAGTCTGAACTTCCTTTGCACCAGTTGGTAAACAGCCACTGTAAGAAGCTCTCCATGTACCTCCTTGGTGCCCCACTCAGGACTTGCCCACCCAGTGCCAGCACCTGACAGCTTGTTTGTTCATCCCCAGGGGGATTCTCCCACCTACTTACTGCCTAGTGGGTAAGAGCTGGATACCATGGTATTAAATTCTTAACTTGCTTAACTTGACCCTGCTTTTTCTTTTGAAAGGGAGAAAAATAGCATTCTGATATTGGATGCTTCCCTTTCTTTTTTTAATCTGTGGCTGGTCATCCACACCTGCTACAAAAATAATATTTTTGTATTTGCAATATAACAATCAAATCTATTTGGTGAAATTGCTCTTACATGTAAATGCTTAGGGCAGTTATATGTCAAAAACTACCTTTTAAAACCTGTCCTGCATTCAAGTTCACCTTGCAGATTTGCTTATGGGAGGCAGGCAGATCTGGTGACAAAGCTGCGAGACAGGAAGTTTAGCTTTAGTCTTAGCACAGCCACCAACTGGATGTTTTACTGTGGACAAGGCTTGTCCCTCTCTGGGCTTTGGTTTCACTGTCTTTAAATGAGGACATCACTTATATGCAAATGTACTTTCTCCTGTGAAGCTTGCAATGCGCCAAGTAAAAATGGAAGTGTCACCACCTCACTTCCTCTGGAGTGTCCCATTGATGATAGCCTATCACCACTTTGCTATGGAAATGTTAGCCTGTTTGTATTAGCCATTATTCTTGAGACCCTGGCTCCCATAATTTTAGGTAGAATGAATGAATCAGTGTGTGTTCTCTTTCTGCCTTGGTGTGTACAAAGAGAATTTCCCTAACTCCATCTAGGATAGCAATCCTAAAATACTATGTAATGACTATATAATTTTATTTTTTTTGAGACTTGAATCCCCTGTAAATTTTCTTGTGGAAGAATATGGGATGTACTCTGTAGTGTTGCAGCATTTCTTTCTTCAAAGAGACAGACATTATGTTCAGAGATTAAATAATAATGAGAGGTCTCCAAACTAAGGCTTTTAGTGTGTTTTTCACAGACCATTTTTCTCTTCCCTTGCCCTCTTTTTTTCCCTTCCTTGCAGTTCTTTCTCACATTGTGCTATGATTTTAGGATTTTGTGCTGAGATAATGGATTTTAATGTTTCTCTGATAAGCTGATACTTACAAAAATGTGTGCAAATAACTGACATTTTATTGTTTAACTGGCCTTTTGATATCATGATATCTAATTAATATCTAATATGCCATTGGAAGACCTTACTTTGCAGTAGGAAAGCACCTCTTTGGTATCAGAAAAATCCCATTGATTGCAGTATTTCTAAGAAAAGGAAATCCCATATTGCCTAATATAGGTACTGACCATTTCCTTTGGGTAAATTTCTTGCATAAATATAATTATGAAAAACTGTTACATACCAATTTAGACCATAGCACATCAGTGGCTTGCTAGTTTCTTGATGACATCAACACTGTACTGAAAAAAAATAAACGTAGGAACAAACTTTTGCATCTAATGCCACTGCTAGTTTCGAGCTAAAATAAAATACCAGGTAGGAAATCCATTGTCTTTATTCTCATTGGGTGTAGTATTAGTAGATTCCTCAAGTTACTTGAAAGCTTCAGCAAGACTTGCAGCCACTAAAATATCCATTGACTATTTTGTTTCTGATTTTGCTAGCTTAGTGACTCCTCAGAATGGATATGCTATTCACTTCTTTAACGTATATGTACTTGGCATGGACAGCCGACTCCAGCTGTGTTTGTAGTGAACTGGGCCTTTCACTTGTGAGTGTTCAGGGCAGTTTCCATCCTTTGCGCCTCTTCAATTTAAGACAACACCACTGCCCCACACACTTCAGTCTTGTGGAATTAGAAATGGCTGCACACTTGGAAATCCATTGCCAAGAAGCTTATATTGAACCGCTACTTTGCATGCCCGTAGATTCTTTTTTTTTTTTTCTTTCAAGACATTGGCAATTGTTTTTTGGGGGAGGGTTTTGTTTGTGTTTTTAAATATTTTATTGAGGAATTGGGGAAGGGGAACAGTATTGAGGAATTGGGGAAAGGGAACAGCCAAATTGTTGTCCTTCAGTCTTAGTTGTGGAGGGCGCAGCTAGCTCAACTCCAAGTCTAGTCACCATCTGGCTGCTTGTTGGCAGCTCAGGGCAGCTCAGCTCAAAGTGCCATGTTCAATCTTAGCAGGTGGGGATGAGGGGAGAGAGGAGGCATTGCCCACCATCCCATGTGGAAGTCAAGCCTGCAACCTTGTTGTTAGGACCACGTGCTCTCACCGGCTGAGCCATCCTGCCACCTGTTGGCAGCTCAGCTCAGGCGCAGCTCACTGGCCCATGTGGGAATCAAACCAGCAACCCTGTTGCTCAGAGATTACGCTCTTAACCAACTGAGCCACTTGGCCAACCCCCTGGAAGTTGTTTTAAAAGTCTTTTTCCTCAGAATATGGTCTAGATGGCCGGTGGCCATAGGTTTCCACTTGGTATGATGACAAGTATGCAGCCTTGCCTGAATCCAAGCTCTCAGGGTTTCCGACCCCTCCCAGAGCTATTATGCAATTCCAGCTTTGCTCTTCCATGAGGCTGGAATTCATAATAAAAATGGAAAAAGCTAGTTTGATATTTTTCCATTTCTCACACAACATCTCCAAAGTGAACCAGCCAAAGAATCAAATGTTAATTTCAACAGTGAACAATAACCATTAAGTTTACCTAGCTTTTTGCATTTCTTTATTTCCTGATTAGAAGCATTTTCAAGTGAAAGAATGCACAAAATTACTATTTAAAGCTCAAGATTCTATCAGGTTCCCCGCCCCTCTTTCTGAATATAGTGAGTGCTTCTGCTTTTGTGGAATTGCCTTTTCTTTGGTGAAATTTTTTTCATTCTGAAGTCAGTGCCTCATGTTCGAAATCAATATGGCTGTGCGATCCTGGTGTTGTTTGGCAGATGTCATAGCATAAAGTTTCACTAACATTACACAAACCCTGAGGTTTTTTTTCATTCTTGCTGTGAACATCAGAATCTCTGTTAGTGTAGTTACGTCATAATGATGTCAGTCATCTCAGAAAGCTTGAGTTTCTTCCCCATGGCTCTACAAAAGGTGGTTTCTTGTTTGTTTGTTGTTTTGTTTTACATTTTAATTACAAAAAAAGTGTGAATACTTGAATCTTTATTAAAGTATCTTAGAATTGTGAGGAGGGATCGGAGTGTCTAAGCTTTCCCCAGCATATACTAAGGTAAATAGTTCTATTCTTGAGGGTGGGGGGATGTTTTGATGAGAGATTTTGCTGAAATTTTATAGAAAAAAAAACTTCAGTTACGGGGGGCAGTAGCAGAGATGGACTATAAAAATGGACTTCAGCTGCATTTTTAGAAATACTCATATGTTATCCTAAATGGTAAGATATTTGGATTTATGAGAGATCTTTTGTTTTATCTTTAACAAATGAAGCCCATTTGGAATTCAAAAAATACTGGGAGAATAGAAACCTTTCAGTTTATTTATTAGACTTTTTTTTTGATCATGTAATTTACTTTTAATAGCTACCAGAGCTTGAATTATATATTTATAGGGAAAATTGAATGAACTTAGAGAAAAAAATGGCAACTTATTTCCATTTCATGAAAGTTTAATGAAAGTACCTATCTGGATCTTCTGGTAAAGAAAAATGAACTTGGTGCCAGAGAAACCCAACTGGCATTTTATTCCTCACTGGAATAAAAAAACAACAACCCTGTAGTCAGCACCCCAACCCTATGATAACTACTGTCTGGCTTTAGAATGGAAGGACCTGGAATGGTCAACCAAGTGACATAAATAGAAAGAATGCAAGAATAAGGACAAGAAGATTTAGGGGCTTGTGGGGTAAGAAGGCCTCCTGCTCTGTAGAGGATTAGAATAGCCTCTTGCAAGAGGGACAAGAGAGAATGCTTCTGTTTACCTGGTGTCTTCTGTGGTTGATTCTTAGGCTGGTACTGAGGTGGGGGAGGGGAAGGTGCTGAGCCATGTTTCCCAGTCCTAGGCTGCTGCTCTGCTGCTCTGCTGGGGGCTGGGCACTGCCACTCGCTGGGCCTGGGCCTGCTCATCTGCAAAATGTGCACTCGGAACTACATGAGTGGCTCCTGAACCTCCTAGGACACTGTCCCGGGCCCAGGGTCTGTCCTTGAGGAAGGATTCCTAAGTCATCAGGGACACGAGGAAAATTAAAACAATTTAGGAATTGTTTCATTGAGCAACCTTTATAAATGGAAAGCTCTGCCTTTTTTCTGTGATTGCCTTTTTTAGTAGTTTTACAGTATAATGGTCATAAAGTTGGTTTATTTTCTTTTTGGAAATTACAGTGACAGTGTAAGTGACAGCTTCCTTCCTTACCTTACCTCTCTCTCTCTCTCTCTCTCTCTCTCTCTCTCTCTCTCTCTCTCTCTCTCTCTCTCTTTCTCTCTTTCTTTCTCTTTGTTTCTTTTAAAGCCCTTTTTGAGCAGAAGGTAAAATTGGTAACTATGTTGATGATCAGTTTTGGTGATCGTGAACCAGCTCTTGAACTTGTTAACCCGTAAGGCCCGTTATGTGTACAACTCATGGACTCCATGTTCTAAGTAGTTTTACCCAAACACCAGACACATCGTTTGGCTTCAAAACTGTTGATTTACAAAAAGAATTTTATTTTTTTTTTTGACGAAACTGAGACACTAGTCAGCATCCTGGTTGGTTGTAATTATTCACATCTTTCTTGGTGATGGAATCTCTCTCTGAGTTTCTAGGTGCCAGTTGTGCCTCCTCCTGTTTTTGTTATAGAGAGAAAAGTGGAACCAGCCCATTAATAAGAATCGCCTGCTGCTCTCTCATAAGTGATGTGAGGCTGGATCCTCCACCCGCGTTTTTCTGCGGTTCTTAGGCTTTTATGGGATGGTGGGTGGTGGGCAGGAGAACCAAGATATTATTCTAAAGAAGGGATGCAAAGCTGTCCCAGTGTCAATGCAGCCAGCATGACATTTCTGCTGAGGAACAGACTTTAGGAGTTTGCTTGAGAAGGCGTTTCCTCCCCTGACTCCCCTGAGTCTGGCTTGGGGGTGGGTGGGGGAAGGGGTTGATGGAAAATCATGGCATTAACACTCCTGAAAATATGTTTTCATGTCTTTGACGAGATATTAGAAAGGTAAATTGAATGCATTACTTTTTTTTTTTTTAACAGTGAGTACATCTTTAGTTTTTTGTTTTTGTTTTTTTCCTAAAGTTGATGACTTGATATTCGAAATGTTCAGAATTACTACTGGGGTACAAAAATCTCCAGATTTTATCTTATCAGTGGGTACAAATATCTGAATTGTAGTTACTGAGGCGCCGTTAACCAGTCAAGCAGAAAGAGCTGTGGTGCTGATTCTATAAAACTCAATGCGGCACTCTGCACTGCCCATTTGGGACACAGCGACGGTTCTGCTTTGCCCCAGAGCACTGCAGAACTGTTTCCCCATGATACAACCCTGGCGACTTTATGCCCTGCCCTCATGGGGATTTTCTCATGCCAGCTTGGTAAAGGAACTGTTTGCAAACCCTGACCCAATTTTAGGATTTACACAAATTTGGGAAATAATGACCTCATGTAGTATAGTGTCTAAAAATCATATTTTTTCTCTCAGCCTTTAAATGAGTCCAATTACATGTTTCTACACCAATTTAATCTAGAGATTTCCAGTAGTGGGGAAAATGGAGGGTGAATCTTGAACAAGATGCCAGCATTTCAGAAACTCTGCTCCTCTCAGGGCTGTAAGTTCTGTGATGATATTGACCCCCTGTTCTACTCCCCCACCTCACCCAGGCAGGCCTCACTGCCAGGATAACGCTAAGGGCCTGGGGAGCAGTCTAAGCAGTAGGATCCACTGTCCTCTGACCTCAGGCAATTGGCCCTGGTCACCAGGAGAATGGGCAACTGCTGTTTCCCAGTTCATTGTTCCTCTGGGAAGCTGCTTGGATGTGCAGGGCAAAAGGGATAGACATCCATAATTTATTAGCTACCCTGAATTCAATGGGAGAAACAATAGGTCTTCCCAGACTCTCTCAAGAATGCAGTCTCAAGTGAGCCAGTCTATGCAACTCCAATTCCTTGTCTCATCATAACCTCAGTCTTTTCCTAATGCACAAATCCCTTTCAAGCTCTTTATGGTGTCCCTCCCAGGTGGAGCTGCCTAGGCCATGATTGCTTCACCTCTAACACTATTTACTTTATTTCCAGTCTTTTTATTAGATTGAGCTGTTCCCAAGGCAACCAGGAGTGATAAGTTCACTTGCCCAGTGCGGTTGCTTAATAGGTACAATTCCAACTGAATTCTTGTTTCACCTGATTTTTCTGTGCTTGCAGGAATGCAAAATGCTCCTCGGCTCTGCTATTCCTCCCCTCATCTCTCTGTCTGTCCATAGGATTCACTGACTTGTGTACTTTAAAAAAATATATATACATTTTCATTTTAATCCTATTAATAAACCTTGGGATGTTTCTTTCTTGTGAATAATAAATACCACTCAATATTTCCCCACACTTAACACTTGTCTTTCTAAACTTATCCCCCAGTACAAAAGAAGTCTATTTGTGTCGATCCTTTTTATTTCATTTCTTTATCCCCTATGGTACTCTGCTACTAAAATATAATTCTAATAGAAGAAAAACAGACACTATTTTAGTTTCTTGTATTAAACTATGTTAAAAAAAAAAAACAACAAAAAAAAACCAGCTGCTCTAATTCCTTCTTCTGAAGAAAAATGTCCCAATTGCTGTATCTTGCAAAATGTGCCAACATAATTGAGATTTCCACATTCAGCATTCACCCATGATCCATCCAATAAAGGCTACTTTAGTTTATCCTCAGGTTCTAGCACAAAACACAGGTATACCAGCCCCAAATGACCCTGTTTTTAACTTATATGCATATGTGTATACCTCCAAACCAAAGACTTGAATATCCATAGCATCTATTTTAAATGCACTCACTTGATCTAGGAAAGGAGTCCATGGCTGAATCTGGCTTTTCCTGACAAATCCCAGGGGGCTCCAGAGCAGGGGGAGACTGAGACAACACCTTACTCCTCTTGTCCCCAGCCTCCCTGAAGCTGGGGCCACCTGGATCCAGGCAGTCCAGTTTGCAGATGCGAGACATCGCATAGCATTCCATCCCAGATGGAGCTGCTACAATTTTGCATAATTGATTAAAAAAAAAAAGTTATTCCCATGGTAGTTCACCATTAAGGGACAACCTGAGTCACCATGTTATCAAAATTGGTGGTGGCAAGATCCCAACACATTACCCAATGTGCTTTCACCTTCTACATAGCCCTCCTAATTTATGTCCTTATTTAATAACCTAGTGATTAAAAAAATAACATCAATATACTAAGAATCGCTGGTTTAAGACTACTGGAAACTCATGTGTCGTTACGTGACCTTTTCACATGCCGTGTCACCCCATTCCCACTTTAGTATCATCTTAGACTCACATCTCACTTCAGATAGCCAACATATTCTAAAATACAGTCGTGATTTTCTCTGTGATGCTCAGACCCCCTCTACTTGGTCAGAAGGAAAGTATGTTAGCCTTTTTAGCATTACTGCTGATGTCGTTAGAGCATCCTTACTTCCTTGCAGCAATAAGGCTGCCCAGGCCCATCTTAATTTTTCTGCCACAGATATGAAATTGAACAACTCTTCAAATATCCCTGGATCCATTTCGTGGAAAATAATGTCAGGAGCCACACTCTGGTAATAGAGCTGTATAGTACATTGGCCCTCCTATGACTAGTGGGAGGAGATATTAGTATCATACCAAAAGAGAGATTACTTAAAGCACCTTAGTGATAGAGACCTTATTTTTATGAAGAACATGAATTTAAAGTTCACAGTAACTCCAGTCTAATTCCAGAGTCACCTATTTTTACCTGCCTTACTTAAATATGAGCACTTATTAAACTTTTTTTCTCCTTTTATTTTTTATGGGAACACATTTTCTGTGGTCAGCAACTACATTGTGCTGTTCTCTCTCTATTTATTTAAAAAGCACTCATGGCATGCCTATTTATTTATAGGCACTATGGAGTATGTCATTTCCATCCTCTTGTTTCACGGCACATTTTTCTAATGCGTTAAGGAAGATCTTCCTTATTTCTTCAAGCTGCATAGGCAGCAATAAATACATATTAATTATTAGACAGTGATAAGTTACCTGAAATTTTTATAGCTGCCCTGGCTTAGAAAGGTAGGCTTTTGAAAGCAGCCGTGTGAATAGCACTTCCCACGTGTTTGATGATTCATAACAATTTTAAGAGACACTAACCTTGCAGATAGAGAGAAAAGTAGAATATAAGTAAAATGTAAGTAAGAGAACAAAATGCTGAAGTGTACCCTTCAGAGCAGGGCAGAAACCAGAGTGAGAACAGACAATTTAGAAGTAACTGATTGGTGGAAGGGTGACCAAGCAGTAAAAGAAGAAAAGTAAAAGTCCCTTCTCCCTGACTTGCTCTGCTTTTTTGCCATCAACTCCATCTCTTCCTATGCCCTGTGGAATCCAGGCTGGTGAGAAAAGAGGTCCAGATGTGGGTGAGGCAGCTCAGGAAGCATCTCGCTGACCCCAGATGCCATAAAGATGGGTGGATCTAGGGGTGATCATGGTGGGCCTAGAACTCTTCCTCTATTGAGTTTGAATTAGTTAGAGCCCTCACCACACAGATTTCATGGCAGAACTTTGTCTTTCCACCAGTCACATCTATGGCAGCAGAGCTAAAAGACAGAGCGACAGGGTTGAACAAGAGGAAACAGCCATGTTTGTTCTTTGCTTCAGCAGGATTCTGGAGAAATAAAAGAAAAATCAATCCTTGAATGATGGTTCTGAGAACAGAGAAGTGCTTGCTGACTATAAGCATCGTACTGGTTAGTTGGATGAAGGGTCCAGTGTAGCTGGGGAAGCCCTACAGGGTGACCGCCATGCCTGGCTATGCATAGAATTACCTGGAGGGGGTAGGCCTCCCCACAGACCTCTCAAATGAGAATCGTAGGGAAATGGCACAGCCTTTGGGGCTGTAGTTCTGTTTGTTTGTGGGGGTTTCTTTTTTTGCTTTGTTTTCATTTTTAAAGCTCCACCAGTGATTCTGATGGATTGCGGGCATTGAGATCCACTTCTGTTGAATCAATCCATGCTAGGTTCAGGAGAATCATGCCATTGCCCTCCGAGCAGCATATGGTCCATGGACAGGTAGGATGTATTAGGAACACCTGTTCCCCTCTCCATCCACTGGCTCATACGTACACAGAACTCTTTCAGAATCAGCTTCTCCACCCAAGGACGCTTCATATACTTTCAGGAAAGATAAAGTGTCTGTTTTTCCTAGAAATATAAACTTGGCCCTGGGCTTATTGTGTGGATGTACAGAAAACAGGATGAGCTGATCAATATCCAGCAAAATCATGATTGGGAACAGTGCAAAAGGGGTTAGAGGATTGAAGGAAATAGTTGTATTGATAACGGACATCCAGGAGAGGAAAAAATAAGGAGTGCAGGAGAGAGGGAGGAAGATCAAACAACAAAATATAATTGAGTTCCTCTTCTTTTTTATAGCCCACATGGATAAACTTGTTTACACACAGTAGGACTCAGCAATGGTTTTATTTTTGAAATTTTCTCCTATTATCCCCAGGATGAACAGTGGATTTTTTTCCTAAAGAAATAATAGATTAGAGGCAATGTCTTATTTTTCAGTTCAAGGTCCTCTGACCTTTCAAACTCTTTGTAGGAACTGTTCATTATATTTTTTACCTTGGGTGAAAGAAAATGATTGACACTATGTGGCCATCAGTCTTCCATGTCATTGGAGGCCTGATGAGTATGGCTGGCTCAAATAAACACTTGAGCAGTAACTGGAAAACAAATCTGGCTGACAGGGTCTTTTTATGTAAAGAATGAATTTGGCAATGTCAGTTTCTTAGAAATCTGTTAGCTGTGGGAGAAAGGGGGAAAATTAATTCAGAGAAGAAAATAATTCACCTCTTTTGAAAGTATACTTCTCATCAATCTAAATGTCGTTAATACCCTGACAAATACCTCCTGCCAGCTTGCTCTCTTAAAAGACATTGTAATAAAAAGCATGTGTTAGAGCTGCCATTCTGGCTTCCTGGTTTCCCTGTGGCATCACTGTTCAAAGAAAAGCACAGATGCATCTATTGTAGAATGCCCCTGTGTTCCAGTTGGAGGCATCCCAATAGCCACCTTTTCTCCCTCGATATAAAATGTTTATCCTCCTATTTCAGAATCTGTGTGTGTAAAATCCCAGGCCTAGTGAGAACCTCCAAAAGCCATTTAACTCATTCCCCAAACACCATGCATTGGGAAAGAGGGGAGGAAAAATGGTCGCATATGTCTACCATTCTCATAGATCAAAAACTCTTATTTATAAAGACTTTAAAGGCAGGAGATTCCTCAGTTGTCTTCAGTCACATGTTTAGGGTTAAGGTCTGCACCCCTCAGCGTCTCTTCCTTCTCATGGCTTTACATGCTCACAGGAAATAAGGAACTCAGGGTCACCACAGGGGCCCGTCTGTGATCCCTAATTCACCTGAGCCAGGTTTTACTTACCCCATGGTCCAAATCTGTGCAAAAAAAATAAGCCATGTGGGCATTTTCCTTGGAGCGAATACCTCCATGTTGTGTAGGTTCTTTTTTTTTTTTTTTTTTTTTTGAGGGCAGTGTCACTGGCCCTCATATGTGGGATCCGAACCGGGGTCGCTGGCGTTCCAAGCCAGCTCTTAACCACCGCGCCACTCGGCAGGCTGTGCAGGTTCTTTTTAAAGATGATGCTTGTGACGCAGAACTTCCAGCTTCTTAAATCAGGCTCTGGCCTTTCATCCTGTTGTTCTGAAATACTCCCATGTGGCTGTGAAATAAATGACATGGATAGAAATGAGATTGACAGAAGCTTCTCATCCAGGAAAAATAATTCCTGAGTGCTTCCAAGAGGGTGTGCTGGCTGAATTCAGTGAACTATGAACCGTGGGAATGGTCAATTTGGCCTTCGGTGATGGGTGGGTGGGGATGGATTGTTTGGTTTCTATTTCCCTACTTAGAAACATGAAAGAAAGAAAGAGAGAGAGAGGAAGGAAGGAAGGAGGAAAGGAGGAAGTAAGGAAGGAAGGAAGGAAGGAAGGAAGGAAGGAAGGAAGGAAAGAAAGAAAGAAAGAAAGAAAGAAAGAAAGAAAGAAAGAAAGAAAGAAAGAAAGAAAGAAAGAAGGAAAAAAAGAAAGAAGAGCCTGTCTTCGTGTACAGCTTTTGGAGCATTCCCTGCTGTGATCCTGTGATATGCAGGATGGGGCGCCGCCGGCTGCGCTGAACTCCTTCCCTGAGTCGTGGTCACCCTGCTAACTGTGCAGCAAGAGTGCAGCTGGCAGCAGAGGGAGCAGCGAGTGCCACGGGCCCTCCGCCCACCAGATTCAGCCTTTCTCCTTGGGGTCCTATCGTGCTCACAGCCTCTGACATGTGGGCCCTTCTTTTTAGTCAGACAACTGGGGAGACTGCCATGATCACTGAATTTGGGGAAGTAGGCTGTCAGATGCTGCACCTTCCCCCTCTTTTCTGAACTTGATTAAAATTCTATTTCATGATTTCAGTTTTGAACAATATCCCAAGAGGCCTGTGAAGGATGCCAAGAACACAACCTCTTTTTTTTTTTTTTTAACGTGCATTTATCTTAAGGGCCTGTACTGTCATGGATGGGTTGCCTGGAACTCACTTGAAGGGTTTCTGACAGGGGAAACTTCTTCAGGAGATCCCATCCTGGTGGTGTGGCTTCCTGTAGCCAATGGCCCAGGGACCTCGGATTAAGAAGTTTAGATCCATATTAACCATCCCATTGCAAGTAGAAAATCAAGGTGTCAAATTGAAAGAATGATACCTTATACTTGCATAGTGTTTTTATACTCCAAGGTACAGAGCCCAGGAAAAGCTGAATTTGGCAATTGCCTAGCTGAAGAGTAGGGTATCTGACCCGGAAAAGGTGCTAAAGATAAGGATTAGTGTCCCATTCTGGGCTTTTCAGACTTTCACATGTGCAAGGGAATTAGAATGGCTAGAATGTGCTTACTGAATTTCTGTTGTCCTAGTGCCTGGTTCTGATTCCATATCACAAGTCCAGCTAAACTGTGCATGTGCCCTCCCACCTACCCCTGGATTACACTTTCTAAGTTCCAGTGTGCCACTGTAATGATCATCAAAGAAGGAAAATTGTTCCCTGTTATCATGAGTTTACAATCCAAATCTGCTTGAAAAATGCCCTGTAAGTGCCTCCAGTGCCATGTGAGCTGCAGAATCCTATCTGTTTACCCCCCACCTAGAAAAGTGGGGTACCAGGGTCTTGAATTTAGTCAAAGGGTGTTGTTGCCTATAGCATCAGGAGAAAGTGGACCTGGAATCTGACAGCTGAGGGAGGCAGCCTTGGGAAGCATGGAATAGTGTAGACACCAAGTATCCAGGAACAAGGATGGGATCCAAGGTGAAAGGTACACAGGTCAGTCAGGAGAGCCAGGACGTTTGGGATCCAAGCAGGAATGATCCCCTGTGGCAAGAGATTTTCCCTATGAAGTCCAGAGCTGGGCCTGAGAGAACTAGGCAGGGATCAGAGGTGTCCTGGATAAAAGCTGCCTCTTGGATAAAGTTTTCCTTTCAACACCAGGATAGGGCTAGGTTCTAGAATCATTGCTTAAAGCAGGCATGCTAGACATGCGTTCCAGCCATTTTTCAAACAGGTAAAGATTTTTATGAGGATTCTAGCAAATGAATGACAGACACCTTGAACAACTGAAGTTTTAATGAATAATTTCACTTTCATAGCACTCCATTCCCATAAATACACACAGCATGTTGTTGTTTCCACACACACACTTTTCGTTGACATGATAATGTGATAATAGTGTTAAAGAAAACCTTGTAAAAGTCCAATGGTTCTGCAACCAACCAAATGGCTTTCATTTGTATAGCTTTCCTTATCATTCTTGCATATATCATTCTTGCATATATAAAATCATTGGAGGCATTTTGCATTCTGCCTTTTTCGCAGTGGTATATCAAACATCTATGGGTTTCCATTAGCTTTTTTTTTTTTTTTTTAAAGATTTTATTGGGGAATTGGGGGAGGGGAACAGCGTTGGGGAATTGGGGAAGGGGAACAGACAAGTTGCTGTCCTTTTGTTCTTCAGTCTAGTTGTGGAGGACGTTGTTTCACTGGCCCATGTTGGTATCATCATTACACTCTTCCCGGATGAGGCAGATCGGTCGCCGGTCTCTGGATGTCTCTCACCGCGGCTATTGGCAGCTCACGCTGGCTGCCAGCCACTCACACTGGCTGCCGGCCACTCACTGTAGCCTATGGCAGCCCACTGCAGCAGGGGCTGCAGCTATGCCATCCCGGGGACTCCCAGCAGCCCAGCTCCAGGTGGAGCTGTTGTTAGCTGTAGAGGGCAGTATCACTGGCCTTCATATGTGGGATCCGAACCGGGGCCACTGGCATCCCAAAACCAGCTCTTAACCAATGCGCCACTCGGCCGGCCCCGTTTCCATTAGCTTTTGTAATTGTCTTTAGTGGTTACGGGATATAACCTCTTGAACAAGGACTCTTGAGTCACTAGATGATATTTAGTTTCTTTCCAGGGTTTTTGTTAGTCACTATTATAATGTTCTTATCACAGCAGGGTGCACACTTTTCTTTTTACTTCTTTTGAATTATTCCCAGAAGTGGAATTACTACAGTAAGATTAGGAACTTCTTATGACTCTTTTATATATTACTTTATTGCTTTGCAGGACTTTCATTCAATGACATCTTATATTAGATCACACTGCCTAAATTGCAACTCTGACAGCATTATGGGGTTTTTTCCTCATTTTTTGCAAGTTTAGTTGATGTAAAATGATATCAAAGTTGCTTTAATTGTCATTCCTTTATTACTAAAAGCGATAAAAATCTCTTCCATATGTTTTAGTTTTATTCCTGATATGAATCACTTATTCATATCCTTTGCCTATTTCTTTATTTGATGCTTGTTGGGTTTGTTTGTTTTTCCTACATTTCAGTGAGATGTTAACCCTTTGTCAAAGTGATGCAAAGAATATCGCTAGTCTATTAAATGTTGATGTTTCCATTGTTCTGAAGTTTAGTAATCTTGGTACAGTCTGTCATTTGTTTCCTTGAGTTCATCTGTCACTTCAAAGCATGGATAAGTAATAGGTCTGTAAAGGAATGTGGACTATTTATTACATGCTAGTTGTTTTAGAATTTAATTTTAAAATGAAATATCTAACTCTATTATCCATCTAGAATCTATCTTTTTTATTTCCTGTAGATCTTACTGAATGCTTTTCTGATTTGCTATCCACATGTCATACAGACATTTACTCAATAATCTTGCCTTCCACCCATTGTACTAAAAATCTGATTTATCATATGCTACATTTCCCATTTATTTGTGGACTGCTTATATTGTGCCACATTCTTTTTGAACCATTATTAGAATGAATTAATTTTTCTATATTTACTAAAACTTGGTTCCTATTTAGAATAAAAACTGCTTACTATTTACATTTCCAGATTAATTTTGTTGAATTCCAAAGTACCCTATTGGAATTTTTATTTAAACTGCATTAAATCTGTAAGTTAAATTTAGAAAAATAAGTATTTACAAATATTACTAGTATTCTTATTCTGTAACAAAGTACACCTTTCCATTTTACCAAATCAAATATTATTTTATAGGATAAAGGTTTATGGTTTCATTTTGAAGGTTTAGCTCATTAGATTCCTAAAAATGTGATACTTTATAGCAGTGATGAATAGAATCTTTCATTATGCTTTCTAACTGAAAATACTGGGTTACTTGTTTTTGTTTCTATTATTAGGTTTTTTTTGTTTTTTGTTTTTTTTTCTTACATGGCATCATTATTATTTAGTTGTCACTTGTGTCAAAGTGAACATCCCCGGCAATGTACATGGCCTCCAACATGTTCAAGAAATATTGCTCTGTGACCTTCTAAAAAGGCTTCTTTCTTCGATAACCTGAAGGAGAGGAACAGAAATAGGGTAGGAAAGGAAAGGAAAATCAAAGCACATATCCAGAAAATGATGACATGCCCTCCAAGTCCTCCCAGGAAGGTGGCCCATGAAACTTTCATGGATTATCATAAATTCAGCAAGGAGCCTTCCTAGAGCCTGGAACCCCCAGTGTGGAATTTGGGGTTCCAGATTATAAAAGAAGGTGGTTTAGAGATCTAACAGTCTTAAAACACTTATGTATGGCTGGAGAGAAACAGAGTAGTCCCTCCCTCCTTTCCTGCTATATCAAGGTTGTCTTACTGAGAGGCAGTATCCTCTGGGATCCACCAAAAGAAATGTCAGAATTAATTTTGAAATTATAGGCAAGATTGAATTAATAATCTAGTGGGACATTTTTCCTCTGGACATGGCGTCAGGGCACAGCACCAGCTTTGCCCTGCCTCATCCCCATCCTGTGAGTTGGTACTAAATATTTTCTCACGAGTGACCGTGGCAAGGACACTCATTGGCAGGGACAGGAATGCCCCTCCAATAAAGTCTCATGGTCTTGAGGTCTGGATATCTTCTTGTGAACTGATCTATGCATTCTGGTTAATGCATCACATCTTTCCTGGAATGTTTTTCTAGAATTAGCATCAAATAGTGTAGCTCAAATAGAGAAAAGGGTTAGTAGCATTAGTAGTTAGACCCAAATTCAAATCCAAGCTCACTACTTACAAGATGACCATGGGAAAGTTTCTCTTTTCACATTTGTAAAAGGGAGACAAAAAGACCATGTCTTCCAATTATTCCTCATTCATTCAGGAAATAGGAATATGAAATGTGAAAATAAGTGCCTCTTATTTGCCAGGAACTGATAAAAGGAATGTTGATGTGGCAGAGAAATCAACAAAAACTCCTGACGCTCATGTCCGGGGGGGGGGGGTGGAGGACAGGATGGTAAAGACATATCAAAAATAACAAATGAATTCATATCAGCTAATAATGAATGCCATGAGAATAATAAAGCAGAAAAATGAGGTAGAGTAAGGGTGATTGTTCTTTTAGAAGTGGTGGAGAGAGAAGACTTCTCTAATGAGATCTGAGCACAGAACTGATAAAAGGGTGGGATGAGCCATGAGAATGTTGAAGAAAGAGCATCCCGGGCAGAGGGAAGAGGGGAACACATGTGCAGAGGCCATGCCGAGGGAGCATGCTTGTCTGATGAATAGCGGAGCCCGTGTGGCTGGAGCAGAGGGAACGATGAGGAGGAATAAGCTCCTCGTAAATGGTGAAGTCAGAGAGATAGAAGGGAAGCGGATCAGTAGGGAAGGGATTTGCAAGGACAACCAGCAGATCAAAACCATCCTGTGGCATGTTTAGTGTATAGCCCTCTAGGTAAAAATGGCTTTTAAATTTTCAAAATGTTGAAAATTAAGAAGACTGTAACAGAGGCCATATGCATCCTTCCAAGCCTAAAATATTTACTACCTGGTCTTGTACAGACAAAATTTGCCAACTCCCAATGCAGAGCCTTCGAGGCCATGGTGAGGATGGTGCTTCCACATGTGAAAGGAAGTCGTGGGGGTAGGAGTGATCACGAGCAAGAAAGCAACATGATGTGATTGACACTGATGGTCTTAAAAGGACAGCTTTGGCTACCGTGTTAACTCAGACTACAAAAGGGGGAGGACACAGGAAGAAGCACAGTTAAGAGCCATTATCATAGTCCAGGTGAGACAGGGCAGTAGATTGGACTAGACTGGTAGCAGCAGGGTGCTGAGTAATTGGATACAGAATATATTTAGAAGGTGGCACCAAAGGGGCGTTGGATAGACTGTGGAGCATGAGAGGGAGAATGGAGTAAAGGATGACTCCAAGATTTTTTGGTCTACACGCTCTCCTTATGTTGTCATGGAAACTGAGATGATAATCTTTTCTGCCTCAAGGATTCGAGACCTCGAGTTTACCCCACCATTTTGCAGTCAGGGTTATCTTCCTAAGACACAGTTTTGATTGTGACACTCTCCCTTCCAAAACCTACATCAGTGTCCCCTTAGCTGTGGAACAGTCAGTCATAGCCCTTCATCATCTGACCTCCCTACCCCTGTATCCTGGTTTGTTGCTGGCTGGTCCCATTTATGGACCCCAACACTAATCTCTGAAATATCCCATGTACTTCATACTTTCCACCTCCAGGCCTGCCTCCCCCAATGTGGCTCTTTTCTTCCTTCCTTCCTTCCTTCCTTCCTTCCTTCCTTCCTTCCTTCCTTTCTTTTCTTTTCTTTCTTTCAGGGAAAAGTCTGTTTTTCCAGGACCCAAGTCAAGAGTCAGCTCCAAGTCAAGTCATTGTTTCAATCTGGTTGTGGAGGGCGCATCTCAGTAGCCCATGTGGGGATCGAACAGGGAACCTTGGTGTTATGAGCACTGAACTCTAACCAACTGAGCTAACTGGCTGCCCCTGGGTTCCTCTTTCTTAGCATCATTACATGTCAGCATTCCTGGCAGACCGTTATGGCCTACCTTTTCCATAAGGCTATTCCTTAACACCCTCTTTACCCCTTGGTCTATTCCAGTGCTTTGTGTCTGCAACTCTTTTAACAGAAATATCATTTCTATTTGTAACGTGATTTTTGATACACAAGTCTTCTCTCCCCTATGAGACTATCTATGCAAGAGCCAGTATAACATATGGTTAAGTCCTTTGTCTGTTAAATCCCAATGCTGCACTTGGAACCTGGATGACTTTAAGTAAATGACTTAATCTCTTTAAGCCTCAGTTTGTGTTGGCTGTAAAATGGAGATAATTACCATGGTTACTTCATAGCACTAATTAAGACAATAAAATGAGTTGATTCATGTACAACACTTAGTGTAGTTCTGTGCGTGCCATATAATTAGAGCTCATTTAATTCCAGCTATATCAATTCCCCTTCATTAAGGAGCCAGGGAAGTATCTTTGTATCCTATTCTTTGGTGCTTTGTACACCAGTTTTGTATGCAGTAGGCTAATGAATATATTATGAAAAGTGGAGCGAAATGAGCTCTAGTTCTGGAGCTAACGCGGAGTTCAATTCCCACCACCAACCCCATTCAGCTGTATGACATGCAGCAAGATACCTACCCGCTTTGAGCTTCAAATTCCTCACATTCGAAATGGGGGAAGCCATTTCTACCTTGGAAAGTTCTGAGAATGAGCTGTGGTGGAATGTAATGCACCTGACGCATAGTGTGTGCCCAGCAGTAGCTCTCACCAGCCTAATGATTATCGAAGCTTCCACAGAAAGAGCCCCTCTGCCCTGCTAGCACTGAAGCTTGATGACTCCTTAAAGCAGTGGTTCTCAAAATGTGGTCGCTGGACCAGCAGCGTCTGTGTCATGTATCCTGGAACTTGTTAGAAATGCAAGTTCTCAGGCTCCCCTCCAGGCCTAGTGACACAAACACTGTAGTGGGGGTCAGCAGCCTGCGTTTTAACCAGCTGATATACTGACATCTGAGCACCACTGCCTTAGTGGAGGGAGGAGTTGGCTGTGACACCTCCAGGGTCCTGCAGTGATGTCCCGCTCAATCCCAGTGGAATACTGAAGTCGTGCTGCTTTCCTAATGTTGCCATGATAAAGGATCTGAGGGCCAGATGTTTCCAATAGTGCCAGAGAAGGGGAGGAACACAGTCTCTTTAGTGCCACTTTTTGGGGCCTGCAACTGTTGACTCTTTACTTACAATTATTCACAGCGTTGATAGAAATGGAAGTGTGACCCAGGGTCAACACCAGGAAATATAGTTTAGTCTGTAGTTTGGTTGGAGACATAGGACTAGTTTGGGAGCATACCCCTACAACCTAAGGCACCATGAGCTAACAGTGAACTTGTAATAACACAAATGTACAGAGAAAACTTCAGTTACACTGACAAGATGTGAAAATTATTTAGTATGACTAATTTTAACGTAAGTTGTTGACACATTTGTAAATATAGCAACTAAAGTTAGTTCAAATGATTGCAAGCAATTTGGAAATATTGTGAAGAACGTTTAATTCCTCCATAGTAGTAAAGTCTGGAGAGCACTTACGTATCTCCATAGCTGTGGGGAAAGCCACAGTTATATATAATTAATTATTGGCTTTCTTTTTTAACACGGTCCCATGTTTCTCTTTTGTCTTTTCTTTAGGCTCATTGTATGACATAAAAAATCATCTCCTTAACAGAGGGATTCTCTTAATCCAAATGGAGTTGAAATAAAATCACTCCAGGCTTTATTATCCAAACCTCTGCCTTCTCTCCACACCACCAGCATTCCCTCCATTGCTCATGGCTCTGATGGAGGGAAGACACGGGAGAGGGGCAAAGCCTCAGATTAGCCCCTTGGGCTGTGGGTTTGGAGCTCTGAATAAGATATGGTGCATAAAAACTGCCCTGGCCATATGAAAGGAAAATGTTAGAATTCCTCTTTATGATTAATTTTAATCTCAAGCTTTGGATTCTCTTTTTGTGTGTATTTGGGGATGGAGGCCTGTGTGCTAATATTTTTTTCTAAAAGGGGTGTGTGGTCAAAAAAAAAATCATTGTCTCTGAGGTCAGATTAATGTGACAGGGAGAGATTTAGGTAAAAGGTTGAAAATGTCTAAACCAAAAAATTCTAGAATTTTCTGTAGATTTCTGTTTTCCATGTTACCTACTCACGTATAACTAGAATAAGTAATAGTTTTGTCTCATATCATGAACTGTTTAGTTGAGATAGTGATATGTGAATCAGACTAAGGAAAAAAGCAGGAAGCAAACACCAGTGGGCTGTCTCTTCTCGTGTGTCCCTCTCTTTCTGGTTGGACTGCCACTGAGTAAATGGCCAAAGCAGAGCTGCCCAGTGAGGCAGTGAAGGTACCTAAGATAGTCGCTTGACTGAATTATCTATTTCTGCATAACTTGCCTTTTTAAAGTCCTGGTTTCAGAGCCATCTCTCATGGGTGAGAACTGAATAAATAGGACACATTTAAGTGAATGGGCAGAAGGCATAAGACAGAGCCTTGAAGGGAAAAGACTGCAAGGCACAGAATGTGATCATATGCCTGCCCAAGCTGCCTTTCTGTTGCTAGGCTGTAGTTACAACACATTTGTTTCTCTCTCTCATTCTGAATGCTTCTGAGAAGTTTCAAAGGAAGGTAAGCAGTACCTATCTCATTTCCATGCTTCTCTGGTAGAACAGCCCTGTGTTTCTGCTGATCCCAGGCAGGGGCCATTTTGGGGAAGAGGCTTGGCCCTCTCCTGCTCCCTCTCCCAAGGATGTTGCATGGCTGTGGTCACCAGTCTACCCTCTCCCATAGGCTGGCCACTTGCTTTTAGAATGAATTCCTTGGGAGCATTGCAATGCATCTTTTCTTGGTAGTTTGTTTTCTAGAATTCTTGTGCTGCTTGGCTCTCAGAAGCCACAGCTAGCCCACCCTGATATTTTTCCTCTTCCTTTCCCACAGGCAGCACAAGGGGGTGGCCACAGGACCCTGCTATATGGCCACGCGATTCTCCTACGACACTCTTTCAGCGGAATGGTAAGCACATCTGGGCGTCTGCTTTTGCCATTCAAGGAGGAGGGGGAAGATGAAGATATGAGAAAGTACAGGAAACCAGCAAGTGTCTAGGTCAAGTTAACAGTGGGAGGAATATGGAATGTAAATAATTATAGCACATTATTGTCTTAGCACTTCCTTCTTATAACTTATGTCCAATTGCAGATATATATTTCCATTTGCATAATGTCTGACCACTCTCTTCTCCACTCCACAAGGAAAAGGGCCATGTCTGTCTTTTTTTTTATTTATTTAAACCGAATCCCACCAAGTGCAGTACCTTGACATACTAGAT
Source organism: Aselliscus stoliczkanus (assembly GCA_033961575.1). Classification (NCBI taxonomy): domain Eukaryota; kingdom Metazoa; phylum Chordata; class Mammalia; order Chiroptera; family Hipposideridae; genus Aselliscus; species Aselliscus stoliczkanus. Next base: position 89,454,756 of record CM066732.1, on the reverse strand, counting down.
GCTCAATGAAGATTTGATGAATTGATGATCAAGTATATTGATCAACTGATTTCTTGAATATACAAGGATAAGCAGCATTGAAGAAAAAAAATCAATCAAATGGGATTTTTGTGAAACTTCTCCTCTTTTAGTAGCTAAAGGAAATGGGATGATATCTGTTGCCTTCGGTCCTGGAAGAATTTATAGGTATTATGTTATGTTAATCCAGAAGCAGGAGAAAGCTGAACGGGTTATAACTAAGTAAGGATCTAGAACCAGAATTAACCCAAACAGTGAGAACTCAATGTCACTTGAAAAACTTTTTTCAACTTTAAAATAAATTTGTAGAATACAGATATTGCAGATCTTTGGCAGTGAGTATTAAGGAGAAGGCTGTGATCTCAGTCAACTAAAACATGTGCCAACCCTAGTAACATTTACTCCCAGTCCCTACACATAGCATCCTCACTTGCTATCAGTGTAAGGAAGGTTTGCCTTCTTTCTCTGGCCCTAGTGGAAAACGTGGTTCCATTCATTCAAGACTTCATTCTCACACATTTACACCTGCAGCACACTGCAAAGTTCATCTCAAAGCCCAAACTATCAAACTGGCAGCGGGAGCCCTGGCTGCCTCGTAAATAATTTATTTATTGCAGCATTTCTTTTCCTGAGTGCTGGTAAGACGTTGACCTTTTTAGCATGAACATTCATCTGTTGTAGTCTTTCATGACAAAGGACATAGAACAACAATGACCAAATGGAAGATTATCCTCGGAGGAGACAGGGAGGGGACATTTAGCATGGGGAGGCTTTGTACCCTGACAGTCTCAGAACTGAGAGGCAATCATTTATCTTTCAGATTTGGGTGCTTATCCATAGGGTAATAAAACCTTAATACCTCTCATTTTCTACCTAAATAGAATAAACAAAGCCTCAAATAGCACGCTTCTCCTGGCCTTGAAACCTCAGGCTAACACTGTGGAAAAGATATGAAGGCTTACATTATTTATCATTAGATTTACTGTCCCACGCCTCCCTCCCCATGCCCCCCAAAGATTCCCATTGCAGTTAACATGAACTCTATACTGGCTCATTCCTTTTAGGACAGGCACTGGGGATAAACTTATGTGATAAGATTCTGTACAATGCAATGATTCTCCATTTTCCTGCTGCAGAGAGCTAGGAGTATAACCCAGAAAGCACGTTCCAAGTGCATATCTGCCTCCCAGTGTAATTGTAAGGTCAGCGGCTGTGCCTTTCAATAGAGGAGACAGAGAACAAGCTGTAGGATTTTATTTTATTTTTTTCTTTAGTAAGTGATATTAAAAATCATTGTTAAGTTTTACATGCACATGTATTTTTATAATTAGAAAAAAACCATATTATTTAAGAAGTTTTAAAGCTCATAGAAAATTTGAAAAACAGAATAAATAGAAATGTGGGAATCATCAGGCTGTTTCCCCCTTCCAAAGATAACTTCTGCTATCAGTTTGGTGTAATTTCTTTTAGCCTGGTTGCTAGGCATTTAAATTTTGCATACATGTTAACTATACAAATATACTGTTTTGTATTCCACACTCTTACATACTCTTGATAAATACAATTAAAGGTAACATATTATTCCATAAAATGAAGTACCAAAGTTTATCAATCCTTCCATTATTGTTGGTCGTTTATGTTCTATTTACATTGTTCCCAATTTAAAACTTTCTCAGAGTATCTTTCAACTAAAGCATATTTAATATTTCAAACTTATTTCTATAACATACAGTCCCATAAGTTAAGTCACTGGGTTATCAAGTAAGAACATCTTTGAAGTTTTAAATATATTATATAAGTGTATTCCAAACCATTATAATAATGAACAAGATTAGCCTTTGGCCCAGTTGCTCAATGTTGATGTTGACAACTAGAAGCCGACTAGTGGTGAGATGCCAAGGCCTGACAGAAGAGTATGACTTCACTAGCATCTGCTCTTGTTTCACAGTATCTAACATGTTTGACTACATCAAGATCCCAGACAGATAAACTTGCCTTTGATGTAGGTCTACGGGAACATGCCTCAGGTAAGTCAACATTCCCAGATCTCCTGCTCAGTAGGGTCTTGGGCGAAGGACTTTTGAGAAGGAAGCTGAATATGTTATTCTTTGAGATTCCAAGCCAGCTAACCAGTGGGGTCAAGAAATAGGTCTGAAAAAATTTTAAAGAATGATAAAGAATGTATGATGGAAACATAGAAACTAAAAATAAGAGAACATACTGCTCCAACCACAGTCTGCCATTCTCAAAGAAAAACAATTTTTTAGGGTTAAGTACTGAAAAGAAGTAGAGAAGTTATTCCTGATAAAAACCAATGGTCATGCATAACTGCTAAGAAAACAAAGAAAGCATAATAAGGGCTGACATAATAAAGTATAGTGTCTAGCTCAAAGGAATAGTCCCATTTTTTAACTTATTTTTTTAAATTAGTTTTAGGTGTACAAAACAATGTAGTAATTATACATTTACACCCCTCACAAAGTGATAACTCCCCTCTCCCAATCTATTGCCCCTCTGATATCGTATATAGCTGTTACAATTCTATTGACTCTATTCCCTATGCTGTACTCCACATGCTGTGGATTACATATATAAAATTATAGTTGACATTCAATATTATTTAGCTTTAGCTTCAAGTATACAGTGCAGAGGTCAGGCATCTACACTCGTCTCCCTAATAAGACGTGCCCATCTGACACCCTACAAAATCTTTACAACATTATTGATTATATTCCCCAAACTGTCTTTCATATCCCTGTGACCATATTGTGGCTACTAATTTGCACTTTCTAATCCCTTCACCTTCTCAGAGATATAGAGGAGCAGCCCCATTTTTTCTTCAGTTAACCAGCTGTTGCTAAAGCAGTGTTTCCAAATGTTCGTCGATGACATCCACCATCATGGTTTTTGTCCTTCCAATGCATCGCCTGTACTCTCATTTATTTATTTTTCTTTAAATTTACTTAGTTCTATATTTAAAATTTTAGAAACAAAGCTTATAACATTGCTATAAGTAGAAAACTGGTATTGCTTGCCATAAAAGTAAATATAATGAAAAGAAACCCAGGTCATTAAATAATTGAAGAGATGTTGGCAAATATTAGAAAAGTGTTATATATTAGAAAAATGATATATAAGCTCCAAACTGAAAACTTTCTCTGATAGAATTAGAAGGCTTACAGGAGTAATAAAAAATAATACAGTTCTTGCTGTATGATTTAATATCATTTAATTGTCCTTTATCACCAGTGCTATATTTTTTTTAGTTTAGTCAAAAATATTGACAGTCAGGGTAACTATAGTTCTATATATAGTTATATATAGTTATATTTATATTGGACTGTTGGAAAAGTCATGATGCATTTTTGCAATGAAAAACATAGGAAAAATATGTCATGACTTTCCCGACAACCCAATAGTTACAGTATGAAAGAAGGGACCAACTTGCTGTTAGTTATTCCCAAGACCAGTGGATCAGTGAGTAGAAGTTGAAAGTGAAGGAAACCATTTTGTAATATCTGCAATTATCCAGCAGAGGAAAAGGCAGCCTGAGGATATAGTGTGCTCCCTGTCCCTGGACATATCCGTGGGCAATGACACAGAAGTGTCAAGAGCATTTCATATGGAATCTCTGCTCCATTTGGAGGTTGGGCTATGCATTGATCAGGATTCTTGGTGGCAAAAAGCAGAATCTGATTCAGGTTAACTCAAGCCAAATGATGTAATTTACTGGAAGGGTGTTGGGTAGAACCTACTCTAAAGCTGAAGCCCCAGGCTTGGAAAAGGGGCAGGAGCAAAGTGAGGCCAGGGAAGGGAAAACAGCCTAGGTCACTGCAGAAGAGCCTAACTTGGATGGAGCCTTTAACCTCATAACAGTCTCCCCAGAATAGGGGGAGGAGATGTCATTGTTGGGTAGCCATAAAAGAACAAGTCCACGTGGATATTCTAAACCTGTGTCAGTTCATACAGGAATGTTCCAGGTTGGTTGATTTTACAGGTGATGGAGACAAAGAACTCTGGAGTTTAAACCATGTGCACCTGCTGTTTCTGTAGCATGCTCAGTGGTGTCTGAGAATGCCTGAAGAGAAACCCTTTCTCTCCGCCCCTTCTTTTTGTACAAAGTAGAAAAGCAGGCCTGCCTCTGCCCACTATGATGTTTTCTTTTCCTCCTAAAAATCAGATTGTATTTGAATTTGATTTGAGGTTGCTTTGTTTTCAGCTAAAGCGTTAGTTCTTAAAATATCATTTCCTCTAAGTTGTTGTCACCCTTTTCTGAAAATTATAAAATGAGTGAAGTACCACATCTATGAGTGTAAGTCAGTCTCTAAATATAAGCCAGCTGTCGGTCTTGGAACACATAATCAGAAAAGTCATATGTGGCCAATCCATTTGCATTGATAAAATAACGTTAGAGTTTTTGAGAGTTGGGGAGAAATTGAGAAATACCACTTTCTGGTCATGTGTTCAGGAAATATAGTTTATTTAATTATCAGAGCCTTCAGTAAAAACAGAGGGAAAATTGCAGCAGAGAATATTATTCTTTCCAGCAGTCTTTTCTGAATTTCAAAAATCAGATTTGGTGTGAATTCTGCAGACAGACTAGAGAAACACATGAAACAACCCAAGTTCAAGTTGGCTGATCAGAAGCTGACGCTGGCAGAAGACAGGTAGGAAGAGTTGACCAGGTGTTCATGAGAGCCCAGAGCCTAAAAAAATTTATTTTACCTCCCTCACCCCCAACCCATTTCATATACTCCTTGAAGGAGGCTAGCTTGGTATTTGTGAGGGAGAAGGAGAATGCATGTACAGCTCATATAAGTTTCAATCTTGCCTGGAGTGGGTCTTCTCACTTCAGGAGATGCACTCAGAAGCCAATGCAGTAGCATTCTGTTTACTACTAGGTCACTTTATCAGTGCACACTTAGCTCAGAAACCCCCTGTGAGTTGAACACAAGTGAAATGCCCAACAGCTGAGCTGAATCTCTAGGAGAATGTGAGGAGAAGTTTGGAGGCCATTTCCTGAACAATTCTGGAATTCCCCCTGCAGAGTGGATAATGAATGGTTTGATTTACTTAACAGAACAGGTGATCATTTTGCCTTGATTTTGGTTACTGAGCTCTTTCTTTTCTCCTTTTAAAGGTGTTTTGTTGGGGTGGTGTCCTTTTTAGCCTTCAGACATAGCTTTAGAATTAGACTTAGGAAAGAAATATGAAAAGAATAAAAACGCGAATAGTGCTATTATGTATTTTAGGGTCATCGACTGGCCCATATTCTGTTGATTCTGGGAACACTGCCATTCCTAGGAGAGGGTAGCAGAACAAGTAGATTCTTCCCTGTGTGCCTCTTTAGGACCCACTTTATCCCAAATGCCCTTGGTGGTCCAGAGTACATAACGGATATAAGTACTCTTTCCCCCTTCAGATATCTTTTGTCATGAACATTTTAATTTCATCAACATTTAATCAAGACAATCATCATTATTGAATCAAAATAATACCTGTACATAGTTTAACGAAATAGTGTTCCTAGGCTTGTTGAAGAGTTTGGTCTCCTGCCCTGCCCCTCCCTGTTCTAGATGGCTGCCTCTCTGGGCCATCTACTGTCAGTCCTCTAGTCTTTTTTACCACTTGTCTATGAATAATATAGTATACTGCTCTTTAGTTATTCTTTCCAGATTAGGTATTATCTATTGATGATCCTAAGTGAATAATGAAAATTTAGTGCTTATGTTCCCCACTCTTCCCAGTCTTCTCTTTCCACCCTCCTAATATATTTACAGCTATATTTTATGTATCTACCAAATCAATATTAACTACTTACATTGGTATAACTGTGACTTTTATTTGAAAATGAGACTTATGAAATATGATGATGAGTTCACTTCGTTGTATTACTTTTGAGTCTTCCAGGAGTTAGTAATTGCCATATTTGTTCTTTTATTTTCTGTGACCCAAACATTCATTCATTTCTTTTTTTTTTTTTTTGAGGGTAGTATCACTGGTCCTCATATGTGGGACCGAACCGGGGCCGCTTGCTTCCCAAGCCAGCGCTTAACCACCGTGCCACTCTGCCGGCCCTTCATTCATTTCTAAACCCTGGAAATCTCCCCTAATTAGATTCAATCACATCAGCTGTTCTATCAGTTTCATCTTTTCAGAAACATCCACCATCATCCAAGAAATTCCCTTTGCCTCTCTCCTAGATTCCATGGTTCCAGCGCTCATGTTTGTCTCCCTTCTTGGTTTGCCACCTCACTTCAGTGGAGTCCATTATCCAGTAGCTTTTACAGAAAAGATTCATGGAAAATTTCTTAATTCCATCTTCACAATTAATTCACAGTATTCTACATTGGAAAAAAAAAAATTTCCTCAGCATCCCTAAGATTTTCTTCTATTTTTTTCTTCTTCTATTTTCTCCTAGCATATGGTCTGCTTGTTGAGATATCTGTACTCTGATTCCCAATTCTTTGTGTGTGACCTGTTTATATTTTTCTGAGAGTAACTTAGATCTTCTGCTTTTCCCTGATGTCTGTAATTTCACAATGGTACGTCTGGGAATGGATCCTTTCTATTCTAAGTCTCACAGGAATGGACCCTGGTGTGGCTCTCTCTTCTCCACTCTGCTAGATACTCTGTAGGCTTTTTCAATCTGCAAATGCTTGTCATTCAGTATTGGGAAAACTTTAATATTATTTCTTTGTTAACTTCCTCCCTTTTTCTGTTCTTGCTTCCAGAAAAGTCTCTAGATTGGTTTTCTAATTTTCTTTCACTTCTATTTCTAATCTGTGTTTCTTCATTCTTTTTTTTGGACCAGTTTTTCAACTTGATCCTGTAACCCCCTCTTTTCTTTCTCTCTTTTTCAGGATCAAAGAGTTTGTCTTTTTCTCTGAAGGGATTCTTCATGGATACTTTTACAGCTGCTTCATGACTGATTTTTTCTTAGTTCTCTGAGATGATGAACTATGATCTTTTAAAATTCTTTCTTTGGAACTGTAATCTTTGTTTTCTCAAAGGCCCTTCCTCCTGTTTTTATTTTGTTCATGTCATTTATATTAGCCTTTCTTCAGATGTCAAGTGATCCTTTGTCTCCATTCAGGTTTAGGAAAAAGGCTGGAAGTTCTGAGTGTGTGGCTATGGCTTTTCTGTCTGTTAAACCTCACTTTCAGGCAACTGGCAGACACCTAGGCATTTCACTGGTGACACCCAAACAGCAGTATCTTTTATCTTGGGTATTTGGCTTCCCTAAAGAGTAATCCTCAAATTGGGGAGAGGGTACAGCAAAGAGGGAGATTCAACATCGCAGCTGGCATTCTGGAAGCTGAGGGATGGAGGCAAAGAGAAGGGAGCTGGGGTTTTACAAATCAGGACATTGAATATTGGTTATTGTCTAATTTCGGCAATACGCTTGTTTGACAGTGCCTGGTGTTTCCCAAACCAGATCTCTGATGGTTTGTCATTCCATGGATTTAACGTCTACTCTTCTGTAGGGTGGAGGAGGAACAGTTACCTATCTGATGATGCAGGATGGAGAAAAGGATATAGAGGGTTAAATGTTCCTTTAAAACTTTCAGCCAGTCCTCCTCTACTGTTGCCTTCACAAGGAACTGTTAACTTGTTTCCAGAGACTTTCTACAAATGTGCAGCAGGAATGGCCTGATATCTTGAAAGTGCCTTCTCCATTTTCTTACCCAAAGACTTCAGTTTTAGCTTTCTCTTGGCTAAAAGCATTTATCTGCTTTTCTTATTCCAAAATGTCAAATTCACTTCATTAGCATCAACTTCACACCTGCTGTCTTAGTCCTTGTGATTTAGGTCTCGTGAAAAATCTCTGATTATTTTTAGTAGAAGTACTGGTGTTTTAGTAGAATTTCATGGTGGGGAGGGAGGCAAAGATAAAAGTCTATAAGCGGTTAGTCAACCAGTGAAGTCAATTCTTAAAGATTTGTGTCTATGAAGAAAGCATTTTTTCTATATGCATTAAAAATACTCAAAGGCTTCTGTATTTTCTGGCCTCCAATAGCTTTCCCAATATTGTCTTTCTGTCTCGAGAGAAAATGAAAATGATACACAGAGGCAAGAGCAGATGTGGACCTAACTAAAATGTTTATAAATAGAAATTGAGGTCTGGAGTATGTGTGGATGTGTGCATACGTGTGTGTGTGTGTGTGTGTGTGTGTGAGAGAGAGAGAGAGAGAGAGAGAGAGAGAGAGAGAGAGAGAGAGAGAGAGAGAGAGAGAGATTGATTGATTATCATCAGAAAGAAAGCAAATAAGGGTCACTGGCTTCTATGGAGCAATGACTAACTTGAGGAGCTTTTATGTAGGAGAAGCCTGTTGGTGGACCATACATCCTGCATCCAAACAGCGGTCGGAAGGAGAAAAAGTCCGAATTGGTGATGACCTCATCCTCGTCAGCGTGTCCTCTGAAAGATACCTTGTAAGTACCTCCTAACGCAGACATCTTTCATCTTCAGAGTATTTTCCTTTAGGTGCGGTCGGCCAAAGCTGACAGTCACACAGGATGCATAAGATAGGATGCCTTCACACAGTGTCCTTGAGCGGCGATTAAATCCTTTTCCCTGCCAGGTGGTCATAGGGCCTGAAGTTTAACTGTGAGTTATCCTTTCAGATTAAGGTACTATGCCCAGTAAACTAAGCTAAAATGCCCCAGGCACTTCCAGAGAAAGCCAACTACACATTAGCTACCACTACTGTGAATTTACTACGTTGTTTAGCTCTTGTCCAGTGAAGAACAAAAGAATGGGATATAAGAAAATAAACTTACATGGGAGTTAGAAAATTGTTAATGTTTCAGCATGTCGGATGTCATAGCTGTGGGAAGATGCAGGTGAGACTGTACCTGGGGATGAGTAACTAGGCAAGCATCACTGACACCAAGCCTTTGGCTGGTGTGTGTGTGTGTGTGCGTGTGTGTGTGTGTGTGTGTGTGTGTGTGTGTGTGAGAGAGAGAGAGAGAGAGAGAGAGAGATGCCTGAAGATCAGAACTGTCAGGGCTAAGTTTTTAAGCTTGCTAGCACCAACCTGTTGGCAGATTTTACATTGCCTGGACCGAAGGCTGGAGTAATTTTTCCCATTTGTGAGTTTCCTCCTCCTATCAAGGATAGGCATTTCATAACTTCCTGTGTTGAATCAGGGATCCATCTGAGAGGATGAAGTCAACATTTGTCTGTCACCTCTGTAGCAGAATATTTCCTCTTCCCCCTGAATAAAATGTCCCACTTTGAAGCCGCTTCTAGATTGGGTGGAGAACTCTCCCACCACTCTTTGAAAAGAGCCAGAGAACAGTAAGGCTGTTCCATTCAGTCCCTGAGGTTCTAGGTGAGCTGCTTCTGTCAGGACCAGCCAAATGAGTTAAAGACTGCCTCACTTCTGTTTCTGCCACAGCATCTCTCAGTGTCAAACGCTACCATACAAGTGGATGCCTCCTTTATGCAAACTCTCTGGAACGTACATCCTACATGCTCAGGAAGTGGCATCGAAGAAGGTGTGCTTTTTTATATGCATGCAGCCCTCAACCTGCCACTCTGTCTAGTGCTGTATCTATTGATGTGTTCTGCTGCTTCCCAGCTCCCACCCGAGTGTTTTGATACATGCTTAGCATGATTTTAGTTCACCTGAATTCCGTTCTGTGATGTCGGTATGGATTATTTTCTGTCCTGATTTCTGATTACATGAGCATTCCTGGAATTACTTTGAATCCTTCAGTGCTCACTATTACTTTAGCACTACATGCATTTAGGACTTGGATATGCACCTTTACTTACCCGCGGATTTTTCATTTTTATTTATGGTTACTAGTTATAAGGTACAGACCTCAGCAACTTCCATTTTAGAGGAGATTATTTGCCAAGAAGATGATGTTGTTAATATTTCTCCCTAGTGCATCTCTCCATAGAGGAAGGAGAAGGACTTTCTCTATAATAAAGTACATTTTCCTTTTTGTTTCTACTTATATTTATGGAAAACCATTCAAAAATAATAAATGAGATATTCTCAGTATCGTATTTTTCCCTTGAAATAAGATCATGAAAGTGTGTTTGACACAGCCTATTTCTTGGACCCAGGCAAAGTCAGTGCACCTTTCAATTTATGGAATAAATATACTGTCCTTACCTTACTCGGGGGTGAGATCACAACTGAGCAGAATAATCAAATGTCAATGACCTGTGGGTCATCGCATTACATTCTAGAGCTTTGTAGCAAGATCAAACATTTTTTTAAATACTCATATCACAGGGTTTAAGCCTATTTTTAATCCTGAACCTAGTCGTTTCAAACTGGGAATGCTCTCCTATGATATGATGTTTGGAAATGGCAAACTGGAAGTGTCAAGGTGATACCCTAGTTTCAGAAGACATCATAGGTAAACTGAAAAATCAGGAAATGACAGATATTTTAAGTCTTTTGGCAATTTGTGAAAGGCTTTAAAAGGGCAGGATATGTTTAGTCCTCTTCTTCTGTGACAAAATTAACCTACCACCCTATGTCTACTGTCCAGCATTCCCTTTCTATGAGAAATTAAAAACGCTAGGTTTCAATATTTCCCAAGGAAGCTATAACTGAATGTACTGCATGTTAAATTTTTCATTGTCATTGTACGAATAAAATGATTTCCCAGTCCCAATAAAGGGCTTGTGGAGATTAATTAAGAAGTGTTTGCAAATCAGGCCAGAAAGATCCTTAAGGAAGTGTTGAGTGCCCTTGTAATCTAAGCTGGGTAGTTCATCGCTGGAGTCATGAGCCCTGTAGACAATAGCCTTTCAGCATACACTGGTGAGAATCCACTTTAGCCCTTGAGAGCATAAGTGATCCTCATCATGACCCTTCTTTCCTGACTATTGCCCTGATATATTTCAATTAAGAAACATTGGGGCCCTCCTTACACCACTCGCGTGCAGGCTCCACGCCAGGGAAACAATAGTCCAAAAACCTCCAGCCTTTGCACCAAAGGTACTCAGTTCAGTCCGTCCCCGCAGGCTGCCGGCTCACACAGCCACTCCCTCCACCAGGAACCAGGTTTTCCATAGCTTCCACACTGTACTGCTCTGAGTATGCATACTGATTCTTGGACTATCAGCCACTTTGTACCCTCTCCAAATAACCACAATAATGATATCATGAATGCTAAGTGACATTTAATAAAAAGGTACTTTATATTAAAAAAAAAAAAACATTGGGATGCACCATCACTATGTGAACAGAATATTGATTGGAGGAGCCTGAGCGCTGTGAGGGATGAACTTCAACTGGGGCATGACCTGACCATCATGAGATGATAGAGAGTTTAATCAAGAGCATGATCAAGGAGGGTTTCAATTTTCTAAATAAATTGGCTATTAAGAATTCCCCTACAGTATGTCATGAATTACTTTAATGAAAAAAGCAAGATGCATTTGGACATTTTAGTACAGCTAAAAGGGAAGTTGGAAAAAAAACTTGTGAATATTTGGAGGAAGTTTAAGAAAAACTTGCCTTGCCTGGATGAAAAAATAATTTTAGAGAAAATTAGACTGTCCCCATACAAGATGCACTGATAGTGCCCTCTTCTTCCCTGGCATGACTTCTCATTCCTACTGTTTTCAATCAACACCTGAAATAGTTTGACAGCCCTTAAAGTGATCTAATTCTGTGTTTTGTTTTGTTTTGTTTTAAATCCTAATACAGACATTGAGCACATTAAGTCCATATGTTTCCTGAGAAAAGAATAGCCTAGAGAATTTTTTAATTTAATGGGATAAAAAAAATCCATTTCTTTGTGTAAGGTAAAGCTCACACTGGGGTCCCTCTCCTGCTATTATACTCATTGAATTAAGGCTCAGCATTTATGACAACTGATTGGTTATCTGTCCTTGGATCTCATTGTTTCCTATTTATCTTTGAACTCCATGGCTATTGAGATTCCTTTCCTTATTCTAAAAGCTGAGTTTACTGATAATAGCATCTATGTTTGTCCACTCAGGAGTACCGGAATGTCTTTCTGCCTTTCCCTTGATGCAGGAATAGTGTCCAGGTTTGATCTGTGTTTGTTAAATGCATTTGAAAGCTAGCTTTTCCTAAGACTACTCTTAACAGTGTGCTAGCCCCCCTCCCAGCACCTTCTTTCTTTGCATGATTGCAATCTGATTTGGATTTTGCCACAAAGTATACACATTGAAATTGTAAGAACTTATCTAGGAACCTTGTGTCAGATGTATTTACATCATAAGCATTTGGAAAATCCTTATCTTCCTTTTTTTTTTACTCAACCCCCAACAACCTGCCATCTGGCAACCATCAGTTTGTTTTCTGTATCTATGAGTCTGTTTCTGTTTTCTTTATTTTGTTCCTTAGATTCCACATAGAAGTGAGATTATATGGTATTTGTCTTTCTCTGTCTGATTTATTTCACTTAGCACAATATCCTGTAGTCTAGGTCCATCGATGCTGTTGCAAATGGTAAGAGTTCATTCTTTTTTATGGCAGAGCAGTACTCCAATTGTATAAATGTACCACATCTTCTTTATCCAATCGCTGATAGACACTTAGGTTACTTTCATATCTTGGCTGTTATAAATAACTCTGTAGTGAACGTAGGGGTATATATATGTTTTTGAATTAGTGTTTTTGAATTTCTTCAAATACTCAGAAGTAGAATTGCTGGGTCATAAGGTAGTTAGTTCTATGTTTAATTTTTTGAGGAACCTCCATACAGTAGCAATTTAATTTTACTTTTGGTTTTTAATGATATGAATTGACACTATTTTCACCTTACCTTTTGATGTTGGACTTGCTCAATTCTGAAACTCTATATAACTTTCAGTGTTAGAATTATTTTGACATTCTTGCCTTTTTTGCCTGAGGCCTGAATTCTTGGAATCCATAATTTCCCATCTCTGGATGTTTTTCATAACTGACTCATACCTGCACGAATTTCCCCCTTTTAAACCTAGTATTCTCTGTATTAACCTTGCCACCAGTTCATGGTAGAATCTAATTCTCTTGTAGGATACCTACTTGGTGGGCATGTAGTACGTCTTTTCCATGGTCATGATGAGTGTTTGACGATACCCTCTACAGACCAGAACGATTCCCAGTACAGGTAAGCCAATAGCTTCCTCCTTCTCCTGCCTGTTTCCAGTCTCAGGTGATACAGACTAAAGAGTTTGCATTTGGATGTGACCACAGATGAATTCTGTAAGTGGTAGCCAATGGCAAACCCCATTCCAGCCATGGGTTCCAGTTTGTAAATGAGTTGGCTCACAGGAATAGCTATATACACATGCTGCTTCTTCAGCAAGCAGTTCTATAATGCTCTCCAAATCTCTTCATTTTCTTTGGCTGTTCTGTCTCTAAGGCATTTCAGGTAGCATTAATTGTAGACTGAAGCACCCATGTTGGTGATGGACATCAAGCTAATCAGTCTAGTGGGTCTGTGCACTTACACAAATTATCAGGCTCTTCATAGGCAAATCACCTCTATTATTCCCATTTCATGTGCTTAGTAATTAAGGTGGAGTCTTCATAATTAAGGTGGATTTCCTTTTGCTTATTACCAAATAGGACTGGAGAAACCCAATGTCAGAATCCGACTGGAGCTTGATTTAGCACAGGGGATGGTGCCAAGGGCAACATTTAGAGGGTGTTGCTGAGAGGGATGCTTTTTTTGGTCTTCTAGTTGACCCCTCAATGAATGTTTTTCAGAAATTCAAAACCAGAAGATGGAAGATATTAATATAAGTCTCAAATTCATACTGAAGTGTGCTTTAGTATTCTGTTTATCATCAAAGGAACAGAGCATACAAACCTTGGCCCCTACAAATATAGAAATTTTATATATATTTTAAAAATCTCAGATCCAAATTAGACTGAATTTGGGACAACAGTGAATCTGATTTCCCGGAGGTAATGCATTCTTTGGTTTTGCATCATGCCCATGGGAACCTTGTTCATGGTTTCTTTTACTTTATTAGCAACATGGGACCACCTCCACACAATTTAGAAATCACCTAGGCCAGGCTCCTACCCAAAGGTCGCACACTGGCTGATTTCAGATGGAGCCTAAAAGCCAGAGCTGCTGATTCTCCATCCAGATCTGGTTCCTTACTTGATGTACTAAAGGCCCCCCGGGAGCAATGAGCTTGAACAAATAATTGCACACCTGAGAAACTACCCATTGGCAATATGTATCCCTTATTCTGTGTCTCTTCCCACTTGCTCTGTCCTCTGAATATTCCTTCATGAAAACCAGATGTGACCCAGAGCAGTATCTAGGACACATAAAGAACAGACCTATGGCAAGTACCTGATTAATTCACTCACTGCCTCCCTGGCACTGGTGCAATGGTTGACAGGAAGGAAGTTAGGAAAACCTGGTTTCCCTTACAATTAAAGATTCCTTATTCTAAATAATGTCATGTGATCCTATTCAGTTGTGATTTTTTTATTTTATTTTCCTTTTTCTAACAGTGAAATCATGCAAGAGCCTACTACATACTGTTTAGTATTTCATTCTGCTGTGTCAGGGGAAAGTTTGCAGGTGGATTAAAAAAAACTGAGGTGTTTGTTTTTTTTTGTGAGTGACTTTTGCAGAGTTATCTACATATAAGATGGAACACATCAAAATTCAATAGTTCCTTCTTCTCATTCCTGTTCTTTTAAGGACAGGAATGAGGAAAAAATTATATACTAAGCTTGTGTAGGGTCCTCTTTCACCCCCATACACCTCCCCATCATCTCCCCCCACCACACACACACACCTGTTATTAAATTTAGAGCCATATTAGAAGCAACCTGGGCAGAAACTATACTGCTTGGAAAGGCTTGTCATTTGGCAGGCATTCCTAGTGAGTGGTTCAACAAGATTCTGACTAAAAGGAAATGCTGGACAAGTATTTGAACAGAAGTGCTGGGGAGAGTGCAGGATAGAAAAGAATTCCCAGAATGAGTACCATGAAGCAGGCATGCATGCCATCACTGAAATAAGAATGAAGGTGGCCTTCCCTTGGCTGAGGAGGATTCCATGGGATCTGATTTGTATTGGGGGGAAAAAAAGAGATTCAGAGATAAAAAATAAGAGTGATTAATCCTTTCCTTTGTAAGGCAGTATGAAAAGGTGAATAAGCAGCTGTTGATTATACTGGAACTTGAATTTTTGTATCAACTGGTCCCTTAAAGCAGGGTGCCTTGGCGTTATTTGATGTCTAAATTAGGTGAATAATAAACCTCATGATTGTCTTGTGTCATCAGTTAAATCCTCAGAACTGGCCAGGAGGGTCAGGAATACTGAAATCTGAGAGAGCACAGAGGAATAGGAAATAGAGAACACACTAAAATAGCCCATGGAAGTGATTCCACTGTAATGGGGCTGACTTTCAGGAAGGAATCATTGCTATTCCTTCTAAAGCCTGAGAGCAGTGATGCCAGATAGAGAGGGTAGCTATCTAGGGTGCAAACCCAAAGTCAATAAGCTAGCATTCTGAGCTCTGATCCTTGGCTCTGCCTCTGGCTTATCAAGCACCCAGGGATAAGCACTTAACCTATTGAAGTCAAGGCTAAGCTGTCAACCAGCCTTTCAAAAGCGCCTCAGCTCACCGCCCACTCTACTGCTCTCCTTGGGTAATTGTCTGAGAGAACAGGAACAGGTTGCTTCAACTTCTGTAACCTTGAGAGAATAAACAGAGCAAACCACCACATTTCCTAAGTGGGAAGGACTAACCTTCCAGAATTCTTCAGATATCAGAGGGAGAGAGCTCTCTAACCCTGCCACCCAGGGTGAACCTCTTCACCTTAGAGATCCCTCCAGCCCTCACTGAGGAGGGAGAAGCATTAGTGAAAATCTCAGCACATTTTTCTGCATGGCTAGGAGGTTAGTGCAGCATCATTATTATTCTGCGCCTGGCACAGAGACACCTTGGGTGCATGAGCTCTAAAGCAATGCAGGATTTCTTTCCTAATATTTACTACATATTTCCTGATAATGCGTACATTTGAAAATATTTAGGAAGTCTTCTATAATCTGATCACCAGAGGTAACTGCTGTTATTATGGTTTTTCATTATATTTCTGTGCCATTCAATGTGTTTTTTATGCATGTTTACAAACATCTATATTTAAACAAAATTTGGATTAATATACAATACATAATATTTTGTACATCTGGGTGCATCTTTATGAACATCAATTACTTTTAAAAAACACATTAAATTCTCACAACTACTGTTTTATGTGCCCTCTTTAGACAGACTTACAGATGAGGAAACTGAGGCAGAGAGAGTTTAAGTGACTTGACCAAGATCAAACATCTAACAGATTCAAACTCAAGTCTGCCTT
The DNA here is from genome assembly GCA_033961575.1 of Aselliscus stoliczkanus. Lineage (NCBI taxonomy): Eukaryota > Metazoa > Chordata > Mammalia > Chiroptera > Hipposideridae > Aselliscus > Aselliscus stoliczkanus. The sequence goes on along the minus strand of CM066732.1, from coordinate 89,438,410 downwards.
ACTTCCCAGCCCATATTTCAGCTATCTCATAATTATACTACTTCTCTTCATCTATTGTCTCAAAAATCTATATCAAGCTTCTTCTGGGGCCTGAGTAATTCCACTGTGATATGTACAAATCCTCTTTGGTAGAAGAATGACTTAAATTAGTGGGTTTAAATGCAGTGAAATGATCGGTCTTGATCTAAGGTCTCAAGATTCTCAAAAAGTGTCTGGATTCAATATATCAGGTAATCCAGGGGTCACTGTTCATGAGACATATTCTTAAACTAGGATACTTCATTTAATTCCTCATAATCTGTGATATTGGCAGGTTGGTCACTATTATACGGATTTAAAAAAAGGACTTTGCTCATCAGATAAACATCAGGCAAACCTAAGTCAAGGGACATTTTACAGAATACCTGAACAGTACTCTTCAAAACTGTCAAAGACTTGGGGGAAGAAAAGAGAGACTGAGAAATTATAACAGACCAGGGAAACAGGGAGACATGACAGCTAAATGCATTGTGGTGTTCTGGATTGGATCCTGGAACAGACAAAAGAAAAATGGAAACACTGGTAAAATCCAAATAAAGTCTTGAGTTTCACTCCTCGTGATATACTGATGTTGGTTTCTTACTTTTGACAACTGTACCATGGGAATATAAGATGATAACTGAGCGAGGCTATGTGGAAGCTCTCTGTGCTATCTTGGCAACATTTTTGTAAGTCTCAAATTATTCCAAAATAAGCATTCTATTTATTTAAAAACACATTAAAAAATTATCTTTATTGCAGGAGAAGAGACAACAGTACAGTAAGAAAGTCATGAACACTACTGAGCATAAAGCTTTTTACCCCAAGCTCCCTAGAACCTTGGAAATGAAATCACACTGTATTGCATATATGTTTGAAAAGTACAAATGCATTTTAAAAGATGTAAAACATCAAGACACTTAACCTGAAAGAATTGGAGCATTCAGTGTCTGGTACGATCATGGATGACTGGGCTGTTTTGACTCCTGATGTGGATATGGAGATGATCCTTTTTATTTTATACCTGATGGTCCGTGAGTCACCATGGTATACATATGGCGAGCAGTGCCCTCACCCTTAGCACTTTTTCCCCTTTTAAGAGAGCCCAGGAAAGTGGGACTCACTTTGACTCTTGCTTTTCATTTTACTGACTCCGTGAGGGCTTAGAAAAACAGTGGCGTCTGAGTAACCCCCTGCAGGGAGCTGTTCCCTGCCTGGTGTTGACCAGTGTGGCACACAGGAGCTAATCTCTGCCTCTGCTCACAGGAGAATATTCTATGAAGCTGGGGGAGCTGGGACACGAGCCAGATCTCTGTGGAGAGTGGAACCCCTTCGGATAAGGTAGGAAGGTCCAGGTGGCTCTCTTTTCAAGATTTTTTTTTTCTGGTGCAGCCCATTCTCTTAAATCTTTCAGTTGTCCCACATCACCTGACAAACTCTCAAAAGTTTCTTGGCACACAGCTAAATTCTGAAATTTCCCTGACTTTGTCTTTAAAGGAACACACACACACACACACACACACACACACACACACAATTTCCAAGACCTCTGTTTTGATTGTGAAGCCAGACAGCTCTGTTGCCCTGAACCCAGCCCCTGGCGGTGCCTGAGCTACAAAAGGCAAGTCAAACGTAGCTACTGAGAGCCATCACTGTTCTGCTCCCTTTTGTTTTCTTAAACAGGTCTGTAGAACCGGGGTAAGTCGTCTTCTCAGTGGCTTTGTTGGCTCCAGTGGACTGTTAGCTTTCAATGACAGAATGGTGCTTTTGATGACATGAGGCAGGAAAGACAAAAACGTCATTGGAAGCATAGCTATGAAGAAACAGTATTTACTAGAACTTGTCAGCAATAGTGCTATACCTGGATGGAAGGAACAGGAGGCTAAGACTTTGGAGCCATATGCTTGAGTAAGAACATGTGGTCTCTAAACATCAAACTACTAGGTAAGGGATGCAGTTAAGCTCTGGACCTTTATTTTGCTGAGAGGGATTCACGTTATGATAGAATTAAAAGGCTTCAGATGAGAGAGAAGGGTCAAGTGCATCTTAGTGTTTCTTCTCTACCTTTTTCTCTAGCTCTCTGCTCTGTCTTTCCCTGAACACGTGTTCAACGTAAAAATATTTCTCATGAGGGGTGTATGCACCAAGGGGGGTTCTCAAAATTATCCATTAGAGATCAGGAGAAAATATGACAACTTCTCTTACAGACACACATAGAAAAACACACATTTATGTTTAAATTCTTACTGAGAAACTCTGGAGGCTGCTGGTTTAAAGAATGCTGGTTTTAAGGAGCACCTACTTGTTAGCTGGCTTGGAGCATTTATCTTTTTCCAGCCTTATTAAAAGTCATACTATTATTCTCAGGATATTAGCCCAGGATCTTGCTTAATGGACTTTTATTGTATAAAAGTCAAAATAAGTATGTATGTGTAGTTCTAGTTACCCAGCATCCTCAGCATGAAAAATTTATGCCTCTTAATGTTGTAATATGGATTCATTGGTTCTCCAAAGAGTTGGCTCAAAAGAAGCGTTATTTAATATATTTTTTTAAAGAGTTTATTGGGGAATTGGGGAAGGGGAACAGCATTGGGGAATCAGGGAAGGGGAACAGACAAGTTGCTGTCCTTTTGTTCTTCAGTCTAGTTGGGGAATTGGAGGATGTTGCTTCACTGGCCCATGTTGGTATTATCATTGCACTCTTCCCGGGTGAGGCAGTTGCTCACTGGCCATTGGATGACTGCTCACAGCGGCTCACGGCAACTCACAAAAGCACACACCAGCTGCTGGCCAGCTCCACTGTGGCCTATGCCTTCACTCGCAACTCACGGCCTATCTTTGGGTAGAACTGTTGTTCACCATCTTAGCTGTAGAGGGCGCAGCATCACTGGCCCCCATGTGAGATCCCAACTAGGGTCCTGCTACTCAGAGCTGGAGTCCCAAGCCAACTCTTAACCAACTCGCCACCTGGCCGGCCCAAGAAGCGTTATTTTAAATTTTGGCACATGTATCTCTTAAATGTTTTATTCAAGCTTAAAAGGTAAATACATTACAGGTTATTCAGTGGATAATTTCTCTCTGACACTTATCATAACTTGTTGAATGCCAACCATTTGATGAAGGACCATAAAAAGATTGGCATTCAACATGAGATCTCCCTTCTCTCAATCATCTTATCCTGCTTTACTTTTTTTGCCATACAATTTATTGCCTTCTCACATAACACAATATTTACTTATTCATTCATTTGGCTTTTTTTTTAACTGTTATTAGCATTTATTTGATGCTACATTTACTCTCGGGCCATAAGTTAGTTTTTGTTTCTTCCTTTTCTTCTGGGAGATCTTTTCCTTCAGTGCAACCTCCTCTTCTGGCTTGGAACAATCTGCCCTTTCTGTTAGGATCATCTCACTGAGGCAGGGAGAGCTCATGTATGGGCTACGAGCTCTGAAAAGTTCTGCGCTGCATCTTGGGAGCTTTATTCACCTGGATGTGCTCAATGACCAGAGAGTCTGCATGTAAAACCTTAAGCTCAGAATTATTCTCTGCATTTTTAAGCATGTGCAGCACTCTTTTTGGGCCACCGACCCTGCATCCAACCCCACTGTTTGACCTGGGCACACCTCCCAACTCCACCATTGTAACAACAGAATAGCACACACTGCTTCTGTAAAGTGACATCCTTTAGGTACTTGGTGGCTTTTTGGATATGCATACCCTTGATGGCCTCGGCAGTTTCACGAGTGTTACTTAAAATGAACACAAAGATTTAAATCTCTCCAATTACATGGTTTTTTAGATTTCTCTGGGTCAAGCGAATAGCAAACCATTTTCAGAGGTCATATGAGGCTGCTTATGGGAAGACAGGTGGCCTGTTTTTTTGTTCTTGTTTTTGTTTATTTTGTTGTTGTTTTATTTTTTATCTGCCTCTCTCTGGCAAGTGTACGCTGCACAAATATTTTTACTATTTCTCTTGAAGATAGGATTCTTTGTGGTAGTAAAATGTTTGGGGTCAGATGGCACATTTACAAAGGCTTTGCTTTCCCAGAAACCCTTTAACAGGTAAGCTTCCCATTCTCTTTGTAGGGTTTTATTTTGTTTTGTTTTTTGTATTAAGACACTTCAGTAGAGTGAAGGAAAAACTGGAAGCTTGAGATTTCCCATGACACTAACCACTACCCCGCCCCCAGCATCATGTGTCTTGTTGGTGTGCTTGAGGGACGTTACATCCATGCTGAGTGGTAAGCAGACAGGAAATCCTAAAGCAAACCAGGAGACTGGTTTATCCCATAGGGGATGAATCCCAGAAGGATTATAAGTCTGCCATCATGTGTAAGAAAGCACAAGATAAATATTGAAAAGGACTTATTTTTGTGTAGATGAATGTCTTGTCTGTTTCACCTGTGCAGCTGGAGTGGCAGTAACATAAGATGGGGTCAGGCGTTTCGACTGCGGCATCTCACCACTGGCCACTACATGGCCTCGACAGAGGACCAAGGCCTTATCCTACAAGACCGGGGAAAGTCAGACACCAAGTCCACAGCCTTCTCTTTCAGGGCATCAAAGGTAAGGTCTGATGAGGTGGACTTTGACCTCATTCTAAAAGCGAGAACTCTGAAACCTCCAGGTAGAACTATGACTGAAAAGAAAAAAGGCTGGAGGGAAATGGGTTGGAAATTAGACCTACGATAATCACTTTCTTCTTATATCTTTTGCATTGAGTTCATAGAGGAATGTGTACATTAGATAAAGGATGATGTCTTAAGAGAGAGAGACTTTGAAGGAGAGTGGAAAGCCCTGGGGTAGGGGGAAGATCACAGGGATGGACATTGTTGATCAGAGGCAAATGGCAAATATTGTTGTTTAATACATTCTAAGTTGCTTTCAATACTTTTAAGACATATGCTTCATTCCTCTAAAGCACCAGTAACATGGAAACGTGAGATTCAGTGCTACATTTGTTTGACTCAGAAAGTAATTTCTTTCAGAAAGATGCAAAGAAGGCATAATTCTGGACATGGCATCTAGCAGTTATTTGTATTATACAGTTACTTGTACCTTCCTCATCCTTTTCCTAGGCCATCTCTTCTCTCCAGATCTCTTAGTTCTCACCTATCCATCCCCAACCTTCATTCGTGGTGGATCCTGTTTTCATCAGGTTAACCCCAAATGTGTAGTTTTGCCATCTGACATGTATGTGGATAACCATTTTTTTTAAACATCTATCTTTAACATTCAGCCAGGTTTTGACACCTCATAACTCAGAGCTGGACCTAGGCGGATGGTTTGAACTACATGCTGAGCTAACTTCTGATGCACAGCTGGGAGCTCAGTCACTTCACAGTTGTTCTGGAAAGATCATCCAAGCATAAGAAAGGGTCTGCACAGACATGTGCATGGTTGTCAGGGAATTGGCACCTCCTAAGAGGCCGGTGCGACATCTCCTTTGGGAGTTTCATCTGTGGTTTCCCTCCTCTTTGCTCTTTTCCAGAAATAGACCTTGATTTGTGTTCTCAACACAATTTCCGTAAAGGGTTACTGATGATTTTGTTTGTGTCGGACTTTGGATGACGCTGACGCTGAATTTTCTATGGGGCATCTCTGCTGCTTGGTGAATCAGAGGATGATCTTTCAGCACTGCCCGTTTTTGAGCAGGGGCCCCTGACTCCTTTTTTCCTTTTTTTTTTTTTTTTTTTTTTTGTAGTCCTTCAATGTTTTTAGGCAGCAGATCCCTTTGGCATATGCATTTTTTTCCAACCCTATGTCAAATATTGCCCTATATCAAAGTTAGACTTTTCCCACACCATATTTTAAACATTAAAAGGTGGGACCTTCCTACCCTAAATTCCCCTCAGACATCACCTTTACTTGCTGCTTCTCTTCCCGTGGCACATCGGCTCCTTGCCTTCATCCTGGTTTGGTGTTCCAAGTGCATCTCCCTCATTCTCCTCTCACTTTTGGTTTGTAAGATTCCCAGCACAAGAAGGATTTCAAATTCAAATTGATATCCATATAGTAAAACACTGTGGCCTCCAGGAGGTGGTTTAGGGCAGCGCAACTTGCTAAAAGAATCAGTGAAAAAAAGGGAAGTGTCCTAAGAACAGAGGCAAGCAATATCGCCTGCTTCTCGAGAGGCAGCTTGGACATGGGGGACGTGCAGGGTGAGAGCAGGTGTGGGGAGAGCAGGAAGTAGAAAACAAGAACCGACTCATCATGGCTGATGGCCAAGTTAATACCTTTCTTAGAATGGCAGTTTGGCCTTTTCCTGATTTGAGTGCTCTACCCTGGCTTCCTCAGACCATTCTAGATGTCCTGCCCTGAGACACTGAGGTCTTTACCATTTCATAAAAGGGCTCCTTTTGTGACAGCAGGCTAATCAGGTGGCCTTCCAGGTAGCTGGCATGATTTTGTTCCAAGGGGATTCTTCCCTTCCATGTCTTTCTTGGCTCAGCCTGTGGAACATGGCTCAGCACTGTGCCCCGGTCTCTGGAGAAAGCCGGAAAAGCTCAGAGCACCATAAACAGTCCTCATAATACTCCTTCTACTTGGCATCACTTCTGGCCTGTGAGCACATTTTACCCTCAAAAAGCCCATTCTTATCATCCTAAGTCCCTCCATTTCAATGCACATAGAGGCAAGCAGCTGATGGCTGAAAGTCATCAGGGTACCATGGGGGCTGCCAGCATAGCAGAGCTGGATGTAAAAGTCACCCACGAGTCACATTGTCCTGTGTACTTGGCAATGTGGCTACATTTCATTGAAGTCACTCTGTTGGAAGTTTTAAATAACTCAGTACAGCAATATGCATCCCAGCTACCTTAATTAATTTGAAAGAAACTGAAATTAAAAGGGCCTCGGCCCTGTTGCAGACCAAGATTTGGCTGTGTCCCCACAGGAGATCAGGGCTCCCTGGGGACATTGTATGAGCAGGGCATTCAGCATCTTAACTGTGAAGCTATGCAAAAACAACATGCGAGGTCCACACAGTTCTGCAATGCCCAACAAAGAGCTCTTGGGAAAGAATGCTAGAGATGCCTTGATTTCTCTAGGCCTTGAGATTCTTCCTCAGTAAATGTATTTTTGCCTCACTTAGTGCAGGCTCTTCTCCTTAAATGAGCTCCCCAGCACTCTTCCCCTCACTGGAGAATAGTGATGTTCCCGAGGAAACAAGCTGTGGCTCCATGTTTCAACAGGGTGAGGGCATTGAGCCATCTTGCACGTTCTTGCCTTCCTAGGTGTTATGTGATAGAGCAGACAGCAGACAATGGTCTGAGATAGCAGTTCTGAATCTGGGTGGTGGTACAGGGCTCAGCAAGCATGCTGGGAGGTGGGGATTGTGTGATTTTTGTGACTTTGTGAATGAGGTTGGGTAGGGTATTCATCAGATCCTCTCTGTATGTTGGAGAAGCTAGAAAACAGGAAAGCGTCTGCCTGAGGAGCACTGTTTAGGCTCATATGTTCAGGGAAGACATAACTGAGACATTCGGCAACAGAGGGCTTCCATTTTTCCTGGCAGGTTGCATTAGGCTTTGACAGCTGTGACTACTAAGTCAGGGGCAGTAGAACCACTTCACATGCATGTTCACAGCCTTAGCAAGCTGCTCTTAGGAAGAAAATGGTGGGTGCCCCTGTGATTCTTACATGCACAGATAAGACATGGTTGTCACTGAGCCTTAGTGGAAGGTGGCCGAGGCCAAGCATCTGCTGCAGTCATTGGCCTGCCCTGCCTCAGAGGGAACCAAATGGAAGTGTTTGAGCAAGCTGTGTGAAACATGCAGAATGATGAGCAGAATGCAATCCTGGTCAAGATTTTCCCCCCTGTCCTTTAGCGAGATGATCGAAATCAAACTGGAGGTGTGGGATGTATCATTGCCTCCAAACTACAGCATCGCACGGTATTCCTATAATTTGGGAGGGATGCTGTATAAGATAGAGTGTGTCATCCAGTTCACCTAGATCTGGCCTTGACTCTCATCTATTCTCTGCGAGACCTTGAACACAGTTCTTAATCTAGCTGCACCTCATTGGAAGTATGCCATAAAAGATTAATATCTGACCCCTGCCTGCCCTTCCATCATATCTGTCGCCACTTGGTCAGATGTTACCTTGAGCTTTAGCGTATTAAACATTTATCAGTCTTCAAACATGTTATTTTTTTCTCACTGTTAAACCTATACATACGAGGTCTGACATCCAAGTTTGTGAACTTGTTGCAACAAGGTTGCTAACCTTTTTTGATAACAGAGGAATTATTCATTATGAATTTGTACCAACTGGAAAAACAGTTAACCAAGATTTTTATTTGGAAATGCTGAAAAGGCTGCATGAAAAAGATGACCTGAACTTTTCACCAACAATTCACGGCTCTTGCATCACAACAATGCACCAGCTCACACGACACTGTCGGTGAGGGAGTTTTTAGCCAGTCAACAAATAACTGTATTGGAACACCCTCTCTACTCACCTGATCTGGCCCCCAATGACTTCTTTCTTTACCCAAAGATAAAGGAAATATTGAAAGGAAGACATTTTGATGACATTCAGGACATCAAGGGAAATAAAATGACAGCTCTGATGGCCATTCCAGAAAAAGTTTCTTTGAAGGGTGGACTAGGTGCTGGCGTCATTTGAAGTTGACTGTAGAGATATTCAGCAATGAGGCATGTAGCACTTTTCTTAGGATGAGTTTGCAATCTTAATTGTCCAGCCTCGTAGAACACCTGTTTACCTCTCCACACACCACCATTAATGAACTCTTTCTCATCCTTCCAGACAAGTGTCAAATGCCCCTTACAGGAGGAAAGCTCTTCCACTGTCTTCCAGTGGTCCCCTGTTCATGATTCTGTTACAGCCATCTCTAGCTTAACTGGGAACCCCTGGATGACAAGACCCATACCTCTCCCCTTATTTTGTATCGCAGCACCTAGCACAGTATGTAGCAGGCAGTATGTTTGAAATTTGCTTCTTGACTGGATATATAAATATGGTCATACACTAAAATACAGAGTGAAATCCATTCCATTTTTACCCCTATCATCTTCTTAAAAGTATTCTGTTATCATTTTGTCATCATTTCAGATCATAACATCATCCCTGTAAACATTCAAGGAGAGAGATTTTTTATTTTGAACAGCTAAGTCAAATTTCTATGAATTTGATTTCACATCAACTTCCCATGGTCTTGACATTGCAAGGCCATTTCCCAAGGATTGTCAGATAATGTGATTTAATATTTACTCTGGCATAGCAACACTACCTATTTAGATGTCATGTCTCAACATCAGTTTACAACACTGAGTTCATTTCAGAGAAGAATGGATTACTGTTAAAGCAAACCTTATAACATGTAGCCATTTATTTTATATCTATAGTTAATGAATGTAACATAAGTCTTGAATGATTGAGAGAATCCAAATGTTGCTTGTTTTATTGCATAAAGACATAGAGCTATCACTGTTGCCCCGTAGAAGAAATTTTCCCTCAGTATATAAAAACATTCCATTCCATTTAGTCAACGTTTATCAGATATTTACTATGTGCTAAGCACTGTGTTCTAGGCCAAATGTGAGTCTCCTACCTCCTTTTGAGAAGTGCCAACTGCTCTCTCTGGTGTGTGTGCAGAGCAAATGTTCAGGCTGTATCCTCATGTGCCCTTTCATCTCAGTGGCCCGAAACAACATGGCAGCTGGGCTCACGGGCCATCCCTCTATGAAAAGATTGGTGCTGACTAAGTGCTGTTTGTGCCAGTCTCCTCCCTGTATTTCCTAGTAAGTTATCAGTTGCAGAAAGAGAGGATATGGACCAAAGGAGGGAGGGAGAGGGGAGAAAACATGTCCCTTCAGATTCAATAATCTAGAGACAGCAAAACCTCCTGCAGTTTTATTTTAATACATCTACAAAGAATTTTTAAAATTCCAACTGATCATTTCCCAAGCCTTTATTATTCTAATAAAGCAGTCTTAGCCAAGTGGCATGGTGGTTAAGCGCTGGCTTGGGAAGCCAGCAGCCCGGTTCAGGTCCCACATATGAAGGCCAATGACACTGCCCTCAAAAAACATAAAAATAAAAAGCAGTCTTTATTCAAATAAGCAGTCAAAGAAAACCATGGACTTTGAAGTAGAAGAAACCTGCATTTGTATCCTGGCTCTGCCTTTTGTTGTTCAGCCTTAATGTCTCGTCTTATTAAAAAAAATGGGGGTGAAGAAGTGTGTCTTGAGGGATTGTTGTGAGGATCGAAAGAAGCCAGGAAGATAATCTGGGAGTCTGTTTCCTTATCCCTGAAATGGCAGTAGTGCTGCCTACCTGAAGATGATGCTGTGGGGATTAAATGAGAACGATGGAGGAAAGAGCCCAGTCCAGTGACTTCTGCTCGGGGTTCCCTAACGAGGCAGACATATCCACTGTCTCAGCGCACTATTAATGGCAGAGGTTTTGCAGCTACCCAGGTTCCAGCAGTGTCTTGCAATGTGCGATTTTTTTTCAGACCTCATATTCAAGGTCAGAAATTCAGAAGGAGACTATATTGGTGGGGAAATGAACCCAAAGGTGATTTCTCAAGTTTCTCCAGAGATACCTAGAGAGGACTGGACTACCTAGGGCTTTCTTGATGGCTTACTCTAGCATCCATGAATGGGTCCCATTTTTCCACATCTTTTTTTCTTATGAAATATTTTTGCATGTTTACATCTGTTGGAAAGAAACTTTCTTGTCCTCTGGGGACGCAGATGGTTTAATTGTGTCAAATAACAACAAATCTAACTCTAATTAGTAAACATGAATTAGGACCTACTCTGTTCCAGGTATCATGCTAGATACTAATGTCATAGGTAACAACTCACCCATCTCCCCTTACTTGTTTTCAATCTATCATTCACATTGCTGCTGGAATAATTAATCCAAGGTGCAAACCTGTGTTATACGCCTGCTTAAAATTCTCAGTGGATTCCATTACTTATACTAGCTTTTTCCCAAGAGGTGTTTCAAACAATAATTCTATTTAAAACATTTCTTAAAGCAAAAGGCTACATAAAATAGAGTTCAACAGGTTATTTTGGTTCTTTTTGTTGTTTGCTTTTTACTATAGGACTCATAAGAGTCCATACTACACTGTCCTAGTGTTCCCTTTGGTTCATAAAAGAAAACACAGTACTTGTCCAAAGTCTTCTTTTCCCACAGAAAGTGTGTGAACATTGTGAGTTTGAGAAACATGAACCTATAGGTTGAAGTTCAGAGTCCTCGGTTCAAGGCCCTTTCAGACCTTCCACCACTCCTTGCATACCATGTCCATCTTACTAGAATGCTGTCTCCTTCCATATTCCCCTTTTGTCCTCTCTCTTCTGGCCCAGCTCACATCAAGTGTCAGTCAGTCTTGAAAAAAATCATCTCGACCTACCCAGGCAGAGTGAGTTGTTCTCTCTTACAAGCTCCAATTGCACCTTGAATGTAAACCATATCACCTTGTTGGTTTGCATGTGCAACTCCTAAAGTTTGTATAAACCCAGAGCAATTTTTTCATAAAACTGTATGGTGTATATTTTCAACAACTTCCTTATCAAATAACTAAAACATGAACATAATTCTTAACTGTGCTAATGGTAACTGCTCAAAAAATTATGTTCAACTGACAGAAGGCCTTTGGATTTACACTTGATTTTGGATTCTGTTCCATTAGCTTCTATCTATAGGGCTTTAAGTAAATTGCTCAAACTCTGCAATCCTCATTTTTATCATCTATAATGTTAGAGACATGAAAACAACAGGGCCATTGAAAGGTTTAGAGAAACTGTTCTTGAAGTGTCATATAATAAACAACATTTTGTAGGTGCTTAGTAAATGCACATGATGATATTGTCATTGAAAAGCACTTAGCAAAATACCTCACTCGAAGTAGGCACTAGACAAACATTTGTTCCAGTTCCCTTCCTTGGGATTCTAGAAGTCTTAAGTCAATCTGGAGAGCAGCATCTTAATCATTTAAACCAAATGTTTACATGATAGTTATGATGTGGTCATGAGTATTTCCTTAGTAAACTCTGAATTAAGATGGGGATAATGAGTATTATTACCTTTCAACACATTAGAACAAGTAACACATATTAGGACAACATATATTAGGACAAGAATTCCAAGCTTATTCCTTCTTGGAATAAGTATTATCATCTAACACAGGGAAGGTTGTGCAGATAAACAGATAAATTGATGCCCACAGACCAATAAAACTAAAACAAATTATTTGCACCTTATTTTAAGCAGAGCATTGTTTGGAATACAAAGACTAGGAAACCAGTCTGGCCCTTGGAGAGTTTTCAACCTGGCAGGTGACAGGGAGTATACCAGGAAAGGATTCATATTGCAGATGATAAAGAATCTTGAGAGAGGTGAAGAAAAGTTCCAAAAGAGTAGAGAAAAAGCAAAGGTGGATCTGAGAAGCTTGATGGATAAGATGTAAAGATGCAAACATGAGGAAGGAGAATTCGAAGCCAAAAGCATCATGTCAGTAAAGACTAAGAGGAAGGGAACACTTGGTATATCAAAGGAACATAATCCAATTTGGTTAAAGCATATGGTATATAAGAACCTCAGAAATAAGAATTGTCTTCTGTATGAACTAAGCAGTTATTAAAAGGGAATGATTGCATTAGCCCTATTCTTTAGGAAGGCTCCATGTCCAGCAGTACAGTGGCTACATCTGGGGTTATATTCAAGTGTAAAGGGAGATCGCCAACCTGCTTTCAGCCAAATCAGGTTTCTCCACCATGGAGCTCTCTCATTGCCTAAGTAATACATGGTGGTTGTTTAGATTTAGGTTGATTTGGCTTTAATGTTAGTTTGTATGTCTTAGATGTTGTTGTTTTTCCTCTTATTGTTTTAAATTAGAAGCGGCCTCTACAGTGATTGCTGTAGAAACTTGGGTGTTGATACTATTTTGTAAAAGCAAAGACATAGAGAGACACTCCATCTATAAACAACTATGATCCATTTATCTCAGAGACTCTAGAAAAACTGGCCCTAGAATTTTTTTTTCTTTTGGTGAAGTCATATTAAATAAATGAAAACTGAAAAAAAAAATGAAATGACTGTCATCACTGACAATTTGGGAACATGCAGTATTCTAATTGTGAGCCCCACATAATTAGCATAATTATTTATATTTACTGTTGTAGTGTATGTTGTTTTTATTTTGCTGCATTACCTATGGTTAGAGAACAGCCTAGAGATGAAAACTTTGACATATTTAAGTCTGTTACTGGCCTGAAGGTCTACAGAACTATGGATATTTCTGGAATGAAAATCAAGCATACATTGTTTTGTAGAACAAATGCATTCTTGACCACTTGCCTTTAAAAAAATAAAACCCTAATATAACAAATTCTATTTTTCCATTGGCTGTTGTTATAAAACCAGAAATAGTTTTTTGGGGAAGTGTTCATTTTGAGAAATAAGTCATATTTCACAATCCAACCAATGTTTCAATATACATTTAAAATAAGAATTTCAATAAAGTGTTAACATTGCTCAAAATGATCCTGTAAATGTGTGCAGAATAACTCATTTTGCTTTTATGAAGGTTTGAAGAAAAAGAAATAAGAGCCGAAATGAAAAATATATTTGAAAAAAAAATTACATATATATATTCTTTCAATATATGTTTATTAAGTAATTGATAGGTACTGGAATCTCTGTATTCGGAATCCAAAAGTAACTTAAATCTGACCTCTGCCCTTGATTCTTTTATAGTCTGGCCAAAGGAAAGTATCATATAAACAAGCACATTTACAATCTGAGTTGCTAGTTGCTCAATGGAGGAATGAGACTGTGTTGGGGAAATACATCAGGAGAGACTAATTGCCTTCACAGAGAAGGTGATATCTGAGCAGGGTATTGAAGGGTTAGTAGGAGTTTAAAGTAGTGGCGAGCTGTACTTCCTGGTTTAAATCTTGGCTCTTTCACTGCTTATTGAATGACTTTGGACAAATTACTTATTTCTCTGTACCTTTATTTTCTCCTCTGTATAACTGGGATGATATTTGTAGCCACAACAGAGACTGCTATGAACAGTAAATACATGTAAATCACTTAGATCACTGCCTCGCCCATGGTAAGAGCTCACAGTACATGTGCTACTCTTGTTCCATCATTAAGAAGAAGAGTAAAAGTTGTCACCAACAGAGGGAACAGCATACTACATTTGTTATTCTATAAAAAATTAAAAATGCTGCCTAGCTAATGGTTTTTACAAATGAGCAATTTAACACAAGATGCAGAGAAGAAATGGAAATTGGGTAGAACGATTCAGGGGCCCTGATTGATGACGAGGGGAGGGGACAGAGTTAGCGTGCATCACGGATCTACTTCTGGACTTACTCTATGACAGACATCTCAGGTTTTCACCAAGGGGACACCTACTGCCCAGTTACTCCTTTTCTTCCATACTGGAGAATAAGTTTAATGAAATAGTGGCAATTAAAGAATGAAACCCATTAACTACAACACACAACTGAGTCAGCCATAAGAGACTAATAATGCCAGTTACTACATTAGACTTAAGGCACAGTAGCCCCATACCTGCTCATTCACTTTCTCTGCTGATTTCTAGAAAAGATGTTTGAAAGATATATTTGAAGCCCCTGAGCCAGATCAGATATATAAGATAAAATCATGGAAGATACAATTTGCTGAAAATAAATTAATTGGCCAGTAAAGTGTTAGTTATTCAGGAATCTAAGCAGAAGGAAAGTAGAAAATATAATGAAGAATTCTATAAAATCAGAAATAGAAATCTATCAGATTCCAACTTTTCCCTTAGATTTAAATATCACTAAAGTAACCAAAACTTGAAATCCATTGATTTCACAATCAACAACAACAGATAAGGGAAGTAAATCTCACAAATATTGGCTTGGACAGACACATCATGAGTGTTTTGGTAATCAGCTCCCTGGCTACAAATTCAGTATAGGTGATTTGTTTTATATGTTATGTTTCTGTGTAATCAGACATGCCTACATTTGGTTTGTTTCATTTTCTGTGAAATTAGGAAATCAAGGAGAAATTGGATTCCAATCACAAGCGAGATATCGAAGGCATGGGAGTTCCAGAAATCAAGTATGGAGACTCTCTCTGCTTTGTCCAGCATATAGCCAGTGGTCTGTGGGTGACCTACAAAGCCCAGGATGCGAAGACGTCCCGCCTCGGACCTCTGAAAAGAAAGGTGAGGGGTCAGAAAGGCTGTCCAGAATCGTTTTACACAGCTGGAAGCAACTGGGCAAGTGATTCTGAGAATCAGGTGGACATGATGTATGTTTGGTTACTATTCTGAGGAGTGTTTCTGTCTGACAGATTGTACAGCCTAATTTGGTTACTTTGACCTTATATTCAATGCAAAAAAAAAAAAAGTTCAATAGATGGCTATTTTGTGAGGAGGGGATAGAGTTGGTTCAATGGACCCTAAAACCTGCACTAAATAACTTCTGGTGGTATGCTGTTTTGGGATTAACCACATCATTGCTTTCTCCATTTCAGTGGATAATTAAGTTACTGTGTAGTTTCATAATACAGAGACTAAAGAGAATCTCTACAGAGAAAAAGCAAATTACATGATAACAAACCCTCAGGAACCAACATGCAAGCAAATGAGATATTGTGGAATAATGCTGTCTCCACAGAGCATGTATCCTGATTTGAGTCGTCTATGACAGCCTGCTGCAATGGGAAACTGGCTTCAATACACACAGCATCTTTTTACCACAAAGTCAATTGCCATAAGAGTGTTTCTTTTGTTAAGAACCAAGAAAATAGATATCAAGGGCATAATTCTTTTTCCTTGGAAAATCCTTGCAAAACACAAGTTTGGGTAGTGAATGAGTTCCAAAATAAGATTCTAAGAGGCATTGTACATTATAGTTTGGGTAGTCAGCCTAATGTGGAGGCGATGAAAAGCTTCCCAGAATGCTGGTGATTGTAAAAAGGAGGTTGGGAGCAAACCATAAGGGTAATACTAATAAAGTAAAACATACCAGGAAAAGGGAAATCAAAATTATGAAGAGGAAATAGAAAATAGAAGAAATAAGAGGCCACACAGACTAGCTTGTTTGCTTCCTTTGCGAACAATTATAAAGACTGGATAAGTGCATTAAAATGAGTTGCACCTTTGTCACCACTTTCCCCTCAGCGTGGTTACTGAGTGGCAGCACCAAGGAATGGGGTCTTGTGTTAGCTTCATTGGGCTGGAGAGACACTTAGAGATAAAGTCAGCCAAAATTCCTGCGACTCAAGGGGCCAAGATTCCAGAGGGGAAAGAGCTGTAGAAACATGAACCTGAAATTTTATATGCAATTGCCCATAAATGGAATCTTCAGCTGACCATGGATGGGGTATGAAGCTAAGATAGCGAACAGATAGTGGCAGCTGTGACAGAGAAGAGAGAAGCAGAGGCATGAACAGTATGACAGTACAGGGAGACAAAGGTTGGGGTTCAGGGCCCCTCAAGTTGGAATGACCCTTGAAAACACAGTAGGCTTTCAATTAAATCCCCAAAGGGCTCTACCCCAGGAGTAAGGCCTATACCTTGGAAATAAGGACAGATTGAAAATAAATGCCAACCACCCATCATCTACCCTACCAGCCTATCAAGAAAATTAAATCCTTTATAGAGTATGATAATATCACATGAAGCCTTCACAACTTTTCATACCTACTAAGGTATTGATGACATTTAAAGACAGTGGAATTTGTGGACCTTAGCTGTAACTCTGGATGGGAGGGGACATATTCAAAGGACCTTGTCAACTAGGAGAGACCCCAATTTGTGATATTGATGTATTGTGCTGTCCCTGCTTTCCTGTTCCAGGACCATTGTCCCTAGATCCATTTAACTGCTGGAATGGGCATTTGAATTTGGAGGGTGCTTTCTGAAACTGTGTAAATGTATTGCCCATAACAGGGCTGCCCTTCTCCATCTCGGGAGGAGCAAGTTAAATTCTCTCCTAAAAATACAAATCATGTCCAAGTCTGTGTTAAGCATTTTATGAAACAAAAGAGGAACCCAGAGAAACCAGGGGAGAACAGACGCAGTGAAAAACCCGAAGAATTGTAACTCACCTTAAAGGAAGTGCCCTCGTTCCCATTCATACCTCAGGCTTCTGTTCTCAGCAATGGGGCCACGGAGTTCCTCCAAGAGAAGCAGGATCTTAGAAACTGGGCTGCAGCCATCAGAGGGGCAAATAACAACAATGTTCTCTTGGCTGCGTCTCCCTTCATTTCTCATTACTCTCTTGTTTCACTGGCCAGTTTGAATGTGTTATCAGTACAAGCAACACCTAAGAATTTGGGTCTTAAGGGACCAGAAAGCTGGGACTGAGATAGATCAAAGTGAATCTAGTGGCAAAGTATTGCCCAATCTAAATACCACATCGTTAACCAGTTGCTGAAAAATTCTGGCTAAGTAATGTTTTGAAGTGGTGACTCCAATGGTAAGGGCATCTTTTGGAATATTTAAGCTATGCGTATAGATGGATGCAGTCTTTAATATTCATTGAGTACCTCATGTATTCTAGGAAACATGCTAAATGATTTACATGTAAATCATCCAATCTTCCAAAGAACCCTCTAAGATAAGTCCATTGGTCAATGGTGAAGTTGAAGCAAGGAGTTAAGTAACTTGCCCAAGGTCACACACTGGGAAGTGCATAACAGGGCTAGAACTCAGGTTGTTGATACCAGAGCAAGTGTTCAAATCTTCTTTCTAGCTCCCTGAGAAGCAATCATCTTGTGCTGCTTCCCCACTTCGACAGTAAGTTAACCCAGTGTGGCTGTCCTTAAGAAGAGAAATCCAAGTCTGATCCCAGTAGAGGGTTTTGCTTTAACATGTCTTTCTTCTTCCTCAATTTATCTCCAAAGGCAAAGGCTCTAACAAAATGACTTTTTTCATTGCCAAGAGTAAGGTTTTGTGTTCACTTTTAGAAAAAATCTATTACAAAGTATGTTTTCACCCTTTCAAATTGGCCATCTAGGCCCAAGGAATTTATTGTAATTCATATCATGATGGCACATAAAATTTTATTTTCATCAAAGCATCATGTATCAAGAATGATTCGTATGTCAGTAATAGGGCATATGGGCAAAATAACTTTGTTAATGTCCCACTTTCAGAATGGACCCAGGGGAACTTGGCTGCGAAGGAGGAGTTCCAGGGTTGAGGGAAACTATAAGACATGTTGACTGCCCAGCTGTGGAGTCACGTGTAACCTGGACCTGGTATGCTTGGCTCTGTAGGTCATACTCCATCAGGAAGGCCACATGGATGATGGATTAATGCTGCAGAGATGCCAGCATGAAGAGTCCCAGGCTGCTCGGATCATCCGGAACACAACTGCCTTATTCAGCCAGTTTGTAAGGTATATGAGTTCCTTTCCTTGCTCTCCTGGCAGTTTCTGCTCTGTAGCCCTTCCAATCCCACCCACCCACCCCCTTTTAATACTGTAAGTGTTTTCAGGAAATAATTAAACAACTGCAAAGAGTTTTACCAGAGAGAGCTTGGGACTGAAACCTATTTCCCACATGACCTCCTACCACCCTCTCTCTTTGCCCAACAAATATTCAAGCCCCTTGGTTATTCAGCTTGGTGGCATGAATACCCAAGGTCTTCTCAGGAAAATGAAGTGAAGACAGCTGGAGTGTGTTAAGTCCCTTTTGTACTAGTGTGTGAAGAGGGGAGGAGAGGGAAAGAGAGGGAAGGAGAGAAAAGAAACAGACCCACTCCCTCTCAGCTATTTAGAAAGGCTTTCCACATCATTCAGGATGGATGCTGTAGTTTGTATCCAAGTCAGTTTGCACTGGAGATCTTGAGTTACCCAACCATGTTTGAAACATAAAGAAACTGAACTGCCTGCATGGGTCATAACAACCCCCAACCCCATCCCCAGCCGTAGCCATGCTGCTAAAACCATACTCGGTGGATTGTGTTCACCAATTACCATGAGGAATGGATTCTGTTGTAAACAGGGCAGTGTTCTAAACCATCCTTCTCTTGTGGGAAAATAGCTCCAAAGCCAAAAGGGTTTAAATTTCTCATATGAATTTGCATGAAACGAGAAAAAAGTTTAATATTTTTTTACTTCTCGTTGAAACACTTTGAGTCAAGGAATGTGTGTTAGTTAAGATAGAAGCTAAGTTGCTGTTGTAGTTCAGGATAAACTTGTATTTTTCTTTAAGTAAAGGTAGAGGGTAGATGAGTGTTTTAAGGAAAATACTCTGGCCACTGGGACTCAGGTTCCTTCTGTGTTGCTGCTTTGAGATCTCCTACAGGTTTTTAAAGTGTGTCCCTGGATCAGCACAGCAGTATCACCTGGGAACTTGTGAAAAATACAAATTCTCTGGTTTTACCCCAAACCCACTGAATTAGACACCGGGGAGTGGCATCCCAGAAAGTCATGTTTTAATAGGCCTTCCAGTTGATGCTGATGCATGCTAAAGTTTACAAGCCACTGCCCTGGAATAGAGAGGTCTTAACCTTGACCCTATGCTAGATTCATCTTGGGAGCTATTAACACCCTGATATCCAGGTGGCACCTCAGACCAATTACATTAGAATCCCTAGGGTGAAATCCGAACACCAGCTTTTTTTTTTAGATTTTTTTCTAAACGTAATTTTTCAGTTATAGTTGACATACAGTGTTACATAGTTTCAGGTGTACAACATAGTGATTAGATATTTATATAACTTAAAAAGTGATCACCCCAATAAGTCTAATACTCACCTGACATCATAGTTATTACAATATTATTGAGTATATTCCCTCTGCTGTACTTTACATCCCTGTGACTATTTTTATAAGTGATCATTTGTACTTCTTAATTCCCTTTCACCTTTTTTGTTCCTCCCCCCACCTACCCATCAATTCTCTGTGTTTATGAGTTTGTTCTGTTTTGTTTATTTGTTTTTTTAGATTCCATATATTAGTGAGGTCATATGGTATTTGTCTTTCTCAGTCTGACTTATTTCACTTAGCATAATATTCTCTAGGTCCATCCACATTGTCGCAAATGACAAGATTTCATTTTTTATGGCTGAGTTCATTGTGTATATGTACCACATCTTCTTTATCCATTCATCTATTGATGGAAACCCATATCTTGGCTATTATAAATAATGCTGCAATGAACACAGGGCTGCATATATCTTTTCAGATTAACAAACACCAGCTTTTAATTAAAGCTCCCCAGTTGATTCTAATATTCAGCCACCATTGACAACCACTGTCCTGGTATGTTTTCTTTATCCACATGATAAAAAATAGCCTGCTGGAACCATGTCTGAAGTCTGTCCTGCAAAAGGGGGAAGAAAGAGAAAGAGGAAGAAAACAATTTATTTTTTAAGATATATTCCAGAACTAGATTATTTTATCTTGAATCCTATCTTGAAATCTAGTCACATGGCCACACCTAGGTATGAGGAGGCTGACACCTAGTTGGTTGGCTTATGTACCCAGCACAAATCAGGGGTTCAGTTACTACATTGGAGAAAGTAGGCAATAGAAATATGTCTGCCAGGGGATGGAACTGAAGCAAGTCAACCATCCTTTGTCTGCTTTTGGTTCTGCCACTGGTTTCCTGTGATCCCTGAGCAAAATATTTCCTCCTTTTTATGTCTCATTATATCCAGACATGCCCCTCTCCTTCAAAGAAAAGTTATAAGAACAAATGGCTTGATATAGGCAGAAAAAGATGGCTAATTGCAAACATGAGCTTTCCATGTAGTCTGAACTGTTACCAGAAGCATCACTTTAGAGGTGGACAGTTTATTTATCTGAGCCCCAATTTTCTCAATCTCTGCCCCTATATCTTTCTTAAAAGATGGTGACCCTTACCTCACACATATACAAAAATTAATTCAAAATGGATCAAAGATCTAATTATAAGACCTGATATTATAAAACATGGAAAAAAAAGATAGGCTTAAATTTTCATGACCTTGGATTAGGCAGTGGTTTTTTTCAATAGGATACCAAATTGGACTTCATCAAAATTAAAAACTTGTTTGCTGCAAAGGACACCATCAAAAAAATGAGAAAAAAAGCAATCCACACAATGGGAGAGAATATTTGCAAATTGTATATCTGATAAGGGACTTGTATTTTGAATAAAATACTCTCACAACTCAACATTAAAAAGACAAATGAACCAATTTAAAAAATGAGCAAAGGATCTGAATAGACATTTTTCCAAAGAAGATATACAAGTGGCCAATAAGCATATGAAAAGATATTCAGCACTATTAGCCATCAGGAAAATGCAAATCAAAACTGCAGTGAGATAACTGTACTTTATTCCCACTAGGATGGCTATAATTAAAAAGACTGTTGGGCCAGCCGAGTGGCGCAGTGGTTAAAAGCTAGCTTGGGACGCCAGCAGCCCCGGTTTGGGTCCCACATATGACGGCCAGTGACACTGCCCTCAAAAAAAAAAAAGAAAAAAAACATTGTTAATAAGAAGTATGGGACAGGATGTGAAGAACTCAGAACCCTAATACAGTGCTGGTGGGGATATAAAATGTCACAGCCACTTTGGAATATAATCTGGAAATTCTTCAAAATGTTAAACATACAGTTACCATATGACCCAGCAATTTCACACTCCTAGGTGTATGCCCAAGAGATATGAAACATATTGTCCGTGCAAAAACTTGTCCACAGGTGTTCAAAGTGGCATTATTCATAATAACCAAAAGGTGGAAACAACCCAAACATTCAACTGATGAATGGATAAATAGAATATTCACACAATGGAATATGATTTCTCCATAAAAAGGAATGGAGTTCTGACACACACTACAACATGGATGAATCTTGAAAACATTATGCCAAGTGAAAAAAGCCAATCACAAATGATCACATTGTATGATCCCCCTTATATGAAAAGTCCAAAATAGGCAAACCTACAAAGAAAGAGAGTAGATTTGTAGTTGTGTAGGAGCAGTCATAGGGGACAAGGGGAGTGACTACTAATGGGTGTGAGATTTTGGGGAGAGCTGATGAAAAAGTTCTAACATTGAGGTAATGATTGTACCACTCTGTAAATATACTAAAAACCATTAAACCATTGAATTGTACCCTTTAAATAGATGATCGTATGTATTATAGATATGTGGATTATATTTCAACAAAACTGTTATCTTAAAAAAGTCAGTAGGAGTTAAATGCCTGACCATGGGGAAATTATTTTTAAATAGCTTTATCGGGTAATAATTTACATATCATAAAATTCATCCTTTTGAGTGTACAAAGCCATGAATTTCAATAAACTTAAAGAGCTATACAACTCTCACGACAATTCAGTTTTAAACATTTCCATCACCCCAAAACAATTCCTTATGCCCATTGCAGTTTATACTAGTTGTCACCCCAGCCTTAGGCAGATAAGTAGTTAGCTACTGTATTAATTTAATACATTAAATTGATAAATTAAATCATACAATATATGGTCCTTTGAATTGGACCTTTTTACTTAACATTACATTTTTAAGGTTCATCTCTGTTATAGCTCAAAATGGTGTTCTGTTCATTTTTATTGCTTAAGAGTATTCTTCACGTATGTCTACCAGATAGTAATATAGATACACATATACACATGTGAATGTATGTATATATGTATGATTGTGTGTGTGTATATACATAGAAGAGAGATCTGTACGTATAGATATCTCTAGAGAGAGACAGATACAAAACACACATGCCTCAGATTCTGTTTATTTGTTAATTAAGGAACAATGGGTTTTTCTATTTTTAGTTATTCTCTGTAATGCTTCTACAGATATTAGTGTATGTTTTCATTTCTCTTGAGTAAATACCTAGGAGTGGAATTGTTAAATCATATGTAAATTTGTTTAATGTTTTAACATTATTGTGGTAAAATATACATAACATCAAATTTACCATTTCAACCATTTTTAAGTGTACAATTCAGTGACATTAAGTGCATTCAAATTTTTGTTCAACCATCACCGATCTCCATCTCCAGAACTTTTACATCATCTCAAACTGAAATTCCATATCAATTAAACAATAACTCCTCATTCTCCCCTCCCTCCAGCCCCTGGCAATTACCTTTCTACATTCAGTTTCTATGAATTTATTCTGGGTACCACATATAAGTAACATCATAGAATATTTGTCTTGTGTCTGGTTTATTTAACTTATTAAAAATGTCATCAGGTTTCATTTATATTGTAGCATGTGTCAGAATTTAGTTCCTTCTCAAGGTTGAATATTATTACATTGCATCTAAACACCACATTTTGTTTATCCATTCATCCATCAGTGGACATTTGGGGATGTTTAACTTTTTACGATTGCACTGGCTAGGATATCTTCTACAATGTGGAATAAAAATGGAGAGGACATCCTTGTCTTGTTTCTAATCTTAGCAGAAAAACATTCAGTCTTTGCCCATTAAATATGATGTTAATTGTGGGATTGTTGTAGATGCCCTTTATGAGGTTGAGGAAGTTCTCTTCTATTCCTGGTTTGTTGAGAAGGTTTTCTATTATTATTAAATGAGTGTTAGATTGTGTCAAATTCTTTTTCTTTGTCTATTGAGATGATCATATTGTTTTGTCCTTTAATATTATAGTTCATTACATTAACTGATTGAGAATGGGGTATTGAAATCTCTGTTATTATTGAATCATCTATTCCCTAATTCCATCTTGGGGTGCTTATTTGTTTGTAATAGGTGTATCTTCCTGATAAATGGACTCTTTTATGATTATAAAATGTCTCCCTTTTTTCTCTATGAACATTTTTTTTTTTGTCCTAAAGTATGTGTTTGAAGGCACTCCAAATGTCTGCGTGCATATTATGGTTACCATTTGGGTGGATCTTTTTACTTTCAACCTATTTGTGTCTTTGAATCTACAAAGTATGTAGATTCGTTGGATTTTTTTAATGTAGTTTGACAATCTTTTCCTTTCATTGGTGTGTGTAATCTGTTTATAGATAATGTAATCATTCAAATGGTGGGATTCATGTCTGCAATTTTGCTATTTGTCTTTTATGTCTCATGTCCTTTTTGTTCCTGTTTCCCTTACTGCCGTCTTTTGTGTTAAATATTTTCTACTGTATCATTTTAATTCCTTTGTTGAGTATTTTTAGCTACTTTTTTGAGTTGTGTTCCTAGTGGATACTCTAGAGAACTCAGCATGTATTAACTTGAAAGAGATTAATACAGACTTAACAAGTAAAATGAAGCAACTTTGCTCCAATATTGTTTTATTATTTCCCTGCTCCTTTGTGATATTATCATGTATATTACATCTTCATGTGTTATAAGTCCAGCAATACATTTTTATAATTATCATCTTGTGCATTTGTTTCTTAAAAAGTTACAGGAACAAAAGAGAAATACATATATATTTATACTTTCTGTTATATTTACCTACATAATTTCCTTTATCAGTGTTCTTTATTTCTTCATGATGATTCTAGTTACTGTTTGGTGTCATTTTCTTTCAGCCTGAAGGACTTCCCTTAGTATTACTTATAAGGCAAGCGTGCCCATGTAGGTTGGATAACATATTAAAGTTCAGGCAGTTTTAAGCCTGTCCAAGATTTTACTTTCTGCTTCACAAGGAAGGCCTGATGTTCAGCCAGAGATGAGTAGATAGCCATGTTCCTTTGTGGTCCTTTCTGAGCAGCCTCACACATGGTCTGCCCCACCCTGTTAGAACTTCTTAGCCATGAAGCTGGAGGAATGCATGGGAACAGCTCAGCCTGAAACACCATAGATCCCTGCTGTTCCTACCAAGGTTCATACTTTTTTTAGTGCATGCCTCTCAATTTGTTGTATGCCGTTGGTCAATTTTCAAAAGTTCTAAAAGTTATTTTGGATGATTTTGTCCAATTTAATCATTATTTTGTGGGAGAGATTTGCTGAACTCCTCACTCAGCTATTCTGGAAGTTCCAACCTCAATGGGAGAAATTCTTGATTCTCGCAGCCACAGGATGTTTTAGAAGAAAGGAGAAATAATGAAAAATAAACCAATGTGGTAGAGGTGGAGGCTGAAAAAGCCATAGTATTTGAATTTGCAAAAGCTGGGAAGTGAAAGATAAAAAAAATAATAATTTGGAAATCCTCCCTTCCCATCTCTTTTGAGAAATCAACAGTGCATACTGTGTACAAATGGAAACCAGAAAAAGGGAGTGGCCTCCTGGGAGAGCAATTTAAAGTTAAATGAGTAGGAAAGGGGCACGAAAAAACAGTGAGGAAGCAGAGAAGGTTCAAGTTTGCATGTGCCCTCATCATCCTCTGTACAGTTGCTGGGAGCTGTCCAATACGACAGATGAACAATGTGAGAGATGAGGGAGTTTTCAGAAATCCTACTGAGGAGACGGTACTTCCCATCTGACCTATGAGTTTAGCCTTAGGAGGGAAACAGTATAAATAATTGTCTTATGGCAATGGGGTGGTAAATAGTCAGTATCACCTGAGGTCTTACTTGAATTCAACGAAAGAAATCCTTGGCAAAGATTGGGAGTGTAGTGGGACAGTGGCTGTAGGGAGTGGGGAAATGTTGGGATGAGATGGGTACCAATTGTAGTTAGTTCTGAATGAGATATGATCTTGTTCCTGTCCCTCTGGGTCCATCTCGGTCTCCCCTCTAAGGTTCTAAGGTGGAATATGAGCCCCATGAAGCCATTCAGAGGTCATGTCTATTTTCATTACTGTCTCCAGTGCCAGGTATGTGGGATGTGTTCTATTTTGAAGGAAGGGAGGAGTCTGCCTCAGTCCAGTGGAGGACTGTTATACTTATGTTCTTTCCAGGGGCAAGGTGAAGCGACCCAGCAGTGAAAACCCACCTAACAAAACAAAACAAAAAGCTAGACCCTGGAGGACCCTGGCAATCATACAGTGTACCTTTCCTATGTTTCAGGTGTAAAAGTGAAAGACCAGAGGCTCAGAGGCACTCCAAGTATCATGTGGTTAATGCAGTGACTGTAGCCTGGGTTTTCCAACTCCCTGTGTTGTTGTCCTTTCAAGCTACAAAAATGTCAGCAAACCTCTCCTTTTCACTTTTCATCTTTTGTTAACACATGAAGAAACACTGTATGCTTAACTGGCACCAATGTTTCTAGTAAACTCAAAGTGCAGAGAGAGAGGAGGGGAGAGGGAGAGAGGGAGATTGAGAAACTCTGCAACTGAACCAAAAAATATTGAGGAAAATGTATTCATCCCTTCACAGAATCTAGAATTTAAGTCATTTCTGATTGGGTTTTGTAGTCCCAAACCTTCACCTCATGGCCTCATGCCATTCTCTTCCCCATTCTCTTTGTGTCCTAGAATATCTCAAATAGTTATTAGTAAACACTTTCTGAGCATTTACCATGGGTCAGAATACACACTGGTGAGAAGAACCTCCTGCCTGTCCAATCCACTCGTGTTCTGCCCTCATTGTGTGCACTTGGCTTGTTTTTACACAGATTTCGAATTATCACCTCACAGCTGAGAGTTTTCAGGTTTGTTCAGCCTCTGCTGTAAGGCTAGATAACAATCTTTTCTTAACATGTGTCCAGATTACCCTGTAAATTCAAAGGAAAACTCATTAGAAATTGACCCAAACAAAGCCTTGACATTATCTATACAGTCAACTGATTCTCAGTCCCCCTGGGCCAATGATTCAGTTCCACAGGGGCTGCATCCATTTCCCCCTTCCTCTTTTTAGCCTTGACCCTCAAGGCAATGGGAAAATGAGGGCTCATTTTGCCATCTGTGGAGGTTTTTGATCACTCTGTGTTCACAGGATTCATTACAGGATTTTTTGGAAAATTATGACAGAGTCAGTGAGACAGACACATTCAAGATAAGGAGGAACACAACAGGGAGAGTGAGAGACAATGGGAGGGGCACGGAGGGAGGCATTGAGACAGAAGGATGTAGAGAGATGGGGGATGCTGAGAAAGAGGAGGGGAGATACAGAGGAGGGTACACACAGGAAGTCAGAGGAGAAAGAGCCAGATACAGAGAGCAAAAGAGAGAGACATCACCAAATGAGATGGGGGAAGCAAGTGTGTACATGCACACCCATAGAAACTTAAGAGAAAAACACATATTGAGGTATCAAAAAGGCACATGGAGAGAGACAGAAGACAAATATGTAGGTGGAGGGGCAGGCCAGTGATAGAAATCCTCCCAGCCTTATATCTAGCCTATTCCAAGAAGAACATGTAGTAATACAAAAGAATTATGGGTTAGTATGTTTATTATTTAAAAAAAATTTTTTTTTTATTAAAAAGGGGAAAGTGGGCAGACAGCCAGGGGTCATTTCCCTTTATGTATGAAATGGCTTTACAGTCGAATCAGAACACAGTCTTCTGTTGCTCTGTTGGTTGGCCAACGTCAATTTGTGGTCATTCGTATGGAGTCCACTCTAGGGGCAGGGCATGGTACCCAGTGTAGGACCCATGGGAACTGGGTCCTGGTGGATACTTGTCAGAGTTCCTGCTGGAAGCCTCGTGCCCTAGCTATGTCCACCTTGTGTTTTCTAGTGGAAACAATCGCACAGCTGCCCCCATCACCCTGCCAATAGAAGAGGTCCTGCAGACCTTACAGGACTTAATCGCCTACTTCCAGCCCCCTGAGGAAGAGATGCAGCATGAAGACAAGCAGAACAAGCTCCGCTCACTCAAAAACAGACAGAATCTTTTCAAGGAAGAGGTATGTTCAAAAACTTAGAAATTGAGATTCTCTTCGTGTCTTTCGCTACAATAGCCCTATGACTGCCATTAGCGTTGTCTCCATGGCTGCACGTGTTTATGAAATCACAGAAAACAAGTTGGTCCGAAGGCTGTGGGTTATTGCTAAGCTGAAATGACAGAGAACAAGAAAGCGAGGAGGCCGGGAAGAAAAGGATGAGCTGGAAGCTGACCTTCACCGTCAGCCACCCCTAGTTACACTGGCAGTGTGTGTGGTCGCCATGGACATTGGCACATTCTAACCAGATGGTATTTGAAAACTTCAGTGTGACGTGTATTCAAAACCCATTTGCAATAAATCTCAGGTATTAGACCGCAGCATTGGCTGTGATTCCCAAGCTTTGGAAGGCGTCAGAATTACTTAGGACACCTGTTTGAACAATACAGATGCCCAGGTTCCACCACATCAGAAATGACTGAGGAGCTGGTTTGAAAGATACAGGTGATGCTAGGTCTTAGGTGAGCATATGAGTCACTAGGAATGAGGCCTGGATATGAGGGAAACACTAACTTGGGACTCAAGGGGCCCTAGTTCTGGCTCCATCCTTGGCTGCGTGTGACCTTAGACAAGTCACACACCACCTCTGAACTTGGCCATAATGATTTGGCACTAACAGGCCTTGGTTGTACTTCTGCGACCCCTCTTTCCCAGGGACAGGTCCTGTCCCTTGGACACTTCCATGGTTACTGACGTGACATATAGACCCATCCCAGCTGAGGCTTCTGATCTAAGCAGACTGGCTCTGGGGACATTATGCCTTACAGGCTACTGGAACTACATCTCTTTAAGAACAACTCAGTACAGATGTTTTTTTTTTTACTATGTGGCATAATATTGTCATTTAGATGCAACTATAATTAAAAACACTCGTTTGGTCTTATTGTCGCTAAATCCCACTTTTTTTGTGGGGGTGAGAGGGAGAAAGCAAGCAAGGTTTTCTTGTGTATCTGGGTGGAATTACTTGAACTTATTTGAGATTTAAAAGAAAAATAGGTACTCTCTCCAGGGCTGTTTCTGGGTGAGTCAGAGGCATTTCACACCCCGCACAGAGCAGGCCTTTGTGAGACTCATTTCCTCTCCATCTTCCTCAATATGTCCTTGGTTTGAGTTAAACATGAGGGGGCAAGCCTGTCAGAGGAGACCGCTGACTCACTCTAAACTGATTCTATTTACGTATCCAGGGCATAAAAATACATGTTTTGTTTTTAGGAGGAAAAGAAAAAAACAAAACAAAACCCAAGCTGGCACTTCAAAGGTCATTTGCGTGTTAGCATTATCAGCTTTAAAAGGTGAATGATCTGGGTCATCAGGAATTTTTACTCTCTTCCCACATACTTGCCTTCACAGGGAATGTTGGCCCTTGTGTTAAATTGCATCGATCGCTTAAATATCTACAACAGCGTAGCCCACTTTGCAGGAATTGCCAGGGAAGAGAGTGGCATGGCCTGGAAAGAAATCCTGAACCTCCTGTACAAATTGCTGGGTAAGTACCCACACACCCTCTCCATGGGAAGATTTCCAAGGGTGGCCTCTATGAGATCTCCACTTGACTAACCAGGATTGTTATCTAGCCTCATTCCTCAGAAGCCTTTTGTTAACCCTGGGATTCTAACCCAGCCATTCACTCTGTTCACTAGTCGCTTATTGTACTTTGCACACTTAGAACAAGAAGGCATCAGAGGGTGGAAGCAGACGGTGCTCAGTTTTGCCAAAACTGCCTGTGAAACACTTAACACTGTCCAAATCTCAATTCCTCATCTTTAACATGAAGGCATAAAACTAAAACATATTTATGGCTCCCTCAAGTTTTTTACTTCTGACACCCCTGCTTTAAGAGTGGCTACTTTCTTTTGTTTCTTTTTTTAAAAAAATTTTTATTGGGGAACAGCCATGGTCATTGGTTACACATTGCTTTCATGCTATAGTGGCATAGTTGACTCTTTTAGGGAGGGCGCAGCTCACTGTGGCCCATGCGGGGATGGAACCAGCAACCTTGGTGTTATCGGCACCACGCTCTAATCAACTGAACTAACTGGTCACCTCCCAGGGTGGCTACTTTCTTAAACTGTGTCCTTTTGCTGTCTGCTTATTGGTCAGTCATGACTCCTGCTTATGTTATTTTGGTGGCGAAAAAAGGTGGTGAGTAAGGATGCAGTACACAGCCTTTCTTCTCGCAACACTGAGTGTGTGGTGATGTTCTTGTGTCTGCTATAACCAGTGCCACCACACGGGCCCAGACTGCCAGGCCGTGGGAGGACAGTGGTTGACAGGAAGGTGGCCACCAGTGGTTGCTCAGACATGGTGACTGCAGCATTTCAGTACTTCTCCCTGAAATGTATGTCCCATTAGAGGAAATCCATAAAAATCTCAGTGGGCCAGAGGGGAGCCCAGAAAAATCAGGTTGGACCCATTCTCAATATCAAGGGTTAGACTGATTGGGCTGCCCCTGTATTGTGTGATGCTAATATTTTGTAATGATACAGCTAAAACTCAGTAGTAATTATTATAACAATAATAGCTAACATTTACTGAACTCTGTATGCCAAGCAGATGAATATCTCTTTTTGATCCTCAGAGCAGCACATTAAACGTGTAGTAACTACTCTTATCCTCCTTTTTTTTTTTTTTTTTTTTTAAGCTGAGCCATCTTGCCACCTGTTGGTATCTTATCCCTTTTTTTTAAAGGCAGTGTCACTAGCCCTCATATGTAGGATCCAAACCCAGGCCGCTGGCATCCCAAGCCAGTTCCTAACCACCGCTCCACTCGGCCGGCCCCTCTTATCCCCTTTTTATTGATGAAGAAACTGATGCTCAGGAATGCTCAGTCACACATGGCAAGTGGTAGAAACTCAGGCTTGATCCCAGGCAGATTGACTCCCTAAGCTTAAACTGACCTGAAAAGCAGGTTAGGAGCTCAGACCAAATTCTTCCCTCCACTAACTAACTGGGCAAGTGCAAAGCAGGGGTCCTGAGGCAGACCTTCCCTTATCCAAATGCTTTACAAGCATCTGTAAAAGCCCAGTCTTTGAAAATCTACAACATGAAAAGTAAGGTACTCGGGACTGACCAATTTACATGGACGTGTTCCAAAGTTGCATCTATCACATTGGCCTGTGGAGGGAAGGTTATTTCTTGGTCTAGATGGGTGAAAATCTAATGACAGCATATTCCCTCCTTCCCATAGCAATATCATCTGCCAGTGGTTCTCAAGCATGAGCAGGCATCAGAATCAACTGGAGGGCTGGTTAAAGCACAGATGCTGGCCCCATCCCCAGAGTTTCTGATTCACTAGATTTGGGATAAGGCCAGAGAATTTGCATTTCTAACAGTCTCAGCTGACACTGACATTCTGGCCGGGGGGAGCACACTTAGGGAACCCCTGCCATAGACTGATGCGTTTGAGATATTTTGGAGTTTCATGTTTAATTGTTACATTGCCTGCTAGTTTAACCAACATTTCCAGTTCTGTGTGTTTATATGGGTGCCTTCCTTTAGCACTGGAAAATAAATTTCTAGCTAGGTTTAAGAAGACTTTGCAAAAAATTGAGTTCTTAAGCCACTAATCAAGCAGATATTATTTTCTTGGTTATCACTATTTGAAGGAATTTTTTAATTTTTGTGTTTATTGTCTCTTTCTCCTATTTCACGAGTGCAGGGTGCAGGGATTCTGCTGTCGTGTTCCCACTCCCCTTTCCTCAGCAACTAGACAGGTGCCTGGTACATAGCATATTCTCTGGGAATATTTGAGTTAATGATAGATTTTTAGTTTTCTAAATCTAGAAACAGGATTGTATCAAAGGGCTAGGAAGGGGAAGATTGTCATTCAGTTCCTTTTAGTTGCTAAGTATATAAAGTATATTTAACAGCTTCCCAAGTTCTTATGCCCGTCACCTTTGTATTCTTTAACCTACATGATCAAATATTTCCTTGTTCGCAGCTGCCCTCATTCGCAGAAACAGAAACAATTGCACTCAATTCTCCAATAACCTGGATTGGCTAATCAGCAAATTGGACAGACTAGAATCTTCCTCAGGTAAGACTTGACAGGAAACTGCTAGAGAAGGTGGCCTTCTTTTCTTTCTGAAAAAAATAAATAAATAAAAAAAAGGAAAATGAATCTTTGAACAATTCTTTTCTCCACTGAAGTGCAAATACATACTTTAGCAACAACAATAAAAAAGTGCTAAAGCTTCCTGGCACCCCATAACTTCATTTAATAACTAACCCAACTTCAAGAGTGTCTCATCTCTTTCATTTTTCACTCTGTGCCTACATCTTCATCCCCTGGGTCCTTTAATCACCTCCCACTCAGGGTCCTGGTCTCCTACTTATTATTACTTGGACTCTCTCCGAGTTTCTAAACCCTCTCTGGGCATGGTCCTCCTAACACTTTGGGCTAGAAACAAGACTGAAGGATGACTGTGGAATCAGAGGAAATGATGGTCCTCCCACCTCCTGAGTCACCCTTAACAGCATATCTAGAGCCCTTCATGACTCACAGAGAATTGGAGCCAAGAGAGTAGTCACTATTGGTAAATGACCAAATGACCATGTCATGTGTCTCAGCAGTTGGCTTTCTCAGAGACAAGTGAACAGGACAGGTGTCAGCCCCCTTCTGGGAAGCTGAAAGGTTTTGAGGCTTTTTTCCATTATCGAGAGGTGTCAGGAGCCTGGACAAGACAGGCCAAGGAAAGGCTCCCCCAGGGCCATCCACCTACACCTGTCTTCCTAAACCTCTGTTTTCTTCCGTAACTCCTCCTTTGGGCCAGACTACGTTTCAGGGTAATGTATGAAAACCTTGAAAACACAGAATCAAGAGGAATTTTTCCATGAAACCAATAAAAATATTGGCCAACGACTTCCCTTACATTTTCATTATGGTGTCATCCTTCACCATGCCAGGCCACAGGGCACCCGTTAGTTTTATTAAGCCTTCACTTAATACAGAAAACCATCCAGGGTGCCTAGGAAAGGAGACAAAGCCAGATAGTCTTTATTTAGTGAGCTTACAATTTATTTGCTATTCCAGGGCATCTAGAGTAAAAAATAAAGTCTGGGGCGATTCCTAGATATACTCTCATTTGAGGAACACTCTGAATATTATCAAAATTACCTGAATTACCTTTAGAATTTACACTGGGCATCTACGTTTCTGTCTGTTTTTAAATTAAATATTGCTTGGCTTGATCAAATTAAGAATTCCATTTTATAGCTGCTTCTCTATATTTTGACACAGAAGGATCGTGTCTTTATTCAGGAAGAGGGAAATGGGGTTAGTGCTGCATAAAACTCACCTCTAATTACAGATAGTTTGGCCCCAGAGGCTCCTGAGGTTTACCACAGATGACTGCATCTTCCTTTTGGCTGGAAATAGTTCATAGATTCAGAGAATTGATAATATTCTGTCCCCGGAGAATGGTCTTTTCATGCTCAGCTTTTTAAATTATGATCAGTTTGGCAGGTTATTTAATGTCCTAATGATTTTTGTGGTACTCATGTATGTAGGTATCTTGGAAGTTTTGCACTGCATCCTGATTGAAAGCCCAGAAGCCTTAAATCTGATAGCAGAGGGCCACATCAAGTCCATCATCTCCCTGTTGGACAAGCACGGACGTAATCACAAGGTGGGTATGAAAAAAAAAAGAAGAAGAACCCACCTGATGATTGACTTACCTGTCTTTTCCCTTCCTGCCACTTAGTAACCATTGTGTGTTACAGAGAGTTTGTTGACTGCTCTATTTTGGCTTTGATTTAAAAAAAAAAACCACTCTGGGAAACTGAGGCTCTGAAAGACCCTTCCTTGCCTAGGAGCACACTACAAACCAGTCACACTGGCTCTTGGATGGCCTCCCTTTATTTCCACCAGCTTCCCAAGTCCTGAGCATATCATTAGCCCTCAGCACACAGCTGACTGTGTGAAATGCTTGGCTGGAGTCCACACAAGGCCAGCTGCAGGACCCGCTGTCATCCTAGGGTCTAGGTGATTAGTAATGAAACAGCTAACACCAAGCTGTATAAAGAAGGTATCCAAACATCAGATAAAAGTTGTGTAGAAAGGATATACAACTCAGCTAAAAATAGCATAGAAAGTCATGTTATTAAATGAAATTAGATTTTCCGTGAAGCAAGCCAACTGATGTAGTCATCCTTTCATACAAAAAAGCCGTGTGACGTTGGGCCTCAGTTATTTCATCTGTAAAATGGTGACGATTACACTTCACTCACTACGGTTTCCACCTGCTGTATCAGTTTCTTGAGGCCTCTTAAAGCTCTCACACCTCTCTTTTTATGGAATTATATTTTGAAACACACCATGATCTTTGAGGAAAGTCTATTGAAATATGTCTTATCCTGACCCTTCAAGGTCTGCCCCTCAAACATGAGGGTTGCTGCACGGACTAATTAGGCAGGTACTCTAAGGCCGAGGGAGTGTATTTCAAGAGCAGAGGGCACAATTGGACATGAGGACAGCAGCTGGGCTCCTGCAGAGTAGCGGGAACTCAGCTTGATCACTGGCCCTCTCTGCATGCCATCATTTGGAGGCACTGCACATTTGAGACACATCTCCGGGGGTCCAGGAGAACGAGCGTCTGCAGCATTGCTCTCTTAGATGATATGTATCATCCTTAGGAAGCAAAAAATACATGGTCCTCAGCATCATGAAATTGCTTGGCAAAGGATAGAAAGAAATATGTGGGTTCTGTAATTGTTTTCCCAAATGTAGTAAATCAGAAGCAGGCATGAGGCTCCAGCTTCAGTTCAGCTCCTGGATGTTCCAACATGTTTTTGCCCATCTGCAAAGGGTAAGGAAAATAACTGATAAGTACCCAAGTAACACATGGCCTGAGCCATGAGCTACGTGCAGGTGTCAAGAGGAAAGCTGCTGTCATGTCATTGTCCCGGGGTTTCTTTATGGTCACACCACATAATGCACTTAATAAATACCCAGCTTTGTTAGGGCATCTTTTAGCCAAAAACCATGAAGCATTTAATGGAGGTTGCTTGGCAGCAAGTTGATTACCTTCTGCCCATTCCGCTCTTGAGAAAACTGAGGCCTTGTAAGTTGAAGTAGTTTGCTAGGAATCAATACCTGGCCTAATATGTTACCTGAGTGTGCTAACGGAGTACTCTTTAATATTCGAGAGCCAAGACACTAAGAAATTCTGGCAGTGTAGTCAACGTTCAGGCAATGTGGTCCTAGTGGTCGTAGTACATAGCGAGTCTCCTTATAGGATGTCCCCTTTTTGTCTTTTGATAGATTTTTGGGTGAAGGCTAACTTGCCATGAATGCAATTCCTCCTCCCTTAGATTGGATAACTTTTATTTTCAAAAAGAAGTCCGGTCTCAGATCATCAGCAGGGGTATTTGTAGTAGGTTTGCAAAAAAAAAAAAAAAATGTGCTGAGTGCATGCCAGACTTCCACTGCAACACTTTATCTTTGCTTGGAAAATGTCAAGGGAATGTTTTCCTACCGAAGCTGCTCTTTTTCTCTAGTCCTGGGTTTTCAGGTGTCTCTGACCCATTCGTTCAGTCTTCCAGGAAGACAGTGATTGACTGTATACAGAAATTGAGAGCCACGAGGCACCTCCCAACTCTTCCACCAACAGGAACAGTAATAATGAGGACAATAATAGCTAACATTTATTTTACATTTGACAAATGCGAGGTACTGTCCTTAGCATTCACTTGTAGTTTCCTTAGTTCTCGTTGAGATGCCATGAAGTAGCATTATTAATATTTCCTCTTGGCAGAGGCAGAAACAAGGCTGGGACATGGCTTGGAGATGTTAAGCCACTTCCAGAGGCCACCGGGCTCATTAATGATAGACTGAGCGTAGCATTTGGGTCTCCCAACTCCAACGTTGATGTTCCTTCCAGGTGTCTCAGGCTGAAGTCTGTGACCGTGTTCTTCAGGGTACACATGTTCTGTGAGAATGTGTCTCTTTTTGTGTTATTTTTATAGTTACCTAAATGCGAAACCCTTTGCAGTGAAGAATTCACAGTTGGAAGGCATTTTCGTATGAGAAGTTTGTGTTTCTAAGACTGGAGTGTGAGTCCCTGAACATGGTCTTCAGAGACATGACATTTTTCTTTTTAAAAAGATTTGTGGGGCCGGCCGAGTGCATGGTGGTTAAGCGTTGGCTTGGGATGCCAGCGGCCCCGGTTCGGGTCCCACATATGACAGCCAGTAACACTGCCCTCAAAAAAAAAAAAAAAAAAAAAGAAAGATTTGTGTATATCGTGGGGTTAAGAAACCCCTTTCTGTTCCATGTCCCCGCAGTCACAAGCTTAGAATGAAGCACATTGACAATAGTGGCAATTATTATACTTCCCCTTCCTTTTTTAAGAGTTTTCAATTGCTAGCTCTGTCCCCACCATGGAAAGCATTGCCACTCGCCTAAAGCATGATCAAATCTAAGGTCAACAGGTTAGAGAGAAACACAGTCTTTGCAGTGAAAAATATTTCTGGCAGGATTGGGGTGCACTTCCCACTCCCCATTTTCTGAATGCACTCTGCCCCTCGATCCTTCAGCATCTTCTCACCTCCTGCTTTTCCAAGACCCATCAAAATTCCATCTTCCCTTTGAAACTTAGTTCAAATACCACTTCATCTATGAAGCTTTTTCTTATTCCAGTTGGATGTGGTCTCCTCTGCTCGATTCTTGTACAACTTGCACTCTGTTCCACGGTGATTACGCTCTGCTTTTTATTGTAGTTATGTTTGCACACACATTTCTCTCACAGACTCCAAGTCCCTTCACAGCAGGGATCATCTTTGTAATCTCCATAATGCCAAGCTTGTATGTTATACATGGCAAGCATTTAATACACTTTTGTTGAAGGTGCAATAAATGAGTAAAAGGAATGAATCAGTACAGCCAAAATACACTCCCATCTCACCTTGCATGAATGGAAGCTCATATACGTATATAGATCTAGATACATACACACACACAGGCCTCGTCTCATTCTGAGGCTAATCAGTAGGAGGGCTCCATTCTGTGTGGTAATTCAGAAACGCAGGCTCCTTCCATCTAGCAGCTCCCTCATCCCCTACGACAGAGCCTCATAAGCTTTAATGGGCTTACAAATCTCTTGAGGATCATGTGAAAATGAAGCCTCTGATCTGGTAAATCTGGGGGAGGAGGGGTGATGTGTGAGCTTTGGTATTTCTAGCAAGCTTCCAGGTGATGCCAGGGCTGCTGGATGACACTTGGAGTACGGAGACCCTTGGGGTTTGTAATCCTTCCTTGATCTCTACATCCAGCTAGGAAAAGAAACAGTGCACAGAGGACTGTGAGTTTTTAGAGGCCAGTACATCGCTAAAGCAAAGTGTTCACTTTTTAATGGATACTCTGACTTTCTCTCACATCCAAAGAGTTTTGTTTGTTTGTTTGTTTGTTTTATCTGAGCCATCCTGCCACCTGTTGGCAGCTCAACAGCAACTCAGCTCGGGCTGGCATCGAACCGCCATTGCTCAGAGCTCAGTTCGCACTCTTGAGCGAGCTCTTAATCAACTGAGCCATTCGGCCGGCCCTAATTGGCCAGAACTCAGTCACATGACCTCACATAACTGCAAGGGAGGCTGGGGAATGTAGCCTCTTATGTGCTCAGGATGAGAAGGAAACGGAGTCTGGTGGCCACTTAGCAGTACCTGCCACAGCTAGTCACACCTCCCAGAGGTTGCTGAAATGTTCCCTCTCCATCAGGAAGCATAGATGACTTACAGCTGTCTCCATGGTGGCCTGACCCTCTCTGCACTCCTTTCACTTTTAATAGAACCCATTTAAACTCTTTTAGAAAAGGAGCTATGTCCCCATTCCCCATTTTACCCAAAGATATGCCTTCTAAAACAGCCTAAACAGTGTCACCCACATTTCTTTATGGCACCATTTACTTATAGATGAAGCACCACTCTATTAGGCTGTATGGTTTCCACAGAACTCTTTTTCTATTTGTGGGTCCTATTGTATGTGGATTAAGCTCTGCTCTTCCTCAAGCTGTGACAACAAGGCTGCTGTGACAGCAAGGCTCTGTGGCTGTCACTCCAAGGCAAAGCAGATGAAAACATGTGATAGGCCGGATAAGTATTATATATTTAATTTCCTGGTCATCTATGGCGCTTTTCTTAGAGTGAGAAATTATCCTCTGGATTTCCAGTCCCATATGTTTCATGCAGTGGCGGTGATAAGAGTCCATAAAACCGCCTTTGGGATTCTTTTCTGCTTGTCCCATAAATGCGCTTTGTATGTATCTGGAGCAAAATTGACATTCAGAAAGTAGGGTAGAAAATTGGTTTGTGAGAATTATGGATATAGATGCCACCATAACCTGTAGCCATCCCAC
The DNA here is from genome assembly GCA_033961575.1 of Aselliscus stoliczkanus. Taxonomy (NCBI): domain Eukaryota; kingdom Metazoa; phylum Chordata; class Mammalia; order Chiroptera; family Hipposideridae; genus Aselliscus; species Aselliscus stoliczkanus. The sequence continues at coordinate 89,400,298 of CM066732.1, read as the reverse complement.
CCCACTAAGCCTTGAGTCTTCAGTGGCCACTTGGAGAGGTTGAAATGCAGCCACCCCCGCTCCTGTCGGGACCACCTTCCACACCCCTGGCTGTTACTTATCTACTGCTGTTTGCACATTCCTCCCTGTTGGGGAGAGAGGGAGTAGCAGTGCCTGGCCCAGCCATAATAGCAGCACAAATTCTGAATGAAAGAGGATGCTGCACAAGGAAACAGGGTGGACGGGAGGCCAGCATATGGGGGAGGCGGCCGGGGCTATTCCCACTTCCCAGGCACCAGGGAACAAAAAAGAATAGGAACGGTTTGGTGGCTGGTCTCATACATTCAGGGGCCACCTGAGCCTTTGCAGGTTTGCCCTCACTGTAGAGGGAAGAAGGAGAGCAGGTGAAATGTTTTTGAATACACATTTTTAGGAACATAAAGTTATCCTAATGGGTTTTGATAATATCACAGCGAGAGACCCACAGACCAGAATCTGCCCTATCACCTTTACCCCGCCCACATGAGGCTCCCAAGCTTGCCACATGCAAGGGACCTAAGCCAAGTGGGAAGCGAGTGCCTTCTGTGAAGAGCTGTATGAGTGTCTGCTGATGGTGGTGCAGAGAGCTGTCCAGGCCCGGTGGGAACACAGCTTCAGTTTGGGGTCAATGGGAAGCCTTCTACACCCCTGCTCGTGCACAACTCCGAGAGGGAGTGGTGCCTGGATTTTGTGCACTAGATGCCTCACATCCTAGTTTTGTCCCTGGGTGTAATACTAACCTAGGTAGTTTGTCTTCAGAGCCCAGACTCTTTACCCACTTTAAAAAATAGAAATCACTGAACCGGCCGAGTGGCGCGGTGGTTGAGGGCTGGCTTGGGATGCCGGCGGCCCCGGTTTGGATCCCGCATGGGAGGGCCAGTGACACTGCCCTTAAAAAACAAAACAAAACAAAAACAGAAGAATAGTAACCACAGGTGGCCTGCATGGAAAGGAGCACAAGACTAGGGCAGAAGGGCTGCAAGGAAGCCCAGCCTGATTTCCCCAAGAGGCAGAACACTCTGGGCCTTCACTCACTCAGGCCTGGTGATGGAGGTGAGACTTCCTTGATGCTAAGCAGGTCTTCCCACGTGTCACCTAGCCCTGACCCTGCAAAAGGCCTCCTTTCTTCATGTGTCTTGTCAGTCAGGTCATGCCCACACTGCCCTGCTGGTGGGCCTGAGGTTTTGGGGTATCCTCTGCTGCAGGTTCTAGATGTGCTGTGCTCCCTCTGTCTCTGCAATGGGGTCGCCGTGAGAGCCAACCAGAACCTGATCTGCGACAACTTGCTCCCCCGGAGAAACCTGCTCCTGCAGACACGGCTGATTAACGACGTGACAAGGTAAGGCCACCACTGTTAACTCCAAAATGGCCATCTTGTCTCCAGACAGGAAAGAAAGAGCACTGATCTGAACTCCAAAGCCACCCACCCATCATTTCCGTGATGATTTGGGCACATAAGACGAGAACAGGCAAATGTGGTTTTTCTTAGGGCCTTACTTTAACCCCTTCAGAGTTTCTCAACCCTTTTTCCTGGAGTGGCCAACAGTGGAGTGTGGGTACCACCTGAGGACTGAAGACTCTACCATGTTTCATTTTAAACATTAATGCAGATCTTGTACCTTCTTTGAACATACTCATTTTTATTTTGATATACCAACTTTTTTCTAAAAAATCTCTTATAGAATAGATGTCCCATGTTGATACTGTGGTTTCTTGTATCCTCTGGCACATGGCCATCTAACCAGGAATATCTGTGAAGGTCAGAGAGAAAAGGACAGGCCCAGGCAGAACCCTAAGCTGCTAGTCCATCCATGCGAGCGCATGTAAGTCGTGAACTCACTGGACCTGGACTCAGCAGGCCTAAGGTTCTTCAGCAACTTTCCACATAGACCCACTTCCTAATCTATAATAGTGAGAGAAGAACCTCCCCTCTGAAGGGGAGAGCAGCCAGCGGGCCTGAGCCATCCATACAGACTTTTTTTCTTCTTGGTACCAGCCTGGTTTTTCCCTGCCCACCCACCCAAAGTGGGACATTATGTCCCCACCCAGAACAGTAGACCTCTCAGAAAAACTCCCCCAAGTGTTTTTTCCCAAGCCCTTAACCGTTTTGTTGGCTACATTAAAACCTTCAGCCCTTGACAAGGTTGCCTGAGGGTGACATCTTCTTTCATACCTTTTCCTGTCATTTAGGTTGAATTTTTTTTCAGCTTTATTGAAGTAAAATTGACTAACAATATGCTAATATTGAAGTGTATAATGTGATGATTTGATATACATACATATTGTGAAAGAATTCTCCCCAAAGAGTTAAGACATTCATCACCTCATTTGTTTACCTTTTTCCTTTCTCTCTTTTTTTTTTGTGTAAACATTTAAATTCTCCCTTAGCAAATTTCAGTTATGCAATATAGCGTTACCAACTATAGTCACCATGTTTTAACATTAGATCCTTCCTCAGACCTTATTCATCTTATGACTGAAAGATTGTATGTACCCTTTTACCAACCTCTCTCTACTTCCAACAATTCCCCTCTCCCAGTCTCTGGCAACCACTTTTCTACTCTGTTTCTATGAATCGAACGTGTTTTTTTTTTAGATTCCACATATAAGTGATATCATGCATTATTTGTCTTCTCTATCTGGCTTATTTCTAATACGACTTTTTAATGCTTTCAAGGGGCCATTGTTATTAATAATGCTTGGGTGACAAAGCTGCTGATATGAAAATGGGGGTGATTAAGCCAATTTACCAGAAGATGGAGCTTGAGCAAGTCATTTCTTTCACTTACAACAAGAAACAAATGTTTGTAATCACGCAATTTTACATAACATTTTCAACATCTTTACTTGTGGCTGCCACTCAGTAAATGTTGGTTGCATTGAATGGAACATTTAAATAGCGAGAGATCCTTTATTTTACAATGGAATTAATGTTGTTCTGACACCTCCCACGAAGCACTTGATCAAGTGTTGGATGCTCAAAGCTTTTCCTACTTTAGAACAACACGAAAAACACAAAATGATTCTCGCAATTGGGTTTCACTGGGCCAGTGCCTGGTGGTCTGGTTCAATTTGCTTTCTCAGTACTTCAGAGTTGATAAATGCCTCCTGTCCCATGTTTAATTTCAGTATTCGGCCAAATGTCTTCCTGGGAGTTGCTGAGGGCTCAGCGCAGTACAAGAAGTGGTACTTCGAGCTCATTATTGACCAGGTGGACCCCTTCCTAACCGCAGAGCCCACACACCTGCGGGTGGGCTGGGCCTCTTCCTCAGGCTATGCTCCATACCCTGGAGGCGGAGAAGGGTGGGGAGGCAACGGCGTTGGCGATGACCTGTACTCCTATGGCTTTGATGGACTCCACCTTTGGTCAGGTGAGTACCTTGCACAGGCTTTGGCCCCTTTTACTGGGGATGGCAGGCTTGAATTGTTCAAGTGGAAATGGTCGCTTTCTCTCTAAATGATAATAGACTTAAGAGTCTCAGCGAAATAGATGGTTATGTGAGAAGAGTGTGAGATCTGAAAAGAGACTGTCTTGATTTTAAACCATGGCTCTGGCACTACCAGCTGCATCATCCAGTACAGATCACTTCACTTTTCTCAAGTTCAGTGTCTGTGTCTGTACCATCCTAATTGCATAGGATTTCAGGATTCTATGGGCAAACAGGGAAGGAGAAAGACTCAGCATTTATTTACTGGGTAGTGAACGTTTTCTGAACATTTTTTTCTCTCATTTTTATCCTTATAATGACCCCTTAAGATAGATAATACTGACCTCACGTTACAGATGTGGAAACTGAGGCCCAAACATATTTAAGGAATTTATTCACAGTCAAACGCAAAAGGATCTGGATCCGACTACAAGTCCATCATCTCATCAGTGCAGCATATTGCTTCATGATACATTTTATTTATTTATTTATTTATTTATTTTTTAATTTTTTTTTTTTTTGAGGGCAGTGTCACTGGCCCTCATATGTGGGACCCGAACCGGGGCCGCTGGCTTCCCAAGCCAGCGCTTAACCACCACGCCACTCGGCGGGCCCTGATGATACATTTTATAAAATATCTGGATTTGGGCCGGCTGAGTGGCGCGGTGGTTGGGCGCTGGCTTGGGAGGCCAGCGGCCCCTGTTTGGGTCCCACATATGAGGGCCAGTGACACTGCCCTCAAAATAAAATAAAATAAAATAAAACCAAAAGATAATTCTTTAAAAAAAAAAATATCTGGATCTGTACCTACCACAGTAGATGTTGATCTCTTAAAAAGAATCCAAAGCTTCCTTTTCTAACATGAACAATAATGTTTTCCCCAAGCATGTCCATGGCCTGTGCCTGTGAAGGAATGGGTTGGCTTCTGCCTGAGTGAAAATGCAAGAAGAACATTTGCATTTTTGCCTAGAATCAGAGCTCTACCCCTGCTGTCTGTTGTCCACAGCAAGTCTTACCTGCATCTTTTGCAAAACTGTAATTGGAGACATTGTGTCCCATATAGAAATCCCTTATATAAGCATTGTACTGCCTACTTCTTGCATAAGGAACCATGACACACATTCTACCTTAAATCCAGTATGGGGGAAAACTTTGTCTTTGAAAGACAAACCTGTATATTTTTCTTTTGTAACTGAGAAACCATCACATTTTCCTTTTTCCCTTAGCTTTCAGGCTGAAGCCATTAGCTCAAGCCCTGATAATGTTCTTCTTGTAGTTGGCCTTTATTTTCTACTGGTCAGTATGGTTGTGTGTATGTGTGTGAGCTGTTTTACATTCATTTTAACATTTTTAAACTTTTAGGAATGGTGTAAACTTATGTATATACAGTAAAACCTTAGATGCAAGTAACATGATTTGTGAGTGCTCCGCAAGACAGGCAAACATTTTCTAATACATTTTGACATGGTAAACGAGTGATGTCTTGCAATACAAGTAGTTTGTTTCCAGAACGAATTATGCTCACAAACCAAGGTATTACTGTATTTATTTGTCCTCGGTCATTTGAGAGAAGAAAGAGAAAGTCTCTGCCCACCTTTTGTGAGTCTGAGGGACAGCATGGTACAGACAAAAGCAGATGCAAACTGGCAGGATGATGGGTTAGAGTAAGTCAAAGTCTTGTCTTGTTGTTCTCTAATCATCCCAATTTAACCTTCCCGTGTTCTGTATTAATGGAAGAGAGAGGTGGATCTTCTTAGAATCCCATCATGGTGCCACCAAGTCTGTGGCTGTGCCATAATAGCCTTTAGTTTAAGTTATTATCAGAGGTCATAAGGTTCCCAGAAAGTTGTCTCTCGGGAAGCAATTTGAGAAGAAAGAGTTGTGCTTGCACACATCTGCAGCTCCTGAATCTGGTAGGATTGAATCTGTGAAGGAATGAATGGGATTGACCTGTGAAGACTTTTACCCCACTGTCTACTGATTGCTGCGCATCTCCTACCATCTCATCACTATATTGCAAGATTATTTTCTGGATTCCAGTCCACACCTGAAGAACACTCCACATGGGGATTGGTTAAGGAAATTTGAAGCACATCTAGGTCCTTGGATAAAGCAACTGGGACCCTCGTTTCAAAGAGAAGCTAACCATCCCCAAAGGAAAAAAAAAAAGAAAGAAAAGCTCAATATTTTCCAGACTTTGAAGCACTGCATGGGACACTGAGTATATCTGTCTGTAAAATTTGCAAAATGAAGGCACCAATCAGTCAGGAAGGAGGCAGAGAACCCACTCATCGTGCATATAGAAAGGGCTGCTGTGTGTGTATTTCAGGACCTGAACATCCGTCTAATTGTGTATTGTTCCAGGAGTGTGCAGTGCACGGGAGTGGGTGGTGCCCCCCTCATCCCTCTTGTCCTGCCTGCTCTGAAAACCAGGAGGGTGACTGTGCCAAGTCCATGCCACTCATCACCAACAGTGGCTCTTATGACTGAACCCAGCGGAAGGAGGCTGGGGACTCAGCTTTTCAAAAGCTGACTGTGGCTGTTTGAACATTACTCACACTTAGTAATACAATGCCATAGATGTGCGTTCAGGGGCAAAACCAGTGTCTGTAAGATTTATACCTTGTATGCTCACTAAAACACAGAGCTTCCTTGGATCTGGGCATTCCTCTGAATTCCCCAACCAGCACCCAGGGAACATATATCTCGCAGAAGAGAGCATAGGTAACTATGTCAGCATGTGCTCCAGCTGAAGAAAGAAGATTTCTCTTCATGACGCCCACCAGGGCCGCAGTGAATTTCAGACTATCTGATGAAAGGGCAATTGTCTGATGAAGAAATGAAAAAAAGTGACACTCAAACTTACGCACTGTAAGAGAGAATGGAGGGTGGCTGGGGAGAGGGATGAAAACTAGTGGTAACAATTTTTCTCTTTTTCCTTGAGCTGTAAATGCCCAGGTCCTTTAAACTTATCTGTGTGCGTAAATTAAGCCACTGCCTTGACCTGGTCTTATTAACACACAGGAGATGTGGCAGTCATTGAAAAGAATCGCAGGACCCCTAACATTTATAACTGGAAAGAACCAAGAAGAAACAGCATGGCTTTCGTGTTACATCTGGGTTTGGATCCCCACTCTTCGACTTGGGCTCAGGGCAGCCTATAGTATATTACTGGCTAGGAAGCAGGTCCACAGGAGGAACTCTTCCCTTTTCACAACATTTTCCTTGCAAAACTGGAATAAGCGGAGGAATTTGCCTTCCCAAGACATGAGTGATACAGGAAGCGAATGAATGGAGTAAAATTGTGTCTTCTGATTTGTTATGACTTCCGACTCATTAAAATAATTTATCTCTACAGTCAAATTTGTATAAGAGGGTCCTTACCTGTCCCCTATTAAAATGGATCCAAGGTATTGCTTTGTCCATCCAAACACACCCCCACGGTGACTCAGATCTTTCCAACCCCACTTCTGTGTGGAGAGGACCTGAGGACTGTAGAACACCAGCATCTTTACATATCTAGATCCTCTTTTTTTCCAGATGCCTAAGTATTTGTGTTTATGTCACAATGCCAAGCTCTGCAGTGCCTGGGGTGATGGAAATGCTGAGCATCAGTGTTTCCGGTTGCCTACATTACTCATCAAAATAGACTGACTCCCGCGGTAATATATTCCTGGGTTATTTTGAAGATGTGCAATCAATGGTAAAGCAGCTTTTTCCTTTATCTTAAAATGCTTGGCTGGGAATGGCCTTTCCAGAGGCCTTCAGGTGGGCCTGAGCCTCTAAGTCAGGAGAGATTTCCTCTGGCTAGCCCTGGGACTTCCCACCCCATCTCAATAAGGGTCTCTAGGATTACTCAGAGTTCCTGATATCTTGAAAAGCAGTTCAGGTGACTTTGAAACATTTTCTGCAATAGCTTTGCTTTTTCTTTCTAGAGCATCCCATTTCTCTCAGTTGTTTGAAAGGGGTCAGATACATTAAACTTATTTGAAAGTGACTAGTTTTGAGCACTATCTTTCAATAAAGGGACCTATTGATTTCAATAACTCAATACAGTGACTTTTCAAATGACTTCCTGGACTCAATGCTATGATACTGCATCTTGTTATTTTCCTGCTACTATTACAAGAGACATAATATTCCTATAAGGTTCTGGCAGGCTTATCTATTAGCCCAGTAATAAAGTTTCTGGAGTTACAAAAACAATAATAATAGCATTTATTTTAGCTTACAATGTGTCAGGTACTCTTCTAATCACTCTATGTGGAATAATTTATTCAAAACTCACAACAACCCCACAACATTATTATTTTTATTCAACAGATGAGGAAAATTGAATCCACGTAGGTAAGTGACTTGCCCAAGGTCACACAGTTAGTAAGTGGCAGAGCCAGGACTCAAAAGCCCGGGGAATTTGGTTGTAGAAACTTCCCTTAACCACTACAAGTTACTGCCTCTTAAGTGGTATACAGGACATTAGTCACTTGTTTCATCAAAAGCTTGGGAATAATAGTGGTTCCTTACAAACAGTTTGTGACAGCAGGACAGCATGACAAACAGTTCATGTGGATATCACTGTACCCATTTTACAGGTGTAGACGCTGATCTTTTAGTAAGATCACAGGTCTAGTTTTTTGTAGCAGGTAAAGACTTTGAACTCAGCTCTTGTGACTTCAAGACCATTTCCCAACCCTAGCCCTCACACCACCTCATTACAGAGCAACTGGAAGGACAAGTGTCTTATTTAAATGTGAGGTATAGGACCTTTCCAAACCATTAGAGCCTTGAAAGCCCTCACAGCAGTAGCAGTTACCTCCTGTAGCTGAGAAGGGATTTATAAAACAGCATGTACAAAAGCAATCTCACAATTCCCTAATTTTCTGTTTTCAGAATCTTCACACTCTTCACATTTTAAAACTAGATACATTTTTATCAGATTACCTTTTATAACATGAATATATATGAAATGGGCTTCTTTATTCAAACAGACATCCCATTACATTGTCCTAAGTACTTGCTAAGGAATGCTTCCTATCCCGGGATTATCAACAGTTTCTCTCTAGTTTTTGATAATATTGGTCCCAACTCTGTATTCTCTACTGCATGTGTTTTAAAAATTGGTTCAGACTATGATTTCAATTTGCCTGTAGATATCTTAGCAGTGTTCCAATAGCAACTTCTCCTTGGCACCCAGTCTCTTAGAATAAAAGAGATATAAGGCAGTGTCATTTACCACCAGGACATAATCGCTTGTTCTGATAGTGGTTTTCAACCAAGAAAGCTATCCATACAGAAGAGAATTTCCCAGCCACTGTTCCTCAGATAGGTGCTTGGCCACTATGGCATATTGAAGGCTAAAGAAATAAAGCTTGGAACTCGGCTTCTGATGGCATCAAGGCACAGCTATAGATGAAGAGCATCCCCCACGAAAGCTGCTTCTTACCATTACTGGCCAAAGCTCAGTCTGGCGTAGAAGCCAACAGTGAGCTCTGAAGGGTGGGAGGGCAAGGCCCCAGACTTACAATTCAACACCGTTCGTTTTGTCCAAATTAATATGATCTGACAAAGGTACAGTAAGGATCTGGCTACTTTTTTTTTTTTTCTTAGATTTTTTTTTTTTTAATTGGGGAATTGGGGGAGGGGACCAGCCAAGTTGTTCTTTGATTTTCACTGTGGAGGGCGCCAGTCGCCATCTGGCTTTCCATCGGCAGCTCGTGGCCTCTAAGCTCAAGGTGCTGTGTTCAATCTTAGTTGCAGGCGGGCGTAGCCACCACCATCCCATGCAGGAGTCAAACCAGCAGCTTTGTTGTTAAGAACGCATGCTCTATCCTCTGGCCATTTGGGCTGCTGCTCACCTCAAGGTGCTGAGTTCAGCCTTAGTTGCGTGTGGGCATAGTCACCATTCCATGCGGGAGTCAAACTCAGCAGCCTTATTGTAAAGAGCGCACGCCCTGTCCACTGAGCCATCTGGGCGGCAGCTCAGCTCAAGGTACCGAGTTCAATCTTTAGTTGCGGGTGGCGTAGCCCACCATTGAACAGGCAATCTTGTTATACCAGCTGAGCCATCCTGCCACCTGTTGGCAGCTCAGTGACAGCTCAGCTCGGGCGCAGCATCATTGACCCATGTGGGAATTGAACCGGAGGCCCTGTTGCTCAGAGCATGCGCTCTAAGCCAACTCCTAATCAACTGAGCCACTCCGCCAGGCTGGATCTGGATATTTTTAAAGGTAGTTGTCTAACCTAGCCATTTCAGTTAGTTTCTAGTTTTCTCAAAGTCACAGAAATCTGTGAATTTGATGATAGTGATATTTTCCAGAAGTTAAACTAATTGACAAAGAAACAACTGAAGCAGGAAGGATTGGTTTTTAATGGGAAAATAAGCAATCTTAAGAGTGAGACAATATAGCAAGATTTGCTGAGTTTTAATACCACAGATACTTTTCATAACAGACTTGCATATGGTAAGGGAGAAAAGATGCTGGGACCAGGGATCTCTAAACTCCATTAAATGAGCTGAGAGCACTCAGTCTCCTCAAATAGAGAAGCTGGAAACATGTCAAACCCACATACTCTTCAAGTTTGGCTTAGATTTATTCCGTTATAAATAGGGTTAACTATAGGTCCCACGATAAGGAACCTGCTTCTCATCCTTAGTAATGAAACAAGGTATAAAGTTACAAAACCAGAGACTGAGGCCATTCCAAGCTAATTTGCCAATATGCATTGAATGTGTTGTGTGCTGTTGAGGTGCAGGGAGTCCAGGTTCTGTGTTCTGGTCTAGCTTTACTTCCTCAGTGCATCTCCTCATCAAGCCCACATCAATCCCCACATGCCAGCCTCACCAACCTAGCTGTTCAGCATCCATATCCTAAACCTGTGCACACTAGGTAAACTGCCATGTCTAAATTGTCCCAGTCTGAGTGAGTGTGAGGGCATCCAACGAGGGAGGGGTGCCCTGACCAGGGTGGTTACCACCTTGTTCCCCTGAGCTGCCAAGGTATGCTCTGGCCACCTGGAACCCCACACTGAAATAAGTGGGTTGGAAAAATCATCATCTTACCTGCTTTTATTAATCTGTCAAAAATATATGTATAGCTTACATTTATTTCAATGTTTAATATTAGAAGTGTTTTGGGCCTTTATTTAGAAGTTTGATGATGTTTGCATGACCAGAAATATGCCATAGAAACTTAACTCTTGTTTGTATCAGTTAGCCTGTGGTAAAATTGGCTTCCTTATATGTCATGTTACTTAAAGTTGAAATTCCCAAGAACCTATTGACTGTGTTAATTGAGAGATTACTGTATGTCACACACTCCTTTTATATAAGCTATTCCTTCTGTCTGGAATGCTCTTTTCTTTCTCATTTATCTAGTGAACCGTTCATTCTTCAAGTCAACTTGTCCGATACTCCCAAGCCAACTTGATAGCATCTCCTTCATTCCAATACTTATACTGAATTGTAATTCTTTATTTGCATGTTTGTTTCCTACCAGACTATGGACTTGTTAAGGGCAGGAAGTAGGTCTTCTATCTTTGATCCCAGCCCTAAGTACAGTATCTGGCAGTGTAGAGCCTCATAACTAACTGTTGGTGGAAGGGTGCTGGAGGCAGGAGTGGGGAATAAATACAATATGGTTTTGTCAATCACCCAAAATAACCAGAAGGGGGCACCTAATTTTTTTTTCTTTTTTTTTTTAATTAGTTTCAGGTGTACAACACAATGCAATAGTTTTATTCTTTACCCCCCAAAGTGACAACCCTCCTCCCCGAGTTCGCCACCCCACTTCCCCCCCATATTATACATATCTATCACAACTCCCCTGACTCCCCTCCACAGCATACTCCACATCCCCTAATTTTTTTTTAAATTATTGTTAAGGAGAGTGTAGTAATTTTTTACTATTTTAAAATCCACTATTTAGTGTAGAATCCTTTACTAGAAAAGCAGTAACCACTGAAAACATTAAATAATAAAAAGTTTAAATAATTCTAAGATGAGAATAGAATAGATATATGTACAAAATTTATAAACAACTCACCTATCATAAGGGGATTTTTAAAAATTAACTTTCCGTTAACTTTTCATAGTATGAAGCCATGAAAATCCAGTTTCTAATGACTATTTCATTATACAATAAAATATTTGTAATATGGTAAGTTGAAAAATCAAGTTATTAAATCCTATCCCAGTTTGCATGAAAAGTGTGTGTGTGTGTGTGTGTGTGTGTGTGTGTATGAAAGAACCATTTATTCTTGAGCTACATTTTTTTCTTGTTCATACTTTTCTATATATATACAAGTATAATGAACATTTATAATGAATATGTATTATTTCTATCATCAAGGAACAAGATATAGTTTTTAAAAATTTTCCTGAAACCCCATATTAATACCTAACTTTTGCCTCTTCATTACTCCCTTCTCAGTAGAACTGTAAACCTGTTAGGGGCTGGGGGAGCGGTTATGATAATTTAGTGTTAGAATTTCAGAATGGAACTGTGTGATGTAGAAAAGAGAGAGAGAGGTGATTTTCTCACTACTTTACGTTATGTCAGGAAATTACAAACCATCTTATCAAGAAGATACAACAAGAGCAAAAGAGGTCACCCATACAGAGTATAAGTGACTGTTTCCCTTCCTACCTGAAGTAATAAAAATCTTTAAGACAAACAAGCAAACTGCTGTCGCACAGTCTAATGACTGAATGGTCTTGCTGTGCTTCTCTTTGAGGGCCCCTGTACGCAGTGCTAACGTGGCCATATCTATCCCTGTGAGGGCTTTCAAGACTCTCAATGATTCAGATGAGCCCTGCACCCACAGGTGTTTGTCCTTCCAATTGTGCTGTAATATTAATAAGATGGCCAACTACAATATTGCCACAGGGATATGAAACACAGTTCGGGGAATATAATAATGTTGTAAAAATTTTGTGGCGTGTCAGATAGTCACATGACTTGTTAGGGAGACCACTTCATGGATGGAGTAGAGACTTGATCACTGCACTGTACACCTGAAACTGATGTTGTATAGTATTGTATGTCAACTGTAACTGAATATGTGGATGGTCACGGGATATGGAATATACTGTGGAGGGGAGTCACGGGAGTTGTGATAGATATGTATGATATGGGGGGGGAGTGGGGTGGCAAACTGGGGTAGGGGGGTTGTCACTTTGGGGGGTAAAGAGTATAACTATGGCATTGTGTTGTACACCTGAAACTAATAAAAATACATTTTAAAAAAATAATAAGATGGCCCAGGGTGGGCGTGGAGAGGGGTCTTGAAGTTACAGAGGGCTGGGTTCAAATGGCAAGTCTTTACCTACATGAATCTGAACCTGTGATTTTACTAGAGGCTCGGCTTCTCCATCTGGGAAATGCATGCATTGATGCCCACAGTGATTCTATCAAGAATAGTTTGTAAGGTACCATTATTCTTCCTATGCTTTTGATGAAGAGAATGATTGATGTGCTGTACACCACACAAGAGGCAGTAGCATGTAGCAGTTAAGGGATGTATCTAGAACCAGACCCCTTGGGCTTGAGTCTTGCTTCTGTCACATACTAACCGTGACCTTCGGCAAGTCACTTACCTTTGTGGACTCAAGTTCCCTCGTCTATCAAATGAAAACAATAATGTTGTCAGGTTGTTGTGAGTTCTGAATGAATTTATTCTGTGTGTAGTCATTAGAAGAGTGCCTGACACATAAGCCACAATAAATGCTATTATTAGTATTATTATTTTTGTTTCTGTAACTCCAGAAACTAATTACTAGGCTAACAGTAGTACGTCTTCCAGAACATCATGCAGAAGAAATAGAAGAGAGCAAGATCTAGGGTAGCCGGTTAGTTCAGTTGGTTGGAGCGTCATGCTGATAAGACCAAGGTTGCCAGTTCGATCCCCACATGAGCCACTGTGAGCTGCACCCTCCTTAAAAAAAAAAAAAAAAAAAGAGAGAGAACGAGAAGGAGAACAAGGTTTTTGGGTATCTGCACGTTCGCACGCGCGCGCACACACACACACACACACACACACACCCTGCTCAAGGACCCACACCCAGCAAAGACAGTTTGTCCGTTATTTCAAACACCAGGCCAGAATCTGAGCACACATTGAACAGGTTGAATTCTTGTTGGTTCTCATTCCTGACAGTCTGAGAGTTTCCGTAACTCTGAGACTCATGTCCTCTCAGGCTGCCCACTCACCGTCTTAGGAAATCACTACCCATTGCTCATCTCACGCAGTTTTGGAAAGCAAAGTTGCATTTCGAATGTTGTAGCATGTCCAGACCTCCTGAGTGCGTGCCATCACACCTCTCATCTCCCACTGGTGGCTTGTGAGTGTGTCCTCCAGAGTTCCACACACCTTCTTGTTCTTTGCTCACCAGGCCGCATTCCCAGAGCCGTGGCCTCCATCAACCAGCACCTCCTGAAATCGGACGACGTGGTGAGTTGTTGCCTGGATCTCGGAGTGCCTAGCATCTCTTTCCGCATCAACGGGCAGCCTGTGCAGGGGATGTTTGAGAACTTCAGCACAGATGGGCTCTTCTTTCCTGTGGTGAGCTTTTCAGCAGGTGTCAAGTAAGTTCTGGCTGTGATCTCATGGAGAGTAGCCGTGACCCCACCCCCCACCACTCCTATGAGCTGGGGACTATGATTACACCTCAGGGTTTCAGCACCATAAACCAAACTCCACCAAGAAAGTGATGGTGAAAGAGGGAGAGCAATGCACGATCATTCACTTCGTATGTACTTGTTGAACACATACCTCCTGCCAGGGCATTACATAATATCTTCAGATAAATAATAAGATAATAAGATAAGCCCTGTGTAGAATTACATTGATAATTATAAAAAGTATTACATGCTCATTATAAAAAATTTGAAAGATACAGTTCTAAATAAGACAATAAATATCACCCATGATCCCAACATTTAGCTGGAATCTCTATTAATATTTTGGTGTAGTTTCTTCAAGTCTTTTATTTTACAAATACTATATACATATATATATATATTTTAATTGCTATCACACTAAATATGAAGTTTTATGTCTTGATTATTTTTCATTCAGGAATAGGTAATGAGCCTTTTCCTGAGTCATTAAGTCTCCTCCTCCAAATGATTCAGATGGCCATGTCATATCCTTGTAGTTGGCCCTTCCGTAATATAGCGACTTAGTTGTTAGACTTTCATGTTGACTCCATTTTATTATAAATTATTATGAACATTCTTGAGTATAACTTTTTGTCTGCATTTTTGTTTAGTTCCTCCTAAAAGTAGGTCGAAAGGTATGAACTTTTTAAAGTTTAAGTTTACAATTACATGGCCAAATAGATTTTCAGTAAGATTGTATGAACAGTTCAGAACTCTTTATCAATAATTCTGAAATCTCAAAAGCTCTGAGAAACATAAATTTTTACATAATTCATTTCACCACAAAATCTGACCTGAACTCATTTTGTGTTAAAACTGCCATCAACAGAAATGAGGCTATTTTTAGTCTTTCGTCTATTCCACTTCTTGTGAATATTTATGTGTTTAACTAGAAGTATTAACATGTTTGATTGTGGGATACAACCCCTGACTGGAGAATCTATTTAATATATATTGCATGTACCTTCTTTCTTTTTTAAAATCTAAAGAATTCTGATGTCTGGAACATAACTCCAAAAATTTCAGATAAAGGATTTGGGCCTCCACTATCATTTATGGCAGCATATGGGAATACCCAACTGATTGGGTCCTCATGAACTTTTTATTGGTTATCTTTCATCTTTACTAATTTGACAAAATTGCATCTTAAAGGTTTAATTTTCTATTTGATTACAGATGTGGTTAAGCATTTTTTAGGCTTATTGTTTTTACGTATTATTTTAACCCCAAATTTTTTGTTAATTTTGTGTTTTCTTCCTTTCTGGTATTAATTTTGGGGTCAATTTGTTTTAATATATGAAGGCGGTTGAACTATTATAGGTTTTAAATATTTTTCCCAGTTTGTGATTTACCTTTCTATACTTAGTTTTCTTCTATTTTTTGTTTTTTGTTTTTCCCTTTTACCAAAATAATGCAAGTCAAAGAAAATAGCAAGAACCTATAATCGTATCACCCAGAGATAATCATCTTGGCTTTTTATTTATACATCTCAATATTTTTACATTAAATTGGGCTTCTACTCTGCCTGCTGTTTTTCTTGTGTTCCCTGCTCTGCCCCTTTACTTATATCTGTTGGATGCTGTATTAACTATTTTAGCCTGATGATACATTTTAACATCTACAAGGCAAGACCCTATTATAACTCACCTTTTTCAAAACTTTCTTAGCCATTCTTAATCCCTGCCTATTAAAGAGATCACAATCAATTGAGTGGGAAATGAGACAACACCACTAGGATCACTCTGGTTTCCATGGAAACCACTGGACAGGGCCTTGAAAGGAAGCGAGTTGTGGAGAGCAGAGCTTAGAGCTGGGACCACAAAGAGATGAGCTCAGAGCTCCAAACATCCAAGTGATGGGATTTCCAGAGTGACACCATTGTGATAGGCCTCAGCCCCTCAACAGATTGATAAACCAAGAGATGGTCCCATATTTTCTAATAGAGAATAAAAATTCTGTTTCAGTTAAACTATTTAGAAATAAAGAATCATCCTTTGGAAATGATATTCAACCTTGAGAATCTAACACAGATATGCAAACATACATAGCACACATTCATGTTTGCAAACATGCCTAGGGACACAGTATACACATACGTACACACAAACCCAATCATGCATATTTATAAGCACACTCATGTAGGTGGATATAACATACTGAAATTAAACATCATTGTTACAGGTTCTTGTAAGAAATGGAGAACCACCATAGTAAAATTATTAGGGTTGCAAATCTACTCATCACACATTCAAGCTAGAGAATTTTACATCAGCCCCCACAGACTATATTCTAAAGAATTGGAAGTTCTTTACCTGTGTTTCTCTGTTCAGAGGATATTTCCATGAGAATTTCATCCCAATTCTCCCTTTTTTTTTTCTTTTTTTTTAAGATTTTATTGGGGAATTGGTGGAGGGGAACAGCGTTGGGGAATCGGGGAAGGGGAACAGACAAGTTGCCGTCTTCTTGTTCTTCAGTTTAGTTGCGGAGGATGTTGCTTCACTGTTGGTATCGTCATTGCGCTCTTCCCGGATGAGGCAGATCGGTCGCTGGCCTCTGGATGTCGCTCACCGTGGCTATTGGCAGCTCACGCTTGGCTGCCAGCCGCTCACGCTGGCTGCGGGCCACTCACTGCAGCCTATGGCAGCCCACTGCAGCAGGGGCTGCAGCCCACACCATCACCCAGCCCATTGCACAGCCCAGCTCCAGGTGGAGCTGTTGTTAGCTGTAGAGGGCAGTGTCACTGGCCCTCATGTGGGATCCGAACCGGGGCCGCTGGCATCCCAAAACCAGCGCTTAACCAATGCGCCACTCGGCCGGCCCCCAATTCTCCCTTTTTGAAGTGTGGTGTAACATATTCCTCGTTGAATCCATAAGGAGTATGTAAGAAACAAGGAGCATTATTGAAAGACTGAGCCATTATAAGCACAAAGAAACTGATTGAAACAAAAGCCAACTCTTTGGCAATCAGGGAGGGAAACCAGAGTAAGTCCAATTGTACATCTTCCCCACACCATTCCCCAGGAATAAACATAACATAACAGCATTTGGGTCATCCGCCTGTTGACTCAGGGCCTTTCTTCTGGATAAATTGCTCAGTCTGAGCAATAAGTTCCCAGGACCACATTTGCCTGGATAGTTAATGGCCTTTGTCACCCAGCATCAGTGCCCTTCCTTCCTTTGTTTGTTTTGACCACATCCCTCTCACTGGATTTTACTTCTCACCTGAAAAAAGTACTTAGCTAGAAGTCAAATCTGTGAAGAGGGGTCTTTCCCAGTCTGCTGGCTAATAGACTTTTCTGAGTATTATGTGTTTAGAGAATAGTGCGTCCAATCGTGCAAGTGGCATAATTTTAATCATTATTAACTCATCCATCCAGCCCCCCTCAGAGCTGTGAGATAGGACTTTTGAGTGTGTGGGGTGTTTTTTTGGTTTTGTTTTGGTTTTGGGGGGTTTTTTTGTGGAGATTTTTCTGAAATCTGTTCTTGGCAGAGAACTGCAGGTTGCAGATGAAGAAATAGGTGATTGCAAGGTCCACAGGTGGAAGATGTTTGTAGCATCTTGTCTCTAGGTCAGCAGATCTTGCCGTCTGCTTGGCACATGGGAGAAAGAGAAGCAAAGTTCCAAGATAAGAAAAATGAGATGTCTAACCCCTTTATAAGACATAACTGCTGAGAGAATTTAAGAAACTGTACTGTCCAAATGTGTTACCTTGAAAAGTTAACACCGTAGACGTGAGAGATTCTTGCTTATCACAACTGAGGAAGCTAAGGCGGTGCTGGGGGCTTGATGTGTTTCAAGCCTCTTTTCTGTCAGGAAAGTATCGCCTCTGAGATATTCCTGTCTTCGGTTCTCAGAGCATGATGTGATCTGAGGAGAAGATGGGACCGCAGTTGGCCTGCATACTTGAGAAATAACATTTTATTGAAACATACTTCCAGTCCATCCCATGATGTCATTGGTCAGAGTCAGTGCTGGTTCTGTGTTGGAGAGAAACTGAGTTATTTATTTTCACTTATGAGAAATGGGATTGATATACCAATACTTACTCTTACATCAACTGGTAAAGTATGATTTGGTGCCAAAACCTAGCAGTTCCTCTCTGTACTACTTCAGTTTGTACAAACAAACTAGAAAGAGAAACCAGAATCCTAATTCCAAGTTAAAGTATCTCATTGAAAATAAATAAGTTTAATAATAAAATTGAAAAGAAATTATTATTTTTACCCAATATAACAGATTATTTGCCTGGTATATAGTGTCTCTCCCAGCAAGGTACAAGGTTATGCCTGTCAAGAGAAAGATTCCTTTATCATAGAAGCATTTTTATGAAATTTTCTCATTTTTGACTTTTGTGTGACTTCTAAATCAGATTTCTTTTTTATAGCCCCATTTCCTCCTACTTACTGAGGTTGTAGTCTTGACTTTGCAACCCCACAATTATTTTATAATTACAAACTATGTTAATAACACCCGATTAGGATGTTCCTGCCAGCAGTCATCGAAGAGCAGAAATCTTGTCCAATTAGATTTACCCACAGTGAAGTCAAAGGCAGCATGAGGAATTACTAACAACATCCACAAATCAATATGTACTCTCTTCTAACTATTATGAATATGCCTCTTTAGTTTTCTTCTCACTGTGATTTATGACCCATATGATTGGTGTAGCAGGGCTTTGATGTAACAGCCCTATCCATTATAGGATAGAAGTTTGGAGGAAGCATACGTACATTGGAGCCTACCCAAAATGTCAAGTTACTTAGGTGCCAGGAAAGTCTTAGTAAAAGGTGGTCTCACCCTGAAAAATGGCATTCTGGCATGAACCACATGGAGAACATTACATAGAAGCTGCAGTATATAGTGAAATTTGGGTGCTACATTTTGTTTTGCAGAAAATTGATGAATTAGTCACGGTAGTAAACTATATGTTACAGCTACAGGTAAACGTCCCCGTAGGTTATTTTCTCATCTTATGTATCTTTCTAATTTATAAAAACAAGAATATCCAAAGATGGTTGGTGTTTGTTTTCTGTTGGTATCCACCACGCTTGACTAAAACTCAGGTAACCAACAGCTTGGCTATTTCCAGCTTGCTGTGGAAATTATTGCTGAGATAATATACTCTTGTGAATGATGAGCACTGGCTGGATTGCCCTGGGCTTTCATCAAACACTGGCCAGGAAGAATATGAATATGGGAACATACATAAGTCAGATTGTTCTTCCATCTTAGCAATATGGACGAACGATGCAATTATGAATCATGACTTATGAGCTAAATTCAGGTCAGCAAAATCTTGCTAATTTTTTTTCTTCTTAACCACAGTCTGTATTCTTTTGTTCTTTGGGACACCATCACACCATGGGGATGGGAATGGGAGGGACTCAATAGCAGATAAGACTAATGAGACATCTAGTAACTAAGACAAAAGCTACTTCACGTGTTTGCTAGTAAGCTGTGAATAAAGAAACCTAGTCATCCTTTCTGAGTCCAGTAAAGCTTTGATTCTTACTGTATTTTGTTTTCTTTTTATTCATGGATCAGTCTTTCAAATCTGAGAATTTGTAACAGGTATTCCCATCTCTTCTGCAAACTGGCAAGTAAAAATGCATAAATCTCAAAAGATGAAACTGAAAATGTTAGCGAGGATTTTTCAGTACAATTTGCTCTGTTTTCAAAATATTAGCCAAGTAAATAGAAAATTTCTCTACACATCCTGAAACTTCACTACTCCCAGGCGAATACTAATGAAGTTGTGGCTCATTCTGCAGTGGAGGAATCTAAAGACACAATTGCTTACCATAATCACTTTAGGAAGCAAAAAGAAGCTTCTTTGAGAGCTGATGGAATGTCTGAAGTATAGGAATAACCAGAGAAGTTGATACAAGTGCTTTAGTGAAAGATTAAATTGAATAATGAAATTGATTTTTAAAATCCATCAATGTAGAGAAAAATCTGAGAATAAAGAACTAATTTTAATGAAGTCAATTCTTAATTTTTTTTTTTTTTTGAATTTAACCTTTTTTATAATGCTGGGAGATTCAGTGGAACCCAAGGAGCAGGGAAGAATACACCTAGAGAAGAAAGAGTTATATTCAACTTGGAAGTTTCTCATTTATGAATGAGGCAAAGGATTTAAAAGATTAGTATGAAGTTTCAGATAATGGATTTATTGAAAAGAGTAGACTAGGTAGGTGTAACCTGATTGTTTCTCTTTCTGCCTTTTCAAATCTATGCTCTGGGGAAGGTCTTGGGCAGGCCCTGTAGCCTTTATTACTCCTTTTAAGAATAAGAACAAGTGCAGTCTTGTCAGTAATTAAAAAGGTGCATCTATTTGAATATAAAAACTCAGTATTTGTATGCTGTTGATGTTTGAGCCTTCCCCCACTTTGCTGGGCTCCTCCCCAGTGAGCCAGCTCCTGTCTCAGATGCATCTTGGGTGGAGCCCAGGGGGAAAGGCACATCCTATGGAGTTGGCAGAGCTGTCTTGTGGCATCAGATCTTTGTGTAGGAGTTGTGTACTTGCTGCCTCTTTCTCTTTGTGTAATTACTGTCTCTTTCTCTTTGTGTAATTGTTGCCTCTTTCTCTTCTGGGGTCCTTCTGTAGTTTGTTTTTTTGTTGTGTTTTTTTTTTTTGGTTTGGTTTTATGTTTGTTTGTTTGTTTGTTTGTTTGTTTGTTGAAGGGCCTCAGGCTGGGAGTCTTTGACTGCAGTTTCTTGGACACAAGTTTTACCACCTGTGCTGGTTGCTTCCTCCAGCTGACCCTGCACCTCCCTCTGCATTGCCCCCCCACACACCTCTCCCCCTGCACAGGCCTTTCACCTCCCTCAACCTATGGGTTTCTCCTCTCTGCTCAGTTATTTGCCTTTCTGGGCATAATTCCTTTTGTGATGGCTGAATCTGGCTCATCTGGCTTTCCAGGAGTACAGTCGTTGGCCCCACTTCTGTCCCCCTTTCCCATGAGTCCCCTCCCCCTCCTCCGCTCTGTCACCAGGCAAGTGTGTCCCTCACCAAACTTCAAGGGACACTTCTGAAGCTTCTGAATAGTTCCTTGAAGCCCTCATCCTTTGACTTCAGATGAGAGAGAACCCCCCTCCCTTTTTCCCTGACAGTTCTCTCCACATGAATTCTTTACCTTTCTTATCCTCATGGAGATGTGTGGTGGGCTAAAGAGGACAGAACTGGTTTCACAATTTTTTGGTAGCTTCTCCATAGTTGATCCAACACCTCACTTCAGTATGAAAATATTGGCATTGGCATTCACTGAATTATCCACCTTTGGGAACTCTGCTAAAATTCTGAGAGGGGAGCCCATTTTAATATCCTCAAATACAGCAGATTTCAGATTTTTTATTTCTTTCGATTGTTCCCTTCAAACTTAAGTTTTCTCCCTGGTTCTCGCCTTTGACCTGGTCAGTCTGGACTTCCCAGAGAGGACTATGAGCAGGATCTCAAATGGTGGTGGTGATTTGTTGGGAGCCCTTTCCACAGTCTCTGGGCAGCTGCTTGTGGGTAGTGAGGAGAGAATCCATGGGCAGCCGGTGTGCCTGGGGCCAGCTGCTGGGGTGCAGGGCTCCTGTCTGGCAGGATTTTGGAAGCAACCCAGGACTGCTCCTCCTGCCCACTGAAGCACAGCATAAGACCTCTGAAGATGATGCTTCAGTAAGCAGTCAACACTAATTACTGGCTACGTTACGTTTTTGTTTTACAATTTATGTGGCCATTAGAGGAGATAAGATTAAAATTTATAACCGAACTATCATTCTCCTTTTAATAACCAAATATAAACACAGAAAGCATTGTTCTCCTTAAGTGCTACATGGAATTCTACCTTTCTTGATTCGTTATCTGTCCAGAGATGACAGCTGATTTTAAAACATAAGAGAAATTTTAAAACTAAGCAGAACTGGCAAGAGAGCTCATGAATAATTAAGTCTAGAAGTCCTCATAGGAGGCCATTTACTTGTTCTTGGAATCCATACACTAGTGAGGAACAAAGAATACATTTGCTATACCAGCTCCCAGCTCAGCTTCTCCCAGGAAGGATGCTCAATAAGAAGAAGGGCAAAAACGTCCCACACTCATTCTTTGCTCAAAAAGATCCCATAGTTTTATCCCTTAGTTTCAACATGTCAGTAACACAATCTGTTATGTTGCCATTGAATGGGGAAATTCTCAGCAAATAATTTCAAGGCTTAGTCATTATTTCCTGAAGTTTTACTAAATTAGTAACATTGCAGGCTAATGATTCAATTTTGTTTTAATGTCATTGTTCATATTTTAATATACATAGATCACGCCCTATTACGGAACATTTTATGCAGGAACATTCACAGGAGATTATTATGGTTCTAATTCTGTGTCATTGTTGTTTAGTGCTTTAAAATGGGAAAGTGGGAGGTTTCATATGATTTCTATAATTTCAAAACAGCATTTTATAAAATGCTCTTTGCATAAAGAATTTGTGTTGGGAAGGGGAAAAAAAAACCTTAATGTCTTTCACTTGGGGAGATTTTTATTTT
The DNA here is from genome assembly GCA_033961575.1 of Aselliscus stoliczkanus. Classification (NCBI taxonomy): domain Eukaryota; kingdom Metazoa; phylum Chordata; class Mammalia; order Chiroptera; family Hipposideridae; genus Aselliscus; species Aselliscus stoliczkanus. The sequence goes on along the minus strand of CM066732.1, from coordinate 89,377,670 downwards.
TCATTTTCTTAATTAGGCATTTCCACAATGATAATTATTAAGCCAATAAACACTGAGGTTCTCTTACAAAGCTGCCCTACCAGAATATTTCAGTTAAAGGAAGGGAGGCCTCGCGGAGAGAGTTACTGTGAGAATTTGCTAGATCGTAATCCTTCCTCCGTATACCTCATCCGCCTCCACACATATGCCATTCTATCAGCAATTCCTGACTTTCCTCATTCCAAAACAAAAGTGGGATCTGACTGCTGCTTCCCACCTTGGCCATCATCACCTTGGTCCCATCCACCCTCCTCTCTCATTGGGACTAGATGGGTGTCAGGTGCTTCCAAGTGCCTCCTCATTAGTTGCCAGGCCTGTCTACGAAGAACCACTTGAAGAATCTTGCGTTTCTTCTCCTTAAAATCCCTCAGAAACTTCCCACTAGGAAGAAAATCCCAACTCCTTGCCGTGGCTCACAGACCCTGCCTGATCTAGCCCTGCCCCTTTCGCCTCCTCTCCTGCCCCTTGGGTTTGTGTGTTCTCACCACACCACCCTCCACCAAACACTTCCCTACCTGACGGCCTTTGCATGTGCTGTTCCTCTGCCTGGAATGCTCCGGATTTTTAACTCCTTGGCTTCTCCTTGTCCCTCCAGGGTTAGCTCAACTGTCTCCTCCTCGGAGAGGTCTTCCTTGTTGCCAATACAGGAGCAACCCCCTTCCCTGAGTTATTTTACGTCTCCCTCTTTATTCCCTCATCAAATGCCTCTCCCTCAGTAATTAGACCTATTTGTCTAATTGGATTCCCGCTGTATGCTTTGTTCATTGCTGAATCCTTAGTGCAGAGGACATTGCAAGTCATAGATGCTCAGTAAATATGGGTTGTCAGAAAAGTCATGACATATTGTTTCTATGTTTTTTTGTTGCAAAAATGAGTCATGACTTTTCCGACAATTCATAGTTGTTCAATGGAGGGAGGGAGTGTTGTGTGCAGGTACTGTGTGTGTGTATTGATTTTTCCTATGTGAAATTGTTGACCCTGCTGGTCTACATATCTTACCATGTTTTTGTTTGTTTGCTTGTTTGTTATAGCTGCGCCATCCTGCTACCTGTTGGCAGCTCAGTGGCAGCTCAGTTCAGGCCGGGAATCAAACCGGCGACCCTGTTGCTCAGAGTTCGCACTCTTGAGCGAGCTCTTAACCAACTGAGCCACTTGGCCAGGCCCATTACCATGTTTTAATTACTTAAAACTTCAGTCATATTTCCTCATCAGTTTTAATGTGGTTGCAGTTGATTTGCAAAAGCAAACCTAGGAGCATTTCCAGTTACAAACCTAGGAGCATATGAAGTATCACTTTGAAATAGTTTACTTTTACTCTGTCCTCCTTGCAGGAGGAGCTTTGGGGTCTAACCCTAACCTAACCTATAAATATGGGGCTGAAATTCAGCCAGAATACTAAATTAAAATAGTGAAAGACTTCAGTGTATTGGTAATTAGTGCCTGCCATTATTATGAGCCCCAAGTGTCCTTTCCCCTTCCTTGGGAGGTCCCTGCGGGCAGTGCTGAAGTGGACCAGCAGGGCAGGGGTGCCCCTGAGAAAGGCTGGAACGCTAGTGAGTAAACACTTTGTTCCCTTTTGGCCCCTTCAGGTGGTGGCCACCTGCTGATGCTTCCTTCGAGCTGCCCTCATATGGCTGCTTTGGGGAACTGCAGCCTCTGGAGTGTATCGTTTCTATTAATGTCTCCTGGCATGTATACCATTTGTGCTTAATACTCTGGTGTTACTTAATCTTTTGCCAGCGTCTTAAAATAAGAAGTTCCAATTTTCCTCACATAGTTATATCATGCTTTCTTTAATTGGTATCTGAGTAATCTCTCTCAAATGGAAAGACTTAAAGTTCTCATGCTATAATTCCAATATGATATTTTCAGAGAATAATGTCATCCTCATCATCATCACTGTTATTCTTTTTAATACTCTAGTAATCATATTTAGAGTAATAATTTACCTACTAGACTAAGGATAATTTTTTTTTTAATTTAGTGATGTTAACATTCAAATTAACTTCTAAGAACTTAGATGACGTGAGTCAACTGAGGATCACGCGCTGACACCAGGTTCTCTCTCCACTGCTTTGTTGCCCACTTTAGAATGTTAGCTGTGCTGAATCTAAATTCAGTCACTTCCCAACAAAATAATTTTGGGGTGGCAGGAACTGATCTTGAATTTTCACCTCCATGAGCTGGGATATTTTTGTAACCTCTCTCTCCCTGGTCTCTCCAAATGACACAGAGTACGTTTCCTGATGGGTGGACGTCATGGAGAATTCAAGTTTCTGCCTCCCTCGGGCTATGCCCCTTGCTATGAAGCCTTACTTCCCAAAGAAAAGATGAGATTGGAGCCTGTCAAAGAATATAAACGTGATGCTGAAGGCATCAGAGATCTGTTTGGTACCACCCAGTTCCTCTCGCAAGCTTCTTTCATCCCATGCCCTATAGATACCAGTCAGGTAGGTTCAAGCTGCCAGCAGGAGGCCATGAAATAATCGGGCTACATTCATTTTGGGGGGTTTTTTTTGTTTTGTTTTGTTTTGTTTTGAGGGCAGTGTCACTGGCCCTCATATGTGGGACCGAACTGGGGCCACTGGCTTCCTAAACCAGCGCTTAACCACCGCGCCACTCGGCCGGCCCCGGGCTACCGTCTTCATCATTCTTATTATACATTCTATACAATTGTCATGTAATGTAAACAACTGCTATTCTTCATGTTTCCACCGTATGTGTAGATTGAGCTCTTTAGGGATTTGTCAGCCAATGAGCAAGTTGAGTACTTGCTATATGCAAGGCACTGTACTAGGCTCTGTGAAGCAAAGGCAGAAAAGTTTCAATACTCTCTGGGAATTCATAATCAAGTTGAAGAGGTAAGAAGTAAATGTATTAGCTTTTTGAAGTCTAAATGTAATAAACGCAAAATGAAGAATATGCACAAGTCAGTGCTAGAAATACCTTTTCGGCTATTATGTTTCTCGAAGTCTGTGTTAGAGAGGATAGAATTCAAGCAGGGCCTTTAATAAGCTTAACTGGGGATGGGCATCCAGGGGTGAAGTAACCGGAATGGGATAAATTAGGACTGAGAAATAAAAATGCAAATGAGGGACAGATGATAATGAATATTCCCATGTGAATGGACACTTGGAGAAAGAGAAGCATTTCGGGAAAGAGTTGAAAGTAAAACTGAAAGAAATGGGATAGTGAGGAGGACTTTGAAAGTGCCGATCAATGGACATTTTTTTCTTCTTTCCAGAGTCTTTGTTCTGGAGAAGACACGTTCACTCGTTCACTCGGTTATGATGAGGGGCCTACAGCAACTTTCAGTATTTCCTACACACCAGTGCTACTCAAATCATTATTCAAGATGTTAGAGAAATAAATGAAAAGGGACCTCTCTCTGAAGCACTTGGGTTCATGGTTGTTGGAATATAGCTCCGTTAGCATTAGTCTGTAGACGATCTCAAGCTTGTATTTTACCATAATATCCTTTTGAATATTGAGAATATTATGTTACATTCACCGTATGTATGTGTTCATGAATTTACTTCTCACCTCCTGTAGTTCATGCTGGTTAGAGTGGAAACCACAGCATTTCCCTGCCTGCTTCGTAGAGCCTACTACATACAGCACCTGGAAAATATTTGCAGCTGAGAATTTTGAGAGGAAACTGGAAAGAAGTTTGGGAGCCAGAGGTCATCCTAGGAACCTATCATCTCGTTCCTGTGTATTCTAGATAAGAAGCTGGAGGGCCAAAGAAATCAATTAGCTTTTCCATGGACAAAAGCTACTAGGGTCCAAACAGGGAGAGAGCATGAGAAGCGCGATTCCTACTTCTTTGTGCTGCCCTCCCCAGAGCCATCCTAACAGTATATGTCACTTAGAAGAGTCTTCCTGGGGGAAAAATTGGCCTCAAAGAGAGTTCCAAAGAATAAAGGGAAGTTTAGATGGGGGACAGAAGGAGGACTGGACTACAGAGTGAGAAGGGTTTCTAAACATGCAGAACTGAATATTTGGAAATCAGAGTGGAGATAAATCCACAAGCCAGAAGCACGTAGCTCTCTGGACCCAAACTTTGTGTGGATGCTGGGACTAGGGAAGTGTTGCTGGAAAATCAAATAGTGGGGACATTCTCATTGGAAAAGTACAATTTATTATCTTGAATGAGACCTTGTAATATTTTAGAATCTAATATGCTGTGAAATTATTGCCAAAGTAGGAGTTTTAAAAAATCAGATACTCAGAGTCAACTGCATGCTTCTTGGGGCACATCAACCAGTTTGTAGATTAGGCATCGCTCACTAGAGCTCTGTCCTTCCACACTAACAGTGCTCAGTGCTTGAACCACCCCTAGCCCCTGACTGAGCGTGGGGAGAAAAGAGCCCAGCTCTGAGCAGCCCAGCCTCTAGACACCCAGGAGGCAATTATCAACCAGTGTCACTGTGTTCCACATAGTCACCAACTGAGCTCACTGAAATTATAATTTGGGTTATTTGTGGCAGCCTCTTTCCACATTTTTTTCCTTTCACTGGTTCCTCTAACATGCAAATCTAATTTCAGGCTCTAATCAACTAAGGAGCATTTAGTTTAAACAGATTGTCTTAGTTAACCAATAAAATCCAAATACAGTTGCCATATTTTTTACTCTCTTGTAGTTAACTTGGGTACCCAGTTTGTGACCTCTGTGGAGAGATATGAGCAAAGTACCCAGAAAGCACAGAGAAACTCTCCCTAGAAATAATTGGGGAAGACTTCCCAGAGGTGGTGACATCTAAGCTAAATTTAGGCTAACTATGGAGGATGTTTGTATTTAAGCTGAACAGCCAGTAAAGCAGTAGAAACAAATGTTACTTGGGAGCTATTGCAATAGGGGAAAAAGGACGCCAGTATAGATCTTGGGTCAATTCTAAATACAACAAGAACAAGTGGGGATTTCTAACCAAGGAGCAGATTGGGGGATGGGGTTGGAGTGGGGGGTCAGTAATAGAAAATTACCAAGGGGGAACATCAGGGGCTGGGATGGATTCTCGCCAAACTGACCTAACAGGATTCTAGCTGGAGGCAGGTCAGTGATCCGCCATCACCTGAGGGGATGGTAGGGTATGAGGAAATTTGATCAGACATGGAAGGTGATCAAATATCAAGGGTGGTAGATTCTCCCTAAACTAATTTAGCAGAATTCTTACTAAAACTTGGGTCTTGAGGGCAAGGCCAAGGACAGATTCTAGTCAAAAAAGGGCTCAGAAGCACCTGTCAAGAGTCTGGTCAATGAGAGAACCTTTGTCATTTGCCATGTGGCATGGAAGGATGCATGTATGTGAACATATTATTTGTGTCTTGGGAGCTATTAAGGTAAAGGTTATATATACAAGGCACAGAAATTGGAACAGTGTGACCTCTTGGAAGGATTTTAAGAAGCTTGGAAAGGCTACATTTGGGAGGACTGTGATGAGAGAACTGAAGAAGGATGCTGTATGCTTGGTTAATACATCCAGTCTGTGTCTTATGAGTATTAAGGAACACTTGGGGACACTCAGGAGGAGAGCGTTGCAGTGTGATTTTGTTTTTAGAGATTTATCACTCTGGCCACAGTGTGGAGGATAGATTAGTGGGGCATTGGGGAGACCACGGTGAGGCTCTTGCAACAGCCCAAGGAGAAAATAATGAGGTTGAGTGATGTAGAGGCAGGGATCCTTCAGAAAGATGCTTAGAAAATAAACATGATAGATTTTGTGTTGGAGTAGATTGGGGGTGGGGAGGGGTCATGCCAAAAGGGAAGACACTAGAATGACTTCCAGATTTAAAGCAATGGTGGGGCTATTCAACAAAAAAAAGAAAGAAAAAGAAAAAGAAAAGAAAAAAACAGGAAGAGAGAAGGATTTTAAAGGAAAAATAATGAATTCATCTTTGAATAACATATTGAGTTCACTTTAGTAGGAAAATCCTGCAGGGAGTTGGAACCATGGGTCTGAACTTAGCAGAGACCGTAGCTGGAGATGTACGTACTTTGGAGTGACCATCTACAGATGGGTGAGATCTCCCAAGGAGAAAGCATGGAGAGAGGGGAGATATGGCCCAGGGAAGCATTCACAATGAAAAACATGCAACACGAATATCTGCAAAAAGACTGAGAGGATGTGGGCAGAGAGGAAGCCAAGAGAGGAGAGAACCTCTGGAAGCAGCTCCTTCTGGGTGATGTGTCGTGAATTCAATGGGGGCACCTGATCCATATAGATTTTATGATAGATCGCAGTACGATTGGCTCTTGTAGTTCTGACTTCCCACTTGTTCCTTTTCCTTTTAGGTTGTTTTGCCATCTCATCTAGAGAAGATCCGAGACCGACTGGCTGAAAACATCCATGAGCTTTGGGGAATGAATAAAATAGAGCTTGGCTGGACTTTCGGCAAGGTATGTGTTCCAGTGGCCAGACCAAGGTGGAGGGTTGGCTTGCCTTATTCTCTGGAGAGTTCTTCAATGACTCGAATGAGTTAAAACTCGCTCTTTCTGACTGCCACCTGTCTAGCTTCCACTTGTATTCTCAGCAGGTTTGCTCAGTTGTTTGTCCAGTGCAGTCAGGAGTGTCGAGAAGACCAGCTCTGCATAGACAGACCCAGGAATCTATTTAGTCCCTTCTTACTTCCATCTGCCGGTTTCCTTTGTTCAGGGACTATTGAGGGTGGTTGTTCCTCAGCACCTGCTTTTGGACCCTCATGTCCCCCTTCCATTTCAGAAACAGCTGTCCTCTTTGCATGGCTGGCAAAAAGAGGTTAGGTCTTGTTTTGAGTCAGAATTTGTTTAATATGGTTTTCAGATGTATCACTAAGATTAGTGGACACTCAGAAGAGGTTAAGGAATCTCTTTCACTAGAAAGCATTTTTCGGAGAGGCTGTAAATTGACTTTGTCCTGTAATTTGTGTAAAGTCACATCCAAAGGCAGAAAGATAGGTGAGTTCTGAAGCTTCCTATGACCCTAACACTCTCAAATTATGTGTGATCCAGCTTAGTTACTGAAAGGGCTCCTACACTCAAACATGTATATATTGATACAGCTACCATGAAATACTCTCCTTAAATCTGACCACCTCTCTGCTGTACGCTCTTATAACACCACCAACCTCTCCTTTAGAGAACTAAGCACAACTGCGATGTTACCTTTATTTCTATGATTCATTTATTATTGTTCCCTACCCCATTAGCCTGTGTACTTCATGAGACTGAGGCTATTCCAGCTCACCACTGAACTCCTAATGTCTAGCTCAGTGCCTACCACTTAGTAGACACTCAACAAATATTTGTTGAATGAGTGAATGAATGAATGAATGAATGCCTGGATCTGTGCTGTCTAGTACAGCAGCCATGGCTACTGAGTACTTGAAATGTGACTAGTCTGAATTGAGATATGCTGTAAGTATAAAACACACACCAGATTTTGAAGACTTACTATCAAAAATAGTATAAAATGTCTAATAAAGTATGTCTTGCATTCATCATGAAAATGGTAATATTTTTGCTATATTGGGTTAAATAAAATGCATTGTGAATATTAATTCCACCTCTTTCTTTTTGCTTTCCTAATGTGGCTACTAGAAACTCTGAAATTACCAATGTGGTTGACATGTGTGGTGGATTTTATATTTCTCATGGACAACACTGGTCCAGACCCTGTAGTCCTTTCTGTTTGGGGGAACATTACCATTCTGTAGCATTCTGGCTACATGAACTTGGGGCAGGCAGGAGCATGGCTACCACAACGTGTAAAACTGCTTCTCTGGGAAAGTATGTTCTCAATGCAGGCACCTGACTAGAAACAAACCCACAGAGCACCAGCCACAGGCAACTTGGGGACTGTATGTATCATTTACTAGAGAGAAGATCATCTATTTGCCTATCAGCAGATAGCTGTCTTTGTCTCACCTGATATAGATCATCCGGTCCATGTAAGCAGTGCCAGCTGTCACACTTAAATTACATTCTTTATATTGTCACCTAGATACGGGATGACAATAAAAGACAACACCCCTGCCTTGTGGAGTTTTCCAAGCTGCCCGAAACTGAGAAGAATTATAACCTACAAATGTCAACTGAAACCTTAAAGTGAGTGTTTAATTGAGTTGAATTTGGACAAGTGAGTGGATGATTTAATGCCTTATAACGAAACTGCAAAGATATGTCTCTTGCCTGGAAAACATGATGCATTCTGATAAATTGGAGGGTGATTATTCATGCCACAGAAGGATTTGGCTTAGTGAATAACACTTTCACCAATGGTTGTTATTTAGCATCTATATTTCTTTAGAGGCCATTTGTTAGTTGCCAGGGACAGGGGAAATGGAGGCAGAAGAAAAGAAGAGAAACTTAGAGTCCAAGGACCAACTCCTCTTGTAGTTCAGGTTAAATCAAGAAACAAAGATAAAGCTTTTCTTAAAACCAATGGGAAAACATGGTTTGATTCATTAAAATTCAATTTTAAAACAACTTTTAGTTTCTCTGTGACCCCACCCATGGGTAAAAGCCTAATTCAGGTTTTGATTATTTTAGCCCAAGTTGCTATCTCCCATCTTGAATTCCTTTTGTGCTTGTTGCCTGTTCTCTCTGTGTTGTGTTTCTGTTCTCTGGTTGTCAGTGTAGAACGCCTTAACGTTGTTTTGTTGGCATAACAATGCTTTATCACGGAGCCCTGTCTCAGGCTCACATGTGTGAAGACTTTAATCATCCTGAAGCCTCTTGAAGGTGCTGCTCTGGTACCTCACAGCGTTAAGCACCTGTGTGTATAGGGAGCACACAGTAAATACTTGCTGACCCGGGGATTTGCTGTGAGGATCCTATCTGTTCCCTGGAATCAGAGAAGCAAGATACAATCCTAATGCAAATTCAAAAATGTCTCTAAGTAGGGTTATTAATGAGCTGTTTTTTTAATATTCTCATGCTTTCTATCATCTAAATCTGGAGCTGGCAAGCTATGGCCCATGGGCCAATTGGACTAGTCACCTATTTTTGTAAATAAAGTTTTATTGTAACAGAGCCAAACTCTTTGGTTTGCACGTTGTCTATGACTGCTTTCACTCTATGATGGCAGCGGTGTGTAGTTGTGAAAGACATATGGCCCACAAGGCGTAAATGTTTACATTCTGGCCCTTTACAGAAAAAGTGTGGTGGCCTCCTGGACTGAATGAATGACTGTTGTCTGCTTTTATCAACTCAGATGCAGGGTGGGTTCTTGCTGTCCTTTACCTTACAATTGACCCTAGTCTTTCCCTTCTGTTACGTCACAGGACTCTCCTGGCCTTGGGGTGTCACATTGCTCATGTTAACCCAGCTGCTGAAGAGGCTCTCAAGAAGGTCAAACTGTCCAAAAAGTAAATGAGTTGTTTTAATCATTCAAGACTTCAATGCTTCAGCTTGAATTTTTAAACTAGGGGGATGGGAGCCCATGTACAAGGCAGGTGGCAGCCTCAGGTACTTGCCAGCGCCAGCTCAGAACGGCTCCTCCAGTTACTTAGACTGTACTGCAGCCCCAGACAGAAGCGTGCTGACAAGCAGGTGTCCCCAGGCTTCCCCTCTTTGTGCTCCTCCTGCCTGGACCTACAATACTGTCATTAGTTCTGAGCCAAAGATGCAGCCCTCTCAGATGGATGCACTGTCTTTGGTCTGTAAAAATAGCAGTTGGCCCAGGAGCCTGACAATGGTTGGTAGCCACAGCAAAGATTCACTCCCCTGGCATTGGGCCAGCCTTGTAAATCCATTGTGGGAATGGTTGTCTCTGCCAAGATGTAATTTGGCCCCCTAAATCTGCCCGCGTATGACTTTTCCTCTCACTCGTACATTCACCGAGTCCCATGTGCTGGTACATTTCAGATACGTGCTCACTGGAGCATCCCCTGGCTCGCTTGCATGCTCTCCCTCACATGTGCCAGACTTTGGGGCCCACACATTCACACAAGTGTCATCATTAGTTATGAGCCAAGGCAGTGCCAACGTTAATCACATGATTCTCTTCCCCTCCTTTCCTGTTAAACTCCCAAGCTCCACTCTCAGCAGCTGAGTGCAGCATAGCTGAGAGGCAGCAGACAGAGGTGCCCCTGCTGGCCAAGCTGCTGGCGTCAGTGCTCGGCAGTCAATGCCTGTTGACGCTGCCCGAGAGCAGGCATCCCGGGAAGGTACATGAGGGGCAATATCTTATGCCTCCAGTAGACCCTGAATCTCACGTGGCTTAGAGGTTCCTGGATGGAGTGAGCCTTGGTCTACAGTCATCATATTTAGATTCTTGCTCTGGTCTGGGCACTTAGTGGCCCTGGAGCCATGGCTTCTGGACCTATGTTCCCATATGGCCAAGACCAGCTGCTTTCCTGAAAGTCACTCCATAGTGTGCCCTGGTCCTCTCCATGCACACTGCACATCCTCCTGGGCTCGTACTGAGCTTTTTCTCATCTTCACATTATCAACCAAATGAAAAACATCTGAGGCTCTGACTCCTAGACTGGACACACTAAGGTCAATTCAAGCTCACAAATTCTCTAATGCCATGATTTTTTCTTTTAATTCCCAAAGTAAAGGTTTAACTTTCTAAGACGCAACAATCATTCTCTCTACTGATTTATAAGAAACCATTTCCCTTAACTATTGCACTGTGTTGTACACCTGAAACTATTGGGGGTGGGGGGGTTGTCACTTTGAGGGGTAAAATGTATAACTATTGCACTGTGTTGTACACCTGAAACTAATTAAAAATAAAATAAAATTAAAAAAAAAAAAAAAAAAAAAAAAAAAAGAAACCATTTCCCTCAACGTCCTGTCCTTGCCGATATGGTTTGAACCTTTTGTGTTTTAAAATGGGATGAAGGAGCTTCTGGTAATGTTACAGCTTACTAAACATGCCCATTATTTGCAGGGCACATAAGTGCTTTCTTAGAAATATGGATGCATTTACACTGACCATCCACTTTCTCCAACAGTCTCCTTTGAATCTGTCACACATATTGGCAAAAAGGATGGTAGGTGAGGGGCTTCATCCATGGTCTTATAATAGAACTGAGCCGTCCATTCTGCAACAGGGTAGAACCTGTGACTGACTGTAGCCATATTTTAATAGTGTTCTTACCACCTTTAGAATCTGGAATGGGGGAGGCATACAGATCCATTCAAAATACATTTATTTTTCCAATTTTCTTATAGCTACATGATGTCCAATGGCTATAAGCCAGCCCCTTTGGATTTGTCTGATGTGAAGCTGTTACCTCCTCAGGAAATTTTAGTGGATAAGCTGGCAGAAAACGCACATAATGTTTGGGCAAAAGACAGAATAAAACAAGGATGGACCTATGGCGTTCAACAGGTGAGACGTGCTGGGTCAGGCTCGCTGGAAAAGTTGGGAGATGTGATCATCCGTCACCATGCCACTTTTCTTTGGTTAGATTGGGCATTAGATTGGAAGATGGAGGTTATCCTTGCACTCTGTCCCTCCTGCCTCAGCCCAGACATTATTTATAGACTCATGGGTCACAATGATATTAACTCCAGGCACAACAATTTTACAGAAAAGGGTAGGCTTACCTTTCAGTTGTTATCCTGGTTCAGTTGTGATTGTGTTGCCCTGTGTATGTGCCCACTGGCTGCATCTGCTCTCATTTCCTCCCTGTCTTGCTGCATGCCTTGTGGAGAGATGAGCTTTCATGCCACTCTCCAAGAGGGGGATAAGGCTTGCATAAATCAGCCTCACAGCTCAGCAGTATTTCTGGGATGGTCCCAAGTATCTATCCCTGAGAGTGAAAAGGAAGGATGTTAACCCAGGAGAAAGGCAAACCGGACTTCCTAGAAAAGCCAGTGCCCCCTTACTCCAGTCCATCAGGCCAAGATTCCTGGGCAGCCAAGATTCTTAGCGTGAGCAGGAGGCAGCATAAGAGCCAGGGCACAGCAAGGAATTAGGTGGAGTGTAGAGCCAGGGTTCAGCCCCAAGCCATCTGGCACACCTCTCTTCAAATGCTTCCCTCATCTAGATAAGTACCAGGCTTAGTGTCAGGGAAGTTCAGGGGTAACTGGGCGCACACACTTTCATTCATACCTGAGCCTCTGAACCTACATGTATGGGATCCAAGAAGACCACAATGATGGAAACCATGGTAGGGAGGGGGTTCAAAAAGCATGTCAGACATATCTATTTACAATGAGTTATCACTGCAATTGTCATAATTGTCTTCTTAGTCCTCCCTAAGTAACTGAGGAGGACTCTAACACAAATGTGTGCCTACTGCAGTGAAATGGACCTGCTATGGCTCAGCCACCTTTTCTGATGTTTCTCTATGATGTTTCTGTGTTAAGCTTAAATTGTGGCGTCATCTTCCATAGGGGGTTGTTACATGAATCCCCATCTGCTTTTCTTTGGGATTGGCAGTTTCTAACCAATTTTATGCACTTCATTTTATTCATAGGCTGGCATTATTAAAATGTGGTTTTTAATGCTGGTTTTGCATATTAGTAAAAATTTTCCATTTATACTCATTAAATCCTGAAGAGAAGTAGTAAATATGTACATTGCTATATATCAAGGCACTGGGGGAAGAGCTAGTAGACTCATATGAAGAAGCTAGGACTGTTCCCAGGAAATGCAAAAATGTATTTTCTCATAACCTCTTTTCTCTGGCTTTGCATAGGATTTGAAGAACAAAAGAAACCCCCGTCTGGTGCCATATGCATTACTGGATGAGCGTACCAAGAAGTCCAACAGGGACAGTCTTCGTGAAGCTGTTCGGACGTTTGTTGGTTATGGCTATAACATCGAGCCATCAGACCAAGAACTAGGTAATGAGTGGAGATTGTTTCTTCTGGCCCCAACTTACTAAACAGGTCCTCTTCTGAAGAAATGCTAACATTGACTAGGTCCAACCTGCACCATTAAAAATTATATTAGTGCTGAAGAGCACTAAACTAAATGGTGTATTTTGAGAAGGGGAACGTGGGTGAGGAGAACCATGTTTGGTAATAAAACATTGTTCCCTTGACAGATGTTTCTATGATGAGCATGTCTGTAACCCAATCCTGCAGGGAATAAATTATCCTCTGGGGTAGCTGAGCTTTTCAGGTTATTTGGTCACAAAACCAAGTTACCTTCATTTCTTGTGTTTTCCAAACGTGAGCATATCAGCTTACTTTTGGACCACGTAGTCTCATTCCTAAATAAAATTCTAACACTGATTAAAATCACCAGTTTATAATTGAGAAACATATCATGCCACCCCATACCCCAGCAGGTACCAGGCCACTGGTGCAGTATTACAAGTGGTTAAGGCAATGGATTTGGAGTAACACAGGCCTTGGTCCAAATCCTTGCTCTCGTTGGTTTATTGGCTCGGTGACTTCAAACAAGTGATTCAACCTCTCTGAGCCTCAGTTCTTCATCTGTAAAATGAAGACAGTATTACTGACCTCATAGGATTGTTGCTAGGAAAAACTGAGATACAGTCTCTAAAGTATGTACTACAAAGTAATCACTCCGTGAATGGTAGCTTATATTGTTATATGACGATAAAAATTTATAATATTGTGAGCAGAATGTCATATTAGATAGCGGAAGATCAGTCTACGAGTCTTTGTTGTCAAATTCTATTGAGGAATGCTACCTAATTATCAAAATTCTGTGTGCTCTCTTTCCCTCCTGCACTCTCTACTCCCTTTTCTCTTCTCAATAGCTGACCCAGCTTTGGAGAAAGTCAGCATAGACAAGATTCGATTTTTCCGGGTGGAGCGGTCTTATGCAGTGAGATCTGGAAAGTGGTATTTTGAGTTTGAGGTAGTGACCGAAGGAGACATGCGTGTCGGCTGGGCCAGGCCAGGCTGTCGGCCTGACATTGAGCTGGGGGCCGATGACCAAGCCTTTGTGTTTGAAGGCAGCAGGGTGAGTCTCAACAGTGTCCACACATCCTCAGTCTATTTTTTTTCCCCCCCTCTGGAAGTTGGGAGTACTGAGTGCCTGAGTCTCTGGCTTCAAAATGAGTGGCCATCACCACTGGCTAATTTAAACCATTGAATGATCATTACCCAGTGATTGTCAGTTTGCTCTGGTGAAGGAAAGGCCTATGCACCCAAGTACTTTCTGTAATCACTTGCATATCTGCCCTTGCAATTGAGCCCATTGCCTCCACTCCAAAGGAGGTTCACAGAACACCACGCAGCCAGTATCTGAAGAAGCCTTACCACTTTGCCCCAGAGGGAGTCCTGCTTACTGTCATAGCTCACTAGGTATTGGGAGACTTGGGTCACCTTTTCCGATGAGCCTTCTGTATCTCAGTTTCATTCATCTATAATATAGCTCACTCCTCCCTGTGACTTGTCTTTGGTAGAGAGACAAGTGCTCTGTAGAAACCAGGTACCACTACCATCTAGAAGAAATTGCTCTTTGGTCCTTTCTCCAGCTGTGTGGGGGCTTCTATGACTTCTAGTTCTGTAAGCCTTGGGGTCTTGTTTCCCAGGGCCAGTGTTGGCATCAAGGGAGTGGGTATTTTGGACGTACCTGGCAGCCAGGAGATGTGGTTGGATGTATGATTAACCTGGATGATGCTTCAATGATCTTCACACTGAATGGGGAGCTACTGATCACCAACAAAGGCTCTGAACTTGCCTTCGCTGACTACGAAATTGAGAATGGTAAGTCTACCTACCACCCTCCCCATTCCAACTTCATGAGTCAAAGGGAAATCCAGGGAGAGCTGGATGAACTTGTCTACTTCTTTATTTAGGGTGTACTGTCCTTTGCACAGGTCTTTGGTGAAGACTAGCCCTTATACTCTCATTTTTGAAGAAATCAAGACAAATAATAGGGATAGTTGGTATGTACAGCATAAATATAAGTTCTGAACTTCCAGATAAATTGATTAACAAGCTCTCCTCTTATTCTCTGCCCTGCACTTTGGCAGTTTAAGGTCTCCCAGGTTTCCTGGTATTACAAAGGAAATGCTAATTGTATAAGAACTATTGTCCCTGGCAGAATAGAAAAGTCAGTGGATTAAAGAATTATCCTTTTATTCTGATTTGAATTGTCAGTCTGCATGTTTGTGTCATTGAACTTGATGCTTGGATGAGAACCAGTGAAACCCAAAAGTTCAGCTTAGTTGTTCCCTTGAATGAGATACAACTTATTTGAAAGTCACACATGCTGTGAAACCCAAGCACAGTTGCACTTATTAATGGCCATGAGTAGACCGCAATCCGGGCAGTGCTTCCAGCTACACAAAGGAACAATTGGCACGTCTCATTTCCTGTGTACAGAACTACATTATGCACAAAGGTTGTTGGCATATAGGAGAAGGAGCACTGGACTGTGACTCAGCTGACTCACTCCTAACAAGCCATGGGGCTCCCAGAGAGTCTTGGCTTGATTTCTCTGGCTTCTCTGGCTTCATCTGTACCAGCAAATAAGAGGATTAGGCTTCAGGACTTCCAGCATCCTTCTCCGATGGAAAATTCTGTGGCAATGACTTAATCCCCACTGTGCGTACACCCCTGAGCTTGGTGCCGTGCCACTCACTGCTGCTTCGTTTCAGACGAGGAGGCAGAGTGGTTGACAGGGAAAGAGGCTGCTCTGGGTCAAAAGACCTGGCCCTCCTCCTGCCTCCGCCCCTCCCAACCTGTGACATCCTGGGTGGACTTGACTTAACATCTTTGCATCTCATTCCCTCTCTATAAATGATTGGGGCTCCTGATAGCTCCAAAGCTTTCCAAAAAGAAACAGTCTCTGCCTAGAAAGCTGAAAAAAAAAAAGATAAAACGGCATAGGCAAAAGAGCAGCAGAAATACAGGAAACTGTATGTTTAATAATATAAATATTCGTTATACAGAATGTTTTTGGCTTTATACATCACTTTCACACTTTTTACAGATACCTATTATCTGCAACATGCATCGCCAACTGTACCCTAAAAGAGCTTGAACGATTTTTCTGAGAGCCACTGTTTGGGGAAATAGAAAGGTTATAAGTCAGTGTATTTTCCTAGACAGACAGGATGACTAAAGCCAGATGGGGTCATATTTTAATGCCTTCTGAAAAGGTTTCAAACCAAGGATTTAAAGAGAGAATCCTATTTGGGGAGACATGTGGGAAAGACATTGCCAGCAGAAAGAAAGACGTGTGGGCTGGTTCACAGGCAAAGGAGAGGGCAGTGTAGACGATCCATCTTCTGACACTGCTCTTAGGAAACAGATATTTACTGAGCACCCACTGCAGGCAGTGCTCTCTTCTTGAGGCCCAAAAGAAAACGAAAAACTGGAAAATTCAGGCTCGTCCCAAGGAAACAAGCTCCCTGGGGTAGAAGGAGTTTAAAGACGGGAGACTTTTTCCTGGATCTCCTATCCATGAACCAGGGAAGTTACCTATCTGTGAGGCTTTGGCTCAGTTTAATGAAGAGGTAAGAATCTTGTCAGTTGGGCAGCTTGATGAGGACTTTACAAAGTCCAAAGCCTTGCTACTCAAAGTGTGGTCTACCCATTAGAAATGCAGATTGTCAATCTCCACCAGGCCTACTGAATCAGAAACTGCATTCAGATGAGAAACTCTGCTGGTTCTATGTACATATAACTATAAGTAGTAGTTGTATTAAAAAGTGTATCTTCGGGCCAGCCAAGTGGTTAAGAGCTGGCTTGGGATGCCAGCAGCCCTGTTTCGGATCCCACATATGAGGGCCAGTGACACTGCCCTCTACAGCTAAGATGGTGAACAACAGCTCCACCTGGGGCTGGGCTGCTGTGAGTCCCCAGGACGGCATAGCTGCAGCCCCTGCTGCAGTGGGCTGCCATAGGCTACAGTGAGTGGCCGGCAGCCAGTGTGAGCAGCTGGCAGCCCATATGAGCTGCCTAGAGCTGCTGTGAGCGGCCGTCCAGAGGCCGGCGACCGATCTGCCTCACCTGAGAAGAGTGCAATGATGATACCAACATGGGCCAGTGAAGCGATGTCCTCCACAACTAGACTGAACAGAAGGACAGCAACTTGTCTGTTCCCCTTCCCCAGTTCCCCAATGCTGTTCCCCTCCCCCAATTCCCCAATAAAATCTTTAAAAAAAAAAGAGTGCATCTTCTAGTTGTAAAAATAAATAAAACAAAAATGTGAAAAAGTAACTAATAATGCAGTGCAGTAGTTTAGAAATGGCAAATGACTAATACAGAATTAAAAGTCTCTAAGAATGGGATTGGTACTGAATGTTACATAGAGAATCTGAAATGTCTGCCCCTCAGGAGAAGGGTATTCCCCTCAGAGGATATAACTACAGTATTGCTGTGGAATCAAGAAACTGCAAGAAAGGGTAGAACAGATTGGAAAATTTGCGTATGGAATTTATGGAAGACAACGCTGCAAAGATAGACAGGGTGGAAATTACAGCCTCAAATACCAAGACTCAGTCTTTTATTCATGATACTTTTCTTGTCTAATGTGGGCCAAATACCAATGGACTTCACTCTCTAAGACATGGGGGGCTGTTGTACGGTTTGCACAGAGGAATGCTATGAAACAGTGGAACATTTTAGGGTAACTCTGCTTTTAGAGGTTACCTGTATTATAACAAAAGAGATGCCTCATACACTTTTTGTGTACAAGGACATGAGTTGACCTTCAGAATAACAAAGTCTATCGGAGGAATCTGTTTAATAGAAAAATGTTTCTGTGTTACGTGAACACATTATACTGTAGTATCACATTGCACTATAGTAACAGAGACAGGATAATTACAAGGCTCTTTCAGTTCTGCGATGGCTCAGGAAGGCAGCTGAAAGGGAGTCTGCATGCCATTTTTTTTAATAACCAGAGCCCAGAGGCCTAGAATAACCAACTAGATAGCATTTCTCTGTTCACTGTGTAAAGTGGAAAGCGGTGGCAATTCTTGCCTTGAGCTGTTAGGAAGAGCATCTGTTGAAAATAAAACATTTTGTGCACTGGAGCCCCCATAAAGCAAAATCCCCTATGCATTTGTGCCCTGGTCTCCTGCTTCCCAGGCTTGAATCAGGCCATTATCCCAAGGGGAGTTGTGCCGTGGAAGGTTTTTAGTCCTTTGAGAGAGGGAATGGGGGGCAAACATTAAAATTCATGGCTGTTTTTCTCTCTGGGCCATTTGTAAGTTATCTCTCTCCTCTTCTGCATCATAGACAATATATTCTTATCTGTCTCATTAGAATTTTTCTGATCCTTATTCCCTACCCCAGCCTCTGGCCTGGACCATTACAGCTCTGTGTTGTCATCTAAAGGCATCAAGAAGCTCAGAAGCTTCCATGATAGAACCTTTGCTGTTTAGTCCTCTCTTTTATTCCAGCTAAAGTAAAGGAAGATAAACTCCTGAACATCCTGCCAGGCTTCCGAATGTGACGTCTGGAGGGGGCTTTAGTGCCCGTCTCCTGTTTCCCCTCTGCCAGGCGCTCCGCTGGGGCATTCTGTTCCTTTCACAGCTTTTAGTGTCTGCATGGACAGATTCTTGGACTATACCTGCCATTGGCCTTTGGGGTTTAACAGTTCCCCTAGCTCTGACGGCAGCTCTTCTGTAGGCAGCAGATGAAATTTACTTTCCGGGAAGCGTCACTGCCATCTGCACACAAACGCTTTGGTACCAAGGGTCCCCCTGTCATTCTTTCTCCAGATGGGTGCTATGCTTCAGGAAGTGGCTATGGCAGGCACACATGCCTCTTGTGTCCTGTGTTTCCTGCAAGGCTTGTGACCATCTCGGCGCTATCCCTGAACTCTACCTTTGTGAGGCTTAGCAGGCAATGAAAAATAATGGGTTAAACACGTGCTGCTGGATTGAGACTGTCAGAAACACCCAGGAATGGTCTGGGCAGTCATCTAACCACCTTTCTTGAAGATCTGTTCTGCCATTACTGGTAATAATTTGCTCACATGTCTTTCCTCAGTTTAAAATGGATTGAAAAGAGACCCATGGTTTACATTTTCTAGAGAACTGGTTTCTTTCCAAGCTCCTGAATTATAAAAAGATGACCTCCTGGCTATCCCCATTCCTCATCACAAAATCAGTATGAGGCCTTGTGCTACCAAGTTTATCAGAACCTGGGGTCCCCTGCAGGATTTACCTTCCTGAATCTCTATGCAGGTAAATGCCCTTTGCAGATTTTCTCCTCACCTCTTCAAAGAGGTTTGCAGAACCACGTCTGTTTCCCTTTATTTTTCTGTCTTCTTACTTCTCCAGTCTCATTTGCAGCTATAGGTTAGTTGGGTTGCGTGCAGAGTGTAAATCCTTACTTATGAGTGTCAGCGCTCACAGTATTGCCATGTGGCCTTACCAAATGGAACTTTGTATCCTGGTCAACTCCAGGGAGCCATGTGGCCACTTGTGACAGGTAGCCCTTTTCCTCTAAGTGTCCTGGAGTCTTTGATTGTAGATCTTGTGGTCATGGGTCTCCAGCTGCCTGATCTAGAGGCAAACTGGTCAGTTATATGACACTTAGGAAAATCTTTTGAAAAGATTTTTCAAAATCTTTTTGAAGAAGGAAGAATTAGAGCACATTATCGTGGATAAGAATTAGAAAGCAGGCATCCTGGTCTTCATCCCCAGTGCTTGCTCTGGATTGCTCCTCAGGCTGCCTTGTTCACATGCTGGATCTGCAGCTTACTAGGTGACAGACCTTGAGCAAGTTTTCAACTTGGTAAGTCTCAGTTTCCTCACTGTAAAATGGGCATAATAACGAGATAAATCTATAGAGCCCTAAGCCCAGTTCCTGATACTTAGAAAGTATTTGATAAATATTATCCATTGTACTTTATCCATCTATTATACAGAGTTATAAAGTTGCATGAAGTTTTAATGCCTCAAGTAAAGAAGTTTTAGAAATCGGGAGATGGGTAGCTGGAGCCTCTTGCAGACCAAGTGTAAGGAACTGATGAAATGTATCCAGTTATCAAGTGTTCCCCAGGAGAAAAGTGCTAGTGCCTTATGGGTATTTGCCTTTGCTCTCGATCCTATTTGGGTTTTCTCTTTTCTGACTTAAGATTTGGCTTTAGCTTCTTTGGCACTGCTTTCCAGAGCTGTCCCAGCTGTACACGCTTAGCCCCCCAGAAGTCCTTGACACTCTTTTGCTCCTGTTGCTTTCATACCCATGACTTCTCATGCAGTGTTCAGCTCTCCCTTGTAGAGAGAGAGCTTCTGCCCTATAGGAACAGCACTTTAGAATGAGTGCAGCCCTCCGCCCTGGGGCATTACTGCTATTAAAATCTGGGGCATCATCCCCTGTAACATTCACCACCACCACCCCTGCACACTGACTGGCAGCTGGTTTATGAGTTAGAGGGTGTGGAATCTTTCCCCAATTTGTCACTTGCCCTTCTCATGACCTTGATGAAGTCTATTAGCTCCTCAGTTTTATCCTCAGTAAAGTGCTATACCTTCTGCTGATAGCTTAGCAATGAGGAGGAGCCCAAATCCTTGAGAAAAAACAGGCTCCATGCAAATACTACCTTTTTTTTTTCCCTTCTGCATGTATCCTACATTGTCAGTGGGTCTGTGGCTAGGAAGTTATTCATATGACCTGAGTTATTCAAAAGTCCTCATCCATGCTTCTTCCCACTCAGGCTTTTACACCTGCTGCTCACTCATTCCACCATTCAAATTAATAGAGAAGAAAAAAAGAGAGGTTTTCTTAAGACATCCTGTCTCTGCTCACTTCAGGGCTGGAATGCTTCCTGATCATAGTTCCAAGATAAAACTAACATAGTGGTAGTTTTCTGGTTGGGTTACCTGCCACCCCCAATCAAAAAAGAAAATTCTGTCTTTGGATATTTTCCAGCCCAGCATTCACTCTTCTATTTTCCACTTGTTGTTTCTATATCTATGAGCTCCTTGGAATCAAGACAGTTCCCTCTCCTTCTTTTACATCTCAAAGCACATAGCAAAGCCCTCTGTCCTAGAGGGGACTCAAGAAATTTGGTAACAAGCAATCCTTATTTCACACTGGAGTCAGATTTCCAGTGCCTTATTTGTGAAAACCTCTGTCAGTAGAAAGGAGGTGATTTCATTTATCAGTGTCTCTCAAGCAAAAATGCCACAAGCACAGCAGTGCTTAGGAGGTTGCGGGAATAGGTGCTTGTCTGATCTACCTGACTCCTTCCCTGAGGGCCACAGCCACCAGTCTCTCGAGGCCCTCCGACCTCGGTGCCTCTAAGAGAGGCTTTCTGTGTAGACGTCACCCTCATTCTGCTAGGACTCCATGAAAGCTCTACTATTTAGAAATTGGATTAAGTGGTATTAAATAGTGTCCTAAATGAGTTCATTGTTTCTGAAAGCAACCAAATTTAGCTTGTGAGGGATTTACTTTTCACTTTCGTGACTTATTTACATAGAAACTTTGTAGCTTAGATAACAGTATATAAGCACTGGTGCTAAGAACAGTGCATCTTGTCCTTGGCCTCTTTGAATGAAACTTATTGTTAAAGGTCAATTATCCCAAAATTGGCCTTTAAATTACCCCTTAAATAAACACTCCTGTCCTAGGAGTGACACCAGTTTTCTCTTGGGGGCTCCAACTCCTGCTTTAGCTACTAGCCTTGGCAAAGCCCTTCTTCCTCTTCCAAATGCTGTCATCCAAAGGCCTCCCAAATCCAGGATAATTAGTGCTTTCCTGGCTCGGCTGATTTGTTGGTCCACAATTATGATTTATAAATAGCCCACAAAGAAGAACACCAAACAATTTGAAAATCTGCTTTGGTCTCTTCTGCATGGCAGTTTTTTAATATGATGAGAATACAGAAGCAAGCTTGAAGAGATGAGCTATGGGAGGGAAGTGAGGCATTCTTGATTGCTCCTCATCAAAAACCTCGCTTTCCTGTTTAACATAACAGTAGGTGGGCTAGGAGAATGGGAGTTTGTAACATGTATTTTGTAAAAAAGCAGTCATAGTGTTAGCATTTAAAACTTCTTAGAATCATCCTCTCAAAATGGGAAGGACCATTAGAGTTCTTATTTCCATGGGGAAGATGCTGGGATCTAGAAAAGTTAGGCAGTTTGCACCAAGTCATTCTTTAGGCTTCTTGCGTTGTTCTATTTGGGGCAGTATTTAAAATTTCCCAGGGCCAAATAGCAGTTTTAACTAAGGCGCAGATGAAGAATGTTTCTTTTTTCTCTTCCTGGTTTTACTTTTCCAACTGATGATTATTTACTTCTTAAGAATAATCTTGACTGGATGATTTTTTTCCCCCCAAATCATTTTGAACCAAACTACTTTTCTGTCTCATGCATCAAGCACACCCGCAGCCTCCACATGGCTCCTGTTGTTGAGATTATGTGCCAGGAAGAAAGATGAAAGGTGGTGTCCCATCTTTCCAAATGGAACTGAAAGCTGTTAAGGAAGCAGAGATTTGGCTTCCCCGCAGCTTCCCAGGATGGCTCTGCGGGCTGAGGCAAGGCTGTCTTTCCCCGTTCTGTAGGCTTTGTGCCCATCTGCTCTCTGGGACTGTCTCAGATCGGCCGCATGAATCTTGGGACAGACGCCAGTACCTTCAAGTTTTATACCATGTGCGGCCTCCAAGAGGGCTTTGAGCCTTTTGCTGTCAACATGAACCGAGATGTTGCCATGTGGTTCAGCAAGCGCCTCCCAACGTTTGTCAACGTGCCAAAGGATCATCCGCATATAGAGGTAATGTTACACGCCATCATGGGTGGCCCTGGCAGGGCGGATGGGCCAGGCTTTAATAAGCTCCCACCAATGCCCCTGTCATCACACAGCTGCCTACCTACCTCAGACCCTGGCTGCTCCCCAGACCCCTGCCCGCTGGCCCTCAGAGCTGCAGTTGCAGACATCTTAATTGGGGCAGCTTAGCGGCCTCTTACAAATGGCAGCCGCCTTGCAGATTACAACCTTGCAGATCAGCCCCCACGTCTTTGGGTCACTGTGTCCTCTCCAGATATTTCCTGTACGAGTATGGTCATAGTAACACAATATTCAGAGACTTTAAGTGTTGTTTCCCTAAAAAAGTTCAGGACCTATACTTAAGATGATATGTCCTAGACGTGATTCTTCTGTGCTCAGACATTGATGTCTTTTAGGCCCTGTTTAATTTCTACAGAACCATTTCCAACATTTTTAAGCTGAGGTGTCATAGTTGATTATGATGGCTTCCATCTTACAGAGGCAGCTGAGTGGAGCCAAAGGTTATAAGGAGCCTGATTTGGATTCTGGTTCTACATCTACTTGCCTCTGTTTTGCCCATGCCCACCATGGTTTTTGTGTGGTGTGTATTGGGGGAAAGGCAAGGGAGGCTAATGGAAAGTCAGACAAATCAGCTCCATTGAAACATTAGATTCAGTGGCTTCCTTCCACCTGACTCTAAATTCCCTTAACTCACCTTCCAATCTAAATTCAACAAACATCAGCTCTTAATCCCCCCGCTTTCCTCCACAGTCTGACAGAGTAGAGACTTGTATTTCTCTGATCCCTACCTGATCATTATTTTAGGAAGCTGGCTCATAAACTTCTGGAGGTCATGAACCCCTTTGACAAACCGATGGAATCTAGAGCCCCTCCACTTAGAAAAACCTACAGACCACACAAAAGCATTTAAGCACACTCAGACCCCAGGATAAACACTAGCCTCCAGCATGCAGGGAGAAATGCTTAGATCATATCAACATTATTATTATAAGTCTGG